>CM057828.1:12861653-14111653 GCA_030068075.1 Paguma larvata | reverse complement strand
TCCTCAGCAACAGGCACATTGTGTGAAATAAGTTAAGGCACAGGAAGCATTTAACATGGCACTGAGCGTACAGAAAATGTTCAGAGTTAACCACCATAACCATTACTATTGTTTCTCCATTTCTCTATGGTCTTCTTAAACTGGTGAGCCTAAACGTAGAGGTAGGATGGTGATAAACTCACCCATGTTAATCAATGCCATGGTTAAGAAGAGACACACTTACTCCTCTAATGAGTTATGTTTCAGCTAATAATACTCCCTAGTGTCCCACCTGCTTTTTTCATTCCCCCAGCTGGTTCTTAGATTTGAAAAGAAAAAGGCCTCCATGGAGACCTGCACGCTTTTAAAAATAATACAAAACAGAACGTCTGAGGTCAGGGTAAGCCAAGCCAAACAAATAAATCTTGCAGGATTGTGTTAACAAAACAAGGCTTAGTGGATCAGAGCGGGTAGGGTTCTGCCGGACTCAGGCCCTGCAGAGAAATGCCAAGCTCTGGTGAATTTCAAACACGAGGAGCTCAAAGAGGAAGAGCAAATATGGAGCACTTCGGGGTTCAGCATCGACGTTTGGCTGAAGCTAGGAGAGCATTCTGTGCATGAAGGACGGCAGAGCCCACGGATCGGTTAGGGTCCCAGAAATCCACACCAGAAGGGTCTTATAGAGCATCTGTACTTCTATGGAGGGCAACTTGGCAAGAGCTATCAGAATTATAAGTGTATACTTATAGTGGGAGGTATACTCTGAGACAGACATTAGCTTATGGGAGGTTCATCAGGGAACACTCTGAGGATCACCACCACTGGATGGGCAGAAAAAGGAAGGAAGCAGCACTGGGGGGAAGGAGGAGGTGGGCTGGACCGCCATCTCGGCAAAGAGCTCTGAAGCTGGGATGGTCCTTCAGAGTTGTCCCAAATCGGGGTAATTGGGCAAGGTCTTCATACCGTCCAGTCACTGAATGTAGCTGCTGCCAGGAAAGAGATGTGAGCTTGGGCAAGGCAGCTCTCCTCACCTTGGGGCACTTCCACAAGAGGCCTGACTGCTGAGGGCTGGCTCCTGGTAGCAATGCCAACAGCTGGGGAAAGCCCTTTATTCCTCAAGGTGCATTGCAGCATCACAGCATACGATACTCCTAGAACCTGTTCTATTTTCAGGAAGGAATCCTATGGATACGCTACCAAATGTTTGAAATGATATAAGTTTGGCATTATTTGTAATAATAAAATTATGGAATATAAATTATTGGATATCCATATGACAGCAATCATTAACAAGAACGAGGCAGCTCTGCACATAGTCTCATGGAATCACAACCGATACATTAAGTGAGAAAGGGTGCAGAACAGTACAGATAAGCAGAAGTGTATGTGTGGACAGCTAAAGGGATGGACTGTATTGCCCACTGTCTACTGCCACTCAGCCCCGCACCCATCCTTGTCTCCTGCACTGTGGGGGCTGAAAGCCTAAATCTACGTTTCCCAGATTCTTCTGCCACACGATTCCAGTTAATTTTACCAATGGGAGCCATTTATGCATGAGTTGAAGTTAGGAAGGAGGTAGCAACCATTCTGCTTCTGGTGGTAGCTACAAAAGCTTCCCCAACAGCCTCGGCAGATACAGCAGGTTGGTGGCAACTCACAGCATCAGTGGGAGCGCAGGCTCAGGGCTCTCCACTGGCCATAGTGGTGGTGACGACAGCAGCGGTGACTGTAGGGCTGTTGTGGCTCTGGGTAATATGATTTTCCCTTTTGAGCCATTTGGAATCAATCCTCCCATTAAATCTTCCGAAATACTTACAGTGGTTTGTGTTTTTTGAACCAACTACTATTTATGAAAAACAAAGGAAAATACACATATATGTATATGCGATCATTGTATTTAAAATCTCATCTGCCTTTGGCTCAGGTCATGATCTCATGGTTTATGGGTTCAAACCCCGCACTGGGCCCTATGCTGACAATGTGAAGCCTGCTTGGGATTCTCTCTTTCTCTTTCTCTCTCTCTCTGCCCCTCCCTGACTCATGCTTTCTCTCTCTCTAAAAATAGAAAAATAAACTTTGGAAAAAAATCAAAAGTTGCCCAAGAAACTAGTGATTAAATGAACTGGTTAATAATGGTTAAAGAAAACAGATTAGTAGGGGCAAGGTTGGAGGTAGCCTTTTTAATCAGATACCATTTTTTACCTTTTTGATTTTTGGCTATTTGTATATATTCCCTTTACTCAAAATATAAATAAAAGAGAAAACTAATAAAGGTTTATCTCCTATTAGGTACATAAATTTTCTGTGAAATATTCCCCACAATAACCATCCAGTTTCTGTTGGAACTCTTCACCTACCTAAGGGGCATGGACTAGCCATCATTACTCAGTACTGCTTAATAGTTTCTGTTTGCAGCAAGTTGAAATCCATGTTCTTGTAGGATTGTACTATTAGGCTGAACTCTAGTCCCAGTGAGGGAATCTCAGGTGGTTTTTCAGCACACCTGCACATGAAGCCTGGGTTCAAATTCCTCCTTTATCACTCATTTCAAATGGGATATTTAAGCTTTCTGAGCCTCAGTTTCTGCATCAGCCAAATTGGGAGAGTCATTAATAGCAGCCATCTTAAAGGGTAGTGATGAAAAAGAAATAAGGTTATGCATGCGAAGTGACTTAACCAACACATCTGGTCATTGCTCTTGATAGCTGCACCTCTGGCAGAAAAATGCAGTAGGTAGTAGGGGGGCTCCGAAGTCAGACTGCCTGTGTTCAAAGACCGGCTCCTGCCAATTAAAAGTCGGGCAACCGTGGGAAAGCCACTTATTCCCTTCAAGCCTCAGTTTCTGTAAGACGGAGGCAATGATAGTGCCCATCCCAATAATGAAAGGCATTCAGCCTTACCTTGCAAGTATTCAACGTATGGTAACTTACTATGTCACCTACTCCTTCAGGTGACAGATACTCTGCACAGACCTCTCTGTCTTGGCATTAAACATCTCCAGTTCGTTACGCTGACCCACTTCACTCGTGGATGTCAGACTCCACCTACTCCAATCACTCTCTTCAGAAGGTATTCCATGGAATACTCCCTTATGGTGTGACACTAAAATTGGCTCTGTCACTAGAGGTTGACTAGCATAGTATATGTGTGTGTGTGTGTTTGTGAGAAAGAGTATGTGTGTGCATGCGTGTGTGTGTGACAGAGTGTATGCGACAGAGATAGTGAGTGTATGACAGTGTGTGGAAGAGCATGTGTATATGTGTGCATGTTTGTGTACCATCACCTTCCTGGGTTCTAAATGCTGTACTTTGATAATGCAGCCTGAAGTGGCATCAGGTTTTGGGGAAGCAGCAACCACGAACTATAGTTTCATGTGCCAGAAACCACGCTAAGTGTGTAACTTATACTGACTCATTTAATCCACACAATAACTCTAGGGAGCACATATTATTATTCTCATTTTTCAGATGAGGAAACATGCACAGAGATGTTATAAATAGGTCAATACAACTAAAATATTGTAAAGCTGGGATCCATCTGCAGTCCCTCCTAGTCTGAAGCCAATCTTAACCTCCACTCTATACTTCTTCCACAAATATTAAGAATTTGTTCAAATCTTAGATCTTTTTTTCCCCATGTGATTTTAGTAAGCTCAGCCTCCCTAGTCTTGCTCCTCTTTGGCTGAGGTTTTCCATAGATTTGATTGCAGCCAATTTAACGTAGCATATTCTCTCTCTCATTCAGCTTTAAGCCATCAGCAAATGTAATTTGATAAGTCTCTATTAAGGAATAGAACAAAGGTAAGGGCACAGCCCTTAAGGAAGGGCTGTATTTCTCTCACGGTGTATCTCTCTCAAGTAATCATTTCCTAGTCTGGGTACTGTTCAGCCTGTTACCAATTCACCAATCTGAATTAACACTCAACCTCCATTTCTCTATCTTTGGACAATTATTTCTTGAAATGTCACATGGTCTTCACAGTTAATCTCTACACCAAAGGTTCATTTGAAGATAGGTTGTCCCATAAAGAACTGTGGATGGAAGGCTGAGGTGGGTATGCAAAATATACACACGATGGTATAAAGTGTTTAAACCATTTTAAGGGAAAAATCCCATCTTTGCTTCCGTAAGACATTTGAGTTGGGGAAATACATGAAGAACAGAAGAAGAATAGGACTCAAATCAAGAGGCTTTTCTGGGATCCACACACATTCACCTAAACCCCATTCCAACTCCCACATCACACAAGGGCAGGACTCAAAGGGAGCCACTGGTGTTTGTATGTAAATGTGTGGCTTTGTCCAGCCTCCCTCACTGGAGTCAAGGGCAGATTCTTCACCTTCTCTTGCCTTTCTTTCTATCTGCTAGAGCAAGACATTGGCATTCCTTGGTCCATTATCACTGAGGAAAGATTCACCATTGTAATTGCAGCCTTTTTTCTTAGAAAGGAACGAAGCCCAAGACTCTGTCCCACCAAGTCCTAGTCTGCTAGTTTCTCAGAACTGAGTCTATTTGATATTAATCCATTCATCAACGTCACTGCTTAGTCCCACAGAGGGGTGATTTGTACCTGCGGAGAAAAAGACCCTTTGCCTCAAATATAAATAGAGGAGAACTTGACATGCCAAGCACCCTGGCCGGAACGTCTCAGACCTTCCGAGGATACTGCTGTGAGGCCCCACAGAGTCAATAGGGCATTCTGGGTAATAGAATGCAACATGATGCAGTCCCCCCTCTGGCCTCCCCATAGTTTCTTGATTCCTGGCTGTGCAAGAGCTGAGGGAAGCAGTTTTTGAACTGGGGGGAAGAGGGTGGAGAGAAGGGGCGGAGGCTTCTTCTAAGCCAACCACAACTAACTCATTCGCTCTGTCCAGCAAAACCCAGACAGTGCAATTATCTGGTTAATTTGGCCCTTAGTTGGGAGACAGACTTCCAAAATGTGAAGCTAGCTCAGACTAAACAGTGGCTTCCATCCTAAGACTTTTCCCAAGTGCGAGAGGATCCATGTGAGATTCCTGGGGGGTTGCTTATGTGTCCCACCCATTCATCCAGATGGGAAAAGGCAAACAATTAAGACTCTAAGATGGGTTTAGGAAGGCATGTCTTTCAGGGAAAAATGCCCAAATAACCTGCTATTTGGTCTCCCGGCTAATTTGCCTTCTGGCTACTATAGAAGGGATGGCTGGAAATCAGGATGACTCTAAATTAGCCAACATTTTCCAGAATGATTGTAGCCTTCATTGATTGACTGAGCGTCCCCAGAGCCCCTGGGTGAATTATTCTTAGAG
Organism: Paguma larvata; assembly: GCA_030068075.1. NCBI lineage: Eukaryota > Metazoa > Chordata > Mammalia > Carnivora > Viverridae > Paguma > Paguma larvata. The sequence goes on along the minus strand of CM057828.1, from coordinate 14,106,386 downwards.
AAATTCCCAATGATGTTCCTGACTGATACTCCTACGCACAGATTTTGTACCCATAAGTTGGGCTAGGGGCATCACTGAGATAAATGGGTAAAATTTAAACATGCCTCTGGGGTTTTCACAAATGGGAGGAGATAGGGCTAGCTAAATTGGCAACTGAGCATTTACCAGATGGTTTATGGAAAAGCCAGATTTTTGAGGGGAGATTAAGGAGCAGCGATTTATCTCCCTTGGAAACTGACAAGCAACCTGGAATCTGTGGAATCTATCAGTTATTCATTCTGCAAATATTTCTTCCATTCTAGTATGTGACAGGCCCTGTGCTACTTAACAAAGTGAGTTCCAAATAGTCATGGTCCCTACACTCATGCAAATAATCCCACACCTAAATATATGGACAAGGGCTAGGAAGGCCAAGTTGGATGTTATGAGAGGGAATAACCAGGTTAGCTGATCTAGATGAAGGTGTGAGGGCTCAGATAAGGAGCCTCTGAGGAAGAGATTTAGAAGTTAACACTTTAAAGAGTCTATTCACCTTTTTAGAAAGATCACTCTGGCTTTAGTACTAAAAATACATGGGAAGAGGGTGAAAAGATAGAGTTAGAAAGCTATTGATTAGGAAGACTGGATGAGAGTTGATGACGGTTCAGCCAAAGATCTAGGCAATAAGAATGGAAAGAAGTGGGTGGACAGGAGACAAGGATGTGGAGTCAATAGGTTCTGGTCCCTGAATGGGTATAGTGGCAGAGGGAGGCGAGGCACGTAGGAAACTGCGTAGGCTTCTGGCTAATGTGGAAGGTTAGAGGGTACCACTCTTTATTTGGAGAGGGAACTTGGGAGGACAAGTAGGTTGGGGCTAGGGGAAGATGATGGATCCTATTTTGAAGTCAAGCAAACTGGACTCCTACAATCCCATAACCTGTACTTCCAGCCTCCTTAAAATTGCTCACACTGCTTCCTTCACATGTGCTCTTCATGTTGCCATCTTCGCTTGTTGAAATCCTACCCATCCTTCAAGATGCCCTCCAAATGCCACCCTCTTCTCAGAGCCATCCTGATTCCCTCAATTAGTTGTGGCCTCTGCTGCCCATAGTGCTAAAGTTGGACCTCTCTTTCTTGGATTCCACTTGTACTGAGGTTCTGTGAAGACTTATCTTGCCTCCCTTCCTAGACCACAAACTTTTTTGGGACAGAGCCTCTGTCTCTATATCCTCATTCCCCACACTAGCTAGCTAGCATAGTAGACGCTCGACAAATATTTGTTAAGTGAACAAAAATAACCTGCTCTTTGCCATGGAAGGAAAACCAGTAGACATTGGACTGACTTGAAAGCCACAGGATTGAATTGAAATTCAAGTTTAAGGTGTTTTAATACTAAGCCAACTCAAATTGGATGCTCAGAAAGGCTTTCTGTTCCTCCAACACACCAAACTCAAAGAATGCTGAAAATGTCGCACCCCCTCTATTTTCTTATTCACTTTTCTGAGTTCATCTTATAGTAGGGACCTTGTCTATCTTTTTAACTATTTGTCTTTGATGATGATGATGATGATGAGGATGATGATGATGATAAATGAATAACATTTACTAAGTGCCTGGTATGTGCCAGGAGCTGTTCCAAGTACTTTTCATGGACAAACTCATTTGATCCTCATAGTCACTCTATGAAATTGATGCTATTACTACCCAGTTGTACAGATAAACAGAGCTACAAAGAGCTTAAGTACTGTTCAACCAAGGGGTGGCACCAGGATTCAAACCCAGACTCCGGCTCCAGAGTCCATGCTCTGATGTGCTCTAAAGCTGAGCACCATGCTTGGCATTTAGTAGGCCCCCAACAAGTGTTCACTGAATGAACAAGAGGAGCTCTAGATCTGGAGATCACAAGTTCTAGTCCTAATTCTGCCACTGACTTCCTATGTAGCCTTGAACAAGTCTGTATTTCTTTCCCTATAAAATGAAGTGCCTGGATGCTGATATTAACAGTAACAACAAGAGCCAGTATTTAAAATTCTAGCCTCTTTTGAAGTTTTAAATCATCTCATCCCAGCAACAATAATACAAGGAAATTGAGGCACCGAGCAAGTAAGTCACCTGCCCAATACCTATTAAATGAGAGAGCTGGGATTCAAACCCACTGTGTTCCCTAGTCCAACTGGTTCCAAGGAGATGCCTTGGGGGCCATGGGGAGAACAGGGAAGGTGAAGCAGGATAAGCAGACAGACTTTCGGGTTCCCCATGCCCATTTTGTCAGAGAACCTCTACTTGTCTCTAGTTTGTAGAATGGGCCCCTACTTGAGATTTCCTTTGAAGAAAGGTTCTGCTGCTAAAACAAAAAACCACTAAACTAAATAATTCTGAAATGTAATTAAACTCCCAGGTGTAAGCCAGGATTTTCTAGTGATCTTGGCTCATGGCAGCCACATAAGACGAGGACCAAGGCTGCTCCTGGGAATGGCTCCAGCTGTGGAAAACATCAGGGCGAAAGCATGAAAGAGCCCGCTCCAACCTACCTGCTCCACTCGGATTTCAATCTCTCCATTCACCTTCTTTCCATGAAAGTATTTGGCCCTGTTAAAGAGAGGAAGAAAGCTACTGAGTAAGGATGCAGACTGCTTTCCTATTTTCTCCCTTCTCTCAAAGTCCTTACCCCAGGGGCGCATGTCAGACACATCTGTAACTTCATGCTCTCTCCTCCCACCTTGACTGCTGATTTTCTCATTATCTATATATACTATGTACAAGAGGGGAAAGAATACTGGATGGGAAGATTGGAGACTCAGGTTCTGTTTCTGCTTGGTGTACCTGTGTTTCAATTTTATAATCTGTAAAAGGAAGATATTAATACCTGCATGAATTCTTTGTAAGGGTTCTTTTAAGAATCATATGAGATAAAGAATCCTACATAAATAAATAATGCAGAATTATTTTATTATTTTATTGAGTTATAGTCTACATACTGCATAAATTATCTATCCATCCACTCATTCCTCCATTTGTACCTGTCCAATGAAGCAGCCCTCATCTGTCCCTTTATCCATCCATCCATCCATCCATCCATCCATCCATCCATCCACCCACCTATCCATCCATCATCTTTCCTCTGTACCCCTACTTCTACCTTCTCCTTATCAGTAAATAGCATCTCATCTACCCATTGCTCAAGGCAGAAACATAGACATCATTCTTGTTACTTCTTTCTCTCTCCCTATCCCCATTGATTCTACATTCTAACTATTTCACAAATTCATCCAAATGCCCATTTTTCTCAATAAGCACCCTAATCTTGGCCCCCTTTATCTCTATTCTCATATAGACTCTCTTTTCATATTCTTCTTTCATAGTACTTATTACAATTATAGTTAGTTATAATTAGTAACTGTGTTTAATGCCTGTGTCTCACTAAACTATAACACAACTCCTTGTAGTAAGGAACAAATATTCCCAACACATACCAGAGTGCTTAACACACAGTAGGAGCTCAATTAGTATTTGCTGGATGAATAAATGAGTGGAGATAGATGGGGAAAAAACCCCACTTGTTGAGTATTTACTTTGTGCCAGAAACTGTGCTGTAGGCTTGAACCTATATAGCCTTTCTCATTTAATGCTTACAACCACCACCATGAAGAAGGCATTATTATTTCCATCCTATAAAAAAGAAAACTGAAACCCAGGGAAATGAAATATTTGCCTAAGGGACTAGAGTCCTCGCCTTCTAATTCCACATCTATGTTTTTGCTCAACACTGAAAAATAGCAGCAAATGTTGGGGTACTCTAGGTTTAGATGTCCTCCCACATACAAGGCAAAAGTTATAAAAGCTTCCATTTGCTCTTTTGGATTTTTGGTAGGGAGAAACTAATAGTTTTTAGTCACTTACTGTAAACTGAGCACTGTGTTAAGCATTTCCATAAACCTTTCTAGAGCAGAGACAGCTTTTTGTTCCAATACCTATTCTCCTCTTCCCCACAGTAAGAGAGTTTACAGATTGGGACACACACACACACACACACACACACACACACACACACAAGAATGAATATCCCAACTCTCCGTTCAGCTAGGGGTGGCGATGTGACTGAGTTCTAATCAACAATTTGTAACTAGTACATTCAAGAATCCTCTTAGTTTCTTCTGTTCTCTTTCCTGGAACATCCATATTACCATCTATTTTTTCAGTGTTTCATTTGTGAAAAAAAGAATCCTTTCTACAAATTCTCTGACCAAGCTTCAGTCTGTTTGTTTCCAAAGAGTCTCTATCTACACTTAGCCGATGCAAGTGGAGTCCATCTCTTTCCAAGACTGCCCAAATCGCTGACTGATAGCTCTGATATTAAGAATACTTTTTCTTATTATGTTGACAGGCTTAGATGTCAACTAGGCAAAATTTTAGTGGTATAGGAGTTGCGGTTGTGACTTGAAAGGAAGATTTTGTTTTCTCTCCCAGACATGGTGTTTGACAAAATGTGCAGTGAGGCTCATACAAACGGAATCTTTCCACATAGTTTGTGAATTTTATCATGAATCCTTAAAGGTAGAGTCAGAAAACTTCACACACTGGGATAAGTCCACCTCTAATACTGTGGGGCCTGGAGCAAAAGAGCAAATGGAGGCCTATGTGTATATCTAATATTTACAATTGATAAATAAAGCTAGCAAACATTTAAATAAAACATGACTGTCTTCCTTCCTTGACAAACACCACAACTTCATCACGACCTGGATGGGTCAGAATGTAGACTTGGAATTCTTAGAGTTCTTGTTTTTTTTTTTTTTATGGATTTTAAAATTTATTTATTCTATATTCTCTCCCATTACTGGGCTCTCTTATTAATGCTAACAGTTGTTTTACCTAAGGTTACATTTCTTTTATTTTATTTTATTTTATTTTTTTATTTTTTTAATAGTTTATTGTCAAATTGGTTTCTATACAACACCCAGTGCTCAATCCAACGAGCGCTCTCCTCTGCGCCCACCACCCACTCTCCCCCCTCCCACACCCATCTTTCCCCTCAGTTCTTTCTTATTCTTTGAGAGTCTCTCATGTCATGTCTTCCTTCCTCTCTGTGGCTTTTGGGTTTTTTTTTTCCCCCTTCCTCTCTTCCCCTCCCCCCTGGTTCTCTGCTAGGTCTTCCAAAGCCTACCTATGTGTGGGAACATATGGCATCTGTCTTTCTCTGTCTGACTTATTTCACTCAGCATAATATCCTCCAGTTCCATCCATGTTGCCACACATGGCCAGATTTCATTCTTTCTCATTGCTGCATAGTATTCCATTATATATATATATATATATATATATATATATATATATATATATATGGCAACAGACACATGAAACAATGCTCAAGATCACTCATCATCAGGGAAATACAAATCAAAACCACACTGAGATACCACCTCACACCAATCAGAGTGGCTAAAATAAACAAATCAGGAAACTATAGATGCTGGCGAGGATGTGGAGAAACAGGCAGCCTTTTGCACTGTTGGTGGGAATGCAAACTGGTGCAACCACTCTGGAGAACTGTGTGGAGGTTCCTCAAAAAAATGAAGATAGACTTACCGTATGACCTGGAATGCTTAGAGTTCTACCCAGAGCAAGGCGGCATGGGGATTGCCTCCTCTTGGTTCCTATAGTCTTCCCTGATTCTCCTCCCACCCTCCTCTCAGTCCTGCATCACCTGGGCTTCTTGTGCAGGCTCATGGATAGCCCAGCCCACGTGCCACGCTTCATCTCCTCACTCACTGCCCCATCAACAGTTGTCCCTTGGCCATGCCTTCCAAGGATTGACCAGGGAATTGGCCTACACAGGGCATGGAATTGGGCCAGGGTCCCTTTGGGCAAGGAATTCTAGGACTCTCTGTATCCACTGCATGGTGCAATTTGCAGCTCCTTTGCTGTCAGAAAGGGTATAGCTAGAAAAGGCTGGAGTAGGACTTAGGGCAAGGTTCCCTCTAGCTTAGGTTTAAAAGAAGTACTGGGTGGGCCTGTGACCTCAGAATAGTAACTAATGAGAACAGTCACTGGCACACTGGAAAAAGCATGGCTTGGGCAAAATCTGAGCCCTACAACTCACTCCCCACATGTTCTAAACCAAGGTACTTAACTTCTCTAGGTCATGGTTTTCTCATTTGTCAAGTGGTGATAACTACTCAGGGCAACCATATGGATGGAATCCCAGCTCTACCACTCACTCACTGTGTAGCCTTGGGTAACTCATTCAACCTCCATGTGCCTCAGTTTCCACAACTGGGAAGTGGGGTTAGTAACAGTAACTATCTCACAGCATTGTTGTAAAGATTAACTGAGACAAGATGTACAAAGCACTGATAACAGTTCTTGTACATAGTAAGCTCTAAAATATACAGTCCAGGGCCTAAGACAGAATCAACAACAACAAAGAAATATTGAGCGTTTTCTCTGTGCCCTCATGGAGGTTACGAAACAGAAATGTGATTCACCTCCTTTTGATCTGTTCCATCAGTGCAATGAGCGATGGGTGATGATAATAATAATAAGTAGACACCGTTGGTATATAAGGCTTGCTAGTACCTTCACATCCCTCCTCCTGTTAGACCCTGCTAGGTAGGGTAGAGATCAGTCCCCACACGTTCCGGATGGAGAAGTCCCTGTTCAAAGATACAAAAAAACTCTAAGTGGCACCAGTGAGTTAGATCTTGTGCTTTAAGATTTTTAGGATTCAGCAGGACTCTGCTGACACTGGCCCATTTCTCCTCTGTTTTTCTGTCCACCTCAAGGACACACTCAACTTCCTGCAACTCCCCCGCCATGTCCTACACTTTACACCACTGAGCCTTTCCACCCACTATTCTCTCTGCTTAGGATGGTTTCTTGCCCTTCTCTGCCTGGCTGCCTCCAAGATCCTCATTCACCTTCTCTATCAAGTTTTCCTTGAGAGTGCCCCCCTAAGGAGGCTGGGTTAGGTGTTCCTCTTTGGGGTTCCCACAGCATTCTGTACTTTACAACCGTGAAAAAATGTATCGCTCCATGTTGTAATGGCAGTGTTTGCCTGTACCCTGCATCCATACACCTAGTCTGTGAGCTCCCAGAAACCTGAAACTGTGTGTCAGTGATCAGTGAATTCAGTGTCTGGCCCAAAGTGACAGGGCACAAGGCACATGCTTAATGAATGTTTGCTAACTGCGGAAATTAATAGTCTTCCAAGGATAAGCCATAACGTATCCTGTCCTCAAGACACTTTACTGTCATCTACTGGCACGCTGTTGTAATACACTTACAAATCTGCACTGATTACGATGCGGGGTCATTGTACAGTGTCCAACCTGAATGACTGGTGGCCCTCAACTCGATTCTAACCAGAACCCAGAGCGCTTTATACTATACAAATACCACCCAAGCAGCTCTAGCCTTCATAAGGCCTCACCTTCCCAGGAGAAACACTTGTTTTGCCCATCTCTGGAATGTTTACTGCAGAGTCTGGCAGACGGACTCCGGCTGAAGCTGAGGGTCAGGCAGTCCATCCCCCTGCCTGGCTGGGAGTCAGAAGTCTGTCTCCTGACAGGCCACACAGACTGCTGCCTCCTTGCCGGGGGCTCATTCAGGCTTGAGCTGCCTCTGAACAGTTCTGTCTGGCAGAGGGAAGGGTAGGGATGGTCTGGAATTCTAGATGCCTTGGGGGCTGGGCTTGCTGCCTTTGTAATTGCCTGGCTGTTTGACCTCAGGCAAAACGGGCAGCCTCACTGTGCCTGAAGGCTGTCTTCCTAATGCAGACCTCTTCCTAATGCCCCAAAATGTTTATTCTTATAATGAGCTCCTGAATATCCCAGCCAATCACTCAAGGCCTTGGGCTTGGGAAGGGGGTGGGGGGAACTCTTGATTCCAGGAAGCTTCCTTCTCTGTGGGTGGTCTCATATTTTACTGCCACATCAGAGGCACCAGGAAGGAGAATATTATAAAACCAGCGCTGCCTGGGGTGGGAAATCCCAAGTTTGGGGAGGCGGGATGTGGTGTGTGAGAGAGATTTATGAGGAGCGGGCACTAAGTTCTTCCATGGCGACAGCAGGGGCAGAAGGAAGAGGAGAATTAGCACAAACAGGATCCACCTGTGTCCAAGCGGCACCCTCCTAATAAATGTGTCTGGGATGTAGAGTCAATGTGGCTGGGCCTCGGCTATGCCCTTCCCAGGGAGGAGGGGTCAGGAATGTTCTGTCTCAGGCACAGCCCTCTTCCCACAGCTCCCTGCTGTAGGGGGAGGGAGGGAGGGCAGGGATGCAGGGATCTAGCCCAAGAGAGCCTCATGTTTCTGATGCAACATATTGGTTGCTTACTTGTGGCCTGGACTTGAGCAGGGGGAGATGGACTGTGGATCAGGAAATCGCTGAAGGCAGGCTCAGGGCTTTCCCCATCAGCAAGATGAGGAGAATCACATGGCACACTGGCTGCAAGGAGGTGTGGCAAGAGCAGGACCTTTGAACACAGAGGTCCAACTCAGAGACCATTCTAGCTCCATTAGATACATGAAAAGAAATAACTAACCTGCCTGGCCCCTTCCCACTGCCAGAGGGGACCTTTCAATGATGGGGCGGCCTCTCCATACCGCCTTGCAATCCCGTGAGTTAGGGAGGGGAGAGATCCTCTGAGGGTAAGGCCCCTCACACCCATACAAGGATCTGTAGAGGTAAGAACCTAGAGCCCCAAGCCACAGGATACGACAAATGGCCCCTCACTGGCTTCTGACAGCATAGGAAAGGAGATTTTCATGGGTAGGTCTGGTCACTATTCACTCCCTTATTTAACCATCATTTACTGAGCCTCATATGGACCAGGCCCCCTACTAGGCCTGACATAGTGCCTGCTCTTGTGGAGCTCACAGGCTCCCAGAAAAGTCAGAAAACTAACCAGGTGAAAAAGAAATGGTGAGAAAGAATAAAATGCACAAAGTGAAGGATGATACGATGCGGAGAACAGGGGGGATCTGACTCAGGTTGGTGAGGGAAGGCTTCTTTGAAAGACCCATATTTATTAACACATATTTATTGATCAGCTACTATGGACTAGAGCCTATAGGCTCTAAGGAAGTAAGTATGAAGACAACATAGTTCTTGGCCTCAGGGAGCGTACTACCTAACAGGAGGGAGAGACTCATAAATGGACAATGACTACATAAGGCACTAGCCTAAAGATCCAGGTCAGCCCACAGAAGGGACACCCAGCCTAGTCTAAAGGTCAGGAGCCACTTCCTTGATCAAGTGGCCCAATCATCCATCAATCCATCCAATACTTAGAGCCGATTCTTTGCCAAGGCCAAAGGCTACAAAGATGAATGCGAGAAGGTCTGGATGTGTGTGTATGTATGAAAGGCACAGACAAGGGAAAATGAGTTGGGCAGATGCTGGGGGTTCTCAGGGAGGTGACGAATTTTCCTGAGGCATGTCCCAAACATGCAGGAAAAATGAGTAACAGGCATGGTGCAGAAGACCTAGATTTGTCAGCTGGGGCACTTGCTACATGATTTTGGACAAGTCATTACCTCCTCATCTGGAGAAGAGGGATAGAAAGATCTACCCACAGGTAGCATGAGGATGCAGATTTGACGGACTCTGGGAACCTGCCAAAAATGTGCTAGCAAGTGTGCTACTCACTGGTGGGCTGCGAGGGTGGAACTTCGCCTCTCCAGGTAAAGAGGCAGATGGGTACTGCTAGCATTGGAGACAGATTCGTGTCCTGTCCAGATCTATTATTTCCTCGTACTGCCTCAGACAGACATCAACCTTCCCAAGCCCCAGTTTTATTGCAAGTGCCCATGAATGATATCCCTGATACGTGGCCGGTGTTTTAATGTCCCTCTCTTTCCCTCCTGACCTTCACCAGGATGGGTAGAGGGCTGAGGTCTGTTGAGTGTGTCCCTGGGGAAGTGACATGTCATTTCCTCTCTCCAAGAGGAGGAAGGTGGCAGTATCTTCCTTGCTCTAAAATGAAACTCCTGCTTCATATCCAGCTTACTGGAAACCTGCCTGGACTGCTCCCTGGGATCTCCCCAGTATAGGCCTTTAGGGTAAACAAAGTTATCAGCCACCCACTCACCATGACTGCAGAAATCAGGCTAGAATGTCATCTCAGTCCTTACCCCTCTCCTTGCCAAAGACACTACACCGTGTCAGCTTTATTCCTATGGATATCTGAAAGTCTGCAACCTTTATAACACAAAGAGAATTAGTTAACATTTAGAAGGCTAAGCAATTCCCCTCTGCAAACATTTAATGAACATCTGCTAAGAGCCCAAGCTGGGGAAATGCCCATAGAAAGGTAATATACTGAAAGATAATTCATACCAAGATACAAGTGACTAATATCTGATCATTTCAGAAAACAGATTTAGATGGTAGAGGGAGGATGAGAAGAGGACCATGAGAATACTGAGTGTTTGATTTAGAAAGGGGGAGCTGGAGCGGGGGGAGCAGTGCCTGGGTGGCTCAGTTGGTTAAGTGTCCGACTCTTGATTTCGGCTTAGGTCATGATCCCAGGGTCTTGAGATGGAGCCCCAGGTTGTGGGATGGAAAGATTCTCTCTCTCCCTCTGCTCCTCTCCCCTGCATGCACACTCTCTTTCTCTCTAAAATAAACAGAACAAAAGAAATGGGGTACGAGGACTTTCAAGGTGTGAAGGTCAGGGCACAGAAGGAAAAGGTTAAGAGAAGTTATTTTCCATCCATTCTTCCCTCCATCCATCCATTTATTTGCCTTTCCATCCATCCATCCATCCATCCATCCATCCATCCACCCACCCACCCATCCATTTATCCAATCACTTACCCATGCATGCGTGCTTCTGTCCATCCATCCATCTATCCAAGGTCCACTATGTGCCCAGCACTGTGGTAGACTCTAAGTATTGCACTAAACAAAACAGCCCTCTGCCATTATGGTACATACAGTCTAGCTGGGAAATGGACCCGGAAGAGGAGCTAGAATACATGTTTATCCTGATTCCTATCTTCTTTATCAGAAGTTGCCAACTGGTAAACTTTATGAAGTCTTATTTTTGGACTTAAATTGACTACTTACAATTTTACAATAGAAAATTCATATAAAAAATTCAGATTTCTGGCCGTCCTTGAAAAATCAATGACTTGGCAACACCACGCCCTTATTCCTGCATGGTAACAACTAGGTGAGTGAACTAACACTGCTGCCTTCAGAAGGGATATCAGTTCTTACACCCAACACAGTCCCACTGCTCTGTCATCTTGCTGAAGCTGAAACCAAGTGGCAGACACCATTTGTCATAAATCATGTGCTGTTGTTTTCCTGATAGCAGGGAAATTATTTCTCCATGCCTGTGCCTTTTCCTACCACCTGCCCCTTCACTCATGGACCATCTTGTCTCCTGTGAGCAGCTGCACAGGCAACCCCTAATTTAACTAATTCCATTCTGAAGACGGCAATCAGCTCAGCGCAAATCTTCAGGAAACCCACACCCTTACCCTTCCTGAAGATCCAGGGTGGGAGGTCAGGAAAATGGACACAAAGCACCATCTTCTCTCTTGCCATCACAGATCGCCTCTCTGCTGCCAAGGAAATACATCCAAGGCAGGCTTCCACAGGCCCCAGGAGAGAGACGTTCTGTAATGAGGCTGGCATCTGCCCAGTGACCTGCCTCCCCCGGGGCAGAGCTGTAACCAAGCGGGGTGAAGTCTGCCCAGTGACCTGCCTCCCCCCGGGGCAGGGCTGTAACCAGGCGGGGTGAAGTCTGTAGATGGCGGCACTGAAACAGCTATTGCTAAGAAAGTCATAACATCTCAGGGACTCCAAGAAGGGTCATTCAGAGGACCTGGGTGAGAAAACCACGTTTTGGAGGAAGAGGAGAGACTCACGAGGTAAACAGTCGAACTCTTCAGAGAAAAGCAAGGCAAAGCCAGAGAAGTGACTGAGACATAAAATCATAAGAGTAAAAAACTTTAGGCCCAAGACTCCTGCAAGGGCTTATAAGCCAACTTTTTTATAGTTGGAGCCTTCTTCTGCATCATTCCTTCCAAACAGCCCGGTTTTGCATGAACACCTGCAGGTGACGGGGAGCTCACTCCCTCACTAGGAAGCCCAATTGATCTTTGGATGACTTGGACATTTTATATATTGAGCTGAAATAGATCTCCTGCTTAGTTGGCCCCACTGTTTCCAGGTCTACCAGTTGGGAACCACATGAAAGAAGTCTTGTAATGAAAGAAGTCTTATAACTCAATGGTTTCTAAGCTTGGCTCATCATCATTAAAAAAAAAAATACAATTTCCCAAGGTCCGCGCTGGATATTCCGATTCAGTAGTTCTAAGGGCACTCTGCAGTGTGGCCTGTCCTGCACCCATTTGAACTCCCAGTAAACGCACCTCCATTTGCATTTGCACTGTGGAACCAAGAAGCTCTCTTGCACATGGTCTTGGTGGAACTGTCCCAGGACATACTGTAGAACCAGCCAGGTTTGTGCTTCCTCGAGATTTTGATTTGTCAGCAGAGAGGCACATGACTGGGAGGAAACATGAACTGACTTCTCTAGAGAAGGCTGCCTACACAAGTCCCAGCCTCTTAGATCCCAGCAGAGCCCTGGGTCCTGGCCTCTCTGAGACTTGAGTCTTCGTATTTTCTTTTGATTCCGTGGGCCTCCCACATCCAAAACGTCCCATTTTGCCTAAGTCTGCCAAAGTCTTTTTTTTTTTTTTTTTTTTTTTTTTGCAAACAAAGAACTCTATCTAATACAGAAGATGTAGGGTGGTTCCTGGGAATCTGAATGTTGTTCTGCTAGAAACTGGCTTCTGGGGAACATGATCTTAATCCATCACTTAGGAGGAAGATGAGGCCCAGAGAGAAAAGTGGCTCTACTATGAGCCCATAGCATCAACAGAGAAGGGAGGAATCTGGAAGAAACAGCACCTATCAGATTTCTCCCCACATTCCCTTCTGCTCAAAGACATTTCCCCCAGATTTCCTAGCCAGTTTCAGAGGGTGAAGACTCTACCAGGGCGAGAGACAGCTCTTCACTGTTTTCCCCCTCCCTCTCTCTCTCCCTGAAAGAGCTGGGTAGGAAGCAGCAGGGGCACCAGGCCTCAGGATTGGACAGCAGGAAGACCTCACGGAGAGAGGTCAGCACTTGAAAAATTCCTCAAGTCAAAGGGCTTGGGGCTTGGGTGCCACACAAGGCCCTCACTGTGTGCGTACATTGTCTCCCTGATAAAAGGGGCCGGGCCTGGGAAAACGGAGCCTGTCTCCAGGAGACTAGGCAGGCTGCTGGGGAATGCCCAAGGCGCCTCCCCTCCCCCCGGCACCAGGGCCAGAGAGGCAAGGGGGAGGGGCAGGAGTGCAGGGCAGGTGCCCAGAGTGGGAGGGGTGAGTCTAGATGTCCAGAGCCACACTAGGTGTTGTTGGGTTGTGTGAGTTGGTGAATGAAGTGAGGAGGAAGGTGACATTAGGCCCTTCCTTTCTTCCTCTCCCTTCCATCCCTTGTTTCCCCATAGGAAACAGCCAAGGCTTGCCTTGCTCAAGGAGAAATTTGGGGGTAGAGGAAGCAGTGGGGGCGGATGTAAAGATTTTGTTTCCCAGAGCCAAGTCTCTTCAATAGAAAGGTATGTGTCTCAGCTGTCAGACCACTGAGCAAGTCTAAGAGGAGGGGACTAGTTCAGGCCTCCATCTTGTCATCTTCACGGTAGAGTTCTGCCAGCTTACCAGCATCCAGACACCCCTCCTCCAGGCCTTCTGGAAGACAGCCCTCAAGCATATCCAGCTGAACTGAGAAGAATGCCAAGTGGCTTCCTTCCCCCTGGCTTCCAGCACTACTATATTCATCAGCAATTAGTAATTGCAATTAATTGTTAATACAGTTACCATTTCAGTGCCTGTTATGACAAGCTAAACCCTGTTCCAGCCCCACCCATCCCATCAGCTCTAATCTTTGCAAGGACCCTTCGCAAAAGATATACCATGATCCTCCTTCACAGCTGAGGAATGTGAGGTTCAGAGGTCAGACCTCCCAAGGTCACAGGAGTGAGAGGGAGAAGAAACCTGGGCAGTCTGCCTTGAGACTGTCTACTAGTTTTGCTTCCTCTCTGCTGGTGACTGACAATCCTTAGTCCTTGTCACGGGCAGGGAAAGCTGAGAATGGGGTCAACTGAGGGGCCTGTTTTGGTTCTCTGACCAGGAAGCAAGAGTGCAAAGGCCAGCCTCTCACTTCGGCTGGTGTTAGCAGGACTGAGATGGTGGCTGCTGTCTCTCTTTGCCATCCTCCATAAGTAGGGTATCTAGATAAAAGACGGGTCACCCAGTTAAATTTGAATTTTGGATAAACAACCAACAATTTGCATAGTATATGCAAATATTGCATGAGATAAATTAATTGCTTATCTAAGTATTAACAGAGCGGAATCCAGCAACCCTGCCCCAAAGCCACTGCTGGTGAGGGCAGCTCGGCGTTCAAATACCCCCTGTAGGTGGCACAGTGGGAAGCAGAATGTCCTGGTCACCATGGGGCCAAGTAGGCCCACCAGAAGGCTTTGAGGGGTCTGCCAACATGCCCTGAGGTCTTCGTGCCTCCAGTCAAAGCAGCCGGAAGCAGTTCAGCCCCTCAAATGGAGGCTGGAGCCTCTGAATTACCAGCTGCACAAGGAGGAGGGGCTTTGGCAAAGCATGGGCCTCAGGTACTCTTCCTGAATTCCAGGGCAGCTGTGTATTTTCTGAGAAAGACTCTCCCCTGGGGCATCCTCAATCCTGAACTCTCCCTTAATAATAAGATCGGTCTTTGGCAAGAGCATCTATTTGTTCATTAATTAAATCATCTGGGTTTCCTATCTTACCTTGTGCCAGGTGCTGTGCTGGCCTCCAAGAATATGGTGTTCAAGCAGAGGAGGCCTAAGCTCCACCCTCCTGGAGCTTATGTTCTAGCACAGGACCAGAGCACAGGCGAAGAAATCGAACACACGGGAAGGGAGATGAACAGCGTGCTCTCACTGGAGCCTCGTAACATTCCTGTGAGCTCAGTGGTATGGTGACTTTGGTGGCATTATGGTCCCCACTTTATGGATGAGGAAACTGAGGCTCCGCAAGGTAAGGCAGCTTGGCCAAGAGCTGCGGAGTGGCGGAGCTGGGACTTCAACCCCAACCTGCCACCTGCCAACCCTGAGTTCTCTGTGTTTTATCTTCCTTCCCATTTTAACTCTCTTAGGAAGCATGTCTGACATGTGTTAGGAAATCACATATTTAATATCAAAACACAGGCGGAAAGAGCAGAAAACATCCTGTTGGAGCCTTAAACAGAGGAAAATAGCCCAAAGGCAATTTCTATGAAGGATCCAATTCCCAGACCTGAGATCAGGAGTGTCTGGATGGCTACAGGAACCCCCTTTCCTCCTGGCACCTTCTCGTTCCAGCTGCCCACGGGGCTCCGGCAGGGTGGGGCCGCCTGGCTTGAGGTGGGGCACTTTCCTCTACGGGTGAGGTCACCGGGATCCGGTGCTTGGCGGCAGTGCTGTTACATGGAGTCCTGCCACCCTGTCTCCTCCCACTGCTCTCAGACGTGGGGCGTGTGCGGGTGTGTGTGCATGTGTGAGTCTCTCGAGCAGGCTCTGCCGGCCAATGCCCTTATGCACAGCCCTGGACGGCTTGTACTCAGGTGGGAAAAATGACGAGAGAACAGGGTGTCTAGGAGGTCTGAGCTGGATCTCAGATGCCACTGACATCTGTTTCGATTTTGGGCTCGGGGTCTCAGTTTTCCTTGTGTATAAAATGAGAGTAATGAAAGTACTCTATCCAGTTGTTGGGAGGACTGACTTAGAGTATCTATGAAAACCTTTCTGGTTGTGCGAAGTACACAAGTGTTTGCCACATGACAATGATGAAGACATAACCCCAAAGAGCTCATGGTTTATTCATTTGTGTGTTCATTTGTTTTTTGACCAAGACTTTTCAGCATCTACCTCTTGCCAAACACTGAAGTCCTGTGCAGGGGTCAGCAGGAGTCGTGGCTCCATCAGAAATGCCTCTTAACGAGTTAGTCCTGTTCAAGTCCCAGCCTAGCCACTCACCTGTCTTTGGTTCCCTGAGCAGGTGCCTGTGTTCTCCCTGTGTTCTGCTTCCTCACCTGTACAACTGCCTCCAGGCCAATCAAGAAGTGTCTACGACCAGAACTGTGTTGGCAAATGATTAATAACCAGCTCTCTGGGGAGAACTGAAAGCCCTGTTTTGTAGCATTTGCCAATTTCCATGGTGTAAATGCTCTCATATGGCCACTGTGACTTTCTGTTAGATTATGAAAGGGAAAAAAGAGGATTTCAGAATGCCCCACCCAAGTCACTCCTCAGTGTCACTGTCACCATCCCCATCTGTCATTACCAATAACTCATCACTTTAAAAGTTACTCATTCAGTCAAAAGACATTTTCTAACTAACTGCCCGCCCTGTTATAGGGAGATACAAAGACACCATCTGGGAGTGGGAGGGGTGGGATGGTGGTGGTGGGGACACAAATTATCATCCAGCATCTCTTGGTGAATCTAGAAATGCACAAGGTGCTTTGATAGGTATCACTGACCATGATTTAGTAGGACTGTGTAGCCTGATACACCCCAGGCTGGAAGGATAGTAGCAGAGGGGTGTTTCAAATCAAGAATAGTTTTTCATTTCCTCCCAAACAAGTAAAAGAAAAAAGAAACACGGGGAAGGGTGGAGAATAGAAGGGAAGGTAACAATAGATCATTGTTGAAATGGAATAGCAGACATTCTGGGAACAAGGCCATGGGTGAGGTAAGAGGAGAGGAGAGCCAGAGTTCCAAAGGCCACTGGAGGGAGGGGTTGGGGGCAAAGGCTTAGCCACTTCTATCCCCCTCACCCCAACACCCTGCTCCTCGACTCCATCTAGCCTCTGGAGATCTTGCAGGTAAAACTGTGAGCAGGGAGGTACACCCAAGCCAAGTATGATTATGAGCAATCTTTTTTTGGTCACATTCAATGTTTTGATTTTGAAATCAAACCTGGAGTTCTGGTATATTCTGTGGGCAATAATAAAACTTTGTGCCAACTTTTTTTTTGGACAATCTTAAATAGAGCCTTACAGTCACCCTCACATACTGGAAAATAAAGAGCCAAGATTTTACACCTAGGCGAATAAAAACAGAAACCCCCCAACTGTATGTATTATACTGCTGAGTCTAAGGTAAGGTGACTTTCAGGCCCCGTTATGCTCATTAAAAGTTATCCCCATTGAACTGGAGTGGGGGCAATGATGTATGCTACTCAAACATTTACTGTGTGTTGAGCACCAGGAATATAAGGAAGAACAAGACAGAGGCCTTTGTTCTAGCACAAGAGACAGACAGACAGACACCTGAGAGTCAGTGATCATACAGTGTGAAATTACTGTAGCACCATGAAATATGCTTTACGTTATATAAAGGAGGTGGTTGTTAGGGCCGTTGGCAGGGCCAGGGGTGTCAGGGAAGACCTCACAAAAGAGATGACACCTGAGCAGGCTTTTAAGGATGAATGGAAATTGGAAAAGCGAGTGAGATAGGGAAGGGCATTCCAGGTAGCAGGAAGCAGAATGTGCTACGGCAAATGTGTTTGAGAACCACAGGTTGTTATTCTTGTGGAATAAATAGTAAAGCAGGAAGTGGAGCTGGAGACAGAACCAGAGGGAGGCAGGCAAGCTGCTGACTGAATTTGAACTTGAGGACAATGATGCAGCAACAGAAGGTTATAATAGGGGATGAATGGTGGGAGCAAATTGATCAGGCCTGTGTTTCACAAAATGACCCTTTGGTGGTAACACGGAAGGTAACCAGGGGGTCGAGACTAGAGGCCCTCGACCAGTGAGGCTGCTGGAAAATTCTAGGCAAGAGAAAGAGTGGACAAGCAGTAAGGTTGAAGAACACTGAGCTTGAAATCCATTTATTTTATTTCTCCTTTCCCTTGGTCCTTGTGGTTCTCAAGACTGACTGATCTCCCTCATGCCAGAGGATAGCACGAACTTGAGTTCAGACCTGTTACTGAGCTGGACCTTATGGGGGCTGGCCTGAAGTTCCCCAAACACCGCTGCCATAGTTGGGCTCACCTCCTGGGCCAACTCCAAACGGTGGTAGGATCTCACAAAGCTCACCGTGAGTGGTTTTTCCTAGCAAAGGTGGCTTTAGGGCCCTCTATTTCTCCTCAGAGGATGAAAAGTCCTTCTCCCTGGGTCACTTGGCAGGTATCAGATAGTTCTTGGGGGGACCCAGGCTGGTTCAGAGAGTCTGCAAGCTGGCCTCTGTCAGGACAGGGAGCATGGGGGCTTCCTGCAAACTCCCTCAGCACAAGGAAACTTGATTCTGCAGGAAGGCCCAGGACCCAGAATGGGAAGACAGAGGATCTGGGACTGAGAAGGGAGAAAAGGGAGCAGCATTGTTCCTGGTGGGTTCACTCTCAGTCCAGACGGTGGCTATCTCCCCCTTCATTATCATCTCAAAGGGGGGTAAAAAAGGGGCCCTGTGAGCTGGCTTCTCCCCTTTAACAACTTCTTCCTCTCAGGAGACAGTTTGCACAATGGAGGAGGGGCCCGGCGGAGGCTGACCCAGGCAGCCCATGCTCTGCCAAAGCTGCCCGGGACAGTGGGGCTGGCCCGCCACCTGCTGGCCACTCCTGGTGGTGGGGGACAAACATCTCTCAGGAACTCTGCAGGAGTGGACTGGGATTCCCAGGCCGCCAGCATCAATCTGGAGAAAGCTGGGAATGTATGAAAATTCAGAGAGGTTAGGAAGCTGGAGTAGAATCAAGGCTGGAGTTCTGCAAGAGAAGCTGATGTGTCCGCAGGCAGGAAGTCTCTATCGCAAATGTCCAAGGGACGCAGAACCAGTTTCCAGGAAAGTTAATGTGCCTCGGTTTCTCCCTTCTCCCCTTTTTTACTCGCTGAAGGGCAAGAAAAAGACTGTTGTTTTTGAGACCTAATTAAAGTGTGGGTATAAGAGGTATGATTGACATAGATTGGGAGACATTCCTCTGGCCAAGATCCTGTCCCCCATCAGCATACGCAGCCTAAAGTTCACACATTGGCCATGCCTGCAGATTAGAGAGGCGGAAAGCAAGTCAAATTTAAATGTTACTTGGATGGGTGAGATAGGCGATGGGGATTAAGGAGTGCACCTGTCATGATGAGCACGGGATGATGTATAAAATATTTGAATCACTATGTTGTACACCTGAAACTAACATGACACGGTATGTTAACTAACTGGAATTAAAATAAAAACTTAAAATAATAAATGTTTCTTGTGCGAGGCCGTTCATTGCATTTCAACCTTATTCACTGTGCCTGCACACCATACTGCTCACCACATGGGCACTGGGAGGACACAGATTAATAAGACCCAACCTCATCACTCAGGAGCTAACAGGACAAGTGACCAAGAGAAAACTCTGCACAATAGGATAAATCCTAATCCACTCTGCTCATTATTGGGGATGGAGAGAGATTCAATAAACATGCCTAGGAGGGGCTGCCATCAAGAGGATTAATGTCGCATAGGTCACAAAAGTCTGCGATAGTAACACACACTTAAGTAGCACCTACTGTCTGCCAGACACATCCTAAGTAAGCGCTTTCATATTAACTCAGATATTAACCCACTTACATGCATTAACTCTACAAGGCAGGTACTATTTTATTCAGATTTAGGTACAGTGACTTGGAAAGGTCATTCAGCCACTATGGGGTACAGATGGGATTTGAACCCAGACAGCTTAGCTCTGAAGTCTGTGTTCCTTACCATTGTACGGTGCTATCATTTATCAGCTCACCCTCTAAACAAAAAGTAACTTTCTTGATAAATAGGTTTTTAAATAACCCTTGACCATTGCCATATCATGGCAAACCCCGGCTGAGGTTGAGATAACATGGTCAGCAGAGAACTCTCAAAACCAAGGTCAAGTATGGGGTTAAAAAGAAACAAGAAGACCGCAAAGGCCATGCAGGCATTTTGATTAGTGGGCAGACAGGCAGCAGGGTTGCACAGGCAGACGTGCCTGGAAGCAAAACGTCTGCAGAAATCAACCACTAAACTCAGAACCTAAAGATGCTGCCCTTACATAAGCGCATAAACAATAAACAGGGCTTCAGATGGGTCAAGCAAGCAGCAACATCCAAGATAACGCGGACTGGATCAAAACAGAGGCCATGCCCGCGACCTCACCTTGCTTAAGATGAACTGGCCTTCTGGCAGGAAAGTAAAGACTGCTGTCTACACCTGCTGAGCATGCTTCCGTGTTGACTGTACTGAATATTATACACTATAAACATCTCCCATTCCAAGGCACAGGCTCAATCATTCCCAACCTGAGTTAACTGCTCAAGTGAATGTTGAGTGCTCGCATGCATGTTAGAACAGCAGAGCCTCTGACAAGCTCGGTGAACTGAATGCATTAATTTATTCACCTAAGACCGATTTACTAGGTACCTATGATGTGCCTACTATGTGGCAGCCTCTGCAGACGCATGTGTGCAACCTTGCTCTCCAGCCCCAAAGCCATTTATGGGTCCATTGTCGGAACTGCCCTGGCTGGAGGGCTTCCATGCCTCCACATCTGGCCTTATTTTCTAGACTGCAAATTCTATGTTTCCAACTAGGACTGAGGATAGTACTTAGCAGCACCCTCTCTACCAAAAATTTGGTGTAGAGACCTATCCTCCAACTTCAGATCCATGTGAGCAGCGTCTGCTCACCACTTACCTGAGCATCTAACATGGCGACTTGCACTCAGCTGGTGCTCAGTAACTACTTGTAGAACTGCTTCAATGACCTTGACATGTGCCCAGTCTCTGCCTCTGGAGAGCTTACCGTGGATCAGCATGCCTAACAAGAGGCTGGAAGGCATATCATTTCTGCCCACGTTTGACGTTAAGAGAACAGGTTCAGGGTGCGCCTGGGTACATCAGTCAGTTAAGCCTCCAACTTCGGCTCAGGTCATGATCTCATGGTTTGTGAGTTCGAGCCCCACGTCAGGCTCTGTGCTGACAGCTCGGAGCCTGGAGCCTGCTTCAGATTCTGTGTCTCCCTCGCTCTCTGCCCCTCCCCTGCTCATGCGGTCTCTCTCTCTCTCTCAAAAAGAAATATACATTAAAAAAAAAAGAGAGAGAGAACAGGTTCTGGAGGCAGACTGCCAGTACATGGAGAAGCTGGGATACAAACTCAGGCACTCCGGTCTCAAGGGTGTTAGATAAGGACTGAGGGTCTCTGTTCATTTCTTTTACCCTTATAGCAACCTTACTGAATGGACCGAAGATGGCTGAGGCTGAAAGCAACTTGCCTGAGTTATTTCAGATTTTTAAAGTTTTCCATTTTTACGTATTAACATGTAAATCAAGGGGCATCTGGGTGGCTCAGTTGGTTAAGCGTCGACTTCCGCTCAGGTCATGATCTCCTGGTTTGTGGGTTTGAGCCCCACGTCAGGCTCTGGGCTGACAGCTCAGAGCCTGGAGCCTGCTTCAGATCTGTGTCTCTCTCGCTCTCTGCCCCTCCTCCACTCACAGTCTCTGTCTCTCAAAATAAACGTTAAAAAAATTTTTTTAAAGATGTAAATCAAGATTGCCATAAATCATACGGTCAAGCACAGTGAGTGGTATAATGAAGACAGTCACAGTCTTACTTCCCCTCGGATCAGGCTTTGCTGCCACATGGATTATAAAATATTTTCCAGTTTTCACTGAAGCTTTTTGGATTTTCAGATTTGCTGGCACGGGATTGGGATTGCAAATGTAAAGCACGGAACAGGTGCCGTGGTGCCGGGCATGCAGTAGCCACTTGGTAAATGTAGTTTCTGTCCCTCTGGCCAGTCTCTGATACCATCGAACCTCTCGGCTTTCCCCTCTCCTCCCTCCCCCAGGAGTGAGATAAACCCCCATCGCCTCTCTTGCCCCTAGGTGGAGGCACCTGTGGATTCTGGCTTACCAATCTGTGTGGGCATCGTCGATCACCAACAGGATCCTGGGCCTTTGAACAATAGGAGCAGAGGGACCCGGAGGCTCCATCAGCCCTGAGGGGGCTGCTGAGGTCTGCTTCATGGCACTGGAGAAGGAGCTAAAGAGGCTGGATCCTGGAGAGGAGAAGGAGGCTGCCAGGGGCTGGGGGTGCCTTCTCTCCATGGCCGGGGAAGCAGGGGAGCTGGTAGAGCTGTCTGGGCGTTGCAGGTCTGTCATGTAGCCATTAGGCAGGTTGGCCACAAAACTGCTGTCGGAGAGGCGCCGCCGGAGGAAGTTCATGGCTATGGATTGAAGAGATGGCTTGTTCCCACTCAGACTTGTCTAGGTGAGGCCCACAACACAGGCCGCCAGGGAGAGGAGGTGGTAGGGTCCTAAGTCAGAAGAGCCAAGGGAATCCTGCCCAAGTAGGCTTCAGCTGTCGTTGCTAACCTGTGGAAACAGGCCAACACACACATTAGTGGAAACGACCTCCGCCCCGTGAGAGCAAGCAGATACGGCACTTTCCTGCCCCACTGCTGCGGGCAGTATAAAGTGGGACATCCTTCTGGAAAAGAATTTGGCAACGTGTAATTAGAGCATAACCTTTTAACCTCCAATTTCCATTTTCTGGAATTCTACCCCAAGAAAGGAATCTCAGTTACAGAAAGAACCTCCTGCACAAATATATTTTTCATAGCAATATTTATGCTCGCAAAATATTGGAAAGAATTTCAACCTTCAGTCAGAAAATAATGAATAAATAAACTACAGCACACTCACTCAGTGAAAATCTTTGTGGCTATTTAAAAAGGGTTCATAAAAAGAGATTTCAGTACCACAGAAAAAATTTCATGTTGTACTTAAGAAGATCACGCTACAAGTTTATAGGTACAGAATGACTACAACCACATAAAAGATGAAATAACATAACTTTGAATAGAAAATACATTGCAATGTTAACCACAATTATATTGGGGTAAGGTAATTACTTGGCTTTTTTTTTTCTTTCCACTTACCTATCTTTTCAAGATTTTCTAGAATATATATTGCTGTGGACTGAATTGCATCCCCCAGTTTTCATATGTTGAAGCTCTAACCCCCAATATGCTGATAATTGGAGATGGTGAACTTAGGGAGGTAATTAAAGTTAGATTGAGGGGGCGCCTGGGTGGTTCAGTCAGTCAAGCGTCCAATGTTGGCTCAGGTCACGATCTTGCAGTTCTTGGGTTTGAGCCCTGCTTTGGGCTCTGTGCTGACAGCTCAGGGCCTGGAGCCTGCTTTGGACCCTGTGTCTCCCTCTCTCTTCCCCTCCCTCCCTCACGCTCTGTCTCCCTCTCTCAAAAATAAATAAACATTAAAAAAATAAAAATAAAAAAAATAAAGTTAGATGAGGTCATGGGGGTGACGAGACACTAGATAGCTTGCTCACCGTTCACCAGGTGAGAACGCAGGGAGAAGGAAGCTGTCTGCAGGCCAGAAAGAGGCCCTCACCAGAAACCAGCCATGCTGGCACCATGATCTCAGATGTCCAGCCTCCAGAACTGTGAGAAAATAAATTTATGTTGTTTAAGCCACACAGCTCTGGTAAGCTGAGCAGACTAATACACATATGTACTGCTTCTCTGAACAGAAGAAAGTGTAAAAACAAACAAACAAAAAGAACCAGATTATTCATTTGAGATCTAAATACCCAATGGGGAAAATTGATTATTTAAATGATACAGTTAGACCCCTCATATTTTTTTTCAGATTATTTTATATTTTTATTGAAGTAAAATTTATTTCAATTGAGATGCATAGTCCTCAAGTGTACAATTCTTCGAGTTGAATACACTGGTACAAGATTTATTATACTTACATCATCTCAGAAAGTTCTCTTGTGTCCCTTCTGGTTAATCCAAACATCCTCATAGGCAAACGCACTGCTGATGTCTGTCACCATATATTAATGTTGAACTTCATATAAATGTAATCATATGTATGATTCTTTTGTGAAGCGCTTCCTGCCCTCAACGTAGCGGTTTTGAGACTCATCTATGCTGTATGTATCAAGAATCATTCTGTTTTTCATTCCACTGGATGAATAAATCACAAATTTTTATACTTCTCCTGTTGACGGACATTTGAAATGTTTCTAATTTGCAGATATTATGAGCAGAATTGTTATCAGGATTTTTTATTTAAGTAGTTTTGTGGAAAAAGAAAGAGTGAGAGAGAAAGAGAGGAGAGGGAGATTTTTCTTCGAGAAAATATCTAGAAGTGAATTTGTTGGATCATAGCATAGAAATACGTTTCCCTTTATAAGAAACTGTCTCTTTATAAGGAAGTTTCCCATAGTGGTTGTGCCATTTTCACATTTTATTTGAGAGTTCCCGTTGCTTTACATCCTTATCAACATTTCATTGTTGTCAGTCTTTAATCTTAGCCATTCTGATGGTTCTTGAGCAAATGGCTAAGAAAGAATTCTTGAGACGCTTTTGGTGCAAAAGGTGATTTTATGAAAGCACAGGGACAGGACCCATGGGCAGAAAGAACTGCACTGGGATTGTGAGGAGTGACTGATTATACTTTTAAGTTAGCGGAGGTCAGGGAGAGTGTAAGTCTCTGAGGAATTTGAAAGCAAGGCTTGAAGGACCTTGAGGGGCTAGTTGCTGTTAAGATAAGGTAACTTTTAGTCTTTATTAAGCAAAAACATTAGGGAAGTCAGGCAGCCATGAGTTGCTTGAGGAAGGTCACGGTCTGTATGTTTCAGGGGTCTATCAGGGGGTTGCCAGCTGTGAGGAGGTTTAATTTAAGCTACGTTTCTCTTGCCCTTTTTTTCCTCATCAATTCCAGTGGCTGTAAAGCAGTGTCTAATTGTGTTTTTAATTTATTTTCTCTGATACCTGATGAGGCTGAACAACTTCCATGAGTTTACTGATCATTAATATATCTTCTTTCATGAAACATCTGTTCAGGTCTTTGGCCCATTTTTAAAATAGGAGTTGTTTATATTTTTATTATTGATTTAGATTATCTGACTAGGAGTTCTTCATATATTCTGGATATACGTCCTTTCTCAGATATGCATACCGTGAACATTTTCTCTCAGTCTTGGCTTGCCATTTCATTTCCTTCATGAACAGAAGTTTGACAGAATAAAATAACTCTTACAAAAAGTGTTTGTTGTTCACTTGAAATAAAAACATTCCAATGAGAAAAAAAAATTGCATCACAGGATGAGACTATACTTCCATATCTTGGTTATTAGGAATATTTTTACATATAAACAAAAATGTATATATACACATATATGTATACATGTTTATGTGTACATATATGATATGTTACATATAGCTGATGTTTTGATAAACAAAAATTTAAGATTTTTATGAAGTCCAAGTTACCAGATTTTTCTTATGATTAGACCTTTCTGTATCTGATTTTAAAAATTTTGCCAATGCCAAGATCATGAGGTATTGTCTTTTAATTTCTTAAAGAAGCTTTACAGTTTTAGCTTTTCTGTTTAGGTCTATAATCCTTCCAAACTTGATTTTTTAAATTAATTTATTTATTTTGAGAGAAAGCAAGAGATAAAGAGTACGAATGAGCACGCATGTGAGTGGGGGAGGGGCAGAGAGAGGGAGAGAGAGAATTCCAAGCAGGCTCCACGCTGTCAGCATGGAGCCTGATGCTGAGCTCGAACTCATAAACTGTGAGCTCATGACCTGCACGGAAACCAAGAGTCAGATGCTTAACCAAGTGAGCTACTCAGGTGCCCCCAAATTTAAATTTTTGAGTGGTGTGAGGTGAAGTTCATTCATCCAGTTTTCCAGCACCATTTATGAAAATATATTTTCCCCAATGAATTGCTTTGGTGGCTTGATTGATACCAATGAACTGTATCTGTGTGGGTCTATCTCTGTACTTTTTATTATGCTCCAATGATCTGTTCGTCTGTACACAGTCTTCACAACTGTGGTTTTATAGAAAGACCTAAAATCAGGGAAAATGAGTCCTCCAACTTAGATCTTCTTCCTTGAGATTATTTAGGGTAATCTACGTCCTATGTTCATATGTATTTTAAAATCAACTTGTATGAAAAAGTTTGTTTTGGGATATGGTTTGGGATTATATAGAATCTATGGCTCAGTTTGGGTAGAAGTGACATCTTAACACTTGAATTTTTCATTTCATGAACATGGTAGAGCACCCTACTTATTAAATCTTTTGTTTCTCGGGATGCCTGGGTGGCTCGGTCGGTTAAGTGTCCAACTTCAGGCTTAAGTCATGATCTTGCTGTTCACAATTTTCGAGCCCCACATTGGGCTCTGTGCTGACAGCTCAGAGCCTGGAGTCTGCTTCGGATTCTGTGTCTCCCTTTCAAAAATAAATAAACATTTAAAAAATTTTTAAGAGTAAATAAATAAGTCTTTAGTTTCTCTCAGAAATATTTTCCAGTTCCCAATAAAGGAATGTTGCACATATTTTGTTTAGTTGATTCCTAATAATTTCTTCTGTGTTTTTCTTTATGGTTTTTAAAAGACACCATTTTCTAAGTTTTATCTTCTATTTGTTTGCTACTAGTAGCATATATTTGCCAATTACTGTTAATATGCTGATGCAATTAATTCAATTTTTGTTTCTAGTGGTTGTTTATAGATTTCCTAAGATTTTCTTTTTAAATAATCAGGTCATCTACAGATAGAGACATCTTTCCAACCTTAGTGCCTTTCTTTATTTCACCTCTTTTATTACAGTGCCTAGAACCTATACCACTGAATAGAAATGAATAGAAAGTGGACATCTTTCTTTTCCCATTCTTAGGGGGAAAATGTTTACCATCTCACATTACTAAGATGATAGCTGTAGGTGTCTATAAATGCACTTTATTGCACTGAGACAGCTCCCTGGTAGTCTTAGTTGGCTGCGAGTTTTTGTCATGAATGGATGTTGAATTTGCCCAGCGATTTTCTAAATCAATTGAGAAGACAGACTACAGATTTTGTCAAACTATAGTTTTTGCAATTTTAAACCAAACTTGCATTTCTGAGATAAATCCCACTTGGTTATAGTGAATTACCAGTTTCATGTATTGCTGTATTCAATCTAATAATGTTTAGTTGACGATTTTTGCATCCATGTTCATGAAAAACATTGGTCTGAAATTTTCTTTTCTGGCAATGTCTTTGTTAGATTTTGGTACCAGTGTAATATTGAGTTTACAAAATATGTTGGAAAGTGTTCCTGCCTTTTCTATTTTCTGAAAGAGTTTATGTACTATTTGGCATGGTCTTTTTTTCTTAAATTATTTGAAGAATTCAACAGTGAGGCCATCTGGGGCTCATATTTTCTTTGTGGACAAGTTTTTAATAATGAACTCAATCTATTTGTAAATATATTCACACTCTCCGTCTCTAATTTCAGTATTGGCAATATGTGACTTTAAGCAATTTGTCCATTTCATTTAGTTGTGAAATCTACTGGCATAAAACTATTAATATTTTTTTATTATTCTATCAGTTTCCATAGGATCTGTAGCTATTTTCTCTGATATTCTTTTTTTTTTTTTTTAATGTTTATTTATTTAGTTTTGAGAGAGAGAGAGAGCACGTGAGCACAAGCGAGGGAGGGGCAGAGAGAGAGGGAGACACAGGATCTGAAGCAGGATCCAGACTCTGAGCTGTCAGCACAGAGCCTGATGTGAGGCTTGAACCCACAAACCATATGATAATGACCTGAGCTGAAGTCCGATGCTTAACTGACTGGGCAACCAAGGCACCCCTCCCTGATATTCTTGAGGCTGAAAATTAGCTGTCTCTATCTTTTGGATTAATCTGTGTTGCTAGGAATTTAAAAAATTTGTTAATCTTTTAAACAACCTACTTGCAGATTTTCTCAATTTTCTCCATTGTTTGTTTTCTATTTCATTTGTATCTGGTTCTTTACTAATCCCTCGCTTCTGACTTTGGGTTTAAGGGCTCGATTTGTTCTTTTCTCTAGATTCTTAAAATTAAAACGTAAATCATTAACTTTAAACCTTTTGTCGTTTCTAATACAATCATTTAAAGCAATGTATTTCCCTGTATGCACTACTTTAGCTGCATCTCAGAAATTTAACATTTTATTATTTTTGTTATTGTTCAATTCAAATTATTCTTAATTTCTATGTGATTCTTTTTTGATTCATGTATTATTTAAACATATGTTTAATTTTCAAACTTCAGTACTCCTTCAGATAATTTATTATTGTTGCTTTTAATATGATTCATTTGTGAGTAATAAACATAGTCTATAAGGTTTTAATCCTTTGACATCTCTGACATTCATTGAGATTAATGTTATGGCTCAGTATATATATGGCTCAGCTCCCTTTGCACTTGAAAAGAATGGTTATTCTGCAGTTGTTGAGTGTAATGTTCTATAAATATCAATTAGATTGCTGTAAGTCAGGTTTCTTAGCCAGGAAGCTGACGCCCGCTATGGTGATTTGCAAGCAGGAAGTTTATTGGAGAGTGCTCCCAAGATTAACAACTGTGGGCAAGTATGAAAAGCAGAAATGAGTTGAGCTGCAATACAGTTTTAACAGAAATGTCAGTCATTCACACTGAGAGCAGGCAGCCAGGCATCTCTTTGGATTCCTTCATTTTCCAGCCACTATGTTAGTCGATACTCTGTCTGTTGACTTGTCAAACCAATATGACTGCAGCTTTCTGCTTTGGTTTAGCTGCTCCATGCCATGTGGACTGTGGACTGCTCTCAGGGAAGAGTCACATAA
The DNA here is from genome assembly GCA_030068075.1 of Paguma larvata. Taxonomy (NCBI): domain Eukaryota; kingdom Metazoa; phylum Chordata; class Mammalia; order Carnivora; family Viverridae; genus Paguma; species Paguma larvata. Next base: position 14,077,684 of record CM057828.1, on the reverse strand, counting down.
ATGTAGATCTCGCCTAGTGCTTCTTTCAAGGGTCAAATCCCCTGCAGAGTCTACCTATGTTTTGTTTCTCTCTGGGAACCTCAAATAGTTTCTTTTAAATATTTTATCCAAAGTTTGTAATTATCATCTATGAGAGCTTAGTCCAACACAAGCTACCAAGTCACTGCTCAGTCTGAACCTCTTCCATTTTTAAAATACTGGATAGAAAAGTTAATAAAATACTAGAGTTGATGGGACTTCAGAGATTATTTAACAACCCTGTCTTTAAGAGCTCTGGTCAATCTTACGCTGGTGGGAATTCCACACCTGCAGGAGAATCACCTCATTATCCTTTGACCAACTCCAACGTAAGCCAAAGGCTCTTCCTGTAACTTCTCCCCACTGCAGGCCCCCGTGGAGCTTACAGTCTGGGAGAGGGAGGCAGACCATAAACAAGTGAGCACGTATCCACAGACTGGGACAAGTGTTAGTACGGAATACACAGAGTGCTGTAACAAAGATTAACATGGGGGTGGGGCAGGGAAGGAGACCTTTAAGCTGAGACAAGAAGCATAAGGGGAAACAGAAGTATGTATGCAAAGGCCTTGAAGTAGGAAAGAGCTAGGTGCATTTGGAGAATAGAAGGAAGGCTAGCCCGACCAGGAAACAAGGAGATTTTTGTGAGAAACTGTTTAGAGAAGTAGAGGGACCAGACCAGGAAGGACCATACTGAGGATAGTTTTGATTTTAATCCCAGAGTGAAAGCAGGCAAGAGAGAGAGAGAGACACGTGATCCAGTCTACCTGGGCACTGAGTGGAATACAGACTGCAGATGCGGACAGAAGCAGCCAGACCAAAATGCTGCAGTCATTTCGGTCCTTGGGTGTAAAAGAAGAGAGCTGGATTATGGGATTTGCAAGGTGGTTTCCTATTCTGGAAATCACTCGCTTCTTCTGCCATTAGACAGTGGATATCACTTCAGTGACCAAAGTAATCTGATAGTGAGACAAAGTGGGGATGAGAGGGATTCAGGGAAGAAAAGAAGAGCAGGAAGTCTCTTCTCTGGGACAAAAGGCAGTAGGCCAGCTGAGTGGGCCATGCTGCCCCAAGAGTAGCCACTAGAGGGCAGGAGTGGCCACACCAGAAAGGAAAACTACAACAAAAACAAACACTTTAAAGAAAGCAACTTTGCAAGCTTGCTTCTTGGAGGCTGTGGCAAGAAGGAAGACTTTAGTGGGAAGGGTAAAAAAAAACTGAATACTTCTCAGAATTGGTTGAGCCACAGACAGAAGTGAAGTGTAAATCACAGGGGCACAAGTTTTGCACCAAAGCAGGAAAGACTCCGTAAAAATGAAAGCCGCCCCACAACAGTAGTACTAGGTAGTTACTTTGGGAACGGATGAGCAACTGATCAGCCTGGACAGGAGAGTGAACATCTCTGCTCAGATGCCTCACAGACACTGCAGATTCACTTCCTTGCTCATTCTCAAATGAGTTTATGCACTTGCCCCCCCGCCCCTTCCTCCCAGAAGCACCACTAACTGCCCACTCACTTAGATCAGAAGCTGGAGTCTCCGACTTCACTCTCTCTTGACCCTCACCATGTCAGCCAACCAGTCACCAGACCCTGTCAATGCTGTCTCTCCCAACATCTTTAATATCATCCTCTCCTCTCCACTATGCTTGCCATAGTCTTGGTTCACATGCTGCTACATTTAAAATTGGGCCAAAAACCTTAAGAGACACCTCGCCAAAGAAGATAAGACGGATGGCAAATATGTCCACGAAAAGATGTCCCACACTGAACGTCATCAGGGAAATGCAAATTAAAGCAACAAGATGCTGATAATACACCTATCAGAATGGAACACTGACAACACCAAATGCTGGCGAGGATGGGGAGCACCAGAAACTCAGTCATGTCCGATGGGAATACAAAATGGTAAAGCCACTTTGGAAGGCAGTTTGGTGATTTCTTAAAAAACTAAACACCCTTCCCATACTATCCAGCAATCACGCTCCTTGGTATTTACCCAATGGAGTTTAAGACTTAATGTTCACAAAAAAACCTGCCAGGGGTGTTTATATTACGGTGTTCACTCATAATTGCCAAGATGTAGAAGCAACCAAGATGTCCTTCAGTAGTGAATGGATAAATAAACTGTGGTAATCCAGACAATGCAGTATTATCCAGTGTTAAGAGATGACCTATCAAGACACGCAAAGACATGGAGAACCTGACATGCACGTTACTAAGTGCAAGAAGCGAGTCTGAAATGCTTCTGACAGGGTAATTATAATTCCAACTATATCACATTCTAGAAGAGGAAAAATATGGTCAGTGGTTGCCTGGAGTTGCTGGGGCAAGGGAGCGGGTACTGAATAGGCAGAGCACAGAGGATTTTTAGGGCAGCAGAAATACTGTATAATACCATACTGATGGATGCATGCTACTATACATTGGTCCAAACCCACAGAATATAAAACACCACAAGTGAACCATAAAGTAAACTACCAACTTTGGGTGATCATGATGTGTCCTGTAGATTCATTGGTTGTGACAAATGTACCACTCAGATGGGGAAGTTGACAGTGGGGAATGCTATGCGTGCGTGTGAGTAGGGCATATATGGGAAATTTCTGTACCTTCCCCTTAATTCATTGTGAACCTTAAACTAAAAAAGAAAAAAATGTCTCTCCGAAAAAAAAAGAGGGGTTGGGGGGCTTAAATGCAAGACCTCTACCAAATCCAGGCTAAGAACCATGATGGCCTCAGCATCCTGGTGCTGGACCACAGCAGGACAGAGGGAATAAAGCCTGAAGGTTAAGCTCACAGACCCTGGAGCCAGATGGCCTGTGTTCTAATCCCAGCTCTGCTACCTACCACCTACCTGGCCTCGGGGAAATTTCTTAACCTCTTTGTGCCTCAGTTTTCTCACCTGGTAAAGTGGGGATTCTAACAGTATTTACCTCACAGGGTTTTTGAGGGCAGTAAGTGACCTTATACATATATACACTCAGAACAGTGCTGGCTCCTGATAAGCAAACTGTGTTAGCTGCTGTTGTTATTCTGATTGCTGTTTAGACCGTGTGCGTGTCCCATTGCCTGAAGGTCGCAATGGTGTGGTCAGTGTTAGTTTGGGAGGCAGAGTGGCAGGGACTGCAGTATTTATATGAGAACTGGCTTTGGAAAGGGTCTGACTTTAAGACGCTTGCGGCTGAGTAGCATCCAGGCCATGGTTTCTTGATCTGTGAAGCAGGGGTACTAATCCTTGCTCTCCTACTCCACAGTTCTTTGAGCAGACCAAAGTAAAATGCATTAAGATGCTTTGCAAAATATTTACTCTGTAAGTTAACATAGAGTAAAAGAGACTTTTTGGGCATAGAGTTCTATGAATTTTAACACATTTATGTAACCACCACCACAGAACCAGGGTACAGAACAGTTCCATCATCCCACATGGAATTGCTTTTTAATCCTTAAAGTGCTCTGCAAATGTCAAAGGCATAATGTTTCATGGGCTAACACGCGGATCTGCTACAGGGGAACATCGGCTAAGGGACATTCAAGGCCTGGCACGTTTCTTAGAAAATAAAGGAAGATGAATTCCAACGACTGAACTTCCTGCTCACCAGCTGCCTTTGCCCTGGCTGTTCCTGCAACCTGGAACACTCTTTCTACACAAACCTGCATGGCTCACCCCCTCGTGTCATTCAGATCTTTGCTGAAATGTCACCTTCTCAGCGAGGCCTCCCCTGACCACCCAATGTTAAACCGTCTGGCACTTCAGGTCTCTCCTTCCACCTTCCACTTGTTCTTTTTTCCAGAGCACGCATTGCCTTCTATAAAACTACACTTATCCGTTTGGCTTATTGCTGATTCTCTGATCCCTCTGAGAGAAAGCCCCTCAAAAACAGAGAGCATTGTCTGACTTGTTCCCTGATGTATCCCATGCACTTAGAAAAGTGCCTAGCATATAGTAGGGGCTCAATAAATATTTGTTGAGTGACTCTGTTTAAAATAACATGAATGAAGGGGGCACCTGGGTGGCTCAGTTCATTAAGTGTTTGACTTCAGCTCAGGTCATGATCTTGTGGCTAGTGAGTTGGAGCCCTGCATCAGGCTCTGTGCTGATGGCTCAGAGCTTGGAGCCTGCTTTGGATTCTGTGTCTCCTCTCTCTCTGCCCCTCCCCTGCTTTTGCTCTGTCTCTCAAAAATAAATAAACATTAAATTAAAATAAAATAACATAACATAACATAACATAACATAACATGACATGACATGACATAACATAACATGACACAACATAACATAACATAACATAACATAACATAACATAACATGAAATAGAGGACACCTCAGTGGTTCAGTCAGTTAAGTGAATGATTCTTGATTTTGGCTCAGAGATGATCTCTCACTGTGAGCTCGAGTCCTGCATCAGTCTCTGTGCTGTCAGCATGGAGCCTGCTTGGGACTCTCTCTCTCCCTTTCTCTCTCTGCCCCTCTCCCTGCTCGTGCTCTCTCTCTCAAAATAAATAAATAAATAAATATATATATATAAATATAAATAAATATATATATTTATATTATATATTTATATATATATAAATATAAATAAATATATATTTATATTATATATTTATTTATATTTATATTATATATTTATATATATATAAATATAAATAAATATATATTTATATTATATATATATATATATATTGTATATATATATACAATGAATGAAATTAAACCACATTCACCTTCTGCGTGTGAAGACTAACTCTGATTTTATACACGAAAGCAGCTGTCGCAGCATCTGACGCGTAAGCCTAAGCTGAATCACAGCTGGACTAATGCAGAGGGATCTCTTACTAATTGTTAGTAAGCTCCTCCCTTACGGAAGCACACCGAGCCTCATACATTCTCTCTCCATCTTCTGTTCGCTGAGTGCTGAAAGATTTTCCTTTTCCTTACCCATTAGGAGCCAGCATTTGAGTAATTAACAGCTGCTAAAACCCTTTTTGCATGAGCAGAAAGTTTAAAAATTCACACAGGCAACATCGGCTGGGCTCATCGGTACACTGATGAGCCCAGGCAGTGCGGAAGCCGAGGGCGAGCCTGAGAATCAGGAGGCTGTGTCACTCGAGTTGCAGTACTAAGAGACACTTCACTTCCTGAAAAAAGGTCAAACCCACAGCTGCCGAGGGAGCAGATCCATGTCCACACACGGACGGACCCGCGGGGCTTTCATCTGCAGAGCTCCGCTCCAGCCACATCGACAGGCAAGTGTGTGCTGTCTCTGAGGAGTTCAAATCCACTCACGCAGGCCTTGATCTCCTGTGAGTGGCAATGTGCCTGTTCCCACAGGTGGGACACCGTGCGTCCCCAGCCAAGGAGGATTTGGGCTCAGAGCTAGGATTTATGGGTGAGAGAGGCTTCTGCACCAACACTCCCTCCCTTCCCTGGACACCCTGGGATGCTGGGAAATTTTAGGGGAGGGAGTCTCCCAGAGATCAAGAGAAGGGTCTTCCATTTATTTGAGACCACTCACCCCAACCCAAAATATATTCAAACAGAGAAATGCCAAAACAGGGTCACAAAAGAATATGCACGTACATGAACATTTACATCAAACATTCCAAGTTTTTAAAAAATTTTATGCTTATTTATTTTTTGAGAGAGAGAGAGAGACAGAGAGTGGAGGAGGGACAGAGAGAGAGAGAGGGAGACACAGAATCTGAAGCAGGCTCCAGGCTCTGAGCTGTCAGCACAGAGCCTGACGCAGGCCTTAAACTCACAGACCACAAGATCATGAACTGAGCCAAAGTCAGACACTTAACTGACCGAGCTACCCAGACGCCCCAAACAAGTTCAAGTTTTTAACCTACAATTATAAAGCGCCTCTAACTGTCATCCACAAAATAACCACAGGATTTATCTACACACAGAATTCATAGAGCTCTCCAGGCAGCACCAGGTAGGACTGGGACATAAGCTTAGTGTTATCTGACAGTTACACTGGCTTGTTTCTGATTGATCCAGACGTTCATCTGAAGGTCACGTCAAAAATCTAAACAGAAGCCCTTGATCACCTGAGGTCTGGAGCTAAATGGCTATCGTGGCCCCTCTGGGATTGCATCCTGTGATAGGCCGTTAAAATAAATAAAGGTGATTTTTAGCAATGTTACCTTACTATAAAACAGACCACATGTGGTTTTGGGGGTATGTGTCACAACATTACTTTCAGGGATTTTCATTCTAAACTGGGCCAGCGAGGTGCCCACTTTTGTGACCATCTAGAATACAGGCCCCTCTGGGCAAGCCCCACTCCTGAGGGTGAACACTTCTGCGTCCCTCCCCACTTCATATTCATGCCAGTCAGGCTCAACCCCTGAAGATACATTCCCAGTTCTGCTTCTGCTGCTTCTCCAATCTCACCTCCCAGGAAGGCCAGGCCACCCTCGTCTCTCTCCAGGCCAGTGCGACATCCTGCACGCCTGCTCCCACCTCCAGTTCCTCGCTCACGTGGCACCAAACGACCTCTTGGGCACTCGGACTAGACGTGATCATGTCACTTCCTGCAGAAAACTTTCCTATGGTTGCCCATCGCCTCCAAGTTAAGGTCTTTCACATTCAGGCTGGAAACTGCAGCCCTCTCCCTTCCAGCTTGGAACAGACCACTCCTGCCCCCACCCCATGCTCCTTTCCTTTCTCTGGCTCCGTCCTATTTGTTAACTCACTCTTCAGGATGCTTTCCCTGTCCTCTGCTCCACATGTAATACACGTGGGGTTCCCAGTCCTCTGCTCCGCGTCTGCCACACGTGGGGCCTCCCCCCGGCCTCTGCTCCGCGTCTGCCACAGGCGGGGCCTTCCCCGTCCTCTGCTCGGCGTGTACCTCATGTAGGCCCCCTGAACATGGCAGGTCCTCTCAAGGACAGTTCTTCCACATGCAGTGACCTCTGCTGGGCACACAGCCTTCTCCACACATTACAGTTAAATGTCCCCTTCCTTCAGCACTCACCTCCTACAGCCCTCATTCAGGACGGCCTTCCTGACCGCCCCCAGCACACTCCAGGCTGGGCAAAGGGGGTGGTTCCAGTGTTCTTGGAAACCCCTCTTGGGTTTCTTTCCATCAGAGGCTGATTGCTCTGTTGGTTTTCGAGTCTCAAACTCCAATACGTCCCCTGGAGCTCCCAACAACACCAATTCCCAGGCCTCACTCTCGGAGGCTCTGATTTTGTAGGCTGGAAAAGCAGCCCCGAATATGCATTTAACAAGCTCTCCAAATGGCCCAAATGATCTGCTGCAGCTGATCTCTGCGCCACGTTCTGAGAAACACCTCTCCGGACCAGAGCCTCCAAACAGGAAGTACAGCCCCTAGGGCTTTCGGAACGATGCGCTGGAGTGCAGGGAAGAAACTGCTTGAACTTCCATTTCCATATTTTCAATCTCACGCCTAAGTTTCTTTTTTGCATGTGCATTTTACGGTTACAGTACATTGGTAAAGTATTCATAGTTTATAGAGATGAACACACCTATGTCGGGGGAGCAATTCTGTAGTTTCAATTATTAGTCACAATTCTGTACTCCTCCCAGGATCTACACAGTTCAAAGTCAAGTGACTCTGGAGTTCTTTCTTCCCACTAGGAGCTGAGTGACTCCCCTGCCCACTGACTTTGGGCGTGGCCCTGTGACCAGTTTGGGCTGACCAGTTCTGAGCCACAGACCTAAAAGACACCATGTGTTTCCACCTGCCCTCTTGCACCTCTGCCAGTGCCACAAGAACAGGTCCCATGGATCTGACGAGGATATTTCTGGAGAAGACTTAGACTCAAGCGGTACCTCAGAGACTCCCAGAGGAGCCCAGCCAAGATCAGTCGGCTCCCAGTCAACTAGAAGATGTGTGAGCAAAACAAATGCTTATCATCTAAGCCATCGAATTTGTGATTGTTTGTAACAGTAGCAGCTCTTACTACAGCGATGACTGGGTTAGATCTCAGACTCACTGAGGGCAGGGTCTGGTTTTCAGCTCTGTGTCCATAGCACCTTATACAAACTCAGTAAATGATAGAATTAATTAATTAATAGGTTATCTATTTCCTGAGAAAAATTCTAATAAATACTCTCTGTGGCCCCTTTTGAAAGGACTTAGGATTAACTCACTTCTCTAAAGCCAACTGTAAGAGCTGGGGTCCCTGGGGTCCCCAGATCACCTTTTCTGTCAGTCACATGCAGAGCTTGTCCAAGGACTCCTGTATGAATCCTGAGGTCAAAATACCACTTCTATTACCCCTAACATTAAATATCTGAGCAGTCCTAGGAATGATGTTGGCTTAGGCTGTTTTCCTTTCTATGACCAGTTGGGTTCTCTGGTTCACCAGCCCCCAGTAATCTAAGGACATAGAGAGAGACACACAGAGAGAAAGAGACAGAGGGAGACACACAGAGACAGAGAGAGGCAAGGAGAGATGAGAGACAGAAAGAGGGAAAGATAGAGACAGGGAGATATGGAGACAAAGGAGGACACAGAGAAAGATGCACAGAGAGAAAGAGACACAAAGAGATAGGGAGACAGAGAGAGAGGCAGAAGTAGAGACACACAGAGAGACACAGGAAGAGAGCACACCACTGAGACCAGGCCGAGTGCTGCACAGTCACTTATCCCCTTCAGTTGCCGGTAACCCCCTGCCTGAGCTCGGCGGGCAGATGCCAGCCTGGCGGTAGTTCTGGCGGGCAGGTGCCACCCTGATGAGGAATTTAGCAAGTGGACTCTGGAGAGCAGCAAAGGCACACTATTCGGCACCTTAGATGTATCCTGTCCAAAACGGAACTCCATTTCCTGCTCTTCCCCACCCCAAACTGACCGCTTTTCATCTTCCCATTTCAGGAAATACTGCCCTTGGTTGTTTAAGACAGAAATGTGGGGAGAGCCCATGATTCTTCCCCTTCCAGCAGCACCACTCCCAGGCCATCAACTCTTCTCCCCAACCCAGCCTGCCCGTGCATCTACTTCTTCCAACGCCACAGCCACCACCAGGCTCCAAGTCACTGATACCCTGACCTGGGCCAACAAGGAAGCTCCCCTCTGGCCTCCCTGCCTCCGCACCTGCTCCCCTCCCATGACTCACACCCTTCAGAGGCCCCCACTGTGCTCTGGCTGGCATTCGAGCTTCCTTCCCGGCCCGCGGGGGGACAACACCTGGCCTCCCTTCCCCTCACTCATTTCTACACCCAAATTGGCCCTTGTTTCTCACACCAGCTGACCTCACTCTCCAGTATCCCTGCACCACCCCCCGTGGGCCTCAGCCCTTGCTCCTCCCACTTCCAGAAAGTTCTCCCTCTCTCTTCCCCTTGCCACCTCCCTGTCATTCAGACCCCATCTCCAATGCCACTTCCTCAGAGATCTTCACTGGCCACTCCATTTAATGTGGACTCTAGTGCCCCCCACCAACTACAGCAGTCCCCTTATCCCCTTATCCATTAGGGATATGTTCCCAGACATCCCATGAGTGCCTGAAACCGCGGACAGTACCAAACCCTCTCTACACTATGATTTTTCCTATGATAAAGTTAAATTTATAAATTAGGTGCTATAAGAGATTAACAACAACAGCCAACAATAAAATGGAACAATTATTACAATTGTTTGTGACATGGTCCTCTCTTTCTCTCCATGTACTCACCCTTCTTGTGATGATGGGAGATGATAAAACGGCTACGTGAGGAGATGAAGGGGGGATGACACGGGTATTGTGACGCAGCATAAAGGCTGCTGTGGCCTTCTGACGATACCTCAGAAAGAGGACCATCTGCTTCCAGATGGAGGTTGACCACAGGTTACTGAAACTGTGGAAAGTAAAACCATGGGCAAGGGGGGCCAGTGCACACCTCCCTCCATTATCCTGCAGCATTTTCTTTATAGTGAGAATGGGTCACTTCCTGCCAGATCCCCCTGTGACCCTGCCCACCCAGTCATCCTGGCCCTGCGCACAGGATGTGGACGCAGGACTGGGACACTGGCACGCACTAATAATCCAGCGAGGAACTCTGGGATTCTGGGGGTGTGGGCTGTGCCCTGGTAGAGACAGTTACCTGGTGGGGCTGGACCCGGAGGGGGCCCCTGTGAAACACACAGAACCGAGCACTGTGGCAACTCTGCTCCACGACTGACGGGGAGACCAGGCACAGACAAGGAAGTGGTTTATCCAAGGTCACTCCGTGAAGTAGAGCCAGGCCCCGCCCAGAACACAGGTCTCCTGAGTCTTCAGGTAGTGTTTGTTTGTTTGTTTTTCTGACTCCAAAATCACCGCAATTACAACACAGGATTCTCTGGATACCAGCGCATAGTTGCTAGCCTTCACCCTGTCCAGATGGGGAGCACTTTTCTCCTAAATAGCAGAACATAATAGCCCTCGTGCGGCCCACTGCTTGCTGGCACTGAGCTCATTACAAGCGCTGTCTCATTAATCCTTACAGAACCCTATGAAGCAAGTACTATCATTAACCCCACTTTATGGATGAGGAGACTGAGGCTGAAAGAGGTGAAGCAACCTGCAGAGTATCATGTGCCAGGTAAGAGCAAAACTAAATCTTGCTTCTACGTCAGTATAGTCCGTCCCCAGATGCAGCCCTTTAACCACTGTGACACCTTGGCTTGCTGGCCCACCCTCCCCTCAATTCTCCATGCACTAAACGTCAGTGGGATACTGCTTGTAACCTGGCACCTACTGGGCAGCACTGTGATGGACTTTGCAGTGCCCTTCGCCTCAGAGAGCCTGAGCCCAGGCACTGGCTCAGAAGGTTCTGGGAACAGCTCAATTATGTGGGCTCAGGCTGCAATTATGGGGACACAGTTCGCTTGTTGGCTAGGAAAGCTGGCCGCCTCACAGCTTGTCTAAGGCTAGCATGCACTTCCACTAAAGGAGGTGGGTGGCTACCACCACTGGCCCACCGTGTGACCCTACCAACAGTGATTGTGACAATGACAGCAATACTAATTACGGTAATAGCAGCACCTAATATTCATACAATGTTTCCTATGTTCTAGGTACTGTTTTAAGCCCTGTTCATTTATTAAACCAATTAGTCCTAACAGCAATCCTTTGTTATCTTCCGCTTGACCTACAGAGGAAACTGAGGCCCGGAAAGGGAGAGGAACTTGCACGGTTGCCACCATGATTCCGTGTGGGATGAGGACTAAACCCAGATGGTTTGGACTCCACGCTATCAGCGCCCCCTAGGCTGAGTCACCCTTCTACCCACGAGCTTCTTCCCTTATCTGCCAGAGGAAGGATTCAGATGGGAGGACTTCCATTGCGTATCTCTGACTCTCACTTTCAAGAGCAAGAAACAGACCCAGAAAAAGTAGTTTCTTTCTCTTCCTTCCTTTATACTGATGTCTTCCTCCCCCCCCCCACCCACCCCCCATGCCCCCACAAACCCATGGGCAGGAAGAGCGCCCTGGGGATTGTGAGGAGTAACTGGTTACATACTTAGGAGCTGGTGAGGGGCGGGGAGGGAGGTTAGGCAAGGGGAAGTTTCCAAAGCAATTTTCATATGCTAAAGAAGATTCCCATGATACTGATGGCCTAGCTATTGTCAAGCTAATGCTGTTTTTCCCTCTGGCAAAGCATTAACATTAAGACAGTAGGCAGTTGCTGGAGGAATATCATACTCTGCCTGCCTCAAGTACTTGTCAATGAGACGCAGGTTATAAGGAAATTTAATTTTACCTGATGTCTAATAGTATGTGTCAGACTATACACATATATATATATATATTTTTAAAGTTTATTTATTTATTTTGCAAGAGACAGAGTGCACGAGCAGGAGAGGGGCAGAGAAAGGGAGACAGAATCCCAAGCAGGCTCCTCACTGCCAGTGCAGAGCCCGATGTGGAGCTCGATCCCACAAAATGAACTGTGAGATCCTGACCTGAGCCAAAATCAAGAGTCGGACACTTAACCGACTGAGTCACCCAGGTGCCCCTTAGACTATATTAATAACAACACTGCCTGAATTCTTGCTATGTGCCAGGCTAAGTACGTTACCTACACTGCCGCCTGTACTCCTAGTGATAAGAGAGCATGAGGTAGGCTGAAGGGCCAACTAAGCACAAGTTATGTCCCAGGTGGGACATGTGTGATATCCCTTGGACACTCCCATCTACCCAAGAACAAAGGAAAGGGGTTTAAGTGCTTGCCATGGTGATGTGGTAAACTAAGGCAAACAAAAAATTAAATTCCTTTACTGCCTACAGCCCACTGACAAGTCCTTGAAACTGGCAGAGTGACCTCCCCTAGGAGCTCTGCTGCCTTGATGATGACACTTTGCTGGGGGCAAAAGAAAACTTTGGCTTAACATTGTCCCAACCTCAAGGATTCTGTAAGTCTATTTCCTTTCTATCAATTGCCCCAGGATATGTGCTGGCAATCATGCTCCAAGCTTATGGCCCCCCATATGCATCTGAGGGGTCTCATGACTGAGGTTTTATTAAATGGTGATAAATGGTGTCTCCCTAGCAACAGCTAGCCCCTCGAGGTCCTGGAAAACTTGCTTACAAAATTCCTTAGAAACATACTCTATCCCTGACCCCCTCCCAACCTGAGGGTAGGTTATGAGATACCCGTCAGGACCCAGTGCAGCTCTTCCTGCCCATGGGTCCTGTCCCTGTGCTTTCATAACATAACCTTTTCGCACCAAAGACGTCTTCCAGAATTCTTCTTGGCCATCATCTCTGGACACCATGAACCCCACACACCCCAAAACTTCATCACTAGCAATCCAAGGAAGAAGGTTCTAGTACTCTGATTAAGAGCTGAAGCATCTGAGGCTCACTTGAAAGGTTCAGTAACTTGCCCAAGGTAACGCACCGAGGAAGTGGCCAAACTCTAACCAGGTTTGTCTGACTCCAGAGTCTAGGCCCTTTACTACAGGTTTTGCCTGTTTATTTCCCCTCTACCGGCAGCAACTGAACTCCTGAGTGCAGGGAAGGTGTTATCTGTGCCCTGTGCTAGCACTGTGCAGAGAACATGCTTCATGGATTCATGATGAGTTAACAAATGAGAGAGTAGATGGAAAGAAGGGAGAAGAAAAAGAAAGACCTAAGAAAAAAATGAGGCTAGGTGGAAGGAAGAAGAAGAAAAAGAACGGGGATGGATGGATTAAAATATGAAACCGAATAAATTACACACACACACACACACACACACACACACACACACACAAGAAAGCAGAAGACTCAGACGAGGAAAAAAAGGGAAAAGGGAGGTCTTAGAGGAATCCCAACCAAAGCTGTGCTCTCACCCACTCCCCTGCTAGGCTGTGGCTTGCTGCCCCCAGCCCCTCCCCCAAAAGCAGCCTTGGGAAGTGGCTGGCCTTAGCCAAGCGGCAGTAATGCCCCCTCAGGCAGGCACCATGATACCAACGGTTGATGACATGCGACAGGCAAGGGAAGCGCCCACGGGAAGCGGAGCTGTGTTCCACCAGAGACCCCCAGCAGCTGCTGCTGACTCCTTCCAGACAGCAGCCCTCTCCTCCGTCACTCGCAGGCATGGAAGGGCTTTTTCGCAGCCAGGACAGGAATGGCGGCTTTGGCAGCTGCCTCCTCCGGCCCCTGCAGAAAAGAGCCATTTCTGCTGTGCTCACAGGTAAAACTGTGGAAGGGAAGCCAGACCCGCCTTCACACCCACCAATGTTCACCTCCGTTATTCCTTTAAATCACAAAATGCTTTCCTCACATCCTTTCCCAGGGGGTGGGACCTGTGTAGGGACAGAATCCTCCCCAAGATGTGTGGAGACTTCCGAGGACCACAGCCCATGGCATGGCACTGGCCCATGGCTCTCCTGTCCTCCTTACTGAAGAGGCTGTTCTGGAACTTTTGCCCCTCTGCCCCAAGGCCCCCTGACTGGTTCTGCAGGGCCTGCAGCAGCAGAGCAGAGAGCGCTTGTCAGGAAATCCTGCTTCAAAACCCCCTGGCGCATCTCCCAGGGCCCTTTTCCCATGAGGGCCTGGGGATGCCCTGCCGGAATCATCCCCAACATCACGAATACGTACCACACGGTGAGCGTTTTCAGCGCACCAGGCCTCCGTCCCATTTTAGGGATCAGAAAAGCCACGTTCCAGGAGGTGAAATGATATGTCTAAAGTCACCCAGCCAGGATGGCATGGAGCCAGGAGTCAGATTTCAGTCTGGCTTTCCCCAAAGATCATAGTCAAAGTTGCTATATAATGATGCCTCCACATAGGTGGTTTCACCTCTATTTGTATACTTAGGATAATGTTCCTTTCTGCCCTTTAGCTCTTTATTCAAATGTTAGCTTTTAAAAGCTGGGAGCCCCTCTCCAATGCCCCTCTCCTCCTCCCCTCCTTTCTCTGTAATGCCCACCACCATCTAACACATTGTATATCTTACTTTGGCAGTGCCTCCTTTCTGTGCTCCTTCCAACATGAATGGGAACCCCATGAGGACAGGAATTCTGTTGATTTTTCTCACTGTCATATCTTGAGCACCAACCAGAAAGGGCTGGCACATAGTAAGGATTCAAAAGGTATTCGTGAATCAAAGAAACTTGATGAAGCCATCTCTTGTATTGCCAGTGGTCTCTATATTTTAAGCTTTTTGAGGACAGGGATCGTCTCAAATTCACCTTCACAGGGAAAAGGGGGTTATTCTGGGTGTGGGCTCAATAAAAGGGAAGCTTTGAAACTCGCTTCACCTCTCTCAACCTGTAGCTCAGACATGTATAATGTCTCCCATGGGCCACTACAGAGCCTTCCCTCCTGGTCTCCCTGCATCGCTAAGTGTCCTCCAAATCTATTTCCATAGCATAGACTGTCAGAGACATTTTTCAAAAAACAAAAATCTGACCACGTCTCTACCCTACTTAATGCGGCAGCTGCTCCTTGATGTAAGCCCATGCCCTTCCATGCAGCACAGGGGCCCTTTTTGCTTGGTGCCAGCTTGGTGAGCAGCTTCATCCGGCCGCCATTACGCTCACTAACACATATCTGCTTCCCTGCCACGCAGTCATATGCCTTTGCACATGGCTGTTCTGCTTCTTGGAACGGCATCCTGTTTTATCCTTCTCTAAGCCCCTCCCCCACCACCGAATCAGTGAACTCCATCTTTCAAAACTCAGCTCTAGGCTGAGAAAGCCTCCCTAGAACTCCCTCTCTCCCTCTGCCAAAGGAAACTTCAAAACTCTCTGAGATCACGTGGTATTCCTTCTGTACTGTCTGGAGGTCTCTTGCATAGCACACTCAGCTACCCAAATGCTATGAATCGAATGTTTGTGCTCCCCACCCCCATCCCCACCCCCGCAAATTCCTGTGTTGAAGCCCTAATCCCCAGCACGATGATATTTGGAGATGAGGACTTTGGGAGATAATCCCGTCATGAGGAAGGAGCCCTGTGATGGGGATGGGATTAGTGCCCTTCTGAGAAGAGACACACAGAGAGCTTCCTTCCTCTCTCCCTGCTCTCCAGGATGTTAGGACATAGCAAAAAGAGGGCCATCTGAGTACCAGGAAGAAGGCCCTCACCACGTCCCAGCACACAGACACCCTGATGGTGGACTTCCCGGCCTCCGGAACCGTGAGAAGTAAATGTGTATAGTTTAAGCACCCAGTCCACAGTAACCGGTTACAGGAGCCTGAACTCACAGACACCAGCAGTGCTGAGGACCTCGAAATAAGGGGGAGAGGCCTCCAGACTCATCAGTCTTCAGCACCTCCCTCCGAACTTTACAGAAAAGGAGAAAAAGCCCCTCAGTCAGAGCCTATTGACTCTTCCTTAGGAAGAAATCCACATGTATTTGGTCATTTGCTTTTCTTGACCTCAGCCAAAGAAATGTGGTAAGTCAGAAAGAATTTTGCTGGAGGGAAGTACACTACCTGCAGGTAGGGAGGGAAGCAGGGGAAGTTAAGGAGAAAGACAGAATTAGAAGAACTCTAAAAAGATAACACCCTAGGGCCATTTAAGCTTAAGGGCAAACCGCTCCACACAGAACAACAACTTTTAGGGGCATCATGATACTACGACGCCTTATGTTGCTCTTTCAAACCTCACAAAAGATACACCATATTGTTATGAACTTGGCAAGAAAGAATAAAAATAGTAAGTTCTAACCCAAAAGCTAAAATCAGAAAAGAAAAATCTTTCAGCATAAAAGTGTATTATTGAAAAAGTCCCCAGGGACACCTGGGCAGCTCAGTCAGTTAAGCGTCGACTTCGGCTCAGGTCATGATCTCACAGTTTGTGAGTTTGAGCCCCGCGTCGGGTTCTGTGCTGACAGCTCAGAGCCTGGAGTCTGCTTCAGATTCTATGTCTCCTTCTCTCTCTGCCTCTCCCCTGGTCACACCCTGTCTCTCTCTCTCTCTCAAAAATAAATAAACACTAAAAAATATATACAAAAAAAAAAAAAAAGAAATAGTCTCTATAGGGAATAACCCCAAGAAGTCTGCACAGAAGTGACTGGGCTGCAGTGAGTACAGTGCTTGTGATATTGCGGCCACTCATCTTCTAAAGACGCCCCTGGAGGGCCTATGCAGCATAACGATTCAAAACGTGGGCCCTGAAGTCAAAACTACCTGGGTTAACAGCCAGCTCTTCTATTTTGTAGCACTGTGCCCTTGAGCCAGTCTGTGCCTGGGTTGCTCTTCATAACATAGAAATAACTGTTCTATCTCATCCATAGGCGTGTTGGGAGGATGAAGTGGGTTAATCCATGGAAAGTGCTTTGAACTCTGCTTGGCACACAATGAGTAGTAGCTATGCCACAGGAAGATGTGGCTCAGCATCCTTGGGAAGTAGGAACGATGAGGTGTGAAAAGGAGAAGCAGAGTCTGTGAACTTCGAGGAAGGCCCCGAGTGGTCCTGGACACAGGACATCCTTCTGCAAACCTCTGCACACAGCACCTCCAGCCAGCGTGTTCCCCACGCAGTGGCTCTCCTCAAAGGCATGTGGTCACATGCGACTTAGAAAGCCAGCCACTCTGCACACCCAGCATTGGACTGCCGGTCCATTTCACCACGGCGGGCTCCTTGCTAGGACCTGGGGAGCTGCTAGGTTGTGGTAGTCATTTTAGACTCATTGAGCACAGGAAGTCACACGACTCCCACTCAGCACCCAGGCTACTCTAGGATCCAGCCGGTCTCCATCATTCTTCCAACCCTTTGCTTTTGTCCCTCGCTCACAAAACTGTACCATGCCTGGCTGCCATTCCCGCAGGCTTCTCCAAGTCAGAATTCCCACTAAACGCTGCAAGTCACCCTGAGACATCGCTTCTTCTCTGAAGTCCTCTCAGTTGCTCTAAGGGCTTGGCCAACCAATCACCTGCATGAAATGACCTGCGGTGTTCCTAACCACCGGCCCCTTACCCTTGGGGCAGAAGCCTAGCCAGCTGCATTTTTATTAACCTTCTCACCTGACTCTTCCATACACACAAGTTTGAGAGTGGCTGTCCAGAGTGCAGGCCTTGCTAACCTGCAAGGTTTAGTCATTTTTCCATCAGTTGTGCTGCCCCCATTCTTTCTATAAGACCTCTGAGAGCACACCCAGTGGTATTCCAGGTGAACTGCTTACAGTAAGTCTCCTCTCACTAGATGAGAGCTTCTTGAGGGCAGATGCCATGCCTGAATTACATTTAAATTCTCAGCCCCTCCAGCACTACAGTTATGGCTATCCTATCCTTCCCTCTTTTTCCCTCACACTCCACATCACCAAGTTCAGATGGCTCTACTTTTAAATTTTTCTTTGATTTTGATCACTTCTCACCTCTTCCACCCAAACGACTTTCATCCAAACTGCCATCATCTCTCCCCAAAGACTACTGCAATGGTCTACTCACTGATTCGTCTGCTTCCACCCCTCCCCACTACAGCTTCCCTCCCACACAGCATTCAGAACGATTCCTTAACAACAAGTTCAATATTTATAGATCACATGTTCAAGAAAACACTGATATCCAGAAGATACAAAGAACATTTAAAGCTTAACAGTAAGATACACAAAAGCAATTTTAAAAATGGGTAATAGATTTGAACAGACACCTCACTAAAGAGGATAGAAAGATGGGAAATAAGCATGTGAAAAGATATTCAATATCATTGGCCACTAGGTAAATACAAATTAAAACCATGGCAAGATACAATTAAATGATTAGAATGGCCAAAATAAAAAGTACTGAAAATGACAAGTGCTGACAAGAATGCAGAGTAACTGGAACTTTCATACACTGCTGATGGGAACGCAAAATGGTATAGTCACGCGGGAAATCATTTGGTAATTTCTTATAAAGTTAAGTGTCAATTTGTTGTATGTCCCAGTAATCCAACATTTTGGATCGCTGGAGATCCAAAAATGTGTGTTGATACAAAAGCCTGAACATAAATGTTTATAGCAGCTCCATTCATAACTGCCAAAACCTGGAAACAACCCAGTGTCTTTCAAGGGTGAAGGAATGGGCACACTGTGGTATGTCTACATAATAGAATACTAGCCAGCAATAAAAATTAACAAACTATTGATACACCATGGATGAATCTCAAAGGCACCATGCTCAGGGAAAGAAGCTAGCCTCAGAAAGTTACATACTGTTGGATTCTGCTGGTATCATATGCTCAGAAGGACAAAATGGTAGCAATGAAAAGTAGAGTTGTAGTTGCCAAATGTTACAAGTGGGGAGCTTGTTACTACAAAAGGACATTAGGAAGGAGGTTTCTGGGTGATGAAACTGTTCTGTGCCCTCACTGTGATGTTGGTACTTCCATGAATGACTCACCATGTGGTGAGTCATAGAACTGAACACCAAAACAAAGTCAAATTTACCATATGGCAGTTTAAAAAATAAAACCAAGTAAAAGAATAAGTCAAACCATGTAAACTCTGCTCAAAACCTCCAGCTAAGAGTAGAGTCCAAACCTCACTCCACAGTCCATGAGTTCCAACCAGACCTGGTTTTGGGTACCTCCCTAGTTACACCTTCTCAAACTCTTGCCTCCCCCTCCCCACTGAAATAGCAACTCCTGCAGAGCCCTTTGATGGACTTTTCTATAATGGCATCTTCTTATGTCCTTATGTTGTTCTATTTTTTCTTCACAACCCTCACCACTAACTGACATCTCACGATGTAATTGTTTTGTGGTTATTTTCTATTTTCCCAGAATACAAGATCCACGAGGGCAGGGATCTTGTCCACACTGGGCATTAATGTATCTCCAGCACCTAGGATGCTGCCTATCACAGCACAAGCACTCTATTAATATTTGTTAAATGGATGAAACCCAAGGGATGAAAATTCAATGATGAAATTTCTAATGCTTTCAATGTAGAGTCATACTTTGGCTTCTGAAAATTACCTGTGCACTGAAAATTACCTGTGCACTTGACCCCTAAGTAAAGCATATTTAAGTCAGCTACGGGGTTTTAAAAATGGGGGCACCTGGGTGGCTCAGTTGGTTAAGTGCCTGACTCTTGATCTCAGCTCAGGTCATGATCTCCTGGTTCCGTGGGGTTGAGCCCTACATTGGACTCTGTGCTGATAGTGTGGAGCCTGCTTAGGATTCTCTCTCTCCCTCTCTCTTTGCTCCTCCCCGACTCATGCACTCTCCTCTCTCTCTCTTTCTCTAAATAAATAAATAAACTTAAAAAATGGACTAAGCACAACATTTCCCTTTTGAGTGCAGCTTTCTGGTGCTTGGGTAGGTGACTGCCATGAACATGAGCTAGAAGGGGACAAGGCTGCAAGACAATGATGCATTCTCAGAGCAATGTCACAAGGTTTCCTGAAGGTTTGAACAAAATTATCTAGAAATAGGGCCGCCTGGGTGGCTCAGTCGGTTAAATGTCTGAGTGTCTGAGTTCGGTCCAGGTCATGATCTCATGGTTTGTGGGTTCGAGCTCCACGTTGGGCTCTGTGCTGACAGCTTAGAGCCTGGAGCCTGCTTTGGATTCTGTGTCTCCCTCTCTCTCTGCCCCTCCCCTGCTGGGAGTAGGGCTCTGTCTCTCTCTGTCTCAAGAATAAATAAACATTTTTTAAAAAGGATCTAGAAATACTACTAATGTGGCCAAATAAGTTTGAGGTGAGATTGAAGGGAGGAAAAAAAAAACACCTCTCTGTAACACCTTTTGGTGAAGAACAAATAAATTAGCCATTTATAGAACACCTACTCTATATATGTTCTAGGCACTTTCTAAAGGTTCTGAATTAAGCCTCTATCTACCCTTCGGGGTGAGGTGTACTAATCCCATTTTCATAAGTGAAAAAAAACAAACACAGAGAGATTAAGTAACATGGCCGATGTCACAGAATGATAGGTAAGGGCTGTGAAGCTTCCAACCTCATTATTTAGGGATAAGAGGGTGAGCACTGTGCAGGGGAGCCAAACCTCAAACAGGAAATGCCAGCCTGGACACAGGTGGCTAGGTTTTTCTTTAAAACTCTTCAAAGACCAGCAGAGACAAGTATGCTAAAGCAAGATGCTGACTTCCTTCCAGTACAAATGTACTGAGCATCTGGTCTGTAACAGCTCCTGGGTTCGGGTTTTCCACATGCATTATCTCATTTAATTTTCAATATCACTTTTAAAAAATCTGTTAATGGTATTATTATAAACAATACCATTTTAATAGTATTAGAGATTGTTTATCCAAACAGAATAGCATAATACAAGAAAGCAAGGACACTTGAGAATTCTCCATCCCCTACCCCGTGCAAGTGAGAAATTTTACAGTTACCTTAAAGAAAGGATGGTAGGAAGACCCAAATAACTGCATACACGCTTTATGTTGCTACTTCTCTTAGTCTAAATCAGTGTTTTACACACTAGTCAGCATACGAATTACTGTTCAGGATTGCATACACAAAAACCATATGTAATGTAATTTTTTGGCAATTAAAATATTTTCAACGGTTGTTTTGGCTGTGAATGATTTCCGCCCCATACTATGACTAACAGGCAGCTCTGTTGTACTCTAGGCCTCCTCTCATTTATTCCTGCTTGGGAGATACTCAAGAACTCTTAGGTCTAGAAGGGCATTCGAGGCTACTGAGTGTTACTCTTGGCCAGGGCAGTAATCCCCGAGGGTTACCACCCTCTTCTGATGACAAGCATGTGGAAGGTGGACATACCCATTGGAAAGCCTCCACCATCAGTACACTCTACCTCTATTTATGTATCTGCTCTCTTCCAATTTCCACCCATTGCTGCTAGCTTTGCTCTTCAGCCCTACAGAATAAGTATAACTTCTCTTTCCTATGGTAACCAGTAGGATGTTTGAAATCTGGTATGATGATGAGCCTTTCTTAACATCACAGTGATCAGGGAAGGAGTCAAGTATCTGCGTTGTGTGTTTTAATAATTACTGGATGGCTTTTATTTCTGAGTGTACATCTCTGCACAACCAAGATACTGACATCCACCTCCCCAGTAGGCAGCTCCACCAAAAATTAAATTCCACATTTTGGGAAATATGCAGCTTAGTTGGAAAGACAAAGAACAGAGACCACATGCCTTGTGGTTCTTACAGTGGTATAAATTAGGTGCCAGCCACACACTGAGAAAAAGGGTCAGGGTCCTAGCTCGTCCACTAAGAAAGACTGCTGAGCTGTGAGTTAGATTCTCATGAAATACAATTTTCATCCTGAGCCTCCTAAAGGAAACTGACCAGATCTCATACTCAGCTTTGCTTACCACCCTCCTTTCATGTTTCAGACACCTGCCACAATGCTAAGCACGGGTTAAGTGTCCAATGATTCTTACTTCAACCCTTTGGCACTTCAAAGGGGCCTGGTGAAAACAGACAAAGGTGAGAAGACTTAAATTCAAATGATCCCAAATTTCTAAGATGAAAATGTTTTTTTTTTTAACTCATTAATAATAATACACCTTCAAACACGTAAGTCAGGGAGTCTTGGTCTCTATCTCCTGTCATCCACTGACTCACTGAGTGACAGAAAACAAATCACCTAACTTCTCTGGACCTCCAGTTTCTCAGCTATAAATTGAGGGGCCTGGTCAAAAGGACTGTAAGGTCCGTTTTAGATCTAGGGTCCCCTAATCTGCTGTCCCAAATATTAACGTGGAGAGTTCACATCAACCTGGCTGAACTAGTCAATCTTAAAATCAGTGCTTGATTTACAGTAGAAAGAAGAGCATGCATGGAAGCAGAGGGAGATAAGGACTCCAGCTCCAGTCCTTCCATTATCCTGACACGTACCACTATCCCAGTGTGATCGCCTGCAGAAATACCGGTCTCAACATTAACTGTATAATGATTTGGGGTAATTTCCTATCTGTAGAGGGGGGTTGATACCACCTACTCCCAGAGCTCTCGAGGGGCTGAAATGTTAAAACATGTGTACGGCCTCACACCTAGTGGGCACAGGCTGCATATTCCTTTATTCAATGATTCCTTATCCAGCCCACTTAACTGACAGCCTCAGATTCCAAAGACTTTTTGCAATCCAAAGCACAGACACCCAGAGCTATGAGAGCTCTAAAAGTCAGCTAGCTAGTCCAACTTCCCCCTGGCCCTGTGATTGACAAATGAAGAAAACAAGCTCAGAGAGACACAGCAACTTGCCTAAGGACCTATACTGTGTTCTTCAGCAGCAAAGCCTGACCCAGAACACAGGGTAGTAGACACCTGTCAGCAGGTCATACAAGACACAGAGAGAACACTCTGCAGGCTCCACTCTTCCTAAAGAAACTGGTAACTCCCCATACATAACTAAATTCTGAAAAATAATAGAACTTTTATTTATATATTTTTTGGAGTGTTGCAAGAGAGAAGTAGCGTCATAGTTTGTCTGTGAAACGCAGGCTTTCAAACTGCATTACCTATGAAATGAAGCTCAGAGTTTCTTGCTATCAGCCTTTCCCAGTTATTCTGTTCCACTCTCCCCCACCCCACCCCATTTCTACTTTTTTCAGTTTACACTTTGAGGATAACATGCTTGCATTAATTAGGACTCTCTTTGGGCAAGGTGAGAAGTTTTAGGCTGGGGCAACAATGCATGCCCCACTAAACACACACAAGAAAATTGTCACAGCTAAGGTACTCGATAATGCAAAAATAATTCTCCTCCGCGTAGGAGCTCTGGCATTGGACACGAGGAAAGCCAAATTCATTAAGGCACATTGCTAACTCAAAGGTCAGGGACCCAAAAGTCCCCCTAAAGGGCATGATCAAAATCCCTGAGATGATTCAGGTGTTTCTGGAGAAACCTCAGGCCAGGGTCTACAAAGGGCTTCTTGGCCACGTGGGAGCACTGAAGAGGGAGTCCAGACAATATAAGGAGGAGCCTGGGTTATAGCTAGCTCCAGGAAGACCGCCCTCACCTGACATTCCCCTGCTGCCCACGATTCCCAGAGCAAAGCATTTATCTACACAAATCATTTGACAGAAAACTACATCTACAGCATGCTTGTTTATAGCTTCAGGTCAGCACACTCCCCAGCCAGTGTCTCCCAGAATTCAGAGGGCCCTAATCCAAGCCTCACATTGTGCACTTGAGCAAACAGACCCAAAGAGGGAAACCATCCTGCCCAAGCTCACACCACATGCCAGGGCTATGGGATGGAGCTGATGCCTGACCTTCAGTCTAGAGACCTCCAGCCTCTCTGCTAGGCCCACTCCCTCTTCCAAAACCCTGGGCTCACCTCCCGGTTCTGAGGATCCTGCCAGGTTGAACAATGCTCAGAAGCAGGTGGCAATTTAGCAATGCATCCAGTGGGACATTTGTAGGCCAGAGCAGCGGGGGGCTGTGTCCGTCCCCAGTGGCAAGGAGAGACTGCAGCGTGGAACTTTGAAAGGGCTCTCTCTTCCCTAAACGATCCTGATCCTGATCCTCCTCCTCCTCCACCTCCTCCTTCTCCCCCACTCCCTCTCTCCCTTCCTCCTCCTCTGTAGTACTACGGAGACATGTGCTCGGCTTAGGAGGAGGTAAGGAGGAAGATGCAGCTGTTTATTCGAAGAAGGGCAACAATCTGCTGAGCTGGGCTACACACTCACACCTAGCAGAAGAGGAATGGGGAAAAAAGAGCTCTATCTGTTGCCACAGAACATTAACCCTTGGGCTCCAGCTTTGCTCCTCACACAGCTGAAGCATCGAGAGAAACAATACACTTAACCAATGGAGTGCTAGCCAAAGACATTACATCATCGGTCAGCACTGTCATTGGCTAATAATTCCTAGAAGGCAAAATTCTGTTTTTAGGTGCTTAACCCCTTCATGTTCACCACAGCAATGACTCAAGTATTTGGTCAAGCCAGTGGTTCCTGGACTTGCTTTTATCAGGATCATGTGGGCTGCTTTCTAAACATACAGATCTCTGTGCTCCAGCCCAAACCATCAGAGCCTTCAGAGGGAAGACAGATGTCTGTATTTTAAGTAGTGTACAGAGTGTGAGGACTACTGGTCTATTCAGAAACTCTTCTTCTCCAAGAGATAAAACAGATAATCAGTTCTCTGAGCAGTTATTATGTACCTAATGTTTACTGCATCAATTATTTACTATTACTAAGCAATGGACACTATTGGCTCCATTTCATAGGTATAAAAAGTAAGGTTCAGAGAGAATAAGTCACTTGCTCAAGAGATGGACCCTGGTTTTAAAAACCAGGCTGTTTGGGGCACCTGGGTGGCTCAGTCAGTTGAGTGTCCAACTTCAGCTCAGGTCATGATCTTGCAGTTCTTGAGTTCGAGCCCCACGAAGGGCTCGCTGCTATCAGCGTGGTTGCTGCTATCCTCTGTCACCGTCTTACTACCCCTCCCCTACTTGCACTCTCCCAAAAATAAATAAAATATTTTTAAAAAATTAATAGCCAGGCTGTTTGCACCCTACCTCGTTCCCCCTCTGAAGATCCCACTCGAAATCATAAGCCATTTGCCTGCTTATTGCCTCCAGGGTTATAGAAAATGTAGAAAACCCTCTCAATGAGTTGGAAAATGCCAGTAATCTAGTGTGGAATGAAAAGAATGGTGAATTCCCACAGAAGGTGTTCGGGGATCATGAACCCTCCAGAGAATCCTCTCTTTCTCGGGCTCCATCCTTCTGCTTCTGCTGCAAATGTCAGCAGCACTCCCTGTCACTTTCTCTAGGAAGCCTCCTCCCACTCCAAACCTGGGGCAGATGCTCCTGCTCCAGACTCCTAAGGCCCCCTGTATCAGTGGACTGCACCTGCTTGCTTAGTGGGTAAACTCCACAAAATTGGGGCCATTTCCACTTTCTCCACCAACATACGCCCAGCACAGTGTCTGCCACATGTGAGTACTCCATCAGGATGGGGGGAGGGAAGGCCCTTGCTGAAGTTCTAAATGGCATCATGCTGAGACGGGAAAGGCAAAGCACAGGAGGCCAAGGGACACACATGAACAAAGTGTCTGACCTTGGGCAAGTGCATGCCGTGGTGGGGGAGTGGGGGCTTGGTTTCCTCCTCTGAAAGTGAAGCCAACAGCACTTCCCTCATAGGTAGATATGAGGATCAAATTAAAGAATGATCCAGGCTGTGATGTGCTCCTTTATACTGTCTCTCCCTAGATCTCATCCATTTTGTTGGCTGACATCTAAGTGCTGACAACTCTCATATTTATATCTCTAGCCCAGACTCCCCCCCTCCCCAGGCTCCATGTGGGTATCTCACTGGCATCTCTAACAGAGCACGTGAATTTCCTCTCCTAACCACAACCCGCTCCCCACCTAGTCTCCTCCACTCGGTTATTGGTGCTCCCATCCACCCCATCTTTTTTTGTTTTTGTAATTGAGAGGAAACTCACATAACATAAAATTAACGATTTTAAAGTGTACAAGGGAGTGGCATTTACTACATTCATAATGTTGTACAACCACCACCTCTATCTAGTTCCAAAACATTTTCATCAACCGGAAAGGAAACCATTTACCCTTTAAGCAGTTATGCTTCATTTACTCTTCTTTCCCAAGTCCCTGGCAAACACCAATATGCTTTCTGTCTCTTTGGATTTATCCACTCTGAACATTTTATATAAATGAAATCAGACAACATGTGAACTTTTGTGTCTGTCTTCTTTCACTTAGTATGTTTTCTGAGGTTCATTCACATTGCAGCATATATCAGTACTTCGTTCCTTTTTATGGGTCAGTAATATTCTATTGTAAGTACATATCACATTTTGTTGATCCGTTCACCTTTTGATGGGCATTTGGCTCCACCCAGTCTTAAATTATAAACTCACGGGTCATCTTTGGTTCTTCCCTTTACTGTATTCCCAACATCTAATGTATTAGCAAGTCCTTGTCCATTTTGTAATCAAATAGAACTCTAATCCTTCTACTTTTCTCTAATACCATTGCTATTCTGCAGCTAAGACACCAACATCTCTCATCTAATTCTTAATTTGTGACAAAATCCCATTTCTCTCCCTCCTCCATTTTTTACCATGAGGGTACATAAACCAGATCATTTGTCAACTGTAGCAATATTTACTGAACACTTTTCATCATGGAGCTTGCCTCCTCGAGGCATGACAGACAACAACCGAATATATATTATAACCTCAAGTCATTACTAGGCTTAAAATCTCTCAATGACCTTTCATTGCACTTTGAATAAAATCCAAACTTCTCCAAACTCATCTCAGGCTGTTCCTCAATCACGCTGGGCTCCATTCCTCCCCCTCCTGGTCCTTGAACAAGCTGTTCTTTCTGCCTCTTGATCCCGGCATTGCTTAGCATTGCTGGGTCCTTCTCATCCCTCAGATCTCAGGATAAATATCACTCCTCAACACGACCTTCCCTGGCCACTCTGTTAAGAAGATCCACGCCTCATTCATTTCACTCATTCAAGAAGTATGTGCTAATCACTATGCTGGGCTCCTGGGATAAAGCAATATGTGACCTCCTGGAGCCTTCAGTCTAATGGGAAGGACAAACAACAAAGAAATAAAGAAAATGAATGAACAAGTGCTATGAAGGGAGAATAAAAGGGAGGGGGTCTGCCTTACACAGGATGGTCCAAAAGGCCTTGCTGCGGAGGTTATACTAAAACTGAAGGATGAGAAAGAGTCAGTTGGGAAAAGGGCCTATTACTCTCTATCACTTCCTGGCTATGCTATGGGATATTCTATCACTCAACGATTGCTCTTGAAGAATCAGAGCATTTAACGTCTGTCTCCCTCTCCCCTAATAGACTGCACTGTATTCCCAGCACCTAGGACAGCGCCCTATCATTTAGGAAGCACTCAATGCACATTGTTGAATTAATAATTGATAAATAAATGAATTAATTAATCAAACCACCAATGAAATCACTTCACAGAGTGTAACAAATCATATTGTTTTGATTGCTGCTCTTGTTGTTATTGCTATTATTCTATGGCAAAAGGACACAGACTCTGTTGGGTTTTAGAAAAGACTGGGTTGACCTGTAAAACAAAAGCTAAAGTACCTGACTCAGAATATCACGAGACAACTAGGAGAGAATGCATATAGATAAAAGGCACTCAGTAACAGGAAGTGGTAGTCATTGTGGCTATTATTATTAAGGGTCCTTTCCTCTAAAGCCTATCTACCCAACTCGAACTCCCAAATCCACTTTCAGATGCAGCCACGAAGTTTAAAGACGAGACGAATGAACACTTTTTAAATGCCTGCTCTGCACCAGATGCAGTGCCAGCCAGTTTCTGTCAAGTTATCACATTTACTTCCCAAACCCGTCCTGCAGAGTGGCTGCTGGGACAGCTCTCAACCCCCCTCCAAGACCGAGGCACTCCTCCCTCCCCTGTGCCCTGCTGCCAGGACTGCTGGCTGAATCCCTCTTCAGGAACCGTCTTGCTGAAGGGGCAGCCAAAGCGATGCCCCTCTCTGGACCTACTGGCGGATCCACATGGGGCTTCCAAGGCCTGGCCCCCAGGCCTCAGGGGTCGACTGAGGCCTCTTTTGCCCTGCATCACAGATCTACTTTCCCTCTGCCCAATCCTGTTTTCCTCCCTCATGGTGAGACTACTTCCCCCAAGTCCCCCTACACACAAACCTCAGAATCTCTGAGTCTTTTTCCAGGGAACTCGACCTTCTAAAGGTACTTACGGTATTTCCTTTTAAAAAAGAAAAATGAAATTCAGAAATGCTGGTTCTGTCCCCAAGGGGCACAGCTAAAGTGACTTTCTGGCCTGACTCCCCAGTGACGCCTTGCTTTTCACTACAGCCTCTACCAGCCAAGACTGTGCCTCTGCAAGACAGAAAGAGGAGGAGAGAGGTACCATTCCCAATCTCCCAGGGTCCCCGCCTGACGACAAGGTTGAGGGCAAAGCCTCCGGAAACAATACAAAAATGACCTGCAGGTTGCAGAAGCAAATGTCACGTGGGCAACATTTCCTGGCCCAAATCCTTGCCCAGAGGCCAGGGAGCAGAACTCCTGGGCAGTTGGGGGCTGATTTCTGGGCCCAGAGTATTCGCAGCCAAGTCCCAATAGCAACTACAACTTACCCGCTCTCCGATGCTCCAGTCTCCACCCATTTTCCAGAGAGCTGCCAAAGTGACCCGGTCACTGACCAGAATTCCTCCGGTGCACTCCACTCCGGGACAAAATCCGAGACCGTCTGAGGCTGCATTTTAAGGTGTGAGCATGGAGTAGCCCCCTGCCATGCCGACAGCTCATTTCCTACCCACACACAGTAAGCCCTGGTCCTTCGTGATTGCCTAATGGGATGCTGGACTTTTTCAGCTTCCTCGCCTGCCTCTGGGATTCCAGCAGCCCTCCTCCCTTACCCTCCACCCCCAGCTCTCAGAAGGGCAACCCCTCCGCCGCCTCCAGTCCCCACTCCGCTCCGAAGTCGTCCTGGCGGCCTCACTCCTCCTCTGCACCTCGTGTCCCTTGTACTACGGTGCTCGGAAAGTGTTCCTCCTACTGTCCTTCTTGGCCCCAGGAGCCCCTCCAAGGCCCGTCTTCAGTGCCACCAGGGCTCAGCACAGTGCCTGGCACACAACGGGGAAGCCGATAGATGCTGAATAAAGACACCGGGCGCGGCATCAAGGCTGGTCCCCGCTGCGAGCTCAGTCAGGGAGCCGCTCGGAGATTTCTTCCTGCGCCTCAGGAAGACTGGAAATAGGCAATGGCGTGACAAATCTGACCCCTAGCCCCGGGCCAAGAGGTCCCGAGGCGTCTGAAGACCTGGGTCGAGCGCATGTCCCGCCGGGGGCTCCCGGGCCCCAGGCATTTCCCGCGCGCCTACCTATCCGTCGTAGGGTCGGGCCGGGGCCGGGCTGCGGCAGCCTGTGGAGGGAGAGTGGCGCGGCGGCTCGTCGCCTCCCTCCCGGGCCCTCCGCGCGCCCACAGGGCCGGCGCGCCGGGGACGCGGCCGGGTGCGAGGACGCCACCCGCAGCCCCGTCTGAGGGGCCGAGGGCGGGGGGGCGGGGTGTGTGTGTGTGGATGCTCCCAGCTTCCGGAAACCCCACAAAGTCTACTTCACCGCGGCGCTCCGCTTACCGTGTGAGCCGCCAGGAAACCGGCGCCAGGGGGTCGCCTCGGCCGCGGCGCCCGCCTGCGGATACGCTCCGGGTCTGCGAGCTCAGCCTCCGCACCCGGCCGCACTCCAGCGTCTCCCCTCCGCTGCCGGGCCTCCCCGCCGCACCGCGCCGCCCCATTGGCTCGGACGGTCAGGCCCCGCCCCCTGAGGCCCCGCCCCTGCCGCCCCGCCACGCGCCTCCCACCACTGCGCCCCTCACCTCTCCACGCGGGAAAGTTGCTTCCTGCCTCTGAGCTCTCTCCCGGCTCCAGCAGCCGAGTGCGGTGATCATTCTCGATCCCAAGAGCGTCTCTACGCCGCTTGGGGAGTGCAAAGAGTGCAGCGTCCTTCGAAGCCAGCTTTGAGCGAGGCACCTGACCTTCCAGGACCTCAGGAGGTGTCTCAGGGAAACCCTGCTGCACTGTCTGCGCGCGTCTCAGGTAGCGTGCCGGGCACTCAGCGCGGGGGGTGCAACAGGAGCTAGACAAAGTCTGTCGCCCCCTGTAGTTTGCGTGGGGTCGGGATGGGGGCAGATTAAATGAAGGTACACGAAGAAAATGTCAGATTGTTATGGGAGGGAACGGTGATTTTAAAAAGAAAGGGGCCCTGGGACGCTGTAAATAGGAGGGTTTCCTGCGGCTACTTGGGAAGGAGATAGTTGAACAGAGTTGAAAGAAAAGGGTTTCCAGGGCTGGAGGGAGAGCATCGCCAGCAGGGGGCAGCAGTAGCACCGTGATTCTGAGGCCACAAGTGGAGACTAGGATAGCCCAGAGTGTTGAGCAAGGAGGAGGTGCGGTGGGCTGGAGAGAGTGCGCTGGGGGGGGGGGTGGTTCCCAAGAACCCCGATGGGGGTGGTGGAGGGCAGCCTGAATAGCTTCGGTTTGTTATAAAGGACAAAAATAAGCCATCGAAGGGGTGCTACGGCGTGTTTAAAAGACCACTGTTGCTGTTGTGTGGAGAATAGATTCTGAAGAGAATCTATTCTCTTAGTCTAATCACGCTGCCACAACCGAATACTATAGACTGGTTGGCTTAAACAATAGACATTTATTTTCTCATAGTTCTGGACGTGAAGGTCAAGGTGCCAGCGTGGTCTGTTTCTGGTGGGAGCTTTCTAACTGGCTTATAGATGGCTGCCTTCTCCTCCTGCCCTGGTACGACAGGAAGAAAGACCGTGAGCAAATTCTCTCGTGTCTCTTCCTAGAAGGACACTAACCCCATCATGAGGTCCCCACTTGCAGGACTTCACCTAAATCTGGTCACCCCAACCCCAAGGCTGTCTCCAAATACCATCCCATTGGGGGTTAGGGCTTCAACATATGAATGGGAGTGGTGCATAGTTCAGTGCCTACCTGGAGGCTACTGTAGCAGTCCGTGAAAGAGATGATGGTCACTTAGACCAAGGTTATGACAGCGGAGATGGGGAAAGTGGACCAACTGAAATACGTTTTTAAGAATATCGTGGAAAGGTTTGATGATGAATTGGATTTAAGAACTGTGGAAAACAGATGAATGAAGAATGATTTCCAGGAGTTCAACTCCAGTTATTCTTGGGATAATGGTGCTCTTACCAACATGGAGAAAGACTAGGAAGGGACAGGTTGGAAGCAGAATAGAAATAAAGGCTCCACCATGGACATTCGAGAAACCCATTAGGCAACCTACAACAACAGCTCCAGGTTCTCTTCAAATTGTTTTACATATATTAACCAATTGTATATATAATTCTTATAACAACTGTGTGGTGGAAAAGGACTCTCATTGTCCCCATATCACAGATGAGGAAAAGAAGGCAGTAAAAGATTGAGCAACTTACCCAAAGTGAGGGTTGGTTATCCACGTGGAGAGCACAGGTATGAACTTGGGCCTGGAGATGTTCTGACCTGGGACAGTATGAGACCACTTAATGTGAGAAGAAAGGGGAGCCAAGGACTGAGAGCCCTTGAAAGTTTGTCTTCCAGCATCTCTGCTTACTGCATGGCCCTTGGTAAGTGACCTCAGTCAACAAGAGGGAGCAACCCGGCCTCAGTAACCAAGGGAGGAAAACTGGCTCAGGAATCAGAAACTTTAATACTGTCGGGGACGGGCAGTAATGTAACAAAGTGAAGTTGGCAGGGTGTGATAGAACAGGGCGGGGTGGAGACTGTGGCACACTGAGGTGTGTATACCTGCCTAAGGGGGGCAGGCTGTTATCAGCAGCTCATGTTTACCGTATAGCAGTAGGAATCCTGAGTTGCCAGATGATCTGATTCATTAAAGGGTCATAAAAATTCAGATCATGGTAAATCTCCAAGTTTTTAAATGTTGGCAATTAATTAAAAAAAATTTAAAGGACTGTGTGAGCCAAGATTGTTGAGCAAAATCAAACCCACACACAGGCAGGATTTGCCCCTTTGGCTACTAGTTTGCACCTCTGGATTAGGCAATACCTCAGAACCTTCCTTAGTTTCTGTTCAGACACAGATAATGACAGTAGCGGACATAAGAAGATCAAGAAGATGGAGGAAATCTCAGCTCATAAACCCCGCTTAGTCTTTGATGGATTTTTGGCTTGTCTCCACCTCTACCCACCTGGCATATCCTTTCAAACTTCAGTTTCCCCTACCTGTGAAATGAGGTCAGAGAACAGCTCTGACTTCATCCAACTCTAAGATTTGGACTTGTATGTAGTTTGTTTTCTTGTTTTGTTTTGTTTTTGTTGTTGTTGTTGTTGTTTTAGGAATATTGGCTTTCACATATGCATAGGAGAGTTGTTGCTTGGAGAAAAATAGAAAAGGTGTTCTTGTCTAGACCTATAAATTCAAAAAGCTTCACTAGTATCAGTTTTAAAGAAAGAAAGAAAAGAGGAAACGGTTAGTGGGATAGAAGTGTAGATGAGAAACCAGGCAAATTATGGCATGAAAAATTATTTTTTATTGCACTGTGAATAAGGGGGGGGGAAGCAGTTAGATGCAGAAGTGCTTAGTGGTTTCTATTGAAAATTCAATATATCATCGCCATTTCTCTATATTTATCACCAAGGGTTTAGCGGTAATGAGATTCTCCCGTCATGTATTGGAGGTCAGCTGCATTCCAACATTATTTATTCTTGTGTGCTGAGCTTATGCAATGAAAAGAGCCTGAAAACAGATAAAGACTCCCCATAGTCCCTTTTGTCCCCGCCCTGAGATAGTGTTTAAAGCTGGGGAAACAGCTTACGACTTTATAAATTTCTGACTTTTATGTAAGAGAGTGAGTGGGGCGTGGAAGCCAGAAGATTTGACACACAGTCATGGGATAACCTCTCTGAACCTTCTGTATCATTGAAATGAGAGCTGGACCAAAGATGGCTTCTTGGAAGATATTTGTATTTGTTTCTCCACATTTCTTTGTGGTGGGGGGAGTGGTTCATGGTGTGGGGACCTGGCAATTCCCAGGGCCAGATCCTTCCACACCTTGCTAACTCCCAATCCCCAAAAATACCTGAGGGTGGATTGTCACCTGAGTTGGACCAGTTAGATGCTCACTCCTGGGACTTTGTCTCTCAAGAAAGTGACAAGGACGGAGAGAGAAAGATTGACCATGAGATTAATCAAACTAATGATGACAGCAGCAGCAGCATCCTAAGGAGGCTGGACCAGTGGTTGCTCCTTGGTCTTGAATCTTCTTGGCCCACCTCCAGATTCCTTTGATTTCTGCCTATTTCACAAGCTTGATCCTTCATGCCATCCCTGTCCCCCATCCAGTTTTATTTTGTGAATCATTCATCTCTGCTAAGTTCTCTTCTTGTGTTAAACAGCCTACATTATTTCTCTTGCTTTTAACCAAGAATCCTCCCAATGGATCCAGGAAGGAAAGAAATATATTGCGTCATAGGATCCTTTCCCCCGGGGAACAATTCAGCTCAGGAATTTGCATACATATGGATGCACCCACAGTGACAGGTGTACTCATTGTCTCACCACTCAGTAAGAAATCCAACTCCACAGGGGGGTGGTGGTGGTGGTGGTTAAAAAAGGTATTTATTTTTGATAAGAAGAACTCAGATCTGCTATTCTTATCTGATCTAAAAAGAAGGTAAGCAAGTCCTTATAATAACAAAACAACTATAGAAATAAGCCCTCTTATGTATAAATTCTGTAGTTTGCAAAGTCCCTCATTTCATGTGCCCTCCTGTGAGGTAGGCAGATTAGATGGATTCATGGATTAGAGTAATAGTAGCTATCATTTATTGAACACTTTTTGTGTACCAGGCACTGTGCTAAATGTTTTTCATACCCATGGACCTACACCATTAAGGAGATATTATTCCCATTTCCTAGGGAAAGAAACAGACTTGCACAAAGTCACTTAGATAATACCTAGTTGAGGCGAGAACTCAAAATTCTGTCTGACAATGAAAGCCATATTTGCTTTTAACACACAGCCTTGTTTCATATAACACAGCTAGTGAATGACAGAGCTGCTGCTGGAATGTAGGTCCTGACTCAGGAAAGTTTCACACTTGCCAACAAGGGCAAAGTTAATTTTGTTATCCATCCATGGCAAGATTTTTAAGCTCACAAGAAATATCTTTCAATATTTCCTCCTCTCTACCTATTATGGAGCCTAAAATCTGCACCATCGAAGATGAATTGCTATAATTAAAGATTGATTAGGGGGTACAGATGCAAATTAGCCTGCGAGGGTTAAAACACTAAGTCTTATCACATGCAAGAGTAAAAGGGCCCTGGAGTCTATCCAAAGAGGGTTGATATAGTAATCATTTCACTATGGATATGCAAATAACCGTGTTATATGCCTTAAATAGATACAATTTTTATTTTTAAGTAAGTTAATTAAAAACATTAAAAAGTAAATTTGATGTATAAGAAATAAAGGTAAAAGTGAGAGAACTTTTTTTTCATCAATTTCATCTTCGAATTAAAAAATGCCTCAGGAAGGTGGGGAGGTGAGGTATAGAATAAAAGAAAAGCTGAAAATATCAATTAACTCCCTGACATGAGACAATTCAGTTCATCTCTGAGCCCCACCTAGTAAAATGAGGGAAGTGTTTAGAATGTCGTAACATCTACGGTTCTTTTCTAGAATCCCTAGGTAAATGCTCAGAAGGGGCATGGCGTGGTCTGGAGCTGAGGTAGATTCTGAGTTAAAGATTTTGAGTGGTTTTATGGTTGCTTGTTTGTAGCGCAAAGCATTTTTGCTGACGTTGCAAAATATTGTCATGGCAACCAGAAAAATTAGTTTCCAAATCCTTGGAGCCCCCGTAAGGGGAGGCAGATGTCAGTGGGTGTTCCTTTGCAATTAAGGGTGCTTGAAGGTTTTAGCTGATCAAGTCACTTTCAAGGTAATGTTCTGATACATCTGCCTTTACCACAACTCACCGGGAAGCAGCTGTAGTAGGGCAGAAAGAGTGCCAGCTCCCTGGGGATGGGCAGTGAAAACACCTAGGCATCAGTTCTCACTGCTGGTATATATTTTGGCATATATTCTCACCAGCAAGTGTATATTATGTCAGCATCCCAGGTGACATCATCATTTAGTCAAGGTTGAGCACTGCTGAGCTGATTTTGAGTCCTACATCCGTAGCTTCCTGTCTGGCAGTGAGGTCTTGGACTGGCCTCTTCACTTCTCCAAGCTTTGGGTGCTTCCACTGTAAAATCAGGTAATAGAACTAGCTTTGCAGGACAGTTGTGAAGCTTAAACATGAAAACGCCTGACCATCACCATAACTTCAATGTTAATTGCATTTGACTTAGGACCAGCATGGATTGGGAAACCCACTTTTTTTTTTTTTTTTTTTTTTTTTATTAAAATCACCCTTGCTCTCCGTTTCTACCACTTTGAGGGTCTGGAGTCTGTCTGCACAGGAACACAACAAAGAAGCTACCCCTTCCGTGTCACTTTCCCTCCATCCTAAATCCCACCTAATAATGACGCTGCATCGGTTGGCCTCTCTACAGACCCTAGTCGTTTCAGCCAAGCTCAGTCACCAGAGGAATAGCCAGGCCACACCAGAATGGATTTTTTTCCCCTTTTACTGCATGAAAGGCAATAACCGTAGCTGATGGGAACATGAAGGCTGTAACTATACCGTGTTCGAATCCTTGCTCTGCACTTCTTAGTGTTTGACTTCGGGCAAGCTATTTGCCTGGGTTCCTTATCTACACAAAGAAGGTAATAATAATAATTACCGTTGGGAGTTGCATGAGAGTGAAATCTGTTAAAACATATAAATTAGGGCAGTTCCTGGTATATAATAACTGTTCTTCAAGTGTTCCCCATTTTATTTGCATTGGAATGACCAACTTCTAGATTTCCCAAAAAAAGAAACACGTAATCTTATCATTTAGAGCTCAGACAATGAGCAGACTCCTTAATCCCCGGGTTATGAAGGAGTGTGCCCCGGAGGTGTGGAGCCCAGCATTAAGCACCACTGGTCTCTATTTTATTTGTCTCGGGCCATACTCCCTGGGTTTTACAACAGCATCCACCACCTGTGGCACCCACCTCTGCACCTTCTCAGAGTCAGCTACAAGGACAGTAAAATATGGTCCTTTTCTCCTCCCTCTTTTACTTTCTTCTCTTTCCTCTGACCCTTAGAGATTATGTCTGACTGTGGCATTCCACCTAGGCCCATCTTCCTGGCAGGTACCCACAGTACAGGCAGGCCTCTGGAACACTAGCGAGGAGCATAGCGATCGCCATCATCATTGTGGCAGCTGCCATGGGGAGCACTGGGCTGGCTCTGCAGTCATCTGCCTACTGAATTATCCCAACAACTCTGAGAAGGAGGCATAAACACATTCTCATTTTACAGATTACGAAAACTGAGGCCTACAGTGAACCTGCTAAGGTCATGTATCTCCTATATACAGGATCAGGGAGCTATGCTTATAATTCAGTGCCCTTTGCCAGAATGCCCTTGGGCTGGTTCCACTGCACTGGGGGATGAGGCTCCCTCTCCTGGCTTTCAAACTCCTGAGAAAAGAGTAGAGTTTAACTTCCAGAGGCAGACTTTCGCTTTCTCCAACGTGATCTCTATCCAGACATCAGAGAAATGACCGTCATATTAAGTGAAAGGATGCATGCGAAAGCACTGCTTGATCTAAAAACTGCTGTGTAAGAGTCAGGTATCATTTTCAGCACCATCACATAGTGGCTCATAAAGACTCCATGCTTATGGCTTTTCCTTTCAAAGAAGGAATGAAGTAATAATAACAAACGTTGGCCTTGCCATTACTAGAGACCTGTATTCAAATCCCAGCTTTATCATTTAAGTGGTGTGACCCTAAACAGTAACAAGAATAATGATAAAATTGTGCATGCATGTACCAGCATGTGGTCTGGTGCTTCAACTTCTAATATCTTACTTAGTTCTTTCAGTGACACTTTGAGATAGGTATTAATATCTCCAGTTTACAGATGGAGAACCTAAGGCTCAGAGAAGCTAAGAAACTAACTCAGTTTCACAGTTTACAAGTAACAAAGCCAGGAATTAAACCCGATCTATATTATTTCAGAAGCATTGCTCTGATGTTTTTTGAAGGTTTCCCTATCTGCTAAACCTCAGTTCTGCCTGGTCTTCAGAGTGATCATGGGGATAAATTCCAGTGTATACAAGCTGTCCAGTAATTCAGAAACTGGATGTACAGTTAAGGGCAGGTGGAACACAGGAATCAGTAGTTTTTTACATGGAAGAGAGCAGAGGGAGATCTTTTATTAGTGATACTAAAACACAGTTCTGTGCTTGTGATTTTTGTGATAGGGTCACGTCCTTATGGGCAGATAGGACTGTGCATAAGGATTTTTGCCACCTCCAGATTCCCCATGAGATGGTTGTATCAGCACTATATGAACAGGTGGAGTTATGAAATCAGCCATGTGCTGCTCTGGCTGTGGCCACTGCTCCTAGTGTGAATATCTCTGCTCATTCATTCATTTCTCCTCTGGGAACTGGCAGTCTCCATCACTGAGTTACCAGGCAACCGAAACAGCACCTGCATCAGGAGGTGAACAAACCAATCAGGACAGTCAGGGGAGGAGCTTTACCTGGTCGGCCTTGGCGATGGAAAGAGGGCTTTCTGGCTTCACTCAGGATTATGGCTGCTGGAATCAGCATCAGAGCTGAAGGGAACTCTAGAAATCCGAAACCTCCCGTTTTAGATAGCTAAGTGGGGGCCTGGTTGTGTGGGAGTCAAGTCTTCAAAGTCACACAGCAACTCCAACGCAGAATCAGGAGGACAAGTCAGATCTGATCCCTAACTGAGTGTCCCATCCCTTATACTTCACTGTCATCATTTAAAAAATCATGTGTGGGTCACCATCTATATATTAGGCTCTCTGGTGGTGTGGGGGATGCAGAAAAGCATGTAGACCGTTCCTCATTCAGTCATCTAACGGTTACTTATTACGCTTCCATATTTGGGGCAGTACAGCATAGTGGTTAAGGGCTCAGGCCCCACAGAGCACAAAAGTCAGCTCAGGCCCTTATCATTTACGAGAGAATTCAGGTTACTTAACCTTTCTGGGCTTCAAGTTTTCTCTAATAAAATGGTGCTAAGGATGAGATAAAAGAAATAACTTAATCGTGGTGTTGTTATGCCAGTCCAAAGGAAGTTTCCATCTTGGTAAAAAAACATGTGGGGCACTTGAGCTTGGACTCTGGAACCAGGCACCTTGCCTGCGTTCAAGTCTTGACTCTTTCTTGTACTCATGACATGATCCTTGCCAAGTTACTTAAAATGGCTATGCTTTAGTTTGCTTATCTATAAATGAGTATAATAATAGAACCTCATGGGCTCATTATGGACCTAAAATATACATAAAGTATTTAGGACAGTTTCTGGCACATAATTAGTGCTTTGTAAATTTTAGCTAATATGATTCGTCAACAAATATTTATTTGAGCTCTTAGGATGTAACAGCTTCTAGGAGCTGGGAGGTATAAAAATGAACAAAATAGACAAGTCTTCCTCAGCCATCATAGAACTATGTTTATTATTACAATCATAATCATGTCTGTTTACTTCATGACTCCTGCAGCTTAAAGGTGAGGCAAGTGTTTTGTTCACAGTTGTATTATTACCCCGTGTCTGGAAAAGGCCTGACAAGGGATATGTGTTAGGTAAACATTTGTTTAACGAGTGCCAGGCACTGCACTAGAAACAGGACAGTGGTTCTCAGCTAGGGATGGTTTTGTTCTCCCAGGAAATATCGGACAATGTCTGGAGACATCTTTGGTTCTTACAATTTGAGGGAGGGGGGTAAGGTGGTGGGGATGCTACTGGCATCCAGTGGGTAGAGGCAAAGGATACTGCTAAACATCCTACAGTGCACAGGACGCCTCTCATAACAAAGAATTATCCAGCTCCAATGTCAAGTGTACCAAGGTTGAAAAACTCCGATATAGGAGAGAAATAAAGTCTTATAAAGACGTCTTCCTTCCAGAAACTCATGGTCTAGCAGGACACGGTCACATAGCACACTGAGTGCTGTGCGGGAATTGTGAGAGAGGACTCTGAGGACATACAGAAGAAACAGCTAAACAGCAGAAGCTTCTGATGGAGCTGATGTCTGAGCTGACTCCTCAAGGACATGTATTGTCTTCAGGCAAATTCTGTGTGCCCTGGAGGATGTTCCAGGGCTTGAAGAGTGTGTGTGTGTGTGTGTGTGTGTGTGTCTGTGTGTGTGTGTGTCTGTGTGTGTCTGTGTGTGTGTGTGTGTGTCTGTGTTGGGGGCAGGCAACATGAGCAAAGTCTTAGAAGTAAGAGGGAGTTTGGTTTTAGTAAAGTGCAGGAACCAGAGTGGGAAGCAGAGGCTTGTGCAGGAAGTCATGGGGGGCCCTATGACACATAAGGTGAACGTTGGGCATGATGCCAGAATTTCCCCAAGTCTGTTCTCTAAGCACTAGTTACTTAAGATGTGCCCAAAAAGGATCACAGTCAACTAAGAATGAGAATGTGCTGAATATTACTCCCCCGCCTTTTTTTTTTTTTACTTATCCCCTCTTATAAGACTCATTGGTATTTTAATCCTGCATTAAAGAAACTTGATTCGGGGGCACCAAGGTGGCTTAGTCAGTTGAGCGTCCAACTCTTGGTTTCGACTCAGGTCATGATCTCATGGTTCGTGGGTTCAAGCCCTGCATTGGGCTCTGTGCTGCAAATTTGGAGCCCTCCCTCCTTCTCCCTCTGCCCCTCCCTCCCTGCTTATGCACGCTCTCTCTCTCTCTCTCAAAATAAATAAACTTAAAAAAAAAACTTGATTTATTTCATTTAATTTATCCCAAAGTCTTCCACAGTTATTTGACCATGAAAACTTCCTTTCTAGACATCTGTCTACATGGAGTCTACAGAGCTTCTTTGGAAAGAGGCATCACAGGAGAACTATTGACTGTCTTCAAGCAGTATCGTGGCTGGATTTGTGTTTTAGGATAATCTCCCTGGCTCCTGCGTGGGGTGGATTCAGAAGGTAAGAAATGTCTATATGTATTGTTCAGGCGCTTGTCAAGTTGATTTCACTTTTTGACCCCTGGACTGTCTCCCCTGCTACATATGGTATAACTAGCATACTTATGAATTATTATTATATTATGATTATAGCTCGGCTTGGCAGATAGTAAGCACTTCCATGCATTTTTTTTGAATGAATGGATATCGTTTTTAATTAGGCACTGTACTAGACATGGAGGCTGCGTAAATCAGATGCATTTCCTGTTCTCATACAGTCAGCAGACTAGTGAGCATGTAGTAGGCACTTTATACATGTTTATGGACCGAGTAGATGATTATGATAAATAAGACAGAAAGTGGCAAGGATCACAATGGGGTGGTACCTGGGAATCTGTATTTTAAGCTAGTTCCTAAGCTACTTCTGACGTCCAGGGGCTGGTATTTGGGAAGCACTATGCTGTCAATCACAGATGATGTGTCTTTGATCAGCCAACTGACATCAAGGCCCCAACCTTCGGACACTGACTATTCCTGACTCTTGCCACTTGCGTTCTTGAAGCCCCTGGTCTCATTGCCCCTGAGCCACCACCTGCCTTTCCTGATCCTGCTAGAATCCTCTGTATTGAACTTGGAGTGCTATGAGTCCTTTATAGCACAAAGCCTAATGGGAACCATCTCTACTTGACACTGAGTGAGGTATTTGCTTCTAGTTTCCGCCTCTCAACGCTCTTCCTGAAACACTCATGACTCCCTCATGCATTCCTGAGTCTACATGATTGTCTCTCAAGAGCTACTTGAAGACAGCTATATGGCAAAGCCCATTTATGTTTTGATGTGGGTTGTGTACTCATTACAGCTCTATTTTGTTTTTGGTGTGAAATTAAAAAGGAGGAGGAGGAGGATGGGAGGTAGGAGAAGAAAGAGGAGGAGGAGAAGGATAGGGGAGGAGGAGGAGAAGATTGCCTGGTTTTTAAAGAGAGATTGTGAGACCTTCTTCATTTTGTCCTGAAAAGAGTTTACTATGGAAATGAAAAAAAAAAATCCCTGGTTGACTAGTTTGTGACAAGTGGAATCATTGCTTTAATGGTCTGGTTAGAAAGGGAAGAGTGATTGCCTTAGCGGGCAGTTCAGAAATTTGGCATGTGAATAAGTTTCACCAGAATTCTATGAGAAGCTCATGAAAAAGTCATGCCCAGGCCTCATCTGAGATCTTCTTAATCAGGGTCTCTGCAGGTAAGGCACAGGAATGTATATTTCTAAAGATAGTCCCTGGAGATTCTGATATGTAATATGACTGGCAGGTGCTGGGCTAAGGTTTGGTAGGGGATGGACCACTTCCCCTCCAGGCACAACCTCTTCCTCTCAGGAAACCGGCTGTGATTCTCTCTGCCCAGCTCTAAGTCCACCATCCCAGACCACAATTCATAGCCACAGATCCCTTTTCATCCTTTTGGGCCCTGCTTATGCCAGTAAAAGCTGTTCATGGTCCTGGCTGTCGAATACGGGTCTAGGAAACCCTGGGCTGGCTCCTGTTCCAGCTGCACTCC
Organism: Paguma larvata; assembly: GCA_030068075.1. Lineage (NCBI taxonomy): Eukaryota > Metazoa > Chordata > Mammalia > Carnivora > Viverridae > Paguma > Paguma larvata. The sequence continues at coordinate 14,036,234 of CM057828.1, read as the reverse complement.
CCGTGAGTCCCCAGCACAGACATTTCTGAGCCATTTTTCTTGCTGCTGTCTAAAGGGATACACATTTCCTATTCTTCAAGTTGTTAATTCCCCTGATGATGTGAGCATCATGTCAGCTCCCATCCAATTTAAACAGGTCATCTGTTGACTGGCTTTTCTTCCTCTTAGGGCTTAAAGGGGGGTTGTGAGATGCCTCCTACTTCTGCTCAAGAAAAGACTGAGGATTTTGGTTTATTCCCTTTAAACTTTATTCCCCAAGTTTCAATAAAACTTGCTTATAACTTCTCACTTGCCTTCACCAAAATTCTTTAGAAGAGCAAGGTGGTTTGCCTTTAATAGACTTGCATGTCCCAATCCACATCTTTCGTGAGTGGGAGTGAAGTTCGAGACTTCAGTGTGCATGTACACAGCCCCGATTACTGGACCTGGGTTAATCCCTAAATAATATTTTTATTATTATATATTATATATATTGTATATGTAACAATAAATATTTTTGAAAGTCTAATCTAGCAATCAGAAGGAATTTTAAAGGAATTTTAACGCTACTTGGCCCTTTTGAGGTCCAATGAAGGAGTCCATTTTACAATCTAGAACAAGTCTCTAAGATCCCCTTCAGTCCTCCTCTCTGTTCTTTCTCACCCCCATGGGTGCTCCAGAATCCATCCTCGTGAAGTGCCTCAGACTCTAATACCCAGCCCCTGCAGCTTTTATAGATTTTTTTCCTCTTTTTCTTCCTTTTGGATCTCTAGACCTGTCTGTCCATTCATATTCTTTCTCTTCTTCTGACCTCGTGTCATAAAACCCTAAAAACTGGAATAGCAGGCCAAAACTCTACTAATTGCTGAAGAAATAAAAAAAATGTTTGAATGGGGGTGACGTAGAGTTTATGGAGGCTGAGAACCTTGACACACTAATAAATCTTGTGTCCTTCACGTGTGTGTTTGGGGGTATCATCTTTACTACATATCATGGTCCTGTAGACAGCCACCATAATGGTATTCGTGTGGTGTCCCTATAAATGTCCTTGAGAGCTTGAGAACGTTTGGATGTCCTGTCTCTCCTAGCTAGAGGCTTCCTTCCTGTGTCTTCTCATCCTCAACTCATTCAAGTGATTCCTATTATGTTTCTGTGCTGTGGACTCATGTCAACAGGAAGGCATGGTGAGCTGACCAAATCAACAAAGGTCAAGGTTAGCATTTGTACATGTTAGGAGGAGAGGACAAAGCTTCGTTTCATGCCTTCTTCATCACTTTTCTTTAAAGCCTGGGTCTCTTGCTCCTTCACTCAGACCCCCTCCCACCTCTCCTTTCCTTCCATAGAATTCACTCCTTTCACACATCCTTGTGATGTCGAATAACATATCTCTGATGAGATCTCCCCCCTTACTCATGATCACAGTTATCATCAGCTGAGCAAAGACTGGCCTTAAGAAAAATAAGTAAATGAAAAATAAGATATGGTTTTATAATAAGCAGATCTACAGAGGAGAAAAAAATCCTGTCTTTCATCTTCTGTCTGGAAAGTTAGTAAAGGAGGTACCTACTCGAAGGGCCTGGCTACTTTATGTCTGGTTGGCATGTTCTCTATCTTGTGACATTTATCAAGTCCTTATTATGTGTCATACTGTTCTAAGTGCTTTATACCGATTAACATTTCAATCTCATAACATCCTCGTGAGATGGTTGTTGATATTATCCACATTTTAGTGATGTGTAAATCCAGGCTTAGAGAGATTTAGACACTTGCCCAAAGTCCCTCAGATTGTGACTGGTAGAATCATAATTTAAGCCAAACCACAAGTAGACCTTGCATTATTATCCATCTTTTAATCCAAGTAACTAGCTTGATTCTTTTTTCTTTATTTTTTTTTAAAGATTTTATTTTTAAGTAATCTCTACACCCAATGTGAGGCTTGAACTCACAACCCCAAGATCAAGAGTTGCATGCACTACTGGCCTAGCTGGCTCAGCTAGCCAGATTCCAATGCAATAATTATGTTTGTGTAGCCCGAAAAAGTAAAAGTTGGGAAAGAAGGAGGATATAGTAGCTAATCTGTGCTAGATATGAGGTTTGAGGCTAATTCTCACTTCAGATCTCATGGCTTTTTAACATTTGGGTGGTTGAAGAAATTCATTGGCAGTGACAAGGAAAATCTATTGCCAGTCTTTATGGAGATTTCCTTAATTATTTTTCTCAAAAAAACTAAAACCAAAAACCAGCTGTATTTCAGCCCCCTTAGGGGAGTCAGTCACCTGTGCCCCATTTCCTCTGCTTCTGCTTGCCACTGTTTTATACCTTGTGGTGGCAAATTATCTCATTATTCCTCACAGTGCCCCAGTGAGGAATCACAAGTCAAACCGTCCTCATTATACAGAAGAGGTGATCGAGACTCAGAGGACTGCAGTAACTTTCCATGATTACAAAGCTAGTACTTGAATAATTGTTGAAAGCATCTCAGAGGAGAAAGATTTAGGGTGACCCTTATTTATATCAATAGAGACTCCTTGAAGAGCTTTGCACTGACCATTATAATAAATGTAGTCTGGAGTGATTAAATCTATAATTCTATATTTCTTCCCAGAATCACATTCTTTTCCCTTTCAGCCTCTCATAGCTGCTTTAATGGAATGGGATTAGTGAAGCACAGCAAATGGAAAGTTTTTCTTTCATGAGCTCTGAGAACTATCTACCTAAAATGTATCTTCCAGACAAGATGATGTCATCCAGATTAGACGTGTCCTTAGAGACTGATAACACGCTTACTGGGAGTGAGTCACCTTCCTCTGGGATGTCAGAATTAGGCAGCATCAAATCTAATAAACATTGATAGGCCGGAAAGAATTCTAATGTACTCAATGATGTCAAAGAAATGCAGTATCTGAGGCAGGGTCAGTAGTAACTTGGATCTGTTTCTCCTCTAATGAACCTTGAGACTTGCTTCCACCCATGCCTTCAAATATATTAGGAAGTATATAGGGAATAGGAAATAGTAGATAACAATATTAGGAAATGAATCTTCCTAACTGGCTAAATAACGATTCTTCTGGAGCTTAAACCAGAGCATCTGACTTCTTCCTTGATTCCTATTTAAAGAATTGTCACTGAATGCCACACACATGTCACTAAATATATACACAATTTTATTGCTTGGTGATACCAGTACACTTGAGATGAATTATAACTTGACGAGTTCAAGGAACTTAGTCCTTGGCTTCAGATATGTGGCCTTGTGGATGCAAATTTCCCTCTCTGCTCCAGGGACTTGTATTTGGTAATTTCTAGGGTTCTTCCTAAGATATTTCTGGATATTTAATGTGTGTGTGTGTGTGTGTGTGTGTGTGTGTGTGTGTGGTGTTCCGAAATATCACATGAATTCTGAGAGGAAGGATCTTCCTAATGCTAATAGGTTTTGTCTGCTGTCCCTGGTGCTGAATTGTATAAGACATTAGGGTTCCAAATGTGGATATTTTCTACTGGTAGGGGAAAGGTAAAAGAAATAAAACCAAATGTTTAGACTTCATAAAGACTTATAGACCTGGAAAACAGTGTTATCCATATTAACAAAATGAACATGGGCAAGCTTAAAAGAAACAGAGATATGTATTAAGTATATTAAATATTTGTGAGGGAAAGACCCTGTGTATTTTTTTAGTACTGTATCTCAAAGTGGGTTGGTACTTAGCCCAGAGTAGATTCTTGGTGAATATTTTTTGAGTGAATAGTGAGTAAATTCAGACATAGTGCTCAAGAGAAATGAAGATAGAGTTAATGCTCAAAAACAGGAGCTCTAAAATCAGACTGTCAGGGTTCACATCCTGGGATGCTATTCACTGGCTGTGTGACCCTGGACAAGTTACTTTACCTCTATCTGATAATACTACCTCAAAGGTCATTATGAGGACCGAAAGAGTTAATATACAGGGGCACCTGGGAGGCTCAGTCTGTTGAGCATCCAACTCTTGATTTTGGCTAAGGTCATGATCCCTGGATAGTGGGATCAAGCCCTGTGTCAGGCTCTGTGCTGAGCATGGAGCCTGCTTAAGATTTTTTCTCTCTCTCCCTCTGGCCCTCTTCTCCACTCACATGCTTTCTCTCTCTAAAAGAAAAAGAAAAAGAAAAAGAGTTAATATACAAAAACTGTTCAAAACTGAACCTGCAACATTGAAAGTGCTATGCATTTTTTAAAAATTTTTTAATGTTTATTTATTTTTGTGAGAGAGGGAGAGAGAGAGAGAGAATGGAGCAGAGAGAGAGAGATCTAGAATCTGAAGCAGGCTCCAGGCTCTGAGCTGTTAGCACAGAGCCCGATGTGGGGCTCAAACTCACGAACCATGAGATCATGACCTGAGCCAAAGTCAGACACTTAACCAACTGAGCCACCCAGTCTCCCCTTTGTTTTTTTGTTTTTAAAATTTTTTAAATGTTTATTTATTTGAAAGTGCTATGCATTGTTATTATTATTATACTTCTTTTCATTCCTTTTGTCAAAGATATTTATGAATAATATATTCCAGACACATAATAGCGATTAAAATTTATCGTGAGATTATTATACAAGAAGCATTCTAATTTACTAATTCCCTACAACAATACCATGATCTAAGTGCTATTATTATCTCCATTATAAAGTGAGGAGCCTACATAACTTTCCCATGGCCACATGGCAATTTTAAAACTAAGATTTGAACCTAGGCTATCTAGACCCAAAATCTGAACCCGTAAACACAACACTTTATTACTCCTCAATATTTTTGATCTCCCAAGTTGATATGGAGGACAGTCTGTGTCTGGAAGCAGCATTTTCTGTAGATGAGAAGATGATGGCTCAAAGAGAGTTTGTAGGCTCAAAGATTTTTTTTAAGTTAAAAATCTTCCTTCAATATTGAGCCATACTAGCCTCAAAGAAAACATGATGAATTTCCAACATTTCTGTCTTTTTTCCTTGAGGGGATGGGAGGGGAATGGGTATTTTTTTTCCATTCCTTTTCCAATGAACACAATTAGCATGTAGGTCCTAAACATATACTGTGTATATTTTATCTTCTAATCTTGACACAGAGATTAGAATATGTTATGCTTTTTGACTGTCTTCAACTCTAGTCCAGTTATTAAAATAATTTTGATGACCATTTTTAGTTTATTGGGTCAATAGCCTAAACTTGAATACCGAACATTCGTCACCTGAAATTTTGCTTGCACGCTGAGTATAATAAATTGTAGTTCATGTCCAATGAGGATAGATGTGCTTTTATGCCATTGTTTTGTTTCCATTTCTTTCAAAACGAGGCTCCTTTTCAGAGACAGAATTGCATGTACTATTTTCAATTTGCAGTAGGAGACTGGCATATAAAAGAAATAATGAAAGCTACATTACTGTGGTCCCAGAAGATAACTGGTAATGGTGTAATCAATTTTCTCAGGGTTATTTCTTTTTTCCCCATTTTTGACTGCTCAACCTCCATCCGTCTGAATGGAAAATGTTAAGCATGTGCTGATTGCTGTTGGGCACGTACTAAATTACTGGAGTACAGCAGCTTTACAGATAGATTGGTTTATACCCCTCAGTCTGCCAAGTTGCCATCATTTAGCCTTGTTCATCTGAGCTATTTTCTCATTAGTCAGTGATAGGCATAGCTATAATGCACCTTCACTGTGACATGTACCAGGATGCTCAGGCAGAAGGAGCTAACATTTATTAAGCATACACTCATTAACTTATTACATTCCAGGACCCAGGTTAAGTTCTTTGCTACATCATTTCATTTAATCCATGCAGGTTTATACTGTTATTGTTCCCATTGTATAGACACACAAGCTGAGGCACACACACAAAAAAAAAACCCCAAATAAACATTACCATGATCATACCTGTGAGTTTTGAAAATTGATGGCTGGCATTTGAGGCTAAGCAGTCTGACTCTAGGGTCTATACTCTCCGTTGGTATGTTCTACTGTCTTCTATGTACTCATGGTTTAAATCCTTGCACATCAACTCATTAACAATAAATTAGCTTTTGTTTTGTGCCAGGGACTGTGCCAGATACCAAGGATGCTAAGATTATTGAGATGTAGTCTCTAAGGCACTCATGGCTAAGTGTGAAATTTATTGTAATCAAGGCAGAGAGGGTCACAGAGGAGAAAGTGAAGAAAGAAAACCTCCCTCAAAGGGGAGAATGGGAGGAAAACTCAGGGCCAGATACACAGTGAGATGGCCCTGGATGTAAGTGCTAAAAATTCAGAGGAAACAGCACATACAAAGGCATGGAAGTATGAGACAGGTGAGAGTAACTCATGGTGATTGGAATCCCGGACCCTGGAGCCCAAGTGCTTGGATTTGAATCCTGGCTCTACCTCGTGACTGGTGGCAAGCTCCTTAGCTTCTCTGTGCCTCAGTTTCTCATCTATACAAGAAGGATGGTAAAACTAATAACTCCCTGATAGTGTAGAGAGGATTAAATGGGTTAAGTCCACAAATCACTCAGAGAAGGGCCTGGCGTATTTATTTAAAAAGCACACTACAGTACCTAGTTATCACTCTTATCACCCACAACCTTTATTATTTTCGATGCCTGTTCCTCCTTGTTATGTGAAAGATCATAACACCTAGACAGGACCACACACTATCTTCTTCTTTCAAGCCTGTTCCAGCTTTCCAGAGGCATCCACACAGTTACCAAACCTAGTTTCCTTACAAAACAGATTGGCAAGAAGTGGCCTTATTCTCCTTTCAAATGACTTTGAACTGTCTGTTCTACTGAGGATATCCCAGGCAATTAGTGCTGCTTGGAAATTTCCCCTCAAGGCACAATTTCACTCTTGGCTGCAAGGAAAGAAGAAGAGGAAAGGATGGATGCTCTGCTGGGGGAGAAACTCATGGAAATGAGTCACTGCCCTTCCAAACTGAAATCGTTGGCCAGAGTGACTGTGCTCTGGCCGATGCTCAGGAACTTGTCTTCAGGAGCACTCATCTTCCTAGTGCTAGGTTTCTTAGAAGCAGAGACAGCTGGCAGGTGGGAATAAGACATCTGCTTGTCTCTTGTCCTTCTCAAAGGTTCTTTTGTAGATAATAGAGTAACAAAATGTAGTGAAAATCCCTTCATAATCCTACTCAGAAAACCTGAGTTCCAGTCCTAGGCTTAGTCTTAACTGAATAATAATAATTATAAGCACTTGTCGTGGTGCTTACCATGTGCCAGAGAATGGTAAAGTATCTACACATGATACTCTCATCAACTCATTTTTTTGAAGATATTCTTTTTTTAGATTTATTTATGTTTGAGAGAGACTGATCTGGGAGAGGCAGAGAGAGAGAGGGAGACACAACCCAAAGCAAGCTCCAGATTCCAAGCTGTCAGCATAGAGCCCAATGTGGGGCTTGAACTCACGAACTGTGAGATCATGACCCGAACCGAAGTCAGATGCTCAACAAACTAAGCCACCCAGGTGCCCATCATCAACTCATTTAATCCTCACGAGAGCTTAGTGATTCGGTATACATATTGGTCAGGCTAAGCTAGGTTATGCTGTGATAACAAATAAATCTCAGTGGTTTGTTTCTATCTCATGTATGTTCGTTGTAGGTCCATGGGAATTCTGTTCCACACTCTGTGTACCCCAGGATCCAGACTAATAGAGAAATGTCCATTTGGAATGTTTCGCATTTCATGTCAGGGAAAAGAAAAAGACAGATCACACACTGGCTCTTAAAAACTCTCATGCAGAAATGACACAGTTAATCATTTCACAATTCAAGGCCATACCTAACTTCAAGTGAGCATGGAAGAGACATCTTACCATGTGGCTGAAAGAGGAGAACCAGAATGTTGATGAACAGTTCTAAGGCTACCATGATATAGTGTTTTTATCAGCATTTCTCATCTACAGATGAGAAAACTGAAAAACAGAGAGGTTAAGTAAGTTGCCCCACACGACCTAGATTTTAGTTGGTGAAGCTAGGATTTCAACTCTAGTGATCAGCCCCAGAGACTGCTCTTGATAACTGTGCATAGACCTTTTCCAAGGCACGAATCTGTCTAAATTTGTTTCTTCATCTGCAAAAATGGGGCGGGGGGTAACCCTTTCTTCCATATTTCACAAGGAGGCACTTAGAAGTCATCCATGCATCATCCATGCATCCATGCATCCATGCATCCATCCATCCATCCATCCATCCATCCTTTCAGTAATTGACATGCCTACTATGTGCCAATTATTGCTCTAATTGATGTGAATCAGTAGTGAATAAGACTAAGTTCCTGTGCTTGTGGAGGGCACATTCCTCTATACCCTACGAAGCATTGAGTAAAGATAAAATAAATAAGGGAATGGATCAATGAACAAGGCAAGGATAAATGCTCTGAGTTAAATAAAATGTAATGATATTGCTATGGTCTGGATTTTGTCCCCCTAAAATTCATATATTGAGCTTTAACTCACAGTGTGACAGTATTCGAAGACAGGGCCTTTGGGAAATAATTAGGTTTAGATGAGGTCATGAGGATGAGTCCTTCATGATGGAATTAGTAGCTTTATAAGAAGAGGAAAAGAGAGATCACTCTTTCTCTATCATGTGAGGACACAGTGAGAAGGCAGCCGTCAGCAAACCATGCGTTCTCACCAGAAACTGAATCAGCCAGCACCTTGATCTTGGATTTCCCCAGCTCCGGAACTGTGAGAAATAAATGACTGTTGCTTAAGCCACCTAGTCTATGCAGCAGCTGATATCCTGCATAGACTAATCATACATTTGATAGAAAGGGATGGAGTCGGGGGAGGTGCTCTTTAGAGTGGGAGATCAGGGAAGGACCGTCTCAAGAAGTAATATTTGAGCTGAGTTTATCATGTACACATCTAGAGAGCAGAGAGAATTATAAGCAAAAGGCTCAGAGACAGGAATGAGCATGGCATATTGGAAGAACAAAGAGAGTGTTAGAGAAGTTGGAGTATAATGAATGAGGAGGAAAATGGTAGGTAGTGAAGGTGCAGAGGGAGGCAACAATGACACCATAAAAAAAAAAAAAGATATGGGCCAGTGATTTTTAAACCTTGCTTTTGGGTTAAAAACCCCCTTGGAAATCTGCTGAAAACCACAGATATACTCACCAGAAAAAAACAGCACTCACAGAACATTTTACATATAATATCAGAAGTTTCACAGTCCCCAACTCTCATGTCCATCTAGACCACAGGTTGGGAACTTGTGGAAGATGTAAAGACATTTTGAATAGTACAAATAGTACTAGAGAAAGAGAAGGGAGAAAGAAACTGACATTGTTTGCAAGCTTTCTCTGTGCCAGAGACTTTGCCAGTTGTGATAAATTATTTATTTATCATATATTTCAAAATCTTATCTGGTAAATGATGAAGCCAGGTATCAGGGAGGCTAAGCAATATGCTTTAGGCTAAACAGATAGTAAAGGACAGACAAAGAATTTGAATTAAGGTTGGCTTCACGACAGAGATACTGTTATTATTAGATGTAGGGTCCAGTTTCATTCTGCCAAGGGTATTTTTATTATTAGGTGAAGGGTCTGTATTTTCAACCAGCGAAGCCAGTATCCATTTCCTTTTCAACTCGCTCTTGTTGAATAGCAGAGCAGCTCAGATTCTGTTTCTATTTCTTTCCAGCCACACTGATTATAACGTCAGTCTTTATTACTCCCAGCAGAGCAGTGAAATATAATCCCTACACCACTACAAATTAAGGCAGCACCAACTCTATCCACATATGTTCTCTTTGTGTGGATGCCAGAAGACCTGCTCCGAGAGTTTTCCAGTGGTTTAGTATTCTGCTCAAAAAACTCATTTGCCGAGCATCATCTTTCTTAATTAGCAAACTAATATATTACAGCCCGTCCTTTAAACAAGAGGAGGATGGTGATCTGAAAAGGAGGCATGACCATTCATTTCCAGATAATCAGCTTTGAGCTGCTTGACAATAGATATTGATTTCTAGGGCCTGAAAAACCTCCTGAGATAGGTTTCTGGTCTCAGCAGCCTGAGCAATCTGTGCGTCTCCTTACTCACTCACCATACAAGGATAGGGAAATGACCTACAATGTGACAAGCAAAGAAACTACCTTCTCTGAAAAACCACAGGTATGAGAATGAGTGGAAGAATCCTCCTAGACCAAAGTGAAGGAGGATAAGCAAACCATTCATCCCATTTTCTTACCTCTTACAGCCTTCTATTGAAGCTAATATTAGCCATCCTTTAAAGAACACACTCCAAATATGTTATTTCTAATGTCAAAACACTGTTGGTTTTATCACCCAGTTTTCAGGATGAAGAAACTGAGCACAGAGATGTGAGTTCTTTGCACAGTGTCACACAGCAAGTAAAAGCTTGAGTGGAGAGTTGAAAGAAACCTATGTCAGTCTGAGTCTAAAGGTTTTTTTTTTTCTTCTACAACACTAGGCTGCCTCATTTTTCTATATATGCATTTTCCTCCTTTGAATTTCTACTTGCTGCAATTAATTTTTTGAGCCAGTAAAGGCAGCATCATTCAGAAATAATGACACCCTGTTGATGGAATTTGGCCTCTTACAAGTATCTGTAGATGACAATAGAGCTAGGATGCAATACTACATGTTGCCAGTAGGCGCCACCATCTTATCTAATGTGCTATACATTCAAAAATAGTTACTGAATACCTAATATATGAAAGGCTCTGTTATAGATGCTAGGGATATAGTCGTGAACAAGACAGTCTCTGCTTCATGACATTTCCATTCCACGGGGGAAATCTGAGCCACAAACAAATATATAATATTATATCAGACAGTGATCAGTGAAATAAGTAAATGCTGAAATTTAAGGCTTCAGGCTCTGAAATACATCAGCTGTATGAGTTTGAGATGTGTGATAGTCTAGTGACATGAAACCAGCAGCCCTATAAGAGTTCATCTCTCAGGAAATGTCCCTGCAACTAACTCTGTTCAGCTGACCAGTGAAAATGATCAGCGCTCCCACGCTCGCAGTGAGACAGATTAGGAAAGAAAAACCTCCTGGGACTAGAGTCTACAGAGTTTACTGGCTGAGTATACTAGCACATACAAATAAGTATGTGATACTAAGTCCCAATCCAAGCATGCTCTGTGACGCCCATTATGATCCAAATGACCTCTCTACCTTGATCTCTGACCACACCATCTCACATTTTATACCCTTATGAGCCATATTGCTTTTCACCCCCACATGAGTATACTATTTTACCCCTTCAGGCTTTTGCTAATAATAACTACTCCGTTGGGAAGCCATTTTAATTTTTTTCTCACTTATATAATCCCTAATTCTCTTTTAAGGTCATATCCAGCTATCACCACCTCCAAGAAGTCTTCCTTGTTTTCCTCAATTTAAGTTAGATGCTCTCCATGTTACTTCTTCCACATCTTTTGGATCCTATAACTTGACTTCCACATTGTTTGACCACGAGATATCTTTGTGCTTCATTTCCTTTTTGAGGGAAGGACCTAGGTCATATTCACCTCTGTATCCTCTTTGCCTAATTCAGCACTGTCAAACAGAAAAATAATGCAAGCCATATATGGAATTTAAAGTTTACTAGTAGCCACATGAAAAAGTAAAAAGAAACAGATGAGATTCATTTTCATAATGTGTTTTACTTTACCCAATATATTCAAAACATTACCATTTCAACATATAATTGATGTAGAAAATAATCAACGAGATGTTTCAGAATCTTTTTATCACATTAAGTCTTCAAAATCTGGCGAGTATTTTGTGCTTACAGCCATGTCAATGCAGAAACTAAATTTTCATCAGAAATACTTGATCTATGTTTAGATTTTACAAAATTTATTCTTAAAAAAGTATAACCACATGCTCAAACTGTTCCAAACATACTTAAAAGTTTTCTAAAAACTGAAATAAATACAAAAGTATCATTTTCCTTTAATATTCAAATCCACATTGACAAAACTGGCTCATCATTTCTTAGGACAATTAGACTTTCAAGCTAAAGCATATCCATTTCAAAGCTATGACCACAGTAGATTCACCAACTCTTCTGTTAGTTCAGTGTTAGCATTGGGTTTAAAAGGTTTTGCATAAATTGAAAAACAGTTCTAAATTTACCAGTAACATAAAAATTCTTAAATTTTTCTTGCCATTTTTATAGCCAGCGTACATAATTTTGTTGGTTGCAATGACAGTCTTCTGGATCTTAGCTCCCATTAGAAAAATACATAAAATTATTATTGATCTGCATACTGGAATTTTTGATTCCGACAAATTCTCCTACTGGTCTTGCTGGATCAGAAATAAAGCTTTTCCTTTCCACAAAACTTCAAATTTAGGCTGTTCTTTTGTAGCGTGATATTGGCTAGGAAAGGTAAATCACACTGACATATTTTGTCTTTGACTTACTGAATTTTGTTTTAAAAAAATCTTGAATTAGAGTTAAAAATACAGTCAACTTTCACAAAACAACTCAACTGATAAGTGCTGGCAAAAACCCCCACCAGATAATTGACTTCATTGTCTTCTGTTTTGTTCAACAGATTATAAACTGGCAATGATTCACAACATTTACCTATACATACTAGAAAATTTTAACAACTGTAAACACAACACCTTTCATAGAGTATGCTTCAGAAGCTTAGTCCAAATATTTTCAATATATGTCATACAATAAAAAAAAAAGTATCTGGACGTCTGGATGGCTCAGTCTGTTGAGCGTCTGACTCTTGGTTTTGGCTCAGGTCACAATCCCAGGATCATGGAATGGAGCCTTGTATCAGGATCTGCACTGGGCATAGCGCCTACTTAAGGTTCTCTCTCTCTCCCGCCCATTGCCCCTCTCCCCCAATCATGCTCTGTCTCTCTAAACAATTAAAAATAAAAAAATTAAATATTTTAAATTAAAAAAAATCTTTAAAGCTAGAGCATCGTCCATCATGATAGGAACTTTTATTCTAAGTAAATTTTCTTTGACACACAAGATTTAAAATGATCCGAGCCATAAGTTCCATATTTTCAGTAATGTATTAACAACACTTATTGTAAATCTGAAGCAACATGTACCCAAAGTATTAATTAGGCAGGATCTCACGTTTACCAACTCAGTGAAGGATGAAAACAATACTCGAAATTTTACAAATTTGGATTAATTGATTTTGGTATTGTTAGAAGGATCTTAAAGTCCTTGGGCAATTGTTTGGTGGCTTAATTAAAGATCTTCCATTTTTTGTAAAGTATCATTTTTGTATTTTCCTCATAATCTTCTAAAAAATTTTATAAGTACAATAATAATTTATTTTACTATCTATCAAAAAAACAGTTCTGTGTATGTAAGAATTTGTCCTATGGCCAGAATTACAAGCTCAGATTCTGTTAAAAATCTTTAAAAATTTTTGATTAATGCTTAATCCTGATATTAGGTGACTAACTTAGTCAATTATTTTTTGACTGTTAAGAAGAAACTTCTTATCAAATTCATCATATTGCTGTAAATGTTCCTAATATTGTCTATTATTTTTTATTAATAAAACAATTCTTTTTTTTTATTCTACTGCCATTCATTATAAAATTTTCTTCCAATCTCTTCTTTTCTTTTCTCTTCTGATCATAGCATCAGCTTCTGCATTTCCACTTAATTCTGCATCAGTAGTTTGCTTTCATTTAAAAAATTTTTAATTTGTCCATACCTATTTTTATATTTAAAAATCTAATTGTATTATACTTAAAATAATAGCAAGTATTTCAATTTAATTATCAATGAAATCTACAGTGCCTGGAGCTGTCAGCATAAAGTATTCTAAGAAACACATTACAATATGACATGTATAGAAAAAGAATCATTCAAGATGGATGAACCCATCAACTTTAACTAGACCAGTGATGTGTTTATATGTATTAGTGGAAACAATGCATGTACCCAATAAATACATTACTATACAGCAGTACTGTCTTATGCAATGCAAAAGCTAAAGTGAAGTGTTCTTTTACTGAAACAAAGCTGTGTTTAATAGAAACTATTTTACAGTATTTCCATTTTAAAATTAAAATTTAAAGTAACACAAATTAAACAATATTAAAAACTCAGTACCTTAGTGACATTAGTTCTGTATCAACTGCTCAAAAATCACATGTGGCCAGGGGCTACTGCGCTGGACAGCACAGACCTAACACATTGTATCTAGTCAATAACTATCTTTTGAATTACTGAATGGACCCAGTAACTTTCCCCAACTTTCCATTTGAGCCTTGGCAATTAACACCTACACAGAGTTGCATCATACTCATCTCCTCTCTAATCTAAGATCAATGGCACAGAGACAATGTCCAAGTTTTAATGGACCAGGGGGGATTCTAGAGGTTGGAGTAGTATATAGACCACCAGGTATAGTTGAAGGAAACATGGTGCAATGCAGAAAGTCATTAGACTTTAGGCCAAATGACTGGGGTTGTAGTCTCCACTTCCTAGCTCATTAGCTGGATGTGTTAGATTTCTCCTATTTATGCTCTATGCTGGGCATGGAGCCTAATGCTGGGCTTGAACTCATGACCTTGAGATCAAGAGCTAGATGCTTAATTGACTGAGCCACCCAGGGGCCCCTAGATTACTCCTCTTTAAAAGAGACAGCTTTCAATACTTCACATATTTGCTGTGAGGATCAAATAAAAATATTTCTATTTATAAGTGTTAAAACAGTGTCCAAATGTTAGTGTTTTGTCTCGTCTGTGCCAGTGGGAAGTCTGTCTCAGGCTGAATGCCACACCAATCAGAAAGTATCTGTGTCGTAGAAAGCAGGACAGCCCTGTTAAGCAGCTAGGGAAGCCCATTCTGCTGGCAGAACATGTGTAGGCACAGTGGATACCAGAGACGTGTCTTACTATTAGCCAAGCGCAGGGACGCATAAAATTCAAAGACTAGTGCTTAAATTGTTAATTTATTTTTTTTCCAAGCAGTGGAAAGTAGTTAAGAGTCCAGGCTCCTACTGGCTCCTTGCAGACTACCCAGCTGCTAGGGGATTTAAAGATTCAGAATTCAGGATTTAGCAGCTGTATGATTTTGGGCACATAAATGAATTTGCCTTGCCTCACTTTTGTTATCTATAAAATGGGGATAATCATAAGGCCTATCTCCTAGGGTCGATTAAAGTGTGAGATAACGCTTATAAATTGTTTTAAAGAATGCCTGGCACATATTAAGTTCTCAGTAAATAGTTAATCACGGTATCATGCATGCCAAGTATACCGTGGATGAATATCTAGGAATTTTCTTCTTGTTCTTCTTTATTGAAGTATAATAAACATACAATGTTATATTAGTTTCAGGTGTACCTCATATTGATTCAACAATTTCCTATATTACTCAGTGCTCCCCAGGGTATGTGTAGTCGCCATGTGTCACTACACAACATAATTACAGTATTAATTGACCGTCTACTCTATGCCGTACTTTTCATGTCCATGACTTCTTTATTTTATAACTGGAAGTCTGTACCTTATAATCCCCTTTACCTGTTTCACCCATCTCCCTACTTACCTTCCCTCTGGTGACCACCAGTTTGTTCTCTGTGTTCAAGAGTCCATTTTTTGATTGGTTTGTTTATTCGCTTGTTTTGTTTTTTAGGTTCCACATGTAAGAGAAAACATAGGGTATTTGTCTTTCTCTGTGTAACTTACTTCACTTAGCCTAATGACCTCTAGATCTATCCGTGTTGTTGCGGATGACAATACCTCATTCTTTTTTATGACTGAGTCATATTCCACTGTGTACAGACCACATCTTCTTTATTCATTCATCTATTCATGGACCCTTGGGCTGCTTCCAAAACTTGCCTATTATAAATAATGCTGCTCTAAACACAGGGGTGCATGTATCTTTTCAAATTAGTATTTTTTTCCTTTGTGTAAATACCTGGTAATAGGATTACTGGATCATAGGGCATTTCTATTTTTAATGTGTCGAGGAAGCTCCATGCTGTTTTCTACTCTGGTTTCACCAATTTACGTTCCAACCAACAGTGCACAAGTTTCCTTTTTGTCTACATTCTCACCAGCACTTGATATTTCTTGTCCTTTTGAGTCTAGCCATTCCGACAGGTGAGATGTGATGTCTCACGGTGGTTTTGTTTGCATTTCCCTGATGATTAGCGATGTCGAGCACCTTTTCATGTGTCTATTGACCATCTGAATGTCTGCCTTAGAAAAATGTCTATTCAGGTCCTCTGCCCATTTTTAATCAGATGACCTGGTTTTTTGGTGTTGAGTTGTGTAAGTTCTTTATATGTTTTAGATATTAACTCCTTTTTCGATATGTCATTTGCAAATACCCTTTTCCATTTGGTAGGTTTTGTTGATGGTTTCCTTTGCTGTGCAAAAACTTTTTTGTTAATTTGTTTTGGTGTAGTCCTACTAGTTTAGTTTTGCTTTTGTTTCCCTTGCCTGGGGAGGCATATCTAGAAAATTGTTGCTAAGGCCAATGTCAAAGAGGTTACTGCCTATGTTTTCTCCTAGAAGTTTTATGGTCTGGTCTTATGTTTAAGTCTTTAACCAATTTTGAGTTTATTTTTGTGTATGGTGTAAGAAAGTGGGCCAGTTTCATTTTTTTCCATGTAGCTGACCAGTTTTCCCAGCAGTTTGACCACTTATTGAAGAGACTGTCTGTTCCAGGAATTTCCTTCTTTTTCTGATTTCTCTCCCTCTACCTCCTCTGTAATCTCTCTGTCCTCCACAAAATGTCCGGGTTCTAACTGAAGAAATCACAAGTCCTGGGGCACCAGGGTGGCTCAGTCAGTTGAGGGTCCTACTCTTGATTTCGGTTCAGGTCATGATCTCATGTTTCATGGGTTCGAGTCCCTCATCCGGCTCTGTGCTGACAGCGTGGAGAATAAAATAAACATTACAAAAAAAAAAAGAGGGGGGCGTCTGGGTGGCTCAGTCAGTTAAGCCTCAGTCCGACTTTGGCTCATGATCTCACTGTCTGTGAGTTCGAGCCCCATGTCAGGCTCTGTGCTGACAGCTCAGAGCCTGGCTCCTGCTTCAGATTCTGTGTCTCCCTCTCTCTCTGCCCCTCTCCCACTCATGCTCTGTCTCTCTCTCTCTCAAAAATAAATAAATGTTAAAAATAAAAGATTTAAAAAAAAATCACAAGTCCTTGAGATCCAACTCATCATTGCAGGAGACAATGTCTTTCATTTTCTGCAGAATAGAATATCTGTTAAATCTCCCTGCTGACTTTGGGGTGCTTGGGTGGCTCAGTCGGCTCGGTGTCCTACTTCAGCTCAGGTCATGATCTCACCGTTTGTGAGCTTGAGCCCCGCTTCAGGCTCTGTGCTGACAGCTTGGATCCTGGCCCTGCTTCGGATTCTGTGTCTCCCTCTCTCTCTGCCCCTACCCTACTCACACTCTGTCTCTCTCTGTCTCAAAAATAAATAAAACTTAAAAAAATTTTTTTAATCTTCCTGCTGACTTTGACTATATTCCATAGCTGAATTTAGCTGTGTTATCTCATTAGGCAGTTTCTACCTCTTAGGCTTACCAAACAATCTCCTCCCAAGAAGGACAAAGTGAGAATGAAAGGAAAATCTCATTCATTCATTCATTCATTCCAAAAAATAGTTATTGAGTACTTACTTTTCGTCAGACACCGTAAATGTGCTTGGGAGTCAACTGTAAACAAAATGATAAAAAAAGAATCCTGCCTCCCTGGAGTTTGCATTCTAATGAAGGGAGATGGACAATAAATAATAACATAATAAATAAGCAAAGTATTTAGTATGAACACTATGAAAAAAAAAATCGAACAGTCTAGGGAGGATTGGAACTATAAGGTAAAGAGGTGAGAAATAATTTTAAGGAGAATTCTCAGGTTGAGTCTCATTGAGAATAGAGGTTTTGGGCAAATAACTTGAAGGAGGCCAGAGAAATAAGCACATAGTTATTTAGGAGAAGAGGATGCTAGGAAATGCAGCAGCCACTGGAGAGGACCTGAGGAGGGAGTGCACTTGGCCTGTTCAAAGCACAGTAAGGAGGCCATTGTGTCTGGAATGGACTGACAGAGGTGGGGCCGTAACACATAGGGCCTTGTAGGATATTGTAAAGAGTGTGGCCTGGCCTTACTAATTGCACAGTGATTTCAAGTCCGTTCAGGCACTGAAGGTATAAATAGACTGCAGATTCTCTGAGCTATTAGAGACCTTTCAGGGAATTGAGTTTTCTTGCTCATCAATCTGTGAATTCCTTCCACAGTGTTGCCACCATAGAGTCATCTTGCCTTTTCATGGACACCCTGGTGACAGAGAGCTTTCATCTTCCCAAGGCAACCCATCTTTCTAGTTTTGCCTGGTGGAAGAGTCTCTCTTTCATCGAGCTGACATCTGACTGTCTGTCCCTGCCATCCATCACCTTTATTTCTACCCCCTGTAGGCCTTTCAGAATATAAGTCTAATTTTTCTTCCTCATGACAGCCCTTCAAATATTTGAAGACAACTGCCACATCTTAGAGTTTTTCTCTTCCCCAAGCCAATATCCAGTTCCTCCTGTCATTTTTCATATGACAAATATATGCAATTTCTGCTCTTTCTTCTCTGATTCTGCGCTGGCTCTATTTATTTAATGACCAGAAGGGAGCCCAGAAGTGCCTGGCTGGAGACTACCAGGCCAGAGCCATCCCATCCTTGGCTTGGTCTTGGCCTGCATCCTGGCAGTCATGTGATGAAGGAGAAAGACTTTGAAGTGAACAGGTGTGGGTTCGGAACCCAGCCCTGCCCCTTCATTGTTGTGTGGCTCTAGAAAGCGGTTTCATCTCTCTGCACTTTGTTTCCATACCTGTAAGGTGAAGATAGTAATTCCAACCTTGAAGATATGTTGGAAGAATTTAGTGGTTTGATGAGTTTATGGTTGTCTGGCACCTTGTAAGGGTGCAGAGTTGATTTTTTGAAAATCCCTTCTGTGCCTTTGACAACGTTTTCCTCTCCACATCCGTCGTAGCATTTTATTCCCAGAGCCAGATCTTATACAATACGGCCTCCTAAGTCCCTAGTAGAAATCCTCTTGATGCTCTTTTTCCAGTTCTTTAATAACAGATAATGTAGAGTCTGTAAGGTTTTTCCCCCTATTTCCTTCAACCAATTAATAAATACAACCGAGAAGTTCCATTGGCCCAATGCGCAGCTCCTCAGAGGATGTAGAGGTGGTTTGGGGAGTTATTCAAGGGGGTCATGGGCAAGTACTATGAGAAAGAGTAGATGGAGTGGTCCACCTGCATTCTGGGTGCCTAACCTTGTAACAAACTGTGCTCTTATTCTAAATCCAGGAGAGCAGGCTCTTTCTTTGTAATATGATATAAAGGATGTAACTAGAACGCTCTCTCTTATTATGAACACAGCTCTGCAATGAATAGGACTTTCACTGCCTGTCTGAGGCTGAGGGATAAGGACAGACACTGCCCCTGAAGGGCTGTAGACATTCTGGTGTGGGCAGTGGGGAGTTGGGGAAAAGGCTGCAGCATGTCTGGGCCAACACGAGGACTGGTATTTAACTAAACCGGGCCTTTCTCTCTGCCATCCTGGTCGAGAGGCTCCTCGTCACTTGCTTGGCTTATTATACTTAGCAATCTCCTAACTAGGGCCCTGCCTCCAGTTTCCACTCCAGTTGTCTCTGTGATCTGACTATATCGTCGCTCTCAACAGCTCCCCTGGTGGTCAGGAGGCTCCAGCACACTTCACTCTATGGTTTCTGGGGAACTTCCCAACCTCACATCCAGCCCAGTCTTAGCTGTGGTCTTTCAAAATTATCTGCCATTCCCTAAAAATACCGTTCAAGTCCCAGCCTCCAACCCTCTATATGTGCTATCTATTCCACCTGAAATAAACTTCTCCACTTTTTTTTTTTCGCTTAATGAAATCTCATCCATTTTTCAAGATCCTATTCAAATATCACTTTATTTAGGAGGACTTCCTGCTTCCTTCAGGAAGAATTTATTACTCCCTCCCCCATGCTCTTAAAACACTTTTCACATGGCTGCATTGCATTATAATTGGTGTATTGTATGACAATGATCTGTTCACCTTCTTCTCCACTAGAGTGTGAATGGAAAGATTGAGTATATACTTTCTTAGGGCTACCATAACAGAGCATCACATACTGGCTTAAAACAACAGATATTTATTCTGTCACAGTTCTGGATATTCCAAGTCTCCAGTGTCTGCAGGGATGTACTCCCTCTGAAGGCTCTGGAGAAGGATCCTTCCTTGTCTCTTCCTAGCTCCTGGAAATTGCTGGCAATCCTTGGCATTCCTTGGTTTACAGGTGCATCTCTCCAATCTCTACCTCTATTGTCTTATAACCTTCTCTCCTGTGTCTCTGTCCAAATCTCCCTCTCTTTTCTCCTATAAAGATAGCAGTCACAGGATGAGGGCCCACCCTATGCAATATGGCCTCATTTCAACCTCATTACATCTTCAAAGACCCTATTTCCAAATAAGATCACATTTTCAGTTTGGAGAGGGATAGGACTTAAAAATATCTTGTTCGAGGGACACAATTCAACCTACAATGCTAGGTTTTATATATTTGTGTATTGTCACTGCCTGGCCTATGAGCAATGTGTAAAAATGTTCATTAAATGATGAGGGCATGAATGATAAGTGAAAGGAAAAACAAGCCATCTCAATACACACTCGTTCCCTGTGTGCCTTCATTTCTGCTAGGTCCTATGCTAGGTGCTGAGGTTACAGAGAAGAGTAAGGTGTGACTCCTGCCATCATTTCCTCCCCAGGAAGTGCCTGAGCTTCCCAGCTGTGTCTTTTACAGTCCTCAGCTCACCCCAAGTAAGAACTTTCAATAGCTTTAAATAGACCTACCAGTGTTTCTGATGCCAGAGTGCTCATGACTAATTCAGGACCTTCCTGGCAGTAAGTTCAGGACCTTCCTGGTAGTAAGTTCAGGGGCATCCAGCTGGGACCCCCATTACCCAAGGATCACTGGGTCCTGCTCCCATTCAGCAGCATTGAGGGTTTTACTCTGCATCTATACAGAGAATAAACCTGCAGGCTCTTTTGAAGCAAGTCCCCAATTCCCACCCCTGTTCTGCTCTGAGTGTTATTTCTTCACTTGTGAAATGGGGGTAATACCCAATCTTGAGGTAGCTGAGATCGTGAACATGGAAGTAATTTCTTAGTTATCAGTATTCAGGATGTATTTTGACAAACATTCTCCCTGTATCCTCACTCCTTTGCAAGGTGATCCCATCAAGAGGTAGAGACCATTTGCTCCTTAAACATAACCTTGACCATGTGATTCACATTGATCAAAGAGACAGTAGCAAATATGATGCAGGCACTTGGTTGAAAAGCATTTGAATATTGGTGCTTGTTCTTGTGGCTCTTGGTAGTCTTTAAAATATTCCCTTGTGACTCTGAAAGATGATGGACCCCGTTTCCCTTCTGGGCAGTCCCCAGAGTTTATACATACCCTTGGAGTCCAGTAACTTCATATATGCTCAACTTCATCATTAGTACCATACTCACTTAGTAATGAATCTCTTTCTTCAGACCATGTATGCTACTGAGCAAATAAAAAACTGGCCTTGGCTTCTGGGAACACTCTGAGACACTTTGCAGAGTCTGTAGAAAGGGCCTGAAGCAGTACTAAATATGTATATTAATTAAATATATCAAAATAGGGGCACCTGGGTGACTCAGTTGGTTAAGCATCTGACTTCAGTTCAGGTCATGATCTCATGGTTCGTGGTTTCGAGCTCCTCATCAGGCTTTGTGCTGACAGCTCACAGCCTGGAGCTTGCTTCAGATTCTGTCTCTCTGTCTCTCTGCCCCTCCCCTGCTTGCGCTCTGACTCTCTCTCTCTCTCTCTCTCTCTCTCTCTCTCTCTCTCATAAATAAATAAATAAATAAATAAATAAATAAATAAATAAATAAAATATATTAAAATAATTGCCATCCCTATAAGTTGATCCTAACTTAGAAAGGGATTTTAACATCATATGTCAACTAACCCTCACAGCAGTCCCATGAGCCAGGATGGTGATGCTATGTCCTTTTATTTACAAAGAATCTCAGGCTTAGAGAGTAATGTGACTTCCTCAAGTCACATAGCTTGTTTATCAGTTAGTGTTTGCTGCATAACAGCCCTCGCAACAGTTAGTGGTTTAGGACGACAC
The DNA here is from genome assembly GCA_030068075.1 of Paguma larvata. NCBI lineage: Eukaryota > Metazoa > Chordata > Mammalia > Carnivora > Viverridae > Paguma > Paguma larvata. Next base: position 14,014,080 of record CM057828.1, on the reverse strand, counting down.
TCATTTATTAGCTGATGTTCCTGCAGGTTGGCAGTCTAATTTAAGATCCCTTGGGCAGTTCTTCCGCTGGTGTTGCTTGGGCTCATTCACATAGCTGAGAACTGGTTGTTTTAGGTTAGTCTCCCTCAGATGCTCAGTTGTTAGCTGGGGTTGGTGCTGGTTGTTAGCTGGGCTGATGGATGATCGGCCATATCTCCAGTACATCAGCCTGAGCTTAGTCATATAGCGGCTGTCACAGAATTTCCAAGCGCCACAAGGGAAGAACTAATGTTCAAGTGCTTTACAACCTATGCTTGCATTGATTGTATTTGCTGCCATTGGTCAATGCATATCAAAAGGTCAAAGTTATATTCAAGGAGTCGGGAAATAGCATCCACTTTCCAATGGGAGGAGCTTCAAGGTCACTTTACAATGGGGCAAGAATATAGTGATAGGAAGATTTGTGTTTATCTTTATAATCTACGATAGCTGGTAAGTGGTAGACATGGTACGGGAACTAAATATTACTCAGTATTCCTCCTGCTCTGGCAGGGACCTGAGAATATGATCAAATACCCAGCTGATCAATGTCCTTTTTTTGTTTTGCTTAATAAGTTATAATTATGATTCCGCCCTGTATGTATAGCACATTACAATTTTCCAAATAGGCATATAACCTAATACATAGACAGGCAAATAAGTGAGGGCTGGTTGTGAACAGAGAACATGAGAAACACAGGCTGAGAGAAGATGTCAATGGCACCCTCAATTTCAATATAAGTCAGTATTTTTCATTGAGCATTTATTATATCTAACACTGTTAAGCTCATGAATAGAAAAGTGGGTAAGTCCTGGTCCAGTTGCTCAAGGAACTCTCAGAAGTCTAGTGAAAGAGATAAACACAGGACAGAAATTAATTATAATCCAGTGGGGAAAGTTCCATCAAAGAAGTTTCACATATAGTGCTTTGGGGAGCACAAGAGGAACAATTAATTCTGTCTCAGAGATTTAGAGATATGGTCAGAGATGGCTGCAGAGAGAAGGTACTGGTGACAGGTGCAATTTTACCTGTGTGAAGGCACAGAGGTGCCAGCTTGCATGGAATATTCTGGGAACAACAAGGCCTCAAAGCATGGAGGGGATGAGTGAGTGCAGTAGCCAGAGATGGAGACTGGAAAGGTTATAAGTGACTCTGAATGCCAGGCTAACGGGTTTAAATTCATCCCGACAGTTACAGGGTGACATGGAACACTTCTAAAGTGGTGGGGTGAGGGCAGAGAAACACTGTTTTATATCTGCAGAGTAGGATAATTGCAGGCTACTGTTAGGAAGGAAAAACCAGAGCGTGCAGACCAACTCAGAAGCTTTTGCCAAGTAAGAGACGGTGATGAACTGCCTCACGGAACTACAAGTAGGACTGATGAGGACAGTATGAATTCTAAAACAATGAGAGGTTGTGTGTGGGGGAAGAAAAGGGGCAATGAAATGAGCAGAAGCTGGAGCAGGAAAGGCTGACACAGAAGCAGGTCGTGGGGAGTGAGGGACTGAAAGGCAAAGGACAGGGGAGAAGGGACGGCAGATTCAGCTGGTGCCAGGTTCAGCTGAGGGACCTGTAAGCGTCTCCAGAGAAGTAGGTCACTGAATACCCAGGTCTGAAGCTCCAGAAAGAGACATGGGTTCATGTCCAGCTGGAGACCGTCTACATACAGATGAAAAATTTGTTAGAATTCGTTTGATGGTAATGGATAGAAAGTTTCATCCAAGACACCTTAAAACAAAACAGCAAAACAAACAAACAAAAAAAGGTGGAGTTTTGAAGTTTACTAACAATATCACTAGAAAGTCCTAGGTTAGTCTTGTTTCAAGCATGGCTGGATCGAGGGTCCCAGCGATGCTGTTATCACGCCTCTCTCCTTGCTCTGCTTCCTTCTGTATGTTGGCTTTATTCCAAGCACCTTTTTTTTTTTTTCTTTCTAGATGGTGGCAGCATGATGTCATCAGTCCCTTATTTGTGATATTTTATCAGTTCATCCAGACTCAGAGGACAAAATTTTAGAACCTATGCTGGGCAAGGCCAGGGCATCCCCAAAGAACTCTCCAGATTTTAGACTCATTTGGTTTGCAGCCTTCTGGACGTTCTGCAGGGTTTTAAAAGTATCTGAGTCCATTCAGTGGGATGACTGGCCATATTCAGATCATAGTTCTTTTTCTGGAGCCAAGTGATTCTAGTTCTGTTTTGGGCAAGGCTGGGGCACCCCCAAAGAACTCTTAAGGTTAATAGTTTTGGAATTCCTGGATTTCCTACATGAAAAAAGGAAGGCAAGGCAAGGCAAGGCAAGGCAAGGCAAGGCAAGGCAAGGGACGGAGGGGAAGGGAGGGAAAGGGAAAGGGAGAGAAGTGTGTTTTTAAACACCACCCCAGGTGTCTTAGGTTCTTTATACTCCTTACCTGAGCCTTCTCACCTTGCCTCCTGAGACACTGGGTAGATGAGAAGGCCCATGGAGAGAATGCAGCACTGGAGGAAGGGGTGTCCGGATATAAACCTCAGGAACATCCACCGTTAAGGGGTCAAAAAAGAAAGAAATAATAGTGAACGAAAATGAGAGAGGTCAGTGAGTTTGGAGGAGAACCAGGAAAAAGCTACTTCATTTCTCTTCCTTCCAGAACACCAGAATTATCAGACATCCTATCTATCTGTCTCCTGCTCTTCTGTCTCTGGAGTCCTCTTCACCAGACAGTTAATTTCTTTAGAATGTGAAGCACTTCACCAGTTGCTGTAAACAGCCCCATGGTGCACATCCAACACTTATCATGCGGATTAAACTATTAATATGGAGGAAGGGGCAGCAAAAGAGATAATCAAATTTAATTCGATCTTTTTCCCAAGAAAAGCATAAGTCAGGACAGAGTACTGTATCTTAACAGCCTCTAAAGACACCTCTATCCAAGAGAATTAACTCATTTTCTTTGAATCTTAGCATGAGGGGCTTCAGTGCCTCCTACAGGAAGATCTTTCGGTATCTTTTGTATAGGCGAGTCAAGAATTAAGAGGTTAGGTCGAAGAAGAGGAAGGTGGGTGCCCGTATTCCGATTGTCAGTTTCTTCATCCAAAATAATACCACTGCTGTCTCACAGTTACTATAAAATTATTACATGACATAATGTTGGTCAAGTGCTTTAGACGGTCATGCCATATGGGGGCAAATTTAATTATATGATAGCTATGAACAGATAAGGAGGTATGTGAAATCCTTGGAATGTATGTTTCACTTTTCTATCCCTAGCACTCCGTATTTGCCTTCGTGAACCTTTTGTTGTAGCGAGACCGTGGTGTAGCAAGTAAAATATAAAGCATGTGTAGGGGATCAAAATACGCCACCCTGAAATATGCCACTTTGGCATAAGGATTATTTTTTTTAATTAATTTATTTTTGAGAACCAGAGAGCATGAGCAGGGGAGGGACAGAGAGACACAGAGAGAGAGAATCCCAAGCAGTCTCTGTACTGTTAGCACGAAGCCTGATGGGGTGCTTGAACTCACGAACCATGAGATCATGACCTGAGCTGAAACCAAGAGTCGGATGCTTAACCAACTGAGCCACTCAGGCATCCCAAGACAAGGCGCTTTTAATGAAACTTCACAAAGGGTTACTGGATCACAGGGAAATAAACCTAGGGGAGCAACAAGTCTAGAATCTATGCTGCTCAAAAAGGTAACGACCAGCCATGTGTCAGTATTTAAATCTAAATGTATCAAAATTACATAAAATTAAAAATTCACTGAGTGCCTGGGTGGCTCAGTCAGTTAAGCATCCGACTTTTGATTTCAGCTCAGGTCATGATCTCATGGTTCGTGAGACAGAGCTCTGTCCGCTTCAGGCTCTGCATTTGACAGTGTGGACCCTGCTTGGGATTCTCTCTCTCCTCCTCCTCCTCCTCCCACTCTCTCTCTCTCTCTCAAAATAAATAAATAAACGGGTTTTTTTTCAAGCAGTAAAAAAAATCACTTCTTTGTTCATACTAGCCTCATGTGGCTAGTGCTTACTATATTGGAGAGTGCAGATATGACTTTTCCATCATTGCAGAAAATTTGATCTGACTGCACTGGCCTAAATAATGTGGCTCAAATGCTACTCGAACTTGAATGCGCATATAAATCACCTAGGGATCTTTGTAAAGAGCAGATTTTGATTCATTCGGTCTGGAGGTGGCACCTAAGAATACACATTTCTATTAAGCTTCCTAGTGATGCTGAGGCTGTTGGTTCACCAGCCACCCTTTAGTAGCAGGACTTGGAAGTCAGAGGATGTTCTCCAGCACTCATAGGAAAGCGATGGTGCCCAGGGAGCCTCTACATTAACTCCTTACATACCCATCCCGGGCTTTATTTCTCCCTTCAAAAGGAGATATATATGTCTTCAAAAGATGTACAGGCATATTAGTCCCAATGTCCCTTACCAGAAGTTCACGGCTTATGGACAAGTGCATGGTTAAAAATCAGAATGCCTCTGTTAAATTCCTGGCCTTAGACTCTACTAGCTGTGTGAACTTAAGCCAGTGACTCAACCTCTCTATGCCTCAGTTTCTTTCTATCATCAGAATAGAGTAATAATATCTTATAATGTCTGAGACTCTGGAAGTGTCTTATAAGTGTCAGTGATTATATTTATTAAGCAAATAGGTTTTGTTGCAAGGCATATTTCCCCATCTGTTTCCTCTATGCTAGGGACAAGGAGATGCAGTAATGATCCTTATCTTGAAGGGTTCCTGGTAAAACTGCAGAGGTCCGGCATTAGTATAGGTGTTTGGGAATGAGATATCGTGTCCTTTGTTTAATAAGAAAAAGATGTCTCGTGGTATTAGATATCACATTTCTATGAAGATCTATGCTTCTCTTTTATTCTGGTGCTTGGTATTTTCACTGACATTATAGGGCAACCCTGCTTGTAGCTTAACCAATAAGATAAGGTACCTACATATGCAATTGGAAGATATGTCACCAGGCCCAGTCTCTGCACAGAGTCATAGTCAAGGAGAGACAGTCCAATACTGACATTATTAAAAGCTTACTGGCTTCTCTTAGAGGGTGTCTCAGAGGATGTAATTTATAACTCAGAGCAGTGGTTCTTAGGATCTTTTTTCCCTGTTCCTCCCAATGCCCTTTCTCATTCTCATCTTCCCACCAAATCTTTATCTAAAATCAAGTCTGTGATCCTTTCCTGCTTCCTTTTCCCTGTTTTCCACTCACCCAGTAGACCCAAACCCTGCCTGTCTCACCTGCCCGTCCCTCACTCATCAGTGCCTTCCTATGACTTCCTCCTCCTCCAGTCTTGATGTCCACAGACCTACTTCCTTCCAGAAAGCCTGCACTCCTGGCCATCTCCACATTTACTGGGAAAGGAAGTGTGGCTATAGCTCTCACTGCTTCCGAGTGGACAGCTGTCTAGTTCTCGGGTTACAGAGGAGAGCTTAGAAACTGACCCTGAAGGCAAAACTCCTTCCTCCATAGAAAAGAGTATGGAGTATATGGTGGACAGAATTTGGAGATGTTCCCAAAGATCCTCGTCTCCTGGTACACACCTTGCACTATGTCCAGGACTATACTATGCTAGATTCAAACTCTTGTGGTGAGTGTTATATGCTTATTGAGTTTAAGAAAGAGAGATCACTCAGGGGTAGCTTGATATAATCAAGTGAGTGCTTTAAAAGCAGAGGGTTTTCAGGGTGCTTGGGTGGCTCAGTCGGCTGAGTGACTGGCTCTTGATTTTGGCTCAGGTCATGATCCCAGGGTCATGGGATTGAACTCCACATTGGTCTCTGCACTCTGCATGGAACCACCTTGGGTTTCTCTCTCTCTCTCTTTCTCTTTCTCTTTCTCTCTCTCCCTTGGCCCATTTCCCCTGCTCTCTCTCTCTCAAATAAATTTTTAAAAAATAAAAAAATAAATAAAAGCAGAGGGTTTTCACAAGTATAACATCGATGTAGCTGTGGACTAACTTATCAGTCCATGGAACAGAATTTAGAATCCCGAAGCAGATCCTCACATATGTGATAATTTAATATTTGACTAAAGTTGTGATTTTACAAAGTGAAAAAGTGCAGGTAATTTAATACATGGTGCTAACAACTAGCTATCCAAATGGAAGTAAATAAAATTGGATCCTGCCCTTAAACCATTCAAAGAAACCTTCTAGATATATTACACACATAAGTATAGTAATAATAAAATTGTTTCACAGTATAATCTAAGAGACTATGTGTATAAACTCACGCAGGGGAGGTATTAACCAAGATTGGAAACCTAGAAGTTATTAAAAACATGTAGATATGTTTGATGCCAACAAAACCAAAGATAAGTTTAAAAAAATGGTCACATTATGATACTTCAGTGATTAATATCTACAGTTAAAAAATGAGCTCTAGCAAATGGACAAGAAAAGATAAATAACCCAAAAGAAATATGAGTAAAAAAGATGAATGGGCAATTTAAATAAGTGCAAATAACCAAGAAATATGTGAAAATGATAAATTTCACAGTAAAATGAAAATGCATAATAAAATAATAATACAGTCACTTTTCTCCAAACAAAACATTTAAAACCCCTATCTTCAACTGTTAGCGTGAATGTGGGGAGATGCATCTTCTCAAATATTGTAGGGGCTCCTGGACTCAGTTGGTTAAGTGGTTGACTTCGACTCAGGTCATGATCTCGCAGTTCATGAATTCGAGTCCGACATCGGGCTCTGTGCTGACAGCTCAGACCCTGGAGCCTGCTTCAGATTCTGTGTCTCCCTCTCTCTCTCTGCCCTTCCCCTGCTTGCACTCTATCTCTCCCTTTCAAAAATAAATAAACATTTAAAAATTAAAAAAAAACATCACAAATGGTAATAGGGATTGCTGTAGTCTTCTTAGACACAAATCACTGAATAAAGATTAAAATTAATATGTGTGTGTGTGTATATACATAATTTGTAATTTTCAAATCGTAATCTATATAAATGTACAATGTGTATTTGTTTATAATTATAATGTGCATCACTAAAAATATAATAAGCTACATGGCAAAGCAAAGAAAAGCAGAGAGTTTTCTCTGCTTGGTCACTAAGAAAGAAGTGAAGATGTGCTCCTTCTGGTCCAGAAGAAGAAGCAACAGCCATCTTGTAAACCAAACCATGTTGGAGGCCAAATGGCAAAGAACATGGGTGACTGCTAGGAGCTCAGAGAAGCCCTCGATGAGGACAACCTCAGGCTTACAACCCCAAGGAGCTGATTTTGACCAACAGCTACAATGAGTTTGGAAGTGAATTCTTTCCCCAGAACATCCAAAAGGAACACAGCCTGGCTGACCCCTTGATTTTGGCCATGTGAGACCCTGAGAAGAGACCCAACCATGCCACGGATGGCAGGATGTGGTGGTTGGGGAGAGCGGGGAGAGCCTTCAGGTGAGGGGTTGACTTAAGGAAAAGTGTGAGAGCAGGAGCATGCACGCTGTGTTGGGGGAAAGGAGAAGGGTGCTCTGGATGCTGCCTACCTTTCCCCTTTGCTGCAGGTGGTCCGGATGATTTCCTGAACAGGTCAAGGACTTTCATACCTCTGGGAATTTGCATGTGCCCTACTCCTTGCTGTACCTCCCTCTCCTCCTCACTACACTCATCTTTCAAGACCAGCCCAAGTCTCCTCCCTGCGCACCCCCACCTGCCCAATCTTAAAAAGGTTAATCTCCAGCCCAGAAGCAGAGACTGCTACAGCCTTGCTCATTCTACTGTTCCATGTTCAGTGAAGAAAGGAAAGAAACTCTTTGCTAGGTCAATAATCAACCTCAAATTCATCCCTTTTGCCTAATTTTCATTCCCAGATGGCAGATGTTCTTAAAGCAGGCATACTGTAACCTGGCCAGGCTGGCAGCCCTAATTCTATAGGAGCCTCTGGCTGTTGGGTTTCTAACAAAGCCTGAGCTGCCAAGTTGCTGCTGGAGGCTCCCAATAAGAACTGGAGGGCCCCGGGCTCTTCCCACAGGAGCCTTGATCGTGTTCTCATTTCCTCCTCCAGAAAGTGGGGCTAAAATAAGCCCAGGGGCTGAGGAAGGGGTGAGTCAGAGCTCTCAGAGTGGCACAATCACTGCATTGCAGCTCCTTGTAAGAAACATCACCCGTGGGCCCAGGGTTGTTTATGCCAAGAGCTGTAAGTCTGAGAAATGAGCTCTCCTAAGACAGGGTGGCAGCAAGCTCCCCTTCCTGGAGATAGCAGGGTGCTTCATAGCATGGAAACTTTCTGTGCTAGTATAAAGGAGGGGCACGTGTCCATCTGAGCCAGGGAAGCCTGGAGACAAGGGAGGAGGAGCTTGGGCTGGAAGCTAGGTGACATGAGGATTCGTCCCAGCCTCACTGCTGACGAGCTACGTCAAATCGGATAATATACCCTTCACCCCTCCGGGTCTCTTTTTGCTCAGATGCAAGATAAAAATGTAAGTCCAGATGATTTTCAAGTTTCCTGCTGGCTCTGGAATTCTTTCAGTTTATCTGAGCAGCTTCCCAAGTGCCCGTTCTCCTGGACTGGCGTGGGATGTTACATGTGGTGAAAGGATTGCCCACATGGCCCATGACAGAGATTGCTCATGTGAAGCAGGCTCAATCAGCACGCACTGATTGGGCACCTCCACTGTGCCAGGCATCTGGGAGACGGCTGGGGACGAGAGGTGAAAGAGAGAGTCTCTCTCATGAGCTATTCGTCCGGCAGATAAGGGTGTGTACAGAGATATGGACAACAAGAAGGTTATCAGCAGCACAGCTTTGCTGAGCCCTGATTGTGTGACATACACAAGGTGCTCGGAACGAGGAACGGTCCATGGTAGTCCAAGTGGAAGGGGGCTTTAATCTGTCACTAGCTTCTCCACTTCAACCAAAAGTTTTAACGAGAGGAAGGTCAGTATGAAATGGCCGGAGAGGTCAAAATTCATTTTCTTTAGATTACCCAACATTTTAATATCCATATAGTTTTCTCCAGACAGGAAAAATAGTTCAGGATGGTTTTCATTCCAAAGTAGCCCCATAATTGAGAGAAAAATCATTCACAGGCGGTGATGGGGGCCCCCTCAACTGAGAAAACTTTTAATCCCAAGAGTAGGGGACTTCATAATGCCTAGGAGTTAAGATTCTAGTCCTACTGAGCTCATCATCCAATATATTCACCACAACCAGGGCTTCCAGTACGCCTTTCAGTCATCTTAAAACGTTTAAGACATTGCGTCTTAAACCACATTTAAAACACGTCTTAAAATTTAATTACATATTTTAATATTCCAAATATCGTGAGGCTTCTTTTAATTTTGTGATTTTCTAATTAATGAGATTTTTCTTTGCCTTCAAGTTTTTGTGTTGATACTTTAAAAATTAAATAAGCAAAATTCGAGATATACATATGGAAAATGAATAAAATATCAGACATGCAGAAGACTGAGTAAATCATGTATGCATCCCTATAAAATATATATATAATCACCAGTCAGGTTATAACGTCTTATAGATTCCCCCCCTTTTCCTAGGCTTCTCTAAATCACATGTTTCTTGTCTGTAACCATAGCCGTAGCGCAGTTCGTGAAGTGCTTAGGGTGGTACCTCTCTCGTACACAGTCAGAGCTCAGTCGGTATTCATCCTAATTGTGATTAGCGATTCATTCAACAAACAGCCACGAACGAGTTTGTGTCATGTGCCGGCTCTGTACCAAGCACTGAGAAAGGAAGATGGCTGCCACGTGGTGTCCCGTCCCAGGACTAAGCGAGAGACAGACGTGAAAACAGATGAAACAAATCGATTACGGTCTCTGGTAATGGACAGTCTGTGCCCTGGTTCCAGGACCTAGGGGAAGGAGTGATTCATCCGAAGAAGGAGCCGGAGTTCATCAGTCAGCATGGGGGAGGGGAGCGGATCATTCCACCGCAGGGAACAGCGTGAATGGAGCGTGGAGGCCCTGGTGAGCCGGCTTGTCGTGGTGCACTGTGGTGAGGGCAGAATCCAGGGAGGGGCGGGACATTTTCCTTGGGGGACAGGAGAATCATCAGAGTCCTATAAGCTCATCGAATTTAGGGGGATGATTGTTACAGTGGAGTGCAAGTTTGGGGCTGACATAGAGATATCTTTCATCACTGCATGTGACAAATAATAATAATAGTTCATAATATGGATAGAGCCTTCTGAGCACTGTGTGTGCATTGTACCATCTAACCACCACAAAGGTCCCCTGAGGTACATACTATTATTATTGAGAAGCTGTAGAATTTAATTATTATGAAGCCATGTTTTGAAGCTAAACTATTTGGGTTAAAATCCTGACTTCACACTTGTTAAATGTGTACTTTTAGGCAGGTAATTTTCCATAACTCAGTTTTCTTCCTTTTATAATGGGGTAATAAAAGTGCCAAGATGATGGAGTTGTAGAAAGGATTAAATGAGATTCTACTTGGGGGGGCCGGGGTGGCTCAGTCGGTTAAGCGGGACTTCGGCTCAGGTCATGATCTCGCGGTCTGTGAGTTCGAGCCCCACATCAGTCTTTGTGCTGACGGCTCAGAGCCTGGAACCTGCTTTGGATTCTGTGTCTCCCTCTCTCTCTGCCCTTCTCCTGCTCACGCTCTGTCTCTATGTCTCAAAAATAAATAAACGTTAAAAAAAAATGAGATTCTAACTATACATTGTTTAGAACAATACCTGTCCAAAGCATGATGTTTAATGGGTGTTGACACACTATTGACCCTTTTCACGTAGAAGGAAACTGAGGCTTTGGGAGAGAGAGTCACATTTCCAAGGTCACACTATTAAGAAGTTGCAAATTTTAGGTTCAAATGGGAATGGGAGTCTACTTCATCATTGTCATCTTCAAGACCCTGGTTAATTAATTAATGGATTGATCAAACATTTATTCACTTATTAAGCCCGTAGTAAGGGCCAAGCATGATTTTTGTCATTTCACACGAATTATCTCAAGTGATCTCCACCACACAGTGTGTATGACTCTTCCAGTTTTATAGGCGAGAGTATCCATGTTCAGAGGAGTTGAGTAACTTGTCCAAGACCACTTGCCCAAGAATTGCTATTGACTTCGCAACATCCAGTCCACACCATCTGCAGGGGCAGGGCTTGATGAGTCTCCGCTAATCATGGAAATCATATCCCAGTCTCCAGAGGGAGAACCCAGGCCTAAGCCAATTAGTGCAGAGCATTCTGTTGGCCACAGGACTAGCTCAGCAATGAGTGTAATTTGGATCAAAAAGGAGCAAGGGAAAATTTTCTGCAGCTTCTGCAGATGTTGTCTTCACTCTTTAGAGAAGTCCTCAGCAGGAGACAGTCTCGTCCTCTGACGTTGTGTGGAGGTCTGAGGTCTGGGGGTGGTGTAGCCTTCTCGCTGTCAGCCTGAGGATGACCATGGCAGGGGGTGGGCATGGCCAAGAGGGTCACGGAGGCCACCCGATGAAGCTAACCCTGAAACTACCATCTGTGTGGGCCAGTGGATGTCCTTCTTGTTCCAACCAGTCTGACTAAGGATTTCTGCACAGCCAGCAAAACAGAGGGCTCCAAGTCCAAGTCCAAACCAGGGCGACTCCCCAATCCATGCCTTCCTACAGCACTTGGCTGCAGACGTGGCTCTTCTCCCCAAGTTGTTTACCATCTGGCAGAAGGCTTTTGGCATTCTGCTATAGTGGCAGATTTGATCATCAGTCACAGTGCCAAAGTAATGGTGGTTTGAGTCATTGTTTATCTGTTGGTCTAATTCTTCCATAATAAATATGCATTGCTTAGATAATAAAAAAACAACAAAGGGGAAAATTCCATGTGAGGCAGAGATACAAAAGCTCTGCTAAAAAAGAAGGCTTATATAAAGATAAAGTTGTATGATGTGCGTCTGGCATGTTTTAAAAAATGCTAAACTGAATTGGGCCAAAGACAGAGCTAGGCGCTTAGCCTTTTATCACGCACTAGTGTGTGATAGGTTCCCTTGAAGACCTGATTATTCATTAGGAGAAGCTTGTAGCTAAAATCAAACTTCCCTGGTTTCCCCCTATCAATAGAGGACCTTACAGAGAAATGTCCTAATCAAGACAGCTTCTGAAGACAATGGGTCCAACTAAGAGAGATTCTAGAACTATTTTTTTTTAATGTGTATTTATTTTTGAGAGAGAGCGAGCATGCGCAAGCCAGGGAGGGGCAGGGAGAGAGGGGGACAGAGGATCCGAAGCAGGCTCCATGCTAAGAACAGAGCGGGGCTTGAACTCATGAATGGTGAGATCATGACCTGAGCCAAAGTTGGATGCTTAAGTCACTGCTTAAGGCACTCTGATTTTAGAACCTTAATGAGAGGTCCTATAAGTTCATGTAATTCCCAGACAGAGGACCAGAGAGGATACTTGTCATCTGTTAGAAGGTTGGTTTAATGCTGTGTTTTTGTGTGGGTTTGTCCACTTCCCTCACTCACCAGTGAGATCTTCAGGGATGAAGAAGCTCTCTATGAGGAAAGGGAGCCCCTAACACCTAGGGGTAGGCTCAGTGTTTGTGAGGTTGTACCATATTGACAGAGTAATGGAGGGGTGTTGAAGCCAAGAGAGGACAACCTTCTGAGAAGGGGAGGAGGGCATTGGCCCTGCCCAGTGCCAATTAGCACTAACTGCAAAGTGGGGAGGAGTCATTTCTGGAAAGAAAAACCAAATGAGTAAAGGTTTATCTGGAAGCAGAGTTGTTTGTCCAATGTGGGTCCTAGTGCAACTGTTCTAAGGCCTTCTTTAACTTTGGGCCTTCTGACTTTGGTTCCTCACCTCAAACAAATTGCCCCCACATCCCACCTTAGATGGAATTTATATATGATAAATTATAAAGCTATAAAATTTTTTTCAAAACTATAAAAATTGATATAATGCATTTTTAGACGCACTAACCAAAGCATGTATTAATTTAAATTATATCACTTTCATATTTCAGAGCCATTATTTTTTCTTTCTATTTAAAAAAAATTTTTAATGTTTATTTATCTTTGAGAGAGACAATGCGAGCAAGGGAGGGGCAGAGAGAGAGGGAGACACAGAATCTGAAGCAGGCTCCAGGCTCTGAGCTGTCAGCACAGAGCATGATGTAGGGCTCGAACTCAGACTGCAAGATCATGACCTGAGTGGAAGTCAGATATTTAACTGACTGAGCCACTCAGGTGGCTCAAATATATATATATTACCAAATATATGTATATTTGGTTGAGACAGAGAGAGAGAGAGTACAAGTGAGGAAGAGGGACAGAGGGAGAGGGAGAGAGAGAGTCCCAAACAGTCTCCACACTGTCAGCACAGAGCCTGATGCAGGGCTTGATCTCAGGACCGTGAGATCATGACCTGATCTGAAACCAAGTTGGATGCTTACCCGTCTGAGCTACCCAGGCACTCTAGAGCCAATAATGTTGTATTTGAGATCTCAAGGATTTCCCTAGACACTTGAGAAGCTCGTAGGCCCCAGCTCCTGTTCCCATGGAACCTAATAGATGCAAGAACCCTAGCGGATGAGAAGGACAGTTGTCCACCTGCTGGGCTGGCAGGCAGTGAGCAGTTAAATGCATCTCTGGTTTTCCCAGTGCATAGCAAATAGTGGGCACTCAGTGATCATGAGCAGATGGACACTCGGCTAGGAGAGGAGGGAACTCAGATCAGGGTTGGTCTTTCAGGCAAGTTAGGTGGACGTGTAGGCCCAAAGCTCTGGGCATCCCATCCTACGCAGGAATCTCATGCATTGTCTTAATTCCATTTCTCTAGGTGTAGGACATGGCAACATACAGATAAACTAGAGAAAAACCAAAAGCCTGTCCGTGTTCAGGCACATAGTGCCTTTTACATATAATGATTTCAAGGAAATCACAACACTGTACAGTAGTGGCACTTTTTTTTTTAATTTTTTTAACGTTTATTTATTTTTGAGAGACATAGAGTGAGCAGGGGAAGGGCAGAGAGAGAGAGGGAGACACAGAATCTGAACCAGGCCCCAGGCTCTGAGCCGCCAGCACAGAGCCCGACGCGGGTTTCGAACTCACGAACTGTGAGATCATGACCTGAGCTGAAGTCGGACGCCCAACCGACTGGGCCACCCAGGCGCCCCACAGTAGTATTACTTTTATTACTATTTTACAGATGAGGAAACTGAAGCTGATGGGATGGGTCGTGAGAAAGTCCCATAGCAGGGCAAGAACTCAAAATCTGAGTTTTGTGAGATACTCAGGACCTATTCCTCCCTAGAGGGTTTTTAAGAGGAAGTGAGTGCAGGGTGAAAGAGGGGTGAAGGAGAGGTGGTAAGAACACTTTGGAGACGATTTCTGGAACCCTGGTTTCTCAGGATCCCTGCCTCCCTGGCAAATTTCCTTTCTGCTCTCCTGCAAGTGCCCTGCTGAGCCTCTGACTCCCTAAACTGACCTCAGCAACCCCCCTTCGTTGCTAAGGACAGATCACCTTGCCGGGCTTTGCCGACAGCATTAATAAATCAGCTCCTGTCATTGTAGCCACACAAAGGTAGGCAAGGAAATTACTCTCAGTAAAAAGCAGGACCCCATTCTCCAGCTGTAGCTCAATTCCTGACCTTCCCACCCCCAAGGGCATATGTTAAGATGCCTTTTCTCTCCATTTATTAGATTAGTTTCAGCCCCACAGACAATCCCTCCCTCCAGCCCTGTTTACCTGCTGTTGTTTCTAACCTCCACAAACGTCCTGGCAACAAAGCTCAGAGGAAAGATCAGTGTCTGGTGGCTGACAGACGTGAGCTGGCACCCTTACCCTGCCGCTCGCTCCCACTCGCTCGGATTCCGAGCAGGTCACTCAAGGTCAGCTTCCTCATCTGTAGAGGGTCAGGATGAATTAAATGATGCAACAGAAATCTGGCAAATGCATTAAGTTACCTGGGAATTCATGTGCTTTTGGTGGAAGTTTGAAGCAGAGAAGCAAGAGAGATGCCTTTTTTTTCTCCCAGGGATGATGGCAGAAGGCAAGGGACACTTCTTGAGCTGAGGGCACAGACCGTGCAAAGCCTAGGCACAAACGAAGTCCAGTAGAGCTGGGTCGTAGACTAAGGGGAAGGGATGAGGGCAGGGAAATTAAGGCTGGAGAGCTCAAGCGAATCCAGATAGTTCAAAGCCATGTAAGGATTTAGCACATTATCATCAGAAAAATGCAGAGCCACTGAAGGATTTGAAACTAGGGAGCAACATGGTTTATGTATGTTTTTATAGCTTCACCTTGCTGAGGAAGAGAATAGATTGCAGGGGGGCAGGGCTGGAGACAGACAGCTCAGTAAGGAGGTTGAGGAGCCGGTCAGCTGACGGAGTGCCAGGCTTGACCAGGCAGGTGGAGGTGGGTCTAGAGAAAAGTGGACAACCGTGTGGGGCTTGCTCGATCTGTGACTTCGGGCAGGCTGCGGAACCTCTCTAAGCCTTCGTTTTGTTTTTGTTTTGATTTTCAACCATTTATGGAGGATAGTGATAGTACCCTCGTTCCAGACTATCAGGGGATTAAACGAAATCATGCATATGCAGAGGATGCAACACAGCGTCTGTCACATAGTGAGTGGAAAGGATTGTCGTCATCGTTAGCAGTGGCAGCTCTGGTCACAGGATGCACTCAGAGAATGTAACTGATAAAACCAATGAATGAGTACAAGGAGAAGCCCTTTGGAAAATGAAATCCTGGTTAAAAGGTACAAATGGTTCTGGCATGAAGGAAGTAGAGAGGTGGAGAGAGCTGTTGTCTAAGGAGGTCAAGTGCCTGGGTAGTGAGCTTTCCTGAGAAGTAGGACACAGACAGGAGGTGTCTAAAAGGTAGCAAGAAGAGTGGGCAGGCTCGAGCCCCTTTGAAGAGGGTCTGGAAACAGAAACAGCCAGGTTGGTAGGAAGGCTATTCTTAGTTTGGTACAAGATGTCCACAGAAGCGGGTCACCTGGGTGGCTCAGTTGGTTAAGCATCTGACTCTTGGTTTGGGCTCAGGTCATGATCTCACACTTTCGTGAGTTCGAGCCCCACATTGGGCTGTGTACCGACAGAGTAGAGCCTGCTTGGATTCTTTCCCTCTCTCTCTCTCTGCCCCTGCCCTACTCTCACTGTCCCTGTCTCCGTCAAAATAAATAAATTAAGAAAAAAAAATCCACAGAAGAAGCATAACCCATTACCAGAGCCCTCTTTGCCCCATCCTCCCTGCCAGGAAAATTAATCATTGAGTCAGGAAAGTGGGAGCTAAAATTGGTTGGAGGAAATAGAAAATGTTGAGAGTGTCTTGTTCTGTTAAATGCATTCAAGTCTTATTGTTTAGACATTCATTTCAATGTGGAAATGTTTTTCTTGTTTTTGCTAATTCTGAAAGAATGTATGTTCATGATAAAACTCTCAGACTATCAATAGGGACTGTTTTGGGCACTAATTTTGTGGCAGGAAGTTGGCATAGAGCTTTATATGTATTTATGTCATTTCATTATCACCCCAAACTTGTGCAGCTAGTGGTTACCCATTTTACAGCTAATAAAGCTGAGGCCAAGAGACGATAACCAACTTGCCCACAGTTGCCCAGCTACGTCCTTGACTTGCTAGTTCAGGAAAGTTATTTAACTTCTCCCTAAGCTTCGATTGTTTCCACTTGTTTAGAAAGGCTAACAACTAATCTATGCCTTCCAACACTGGAGCTGTGCTCTGGTTTGAAACCTGATTCTCCAATTTACTAATGTTACGTCTTTGGGACGGTCCCATAACCATGTGCCTTATTGACTCCTCTGTAAAATAGTAATATGAATAGTACCCACAGTTGCTGTGAGGATCCAATTAGCTCATACACTTTAAGGGCTTAGAGCAGTACCTTGTACATAGTGACTGTTAACTGATTTTAATATTATCGGTAGTAGCAGTGTTCCTATACTAGGAGAATGTCATTAGAGGGAAAAGAATGGGATTTTAAGGGCAGGCAGATGTATTTTGAAGAACAAAGGGGCTAATACCTGTGAAACACTCGGCTATGAAAAATAGTTAAGTGCTATTGTCCATTATTTATTATCTATAAATTCCAAAACATACTCTTTAAAAAAAACTTTTTTTACATTTATTTTTGGGAGACAGAGTGAGACAGTGCAAGCAGGGGAGCAGCAGAGAGAGGAGACACAGAGTCTGAAGCAGGCTCTAGGCTCTGAGCAAGAACTCAGCACAGAGCCCAACGCAGGGCTTGAACCCATGAACTGTGAGATCATGACCTGAGCTGAAGTCGGATGCTCAACCGACTGAGCCTCCCAGGCGCCCCAGAGCCTATGCTCTTAACTGCTGATTGTAGCTTCTTCACACTATATTATGGTGGCTAACATCTTATTATCCAGAGGTAGACATTGTTAACAGCTTCCCATGCATCCTTCCATACTTTTTAATTATTTTTTAATGTTTGTTTATTTTTGAAAGAGAGAGAAAGTATGTGTGTGCGCAAGCAGAGGAAGGGTAGAGAGAAAGGGAGAGAGAATCTAAAGCAGGCTCCATGCTATCAGCGCAAAGCCCAATGTGGGGCTGTAACCCATGAACCGTGAGATCACTACCTGAGCCAAAGTTGGACGCTCAAGCAACTGAGCCACCCAGGTGCCCCATTCTGTACTTTTGAAACAAGCATATAAACTTGTTCCTGTGTGATTTTTACTTTTTAACTATGGGTTAAATGTAGTGGGTGTGAATTCTGGCTGTGGTATATCGTACTGCCTGACCTTTGGGAGGCTCTTTGCCTCAATATTAGTTTCTTCATCTGCAAAAATGGGGCCAATAATATCCATCTCATAGAGGGGTAGTAAGGACAAACTACAATAATGTAAGAGACTTATAACTGAGCTTTGTCACATGGGTTTAAAAAAGACTTAGTGGTTTAAAATAGATATTTCACACAATAGCCAGAGTAATTCTTATAAATCAGATTGTGTTGTTTTCCTGCTTAAACTCCGTAATGTTCCACTTCATGAAATCTTCCTGTTTCTATGACTTACCTTGGTCTATGTGAGGGTTTTCTGTGGCCTGGAAAATGCTATTTTCATTCCCCACCTGAGTTCAGAACTGAGGAAGCGATAGATAAATATTTTTCACACATTTGTTTGGAGTATATGGCATTAATATATGGAAAAATAGGTTGAAATCTGAGGGAATTATGGACTGAGCTGTGTTCCCCAAATTCGTATGCCGAAGCCCTGACTCTCAGTGTGACTGTATTAGGAGACAGGGTTGTTAAAGGGTAAGTAGGTTAAGTGAATTCATAAGAGCAGGACCCTAATCCAATAGGACCGATGTCCTTATAAAGAAGAAAAAGAGACCAGGACATGAACATGCACAGAGGAAAGACTGTGTGAACACACTCAAATAGAAGGCTATCCATAAACTAAAGGTTCACCAGAACCTGACCATACTGGTCTGGAATTTCCAGCTTCCAGAACTGTGAGAAAATACAGTTCTGTTGTTTAAGCCATCCAATCTGTGATATTTTGTTATTGTGGCACTAATACAGGAGGCTTATTAAGACAGCACCCGAGTAATAGCCTGATTTGGCTTATGGGGAGATGTAGACAACCTCAGGCTTCCTCCCTAAGGGCTTGACTGTATAAGATCTACGGCAAGGAGGAACGGAGAATATCTGCTTCTCAATGTATTTAGGTACGTTGGATCTAAAGAGGAGAGAGGAAAGGCGAGGGTTCATTTTCAAAAAGTCACACGTTAGATAAATCACTCCTTCTAAGGAGGAGTGGATAAAGACAAGGAGCCCAGAACTATCACTCCAGGTGCATCCTGTGAAGACACAGGGGTGGAAGATGGGATGTTCCTACTAAGAACCTACAAGGCCTGGCATAATTGGTCTCTTGACCCTTTCTCTTATTTGTCCTCCTTGTTTCTCGCCATACTCCAGGCATGTGAATCTCCTTTCTGTCCCTCCTGAGTTCTCTCCAGCACTTTGCCTTCTCCAGAGTCTTTTTACTTGCTGTTCCCTTTGCTAGAAACATCTCCCTCATTCTCATGCTCCATGTGTCAGTCCAAATGTCACCTTCCCTATGAGTCTTTCCCTAACCATCTTACTTAAAATGGGCACTGAAAGTTACTCCCTCATTGAAGATCCAGTTATTTGGTTCCTTCCTGTATAGAACCTAACCAAATCTGTAATTACCTATTACATTGTATTTGTGTGCATATATGTCTCTCTCAGAGAATGTCAATATTCAGGAGTACCTGGAATATAGTTGATGTTCAGTAAACACCGTCCATTACTTGAGTGCATGTAGAGAAAAAGAAAAGCAATCCCTGACATCTAGGAGTTGGCCTGGTGTTGGCAGAGAGGTCTTGATGTCCTAGGAGCCAACTTGGAACTCACAGCTAGGCCTTTTGAATTCAGTTTCATAGAAATGCCAACAGTAGGTGAAGTCACTCTGAACTACCATGCAACAAGAAAAAAGCATCACTGCAAAAATAACCAAACATCCTGAGTAATATGAGTAACTTCTGCTTCTTTTCCAATTACTCCTTCAATCTTGCTTCTGTCTTCCCCTCCTATAGATAAGATTTATTAAGATATCCAAGCAGAAAATAACCCCTGCTTCTTGACATTCTCCAACTCAGAGCAAAACCCCACTTTCTTATAACTCTCCCCAAATCACCCAACCAAAGCCAAATCTTTTAAGTCTTTTCTAAACCCTTTTACTGAAAGAGTCCACTGTTCCCCCATCCCTCCTTTTCTACCACAATAATCAGTAACCCCAACTTGTCCAACTACAGGTGTGTCACTGGGGGTCTTTGGCCCGAGGGCATTGACAATATAAACCGAAGTCTCAGGACACATTCCAGAATCATCTGGAATTACAGGCTTCCACGACATCAGGACACTTTTCTTTACATATTTTAGATCCACCTTCCTCTTTTGTTGGCTTCATCTTCTGGTAGGATCTTTCTGTGAAGCAGGTCAGTTAGCCCTGGGCACTCCCTGCCCTATATCCATACAGTCCAGTATGCAGAGGAGGGGAAATCTGTTTTCCAATGACCTAACAACAAAACTCAAAATACTCTTTTGATTTTCTCTGCTTGGTTTAGATATTTCTGTCTAGGTCAATCACTGTACTAGAAGTTGGGGTACGTTGGCAAGTCTGAAGCACATACCTGTTCTTGGGATTAGAAAAAAAAAAAGATTTCTTGCTTGTCAATCCCATGAGGTTCACATAGAGTGGGGATAGATTGCTTCCTATGTCAGAATTTGGTTAGAAGAACAGGAAATGCTTCCTATTTTATAAGCACTAAGGGATTTTAAATGTTTATCTATTTTTGAGAGAGAGAGTGGGGGAAGGGTAGAGGGAGAGGGAGACAGAGGATCCGAAGAGGGCTCCGCATTGACAGCAGAGAGTCCAATGTGGGGCTCAAACTCAAGAAACGTGAGATCATGACCTGAGCCGAAGTCTGACGCTTAAACCGACTGAGCCACACAGGCGCTCCAGCAGTAAGGGATTTTATATAGAAAATTAGATGCTTATAAAACTACAGTAAGAGCCAGAGGGGAAAAAAGCCAAGGAAGGTGGCAGCTAGTTTTCAGTTAAGCTGCTAGTTTTCAAGCAATCAGGAAGGCGAAGGCCCTCAGCAGGAAGCTGCTGGCGGTGACTACAAACATCTTCAGTGCTGTAGTGGGGGAGCGCAAGAAAATGCCTGGAGGCTACTCAGAATCTCACATCTGCTGCAGCCCACAGATCTCCTGTTTCCAAAGGAGCAGTGACTATCTGTGATCGATCGATCGATCTATCTATCTATCTATCTATCTATCTATCTATCTATCTATCATCTATCTTTCTATCCACTCCAGTCTTCCAAAATTTGTGAAAGTTCCTCACATTGGCAAACTAATTTTCAGGGACTCTGGGATATGTGGTCTGCCTTCATGTTTTCTGGCCCTCGTGACACAGACAGGAGCACAGAGGGGACATGGCAGGGGATGGCGTTAAGTTGCCAGCAGATAGTCTGGGGCAGATTCTCAGAGGAGAGGATGTTGGACAAATGACGCAAACGGTGCCCTCAGTCGTGGATATTATAAGTACTTTTCTCAGGTTATACCCCTCCCCCACTTTTCTATTAACATGCCAGGGTTCAAAAGAAGCTTAATTTGTTTGAGCAGCTTCAGGGATCGTGGAGGTATTGAAACTGGATTCCTGGAGATACAGGAAATGTCTCCATTTTCAAATACAGGAGGAAAATGGAAGTCATGAACTACAGTTGATGAGCTTGATGGAAATTCTAGGAGAGTTTCTAGGTAAGAATACCAAGAAGATAGTACACAAAGACTCAGAAAATAAAGCCGTGATTACAAAGAAACGTCAGAGGTTTACTAAGAACAAATTGTACCAAACTTGCCTTATTTGTTTGTTTGCTCCTAAATGAATCACCGAGGGGATTACTAGAATCACAGGGCCTGTGGGTTTTAATGTGACATTTACTAAAATCTCATTATGCCTCTGTGAACAAATGACAAAATATTGACGGCATTATTGTCGAATGGAATGATAGCTGAGTGGCTATGTCCCGAGAATGCTCACTAATGGATCAACGTCAACCTAGAAAAACGATCTCTGTGAAGGAGCTCTGGGTTTGTCTGGTCTTGTCCCGTTCAACATTTTTATCAGTGTTTCAGTATGACAGTATTGATGGCCCTCTAATCAAATCTGAGGATGCACCAAGGCTGAGGGGAAGAACAAATGGATTGTATAATAGAATCGGGATTCACAAAACTACCAATAGCCTGGCATGAAGGGAAGAAAAGAGCAAGTTGAATTATGCTGGAAATAAATTTAAAACATTGCCTCTAGACCTCCACACACTGTCGTGAAGGTAAGTGAGAGGGATGGCTTAATCGAGGACTCTTAGGAAAAAAAAAAAGACTAACTCCTTGTCTTTGTTGTAAACAACTTAGACTATTAAACATATTGAACAGTCAAAATAATGAAGTACTATGTTAGGCTGCATTTATAGAATTATTTTGAATTGAATAATGCCACACACACAGTTTATACTCAGCAGATACCATTTAAAATAATTCATGATTTAATATTTTGTTTTGTTTTTGTTTTTTCTTTCTGGAACACTATGTTGAGTTATCCACGTGGTCATTCAGCAAATATTTTTTTTCAGGTCATTCAGCCTGGCTCTGGTTCGGTGCTGAGAACACATTAGTGAACAAAATAGACAAAAATCTCTGCCATGAGAGAGCCGAAACATTCACTGAGCACCCAATGTGTTCCAGATACAGTGTTAAGGCTGTGAAGATGAATAGGGTTCCTGCTTTCAAATTCTTGTAAAGAAACAGATGTGAAATTGTAATTACAACCCAGAAGTGCTACAATGCCACTAGAGCTCTAGAAAGAGGATTGTTCTGAGAAACACACAAGGAACTCATAGAGGGGTGTCTGGGAAAGTGTTGCTGTGAATGGGACACAGATGAGTTGTTTTAAGTGTGTAATTAATAGATATTTGCCCGTTCTAGGTGCCACCTTTATGAATGTGTTTTGAGTAAGACAACTAGAATAGCAGGAAAACCTCAAACCTGAACCATAAAGGGCAATAGAGAAGGAACTTGGATTTTGTTTTTTAACCTGGAGATGAGAAATTCTAGGAGTAGGGTCAGCTTCATGGGCATGCAATATGTAAAATGTTGCTATAGAAAATGAAGAATGGGGGCACCTGGATGACTCAGTTAAGTGTCCGACTCTTGATTTTGGCTCAGATCTTGATCTCACAGTTCACTAGATTGAGCCCTGCATCATGCTCTGAGCTGACAGCGCAGAGCCTACTGTGAGTTCTCTCTGTCTCTCTGTCTCTCCCTGCCCCTTCTCCGCTCAAGCTCATGCACTCTCTAAATAAATAAATAAATAAATAACTGTGTTTTTAAAACGAAGAATGGTCTTGTACTGTGTGGCTGCAAAGCATGGCGTTAGGATATAGCTGGATGTTTCAGAGAAGCAGACTTGGGGTCACAGGAGGAAGGTTTTTCTGACAGAGTAGTTCATCAGTGGAAGGATATATTTGTGAAGTAGCAGATTCCTTCTCATTAGAGTCATTCAAGCAGAAGCTGGGGAGGCCCCTCACAATACGTGATAAAAATGGACTCCTTGATTTGTGTTGTGGACCGAATGGCCTCTGAGGTCAGGTAGCCCTGAAATTCTCTCACTTTTAGATCTTCCATATGCCGTATTTAGAAATGTGTATCATGTGTTGCTATTTTGCATCCTGTCTGTAAGTCATTGCTTAATTCACTCAATTATGGACTTCCTGAGACCTTGGGAAAAGGGCGGAGTGCTGCATTGGGGAAGCTGTAGATTTGAAATTTGGTCCAGTACCAGAAAGCCGTGTTCCTTTGGGGAAGGCTGTTAACCTTCTCTGCAACTGAATTTCCATGTCTCTAAAAATGAATGTAATAAAACTCATCCCGCCTTGTTGCTGTGAGGATAAGAAATAGTGTGTGGGTAAATCATCTTGAACAGAGTAACACACACAATGGATATACATTTAATGATAGTCATATTTATTCCATCCTTACATACTACTGTCCCATTGGCGTCTGGCACTGAAGAATGTACAGATCCTTTCTGTCTCCGAAGATCCTTGCTGGGTGAAGGCCAAACGCTCATTGAAATACTGTGGACCAACCAACCAGAGAACCAGTCGTCACCGATTCTTTTCCCAGAAGGAGGAGGATTTTGCTCTATAGTCTGGTTTTTGTCTTTTTTTGGTTTTTGTTTTTTGGGGGGTCTTTTGGGAACTCTCTCAGCTTCTTGTGTTATTCCTCCTCTGGCTCTTCAGTGCTCTTCACATTCTGAAGCTGCTTGCGTCTAGATCAGTGGATCCTGAGCACCCTCTAGAGACAGAGGAGGGATTTGTCTCACTTGAGAGAAGATAAATTTTTCTCGTTATGCAGATGCTGAGGCAAAGTGAATGTGTCAGGAGCAAGTGAAATGTGGAGGGAGAGAACACACAAGGGAGGGTCCAGCTTTTCTTAACCCACCCTTCCCTAGTAATGCACTTTTCTGATTGCCTTCTCTTGTATGGCCAGTCCCCAGTTGGTTCTGAAGACAGGGAGCCATGTAGGATGCAGAATAAGATTCACTTCTGTTCTTGAGCACAGGTAGGCAGTTGAGAATGTTCCAGTGAAGCCATAAATGAATCCCTAGTGAATTCCAAACATGCCATTAACTCAGATCTAGGGTTAAGTATGTGCCTGAATTACCTCCTCTGACTGTCCAGGCTCTGATTGTCCTGCTCAGTCATCAGAAAGGAGGGCAGAACTCATTCAAGCACAGTGAACCACAGAGAGCAATTTTAATTCTAAAATGTATCTCCAAGTATTTAATCTCCAGTTCTTTTTCATACCCAACTCTTAAACTTTCACAGCCCTCCTGTCCCTCAATAAACTTACAGAACAACCACTTTCCTGCCATGAATATAGAGGGGACTAGGGTTGGTATAACGAGGAGGGTATGATAAGACCCACTTCGGGACTGTTACACCTTGGATAATTAGCAAAAGTTATTGACTGACTAACCGAAAAATCAGAACACTTATACAGGCTATCTCGGATATATTTCAGGTTCTGTTCCAGACAACCGCAATAAAATGAACATTACAATAAAGTGAATGTCGCAATAAAACAAGTTGATGAATTTTTTGGTTTCCTGGTACATACAAAAGTTTTGTTTACACTACACTGTAGCCTTTTAAGTGTAAGATAGCATTATGTTTAAAAATACAACATATATACCTTAACTGAAACGTGCTTTATTGCTTTAAAAAAAATGCTAACCATCATCTGAGCTTTCAGCGAGTTGTCATCTTTTTGCTGGTGGGAGATCTTGCCTTGATGTTGATGACTGCTGACCAATGAGCATGGTGGTCACTAAAGGTTGAGGTGGCTGTGGCAGTTCCTTAAAATAAGATAACTGAAGTTTGCTGCATCAATTGACTCTCCCTTTCATGAATGATTTGTCTGTAGCATGAAGTTGTTTAATAAGATTGTAGAACTACTTTCAAAGTTGGAGTCAATCCTCTCAAACCCTGCTGCTGTTTTATCAACTCAGTCTACATAATATTTTATATTTTTAAATGTTTTTTATTTGCTTTTTTTTTTTTTTTTGAGAAAGAGAGAGTACAAGCCGGGGAGGGGCAGAGAGAGAGGGAGGGAGAGAGAGAATCCCAAGCAGGCTCCACACTCAACGCAGAGCCTGACATGGGGCTGTATCTCATGACTGTGAAACTATGACCTGAGCTGAAATCAAGAGTCGGACGCTCAACCGACTGAGCCACCAGGTGTCCCTATGTCATATTTTAAATTCTTTGTTGTCATTTCAACAATCTTCTTAGCATCTTCACCAGGAATAGTATCTATCTCAAGAAAACACTTTCTTTGCTCATTCGTAAGAAACAACTCTCCATCCATTAAAGTTTTATCAAGAGATGGCAGCAATAAAGTCACATCTTCAGGCTGCACTTCTAATCCTAGTTCTCTTGCTGTTTCCACCACATCTGCAGTTACTTCCTCCACTGAAGTTTTGAACTCCTCGAAATCATCTATGAGGCCTGGGATCAGCTTCTTTCAAACTCCTGTTTACGTTGGTCATATGTATCACAATGTTCGTAATGACATCTGGAATGGTGAAAACTTACCAGAAGGTTTTCAGTTTTCTTTGCTTATATCCATCAGAAGAATCACTATCCATGGCAGCTACAGCCTTGCAAAGTGTATTTCTTAAATACTAAGACTTGAAAGTCAAAATTACTCCATGAACTATGAGGTGCAGAATGGGTGTTGTGTTAGCAAGCATAAAAACATTAATCGCATTGTATATCTCCATTAGGGCTCTTGAATGACCAGGTCCAGTGTCAACAAGTGGTAATAATTTGAAATGAATCTTTCTTTCTGAACAGTAAGTCTCAACAATGAGCTTAAAATACTTAGTAAACCATGTTGTAAACAGATGTGCTGTCATCCAGGGTTTGTTGTTCCATTTCTAGAGCACAGACAGAGTGTATTTAGCATAATTCTGAAGGCTATAGAATGTTCAGAATGGTAGATGAGCATTGGCTTCAACCTGAAGTCACCAGTTGCGTGAGCTCCAAATGAGAGTCGGCCTGTCCTTTGAAGCTTCAAAGCCAGGCATTGACTTCTCCTCTCTGGCTATGGGTGTCCTAGATGGCATCTTCTACCAATATAAGACTGTTTTATCTATATTGAAATCTGTCGTTTAGTGTGGCCACCTTAATGATCTTAGCTAGATCTTCTAGATAACTTGCTGCAACTTCTACATCAGCACTTGCCGCTTAACCCTGCAATTTTATATTATGGAGACAGCTTCTTTCCTTAAACTTCATAGACCAACCCCTTCTAACTTCAGAATTTTCTTCTGCAGCTTCCTTACCTCTCTCCATCTTCAAAGGATTGAAGAGAATTAGGGCCTTGCTCTGGGTTAGGCTTTGGCTTAAGGGAATGTTGTGGCTGGTTTGATCTTAAACCCAGACCACTCAAACTTTCTCCATATCAGCAATAAGGCTGTTCCACTGTCTCATCATTTTTATGTTCACTGGGATAGCATTTTTAATTTCCTTCAAAATCTTTTCCTTTGCATTCATCTTGGCTAACTGTTTGGCTCAAGAGGCCTAGCTTTCAGCCTATCTCAGCTTTCAACATGCCTTCCTCACTAAGCGTAATCATTTCTAGCTTTTGATTTAAAGCCAGAAACATGTAACTCCTCCTTTCCCTTGAACACTTAGAGGCCTTTGTGGGGTTATTTATTGGCATAAATTATATTGGAATAAACATAAATAAAGTTAAGTTATTAATTTCAATACTGTTGTGTCTCAGGGAATAAGGAGGCCCAAGGAGAGGGAGACAGAAGGGGTTACAGCCAGTTGGTGGAGCAGTCAGAACATAAACAACATTTATCGATTAAGTTCACTGTTGTATATTTGCACAGTTCATGTGGTGCCCCTAAACAATTACAATAGTAACATCAAAGATTATTGATCACAGATCACCATAACAAATATAACAATAATGACTTTTTAGAAGTTTAAAATAAGTTTGAAATACTGCGAGAATTATCAAAATGTGACTCAGAGACACAAAGGAGCCAAATGCTATTGGGAAAATGGTACCAATAGACTTGCTTGATTCATGCAGGGTTGTCACAAACCTTTAATTGGAAAAAACAAACAAACAAACAAACAGTATCTGTGAAGCACAATACAATGAGATATACCTGTGCTTGGTGGGTTATAAGAGAAAATTATCTTATCTTTTGCCCATCAGTCTTCAAAGAAGTGCTGTTGGCTCTTCCTTTCCCACTCCTTTGTGGCATACTGGGCGGATGTCACAGCTTTCTGGACACTTGCCCATGTTAAAATGTCCAGCCCAGCTAGCCCAGTCTAAAAATCTTATTCTTTTTTTTTAAATTTTTTAATGTTTTTATTTATTTTTGAGAGGGAGAGAGAGGGGGGGGAGAGAGAGAGAGAAAGAGAGAGAGCACAAGTGGGGGGTGGGGCAGAGAGAGAGGGAGGCACAGAATCAGAAGCAGGCTCCAGGCTCTGAGCTGTCAGCACAGAGCCTGATGTGGGGCTCGAACTCTTGAACTGTGAGATCATGACCTGAGCTGAAGTTGGATGCTTAACTGACTGAGCCACTCAGGTGCCCCTAAAATCTTATTCTCATATCCAGTTCAAAGCATCTCCTCTCTTCATCAGCCCAGATCTGCCTTGCTCATTGGGGACTGAACCCTTTTGCTTTTGCTTCTCCTTCATGCCTCTTCCCTCTTCCTTCTGATGCTTCGGATCTCTCCAAGATCAGGATCTGAAAGGAGGAATTTGAGGAAAGTGGTAAAATCACTTTTTCTTCACAGGTATGGTTGATGGTTCTTCCCTGGGTATGGTGGACTTCCATATAAGATGCAAATTTCAGAGCTTCTGGAGGTCCGTGGGGCTCCCCACTGCATTGTTTCTTGATGTGGGAGAACCTTGTGACTTGACTTTCTCCAAATGGCCACCTCCCTCCTGCCCCAGGGGACACACACCCCAGAGTACCTTATTACTATGGTAGCCACACCTGTTGGCCACATCTGTGCAGATGCGAAGGAGGGTTGCTGGCAAGGCAATCTCACCTCTGGCCAACTCTTGATTTCCAAAAGACCCACACCAGGAAGTGAGGGTGCAGGCTGCTCTGCTACCAGCTCCTCTCTTCACCCTGCCAACAGTCCATTTCTTTCTTTTTCCTTTACCCAAATATACAGAGAGGAGGGAAACAGGGAGATGTTGGTCAAGAAGACAAAGTTTCACTTCTGTAGGATGAATAACTTCTGGAGATCTAATGCACAGCATGGTGACAATAGTTAACAATACTGTGTTATGTGCTTATTTGCTAAAAGGGTAGATCTTAAGGGTTCTCACCACACACACAAATGGAAGGAAGGAAGGAAGAAAAGGGAAGAAGGAAGGAAGGAAATGATAATTATGTCTAGTGATGGGTGTGTTAATTAGCTTAATTGTGGTCATCATTTCACAATGTATACATATATCGAAATATCAAGTTATATACCTTAAATTTGTACAATTCCTATTTGTCAATTAAAGCTCAATAAAGCTGGGAGGAAAAGCAGACATGGAAGGAAGATGGCAAAGCCACTACTCCAACACATGTCCACAGGACAAAGGGATGCCAGCCTTCCATCTTTCAGGCACACATAGCCTTTACAAGTGGTCCTTCCAGAGCACCCCCTGTTTGACTTGGGTGGGGAGTGAATACCATAAAGAGCAGAGGGTTGGGGTGCCTGGGTGGTTCAGTCAGTTGGGCGACCAACTTCGGCTCAGGTCATGATCTCGTGGTCCGTGAGTTCGAGCCCCGCATCAGGCTCTGCACTGGCAGCTCAGAGTCTGGAGCCTGCTTTGGATTCTGTCTCCCTCTCTCTCTGCCCCTCCCCTGCTCGCACTCTGTCTCTCTCTCAAAAATAAAAACATTAAAAAAGAAAACAAAAGAGGAGAGGGTAGTGAATTCCATAAAGGGGGTATGGATGGGTGTTGATCATAGTACTGAAGGGGCCTCAGCATAATAAGCCTGGAGAGGAGTGCGGTGCTCACAATGCAGGATGCTTAGTGCTGCTTCCATTCAGTTTTAGGGCATCAGCTTGTGGTTTCTGTTATACCTGTTTTGATGCAGATGATCTAGAAAAAAATAAATGTGAGGATCTTTGAAATGGGAGACCAAGAAAACGAGATCCAAGGAAATTGTGCAAACCATGTAGAACTGGCTGAAAGGTCTCTCTTGATATTTAGCTCCAAGAAAATAAGGATGTGTCTGTCCCTTCCGCCTGCATGTCCCTTCTTAAGTTTCAAGCAATCCAGCACTTTGAAGCTCCATGGGCTCCTTAGTTAGCAGGTAACAGGAGGAATACATGGTGACTACATCACTATTCATACTAGTTATTCTTTGTAGTAGTTCTTTGTAACCTTTATACTTTGTAGTCACTGCATTCCAAGCTTTCCTATTGTGATAGCCATTGGAAGTCTAGGAGCATCCTTCTGGAAAAATAATGGCAAGAGAACATATGACCCAAAAAAGACTACTGTGTATCTAGTCACCTCTTTTCTTTACAGTTTCCATTTTGAACGGCCTTTCTATGGTTCTTGTCCACAAGCCCAGCTTTCCAGAACTGATGACTACACAGGTAGCAGACGGAAATCTATAGTAATTTGACTCCCCCACTGGTACTCCTCAGAGCCATAGTGTGTTATGTAGCCCATACACAATGTGACATAAAACCAGCGCTTACTAGATGCCTTTCAAGTTGAATCAAACATAGGAAGATGAGATGGTGAGGAGGTCATTTCCACTGACTTTCCTCTCTTCTGTTTTTCTCACAAAAGCAAGTTCCCAGAGTACGTTTCAGCGATGATTCAATTGATGAATATTTGCTTTACACACAATATCTGGATTCAGAATAATAGCCTGCGGTCTTGGTTCCCCATCTTAACCTTGGCTATACATTAAAAATGCCTAGGGATATTTCAAAGCTCCCCATGCCCACACACCCAACTCATTTTCACAGAGCATCTTGAGAGTGAACTCAGACCTCAGTTTTTTTGTGGGTTTCCAGAAGTTTCTGGTTTGCAGCCAAAGTTGAGAAACACTCCTTTAAAGTAATCCAGAACTGTGTGCTCCAAATCCAGGAGTCTGTCTTTTTCCCATTAACTCCTCATCCTTGGTCCCTGCTCCTGCCCCCACCCCACCCCACCCCAAACCTCTATAGGTCTCCACAGGACCCCAGTCTTCTTTGGCCTTCTGTTTAACACAGCCCTAGTGAAGATGGAAGCCTGGGTAGGACAAGGGTGACATCTAGTGGTAAAAATAAATTTATTTGTCAGTTGTCCCATTTCCTGGAAAATTACAAGAGAAAGTCACCAGCGGAGCCTGATCTGTGTGCATCCTTGCATCGGCTAAGCTGTGGTTTTCTGTCCCATGTAACTGATGACATTCTGGGAAGATCACCAGGCTGAACTGCATTTTTGGAAACCACAGAGAGGAGGTTTTGATTTTTGCTGAACTCAGTCTTTACTTTCAGGGTGCTTTGCCCGCCCTGCCAACAGATCCGCTGTTCACAGCCCTTCATCACTCGAAGGCACAGCCTGATAGCCCCTTGCCTCCAGCCTGGCATGCACACCATGCATGCTCTCCCTGTTTCACTCCTGTTGCCCCCGAGCGATTCTAAGTGCTTGTGTGCACATGGGCTCACCTGGCGGCCAGGCCCCTCAGGTGGCAGGCAGACGGGGGATGGGGTAGAGGTGGTCTCTGATTTTCAAGTGCTCATGTCCCTCATGCTTTGTGCCTCCCTCCATCGATACCTCTGCTGCTCCCCCCAAATGTACGGGAGTTGATCCCCGTGGGCATTATATTGTATTGCTAGGGCCACCATAACAAAGGACCACAGACTGTGTGGCTGAAACACCATAAATTTACTTTCTCACAGTTCTGGAGGCTGGAAGTCTTGATCGCAGTATTGTCCGGTTGTTTATTTTGAGTCTTCTCTCCTTGGCTTGTAGATGGCTGCCTTCTTCCCGTGTTTTTATATGGCCTTCGCTCGGTGTGTGTCTGTGTCGCCATCTCTTCTTATAAGGACACCAGTCATATTGCATTAAGGCCCACACTAATGGCCTCATCTTAACCTGAGCACCTTTTAAAGGCCTCATCTTCAAATACAGTCATTTTGAGGTACTTGGGGTCAGGGCTACAACACATGAATTTAAGGAGCAGGGAACACAATTCAGCCAGCGACCAGCATGTTTGGCTAATATGCGAGATGGAATCCAGTAGATAAAGTCTCCCTTTTTCCCTGTTGACTATTTGGAGACATAGTAATTTCAGGCAGCCTCTCTGAGCCTGACCTTGGAGACTAATAACCTCTTGGCCCCTTAAAAAGCTGCGCCCAGCCCGGTAATGCACTCTGTTCTTCTTTGCCATACAACCCCATTTCCCTCCTTAGGCGCGTTTCCCATCCCTTAGGCACCATGAGAAGTTGCTGGGCATTAATGCTACAATTTGTCTTCCTTTTGTTGTGTCAGAACAATTCTATGCAGCCAGCCCTGAGTACGCAGTATATGCAAGAGGATATAGAAGTATAAAACCAAACAAGACCTGCTACTCGATATAGATAATACAGGGCTTTTATAAGAGGCATGAGTGAAAACAGTTTTAATACAATGGGAAATTATTGTTAAATTTTTAATAACTCTTAAAAACTCAAAATGGTAAGAGTTCTGAAAGGAATAAAGTCTGAGGCGCCTGTGACAGATGTTAGCTCAGGACCTCATCCAAGTTTCTCTGAATTAAAATCTCTAGTATTTGTGACAAGGAATCTGCATCATTAATAATCTCCCCAGGATGGGCGCCTTCAGTTGGTTAAGCATCCAACTCTCGATTTATGGTTTGTGGGTTCAAGCCACACGTTGGGCTCTATACTGACAGCGTGGAGCCTGCTTGGGATTCTTTCTCCCTCTCCCTCTGCCTCTCCCCTCGCCCCCTCGCCCCCGCCGCCAAATAAGCATTTAAAAAAATAGTCTCAGGGTGCCTAGGTGGCTCAGTTGGTTAAGCATCCGACTTTGGCTCAGGTCACAATCTTACAGCTTGTGGGTTCGATCCCAGTGTTGGGCTCTGTGCTGCAGCTTAGAGCTTGGAGCCTGCTTTAGATTTTGTGTCTTCATCTCTTTCTGTCCTCCCCTCCTCCCCCCGCCCCCCAGCTCATGCTCTGTCTCTCTTTCTCGCAAAGATAAATAAACATTTAAAAAATTAAAAACAAATCTCCCCAGAATTTGATGTGTGCTAAATATTGAGAGCTTTTTTTAAACTTATGCGTCCAAATAATTAGAATAGTGCTTTGCACAGGGTGGGGATCCGAAAGCATTGTCTAAGTCGGTGAACAAAAGTGTGAGCCAATAGGGCATTTATTTGGAAAGGGACCCCACACCTTCTGTATCTTCTGGATTCCAAATCCAGCGCTGTTTCCCCAAACCCCCTTGGAGAGCACCATTTAGGATTCCTTAAGTTAGGAAGGCACTAAGCCATTGTTGAAAATGGGGCTCTACTGTTCTCGATTCTGGAGGCTTTTCTTCAAGCTGCCGGAACTCAGACACCATGCCGACTGGACTTATTGCCCAGCCTGTCCACAGAGCAGGTGGTTGGCCTGAAGCTTCAAGAAGCAGTAAGGTCAAACTCCCCACTGTCACCAGGGACAGTTGTTCCCAAGACCATCTTTCATAAAAGAGCAAAATCTCCCACTCAAATAGCCTTTGTCCTGCAAAGAGAGACAACTTTATGATTACTTTCTAATAAAAGTCTGTGCTAAGCTTGATTTCTGTGGAGCGTTCTGCAAGGACTGATAACCGCTAGGATCATCTAGCTGATGGTGGTTTGAATTCAATCCTGAATTCCACTACTGTGGGCTCTTAGGGGGGAACTGCTAACCTTTCTTAATGGAAAGGGACAAAGAAAGGCCAGTTCTGGATTTGTGAGGTCAGGCTCAGCTCAGGCAGCATGGGATTTATGGAGTTTGCTGCCAGCTCAAGCTGTTTTCTCAAAATGCCTGTCTCTCGAGGGAGAGATATTATGCTAATATTGTTAGAAGCTCAGAGGTTAGGTTATAAAACAATATTTATCTGCTCTTTTGTCAGCTTTATTTTTCGTTTTGTTTTAATGGTTGTTGAAAATGTGAGGAAATCAAGGGAGAAGAAAAATCGCACCAAATAAAAAGACTAAATAACGAAAGGGAGGGGAGTGGAGAGTCAGCAAAGAGAAAGTGAGCAGAGTAAATCGACGGATGAGGGAACGCGGTGGAGTGAAAGGGGAAAGAGAATTTAGGTTCTGTCCCCTTCCTTTTTCGTTTGAAGAGAGCGTGGCAGAAGCTTCTCACTGTCCTGACCCCTGCCCCAAATTGTCAGTGACCCTGTTTTTTCTTTTCTCAAGCCTGAACCAGGTATTGAGGGATAATCTTGGAAAGTTTTCAATTGCCTGAGCATGGCACCGAGACCCTCCGGAGACTGCTGTAAGTCTAATGCTGTTTAGCAGAGGGTGTGGCCACAGAAGAATAAATCTCTGGGCTGGTGCCTTTCTCCCGCCCATGCTGGCTGCCCTCCTCTGTGTCTCACCCTCTCCTGGAAGAGCTTTTAGCTGAATGCTTCATGCTTCTCTCTCAGAAATACAGCTGCAAGGGGCACCTGAGTGGCTTAGTCAGTTAAGTGTCTTACTTCGGTTTAGGTCATGATCTCCTGGTTTGTGAGTTCGAGGCCGGCATCGGGCTCTCCGCTGTCAGCACAGAGCCTGCTTCGGATCCTCTGAACCCCGCCTCTCCCCGCCTCTCTCCACCTCTCCCCCGCTCATGCTTTTTCTCTCTCTTTCAAAAATAAATAAACATTAAAAAAAATAAATAAAGGAAACACAGCTGCATGTAACTCCTTGCTATTGAGTGGCAGAGGTACCCAGGCTTATGTGGGAAGAGCAAGGATTCTGGACTCTGATCTGCTTCATTGTCTCTCTCTCTCCCATAGGAGGGTGAGACACTGAAAAACTGAAGGTCAGGGAGGGCACCCTGGGGGACCTCTAGGTTTCCCCTCCCCACCACAAACCCCTGGAAGTAGAAGTCTGGGACATCCTCCCCCGTGAGGAAACGCATTACAAGTGTAAGGGACATCTGTCTTCTCCTCCGTGCTTTGCCGTTGTTGAAAAGAGAGAGGGGAGAGCAAGAAGAAGTTAAGCGAAAAGATTATTTTGACATACGATTCTGGTTGTAAATATTATGCTGTTCACATCGTTAGGAGGGTCAGTTATGAACGTCCAGGGGAGATGGCTATGCCGTCTCGTCTTCTCCTATGTTCTCACTTTCTCTCCTCTGTCAGTCTTGATACTCTCCTGCAAGGAGCTACCTGCCAAGTGAAGGCCAGGACAGAATTTTGAGGTAAAAACGTTGCTTCTTCTTTGTATTAAAAAAGATGTTAATTATGAAAGAGAAGTATAATTTGATGTAGTCCTGCTTGTTTATTTTTGCTTTCGTTCCTCTTACTTTTGATCAAGTCAAATGCAAAAAATCATTGCCGAGAGCATCAAGGAGCTGACCCTTTCTGTTTTCTTCTAGTTTTGTGGTTTCAGGTCTTACATTCAAGACTGTAATGCATTTTGAGCTACTTTTTATGTACGATGTAACATAGGAGTCCTGTTTCATTCTTTTCCACGTGAACGTCTGGTTTCCCCAACACCATTTATTGAAGAGACTGGCTTTTCTCCATCGGATACTCCTGGTGCCTTTGTCATAAATTAATTCACCGTATGTATGTGCATGGGTTTATTTCTGCACTCTCTGTTCTTTTCATTGATCTATGTGTCTCTTTTTATGCCAGTAAGATACTGTTTTGATTATTATAGCTTTCTTATGTAGTTTGAAATCAGGCAGTGTGTCGACTCCAGCTTTGTTCTTCTTTCTCAAGATCCTTTTGGGTTTGTGGTTTCATATGCATCGGAAGACTGTCTTCTTTATTTCTGTGAAAAATGCAATTGGACTTTTGATAGGGATTACATTGAATCTGCACGTCACTCTGTATAGGAGGGACATCAGAATGACATTCTCAGCCTTTTTCCCCAGCGAAGGCAAAATGACTTATTATGGAATTTTCAGACCCTCCCTATCTCCACTATTTGGGATCTGCCCATGTAAGTCTTCTCATGTGCTCTTTGCTGCCCCTATCAGGGGACGCACGTGAGTGTGAACAGTTTGTGCCAGGGTCAGGATAAATAAGCATGTCTTACTCAGGGTCAATTAGCAGGACCACGTTATACCAGGCCATTTTACTCCAGCTTCATCAGTAAGAAGGGTGATAGTTTTATCTCTAGGTACCTGACTTTTTTGCCCATCTTTCAGGTGGAGAAAGTAGACTATTATTTAATCCCTTCCTAAAACCTCGAAACAATCAATGCTGAAAGGGCAAGGCAGAGCCATGAGCAGGCAATGGGCCAAGAATTTTGATGGTAGACTAAATCCAGATCAAAAGGAACAAGATGCCCAGTGTGAAGCTGCTTGGGCATTTTCCAGAGCTGCCTCTTCCTTAAGACGCTGTACTTCTACCTACTGGAAAATGGTCATAATGTGACCAATTTGCATAGAACAAGACAGTTTACAATCATTCTTTTGGGAATTGCCACAATTCCGGTGCAGATGGATGTCTAAGATGAGACTGGTGCCCTCCCGGGTTGTGCGGTGCCCAACCTGTCCTGTAGGCAGAGCCAGTTAATGCTGGTGTCCTACACCGCATGGGGGAAGTGGGGACACCCACACACCAAGCTCCTTCTTTCCTCACCCAGGGCAAGCAGCCCTCAAGTAACTAGGTCCCTCAGAGGCTCCTTACTGGATTGGTCTTGCCCTGTCTGGGACTCAGTTTGGGCTCAAGAAACCATACTTTTATATCTATCTGAAGATACCTGAGTTCTGTACAGAACAACCTCTGACATTATCTTATTTTAGATCTCAGATCTTTCTTAGAACTACCAAGCACGTGATCTTACAGCGTGTTACTGTTAAATACCAATCACCCAATCCCCACACAATTCATTAATGCTTATGCAAGCCAGCATCGGGTCAGGATTCCTGTGCAATCACCACTCAGTCCTCCCTGTCTTCGCAATAGCCTAGCATAGTGGGTACTCAAAAAGCTTTGAATGAATAAATAAATGGATAAATTCCTCATTTGTATACATAGTGCAGCATCCTCTCTGAGTCATGTTTATCTAGAATGTATCCATTCATATATCACCTTTGCGCCTTTTCCCAGAACTATTATATTGTTAGTGTTCTTTAAATCAACTTGCTTTTTCCCTTAAATGTTTTGAGTAAAAATCCTCATTGGATGAAAAACAGTATCTCGGTATCTTTGTACTACAGTAAAATGTTCAAACCTCACACCACCGAAAAACATGTCCCATATTAACTATTGTGCAAATATCACACTTAGGGAAGCATTGCCCTAGGTCCTGGGGTCTGCCAGGAGCTGAATCAAGATCCAGCAAACTCCCCGATGCCAGCTGAATAATGCAACCTGCAGGCCTTGTCAAAGGCAGTACAGATTGTGATACTTGTTAGCAATAGGACAGGGAGAGCTGGTAGAACCAGGAGAGGTTGGCCACAGGCTCACAGGCTCACAGGCTCACAATCTGTCAATGCTGTCAGAAAAAAAAAAAAAATCAGAGCCACGCCTGCCAGCCAGAGGAAATGAATCAGAACAATTATTCAGAGTCATTTGTCTGGAAGGGGGAAGAGACTTTGTTCTTAGTTTGCAGGAAATGCTTAGGTAAGCGTGAACCCTGCTGGGCGGGCTAGCACCTGCCAAGTCACTATCTGGGAACCCAGATAATTCCAGACCCTGCACTTGCCAATGAAGTCCCCTTGGCATCAGTTGTCAGAGCTGTCCAATGGCTCAGTGAGAAAGCTTCTGCTCAGCATCCTGACAGAAGACACTGCGTCCCTACATCTGCTTGGTTGTCAGGGAACAGGTGTCTCTGGATGGCATAGCCCTGGAGTACCAGTCAGAGAGGCAGCTGAGGTTGACTTGCTTAGCAAAGCTATGGAGGCCACTTAGGGGCCAGAAACAGGGCTAGAGGAGATGTCACCCTCTTGGTTCTACCTGTGGGGTGCCTTAGGCATACCTTAGTCCACAAAATATTCAGAAAAATAAGGGGAAGAAAATGTGCTAGCACTGTGCTGGCTGCTCTAAGGATAGACATTGTATATCCATCTTTTAAAAACCTTTAGAGTAAGCCTTTATTTGTAAATAACCAAATAATAAAGCACTCACCCTGAACTTGCTGGAAGGCCAGGGAATTTCCCAGGCATCTCTGAGGGTTCCGAAAGATAGGTTTATGTTCCCAAAACCCGTTTGCTTTCCCCCTGGGCTGCTTTCTGAACTTAAGTTCATTCATGTTGACTGCCTCGAAATCATGTCTCTACAGTCCAGTCTGTCAACCAGCTTGCACGTTGCCACACACACCCCTCACCATCAGAGTAGATGCAGGGTCCTCCTGGAAGCCCCAAAGCACAGCAAACACGAGGTCGCCATGCAGATGTGTCCGACCAGAGTGTAAGAATGACATGAGGGCACTACACTGCAACTGGACATCTGCCGTCACCGCGTCTAGGACACATAGCCCTGCCCCTTCCCGGACACCCATTCCTGTCACGTGACCCATAGTTGCTCATCTCAGGGCATAACGTGGGGGCTCATTTATCTACCCAGGCAACAATCCTCCTTCAAAAGTCTTATATTTACAATTCCAGCCCCCTTCTTTTTTTCCCCATCCTGGGGACCTCTCAAGAAGAAGCAGGAAATATTTTTAAAAGGTAAAAGCAACTCGCTAGAGACATATCACCTGTGATGAAGACAGCCCTGTAATTATTAAACAGAAAGTTTGACCATCCCGTCTAAAGTATATGCATCTGAAACTTGCCATTTGCCTTTACCTCTGAATGACTAAGTTACTTGTGTATGTATCCATTTATTTAGTAGACCTGCGTAACACCTGCTGAGTGCCAGGCACTGTGCTGTGCAAAGATTAGGTCCTTTAGTCTGTATAACGGTCATAAGGGGTAGTGTCTACTTTCACTTCCATTTGACAGATGAGGGCCCTGAGGCAGAGAGACTGGATGACTTGTCTGACGTCACACAGCCAGCAAGGAGCAGAGCAGGATTTAACCCAGGTCAGCTGGCTCTGTGGTGGGTTCTTAACTACGTGACCACACCTCTCTGCAGTGGTCCCCACCCGCACTGAAGGAGACCTAGTCCCAAAGCCAAGCCCAAGCTTACACAGTGGGCATAAGAAAAGAAATGCTGTCCAGTGTGCCCCCTCTTCCCACCATCAAGGGTTCAGAAATATTGTCTTAAAGCCCCTCCCCGAGTTACGTTATCCAAATTTGTCTTCATAACAACCCTGTTAGTTGTATGTTCTCTTGATTTTATGATTGGGAAAACTGAGGCACAGTAAGCAGTGGAGCTTGGATTTGACCCCAAACCTGTCTGACTTTTAAAAAAAGATATGTTCTCGGGCTGCCTGGGTGGCTCAGTTGGTTAAGCATCTGACTTTGGCTCAGGTAACAATCTCGCGGTTTGTGAGTTTGAGCCCCATGCTGGGTTCTGTGCTGACAGCTCAGAGCCTGGAGCTTGCTTCGGATTCTGTGTCTCCTTCTCTCTCTGCCCCTCCCCCGCTCACACTCCATCTCTCTCTCTCAAAAATAAATAAACATTAAAAACATTTTTTAATAAGAAAATAAAAATAAATGTTCTCTCCACCATACAGAACATTATATCTACATGGTGCTACCAAAGATAGTATTTTTTTTAACTTGCCTCATTTTAAACCTTTTATGTGCAATGCTAAGTAAGACTTGAAGAGTTCAAAAGGAGAAAAACTAGATTTCAAAGAAATGCTATGCAATGATCAATTGCATGAGTAATGTGTTTGAGCCCTGTGTGAAGGAAAAAAGCAACTTGCCACAGTTCTAGTTAGAGTGTCGGTCTTTGGGCCCGGCACGCTCCCACACAGCTCCTTAACACAGGCTTTCTGCCTCCAGGTTCTCTTGCCCATCAACCTCCCATCAGTCACAGCCAGTGAGGAGCTCTCTCAAATGCATTCATCTCCTCCAAATATGGTGATGGCAATAGTAATAATAATACCTTCCACATAGTCCTGTTCATCCAGTAGATGTAATAGGTGCTCACTGGAGGTGCTCATCTATCAGGATGCCTGGGTTTGAATACTGAGCCCACCAGTGTTTAGCTATGTGACCATCGGCAAGCTATTTAACCTCTTTGTGCCTCAGTCCTTTGTTGTAAAGATAAAATGGAGTTACATATGTGAAGTGTTAATAGAAGTATCTGGCACATAGGAGCTCAATAAATGTTAGTTGTTACAGTTATTATTATAATTTGCCAACCATAACAGTAGGTACTGGTGACACAGATAAAAGATAAATGTAGTGTGACTGCAACTTAAGTTAAATCATTATAACTGAGATGAAAGTGCATCCTTAACCATGACTGTTAGTTGATTAAGCAAACATTACATGGGAGGAAAACTTTACCCAACACAGTTGTTCTGTTTCTTGACCAGTGCCTTACCATCAGAGGGACGCTGTGGAAGCAATGCTAAGGTTATCTATGTATCTTTTCAATCTTGGCTCTAGAGTCCATGATGTTGGCAGAGGGCAACATCTGACAATATGTCAGACTGAGCTCATGTCTCAGGACTTCCTTAGCGTGACAATTACTAGCTAAATTAAAACTAGAAAAAATATTAATACATAGTCTTTTAAATAAACACACTTTCTCGTATCAGCCATGTGCTTGGCTTTATGTTGAGGGCTAATGGTATAAAAAGAAATACCTTGGTGCTAGAAACAAAATAAGAAATTGAGGCAAAAGTGTTAAGTAAGAGATAATGCCGTACTCATCCTCAGGGTTACTGGTCTTACAGGTAGGTCATATGAGCTAGTGAGTGAGATTTTTACACTACACAAGGGCAAGAGACTTGGCTTTGAAGACAGAGAGAGAGAGAGAGAGAGAGGGAGAGAGATTGAGCTGTAACTGAGCCCCATACATAAGGCTAGGAGCTTTGGATGCTACTCTATAAAAAAGAACATAAAAGGAATCCATGAAGAGGAGATAAAACTTCATTCTCCATCTCACAGAAGTTTCTATATAACTGTAAATGAGAAACCAAAGTCACCATAAGAAATAGAAAAATGTTAAGCTTGAAGCATGTGTAGTAGATTATCAGAATTCACATTATTATCATAATTCAGAAAAACCCCAAATAGGAAACAGAGACAAAATTTGTTTTGGAATTAATGTGACCACAAGGATCTTTGCAGCTAAAAATTCAAAACCACTCTACAAGGATACTTCCAGGACACATGGGCCTCCCACAGGGAAAAAAAAATTATATCTCTGAACTCGAGCTCCCAATTAAATTATAAATTAAAAAACAAAGTTATCACAGGGAAATTCAGCAGGTAATAAAAAGAAGAATTGACACTCACGTGACATGGAAAAAAAGAAAACAAGCAAAAAAAAAAAGATAACATGTAAAATAGAGACAAAATGATGAATCAGAAATCATATTAAAAATAAGGAGTACGAACAAAATAATATGCATATTTTAAAAGAAAGCAAATAAAACTTTGAAGAATAAAAGATATAGTCATTAAAATTGAAAACAGCAAGCTGGATTTAAATAGAAGATTAGATACAGCTGCAAAGAGAATCAATAAACCAGAAGAGAAACTTCAGGGAATAAAGTAGATTATGTCCCAGAGAAATAAAATTATTAGCCATTTTTAAATGAGGACATAAGAAGAAAGTTTAAGTGTACATGTAATAGAAATTTCAGAAAGAGTGAATATAAAGATTTAAGAAGGAAAGAATAGAAAGGATGAGAGAAAAGCAATATATGAAGAGATAATGGCCGAGAATTTTTCTAAAATAAACAAAGATGATTTTAAAGGTACACTGAATCCTGAGAGGAGAAAATAAAAACTATCTTATACCTTGACACATCACAGTAAAACTTCTGAACTTTAAAAGCAATGGGAGAAAAAAAAAAGTTTACCCTACAAAAGAATTAGAATTAGATTGATTGCAGAGTTCCTATAAACAGCAAAAGAGACCAAAGAACTGTAAAATGATGTCTTCAAAGTTCTTAGTAAAATAACTGCCATCCTGGAATTCAATGCCAGCTGTCATATTCAAGAACAGTGGTGAAACACTATGTTGGTGAGCATTCTAGAACGAGTAGGTCCAAGCCTTGTTCCCATGGAGCAGCAGATTAAAAGGATGCTGGAAACCCCTGGAAACCAGTATTTGTGGACTTATAATTTCCCCAAAGAAAACAAAATCCTCTTTTTCTTTCTAGGAAAGGAAGGGAAACCCATTAGGACTGATTTTAGGTTCTTTTTTTTTAAATTTTTTTTAATGTTTATTTATTTTTGAGAGACATAGAGACAGAGTATGAGTAGGGGAACAGCAGAGAGACAGGGAGATACAGAATCTGAAGCAGGCTACAGGCTCCGAGCCGTCAGCACAGAGCCCGACGCAGGGCTCGAACTCACAGACTGTGAGATCATGACCTGAGCTGAAGTCGGCCGCCTAACCAACTGAGCCACCCAGGCGCCCCTGATTTTAGGTTCTTAACCTACTCCAGCCTCTGAGAGCAAATCTCTGAGACAGGCTGGGTTCACATTACAGGCGAATGATTGAACTGGCCTGAGAGTTCCTAATGGAAGACACACATAGTTGTCTGGATTGGTCAGGAAAACTCTGAAATTGTCACAGTCTCCAAGAATTTATGAGATACCGAATGAAATAGATAAGTTTATAATCATTATGAAGAGTGGGTGTGCCCTAAAGGAGGGAAGTGGGGTGCCATGGCCACTCAGAGAGAAGGTGCCAACTCCTCATTGTCCGTAGTTCAGAATTAGCTTGACAGTCTATGTCTTTCACCATCAGGTCCTGTCATAACTTCTCCAAAATAATCTTTCACTACTCTCCAAGCTAACACTACCCTCCAAATGGTTGGATTCTTCACTAACCCTTGAAAACAAGTCTCATTTTAAATAAAGTCCCATGTTAAATAAATATGGGCTGTTTGTTGGTTGATTAGTTGACTGGTTGAATAACAAAAGCAATTCAGATCTCCTTATGTCTTGACATTTCAGTTGTGCTAAACCGCTGTGGATAGATTATAAATTAGGTTGTACATAGAGAAATCTCTATTATAAAACCATGTGACCTAATATCCAGGTCGCGACAACTCTTGTTGAAGCATATAGTATAGTACAGAAGTCTCGACGTAAGCTTTGGAGGCCGATTTCCTGAGATATAATTCTCATTCTACCATTAGCTCTGTGACCTTGGGTAAGATTTTTAATTTCTTTGTGTCTCGATACCAAACCATAGGGAAAACATTAAGGCATTACTCATACAGTCCTTGTAAGAATTTAATGAAGCAATATATGTAAAATTAAAATTTGCCTGATAACTGGCACATATTCAACATAAGTTAGCATGTATTGCCATTATTTTTATTAATGCTTAAACACAGAGTGAGGAAGAAACATCTGTTATTTGAT
Source organism: Paguma larvata (assembly GCA_030068075.1). Classification (NCBI taxonomy): domain Eukaryota; kingdom Metazoa; phylum Chordata; class Mammalia; order Carnivora; family Viverridae; genus Paguma; species Paguma larvata. Next base: position 13,971,389 of record CM057828.1, on the reverse strand, counting down.
TTATATATTATTGCAGGAAAGAGAAGGGCATCTAAATGAAGATTTGGGGAGGATCATGCAATCTTCCAATTTTCTGTAATTCTACACCATTTCTCAAAATACAGAGTAACTACCGAGACTGGATACCAGGTCCTCAACCTGCCATTCGTTCTATCAGCTCTCTCACTAGTATAATACAGGTCTCTTGGCTTGTAACCAGCACTTTCATCGTTTCATCATTATTATTACAACAACTCCCCCGATAATACTTACCTGACAACCACTGCTATTATCACAACCGTAACTCATGCCACTGTTGTGTTATCATTGCTGCCTCCCCACTAGAAACCATTTACGATAAACCAGCCTTGTGCCAAACACTCTAAAAAAAGTATTTTCTCAAAAAAAAAAAAGAGAGAGAGAGAAAGAGTATTGTCTCTAGTTATTACAGCAACTCTGCGAGAATTATATTTCTCTCCCCATTTTACAGAGGAGGAGTTTTTAAAAAGCTTGCACAACATTCACACTCTGTGGGCAGAAGGGTCAGGATTCAAACCTAGATCCTGCTAGCTCTCAGGACCATACCTTTTCCACTTCGCCGGCCTGCCTCTCTACCTAAAATGTGTTGGAGCACAGTAGAACAGATTTTTACCAGTTTTACAGCTGTTTCTCTCAGCCTGCAAAACAGATTGCTCCCAGTTGCTGAGCCTGTTGATCGGTGCCAATTTGTCAAAATGCCAGTGGCGTTCTAATGATTTAGAAAAAAGCACAGGCCGATGGCTTTTTCTACACCCAGCAGATGCCTCTGTTCCAAGAACTGTAACAGCATCAAAGTAGAGTGCACCCCCTGACTTGCAATGTTTCATACAAATGACAAGTCTGTGGACGTCATCTGGGGACCAAGGGCAAGGATGAGCTCTGTCAGGCTCATCTGCTGGGAAAAGGGGAGCAAAAAAAAAAAAAAAAAAAAAAAAAAACCAAGATAAAACCACCATGGGAATCTGGCAGAGGATGGCCTGAAGATTAGTTTTAGATAAGTCCTGTCTTCCTCTTGGTAATTGGAAAGCCTTGAAACTTCAGCTTTCTTACTTTGGCTCCTCTGTTCCAGCTCTTGGCATAATTATTTTGATCAAGTGCACCCCGAGATGATGGCCTCACTGAAGTCTATTTGACAAGAACACAGAGCAGTAAAGGGGAGAAGAAAGCTGTGCAGCTTGGAAGCCACAGATAAATGGGGCCTATTCACAAGGCAGTGTGAAAAACGGGAGAGTGATGGGAGCCATTTTGCAAGGTGCGGGACTTATGGACTCATAAGTCTTTTAGAACTTGGTGATTGTGCTTCAAAATGATGGAGAAAAATGAGCAAGTGACTGCACACCAAATATAACCCACCTTCCTGAGAGCAGGAAGCAGGAGCCCACGCTCATGCCTCATGTGGCATTTCTGTGCACGATCCATCATCTGGGCTGGGGAATTCACAGGCCTTGGAAACCTCTTCAGAGCTTCAAAGGTAGGATGTGCTTTGAATTCAGAGTTATTACAGCTCGCTCAAATTCTCATTTTCCAAAGGGTTGCTAAATCTTATCGGGAGCTGGTTTTCTAAGGCAGGTCCAGCATCTGAGCATACAAAGGGGACAAGGAGGAATTTTGAGAGGCTCTAGGAAGAGAGAGCACAATGAGGGTGTAGGAGTGGTAAGCTTCCAGGCAAAGGGAGTTGCCTACAGCACGCTATTAGAAGCCTTCGTGGTGGTGGCGGCGATGGTGATGATTGTAACGATGACACAGTAATAGCCCTTCCCACTTGCAGAGCCTTTACTCTATGCCAAGTACATGCTAAGAGCCTTCATAGGCAACAGGTGTCATATGTCAACACGTGTCATGTTTTCTCCTCCCTCTGGCATCTCACATACTTTGTTTTCAGTCCCTCGCCTCTTTTTTATTTTAGGCTTCAGGATTGAAAAGTCTGGTTTGTGGGAGGGTCAGACCATGGAGAATACATGGTCAGGTTTCTGAGATAAAGATATGGTTGCAGATGAAAAAAGAATTCCCAGACTAGAGTGGAGGGAGAGTTTCAGAAAAGACACAAAGCTTTGGTATTGATGAGGGTCTCTAAGAAAAGCTAGACATCCTGAGAGCTGGCTGTCTTAGTTTTTTGACTAAGTTTTTTGGCTGTCATAACAAAATACCAGTGGGGGGCTTAAGCAACAGAAATTTATTTTCTCATGACCCCAGAGGCTAGAAGTCCAAGATCAAGGCATTGGTAGGGTTGGTTTCTTCTGAGGCCTCTCTTCTTGGCTTGTAGATGGCTATCTTCTCCCTGTGTGGTGTGTCTGTGTCCTAATTTCCTCTTCTAATAAGGATACCAGTCATTTTGGATTAGTGTCTACCCTGATGACCTCATTTGAACTTAAGTTCCTCTTTAAAAACTCTATCTCCAAATACAGTCACATTCTAATATACTGGGGGTTAGTGCTTTTACATATGAACTTTGGGGGGCAGTCATTCAAACCATAACAACGGTCTAAGGGACAAGGAGCACAATAAAGCCATAGGTAGTTTGAGGAAAGAGAGGAAAGTACAGAGGATTTGCTAGATTCTCTTCCCAAACAGTATAGCAAAGCAACAAGACCTGATAGTAGAAACGGCTGTGTGTTGTATCTATACGGGAAAGCATGAGCCCACCTCACAAAGTTCATCAAATCCAGAGTGGCCGAGCCCTTTGTACCAAAGAGGAGATCAGACATAGCACAGATAGGTGGAGGCTTTAAAGAACCGTGTCATCAAGAAAAAGAAAAAATAAACAATAGCATTCTCCCTGAGATACGAACAAGGGCATCTCAGGGAATGTCAGCATGTATAGGTGTTGACTGCCAATCTTGCCATTTGTGTAACACTTACTATATGCCAGGTGCTGTTATAGGTTATAGCTTCATTTGAATCAGATCATTTCATTCTATCATCAGTCTTACAAAATAGCTATTATTCTTATTACCTCCACTTTACAGATGAGAAAATTGAGTCATAAAGAGAACTTGCCCTAGGTCACAGACAAGGGAGTGGCAGAACCATAATTCACACTATAGGCCAAGCTCTTAACTGGAGCTAAGATTAATCACTATCCAACAATATATCCACACTGATTATAAAAATATCACATGCTTCTATATCTGTTGGCATACATCTGGTAGTCCATAACTCTTTAATGCCTTCTTGCTGCCCTGTCCACCGAGGCCCCTCCGCTAGGACCCCAAGAACAGAATCCCTACATTAACGGTTAATTCCAGGGTCCACCAGGCTCCTGTTCCAGCTCTGCATGTCCCACCATTCAGACTGGTGAGACCCCGTGCCATAGTGTTTGGGTTTTTTTTTTTAATATAATTTATTGTCAAATTGGCTACCGTACAGTATGTGAAGTGCACTATTGGTTTTTGGGGTAGATTCCTGTGGTTCTTCGCTTACATACAACGCCCAGCGCTCATCCCAACAAGTGCCCTCCTCCATGCCCATCATCCATTTTCACCTCTCCCCCACCCCACCATCCACCCTCAGTTTGTTCTCTGTACTTAAGAGTCTCTTATGGTTTGCCTCCCTCCCTCTCTGTTTGTAACTATTTTTTCCCCTTCCCTTCTCCCATGGTCTTCTGTTAAGTTTCTCAAGATCCACATATGAGTGACATATGATATCTGTCTTTCTCTGACTGACTTATTTCACTCAGCGTAATACCTTCCAGTTCCATCCATGTTGTTGCAAATGGCATTTCATTTTCTCATTGCCAAGTAGTATTCCATTTTATATATAAACCACATAGTGGTTTTTAAATATCTTGAATGTTAGTCCTACCTTACACCCCTGTATCATATTGCCTCTTGTGGGCCAGAATGTCCCCACCAATGCTTTGGAAACATTACATCGTTCAGGATCAGCTGTAGCCACAGCCCCCACAGCCAGTGGGTTCATCTAAAAAGTCTTGTTCATGCTACATGTCCAACATGTGTCAGCAGAGTCTCTACTCATCATTGTCACTCAGGGGCCCAGCTTATGAAGCCTCCATCCTAAGGTGTGCTTACACAAATACCAAGGGAGAACCAGACTGTGGCATACCAAATGCTGACTTAATTCTCCTACCAGGAAGTGACATATGTCCGCATACATTTCACTGGACGATGTGAGCCACGGGGTCATGCCTATCCTCAAAGGGGCCAATCCTACCATGTGTCTAAAAGAAAGAGAGTAGAACTGTTTGGCACAGAGCACTGGTGACTACCCCACATGGCCAGCACTTAGTGACAACCCAAAGGAAGCTGAGAATCCTACATGTTCTGAGATGATGCTTCTTTTTTTTTTCTATTTTTTTAATGTTTATTTTTTAGAGAGAGAGAGAGCACAAGCAGGGTAGTGGCAGAGAGAGGAGACAAAGAATCTGAAGCAGGCTTCAGGCTCTGAGCTGTCAGCACAGAGCCCGACTTGGGGCTCAAACCCACAAAGCATGAGATCATGATTTGAGTTGAAGTCGAATGCTTAACTGACCTTGAGCCACTCAGGCACCCCCTGAGATGATGCTTCTGACATGGAGGACTTATAATAAAAAGTCAAGTTCTAATAAAATTAAGTAATTATATTTTTAAAAATACCTGGGTTTTTCAAATGATGTTTATATATACAACACTTAAATTATTATTTATAAAATATTAAAAGATGATATTTTATTCCTGTTTTATAGACAAAGACACTGAGCTACGATAAGTAACTTGCATGAGTACATTACTAAATACTACAGCTAAGATTTGAACCCTTGTCTCCTTGGTTCCAAAACCCTTCCAGTTTTAAAACTCATGCTGTCATTTATCCATTCATTTTATGGTTACCTACTGAAAGCCAACTATGTGTTAAGCACTATCATGAAGTTGAGAATACAGCAATGAATAAGGCAGACAGGTCTCCCCTGCATGAAGCTTAAATTTTAGGATAAGGGAAAGAGACCTGGAATAAAAAGCAAGGAAACAACTATGTAAACAAGAAAATATCGGGTAATAATAATACTATGATGAAAAGAAAATGGAGAGTTATATGATAAAGGGACTACTTTAAGGAGGTGATATTTGAGCTCAGACATGAATGACAAGAAGGAGTCACCCATGTGAATGTTTGAGGGAAAAGGCATTTGGCCAAAAAGAATAGTTAGTTCCAAGGCCTCAAGGTCAAGATAAGCTTGGAAATGAAAGGCCCTCTCATGTAGTTGCAGTTAGATGTCAGCTGAGAGTACAGTCCAATGAAGGATCCACTGGACTGGATGTGCAAGATAGTTCACTCAATGTATATGGCGGGCAGCTCAACTGGGGCTTCACCCGAGCCCCCTCCATATCACACATGGCCTCTCCGTGTAGCACGAAGTTCTCCCAGCATGATGGTGGGGTTCCAACAGGGAATGTCCCAGACCAAACATCCCAAGAGGCAGAAAGCAGAAACTAGCTTGGAGTTAGCGCAGAATCACATCCACAATATTCTAATAGTTGAAGCAATGACAAGACCTGGCCAGACTCAAGAGGGTTGAACTGGATTAAACAGGGTTCCCCAAAATTCATGTCCATGCAGAATCTCAGGAGTATAATCGTATCTTGTAGGGTCCTTGTCGATGTGCATAGTTAAGTTCAAATGAGGTCATACTGGATTGGGGCGGGCCCTAAATCCAGTGATTGGCATCTGTGTAAGAGGAGAGACACAGAGAAAGAGGTGCAGAGATGGGAGCAATGCACCGGGAGCTAAGGAACAGCAAGGATTTCCAGCAACAACCAGAAGTTGGGAGAGGCAGGGAACATCCTCCCCGAGTCCTCTGAAGAAACCCACCCTACAGACACCTTGATTTAGGACTTCTGGCCTCCAGAACTGTGAGGAAATAAACTTCTATTGTTTTAAGCCTTTCAATTTGTGGTAATTTGTTACAGCAGCCTTAGAAAACTAAGAAACAGGTGGAGAAATAAACCCCACCTCCTGTCAAGTATGACAGTCACATTGCAGAAGAGAAAAACAATGATGGCAGATATTGTGAGGGCCGTCTTGGGAAACATACCACCTGCTACTGGTGTTCATACCCCAAACAGTAATAGCCTCAGGAGCTATCAGCTTAGTTTCTTCTTCCTTTAATAATTCATATGTTCTATTTTTATGAGCCATTGTGAGTGTGTGTGTGTGTGTGTGTGTGTGTGTGTGTGTGTGTGTCTTGCTGTAGGGCTTCCAGTATCTTCCAGTATCTTCTCTGGAAAGTGTCACGGTGTGAACAAACCAACAACATTCATTTCCCTGGGTTACGGCTACAACTTACACCTCAACCTGCGAGTGTCACTGTTCTTTCTGCTAGACCAGACTGAATTTCAAACTTTTTCTCAGCAGGATGTAAAGATTGAGCTAAAGCTTTGACAGTTTCTGAGCTCTTGCTGTGACTGAGATCAAGGAATCATAATTAATCACCAAGGGGTTGGTGGATGCTGCTGCCACTCTCCACACAAAGCACCAAGGCCAGCCCAGCCCAAAGCTAGAAGACCACAGGAACTGGGCATATTGACAGCTACCCATGGGTCTGAAAAGATGGAGTGTGTCCCAAACACTGAAGAGGCTTCTACAAATTTCTTGTGTCTTCTGAACATGCCTCAGGAAGCTGATCTCCAGTTGTTTACTAGGAATTTGAGATTTAAGGCTGGAAGCTTAAAGACCATGGAATTACTGGCATCTCGTTGTCAACTGAGACAGTGGATATGAACGAGCCTTGAAAGATGTAACAAATAAAGCCAAGATTGTCACAGATACTTAGTGTCGTGTCAAATCCTTCCTTTATAGCCCTCCACTAACAGGAAATTCACTACCATATAAACATGTTATAGGCCCAGGCATCAGTGGTGAGGAAGTTTGCTCTTTGTCCAGATAATTTAGTGGTAGGCGGAGGAAGTAGGGAGACAGTCACCCATGAGACAAAGTTCCATTGCCATGCATGGATGTAAGAATTAAACCTGCATGACGAGAAGCCCAAGTTGAGAATCCAAAAATAAAATTAGCCCAAGATGATTGAAACCACAGGACAGGTTTCAAGCAGGATTAAATGTAAAACTACCTTGAGGGAACATTTTCAAATAAAGGGTAATAATTCACGCATCCATTCCCAAACAAAAAGGAAATGCAAAACAAATTCTACCAAAGATTGAGTTTACGAGGGAAGAAAATTACAAAATACATGAGCAAATGAACCTTCATGAAAACATGTGATAACAGGAAAATTATCTGCCCCCCTCCATTAAACTGGAACTAATATAGTAACTCTAAAAAAGTGTAAGTGGGGGCGCTTGGATGGCTCAGTCAGTTAAGTGTCTGACTTTGGCTCAGGTCATGATTTCATGGTTCATGCGTTCAAGCCCCTCATCCAGCTCTGTGCCAACAGCTTTGAGCCTGGAGCCTGCTTCAGATTCTGTCTCTCTCTCTGTCCCTCTCCCACTCTCACTCTGTCTCTCAAAAATGAATAAACATTAAAAAAATTTTAATGCTGTACATATATTTAAAATGAATAAAGTAATGAATAAGTATATTTAAAATGAGTACAGAAATAAAAATACTTATAGATAGGAGACCAAAAAAAAGCTATTTAGTGTTTTTTAAAAATAACAAGTAGATACTCTGGTTTCTCTTCAGATCGTATAAATCTTTCGCCTTTTACTACTAAAAATAACAAGTAGAACTTCAAGAAGTGAAAATAGAACTATTGAAATGAAAAACCCAGTGGTTAGGTTGAAATTAAATTAGATACAGTTAAAGAGAGAACAAGTAAACTGGGAAAATTATCCAGAATGCAACAAAAGGATATGGAGAAAAAATATGAAATAGGAGTTAGGCATTGAAGATAGAATGAGAGGGTCCAAAATATATCTTCAACCTGTTAGTGGCTAACCAAAGAACTTCAAAATGTGTAAGGCAAAAATGGACAATTACAAAGAGAACGTGACAAATCCATAGTCACAAAAAGATGTTTTAAGATATCTCTCTTAGGAACTGATAGATTAAAAAGACCAAATATTAGTAGTATTTAAAACATTTGAAAAATCTAATAAGCAACCTTGAGCTAATGGAGAAATGGAGAAATTCATCCCCACAGAGAATACATTTGTTTTCTGGCTCATGTAAAACCAGTGCAAAAACTGACCTCAAAATAACCCTTAAGTAAAATCTTGGCAAATACCGAAGAATAAATATTTTGCAGTGCCATAAAATTAGAAATCAATAACAAAAATACAGTCTTCCAAAGCCACACTTGGTAACTGAAAATATACATCTTCATAATTAATGGTTTAAAGATGAACTTATAATGGAAATTAGAAAATATTTAGAATTGTGTAACAACGAAATCAGCATATTCAGAAGACTTTGTGACATTGCTAATGTAGTACTTTGTGGGAAATTTATAACTAAATTTGTATACTGAAAAAGAGGGAATTCTGAAAATATTTAGCAAGCTGTTTCAATAAAGATAGAAATAATAGAATAATCACAAAAGAAAAAAGAATGGAAGAAATAGTAAGAATAAGAGTAAAAATTAATGAAATGGAAAACCATAAGACCAACCAAATCAAAGTAATCTTCAAAAGACTAATAAATTATATAAAGCATCAATTAAAAAAGACAAGACAAAAATTAACCTATTAGAAATTAAAAGGTCTGCATATTTGTTAAACCATAAGAGAACACCATGCTGTACTGAACATTCTTGGTAGTTTATTCATATCAGCATTTGGGGGAAGAGGTATATACCTAGTAAAATTGCTGGGTTGAAGAGTATATATATCTTCTACTTAAATATATATTGCCATTTGGCTTTCCAAAAGTGGGTCGGTTATCGCACTCACTTACTTATAGGCTTGCCAACATTTAGTGTCAACAGGTTGTTACTTATTGTTTTGGGATTTTTTCTTTTTTTCTTTTTTTTTTTTTTTTTGCAGCTGGATAAGTGTGAGATGGTGTATCAGTGGTTTCAATTTGCATTTTCCTGGCTATTAGTAAGTTGACAATATTTCCATATATTCTCTTCTGTGAATTGCCCTTTCATATCTTTTGCACATTTTACTAGAATATTGTTTACATTTTTCTTTTAGATTTTAGAAGCTCATTGTAAACTCTAGACATCAATCTTATGGCAATTAAATGCATAGCAAATTTTTCCTGATATGGGAGAAAATATATTTACAAGCCATTCTGTGAACATATGTTTTCATTTCTAAAAAATAGATGCCTGGGAGTGGAAAGGCTATGTCATAATTCAGAAATGCATTCAGGGGCGCCTGGGTGGCTCAGTCGGTTGAGCGTCCGACTTTGCTCAGGTCATGATCTCATGGTCTGTGAGTTCGGGCCCCGCGTCGGGCTCTGTGCTGACAGCTCAGAGCCTGGAGCCTGCTTCACATTCTGTGTTTCCCTCTCTCTCTGCTCCTCCCCCACTCATGCTCTGTCTCTCTGTCTTAAAAATAAATAAACACTAAAAAAAAAAAATTAAAAAAAAAAAAAAAAAGAAATGCATTCAATGTTATGAGAGACTGCCAAATCATTTTCCAAAATGGTAGTATCATTTTACACTCCCACCAGCAATGTATGAGAGTTCCTATTGCTCCACATTTTCATCAACATTTGATTCTGTCTGTCCTTTTTTTTATTTAATTTATTTATTTTGAGAGAGAGGGCATGCACATGCAAGAGGGAGAGTGGGGGGGGGGCAGAGAGAGAGAAGAGAGAGAATCTGAAGCAGGCTCTGCACTGACAGCATGGAGCCCAACATGGGGCTTGACATGGGGCTCTATGTAGGGCTGGATCCAATGAACCATGAGACCATGACCTAAGCTGAAGTCAAGAGTCAGATGCCCAAGAGACTGAGTCACCCAGACGCCCCTGATTTTGTTTGTGCTTTTCACTTTAGTCATTATAGAGGGTGTGAAATATCTCTTGTGGTTTTAATTTAAATTTTCCTGAAGACTAGTTATTTGCATACTGCCATTCATATATCATTTAAAAAAAGTTTTTTATGTTTATTTTTGAGAGAGAGAGAGTCAGAGCACAAGCGGGGGAGGAGCAGAGAGAAAGGGGAAACAGACTCCAAAGCAGACTGCAGGCTCTGAGTTGTCAGCACAGAGCCCAATGCGGGGCTCGAACTCACGGTCTGTGAGATCATGACCTGAGCCGAAGTCGGACACTCAACTGACTGAGCCACCCATGCGCCCCCTTGTAACTTGAAATCAGGTCTTGTAAGTCCTCCAACTTTTCCCTTAGTTTTCAGTATTGCTTTGGCTCTTCAAAATTCCTTGTATTTCCAAATAAATATTAGAATAAGCTTTGTCAATGGGGTATTGGTTGGTATTGCATTGAACTTATGGATCAGTTTGAGAATGGACATTCTTATATATTGATCATCAAGCCATCTACTTTGATGAACTCTTTCTTGTCCATTGCTAACCCTAGGTCTAGACGGCACTACTTATTGCCTTTTTTTGTGTTTGAGCCCCTAAACTCTTCACTTCGCCATCCAGTTAAACTCAGTACTGGTTTGTACCAGTACTATCTCTTCCTTCGATGTCTCTATTCTCCTCTAATTACCAACCCATAACTTATTCAAGTTCATGGCTTGTCTCCTTCTTCCTGGGTGGGTGCTCCTCAGGTTATGTGCTCAAGGCACTCTCATTTCCAGCTTCCATGGGATGCCTTGTACTCCTGGGAATGGTCACCAAAGTCTCTGAATAGCTTAATGTGGCTTACAAGCCCTCACATGGTCAAGCTCCTCCTTCATACCTCTCTAGGCTTATCACTTAAATTACTGTCTTGTGCTCTTCCGTCAGCCATAAGCCAGTAGTAGTTCCTTGAACACACATGCTCTCTCACATCTGGACCTTTGCATATCCTATTACTACCTCCTGAAACATTGTATTTCCTTCCCCAGACACATCTGTCCCCATCCCATTAGCTTAGAAACTTTCAATGATTCTTCAAGGCTGGTTTAGATGTTCTTCTCTGAGCTCTCATAACAACAGCCTGCAATTTATCATAACGGCCCTATTATATTGTGCCTCTTGAAGGCATGGACTGGGTCTTTCTCACTGTCGAATTTCCAGCATTTATTTATTTTTATTTTTTTTAATGTTTTTTTTTTTTTTTTGAGAGACAGAGACAGAGAATGCAAACTGGGGAGGGGCAGAGAGAGAGGGAGACAGAGGATCCAAAGTGGGTTCCGTGCTGATAGCAGAGAGCCTGATGCAGGGCTCAAACTCACAAACTGTGAGACCATGACCTGAACCAAAGTCTGACACTTAACTGACTGATTTTCCCCCAGGTGCCCCTCCAACATTTAGCACATTGCCTGGCACATAGCTCTCCATCAATGTGTGTTAAATGTATGGATAAATGAAAGAATTAATAATAAGTAGACACTGTCAGTATGTCCATTATATACTCCTAGGGGATGGGAACCCTGACTCACTAAAGACATTATGGCAGTTATGTACCTGTGGTGGAGATAGATGACTCATTCTGCTCCCAGCATTTGTTAAAAATATCCCTTATCCATATTCAATTCATATGCACCTGATCAGTCTTCTTATCTTAATGCACTTCCAAGTAGATTTCTTAAGCTAGGGCGAAAATGTATTTGTTGATGGATACATTCTTAGCCAATTGGTAGATAGAGTGCACATTGTAAATGAGTTTTTGTTTTTCTGATTTTTAAAGCAATCTTAGGTTATTTTGGTTGACATGGATACAATCTTAGAACTCCTGCTGGGAACTGAAAGAACTGTTTTTCTTTCCCTTTTTTTCATATATACATTCCCCACGGAGGGCTGTTCTTACTTCTTGCGTTTTCACCACAGGGGCTAACATAGTGTAGAACACCTTGATGGCATTCAATAAACATAAGTTGGATTTAACAATTAGCAAGGCTGAACACTAAACTCTAGGGACATGTATTAGTTTGCTAGGGCTGTCCTAACAAAGTACCAGAACCTGGGCAGCAGATCAACAAAAATATATTGTTTCCCATTTCTGGAGGCTAGAAATCTGAGATATTGGCAGAATCGGTTAGTTCTGAGGCCTGTGAGGAAGAATCTGTTCCATACCTTTGTTTTAGCCCATGGTGGTTTGCTGGCAATCTTTGGCTTATACAAGCAACACGCTGATCTCTCTCCCTCCATCTTCACATGGCATTCTCCTGCGCATACCTCTGTGTCCAGATTACCACTTTTTATAAGACACCAGTGGTATTGGATGAGGGGCCTGGGCTATTCCAGTATGACTTCATCTAAACTTGGCTAATTATGCCTGCAGTGATCCTGCTTACAAATTACCACATTCCTAGGTATCAGAGGTTAGGGCTTCAAGATATGAATTTGGGAGTGGGGTGGGACACACAATTCAACTCGACAAGACAATTAACCCTAGCCATTGAAAACCTCAAAAAGTCTTTGTATCAAAATATAACCTTAAATAGACTTCACTTAGGTGTAATTTCTATACATTTAAGTATACAGTTCAGTGAGTTTAGATAAATATATAAATCTATGTAACTACTACCACTATCAAGATATAAAACAAATATATCCCCCAGAAAGTACCCTTGGTTCTTTTTTAGTCAATATTCCCCATCCCAACTACTGCTCTGGCCACACCGATTTCATTTCTGCCACCAATGATTAGTTTTGCCTATTGTAGGATTTCATATAAATGGAATCATAATAGTGTGTAGTCTTTAAACACGTTTTTAATGTTTATTTTTGAGAGAGAGAGAAAGAAGGGGAGGAGGGGCAGAGAGAGAGGGAGACACAGAATCCGAAGCAAGGTCCAGGCTCTGAGCTGTTAGCACAGAGCCTGACGCGCGGCTGGAACTCACATACTGTGAGATCATGACCTCAGCTGAAGTCAGACACTCAACCAACTGAGCCACCCAGGCGCCCCATAATAATGTGTAGTCTTTAGTGTTGGCTTTTTTTCTCCCAGCATACTATCTGTGAGATTCATCTTTTTTAACATTTGTAATGTGTGTGTTCATCAGTAGTTTGTTCCTTTTATGTTGGTTTGTAACCTTCCCAGGGGCTTCCCTGCTGTAATATGAAACTGGTCCTTGCATTCGGAGGGCAGAGAGAGACTGAGGGAAGAGGCAGGCCACTCTAGGCTGGCAGGTGGCTGTTTTAGTAAGCAAAGGGAACTGAGATATGAAGTACATCTTGGGCAGCGGCAAGACAAGTGGATCCTTGCACCCGCCTGCCAAATCTTAAAAGTTTATGTAGAGGCCTTAACTGGGTTTAATCACATATACCATGCAAGTGTTCTCAACACCGTATCACATTTTCAAGGCCATGTCCTCAGAACACTCTCTGGGAACAGGAGAGGCAAGTGGACCCCACATTCCAAGGACAGGGGAAGGGGTGAGAAGCCTCCAAATCCCAGGGTCCACTGGTCACAAGTCAACTTGTAGTGCTGTCTTTCCAGTCACCTCCCCCAACATTTTATTGCTGAGTAGTATCTAATTCCATGACTATACCAAAATTTCTTTATCCATTCATTCCTTGATGAACAATTCAGTTTTAGATTTTACTGAATAAAACTGCTAGAAGCATTAATGTACTAGTCTTTTTTGTGGACATATGTTTTCATTTCTCTTGGGTGACTACTTAAGAATGGAAGTGTTGGGTCATTTAAAACCAGTTCTGGGGCGCCTGGGTGGCTCAGTTGGTTAAGCGGCCGACTTCGGCTCAGGTCATGATCTCACGGTCTGTGAGTTCGAGCCCCGCGTCGGGCTCTGTGCTGATGGCTCAGAGCCTGGAGCCTGCTTCAGATTCTGTATCTCCCTCTCTCTCTGCCCTTCCCTTGCTCATACTCTGTCTCTATGTCTCTCAAAAATAAATAAACGTTAAAAAAAAATAAACATTTAAAACCAGTTCTGAGGTCACCTTTCTTGATTCTGTAAGTAGCAAAGTTGGCCAAGTACTTTCCTGGATTTTGCAGATACCCATGGAGCCCCTCATTTGCCAACTCTAGATATGAGTCCCAACAATCAACCCAGGTGAAAGTTTAGATATCATTATTGCAATATTACGTGGTTATAACAGTTTGAATTTGCATGGTGGTCTCTAGTTTTCAAACCCTCCAAACTCATTAATTCCATTCTTGTCATAAATTCAAAGAGTCTAAGACAAAGATGACCATCCTCCTTTTACAGATGAGGAAATTGAGTCTCAAAGAGACAAAGTGACTCTCTAGAAGAGAACTGGAGCATGAACCCAAACCTTCTGACTTTCCATGCTGTTCTACCTCAGCTCCATCTTGTAGTGCCTTTTTATCCAAAAGTCTGGTTTGTGTGGGTCAATGTGAAAGGGAGTTACTAAAGGAGGCACTTTCCAGGACCACTTAAGCCCCTCAGAACACAAGCACCTGGTCTGTTTAGGGGATAGATACACCATAGTCTCTTCAGGCGGGTGGAAACCAAATAACCAAAGGGTCCCATCCTTGACCTGCTATAGTTGAGGATCTTTGACTGTTGGCCTGGACCATCATGTCTTATGTGACGATGCACTAGTTAAATAACCAGAGAAAGGATGTAGACATGGTAGAGCTATTTGTGGTCACCAGGATGCTTTCCATCGTAGAGTCTGGGGAAAGGAGAAGTGGATAAAAACTACCACAACAACAGCAGTGGCAAAAACAACTTCCCTCAAAAAAGTTCCAACAAATTCTCAATTTCCTGTTTTGCAAATCAGTGACATCTGCAAAATGGTATCATTGACCAGGTCTGTCAGTAGACTTGGAATGCTCCACTGTGTACCGAAGATTGAGTTCTACCCAACCAGCTGATCATAACAAGGGAGGTGATAGAGCACCAGGCTTTGGCATTGACCAGAGCCCCATCTCTCAGAGTTGTGGTGTCTTTTGGCTTTCCTTAACCTCCCAAAGCTTTAGCTTACCTGTATCTAAAATAGATAATAATGCTGTATCAGTTTCCTATTGCTACCAATTTTGTGACTTAAAACAACACAAATTTATTACTGTTGAAGGAAGCCATCAAGAGGTCATGACCCTCGGTTGACCTGCAACCCCAACAGAGTCTTCTCAGTCCTTCTCCTGTCCTTGAAATGTATGTTCTGCCCACCTCCCCATGATAGGAGACATTTTCAAGGACGTGATCTGGAGAGAGTAAGGTGTTATTGAGATCATCTGGACTGAATACATTACTAAGCCAAATAAGTCGTCTATATAAACTTTTAAGATTCTGGCAGGTGGTTGCATATATTACTCCCATTGTGGCTGCCCAGGACAAGCCTCGTATGTAAATTTCCTTGCTTATTAGAACTGCCACCTGTCAATCTGGAATGGTCTGCCTCTATTTGGTAACTCCTTGCATTCTGTATGGGGGCCGATTTTCAAAGCAACAATTAATTTTCAGTTTTGGAGGTCAGAAATCCAAAATGGGTCTCACTGAACTAAAATCAGCAAAGCGGCCTTCGTTTCTGGAGGTTCTAGAAGATAAGCCATTTTCTTGCCTTGCCCAGCTTTTGAGGCTGCCTGCATTTCTTGACTGCAGCCCTGCCATCTTCAAAGCCAGTAATGGCCCAGCTAGTTTTTCTCACATTATATCACTCTGAAACTCTCTTCTGCCTCCCTCTTTCATTTATAAGGCCCCTTGTGATTTTATTGGGTCCACTCAGATATTCCAGGGTAATCCTTCCATCTCAAAATTGGGTGATTAGCAATCTTCATTCCTTCTGCAGCCTCAATCCCCCCTGTGCCATGTAACATAACATAATCACAGATCCCAGGAATTGGGTCGTGGATGTCTTTAGGGGGCCGTTATTCTACCTACCACAAATATCTTGCCTCTTAACTAGGTTCTAAGGATTAAATAAGTTAACATGAGTTAGGGAGTTTGGCACAGTACCTAGCCTATAGTAAACTCTCTGATCTATTGGTTCATCTCAAGAAAATTCTTGATTGACATGAACTAGTCTGGAACTATGTTTTATTCATCTTTGTTTTCCTGGGGCTTTCCTATGATCTCCCATAGTAGGGTCAGTACATTTTTTTCCATGCATAAGTGAAGAAATGAATAAATGAATAAATGAAAACTCCCTATTCTTGACAGCCACTTACAAATTCAACACTCACTTCCTATTATATTGATGCACTTGAAATTCAATTAGAAAAAGCTTGGGTAGCCCTAACATATAACTTGGGCATCAAAGAATCCACTATCATAGACTCAGCGTTGAAAAGGACAATAAAAGTAACTGGATCCCCCTCAACTCGGTAGAGAAGTACAAGTCAAAACTATAATGAAATATCATCCCATACCCACTATGATACCTATTACCAAAGAAAATAACAAGTGTTGATGTGGTTATAGAAAAATTGGAACCCTTGTACCCTGCTGGTGGGAAGGTAAAATGGTAAAACTGCCATGGAAACAATTCAAAATAGAATTACCATATGATCCAACATTTTCACTTCTGGGGATATACTGAAAAGAATTGAAAGCAGGGCCTCAAAGAGACATTTGTTCACCCATACTCACAGCAACAGTGTTTACAATTGTGCCAAAATGTAGAAACAACCCAACTCTCCATTGATGGATGAGTGAATGTATAGTGGTACATACATACCTTGGAATATCATTCAGCCTTAAAAAAGAAGGGAATTCTGACACACACTACAACACTGATGAATCTTGAAGACAGTATGCTCCATGAAATAAACCAACCACAAAAAGACAAATACTATGTGATTCCACTTATATGAGGCCCCTAGAGTAGTCAAACTCCTAGAAACAAGAAGCAGAGTGGTGGTTGCCAGCAGCTGGGTGAGGGTAAATGAGTTGTTTAATGAATATAGAGTAGTTTCAGTTGTGCAAGATGAGAGAGTTCTGGAGATCTGTTGCATAGCAATGTAAGTGTACGTAACACTGCTGAACTATACACTTAAAATGGTTAAGATGGTAAACTTTATGTTATGTGTATTTTACCACAATTAAAAAAATATTAAGTGACTGGATCCCTACTCCCACCAACATCAGGAATTCTTTTCCAATGTCTCTGACAGGTGATTATTTTCTTCTACTCTAAAACATCCAGCGACAAGAAATGTTAGAGGATGCCATTATTGGATGGTTCTATTTGATTAAAAAAAAGTTTTCCTATTTGGAGCTGAAATTACCTGCCCTATAGGTTACTAGATACAGATTTGTTCACTGAAGTAACAAAATAAGTTGACTCTTGTAGAAAACACACTTTCAAGAATTTGAAGAAATTTAGATCTTCCCAAAGGTAAATATATAGGACACAGTGTCCAAACTATTTGGAGGAAGATAATCTGGGTATCTACCACTTGTAAACTATAAGATTTTTAGATCTCAAACACTCCGAACCTCAATTTTATTCATTCATTCATTTAACCAGTCTTTATTAAGTTCCATTGTTTTTTTAACCAAGCACTGTCCAAGGTACTAGGAATAGAACATTGAACAACACTAGACATAGTCACTACTTTCATAAAACAGGTAATCCAGTGAGGAGTAAAGATAATTAAACAAGTGTTAACAAGAAATTGAGACAGGTACCAGGTGGTAGAAATTACAGAATTAAATGAGAGCATGGAACGGAATCATCAAACCTTGTTTTGGGACTAGGGTAGACTTCCCCTGAGAAGTAAAATTTAAAGTAAGCCCTTAAGAATATATAGCAGTTTGCCAGGTGAGGAGCACCTAGAACCCCCTTAGCAGGTTATCAGGAAGATCAAACTGGATAAAATAATTTAGAAAAATTTTATCCTCATGCTCTCATTTACCCCTATGGATTCACATCTTTTAGACTCTATTATTATGTGTGCCAGGCTCTGTGTTAGCTTCTCGTATCTTATCTAATTTATTTTTAAAAATTTTAACATTTATTCATTTTTGAGAGACAGTGAGTGGGGGAGGGGCAGAGAGAGAGGGAGACACAGAATCCGAAGCAGTCTCCAGGCTCTGAGCTGTCAGCACAGATCCCGACGCAGAGCTTGAACTCATGGACAGCAAGATCATGACCTGAGCTGAAGTCAGACACTTAACCAACTGAGCCACCCAGGCGCCCCTCTTATCTAATTTATTTATGACAACCTCATGAAGACAACTCAAAGTGCTATTATCTTTTTAAAAAAGTGACAAGAACTATTCCGTTTTGGATGAAACTATGCAGAGTGTAAAGGGAAAACACAACGAGAATGAAATGCTTTTGCTAATAGTATATTGTGAGATGATACGCAGTTATTATTACCATTACTTTCTTATATATTTATGTCTGGACACAATGATTAATGTAGCCCACAGTTTCATTAATATTCTAATGTTGAATTGGCGCACTTGAATATGTGGTCCTACAAATACCTTCTCTTTTGTTCTTACAAGAATTCTGCCCATTTAGGTCTCCTTCCAGCCTGCACTTAATGCAACAGAGTTTTTGGAAATTAAATGGACACATTTCGTGTTACCCTACACATTTTTACTTAGTTGACTTGGATGCTTCATCTTAGTCTGTCAAGGTAATCTTGAGTTCTGCTTTTGTCATTCATGT
Organism: Paguma larvata; assembly: GCA_030068075.1. Taxonomy (NCBI): domain Eukaryota; kingdom Metazoa; phylum Chordata; class Mammalia; order Carnivora; family Viverridae; genus Paguma; species Paguma larvata. The sequence goes on along the minus strand of CM057828.1, from coordinate 13,952,808 downwards.
TAGCTCTTTTTCATTAGATTTGATAAGCATCCCTTCTGAGATCTGAGATTCAGCGACCAAGGTAATAGCCTTAACTTTATTGCCTGTGATTCTGCTGGCTCCAGGTTGAGCAAACTGAAGCCAATGCCAGCTTTTACCTGTCTCAGGCTCTTAAGAAGATAGAGGCTGAAGCAAGATTCACTAAGCTTCTCCCATCCTTTCTCATTGGTGGGGTCGATTATTAAATCTTGCTCCCACATTCTGGGATTTGATGGCCTACTCATGCCTTCTTTCTGCCTCTGTTTATGAGGGCATCCTTAGGATGACATGCAGACATGCCCCTGTCATGGCATGTCACACTCCATATCCTGGCTTCCCTATTCCCTTACCCTACCACATCCCTATCTGTGTGCTACGAGTATACTCTTGACCCCGATAGGCAATGCTTTCTAAGTGGTTTGATAGTGGTAGATAAAAGCAAGGAGATAATTTTGTTCATATATTTAATAGGAATTATAATTACTTCTGCTTTTTATAGAAATCTTTTTCTTAAAATCATTGCATTCACTATAAGTTTGATGCACACCACACATGGCCGTAGTATAATACTTTACATGATTTACACTATCAATGTGCTTGTTTTCATTTATTAAATTTTCATTTTTCAATGTTACTCTACTGTGTTACCTTATGTTCCAAAGTGTTCTTTAAAAAAAAGTGTCATTGCCTCCAAGTAGTTTTTTGAAATATAAAAGTGATGAAAATAGTAATAATATTTTAAATGTGAACTGTGGAAAGATCTCCATACAAAGCAGCGTGAGAGAGAAACTTAAAATAATATTACGAATTATGGAAAGGTCTTCATATAACATAGAGTGAGGAGTCAATCTCCAGCCAAAAAAATATCTAAATATAAAATGTAATAATAAGTATCTGAAAATGTATTTTATTGGGCTTGCAATCCATTTGCTTCTGCTGCCCCAGGAACTGTCAGTTTTAAATCTTTGCAAATACTGACAGATAGCCAAAGAAATGCTATGCATTTTCAAATAAAATAGAAATTTCTTTGGTAATCCAGTAACTTTTCCCCCCAGTGTTTGCACCAAATAGTGTTTGCTAGTATGATTTAAGTGAATTGCATAGCCAAATGCAGAAGAGAGTCCAAAATTCCAGAGGCATTATTCAAAATATGTACAAATCACACCATTGCTGGAAAACCTGATAAACTAGTCAAAAAGTTAATGAAAACTTTGCAAAATTCTTTAATCCAATTAACGCTTTTGGATACTACATACTATTAATGTAAAAAAATGTGAAGAGAAATTGCTGGGTGTGAATTTCTAGCACATATTTTGATTTATATGTAGACCAAATCACTCGTATGCAGAGTGTAAATCAAGCTCTTGAATACATGCGGGGCACATATGACAGAGACGTGTTCAACAGCTCATTATCACTGAAAGCCTGTGCCATCGGCAGACTTTTTTCATTTAGGTTAAAACAATTTTGTGAGCTGAGAGGAAGACAGACAGTACAAATACACCGGGACCCATACCCATAGTGCACACATATTTTCTTGAATATTTCATTCACAGAGACTCATCATTAGCCAACAATATGCCTCTCGACTTTGATCCAAGGTTGAAAACACTGGAAATTTTTACTGTGACTGAATCATAGTCACATAGTGCATCTTTTCACTGCAACGTGTTGAGAAATGGTTGGTGAATACAAAACTCTATTTTTTTCATACTGACACATAGTGGTTGATAAAAAACAAAATGGATTCCTTAAAAATAGGAATAAAAAGAAAACATTTCTTTGTGACTTGATCACTTCAATTACTTAGAATGGACTAATACATTTCAAAGTTGGAGTCAGTATCTTGTATAAAGGGAATCTGTCATTTCAGAGCTAAAAGATTTTAATTTCTAATGCTCAGGACACAATATTAGAATTTCTTAAGAAGAGCAAACTGTAAAGAAATCCTTCAATCATTATGGCTAATAATTCTCCTCCAGTGTCAGAGAAAGAAACTGATGATATATTATTGATAACGTCTGAAAAATCACACCCCAATGCTGCCACAGAGCATTTAGAAATATATTCCAAAGACACATTCAACCAAAGAATGAATTGGTATTCATCTTTCAAGTTGAAGGATTCGTTGAAAGTTAAAACTTTGCCTATAATGTGTTTATGTCTAATGGAACATGAAAAACAATCTTTAGTGATAAATCTATTCTTTCTGAGTCAGTGCTTTATTTGAATATCCAGGATTACCTAAATATCTTTATAATTGTGAATTGGAATCTTTCAATTTAGAGGCAATAAAGACTGTAGCACCTGGACATGTCTCGAGCTACTCATCATCATGCTGGATATAAACTAAAATTGGTGGTCAGCTTGCAACAAATGAAGTGGTCTCCAAATGCTTGGGCATCGAAAGACTCTGTGCCAGAAATTCTGACCAGGTTCAGAAAGCCTCTACCCCTAGAGCAGGGAATTAGCCTGAATTGCAGAATGTTGACTAAACTAATATCAGTCCTCATTTTTGCCATTTATTTTTTACCAAGATTGTAACCTTGTCATTGATTGTTGACCCACGACTCTGACTACTTGCTGTTGCTCACTACCCTGGACCCTTGATACCCTACATGCCCTACCATGTTGATTATCCTGGAGCCAACTGGTCGAGCTTTGGTAGTAAGATAGACTACTCTGTTCCTTTGAATAGGAATCACTTGTGTACTCCTTCTGGAGCTCCTTAAAAAAGACACAGTTCTTTTCTCTTTTACTCTTGATGGGTCCCTCCATGTGGAGGTAGCTCAGCTAGTGAAATGCCCCTGGCCTTAACTATCCTCACTTCTCAGATTTGTGAATTTTGAAGGAGAAACTGGGCTTTGGTAACCCAGTGCCTTCCTCCGAGACCATGCCAACCATGGAGCAGGGGCTGCTGTCACTTGGCAACCTCGCCAATGACCATTATAACCTGCGACAGGGTGGATGGATCTGTCTATTCTGGGGTTCAGTATCAGGGAGCAGCTGGCCTGCAGATGTGTTACATTTACAAATGTCAACTTCTCTTGATAGTAAAAGTGGCTCTTTGCCTATTGTTTTCATATGTCTCACCCGACTCGAAAGGTTAGAAAAGGAGGTGCTATTACTTAGCTTTGTTCAAATTCTAATACCAGCATCTATTGCTGGATCCATCTCCTCCACTGCTCTCCCACCTTGGAGACGGAAGGAATCTGCACACTGTTTCGGTTCACTTCTTCTCCCCACCTGCTGGGAAACAGTATTCCTGGGTATCAGAGAAGCTCGAACTATGGTTAAGACTGACAGGGAGTCAACAGCCTCTGGTGATTTAACCAGTGATGGAAATATTTAGCCAGTATCAGCCAGTCCAAATATCCCCATCTCGTCTGTAAGCTATTGGAGTCCATTTCAAAGGGCTCGCTGAAATCTGAATGCATCCTTATGTCCCCCCCGGACTGGCAGGTAAAGTATCAGGAAAGAAAGTGAAGCTAGTTTGTTCTGAATTTTTGTTAGTAAATGCTACTAGCTTGGTGGTAAAGCTAAACCTTCTATATTTTTATAACCTCTGTGTCTCAGATGTATTGCATACTCAATAAATGTTTTGACAAATGATAAATTAATTAGTCCCATAAACCATTGCTAACTCCTAATAGTTATCTTTTTAAGTTGTAAGTGTTCACAAACCATCTTTTTAATGCTAATTCTTTCAGTGTTTTCTTTCAAACTGCATATATAAAGGGAGGGATCTCCTTTTTACCTCGTTGGTGAAACAGAACACTATTTACCTCCCCAGCCTTCCAGCCTAGTTCTCTTTCTCCATCATTTCTTAAAGAGCAGAGATGTCGATCCATCAACACAGACATATTTTATTAATACATCCTGTGCCCTGAGATAGAATTATTCTGGTTGTGAGAATTTGAATTCATTTAAAGCATATTAAATCCTCTCTTATTATTATCTTTTATCTTCTGGGAAGTATCTGGTTAGAAATAGCGTTTCTAGCATCTATTAATTATTCCCCTTGGTGATGAAGGCAAGTAGGAACTGAGCCATTTGCTTTTCTCTCTTTCATGCATTAACATTCTAATATTGGCCCTGAGAAGTGAATCTATACTCTTGTCTCCTTTGTAGTATTATTTACAACTTTGCCAGCCTCTGCTCTTTCTGGCAATATTCTTACAGGTTCCATAATTTGTTGTCATTTAGCTGTGATTCCTTTCTTCTGTATTTATTTATTTTAAGAAAGATAGAGACAGCACGAGTAGGGGAGAGGCAGAGAGAGGGAAAGAGAATCCCAACCAGGCTCTGTGCTGCCAGTGCAGAGCCTGACGTGAGGCTTGAACTCATGAAACCGTGAGATCATGACCTGAGCCGAAACCAAGAGCTGGATGTTTAACTGACTGAGCCACACAGGCACCCCTTTTCTTCTGTATTTTGTACACACACTTCCAATTAAAAGACAGCCCAGAGGACACTTCTTGAGGTCACTGTCTTTCTCTGAGAGACCACTGCCAGACTTAAGATTCATACAAAACCATCATCTTCCTTGACCATAATTGTTTGGACAAAGAATGGACATCTGGGAAACCAGACTATCTCTCCCAGGAATTCAGAGCTGAGATAGGCTTGCTGCTATTTGAATCGAGGTTGGCCAGATGAGTGGAGAGATTAGAACCTCAGAAGTTATGAAATGGAGCATAGGCAGACTGTACACAATGGATTGGTCAGAGGAGAATGGACAGATGTGTAGAATGAAACAGAGACAGTGAGCCAAGGAGGTGAGCTCCTGATGGCTTTCCAGGTCCTAGCAAATCATGGCGGGATAATCTCTGGAGATTTCAATTTATATTCTTGCTCCTTCCTGCTCCCATTAGGAGGCAGGAGCTAGACTATTGCTATTCCCTCGACTGTCCGTGTGACAGGGCAGAAAGCAACTGCTGCTTAAAGGCAACACAGAGAAGCAGTTAGAGCTGCAGGGGTGAGAGCAGGTGGCTCCAGCCAGGCCATCTGGTTTCTAAGAGTCTTGTGTCACTTCCTGGCTGCGAGAACCGAGGCAAGTGACTTAATCACCTGGCTTTCCCATCTGTAAAATAAGGATAATGCTGCCTTCCTCGTAGGATTATCGTGACACCTAAAAATGTAACATCCCTAGAACAATTACCATCATGTCACAGAGAAACTAGTAAGTGCAAGGTATTGTTATTATCTTAGGTTCGTTTTGATTTTCTTTTCCTCCAAAGCCTGAAACTAGTTGAAAGGCAGTGCTGTGTCCCAGAGGGTAAAACAGAGAGAGGAACGCCTCTGGGGACACGGAGTGTGTTGGGGTAAGCCAGCCAAGTGGGGTAGAGATTAGAATGGCCTGGAAGGCAGTGGTTCCTATGACACTCTGACACAGTGTCTGGGGTGGGGGCAGGGCGTGGGGGGAAGAGGGGCTGGACCTCAGACAGGAGGGCTGCCTCAGGAGTCTGAGAAAGCAGAACCCTGCTCCCAGTGCCCAGAAGCTGGCATCGATGACAGGCTGCTAGCGGCTTTCCCATCTCCCTTCTAAATTTTAGCTGGCCACCCGGGTCAAAGTGGCTGGATCTTTTATGAATGAGAGGCAAAGAGACTTCCATCTTAATCAAGCCTTTGCTGTTTTGTTTTTCATTTTTGTATGCAGCCAAAGCGAATACTGTCTGCTTACTCATGAAAGTGATGGGGCTTCCTGACCTGAACTACCAGTTAGGACAGTGGGTGGAAGCCCAGGACTGCTGGCCAAAATCTGGAGACGCTCTTCTGTTTTTTGGAACCCCCTTGGACAAAGGTGGGCAAGGATGTTCCCCAGAGAACAAAGATTTTGTATCCCTCCAACCTGGTGAGATGGGAGAATCCAAACTGGATGTAAGTTAATGAAGTGCTTTCTCACGTTATCTGAGTTTATTGTTTCAGATTAAAGAGGTTTAACAGCCGTCCTTGGATTTTGTACTTTACCTAGAATACTTTAAATAGATTCGTCTTTGATTTCTTAAACTTAATTCAAGGTGAGTTTTTACTCGCACCCAGAAGAACTCTACCTAACACAGAGGACCTACCTGTGCAAACGCATTAATTTCTTAAGGTGTTTCTTTCATCTCTGGCTAGGAGTACTTTAAATTATACTGTCAGATTTCATTCTTGGGCTCCTTCTAAAGCGTTTTGCTTTGGCGAAGAGTCGGTTCCTGAGATCATGTTCATTTTTTGCCTCATGTTTGACATCCGCATTATCAAAGTTTCGGGCCTGGGGAGGAGGGGGCCTCCCTCCCTTCTCCCCCACCCTGCCGACCTGGTTCTCTTCCTGGTCATGTCCGGACAAGCAGTCAGTTGTTCCTTATTGATCTAAATCAAGTCCGGAATGGCAGTTCTTGCCGGTTCCTCTACCGGGGCACTGTCAGCGAGGCAAGGCGAGAATTTATCAACTTATCGGCAGAAATTCTTCCAGTGGAATTAACCTATGTAAAGAGGCAGGCCTCCTTGAATCTTTCAAATGTGGTTTTTACACTTGCGGGGACTGCAGAAGATTCTTAGGCAGAGCATGGATAACACCTCTGGGGAATGCCATTGTTACTTAAACCATTTGCAGATGCCCTGTATTCTTTGAAGCTGGTTGGCTGTTGAAACAAACCGAACCCAAACACTGGAGAGAAGTAGCTGGAAAGGGCGCAGAGGGGAAATGGGCAAGAGCAAAACTCCTGAGTGAAACGCAAAACCCCTCAGCTTTGCACGGATTCATTCTGTGATCCTGTATGAGCCACTCAAACTCCCTGGGGCTTACTCTTTCCATCTATAAAATGGGGATAATTATCTCTCTTCTGGATAGCTCACAAAATTGTCTGGTACAGGGTTGGGAAACATAATTAAGTTCTGTTTAAATGTATGGTATTATGCCCTCAATCCCAGCCTCCAGCCCCGTATTTATTACATGTGCATTTTCTTGTTGTTGTTTTCTAATTTTTTTAATGCTTACTCATTTTTGAGAGAGAGAGAGAGAGATAGAGCAGGGGAAGGGCAGAGAGAGAGGGAGACACAGAATCTGAAGCAGGCTCCAGGCTCTAAGCTGTCAGCACAGAACCCTACGCAGGGCTCAAACTTATGTACCTGGGAGATCATGACCTGAGCCAAAGTGGGATGCCTAATCCACTGAGCTACAGGGCACCCCATTTTCTTAATGTTTTTTATTTATTTTTGAGAGAGAGAGGAAGCAGAGAAGGGTCAGAGAGAGAAGGAGACAGAATCCCAAGCAGGCACCTTGCTGTCAGCGCAGAGCCTGATGCGGGGCTCAATCTCACAAACTGTGAGATCATACCTGAGCTGAAACCAAGAATCGGACACTTAACTGACTAAGCCACCCAGGTGCCCCAATTACATGTGCATTTTCATTGAACTTTCCCACCAGCCCAACAGGGTATATAGTAACATGCATTTTTGTGTTCACTTTGCAGATTTCCTGGTTCTGGGAATTAAAGTGATTACTTACTCAGAATCTAATAGTTGATAACTTTTAGAGACAAAATTCAAGTTATAGGGTTACTCCGAAGCTGGCGTGTGTTCGTATATACTGTACACGAAGAGGAAAGGGAATAAGGAAGGAGAGGTCAAATTCCAAGGCTATCTTTTTCTAAGGTATTTATTTGTTTGTTTGTTTTTCAACAATGGAAGTATCTTTATGTCCTGACACAGATTTATGAAAATAGAACTCCAGGGAATTTATACTTTTAGGGAATCTAAGCTCCATTTATAATATCAAATCTGTTCACTGTCATCCAGAAACTGATTCAAGTCTTAAATTCATGTCCCTTTTCTGCTCAAAGCCTACCAATGGTTTCTCATCTCACTTTGAGTAAAAGCCATAGTTTTACAATGGCCCACCAGGTCCTGTGTGTTCTGTCCTTCCTGTCCTTCCTTCTGAGAATGTTTCTCATTCTTCCCCAGCTCACTGTGCTTCAGCCATCCTTGCATTCTTGCTAATCATCTAGCCCGCCAATGCTTCTCCTGCCTCAGGTCTTTGCATCAGCTGTTTTGTTCTACCTGATCTCTCTTTCCCAGACACCCACATGTCTCACTCTTCTTCGAAGTCTCTGATCTTATCAGTGAAGCTTTCCCTGGCCCACCCATTGACATTGTAAGTCCCCTCTTCCCCCACGGCCTTCCCATATCTTAAAAAAAGCCCTTTTCTCCTTGCCATGAGGAGGAAATAGACCTCACTAGGAAGTAACATTTTTCCCCACAAGACACAGAAAGCCTTTGAACAGCCCATAACAGCACAGCAACAGGAGAGGCCTTCGAAATCCTTGCAGTCAGTTCTTCCATTTCACAGATGGAGACAAGAAGGCTCGGAGAGGGAAAGTGAGAATAAGAAGCTGTGTCTGGGAAGGGAAGCCAAGTCCAGCCATGCATTCATTCATTTAGCAAACATCTACTACATGTTAGGGTCTTGAGCTACCCTGGTGAATAAAACCGGTTTCAGTTCTTCCCTACCTCTCTCTAGAGCCTCCCACCTCATCAGAGAGGGAGCCACTGAACAAATCACTACATAAACAACCGTGAAATTCGGAGGTGGTAGGTGTTTTGAAGAAGTCCTCGGTGCTATGACAGCACAGTTTGAGGTGTTGACTTGGACGGAGAGATCAATGCACGCTTCTCAGCTAGCACTGGCGATGGACAAATGATTGACAGGTGGCTGATGAGAGCAAAGGGCATTTCAGGCAGCCTAGCAGAGTGCAATGTAAGATGAAGACAGAAATGGAGGTAGAGGTTAGAGTCTGTGGCTCCCTATAAGCTGTGATAAGAAATTTTATCCTCACTCTAAGAAATGCTGAAAGGTTTATCTGATTCCTATTTCCATTCCTTACCTTGAAGCACACTGACAAATAATGTTAAGGATAAGTAATAGAGGAGGCAGATTCAATTTCTATTTATATCCATGGACCATCCAAAGGGTGAAAAATACACTTGGAAAACATTCCTTCGGTCCCTCGCCATATTGTACTTTCCTGGCCACCTGGGCAGTCAAATGCCTTCTGTTTCTCTGCAAGCCTGATTTGTGTGTGCACTGCACACACACACGCACACACACACACACACACACTTCACATGTACTTCGTCATTTTAGCAAACAATGTCTTGACATTCCTGATACAGGAATAACAGAGCTTATTCTGATTAATCTCATTTAATTCCAATTAGTTTATCCACTTGGGTCATTTGATCTGCAATTACTTGCTGTCAGGGCGCTGAGAATAATGCCCATCCTGACTTCTCCAAATGATGGTAATTCAATTGAGAGGTCTCTCCTGGTGTTACGGAGTTCCAGAACATAGAGAAGCACCCTGGAGCATCCTTATTAGTCACTTTGGAAGGTTTGTAATGTCTGTTTGCCTAGTTGAATGTTGCTTTTCTGCAAGAACCATGTGTTTCTGACACCTGGGGCCTCTCCTTGCTGGAGAGATTTGTCCCTCCCAGGGCTAGCCTTCCATATGCAAACCAACCAACGCCAAGGTCTTATCTCCTGTAATCTGGCTCTTACACTGTGGGCCACTCCCCTGCTCCAGTCACCCAAGGACTGGGTACCAGACAACTCCAGACAGCCCTAACCCCAGAGCCCACCGAAGTTATTCAAACTAGCCACTCCTAAGCCCACTCACCCTGCCTCACGAGTCCCTTCCCTGGAAACCACAATAAAGGCTCTTCCCAATGTTTTTCTCCATCACGTCTGCCTCTGACTGATCCTGGTGTCTCCCCATGTAGCCCTGCATGATGTGCTCCACCCCTCCTCTTGGCAACTGTGACTAACAAACTACCTTCAATAACAGTCATCTCCTGAGGTGCCTGGCTGGCTCAGTCGTGAGGGGCAGAGGTGCGTGCAACTCTTGGTTATGAGTTCGAGCCCTTTGTTGGGTGTTGAGATTACTTAAAATAAAGAAATAAAATTAAAAACAAATCATCCCCTGATCCGTTGGCCTTATCCTATCCGAATACAAATAAAACCTACACTTTCAAACATCTTCCTCAGATTCTCTTCTTTCATTCCCTTCCGAGAACTCCCATGTGACAGCCCTCTGGCCTCCCTGGGGTATGTGCTAGTGGAAAGACACAGATTTTAGAGCCTGGCAGACCAGAGTTGATAGCCCTGGGGAGCCAGGGACTGTGGTTTCACCCCCTTGACCCTTCCTCCCCCACGTACAGAAGCGAGGATCACAGTCATCTCACGGCGTTGCTTGAGGCTTGAATGAGATAATGCAGGTCACGCCTCTAGCACAGGACCTAGTACATGGTGGCTGCTTAACGTGTTGGGTCCCCCCTCCCGTTAGTAATCGGAGAGCCTCCTTTGCTGTCTGTTTTCTGCCTGCCAGTTTTATTGTTCAGTCAACCGGGAATCTTGAAGAAAATCCAAGGATGATTTATTGTAAGCTTTTCAACCTTTGCTTCCTTTATTTGTTAACCTCCAGCCAACCAGAGCCTTTTATTTTCCCCTCCACAAGCCCCCTGCAGACTCTGACAGGTTCTGAGGGGGTGTTTTTGATGAACTGCTTGGACCCAGCGCTCACTCTGCTCTCTTGCCGAGCCTGTCAAAAGAGGGCTCCACGGACACAGAACTTAGAGTCGGGCCTGAGTTCCAGCTCTGACTGCTTCTCATGCAGGCCTGGGGGCATGTTAGTTAACCCCTCTGAGCATTCGCTTCCCCCTTTGTGAAACCAGGATGAAAATACTCCTGCTGCCTCCAACTTACTACCGTTTTGTGAAGCCCCATGAAATGATAGGACACCAGCAAAAGCTTAATGAACAACGACACAAGAGGCAGCCAGGGCTGACCCTCTGTTTTTCTTCTTCTGTGTATCTTGACCTCCCCTCTCTCCTTCCTGTCCTCTACCGTCCAGGCCTCCTGGACCTCACCCACCCAGCCCTTCCCTTCCCCCTCCCATCCCCGCCCCAGGCTCTGAGTCCAGCCTGAAAGACCTTCCTTTCTCCCTTACCTTGAGGATTCATAGAGGGAACCTCTGTGAAGGGGTCAGAGAAAACCCCAGGGAAAGTAAAGGGAGAAGAAAGATCAGCTCTGTGTGTGTGCAGGTGTGGGCACGTGTGCACGGACACTCACTACGTCCCAGGCGCTGTCCTGTGTAAACCTCTTAGCCCTGGAAAGTGGGGATCCTCAGTGTCAACACCTTACAAATGAGGACATGCATGCATATTGATGAGACACACGTGCAAAAACTAGTTGGGAAGTGGCCCATCCTGGATTCTAAATGAGTACTTTTTTGAGCCTGAGCTCTTGACTATGCAATCACATTATAAAAAACGCTCCCAGGCAGCCAATCCCAGGAAGGAAACACCTCCCTTGGGGCCTGTGTTCTCCTACCTGACTCTGACGGTTTCCGTGTGTTCGTCTCCTGCACTAAACAGTGAGCCTCTTCTTTGGTCCTCTTTCAATGCCCATGGGGCCGAAGCCAGCACACACACGTTCTCACTGAATGTTTGCCGCATTTAATTTAATTAAAAGGAACATCCCTGCTCCACTCTGGGAAGAGAATGCACACATGAGAACAGGAGAAAAACGACCATGAAGGAGTAGCAGGGAGTAAAGATACCTATCATGGAATGGAGGATTTCTCCCTTCACATGTCTGTGTTTTCAGAATGAAATGTTAGTGCTCGGTGCATGTTGGTACCGCACCTGGCATCGCCTAAGCCTGGCATCACCAGAGTATGAGCGGGATGGTCTCTGTTGCATCTGGTGAGTTACACTGAGCAAGGACTGAGCACCCCTTTGGGGACAAAGTACCGGTCATGGAACGCAGCGGCAGCTCTTTCTCTCAAGGAGCGTGTAGTTGGGCCCAGATAGAGCTGGGTGAAGCGAGTGCTCGGTTGTACCAACGAGAGATTTCACCACACGATGTTGTAATTGATACTTGGACTTTTTCTTTGGATTTATTTCTCTTGCAAGTTTTGCAATGTTTAAGCAGCCAGAGACCAATGAGAATTGGGATTCTGGCGTTCCATCTCAGACACTTGGCTCTAATTTACCTATGCTCACTCCTTAGTCGCCTTAGGGGCTACTGTTGACTGAAGGCACTGGGACCGTTTATCTGTGTCCCAAATTCAAACTGTGATTCAAAAGTGGCCCTCTGAAGGAGAATGTGTGAAAAGGTTGGCTGTTTTATAAAAAAGTGTGAAAAAGAAGAAAAAATGAACCAAGGCTAAGATGTAATACAAGACAAAACAAAACCAACAAACCCTGAGCCAAACCAAACCCAGGCAAACACTCAAACCTGTTGCTGATTCTAGAATCTCGGTGACGTGCTTCTACATCCAGTGTCCTGTCAGTGTGTTGAAGTGTGAAGGAAATGAGTCCATGGCGTCTGCTCTGCCGTGGGTTTGGGAATTCATTGTGTCTTAGCCTCTGTCTCCTCATCCCCGAAATGATTTAGTTGCCCCCTAGAGCAGAGAATCAGACTGTGTGGCCACCAGCGTCCACCATGGCCATGGCAGTTCCTTCCAGCTCTCTAGACCAATCCTCCAGAAGAACCTCTGTTTCAGGGAGCTTCATGATAACTAACCTTTTCGCTCCCTTTTCCCCCTCAGAGAAGCACAGAAGCTGAACAGGAAAAAAAAAATGCATGAAGAGTTTTCTAGCAAACAATACTTTGTATGGATGCGGTGCTTTAAGGATAAAACATATCCACTCACGTTAACACCTTCAATCTTGACAAAAATCTTAAGAGACAGGCAGGATTTTTCACAGTTTTTTCTTCACAGTTGAGTAAACCCAGGGCGGAGATGCTAACTGGCTTCACCATCGCCTGGCTGTTAAGAGGTCTGGGAGACACAGGAGCTCATGCGAGTCTGACCTCTAGTACCTCTTATGACCAGGCCATTCTAGAAGAACTTCTGGAAAATTCTCCCTTCTCCTTTGCTTTTGGCCAAATCCTTTCTGGGGCACAGGGAATGGCCGGGAGAGTCACGTTCTTCTGTTAAAGGCTCATAGTCCATTCTTACTGGTGTCACCTCTGGTTCTTCTGCGGTGGGGAGACACAGGCCATCCTGTCTCCCCCACAACCTGGTTCCTCTGCAGGAAGGCCTGTGGTCCCAGGCCTCAGTGTGGAGCTCACATGTAACCTCCTTAGGAAGCCAGAATGGATGCTCAGCCTGGGGCAGGGGCCCCTCCCTGCTCCCACAAAACGTTGTGCCTTTCAGCTAGGATGATAACCGATTAATTCCTTTTCCCTCAGGGGCAGTGGACTTGCTCTGCAGAAATCCTTCTGACCACAAATTCACATTGGAATCCCCTGCTCCCTCCCACTCCGTGGCAGCAGGATTCTAAGGAGGCCCTGAAGTTTTTCATCCCCTTGTGTGCTTGCCTTGTAGAACTCCACCCTGCCCTGGGTGTGGGCGGGGCCTGGAGATGTGATGGGGTATCACTCCCGTGACTAGATTACACTGTAAGAGACTCTGTCTTGGCAGGCTGGAGGGAGACGTTACCTCTCGAGGGCTTCGAAGAAGGAAACTGGCATGTGTACAGGGGACCACTTGGCAGGGAATGACTGGTGTCTTCTAGTTTCTGAGAGTGGCCATGGCCAATAGCCAGCAAGAAAGCTGGGCTCTTGCAGCATTATTTTTAATAGTCAAGATATGGAAGCAACCTAAGTGTCTACTGATGGATGACTAGATAAAGAAGATATGGTCTATAGACACAATGGAATATTACTCAGCCATAGGAAAGAGCGTTGCCATTTGCAACGACTTGGATGGACCTACAGGGTATTAGGCTAAGTGAAGTAAGTTGGACAGAGAAAGACAAATACCATATGATTTCACTTACATGTAGAACTTAAAAAACAAAACAAGCAAACAAACCAAAAAACAAACTCAATAAGTACAGAGAGCAAACTTGTGGTTGCCAGAGGGCAGGTGAGTGGGGGGATGAGTGAAATAGATAAAGGGGATTAAGAGTATAGTTAGGGGCACCTGGGTGCTTTGGTTAAGTGGCCAATTCTTGATTTTGGCTCAGGTCATGATCTCACAGTTTGTGAGTTTGAACCCCACATCGGGCTCTGTGCTGACAGCACGAAGCCTGCTTGGAATTCTCTCTCTGTCTCTCTCTCTCTCTGTCCCTCTCTCTGCTCTCTCTCTCTCTCTCACAAAATAAATAAACATTTTAAAAAAGTACAATTATCATGCAAGCATGAGTACTGTACAGGAATGTTGAATCATATTACACCCCAAACTAATATAACACCGTATTTTATACTTCAATTAAAAAATAAAAAATAGGGGCACTTGGGTGGCTCAGTTGGTTAAGCTTCTGACTTCACCTCAGCTTCATGATCTCATGGTTTGTGGGTTTGAGAACCTGTGTTGGGCTCTGTGCTGACAGCTCAGAACCTGGAGCCTGCTTCAGATTCTGTGTGTCCCTCTCTCTCTGCCACTCTCCCACTCATGCTTGGTCTCTCTCTCTCAAAAATAAACATTAAAAAAATAAATAAGAAATAATAAATAAAAAAAGAAAGTGGTGCTCTCAGTTGTACAACCACAAGGAACTGAATTCTCCCAACAAACAGTGAACTTGGTAAAGGACCCTGAGCTCCAGATGAGAACTGTACCATTACTGTTGCAGCCTGGTGAGACCCTGATCAGAGGACCCAGCCAACCCATATCAGGACTCGTGAGCCTTGGGAACAATGAGATAAGAAATGTATTGTTTTTTTTTTTAATTAACATTTTTTATTTATTTTTGAGAGACATAGAGACAGAGCATGAGTCGGGGAGGGGTAGAGAGAGAGAGGGAGATACAGAATCTGAAGCAGGCTCCAGGCTCCGAGCCGTCAGCACAGAGCCCGACACGGGGCTCGAACTCGCAGACTGTGAGATCATGACCTGAGCTGAAGTCGGCCGCCTAACCAACTGAGGCACCCAGGCACCCCAGAAAATTACGGTACTTTTTTTTACATAGCAATAGAAAACTAATACACCCAGCAAAGATATTAAATGCACAATGAGGAATCAGTTACAGTTGCATCCTATTTCTTTCCCCATCAGGGACGCAGTAGCACATAGTAGTTAAGAATGTGAGGGGCGCCTGGGTGGCTCAGTTGGTTGAGCGGCCGACTTCGGCTCAGGTCATGATCTCACGGTCTGTGAGTTCGAGCCCCGCGTCGGGCTCTGTGCTGATGGCTCAGAGCCTGGAGCCTGCTTCAGATTCTGTTTCTCCCTCTCTCTTTGCCCTTCCCCTGATCATACTCTGTCTCTGTGTCTCTCAAAAATAAATAAACATTAAAAAAAAAAAGCTTAAAAAAAAAAGAAGAATGTGGACTCCTGGGGCACCTGGTGGTTCAGTCAGTTAAGGGTCTGACTTTGGCTCAGGTTGTGATCTCACGGTTCATGAATTCGAGTTCCGTGTCAGGCTCTGTGCTGACAGCTTGGAGCCTGGAGTCTGCTTTGGAGTCTGTGTCTCCCTCTCTCTCTGCACCTCCCCCGATTGTGTGCACTCTCTCTCTCTCTCTCTCTCAAAAACATTAAAAAAAAAAAAAAAGAATGTGAACTTTGGGGCCAACCTGCCTTGATTCATATCCCAGCTCTGCTAACTATTGTGTGATTTTGGGCAAACTACTTAACCTCTCTGTGCCTCAATTTGCCCCTTCACAAGATAGGTCCGATAATAGTACCTACCTTAGATTACTACTTAAACTAATTTACTAGTGAATTTTTACATGTAAGGTGCTTAGAACTGTGACAATACATAGCAAGCAGTACCCAAGTGCTTCCTAAAAGCATTAGCAAATCAAAACCAAAAATGGAATAACAGAATTTGTGTTCAGAGACACACACAACGGTCTCATATTCTAGACCTAGAAACTGAGCTCAAGAGATGTCTTATTCAAGGTCAGAGGGACGGTTTGAAATTCACCAATTACATTTAGTCCTGATGGTAAGGCTCTTGGAGTCCACAGGATAAAATCATACTGTAATCCATTCATGGCAAAATCAGGCCTATATTACGGTAAAGAAAAACAAACCAGTTTCTGGTCTGTCCCTGCCGGCTGGGCCACTTAAATCAGGTTTGCCTCCTTGTTCTTTAGGCTGATGATTGTCCTCTGTCGGGTGTGATAAAGACTCTCTCCTTGACCCACCTCTGTACGGGCTCCTCTGAGCCCTCTTTGTGACATGGTCCGTTCCTGTCTGCAGTGAGCTCCACCCATTGTAGCAAAGAATCCTGCTAACAAGTCAGCTAGGAAGCCTCCCCCCCACCTTTGACAGCTGATCAGGCTTGACATCTGACCAAGTTCTTTACCCCTGCCTTTGATGCATAAGTCCTGGACCTCCCTCAGCAAGAATCCTGTTAATTCGGTTTAGGAAGACTCTCACTAAGACCTTGAGGTCTCCTTTTGGTGATTTTCCAACCACCAGTCCTCCCCTCTCCCCTCAGCTCGTTGTCTATAAATCCCCCTGTATCTGGAGCTGAGCTCAATTTCTCTCCCCTATTATAGCAATAGTCTTGACACCTGAATAAAGTCATCCTTACCATTTAACAGGTGTCAATCATTAATTTTTCTTTAATAGGAGTCATCTGTCTTGAGAGTCTTTCAGGAGCACAGCCTGGCGCGAGCCCTTTCTGCCAAGCTCCCGTAACACCTCCAGCCCCTCTCCCGATACTTCCATATGTGTCACTCTTCATACACCTGTCTTCCTCCTGGACACGGGGGTGAGGGGTTGGGAGGGTGGATCCATGAGCCTGAGGGCTGTGTCTAATTCATCTTTGAATTATCACCGCTTGGCACGGTTGCTGAACCTTAGTAACTATTTTTCAAAAATGAACCAATCTATCTCCTAAATGGCAATTTTCCGAGGTATCTAGTGATGCCTGCCAGACATGCTGTCAGAGCTCCACAAAGGTTTGGAAAGAAGCTGATGCTTAAAGGCACGAAGAGACCATGTCATGTGTGTGGACCAGGAGCCTCTGCACCACCAGGGGGTTTGTTAGAAATGCAGAATCTGGGATGCATGCATTGAATTCGCTTTTTTTTTTTTTTAATGTTTATGTATTTTTGAGAGAGAGAGAGAGAGAAAGAGAGAGAGAGAGAGAGAATGTGGGAGAGGGGCAGAGAAAGAGGGAGACAGAATCTGAAGCAGGCTCCAGGCTCCGCGCTGTCAGTGCAGAGCCTGACACAGGGCTCAAACCCACGGATGGTGAGATCATGACCTGAGCTGAAGTCGGATGCTTTACTGACTGAGCCACCCAGGCGCCCTGCACTGAATCAGCTTTTATTTATTTATTTATTTTTTAATGTTTATTTATTTTTGAGAGACAGAGAGACAGAGCGTAAGCATGGGAGGGGCAGAGAGAGAGGCAGACACAGAATCAGAAGCAGGCTCCAGGCTCTGAGCTGTCAGCACAGAGCCTGACGCGGGGCTCGAACTCAGACTGTGAGATCATGACCTGAGCTGAAGTTGGCCGCTTAACCGACTGAGCCACCCAGGCGCCCCTGAATCAGCTTTTAATAAGATAGATGGTCACAAAGGATTCCCATGTGCTTTAATGTTGGAGAAGCACTAGTTATAGGCCAAAGAAGAAACATACCCCACTGACGACTAGGCTTATTCTCATTATTAAGGTCCTTTGAAAAACAAAGATTCTCTAACCTTGTGTGAGCCGAATCCCTGGGAAACAATGCAGACAGCTGGCAACATCATGAGCTCTGGAGTACATAGATTGGCCTTGATTTTCACGGCTCTTATTTAATGTTTCTGAGCTTCTGTTTCCTTACCTTTAAAATGGAGATACTACTTACATTATACCTTCTATTGCTGGTTAAATAAAATAATGCAAATTGTATACTTGTCCGCAAACGTCTGTCCATCCCCCTCCTTCCCATCTCTGACCGATCCTTGCCTACATCATTCAGAACGGTTCACAACATCAAGCAACAGTAGAAGAGGCCCTAGACTCTTGGGGAGGGAGACTGTGATGTCTAGGTCCGTTTACAGTGAGCTCGGGAGTGCTGCAGGAGACCAGCAGACAGACTCCTGTCCACTGATTCGCCCCCACACCATACACATTTCCCTGCCATCCCCCAAAATTGTGTAGTCAGAAAAATAGTGTTTGGTTTGTGGCTCCACCAAGTACTTCCACTGAGCCTCGGTTTCCCCATCTATGAAAATAATAATCCCTCCTCTCAGGGGATTCCTGTAGATGACAGAGAAATTTAGCACACCAGCACATAAATGCCGCATAAATGGTAGCTGGGATTGGCTTCAGGTAGCCCTGAGCAATTTTAGAATGTTCGAAGTGGATTTGTTGTCAGAGGACAGGATTAATTGGGGGTCTTCCATCAGTCCTTTCTGCTGGACGAGACATAGGTTTTATATTCAAATAACTTGAGTCGATGACATGCCCAAGCTCAGAGTTGCCATTGTTTAGGTATATAGATAAGACACACAGGACTGCAGGGTGTCTCACTCATGGGACTTTGGAATCTGAGAGTGACTAGCTTGGTGTTAACACAGTGACCGGGACCAGCAGGAAAACAGGCATTTCTGAGTGGGGCTTTTGGTTTTGAGGCCAGATTACCAAGCCAGTGTGCACAAAGAGGGCTCATTGTCCCTCCACATCAAGGGTTTTGGTTATCAGCAGGTCAGTCTTCTCTTACCTACTTAGAAGACCTTTCTGATCTTGGAAAGGTCTGAATACTAGATATAGATCTTAATATGGGGGAAGGAAACCTAGTTACACAGCTCTACCTAAGTATTAAATACTCTTTGGGGAGGTTGAAAATATTAATGAGTTGGTTAAAGTGGGTCCATACATAATGAAGTCGGGGAAAGGTAAGAATTCTTGGATTGTTGTTTAATCTTTTTCCCTCGTAGATCTGAGAAACTGAGCTAAAAATGTCCGCATTTACATCCACATGTAATATACATTCATTGGAACACACAAAGCATTTCAGCCAATGAGTGTATCTTAAAAGTCGCTACGTAACTTTCAAGTATGTATCTTATCACTTTCATTGGTGATAAGATAACTAAGTGGGGTTAGTGCTGTGTCCCCTTGACCATATGTCCTGCCTGCCATGGCGTCCCACCTATTGGACCATCTCACGAATGCACATGCGCACACATTGATGGTGAACCTTCTGAGGACTGGCTTCTTTAACACTATTTACCAAATAATTTTATGATACATAATATACTATATAATATTCATGAATTTAGGGAGTCACACATGCACATGTATCTATTTTATGAACTGCTTTGTATATGTATACCTACTTCTCATTCAAAACACTAAACTATTGCAAAATGACTGTGTTTTTTAAAAATGTCTTGGTCGTAAAGTGCAAAGGACCCAGGAATTATTCCTGATTAGAGACTGTAGGCAGCTATGCAAAATGTGTCTGAGATCGGATCGGACCCTGGAGTTAGGGGTGGAATGGACGTAGTTACTGTTACACAGAAATTATTAGGGCAACCAGCAAACTGTGTAGACTGTGTACTAGATGATTGTATTGTAGCAAAATTTTCTTGAATTTCATCACTGCATCGTGGTTATATGAGAATGTCCTTTAAAACAAATACATGCTAAAGTTTTCAAACTAAAAAGGGGTGTGACATCTACCATCCACTCTTTTTTTTTTAATTTTTTTAATGTTTATTTATTTTTGAGACAGAGAGAGACAGAGCATGAGTGGGGGAGGGGCAGAGAGAGAGGGAGACACAGAATCCGAAGCAGGCTCCAGGCTCTGAGCTGTCAGTACAGAGCCCGACGCGGGGCTTGAACTCACGGACTGCGAGATCATGACCTGAGCCGAAGTCAGATGCTCAACCGACCTAGCCACCCAGGCGCCCCTACAATCCACTCTTAAAGGTTCCACAAAAAATATTATAGACAGAGAGATATAAAGCATAAGTGATCAAATGTTAACAACTGGTGAATCTAAATGAAGGGTATACAGTTCTTTGTGTTATTCTACAACTCTTCTGTATGCAAGTGTAAGTTTAAAAATAAAAATAAACTGGGGGTTTATTTAAAAATAAACTGGGGTGCCCGGGTGGCTCAGTCGTTTAGGCATCTGACTTGATTTCACCTCAGGTCATAATCCCAGGGTTGTGGGATGGAGCCCTGAGTCAGGCTTAAGATTCTCTGTCTCCCTGTCCCTCTGCCCCACTCATGTGCTCTTTGTCTAAAAAACAAACAAAACACCAAAAAAAACTACAATTGTTGACATGAATGTAATAAAATGAAACCTATCTTAGCATTGTGTGCTTTTTAGCTCTCCAGGTAACTGTATTACCTGAAAGCTGGCTGCATTCCCAGTGCACACCCCACAGTAGAGGCTCCATAACTTCTTTGTGGAATGCAGAAAGAAATATTAGAGAGGACATTGAAATTACTCTGATGCCACCACCAGAGCCCTTCCTTTCTTCCTTCAGAATTTCAGCAGCATAACCTACCCAGGAATCTCTTGACGAGTTCTGCTCTGGGCAAACTCTGTCAGTCATTCCATGACATCGTCCCAGCCTCATTGGTCGGTCCCAAACCTTGGGAAACACTTTCCCAAAACTGATGGACCTCCTTTCAATCCAGAAAAAGCCATCTCTCAAGACTCTCTGAATGTGTTGGAAAAAACAAGGACCAACTCCATTGAAGAGTCACAATCAGAAACCCAGCATTTTTGTGGTGCCCCGTTATGTCCTTTCAGATATCACCAACCATTTCTTGAAATTGGGGGGTTCTTACTAAGAACATTTTTGTTAAATGAATGAAGACAAAAAGCATGGTATCTCTGACATGAGATTCTATGGGTCTGAAACTACTTAGAATGCACTTAGTGGATAACTGACATTTCAAAAACTTCGATGACATTAAATTGAAAATAAACACTTAGGATTAAAAAGGCAAGAAAAAAAAAAAGCATATCACCATGAACTACATGATGATGTGGTTGCATAAGCCTGTAGCCAAACTGAACTCAGTGTTGTAGGGGGAGACAGCAGTGCAGAGTGGGAAGACATGGGTTTTTGAAATCAGCCAGATTTTGGCTCAAATTCCAGAACCTCCATGAACAACCTGCATGATTTTGGGCATCTCACATAATTGCTCTGAGGTTAGTTCCATTAGCTAAACGGTAGGGGTAGTCAAACCTTCCTTACATTATTATGTCCCTGTGAAGACTCATCAGTACCAACTACCACAGAAGTCTTAGTTCAGTAAATGGTAGCTCTTATTATCTTCCCTGAGAGTGTGCAGGAGCCATGTCGGAGGGGATTTTAATCACGTTTCTTCCACTAACACAGAGCTCCCTAAAGGCCGGGTAACCACAAATGAAGCCTTAACTCAAAGACAGTAGAGTCTTTGAAAGGAACAGAATTAAAGTAGGGTCTGTCCTTTCATGATGGGGTACAAAGAAGCTATTAGTCAACTTGGCAAATATGTGCTCTGTAAATCGGCCCAACACATTCAGAGAGACCACTTTGAAGCGGCGAGCTGAGTTCAGGTCTAAGGGCGAGATTAAAACATAGCGTCTCTACCTGTGCCGTGTAATCTAGGAGGTAACCCAGGAGAAGCATTCAGGGAATGAATTACTGCTTCCTAGAGTTGATCCCAGCCATGTCTAAATATGATTATAGACGGCCAGGCCTATTTCAAATGAACTTTCAGAAAGTCCATGAGCACAGCAAGATTTGGAGCATCTAGGAGAGGTCACTGTCTAGACTGTGTTATTGGATGGATATTGAAGGAGAAAGGCTAGAAATCTAATTCTCTTCCTATATAGGTTCAAAGGCTCTCATCTGCCAATATTTACTATGTTTCTTTCTTGCTGGGGAACGGAGCAGAATTGCAGGTTATGTGGTTTTGGATCCACCCAACTAGGCAGGGGTTTAAATTCTGGTTCTGCCATATATTGAAGATGTGAATTCAGGGAAGCTGCTACATTTCCCAGAGCTCCCTCGGCTTCCTCATCCAGAAGTAGTAATTTTCGTTTTGCAGCTTTGCTGCAAGGATTCAATGAGCTAATGCGTGCAAAAGGCCCTTTTTACATAGTGGTTACTCAATAAATCGTAGCTCTTCCAGACACAGAATAGTATGGGGGCCAAAGGAGAGGAACCTTTCTTTCCTCCCAGCTGAAATCCAAGATGGCATTGGCTTCATTAGGCATGAAAACATCAGTGTGGCCCATTTATAAGCTTGTTTTGTCCTGGGGAACTGCTATTAAGGAATCCATCCACATCAGTAGTGACTGCCTCTGCCCACAGGCAGCGCCCCCCACACTTGAACTGGGGCGGGCAGTGAGCTGCTGCTCCCGGGGGAAGTTCTGGGAATTCATTCTGTTGGCTCTGCAGACCTCGGCCTCCACCGACTTGGCAGCCTCTGTGTTGAACTTGGGCCTTAGCCAGCATCTGAGCTCTAGCCTCAAGTGAGACCGGCTTCACTGTGTCAGGCACCTGTCTTTGGGGGACTAGGATTTTCTCCTGTTGGGTGTGGAGAGTCAGTTTCTGACTTTAGTAAATTCAGTGTGCATGAAGCTACATCATCCTCCAATTTGTACCTATTGTCTCAAAGTACTTAGTACCTTCTCTTCTTCTCAGAGGTGACCCGGTCTGCGTGGTAAGTGATTAGGTCACTACGATACCCATAGAAACGCAAGTGAAAGCAAGGTGACTGGGCACCCTTCCAGGGGCTGTGAAAAATTAAAATAAAATAAAAAGCTTTAGGGAATTAAAAATTGATTTTTAACGTCAAAGAACTAGTACTACTGTACATTTTCACTTGGCTCAAGTAGCTGGTAGTGATTAATTAAAAATTATATCTATTAACAATGGTCTTCTCTAGAAAAGAGAGTTTTTGAGTGAGTGAATGAGAGTGTGTGTGTGTGTGTGTGTGTGTGTGTGTGTGTGTGTACACAACGAAGAGAAAAAGGCACTGGTGTTCTGGTAAATATTTAACGACCAGCTCTTGGGGGGGGGTGCCCTGATCTGTGGTTTTCGGATTTCCATGGCATAAATACTTCCATCACGGCCAATTTCAAACACAAGAGTAGGAGAGGGATGTGCACAGTAAGTTCTCGTGAGCTGGTAGGGGCTGGCTTTCACATACCTATGGAGAAAGGGGACTTTACCATGTACTTTTTTAAATACTTTTGTGATATTCTACTTTTTACAGCATTCATATATTAATTTTGCGATATGCATGCTACCTATACACTATATATATGTAATACTGTGATATGCACATGCATACACACACATAAACTTATCCATATCCGTGTGAGGGTGAGTCCTAATAATTGTTTTCCTAAGTTTTTGAAAATCGACCTGAGTGAAATCTCCACTTGAGCATGTAACACACAGAAGGGTCTCGTAGGTCAGATTGCGGTGGGATGTCACATGGCCACTAGGACAGAGGGTTGGGGTTCGCTCTGCTACGGATGACCAGGATTTAACACGCTATCATCTGGGATATAAAGCATCTGGCTTCCGTGCCGAGACAGAAGCTGGACGGAGACCCTGAAGATGCTTTGAGAGTCCTAGAGGGTGTGGTGAGATCTAACCTCAAAAAAGGAGAAAACAAGATTAAAGTTCGAATGGTGAGAAAAACAAAATGGGAGAACACGAAGTGTAAAGTTGCAGTTTATCGATCTTGCTCTCTACCCTGGAGTGCGTCTCTGCAGCTTCTTACAAGAGTGGAGGGAGGGAGCAGGGGAGACACAGTCCGTACTTTCGTTTATTGAATGCAGCGTTCGCTGGTCACATTGCAACTCAATACAAACAGCCCAGCCTAGAGGAGGGCGTGGACTTTTTTTCGCATCAATGTAAACACAACATTAATATTGAAGACTCAAGAAAATGGGTAAAAAGTCCAGTGTCTCCTCAATCCTTGTAATGGTAAAGGTGCTTGCCTGCCTCTGGACAGGTCCCAGAGGGAGCCCGAGGCCATGACCTCCCAGCCGCAGCGAAGCGGCACGGACGTGGAGGAACCCAACGCGTTCTTCCTCAAGGTCTCCACAGGGACCCGTGAATCTTCGGAATTGGGCTTGTGTGAATTATTAATGTTCTTCTAAAGGCCTGAGAGGTTCGTACCTTCCGTGTGCACCGAAACAGCCCCTTCAGAGCCCTTTCCTCATGAAGCGGTCACTGCCAATAGAAAATGTGACCAGTTGTAGAACGGATGGTCTTCCTATTTCCACAGTCCCTGTCTTAGCCCCTGGATTCTGGAGAGTAGGGAATTCAAGGTCATGGGGGCCTCAGTGAGAATCCCGAAGAGGGCTGCCCAGGTTTAAGTATTGGCTGAAGACTCTTGTCCTCCTTGCTGGGCCACCACTCAGAAGGGCATGTTGGCTGACGTAGCTGATTCTCCTCCAGAGACTTTAAAGATAGAGTTTTCGATTTTGGATTCCCAGACCAAAAACAAACAAACAAACAAACAAACAAAATCCCCCCAAAGGAAAACAAATCAAAGCAAAACACGAGCGACCTTGAGGATAAAGAACCAACCCACCCCACCTCCAGGTCCCACCAGGTACACGTCCCCATTGGGTCTTTCCACATGGTTGGTTCAGATCCCCGGATGGCTCCCACCTTGGATACGCGGCTAGATTGCAGGACACAAAAGAAAGTTTCCTCTGGACAAAGAGACAGTTTTGCTTTTATTTTCTGGGATGGCTAACCCCCAGCACCCTGACTTCCCTTTCTTAAAAAGCAACGAGAACACCCCAAAGACCGGCTCGGCTTTGTGGCTTTTTAGTAGGATAACCCCTTTGCTCCCTCGAACTCCTCTGTGTCCCGTTCTTGAAGAGACTGTGTCCATGAGCTTCTCTTCCCGATTCTGGGAATGCCAGACTGTGGAGCCGAGAGGAGCGGGCCGGATCCTTGTCCCAGATCTCTGTAGTGCGGGCGGCTTTGTTGGGCCAAAGAGACAAATAAAAACGAACCAAAAAAGCATTGCTCAAATTTTGAGTTTGAAGGCTGGGCCCCAAACGGCAAGTGGCGTTCCCCCTGCAGAACAGGTCTCTCCCTGGCGGTGGGCTTCCTGGTGCTAGCTGTTGTTCTCGGCCGTGAGATATTTGAGGGCGGCAAAGCCGTAGCGGCGGGACATGTCCTGCTGAAACTCTTCCTTGAGGGTTTTGAGACAGATGCGGTATTGCTTGTTGGACCGGAACTTGGTGATGTCGAAGCTGGGGGCGTGAGGCATGTGAATCATGTAGGCGTTGGGCAGCACGACGAACTCGTACTCCTGGAAGACAAGAGTGGGGTGAGCGCTTGCCAGAGCCCTCAGGAATGCACGCCGCGGAACGCCCGAGCGCGTCACCAAATGACAAGGTGATTGAAGGCGGTGGGGACGATGCTGGCAAGGAGGGTGGTGCCAGGGAAAGCCCGCCACGCCGGAGAGGGACGCGCAGGGCTGTTTCCCTGACTCTCGACAAACTTCTTGGCTTCTCTATGCCTTGGTTTTCTCATCTATAAAGTAAAAGTAATAATACCTACCTTGAAAGATGACTAATAACGTATGGATGGCGCTGGGCAGAGCTCATGACCCATGAAAGATTCTTGATAAATGTGAGCACACGCCCGTGTGGTTGTTCTAGAATGACACGAGCCACGAGAGACTCTGTTGCTCAATTAAATGATGTCTGTTTATGTGATTTCTCATAGGGCTTGAGATTTGACAGACTCAACATATTAGTACACACGAGGGGACAAAAAAGGAATTAAAAAAAAAAGATCCCACTGGATTGAAAGTTCATTAGGAACAGAGCTCTTGCCTACCTATCCTTCGTACACATCACATGGCTACACAGTGGCCTCCACTTGGCAGAATACAGAGAGGAACTCAGACCAAAAGTAAAATGCCTCCGAACAGCCCAAATGAGTGACACAAATCTAGGACATGTAACAAAGCAGAACCCGGCACACCTTCACTCAGACTCTGTGTATTCTGATTTTGGACATAATGTCTGATTAGCTTTGGTCATCTAACTTCCCTGCCCAGAGCAGATCAGAATAAACTCTGAGAGAGAAACTCGGAATGGAGAAAGGTAGGGGCACCTGGGTGTCTCAGTCGGTTAAGTGTCCAACTTCGGCTCAGGTCATGATCTCATGGTTTGTGAGTTCAAGCCCCAAGTCGGGCTCTGTGCTGACGGCTCAGAGCCTGGAGCCTGCTTCGGATTCCATGTCTCCCTCCCTGTCTGCCCCTTCCTCCCCCCACCCCCCCCATCTCACTCAAAAATATATAAACATTAAAAAAACGGAGATGGAGAAGGCTGTTAGAGATGGAGGAACACTGACCACAGCAAGAAATGACAGGTGATGGTGAGGAGGAATAAGAAAAAAATCCTGAAAAGAAAACACAAGAGCTCCCAGAGCTTAGCTGTCCGTGACATTTCCCCTGGAGACAAAGAGCTCACCGATCCCATTAGCCCCAGTAGGTGTGGCTGGATTGCCGGTCAGGTATGACCTCATTATTTCCTTAAATCACTGGAAAGGGCAAAACGTGGCTGAGCTACTGGCAAAGAAAGGGAAATAAGGAAAGGCAAATGTTCAAGAGTCCCATCCAAATTGCCTGAAACAAACAAAGCCCGGGTCTCGGTGCTGGAAAAATTAACTTTATTCGAACCAGTTCACCTCACCACACTGCTGGATACAAAAATATTACACTTCTTTTCTTTTAAGCGGAAGCTGAGGCCGACTAGACATTTCTGTCTGTGAGTAGCACTACACTACCTCCAAGTATTATTGACAAAATGGATACTAAAGGTCATGCTTCTGTGGTTAAACACGGACACTATTCTACAACCTTCCATCTACACAGGTGGTTTGCAGCCTAGATGCTTATTCAAACCACTTGGGACTGCTCTCAAATATAACGGAGCCATTGGGAAATTCTCCAGGTGATTCTCAGGCCAGCCAGCACTGAGCATATCCAACCTTGCTTTTTTTTCCTGAATTCGAGGTGCTCCTGTTGACAAATGTGTGCACCGTCTCCATGAGCAGGTGCCTTTGAGAACAGACACAAAGAGAGAAAAGTGGAGGTGAGAGGCCCGGGCATCCTTCTCCTGACTTAACCCGATTAGCTTTGCTCTTGCTTGTTTACACTGGGGCTGACGAACTGCAACAGGTCCAGCTTGTTGCGTGTTTTTATAAATAAAGTTTTATTGGAACAGAGCCACACTCATTTGTTTAGATAAGGGCTACAGCTGAATGACAAAGGCAGAGTTGAGTAGTTGAAAAGGAGACCTGTAGACCCCACAAACTCCCCAAATTTTCTATCTGCTCCTTTGCGTAAAAAGTTTGCAGACCCCTGGTTTAACCTGTTGGGATTCTGCTGATGTCTTCTGAAGCAGGTGTTTAGTAAGTATCAGTTGAATGAATGAAAGTGTTTCACGACTAAATTCAGTCTAAAGATCATCACTTTTAGTTATAAGGTAGCATAATGAGCTGTCCCCCAGTGCATGCCTTGTGTCACTTATGTGGAATTCCTAGACTGATTTGGGCCACTTAAATGGCTCTAATGCCAAGTGATGAGTTTTTATCCTCATCATTAAATTGGATGAGGAAGGAGGGGGGGATGTTTTGTCACAGGACACTCACACTTGCCTGGGTCCTGGCAGGGAATCCGACTCAAAGGTAGAGAAAGAAGGTTTGGGAGTCAACAGCCCTAAGAATTAGCACTGCCATTTTCTCATTTCTGGTCCCTGACCATGTCTTGATCCCTCTCGGGGTTCTGCTTTCTCAGGTCCAAGGCCCCCTTTCAGCCCTGAGGTTTAGGCTGCTTCTCCCCCACAGCCATCATGGTTCATCGTCTCACCTGTGCATCCAGTTCCATGATGTGAGCCACCTTGTTCCAGCCAAAGCCCACAAACCTCCGGTCGTACTCGGGGCAGTCCCTTCTCACGACAACGTATGGCTCAAAATCAGCTTCCCACTCAACACGGTAAGGCGTGGTGGCAGTCCGCCACTTGGCGAAGTTTGTGGGAGCATGGCCTTTTGTCCAGACGTGGTACCTAGGTCACACAGAGAAAAGCCATTGGGCGAAAGGAAGGAAGGAAAGGTCCATGCGGATATAGTCCTTGCACCGTGTCCCCCCGAAAGATGTTCAACCTCTAACTCCCAGCACCTGTGAATGGGACCTCTTTGGAAAGAGGGTCTTTGCACATGTAGCAAGACGAGATCACAGTGGGACAGGACGGGCTCTAATCCGACCACTAGTATCTTTGTAAGAAGAGGAAAATTTGGATACTGAGACACTGGGAGGATGCCACAGACAGGTGGAGGTAGAGATGGAAGGGATGCTCCCACAAGCCAAGGGACACCAGAGATGGCCGCCTCCACCAGGGGCTGGAGGGAGGCAAGGAAGGATTCTTTCCCAGAGCCTTTGGAAGAAGAATGAACCTGCCAACACCTTGACTTTGGATTTCTGGCTTCCACAACTACTTCTGTTGTGTTGAGCTACCCACTTTGTAGAATTTTGTTATGACCGCCTGAGGACACTAAGCCAGTCTGTTATGTATATCCTTCACGGACGAGGAGACTCTCACGAGGAAGGGGTCAGTGAGTGTGCTCTGTTATCATTTATATGGAATGAACTGCAGGCGAGTCTGTGCTGGTTATTCCTACCAGAGAACGAGGTGCCCCCGCCCTCGTGCAACATTCTCCCCCTCGAGGCCCAACCCGTGACCGTATCACTCCTGTGGTTATGTTACATCATACGGCAAAAGGGATCCTTGTAGATGTAATTAAGTTGACCAATCAGTTGACTTTGGATTAGTTAAAAAGGGGTTTCCTGGGGTGGATCTGGCCGAATCACGTGAACTTTTAGATCTGGGTCTGGAAGAGAGTGAAGAGCCATGTGTGAGCCGTCTGTGGGGGCCACGTGGCAAAGAGCCAGCAGGGAAATGGTGACTGTAGCCTTCCAAGGGCAAGGAAAGGAAGTCCATGAGCCCAGAGTTTGGGAGAACGGTAGCCTTGCCCATACTTTGATTTCAACCCAGTGAGATCCTAGTGAGAATCCAGACATTCCACACCCAGATCCCTAACCGTCAGGGACTGCGAGGTAATAAATTTGTACTGTTCAAAGCTTCTAAATTTGTGGCAATTTGTTACACAGCAAATGAATACAATCATACAACGACAATCCTAACAAGCTGTTATTAGGCACTTACTATATATTGGTGATACTGTAAATACTGTATCTATAGCTTTAAATTGGTATAGCTAACTCAATACCAAGTTACAAATAATAAGGCCGGAGCTGGGATTCAATCCTAGACAGCCTGGTTCAAGGGCCAGCACCCCGAACCACTATGCTAGGTTCTCTCTCTTCTGTGTCACTCTTACTCACACTTTCGGGCCTATACATACAGCAGAGAGTCAATGGTCAGACACAAAGTTGAATAAATAACTAACAAGTAATCTAAAAACCAGAGGGGTACCGAAGATGGAGGGCAGCCAGGAGGGTGAGAATCTACCTCTGGAAGCTACAAAGAGATGGCAGGCAGCTGGGAGCCTAGTGAAGGCAGCAGACCTGACCCAAGAGCAAGGAGTGAGGAAAAAAGAACACTGTAGAAAAAATGAAAGTGAGACAGAAGGATAAGGCTGTAATATCTTAGGGAGCTACGGGGACAAAAGAGCTCGTGGCCTGAGGGTTCCACCTTCACTCAGGGAGGGTCTAAAGCAAGTGAGGTTGTTTCATTTATTTTTGAGAGAGAGCGAAAGCAAGAAGGAGAGAGCACGCGTGCAAGTGGGGCAGAGGCAGAGAGAGAGGGAGACAGAGGATCCGAAGCAGGCTTGGTGCTGACAGCAGACAGCCCGATGCAGGGCCCGAACTCAGGAACCGGGAGATCATGATCTGAGCCAAAGTCAGATGCTCAACTGATTGAGCCACCCAGACAACCCTACAGCAAGTGAGGTTTAAGTGAGAGTGGGCCGTCCGTGTGGTCAGCGGAGCCCTGCTGGCAGGGGAGGTGGCAGCTTATGCTGCTCCCTCCCGACGGAGGCCAGGCCTCCCCTGAAGCCTCAGAAACCATGGTGTGGCTGCATGGGCACTGGCCAACGTGTGGCCTTTCAGTAAGCTGTGTTGTTGGGCGACACAGCTAGGCTGGCAGAGAGTAGGGACTTGAGTCCTCATCTCCACCAATTCAGCGACTGCCACCAAAACCACAGTCACACAATGGGAAGAAAAATGAAAGGCTGAGTCACGCCACCTTAATGGAGTGTGAAGAGGAGGGATACTGCAAGATGTTGAATTAATAAAAAAAAATCGGGCCGGGAAGGAGTTGATTTTCCATCTGTGAACTAGCCCAACAGGCAGCCTTGACATCTGAGACTTGCACAGAGCCGGCCCAGCATGACCAGCGGCCGTGAACATGCAGTAGGCTCAAGCACGGCTCAGTGGGTCCACCGCACCGGGGTTCAAATCCCACCTCCGCCACTTCGGAGCTGGGGACCTCGGTCAGCAAAGCATTTAAACGAGGCTTCACTCGCCTCTTGCGTCCACTGGGGAAAAGAGTACCTATCTTGTTGAACTGCTGAGGAGCTCAAATGAGAAAAAGTTCATAAAGGGCTTGGCACAGTGCTGGCATACAGCCTGGAGGCGCTTTAACGAGGCGGCTGAAAACAATGGCTCTGGGGCCTGCCTGTCTGGGTTTGAATTCTGTCACTTAGCGGGTGTAGAGAACTTACTGAATTCCTCTGTTCCTTCATTTCCTTCTCTGGGTAAAATTATTAATAAATAATCATTATTATGATTCATTTCTTTCTCTAGGTAAAACAGAGATAATAATACGTACTTCATAGATTTCTGACGACTATGTACAGAGCAGTGCCTGAAATATAGTAATTCCTCGAAAAATGAAAATATTCTCATTTTTCCCCCCTCGCCTGCCCTAATCATGACGTCCATTCACACTGGCCTTACTCCCAGGGCTGGCAATGCATCAATGGCCTTCTTATTTAGAATAGAAACTCGTGGCCCACTGTGTGAGAAAGAGGGAACAGAAGGGGGGCAGCGGGCTCAGTCCCCTCCTCCTGGGTGGGAAGGCAGCTCCCCTTAGCTCAGAAGGAACACTGACAAGCATGCCGAGCGGCTGGTCAGCACAGAACAGGGTGGCGTCACAGTTCTCCTGCCATGAGAACACGTCACAGTCTGTATACTCCCTCAAGGATTCAGGAACCTACCGCGAGTCCAGGAGACTGGACATCAGGGCTTGTTCTCCAGGACCGTCAACACCAGGTAGCCTCCAAAGAAACAGAGATGAGAGAGGTTTCCTGGCTACAGCACGTGGGATGTCACTTCTGAGAGATCTGGGGGCACTCTGCTTTGAGCAGTGGTGCTTAGACTTGAGCTGAGTGCCAGAATCACCTAGGAGACTATTTTTTAACCAATCGCTGGGTTCCACCCCCAGAGCTCCTGATCGGGTGCATCTGGAAGGGGGCTTGAGAGTTGGCACTTTGAAGTTTCCAGGGGATGCTGGATGCTACTTGTCCAAGGAGGCTTGAGAGGTCATCATTTGGAGGGAAGGTGACAAAAGCAATTTCTCAGAAATTTCACAAAGCCCTTGGCCTTGTGGCTTTGTGAGCTGTTGGCCAGAGCAGCAATCATGGACTCAGCAGGCCAAACCTCAGCTCTCATGACCACAGACGTGGCCTTGAAATGAGTTCTCAGATCACCTGCGGATGGAGATGGAAGGAAAGATGCCTTGGAAATCTGCCAGGCACGAGCCATCAGGCTATGGCATCTGTGGGAGGCTCCGACTAAGATTTTGGTCTCGGAGTCTCAATTTTCACCTGAATCTTCTAACACTGATTGGTAAGAACATTCGGGACTCAGTCCAATGGTATTAGACTTAAAAGCATTGGCTGTGTAGCTCCTAAGACCGGGTCGGAAGCCAGGCTCTGCCACGTACTGTGATATGTCTTTGGGCAAGTTATTTAGCCTCTCAGAGCCTTGGTTTCTTTTTCTGTAGAAGAGGAGCAACTGTTACCTGCCTCATAGATTTGTGGTGAAGATTCCCTGAGCTGATGACGGTGTCCAGCAGAAGTTCTATATTCAACAAATGGTAGTTATTGCTATTTCTTTCCAAGAAGAAAGAAGTCTCGGTTTGGGGGGCAGTATTAAACCATTTCAGGTCACCTTCTGGAGTTCTGGATACAGGAAGGAGGTTGGGGTTCAAGTCCTCCAGCAGGTCCCTCCCCTCCGCTCCTCAGTTTATCTGTACAAAGTGTGTAAAAGGATCATCTCCGGATTGCTGAATGAATAACCTATCTCATGAAGGTACTTTCCTTATAGAAACTTCTAGTAACTTAATAGTAGTATGGAAACCTAAATTATTATTATGATCATTTTTTTATTTTTTATTTGGTTTATTTACTTAAAAAATTTTTAACGTTTATTTATTTTAGAGAGACAGAGCATGAGTGGGAGAGGGAAAGAGAGAGGTGGAGACAGAGGATCCGAAGCAGGCTCCAGGCTCTGAAGTGTCAGCACAGAGCCTGATGCGGGGCTCAAACCCATGAACCGTGAGATCATGACCTGAGCCGAAGTTGGGTGCTTAACCGACTGAGCCATCCAGGTGCCCCATTATTACAATCTTTTCAATAAAACTCGGACTGCCTAGAAACGTATGGTTTTTCACTCCAAGGCAGTGCTGGCCACTCTTACAGTGTTCGAAGCGGAGGCTTCTCTGTGAAATCGGAGATGTGAGCAGTGGCTCTCTCCACAGGCTGTCTCGTCACGAGACCAGGGAGGACTCGTGCTTCCCCCAAGGGCACTACACTTACTGCCACAGCCGGTTTCCGGGAGTCGGTGCCCCTTCCCCCCTGTGCAGGTGCGCACATGCCCTGGGCACTGTGGACAGGTGGCAGGGAGGCTCCCCTGCCATGCTCCTGCAGGATTTCGGGAACTTGGAAAATCAGGCAAGTGGGAGGTTTGTTCGGACCTGTCACTTGGGCAACAGGAAAGTCAGCCGCCCCATCTGCTGTATCCGACCCTGGAGTCACCTTGACGCCATTAGTTGTGGAAGCTACACGCGCCCATCCTAGGCCTGAGGACCCTGGAGAACAGACCACTCACAGAAAAAGGAAAAGGGGGGACGGCAGTCATCGTGCTAACAGGACGAACCCATTTCCCAGATGAATGAAGGAACAAACCAACCAAAGAGAGAATTCAGAGACAGGAGACAGGGTCAGGGAT
This sequence comes from Paguma larvata, assembly GCA_030068075.1. Lineage (NCBI taxonomy): Eukaryota > Metazoa > Chordata > Mammalia > Carnivora > Viverridae > Paguma > Paguma larvata. Next base: position 13,919,601 of record CM057828.1, on the reverse strand, counting down.
AAGCTGAACTTCCCACCCAATGACCTGGTCCCTCCATCTGGACACATGATGTCCAACACATGCGCAAAGCAGAGTGCACATCATGTGTAAAGAGAAAGAATATTCCAAAGACCTAGCTGGGGGCCACCTGTGCTTCTTCTGGCCTTAAAATGGTCTAAGGTAGCAACAAACTTCTGGACCAGCAGCTCCGGTGCTGGGTTTCCAGAACCAAGAGGGCCTCAGACACCCCCAGGGTTGGCACCAAGAGCGACTCACCTGAATGTGAAGAGAGTCCCCATGTCCAGCATTGACAGCAACTCTGCTTTGGACTTGGGGAAAGAGAGCCGGTAGCGCAGTGTCTCGAATGCAGGGACAATCATCGCTTTCTTGGTGCTGGCAAGGTCAAGCTGGATGACAGACTTCCTGAAAAGAGAGGGCAGGCAGAGACAGGCCTTGTGATGCCAGGCAAAGGCCTTTCCCATGTGGCGGCAGGGAGGGGCTGGCACAAGGGGGTGCAGGGCAGAAAGCCCAAGTCGAACTCTCAGTTTAAAGATGGGGAAACCGAGGTCCGGGGAGGCCAAGCAGCCAGTCCAATGCCACTCAGGAGTCCAGAGAAGAAATGTTGCCCCTGAGCCAAGTGCAGAAGGCAACAGTTACCTGCCTCATAGATTTAGACCTGCCTCATAGGTCTCTGAGGACTCACAGGGGGTTGGAACCCAGCCTGTGGGGGCCCCTGGGCTGGCCGCGCGCTCCTGCTGTACCCCTGGCCACACGACGGCATCAGACGTCAGGCTGATGAGATGATCACCAACCTGGTATTTCTGGGCCGCCTCTCTTGGACTCCTCAATCCCTCGAAACCCCCAGACCCTGAACCTTTAAACTAGCCAGACCTGCCCCCGCAGCCAGCGCCCGACACAACCGAGCTTTGGCATTCCACGTGAGGGTGGGACCTTCTCTCCATCCTCTTACTCACTCCTGTCTTTGACCCTGGCCTTCTGCTCGACTCCCGAGACCCAGCCCCTGCCCTTCAAAATTCATCTGCCACTGCGTAGCTCTGTGGCCGCCATTTTGAAGGGGAGAAGAGCAGGAGGCTGGTAATGGACACAGAAAGACGATGGGTCTCGCTGTACCAGGCAAGTAATTTAGCTTCTTACTACCTCGGGTTCCTCCTCCCTAAAATGGGGCAATGATCTCTCCCTCCTGGAGCCGTTGTGGAGGCTGAACGAGGTCATATAAATACAAATACTGTTTGGCACGCTTGGCACACGGCTGACTCGTAGCAACAAATGGTCACTGTTCTTCCATGATACTATTATTTTCTCTCCTTTGATCTTCCTCTGAGCCCTTTTGGCCATGACTGTGGCCCTTCCTCCTGGCTTCCTGCTCAGACCATGGACTCTTGGGTCTCAATGCCAGGGTAGGCTATTTGCTTATTATCTCTGAAGCAGAGAAAGCAGTCTTCCTTGGGGGGAATCGAGGCACTGGAAGGCATTTTGCAAAATACTGCAAGCGGCAGCTCTCCACAGCAATACAGCTGATCGCTGCATAATTAAAGTCACTTCACTCAACACAATGTTGAGCCCGAACACAAGCAGGGACTGGTCTGCAAAGGGCAGTCATGCTACCATCGACTAACTGTGTCAGCCCAGGCCAGCGTGGGGCAAGAACAGAGTTGCGGTTTGAGAAGGATGAGGCAGCGTTTGGTATCCATGAATGGTGAGGTCATAATAAGGACAGGTCTCAAAAGCTACCCTTGCTTAAGGGGTGGCACCAGTGTCCTTGAGCAGAGGTGTCTTAAGGGGTAGTACCAGTGTCCCCTTGAGCAGAGATGGCTGAGAGATGGACCAGAAGATCATTTTAGAATGCTCTGGATATCATTTGTAGTTCATTCTTGAGAATTAGGCTTGTGTTAGGCTAACTATATACCAAATCACATATGGCCCTGATGGCACTATTTCTGGGGAGACTCATAGAGAATGACACCAAGATAGAATCTGGGTGAGCTATATTTAGCCAGTGGGAGGATGAGTAGTCTGAGTCAGACAGCTTTGGTCTGCGTTCCTCTCCTGCTTTGTCTCTCCGAACAATGACTTCACAGTTTTCAAACACCAAAGATTTCCTCATCCACGACCAAGCATTCTCTTCTAGATCAATCCTGTATTAGACATCGGCAGAACTGAGGCTCGTCACCTCCCCTCCAGGAAAACTAGATACCTTATCTACTGGTTCCGGGTGTTGAGGACGGGACACAGAGAACCAGGGGGGAGGGGAAGAGGGGAAGGGGCGGGGCGGGGGGGAAAGCCACAGAGAGGAAGGAAGACATGACATGAGAGACTCTCAAAGAATAAGAAAGAACTGAGGGGAGAGATGGGTGTGGGAGGGGGGAGAGTGGGTGGTGGGCACAGAGGAGGGCGCTCGTTGGATTGAGCACTGGGTGTTGTATAGAAACCAATTTGACAATAAACTATTAAAAAAAATAAAAATAAAAATAAAAAAGAATTTCCCTGGACTCACCAGGTGGCAGAGCCCCTGCGACTACCACTAAGAAAGCGTAGGGGAGGTTCCCCCCGGCACGGATGGATAGTTGCTACTCATTCAGCAATCACTGAGCACACCTACTACGTGCCAGGCACCACGCTAGGCACTTGGAGACTGAACAAAACAGGCAGCATCTTTCCTGCCGGGTGTTTACATTCTGGTCTCCAATATCTCAGGATGCCAAAAGCCCAAGATTGCATTTGCCGATAATTGTGTGAAGATAATTGGAAAGAGCGTGGGAGGCCAGTAGCGCTGAACCACAAAGGGATGGGCAAACGTGCACACGCATCCACAGCAGAAATCCAGGAACGCGAGTGTGTCTGTCTCCATTACTATTAGAATCACGGTCACGGTGGCCACTCGCAGGCTGCCTGCTCAAAGTTGATTCCCTTTCTCCCTGTCCCTGTGAGGAGGGGCAGCTCCCAGAACACACGGCCAGGGCAGTGTTCAGGGGCAGACACGACTCAGGCTGAGCAAAGCAGCTTCTCACTCTTGGAAATTTGAACGAAGATGCAGAGACTGGAAACCAAAGAGCCGACATGCACTAGTGTCGGGTGGCGCTCCAGAGGCTGCTGAACTCCTAAAAATTGTTTTAAACATTTTTATTTTGAGAGACAGCATGAGCAGGGGAGGGGCAGAGAGAGAGGGAGACACAGAATCTGAAGCAGGCTCTAGGCTCTGAGCTGTCAGCACAGAGTCCGATGTGGGGCTTGAACCCACGAACTGTGGAGATCATGCCCTGAGCCATGCTTGGAGCCGATGTTGGAAGCTTAGCCGACTGAGCCACCCAAGTGCCCCGGGGCTTCTGAACTTCTGAACTTCTGCTGCAGAGGGGCCCAGAGCTGCCCAGGTTCGTTATGGTCTCGAGTATTGTTTTTCCAGATTCTACTTTGATTCCATAAGAAATACCACTCGACTGTTGTTTTTTTTTTTTTTTTTTGTCTTGTTTTCCTTTAATTTCTTCTCATTTTAATTAAGCTGCCTACCGTTGGTTTCTGTTGCTTGCCACCAAACCACCCTGATCGATACGTTGCAAGGCCCAGAGTAAGCAGACCCAGTAAGCAGCATGCCTCACAAAACGCACCCGAGATAGCCTTATTTCCCTCTGCATAGAAGAGCATCAGATTCTGGAGGGCTGTCTGCAAATTCCCTTTAATCTCCTCGAAACACAAACTGCCACAAAGACGGATTTGTCACTAGATAGGTCCATTACAGATCCAGTTCAAAGAGGTTCTGATATTGATGTTCTGAGCGGGTCTCATTACGAAGTTGTTTCAGCAATAAAGAGGTTCCAGGATACCGACCCCGAGCACGTCTGCTCATTGACATGGCAATGATAGCCCGGATCCTTCTCCACGGTTTCCTTCCCTTGCTGGGGTCCACGGACACCTATGCAGGGGTGCACAACGTGCCTCCATGGTTTATCTGGAAAGTGAGGGCTGCAGGAGACGGAGTGTTTCAAATGCAGAATCTTCGGGGAACAGAGGGGCAGTATGGCGAGGTGAGAAGGCTAGACCGGGAGATCTGGGTTCCGGAGCCAGCCCTGACAGGCTACGTGACTCTCAGCCACTTCACCCTTCCTCTTAGAATCTAATGTTAACCTAGGTCTAGAAGATTCTAGAAAGGCAGTCTGGCACAGCATTAATCAGACACACTTAAGCTTCTAGCTCTGACTCTAGAAAGTCACTTGAACCATCCTGAGACTCAGAGTTCATACTCTTGGTAAACATTTTGGTGAGGAAAAGCACACGTGCAGACGGAAGTACGTGGTGCCATGCCTGCACGCGGTAGGCACTGCACATGTGATGGTTCAGCCTATGACGGTTGCTTGTATACATCAACTTAGCGAGGCAACGGTGCCAGCTGTCTGGTGGAACCACTCATCTAGATGTTGCAGGGACGAAATCTTGTGGATGTAATTAATGTTTACAATCAGTTGACTTGAAATAAAGGCCCTTACCCGCAACAATGTCGGTGGGCCTCATCTAATCAGTTGAAGGCCGTAATCGCCCAAACTGGTCTTTCCTGGAAGAGATTCGGCCTCATGACTGCAACATCAGATCCTGCATGAGTTTCCAGCCTGCTGGCCTGTCTCATGGGTTTCAGACTTGCCATTCTCTGCATTTCCTCATAACAACTCTCTATCTTGTTGGTTTTTTCCTCTGAAGAACTCTGATTGATACACGGTCCTTGCTTCTTGTCCAAGATCCCTTCCAAAATGTTCCCAAACCTACTACAGCATTTTGGACCGAGAAACTCTTTTTTTTTATGTTTGTTTGTGAGAGAGAGAGAGAAAGAGAGCGAGCGAGCACGCATGGGCAGGGGAGGGGCAGAGAGAGGGAGAGAGAATCCCAAGCAGACTCTGTGCTGTCAGAGCAAAGACCGACATGAGGCCCGAACCCAAAACATGAGATTATGACCTGAGCCAAAATCAAGAGCAGGATACTTAACCAACAGAACCACCCAGGCGCCCCTGGACTGAGGGACTTTTAAAAGAAACCTTACTTGGGCTGCTGCTGAAGTGTTCAGAACCCTGTGCAGCACGTGCCAGTGACATGGGGCCAGCTGGCACTGGGTTCAAATCCTGCCTGCCACTCTCTTATGACCTTGGCCATGATACTTCATTTCTCCTGCTCACAGGTTCCCCATCTGTAAAGTGGAGACGATGACTCTTACCAATCGGGGCTGCTGAAAGGATGAAGCCAAGTCCCTCTAGAGCCCGACTTAGAACAGCTGACTTCACAACAATCCCCTTCCCCTTTCCGGCCCAGCTTACCGATGGGCCTGTCGCAGGAGACGCGTCAGAGCAGAGGAGGTGGGAAAGACAACACGCTCTCACAACCGGGGCGGGACTCTGGCTGCCAAACAGCTTATCTACAGAGACAGAGTGTGTTAGACCTCCGACTCCGGCCAGTTCTCTGGGTGGTCCTTTGTGTCCAAAACAAGTCAGGTGTTCGCGGCAGAGTAAGTCGGTCCCTCCGATCTGGAGGCGCTGCCCCGGGGAGGGAGGCCGTGCGCTGGGCGGTGTCTGTCTTCAAGCCCCCCTAGTCCTCTCTCCTGCACATCTTCTTCCTTCGGCGTCTCCCCACAGCTTGCTCCAGTCAGCTCAGGCTGCAGTCCCAGCCTGCTTTGCTCCCACCTGGGAAAAGTGGCGAGCAGGGGAGAGGATACGACCAGTGGGGATTCCTACACCAACCGTGGCGGTGGCAGAGAGCGGGACTGTAGGCTCGCCCGGGCTCAGCATCGTGTCAAAGCAGCAGCAGAAAGGGTGTACACCGTTAGGTAGACGGGCTTCCTGGGGTTTCGAATGACCAAACCCCAAGACTGATCCTGACGGTGGATCGTGCGTGTGCACATCCATACACAGGAGCACCCCCCCCTCGCTCTCCGCCTCTCTCTCTCTCCTTTTCACCCCATCCTCTGCTCTAGAGGCAGGTCTCTGTCACCAGGGAAGCAGGTGCCAGGCATGAAGAGATGATGGGAGAGCATCTCCGAGAAATAAGGAACAGGGTACCGTAACCCTGGGCTCTTCTGACTTCGCCCCGTCAGCGATGAGGACAAGGGCTCAGGTGGCCTAACATTGAATCCTGGTGAATCGCATGTCCTGTCTGTGCCAGTGTCTGTATCTGTGATCATGCGGACGGTGACAATAGCATGAATCTCAGAGGGGGTCTGTGAGGCCCACACAGTGCGTAAACAGAGCCCTGCAGCCGGGAAGCACTCCATGCACGCTGGCCGCTAGCATGACCTCCCGCCCATCTTCTCACGGCGGCTTGAGCCTTGGCCAAGGTCTGAGTTGACTACGCATCTGGTCACGTCCTCGCTCACTCCACCATGTGCCAGGGGCTATGTGAGCACCTGGGAGACCTCAGTAAATGCAACAGGCAGACATTCCTGTCCTCGTGGAGCTGACGTTTCCGGGAGGGAGATACAAGAGTAAGTGGATTACGCAGTCTGTAGGTAAGCGAGAATCTCTGTGAGACAGGATGGAGCGGGCTAAGGGGTGTGAGGAATGCCCGGGGTGGGGGGTGGGGGCTGCATTTTAGATAGGACGGTCCAGGAAGGCCTCCCGGAGAAGGGTGAGCAGCAGGTGAGGGACCGGTCATGTGATCTGGGGCAGGCGCTTTCCAGGCTCAGGAAGCAGCCAGTGCAAAGGTCCTACTGACGAGAGCACAATAAGGAACAGGGGGAGTCCCTAAAAGTGGGGTCAGAGAGGCAACGGGGAGGGGGTGCTGCAGGTCACATAGGGTCATGGAGATCATCGAAGGTGGAGGTGGACAAGAGAACGCCACCCCTCTCTCCTCCAAAGGTGTCCATGTCCTAATCCCAGAAACCTGGCGATATGCACCCTCATGTGGCAAACAGGACTTCGCAGATGTGGTTAAAGATGCTGAGACGGAAAGAGGATTCTGTTTTACTTGAGTGAGTACACAAGGGTCCTTATAAGAGAGAAGCGGGAGGGTCAGAGTCAGGAAGAAAGATGGGACGATGGAAGCAGAGGTAGGGGTGAGGTGGCTACAAGCCGAAGAATGTGGGTCCCCCTAGAAGGCAAGAACCATTCTCCCCCAGAGCCTCCAGAAAGAATGCACCTGTGGACGCCTTGATTTCAGCCCCGAAAGACTGGTTTCCGATCCTGACCTCCACAACCGTAAGATAACACGTTTGTGTTGTTTTCAAGTACGTTCGTGGTAATTTGTTACGGCAGCCGCAAGAGACCTCTACAGAGGTCTGGGGGTTTTACTTAGTGAGACGCAGCGCCACTGGGGACTCTGAGCTAAGGGGTGAGATGAGCTGCTTTCTACATTAAAAGAATCCCTCTAGGGGCACCTGGGTGGCTCAGTCGGTTGAGTTTCTGACTGTTGACTTCGGCTCAGGTCATGATCCCAGGGTCATGGGACTGAGACTCGCATCAGGCTCCGTGTTGAGTGTGGAGCCTGCTTACGAGTCTCTCTCTCTCTCTCTCTCTCTCTCTCTCTCTCTCTCTCTGGCTGCTGTGTTGGTAAGAGGTCGCAGTGCAGGTGAGCTGCTTGGACCACGCTAGTAACGATGAAGGCGCAAAGAACTGGCCTGGTTTTAGAGCCAGCAGGATTTCCCGACCCGCTGGGCGTGGGCTGTGAAAGTGGAGTACAGGAGGTGACCCGAGGCTCTTGGCTTGCATCACGGGAAGACAAGTTGCCATCAACAGAGATGCTGGTGTGGGCTTTTGGGGGAAGATGAGACTTCAGTTTTGAGCAGTTCACTTGAGATGTTCATGGGAAAACTGAGCAGAGACACCGAGAAGGCCACCGGGAAGTATGAGTTTTGAGGTCAAGAGACAGGGCTGCGTGGGGCTACACTAGGGATCCGTGGCAGATGCATTTAGAGCCATGAGACTGAACAGCATCACCGAGGGAGGGTGGGATGAGACGAGAAGTAGCCGGCAATGAGAATTACAGGGAGGGATGAATAAAGTCGAAGAACTACCAGGAGACAGGGATGCACTTCGGTAAGCCATGAAGAAAGAAATGGAGGAGACATCGCGGTCAGATGCTACAGAGGAGTCAAGAGGAGAAGCGGGCGCTGACCACTGGGTTTTGGCAATGTGGGTTCTCGCTTGATGGCTGCCACCTGGACCCGAAGCAGCGGCCAAGACCAGCTAATGGGTGGGTGTGAGGGCTGTGGCCGTTTGGCATGGCCCGCCCCTACTTGTACAGAAACGAACCAAGGCAACACAAGAGGAGGGTTGACTCATTTGTCAGGAACGGGATCCATGTCACCAACCTGGCCCCTCGTCCCCTACCTGGTAGTCAGAAGAGCCAGAAGAGGGGCGCCTGGGTGGCTCAGTCGGTTAAGCGGCCGACTTCAGCTCAGGTCATAATCTCACAGTCTGTGGGTTCAAGCCCCACGTCGGCTCCGTGCTGACAGCTCAGAGCCTGGAGCCTGCTTCCAATTCTGTGTCTCCCTCTCTCTCTGCCCCTCTCCTGCTCACACTCTGTCTCTCTGTCTCTCAAAAATAAATAAGCGTTAAATAAAATTTAAAAAAAAAAAAAAAAGAAGAGCCAGAAGAGCTGCTATGGTGGAAGCAGGAATGTTCAGAGAGGCCAGGCATAACTCACCAAGAAATGGGACCTTATACTTGGTAAAAATATACAATCTAGTTGTCACGAGTATCTTTGCTGTAAAAAATGTTTAGTTTCGCCTCATATGATTAGAAGTTGGAAAGGATTGACCCATGTGGTGCAGTGGAGAGAAATCAAGTAAAACCTCCCTACTGACACCTGACCTCTGAACAGTGAGCTGGGAGCCAGGAGAGGAAGCCATGTTTTCCATTTAGACCCTCCAGGGGTCCCACAGTAGGTCATGATTTGCCTGAAAATGGGACTGGAGTTACTTGCCAGTTTCCCTCAAAGGATTCGCTAACTCCTTCCTCTCTACTTATCCATACTCTGTTCTATTCAGAATTCCCTGAAACAAACGTTTCCTCTCTCACGGGCATGGGCTTAGCACTGCCAACCCCATTTGATATCATTTTTAGGGAAAAAAATAAGACAAATAATCTACCTCCAGTGTAAATAAAAATGAGAGGGGTGCCTGGGTGGCTCAGTCAGGTAAGCGTCGGACTCTCGATTTTGGCTTAGGTCATGATCTCACGGTTTGCAGGTTAGAGCCCTGCACTGGGCTCCACGCTGACAGCGCAGAGCCTGCTTGGGATTTTCTCTCTCTCCCTCCCTCTGCCCTTCCTCTGCTCATACTCTCTCTCTCTCTCAAAATAAATAAAGCTTAAACAAATTTTAAAAAATGAGACAGCACAGCCAAGTTTGAGCAGAAAGAAATGGTTTTGGGCTTATCTCCTGTTTCGGTCTGCCTGTATTGGGTGGGAAGGGGGCGGGCACAGCACAGGGCAGGCGTGGTGGTCAGGGAGAGCGGACACCAGGTGTCAGAGCCGGGCAGGCGGAAGGGAGAAGGGCAGGGGATGGGACCGGCCAGGATCCACACCAGCACCAAGATGCTCCTCGACTCCCGCTCTATGGCAGCCACAGGGCATTGTGGCATCCATGAGGCCAAGTTTTCTGAAGTTTCAAGAGGAGCCATCTAAAATTACTTCAATGCATTTGAGATCTGAATCTCTCTCAGGAGAACGCCAGTTTGAAGGGACACTGAATAGCAAGAAAAAGCATGATCTTTATTAAAAAAATTTTTTTTAAAGTTTATTTATTTTGAGAGAGAGAGATTGCAAGTGAAGAAGGGGCGGGGTGGGGGGGAGTGGAGAGAGAGAATCCCAAGCAGGTTCTATGCTGTCAGCACAGAGCCCAATGCAGGGCTCAGACTCATGAACTGTGAGATCATGACCTGAGCTGAGATCAAGAGTTGGACGCTCAACTGACCGAGCCACCCGGGCGCCCTGAGCATGATCTTTCAGATGACGGAGATCCTATCTTAACTCTACTACTTCGCTCATTGTAGAATCAGGAGCAATTTGCTCAACTGTCTGGGCTTTTGTTTCCTTATCTTGATAACAAATATTTTACAGACTTGGTTATTAACAGAACTGAGATAATACACTCATTAATTAATGGATATTTACGAAGCCAGGCATAGAAACGGGGCAGAGAGCTGAATGAACAGATATAACCTCTGTCTGTACCGAGCTCAAAGTGCAGGGAGCGAGGAAGACAGGAGAGCAGGGCTCTCGGGTGCAGAGTCAGGGAGAGTTTCCCACCACTGTGCTTGAGGAAGCAGGAGTTAGCTGGTTAGGGGAAGGGGGCTCTAAATATTTGCAAAGCTCTGAAAATGAGAAAGCACGTAAGGTTTGGGGAAACTGAATTTCTTAGAAATGCCTGGTACATTCATTGCAGGTGTCAAGAGATGGTAGGAAAGAACGCTTACGCAGGACACAGGCACCAGTATTTCCAGTTTACTGAGGAAGCCGTTAAGACTCCAAGAGGTTGAGCAATCTGCCTTATAACCCAGCTGGCAGGTGCAATCGCCGTCGTCACATCATCGTCACCAAGCGAAGACGATGACAATGGCTGTTTCGGTTAGGCTGCGCCAGCTCAGAAGTGATGGGAAAGGTCAGTAATCATGGGATCCGTCTCAGCCAACTCTGTTAAGGTGGGGACTTTGCAGCTGGAGCGCTGAGCCTCTTGGAGCCCACAGGTCAAGGCGGCTGATGGCAGAGCGGGTGGGAACGGGCAGGAGGAAGACGCGGTGGCTACAGCCCGCATGCTTATTATCCTCATCGCAGACCCTTCCTCGCGGCGGCTAGGTGGGGCAGAGGCCAGCACACGCGAGGTGTCTGGGGACATGCGCACCGATGCGCTGGCTTATTGAGCCTCCGACACCGGAGACTTCCTTTCTCCAAACGAGTGGAGCCTGCCATTGACTCCCTGGGTCTGGCCAAGGTCAGCAGTGTCCCTTCATTGTCAAATCTGCCAGACCTCTCCATTCCCATCTTCTCCTCTCTCATTTGGTGCTACGACCATGCCCTCTGCCCTTGGCTGGAGAACGCCATCCCAGGATTTCTGGAGAGCAAACTTCCCCCTTGCTTCGGCTTTGATCAGGGAACCACTCTGGGCATCAGTGCTCCTGGTGCTGGTTACCATTTGGGTACCTCATGTTACCTCTACCCCTTTGGGCAGGGGTGGGGGGATCCCCGATCTCTGCTCCTGTGAACTTCTGCTCCCATAACGGAATCGGCTGAGCTGGTATTTTGTGGCAGTGCGATGAATGGCTGGGGCCAATGGTGACACGTGACGGACTGCTGGGAACCACGGGCTGAAGGCACTGGGGCTGCCGTCGAAATGCCAGGAGAGAAGGAGGCTCATCAGCTCTCAGAGCCTTGCATTTGCACAGCCCCGTCTGTGGCACCCGACGTCAGAGGGCACACTGTTCAATCAGCCCTGAGCTGTAAGGAGTGCAAGCAGCTCTGACGGGTTCCCGGGGACTCAGGTGAAAGTCCTGTTGAAAAGGGATGGGAGGCAGGAAAGAACTTGCCCTGGAGTGTGCATCTGTTTCTGAAACCCCAGAACGGCCTCACCTTCTCTTAAGGCTTTGTGCACAGCCGGCGGGAGGAGCTTGGCCCCCTGTGCCTCTCCTGCCCACCTCTGCTGGCCTTCACGCACCCCCCTGGATGACGGGCCCACATCTTCTCTGGGATTGCTTCTTTCTGGACTGTTCTGCTCGCTGGGGGTGGTGGGAGGCAGCAGTGGTCACAGCATGCAGACAGCCCGTGCGTGCAACCTGTCGGCTCTGCTAGGCCTGAGGTCAGGGACGCACCTCGTCCACGGCTGTGTATCCAGCTCTGGCACACAGCAGGCACTCAGTAAGTGCACAGAGAATGAAGGAATCTGTGGTTGTCCTACGGAGGAGAGGATGGTATTGTGAAGACCGTCCTTTGGAAATGACGGAGTTTCCAAAATTGGGTTGAAGTTGTAGTCCTGCCCCTTGATCCCCAGGACCTTTGGGTGCATTTATCTCCTGCATGTTAACCTTCCTACTTGGAAAATGGGACCGGAAGCCCTGCGCACTGACTGGGTTGTCATAAAAAGGAGAACACCTGTCGAGCACCTAGCCCAGCACCGGGTACACAGAAGGCACTTATAAAGCGCTCCTTCCTTCCTTGTTCCTTCGCAGACTGCTGCGCGTTCCCATTCTCGGGCGAGGGTCTCCAGTGGTGCAGGGCACGGCTGGGGTGGTCCCTGCTTGGAGAGAAAGCTGGGGCACACGTCGGAGGCTCACCCACCCTTTTCTGACTTCAGCTTCTTCCTGGAGCTAGTGCGTGGGCGGGGTGTAAACCAAACCCGCGAGCGAGCCGGCAGATGGCGAGAAGCGCAGGCTTGTGCGGCCACAGGTGTGACCAACCAGGGAGGGACAAAGAAGGGCATTCGTGTGCACGTGTGCGCGTGTGCGATGAGAGAGCCTAAGGCAAGCTGACGCCCAGCAACCCCCCCCCCCCCACCTCCGTGGGATCTGCGTGATAGTCCTCAGGCACCCCTGGCTGCCCAAGAACGCAGGAAAGGAAGGAAAACAAACGGCTAACTGATGGAGATCACAGTCACGCAGGACCCGAGTCTCCACCGGTCTACAAATGTCTTAGTCAATTACAAGAAAAGGCAATCTCTCAACAGCCTGATCTCCAGAAACCTGTAGGCTCAGTTCCCGGGAGCCCCAACATCACCTTCCCCTCCACAGTGATGTGGGGGACAGGCACAAAAGGAATGGCGGGTCAAGTTAAAGGTCTTTATGACCTGCAGCCCACGGATAGATACTCGAGACAGAACACAGACTCACACATTTCTCTGGCAACCCCCCCCTCCTGTTTTAATGTTATTACCTTACTAGAGGGAACACAGCTTTAACTTGACAATAGCAAGACCTCTGGTATCCTGGGAATCCTCTTTAGCATAGAAAATCCTTCTGAAATTTTCCCTTTTTTTTTCTGCCTTTACCTCCCCTAACTCCCTAGTATACAACTTTTTTTAATGTTTGTTTATTTTTGAGAGAGAGACAAGAGCATGAGCAGGGGAGGGGCAGACAGAGAGGGAGACACAGAATCCGAAGCAGGCTCCAGGCTCTGAGCTGTCCGCACAGGGCCCGACACGGGGCTCGAACTCACAAACCACAAGATCATGATCTGAGCCAAAGTCAGATGCTTAACTGACAGGGCCACCCAGGTGCCCCCAACTCCAGAGCATATAAATAGTCACCCCTCACACTTTCAATGCAGCTCTTTCTGGCCACAGGTCCTGTCCCCGTGCTTTAATAAAATCACCTTTATTGCACGAAAGACATTTCAAGAATTCTTTCTTTGCTGCCAGCTCTGGACCACCACCACTCCACAAACCCATTGTGTGTGCGTGTGTGTGTGCGTGTGTGTGTGAGAGCACGTGTATGTATGTGTCTCAGGCAGGCTAGGAGAGGCCCCTGTCTCCAGCTGCATCCCCCCACACCCCTTACACCACCCTAGCTTCAGTAGCACCAGATGTAAGCACGGCTTTAACCAGAGCACCGGGGCTCTGAACCAGGCTCAGGCTCACCTGAACAGCACCTCCGAGGACCTAGCAGCCTCCCTGAGGGCGGGGGAAGGCAGGAGCAGGTGCCGCTGTCCTGGTTACTGGCTGATAACTTTACAGGCAGGCCCCACACAGCCAGCCCTGCTTCGGCTCTGAACAGGGAGGCAGACTTTGCTCAGACTTTCTTCCAGTTGCCTAGGAAATGAGCTCCTGGCAGACAGGCTTCCAGGAGGTGTGTGGGGACAACAGCAAAGACTTGCAAATGAGGGTGATCAGGCTGCCCACAGAGAGTGTGACTGCGAAATACACACATAATGGATGAGGTCTGGTGAGCCAGGGGGCCAGCAAGATCCCGTGGCTCCTAAATTGATGGCATTAACATAGCCAGAGAGAGAACCTGTCAGTCAGAGAGGGGTAAGGAAGAAAGACAAGCTGAAAATGAGTTTTGGGGGCAAATTTTTAAACGATGAAATAGCTATAGTTACAGAGCCGCACTCCATGCTACGGACTCCACATTCGCCGTCTCATGTAATTCTCAAGATGCCTACTCACCCCTGCTTAATTACCCCATGGCCGCCATGTTTACTGTTAGCAGTCAGGGCTAAGCTTCAGCGAGCGCTTTCTCTGTGCGGGCATTGTGTTAAGTGCTGGCTGTGGGGTATGGAGGGGGCAGGCAATGCCCCCAAAGTTAGGAGGACAGCTTTGGGGCAGGCTGCCCGGATTCACGTCCTACCTGGACTCTCACCAGCTTGTGCTCTCAAGCCACAGTTTTCTCTGTGTGTGTGTGGTGATGGTGGTGGTGGTGGTGGGGGGTGTTGTGAGGCTGAAATGGCTTATCTCCGGTAGAGGTGAAGACAGTTCTCCAGTGCATGGAATGCACTTGACAAATACAACCCGCGACGATGGGCGTGGTCATCGTGATGGTAGAGACAGGCCCATCAGGCAATGGGAGGATAAGTGTAGAACCCCGGGGATAAGCCCAAGATAAGTGAGTTGTCCCCTTGGCAATGGCGTGCTGGACAGCATGCTTCTCGGTCTAAACCACCTCGTCTCTAGAATGAGTTGTGACGAGGTGAAATGACAGAATATGGGCAGAGTGCTGGTAACAGTACTTGGCACATAGTAAGTGCTCAATAAAGGTTAAGTGTTATCGATATAGCAGAACCGAAATGATGAATTAACCCAAGGAAGTGCCACCTAGTCATGGCTCTTGGAAGGTAGCCAGTTGGCCTTGCTTGGTGCTACCTCGGCCTGGTCTTTTCAAATTTCTGCACTCATTCAACAAGTATTTATAGAGCAGGTATGTGTGCCAGGGGAAATTTGATGCGGGAAGGTGGTTAGACATCATCCTGGAGAGAACAGAATAAAACTGAAATTTGTCACTCCTGCACGCTGTCAGAATATAGTATCCGCGCAGGGTAGCATGTCTGTCCCCTAGAAAGCAAAAGCGACATTTGCAAAGCAGATGTTTTAAGCTTCAGGCAGTGAACAAAGATGAGGATTCTGCAGGGTTAGTGAAAGAGGTGGGGAGCTTGCCCAGTCTCATGGATATCCCTCTACCCTTCTGGAAAATTCCTTGAAAATGCCAGGATATACCAGGCATATCTACACCTGTTTGTCCTTCAAGTTCAAGTCTATTACCGACTATCCAACTCTTCTCGAGGCCTTCCCTGTCCACCACACTGGACCATCTGGCCGTGAGTCTGAGCTCCTGGATCTTTCTCTCTGTATCTGTATCGACAACAAGAACAGCAGCAGCAACTACAGTTGAGAGTAACCTCTGGAACATAAACCTTGTGAGGGCAGGAACCTACGGGACCTGTTCTGCCCACCGAGACAGCCCCGCACCTAGAACGGGGCAGGGCCATGGCAGCCACATGATGACAATTCAGGGAATGAAGCATGTTCCAAGGCATTTTGCCAGGTGCTGTCCAAATACTACTACGTTTAATTTTCCCAGGACCTTAAGAGGGAAGAAACAATATAATCCCCATTTCACAAATGAAGAAAAAAAATTAACAGAAAGTTAAGTACCTTTCTGAAGGTCAACTAAATGCTGAGTAAAGGGTACTCAGAATTGGAAGGCAAATCTGGGGCGTCTGGGTGGCTCAGTTGATGAAATGTCCGACTTCAGCTCAGGTCATGATCTCACGGTTCCTGAATTTGAGCCCCGAGTTGGGCTCTGTGCTGACAGTTCAGAACCTGGATCCTGCTTCAGATTCTGTGTCTCCCTCTTTCTCTGCCCCTCCCCTGTGCACATGCGCTCTCTCTCTCTCTCTCTCTCTCTCTCTCTCTCTCAAAAATAAATAAAAAAACGTAAAAAAAAAGAAAAATAAAGGCAAGTCTGAATGACTCCGGGAGCATTGCTGTCACAACGCAGCATACTGCCTGACATATAATAGGTACTCACTAAATAGTTTTTGAATAAGTGAATATAAGTATACGGCTTCTCATTTTATAAGAAAAAAAGAGGAGATGGGCATATGAAGTCACCCGGCGGCACTAAAGCTGGCAGGTGGCAGTGGGAGGGGTGGGGGGAGGGGCCTGGCAGAGAAGTCCAATTCTGAGTGTTGTAAGCAGGACAGAAAATTAATTCCTGTTCGATACCTACTTTCCCCTTGCAAGAGGCTATCATTAGCCCCTTTAATAATTGAGAACACACAGGACTGGAGAGACGAAGCTGCCCCAAGTCACACACCTGGTAAGTGTGATGGAACCGGGATTCGGATGCAGGTCTGCTACACCCCGTGGAATCCCACTTGGCGTTTTTGAAATCGAGTGAAAGCCACACATCTACCAGCTCGTTCTTCAGGAGAAACTGGCGACGGGATGGGGGAGAGATTTCAGGGAAACTGCAGCTGTGTCCATGCGACTAACTGATTTCATTATTTTCCAATTGATCCGTTTGTTTTTGCTGTAATATTAGCTGGTTGCTAAGCAACTGCTGAGGGGAGCCATGATGCTGAACTGTTTGGGGAAAGGTCC
Source organism: Paguma larvata (assembly GCA_030068075.1). Classification (NCBI taxonomy): domain Eukaryota; kingdom Metazoa; phylum Chordata; class Mammalia; order Carnivora; family Viverridae; genus Paguma; species Paguma larvata. The sequence continues at coordinate 13,903,107 of CM057828.1, read as the reverse complement.
CCCCAAAGGGCGATACGAATGTTTGGGGGGGGTCCAATGAGAGGGCTGCCAGTCAGTCTGTGCGGGTGTCCTGGGGTCTGAGAGTGGTCTGGCCCCTTCCATAAGTGAGCAGGCTTCACAGAGGGAAGTCCTCCTTCCTCCTCTGACACTAATATTTAACCTCGCTGGGGCCTCGGTTTGGTCATCTGTAATAACCGTTACCTCACAGACAAGTGTGAATAGAGGTAACGTGTAACAAGGCAGCTGGCAGGCTTGCTGGCCTACGTGAAGGGCTCAAGAAATTGTAACTATCCGCATTTTTAAAAATTTTCTAATGTTTGTTTCTTTTTGAGAGAGAGAGAGAGAGACAGCACAAGCAGGAGAGGGGCAGAAAGAGAGGGAGACACAGAATCTGAAGCAGTCTCTGAGCTGTCAGCACACAGCCTGATGTGGGGCTCGAACCCACAAACCGTGAGATCATGACCTGAGCTGATGAAGTCAGCTAAGACGGTGCTTAACCATCTAAGCCACCCAAGTGCCCCTAACTATCCTCATTTTTAACATTAACATTTGAACAGAGTTTGGGGAGAGCATTTTGTTGGAAATCTATGCTGAAGAGGTCAGTCTGGAAGGTCCACGGGTCCACTACTTGGACCACTTGTTGGGGTCCACTACTCTCACGGCACGCAGTACCCTTAACCTCATCCCGAACTAATGATATAATCCTGGTCACGAAGCATATCCGCTTTTAGGGTCTGGATCAGAAACACGTTCGTCCCACTCACTGGGGACAACATTTTCTGTGAGCCAATGGCAAGCCAATGTGGTTCTCTTCATATGATATTTGGGGCTCCTGGTAGAATCACATTCCTGACGAGTTCCCCAAATTCTGGTGCCTCAGAATTACCTAGGTCAGAGGTCACAAAATGGCGGCACATGAGGGGGTGGGAGGTTCTATTCAGCCTGAAGACATATTTGCTCTGTGGCTCAACAGTGTTTTTGTTTGTTTTGTTTTTGTTTTTAATTTGTTGTCAACATTAAAAAATCAAAACACGAAAATCCCAAGTTTCTAGCTCCTCCAGAAAACTATGAAGACCGTAGCCCTGTCCCAAGCTCTCCTCAAAGCACTCGTGCCGCAGTTGGGGTGGAGAGAAGCCAGCAGCCAGAGGTGGGGGCTGGGCTCAGTGTTCTTGGTTCTTTTAGGCCAAGACTGCATTTATGGGCATCTGCACTATGACTCCTGATAGAAGTCCACTTCTTCATTTTATAGGGAGGAAACGGGCCGGAGAAAACAGGACTGCTGAAGGTCACACACTTCTCTACGGCACACGGGGTGCGCGTGCACGCCCGGGCCTCGGCCAGCATCCTGTCCACCATAACCCTCAAAGTTGGTGCCAAGACATCCTGCCCAGTCCGGGAAGGAACGGGCACAGCAGATCAAGAGGTGACCAGCAGGCAGGACTTCTGGGTGAAGGCTTTGCAAAGGAAGACTCAGGTGGCAGCATTTGGAAGAGATCCCATCTTCCCTTTCGAAGTGCAGACACCTCTGCAGACAGTTACTCGTTTCCGCTGCAGAACCTCTCACTGGTCCGCCTGCCTGTGCCCTGCTGCTTCTGACCCCTGCGTCAGCCCTCACGGCCTCTCACCTGGATTAATACAACCGTCCCCTCACTTATCCTTCTTCCTCTGGCCCTGCTGATCGTGATCCTTCGAGAAGCAATCAGAATGCTCTTCCTGAAATGAACATCTAATCGGGCCATTCTCTCCGTGATCTTCCATCGCTTTCCTCCCTCATCGAGTCCAAACTCCTGAGCGTATTTTATACGGAGTTCTGCGGGACCCACTCCAGCTTACGCTTCTGGCCACGTCATCTCTTGCCATTCTCTTCACCGAGGCTCTGGCCGCCCTGCACCTCTGGAATGGACAGCTCCTTCCACCTGGACCATCGCTACTGCCACCAGCAAACTCCCGCTCAGCCTCCACCTGGATCCATCTTCTGCGGGACGCCCTTCCCTCCCACCCCGGGCTGGGTGAATTCCACTGGGAGGGGGCACAAGCCCTCACAGAACCTCAAGAATTTGCATCTTTAATTAACAGTCATTCCTGCAAAATGTGGGATTCATAGTTCCTATCTGTGTGGCTCACATGTATGGGGGCACATAGTAGGTGCCTTATAGAAGTTCATACACTAAATGAATGACAAGATGAATGGATACTGAGGATGGAGGAGAAGAAGAATCAGGAAAGTCACAATGTCTTTTCACTCTAGACGGGCAAGTCACGGCTTCTCTGTTCTCAGCTTCCACATGTACACTTTGAAGATAAGACTGGATAATACAATGCAACACCCCAAAACCAAATATCCAACTAAGAAACGAGTAGAAGACATGAATAGACATTTCTCCAAAGAAGACATCCAGATGCTCAACAGACACATGAAAAGATGCTCGGCGTCACTCATCATCAGGGAAATGCAAATCAAAACCACACTGAGATACCACCTCACACCGGTCAGAATGGCTAAAACCAACAGCACAGGCAACAACAGGTGTTGGCGAGGATGTGGAGAAAAGGGAACCCTCTTGCGCTGTTGGTGGGAATGCAAACTGGTGCAGCCACTCTGGAGAACAGTATGGAGTTCCTCAAAAAGTTAAAAGATAGGACTACCCCGTGACCCAGTGATTGCACGATTGGGAATTTACCCCCAAAATACAAAAACAGTAATTCAAAGGGGTACATGAACCCCAATGTTTATAGCATTATTTACAAGAGCCAAGATATGGAAACAGCCCAAGTGTCCACAGACAGATGAATGGATAAAAAAGATGTGATGTACACACGTACACACACACACACACACACACACACACACACACCACGATGGAATATTATTCAGCCATAAAAAAGAATGAAATCTTGCCATTTTCTACAACATTGATAGAGCTAGAGGGTATCATGCTAAGTGAAATAAGTCAGTCTGTGGAAGACAAATACTATATCTCACTCATATGCAGAATTTAAAAGACAAATAAACAAATGGAAAAAGAGAGAGAGGAAAAAACCAAGACACACTCTTAACTACAGAGAACAAACTGATGGTTACCAGTGGGGAGGTGGGTGACGGGGATGGGGGAATAGGTGATGGGAATTAAAAAGTGCACTTGTGGGGCGCCCGGGGGGCTCAGTCGGTTAAGCTGTCCGACCTCAGCTCAGGTCATGATCTCACAGTTGGTGAGTTTGAGCCCAGCATTGGGCTCTGTGCTGACAGCTCAGAGCCTGGAGCCTGCTTCAGATTTTGTGTCTCCCTCTCTCTCCTGCTTAGTCTCTCTCTCTCAAAAATAAACATTAAAAAAAATAAAGAGTATACTTATGATGGGCACTGAGTCATGTATAGAACTGTTGACTCTCTGTACTGTACACCTGAAACTAATATAATAACACTGTATGTTAACTATATTGGAATTAAAATAAATAACTTAATAAAAAAAAGAAGATTGGAGAAGATCATTTCTTCTCACTCAGGGTAGGGTCTCTGGACTGCCACAGGGCCGGTGAAGAAAGCAGCAGAGCAGTAGAAGCCATGTGCACTACTTCAGAACCCCTGAGGGGACCACGCATCTTCCTGTAACAGGGTGGCAAAGGCCAACCAAGCCTCAGGTGACTGTGTGTTAAGAAAATGTTAATTAGTGGGCAACACTGCTTCCCTCGTATTGAGTAAGGTCTTGATTAGAGATTAATAGCATCTTTGATCAATACAACATAGGAAAACAACATAGAAACAATCTGCTCCCGTGTGATGTTTTTTGAAACCGTTATGCCCACGAGGTAAAATAATAAAATGGTGCTTAGAGGTGGGGAGCAGACCGCAGACTCTTAAGAGAGGACCAGTTCACCTTTCACTCGTGGGAATGGAGGCCCCTCAGGCGCTCCTGCAGAATAGCCCCACAGCGGGGAGGACGGCCCCGCAGCCTAATCCTGAATCCTCTCTTTTCACCGACCAGCATCTGTTCCCGAGGGAACCCCGCCCGACTCCCAGAGCCTGCGGAGGCTTCAGGCGCTGGAAGCACGTTCTGGCCACACGGGGGCGCCCTCAGCCCACACACTGGGCAGGAGCCGGAGGCCAGCTCCATTCCACAGCCTCTGCTTTTCGGGAAGACGCCTCCCATCCTCCCTGGCCGAGGATTATGCTGCTCCAGGGTCTCAGACCCTGCTGGTGGTGACAGAGAGAGGCTGGAAGGGGCTCCTCCTGCTCTGAAGTCCCAAGATCACCCTGGAAGGAAGCCCGGTTCAGAAAAGCGGGCAGAGAACACGGGCTGCCTCTCCTCACTCTGGAGAGCAGGGCAGGGAGGGAGCTTGGACCACACCTGTGCTCTGGCGTCAGGACAAAAGGCTTAAAGTCTTTTGGAAGAAGGGGCTTTTTTTAACACTGGGAGCAACAGGGGCGCCTGGGTGGCTCAGGTGATTAAACATCTGACTCTTGATTTCGGCTCAGGTCATGATTTCATGGTTCATGAGATCAAGTCCACGTCGGGCTCTGCACTGACAACAAGGAGCCTTGCTTGAGATTCCCTCTGCCCCTCCCCCTGCTTGCTCTCTCTCTCTTTCTCTCAAAATAAATAAACATTTCAAAAAAAAAAAAGGGTGAGTGTGGCGGAGACAGTAAGAGAAAGACTGAGAGACGAAGGCAGACGGACACACGGACACACACACAGAAGGAGGGGGGGTAAGAGAGCAGGAGAGAAAGACTCAGATCCTGCCCGGTTTGGGCGCAGCCACATGCACATGAAGCGGGGCGGCTTGCTCCCTTGGAGTTCGACAGACACTGGTTCAAATCCTGGAGCAAGCTGTGCGGACCAGAGCAGGGGACGCTGCTCCTCTGAGCCTCACTGTCGCCCCCAGTAAGAGGAGGGTAACGTGCCTGCCTTTTGGGTCTGATGTGTGGCTCCAGCAGGATAATTAATCTGTGCAAACCGCCCCTCATGGTACCTGGATCCAGACAAATGCTCACCCGGTAGCAGAGAGAATTCACGCTGACCAAAGCCAGCAATAAAGGACTACAAACGAAAAAAGTTCAACCACTTACATCTTGTGACTTTAGTTTTCTCACCTGGGGACTTTCAGGCTAGACAACTCAACAGCCCCTTTCAGTTCAGATTGGTTGTTATTTCATAACAAATGCCATTCCCCACACAGCCGTCTATGCCTGACAGGAGCTGAGGGCTCTCTCCAGCCGCTGGACGCCTGCCCCTCCACGTGGGCAGAGCTTCTGGAAAGGGCAGAGCTTCTGGGGAAAGGGTCACTGGAGACTCAGAGAGGCAGCCCAGATGGAAATTCAGCACGCGGCTCTGGAGTCGGGCTGGCTGACCCCAGCTCCCACGGTAGGGGTATAACCTTGGGCTAACAGCTCACGCTCTCAGCCGCACGCACTCCCATTCGGAAAGGAACGATAATAGTAGTACCCAGCACAGGGACCGCAGGGGGTGGGAATGAACTACTCGTCACGCACTCAGAACCGTGCTTGGCACTCAGCGAGCACTTCAATAAACGTTAGCCCTCACCATCACTCTGGGGATCTGTTCTACAGAATAGGCCGTGATCTTTCTAGAATGGTTAGACGAAGGACATCTGATCCGAAACGGGATCCGTGTTTTCGTAGCAGCTACAGAAAGAGCACTGGCCTGGGAGCACAAGAGATGTTTCCGAGGCCGAGCTCTGCCACTAACATTTCAGTGTGCAAAGTGGGGTTCCAGCCTGTTCGTCAGGAAAACGAAGACGCTGGCTTGCCTCACGGCCCTTCCGAGCCAGGCAGGAAGAGCTCCGTCTCCGGGCACCCCCTTTCGGGTCTCGGCCGCCCCGTCTTTAAGAGGGAAGGATGGGACTAGAGCCTAGGAGTTCCTGCACGAGCCGACGTGCCCGCGGGTCCTCACCTGAGGTACTCATAGAGCCCGTACATGGGCAGGAAGTCGATGTCCGACAGGAACATGTAGGGCGTGCCGACGTGCTTCATGGCCACGTTGCGCAGCAGGTTCACGGGGTAGAACTGGCCCTCCTTGTACACGATGTGGTAGGCCACGTTGTGGCGGCTCATGAGCACCTCGGAGCCCTGGGCGTAGCGGAGGAACTGCTGGGCCTCGGCGTCTGACAGGTAGAGGGCCAGGCTGATGGGTCCCTCCCAGTGCTTGCAGATGGCCTCGAGCATCTGGAGCCTGGACGAGACAGGCAAGGTGAGCCACGGCGGCCCGGAGCAGGCACCATCCACCCAGCCTCCTGAGGGCGTGGGGGCAACTCGACCTCCACGGACACCTGGTCAACCAACTCCCAATCCAGATCCCAGCTCGGACGTTAATCACCGTGCAATCCCCACACCTCAGTTCCTTCATCTGTGACACTTACCTTGCTGGTTCTTGTCTTCATCTGCTTCCGGCTGAAGGTGTGATGCTGACAGAGTCACATCCTACTACCAGCCTTCTCTTTCCAGACTCCTCTCTCCATGGGGGGTGGGGACGACTATATTAAGTGATGTAAAGATGCCCTTTCCAGCTCAAAACTCCTTTGCCTCTCCTTCTCTCTCAGCAAAGACATACAACAGTCGTACTGGTCTGCTAAAGCAGTGGCCAGCCATAGAAGCTTTAGCCAAAGTGGGGTCGTAAGTTACAAGGAGCATGAAGACAGTGGGGATAACAGCTACGACCACCGACTCCTTAACTGTGCACCAGACCCTTCCTGGAGCTCCCTCCACAACCCTGCACACGACCGTCATTTCTCTGATGGAGGAACTGGGGAATCCAGATGTCCAGTCGGCTTGGAGACTTGGACTTGGACCAGGCCCGTACAGATGGGTACCTTGGAGACGGTGAGAAGAAACAAATACTGGGAATGGAAAACCATGTGGATGCCAGGGACACAAGTTTGCCTGCAGTTAACACTGTCTTCATTTGTCAGAGTCCTTACTGCCCCAGGGTCTGAGCCAATTTTGCGAGGCACCATGATAGGCACTGAGCCAAGGATTATGGGCAGGGAGAAGAAAGCCCAGAGAAAAAACAAAAGGTGCTTCCAGTGGAGAGGATTCTACAAAATCGTTTGAAGAGAAATCTATACAGATTTTTTTTTTCCCAAAGGCATTAGAAGTGCCTGGCAGATAGGCTCTATGGTTAAGAAGCAGCAAAACCCTATTTCAGTTTTTTCTCTGCCCAGCAAGAGGTACATAATCAGCAGTCTCCTGGTCGGAATGCCCACTTGATTCGGACAATTACCAGGAAATAGATTCCATGCATTTCTCTGCTTCTAAACAAAAGAGAGTGGGCACGCCTACCCTGTGCCAAGGCTTTCTCGATGGACTTGCAGTTTCCTCGCAGGAATTCTGTGAATTGCTATTGCCAGAAGTTGCTTCCTCTTTCGTGATGGACGATTAAGATATTCATCAGGGTAAAATGCCCTCCATTTCTCTTACTTTATAATACTAATCAAATTGACCAGAGCCAGTTTTCAAAGAGGCTCTGCATTCTCCACAATGCCTGATTTCCCGGAAATTTGCATTTGGCTTAAGCCACAGACCCGGCTGGGCTCAGAGAACCTGGGATTTTTTTTTTTTTAAATATAACTTATTGTCAAATTGGTTTCCATACAACACCCAGTACTCATCCCAACAAGTGCCCTCCTCTGTGCCCGTCACCCACTTTCCCCTCTCCCCCAGCCCCCATCTCCCCCCTCCCCCAGCCCCCATCAACCCTCAGTTTGTTCTCAGTATTTGAGAGTCTCTTATGGTTTGCCTCCCTCCTTCTCTGTAACTTTTTTTTCCCCTTCCCCTCCCCCATGGTCTTCTGCTAAGTTTCTCAAGATCCACATATGAGGGGCCCCCCGGGTGGCTCAGTCGGATAAGCGTCCGACTTCAGCTCAGGTCATGATCTCACGGTTCGTGAGTTTGAGCCCCGCGTTGGGTTCTGTGCTGACAGTTCGGAGCCTGGAGCCTGCTTCGGATTCTGCGTCTCCCTCTCTCTCTGCCCCTCCTTCCTCGTGCTCTCTCTCTCTCTCTCTCTCTTCAAAATAAATAAACATTTAAAAAAAAAAAGATCCACATATGAGTGAAAACATATCTGTCCTTCTCTAACTGATTTATTTCACTCAGTATAATACCTTCCAGTTTCATCCAGTTGCTGTAAATGGCCAGACTTCATTCTTTCTCATTGCCACGTAGTATTCCATTGTATATATACACCACATCATCTTTATCCATTCATCATTTGATGGACATTTAGGCTCTTTCCATGATTTGGCTGTTGTTGAAAGTGCTGCTATAAACATTGGGGTACATGTGCCCCTATGTACCAGCACTCCTGTATCCCTTGGGTAAATTCCTAGTAGTGCTATTGCTGGGTCACAGGGTAATTCTATTTTTAATTTTTTGAGGAACCTCCACACTGTTTTCCAGAGCGACTGCACCAGGTTGCATTCCCACCAGCAGTGTAAGAGGGTTCCCGTTTCTCCACACCCTCGCCAGCATCTATAGTCTCCCGCTTTGAGAACCTGGAATTTTGAATGACTCCACGTGCACCGCACTTTTACGGTCTGTGAAATGGGGCAGGGATCGTGCATTTGGAAGGGACAGCTGTTTGTACAAATCCTTTGAGATCTAGGGGGTGAAGGGCAAGAACGATTTCTAATGCGTGGAAGGAAGAGCTGCTAGAGGGACAAGGATGTGGGAGGTGTGCGTGTCTGCTGGGAAGAGAGGCCGGTTCCCACGGGGGAGTCCCCCGCTGCCTGGGCTTTTGACTCTAAGTTTTCTGCATGGGGAGCAAGCTCTGCCTGGGGCAGCCCTTCTTCCCAGCTGTGCCAAAGGTTTAGCACAAGGTCAGAGACACAAAGACTTCGGGTTCACAGGTGCTGCTGATGTGGCAAACATCACATCCCATGGGCTTTACTAGATATAAAGAGTACAGTGACACAGAGTAGCAACAGCCCGACCACTGCTGCCTGTCTGCCCCCAGCCCCCACCTCGCCTGCCTCAGAACTAAGCTTCCTGGCAGGCCCTGAACGACAGCCGTAGCCTGAGGTCTATCATGATGGTAATCTAGAAAATGTGATCGTGATACAATAAATCTCTCTCTCTCTGCTGCTTCCAGGGTGCTGGCCACTTTCTGCTATTACTGGACTTTTAACATTCACACTAATCCCATACAGTTGAGATTGTTTTTAAAAAAGAATTTTTAAAATTTTTAAAGTTGATTTATTTATTGAAAAAGAGAGAGAGAGAGAGAGAGTGAATGCAGGGGAGGGTAAGAGGGGGAGGGAGGAAGAGAGAGAGAGAGAGAGAGAGAGAGAGAGAGAGAGAGAGGGAGAGAGAGAGAAAGAGAGAATCCCACGCAGGTGCAGAGCCCAACTTGGGGCTCGAACTCACCAACGGTGAGATTATGACAGGAGCTAAAATCAAGAGCCAGGCGCTTAACCGACTGAGCCGCCCAGGTTCCCCTAAACCTGGGGTTCTAATCGCCGTGTTACAGGGAAGGAAGTTCAGGAGGTGAAGGGCCTTCTTTCAAGTCACGGAGCTAGAGAGGTGGGGAGCTGGATTTACACCCGGGTCTGTCGGACTCCAGTGCACAGGACGCAGTCTGTTATTCCATACGGGCGGCTGGCAGGCTGAGACAAATGTCCCCAAGTATCTTCTCCTGTTTCCCCAAACACGAATGTGTTCTTCCCCTGGCGTCAGCTTCCCTGCGTTCCTCCTCCTCCTCCTCCTCCTCCTCAGTCTCGGGGTATGCCTCAAAGACCCCACCATTCTCTTGTCCCTCCTCCTGGTAGTGTCTCCCACACCCGTTCCCTAGAGTCACCCTGTGCAGCTCTTGTCCACACCAAGTTCTGTGCCGAGTCGCTCTTTGGTCTCTTACACTGGAAGATAAAGTACCTGGCATGGCAAGGACCAGGGGCCACGGAGAGTGTCTTAAGAGACAAAGGTTCATTCCGGAACTATGGATTTTCAATTTGGAAAGAATCACAGAAGTTTTCTTAGATTATGCCATCTTTGTGATGCAAGCGCTCGGCCTCGGAGAGGGGCCTGGCTGGCTGAAGAGCACTCAGTGAGTGAGCGGAGGAGCTCGGTAGCGCTAAGACCCACGCTCCCGACTCTCTTGCCCCATGCTCCTCTCGACTCCCACCATTGCTTCAAGCTGGGAAGGGGAGGGCAAAGGCTCAGGAAGGGCCAAACAGAGGGCAGGAAGGGCTAGATGAGACCAGGGCTGCCCCAGGGAATCCTCCTGAGACAGGAAGCCTCCTGTGCTCTGTCTGGGAATAAGGGAGCAGGCGAGGACACAGCCAAGTCGGAAACCTCCAAGATTGGGTTGGAAGGGATTCTAGAATACCATTCAGTCTCTGCTGGCGTGGACACCTCACTCCCTACAAGGCAGCCCATTTGGTACACCAGAGGAGCAAGGCAGGATGCATGGTATGGCCGTGCATCTGTGGGTTCTGGGGTCAGACGGAACTGGGTTTGAACTCTGAGCTGTGTCAGCATCCCTGAGCAAGTCATGAGGTTTTTCTTTTAATGTTTATTATTTATTATTGAGAGAGAGAGCGCAAGCAGGGAGGGTTAGAGAGAGAGGGAGACACAGAATCTGAAGCAGGCTCCAGGCTCCAAGCTGTCAGCACAAAGCCTGATGTGGGGCTCGAACTCACAAACTGCAAGATCATGACCCGAGCTGAAGTCAGATGCTTAACCGACTGAGCCACCCAGGTGCCCCCATGATGGTTCTTTTGAGCTTCCATTTCCATACATGCACAGCGCGGGCAGTAATAACCTCTGTAGGTCACCAAATGGCTACAAATTATTCCTCTCTCTCAATCTACATCCTCGGGTAATACTCCCCACACCGATTCTGGGATGGGGCCATGTGACTTGCTTCCAACAGGACCCAAACAGAGGTGTTAAACCGTGCTTTTATGGTGGGGCTTGCCCCTAGCTTTGTGACTACCTCCATGAGAACAGCCTACTTACTACGCTTCTGTAATGTGTCTGGCACAAAACAAGGTATACAGCAGGTACTCAAAATATGGCAGCAGTACTTTCTTCCTTAGGTTCTATTTCTGCCCTTCAAACACGCACCCAGCCAACAGATATGTATGGTCTACAGCGTGCGGGTGAACGTGCGGGGCCCGGGATGAACAAGAAAGACAAGGCTCCTGGAACTTCTTTCCGGGTAGAGGGAAAAGACACAGAACAAACCAAGACAGATTCCGAGGGAGGGAGGGGCTAAGGGAGGCAAAGAGGACAGGAAACAGGATGGAGTAATTGTGAGGGCTGGCCGGGGAAGCTCTGCTGGGGACCTGAATTTGAGACTCGGGTAAGGAGAAGGACCCAGCCTTGAGGAGTCTAGGCGAGAAGCTTTCCAAGGAGGGGGAGCAGTCTTTGGGAGAACTGGGATATCATGTTCAAGCAAGAAGAGAGGGAAGACGGGCGAGTGAGGGGCAGAGGACAGAAGATGTTGGGGAGCAGGCAGGTGCCAGGTCGTCCAGGGCCCAGGAGGCCATGGCGGGCAGCCGTAATAGCATTCTGAACGCAATGAGAAATCATCAGAGTTTTAAAGACGGTGACCTGACATACAGACAGATCCCAGCTTATGATGGAATCCCAGCTTATTCTGACTTAACAAATTTTCAACTTGGGGCACCTCGGTGGCTCAGTTGGTTAAGCGTCTGACTCTTGATTTCAGCTCAGGTCATGATCTCACAGTTCGTAGGATCAAGCCCAACATTAGGCTCTGTGCTGACCGTGCGGAGTCTGCTTGCGATTCTCTCTCTCTCCCTCTGTCTCTGCCCCTCCTCGAAATAAATAAACTTAAAACAATTATTAAAAAAAAAAAACAAATTTTTTTAACTTTATGATGGTGCAAAAGTGATATGCATTTGGTAGAAACCATGCCTGGAGTTTTGAATTTGCATTTTCTCCCTGGCCATCAATACGCAGTATGATGCTCTCTCGTGATGCTGAGCACCAGTGGCCACGGCACCGTCAGCTGCACAGTCACAAGGGTCAACAACTGATACACGGACAATCAGTACGCACCCAGACAGCCATTCTGCTTCTCACTTCTGGTTCAGTATTCCATAATTTGCATGAGATATTTGACATTTTATTATGAAATAGGCTTTGTGTGAGATGATTTTGCCCAACTGTAGCCCAAGGTAAGTGTTCTGAGCATGTTTCAGGTCGGCGAAGTTAAGCCAGGATGTTTGGTAGGTCAGGTGTATAAAATGCATTTTTGACTTACGATCTTTCCAGCCTATGACGGGTTTATTGGGCTACAGCCCCACCCACCGGAAGTTAAGGAAGATCTGACTATTTTTAAGAAGATCACTCTGGCTGTCACATGGAGAAGGAATTCCCTTCCACTCTAGAACTGAGCTTTTCAAACGTAAGCATGCTGGAGATCGCCTGGGGGGTTTATTACAACACAGATTCCCGGGTCCCACTCTAGAGGGTCCTGTTGGCTAGCTCTGGGTGGGGCCAAGAATTTGTCTAACAGGCTCCTGGGTGATTGAAAGCAGGGGCCCCTCAGCTGACACCCCTTCCTGCACTCACAGAAAGCAGAGAAGACCCATCGACCACAGGTTCCTCGGAGCTGTACTCAGTACGTCAATAACTTTGTCAAGGGAACACAAAAGAACAAGCATCTCCTGGCCAGGTGGCAAGGATGCTGTGACCAGGATCCCTCCTATCGACCGTTCTCGTGGGCTGCGGGGACGGGAGGGTTTGCTGGGAGAGAGCAAACCTGCCAGTGTCACCGCTGTAGCCAGTGACGTTCATTCTTTCTGAACAGAATTCTAGAGGGAGCCAGGCACGGGAGCCTGCACGCCGGCTCCCCTAATTCACTGTGGCATTCACGTAGGGCCTACTTCTGACTCAAAGGTTTACAAACACACCCGGAATGTTTCTTCAATTAAAAATCAATCCAACGGGCACCAGTCAGCCTGCTGCATCATAATCGGATGTGTAGGATGGAGCGGAAGGAGGAATTCCTGCCGTCTCCATCAGCTTGTGGTACCGCTATATAATTTTTTTATTATGTTCTGCTAAGCATCTCTCGTTAGGGTGTGGAACTCCTTGGGCTCTCTGGGGTATTGTCAGGACAGCGATACTTGTCACAATGCTTTAGGTGTCGGGGCGCAAGGCGCGGGGGGCGAATCGTGCACCTGCTATGCCGAGGGATGTGTGTGCTTTGATGGGAAGGGCCTCTGTGGTAGTGTCTGCGGCAGCGTGAGAGGGGCCAGGGTCTTCTTTTAAGAGGGCTGGGAGGGGAGGGCCTGCTGGGGTCCTGCAGCCCCGGCCGGAGGATGCTTCCAGCTGGCACTAGCAGGAGCAGCTCTGTTTTGCTTGGACCCTTTTATTGAGGGCAACTGCATACGGAAGGATGGCTGAGGGGTGTTAATAACTTAAACAATTTTCTAATTGTCTATAAATTCCAGATCGTGGATTCCATAGCTAGCATAGAGGGAAAACAAAAACAAAAACAAAAAAATAACACTAAGGAAAGGGAAACTAGTATTTGTTGTAGGCCTACTTCTCACTGGGCACTTCAGAACCTCTCATTTTAGAACACCTGATACCAATCTGTGACCTCGACAGTATTGTCGCCGTTTCGCACACAAGTTAGATGAGGCTCAAAAAGCCTCAGTAACTTACCCAAGTTCACACAGCTGGTATGTGGTGCAAATGGACTCTGAACCAAGACTTTTTTTTTTGTTGTTCCTACATCACTTTACCGCTCCTAAATACACACCACGTGCAGATGCTGTGGGCGGGGTTTTGAGATCTGTAAGTATTTACTGAATGCAAATATATGCCGAAGGCTTTCACAGACAGTCTCTCGTTTAATCCTACTTGGAACCCTATGAGGCAAATATTCTTTTTTTAACTCTCCTTATAGAAGAAGAAAGATAACCAAAGGTGTTAGGTGACTTGCTTAAGATCACCAGCTTAAGAGTAAAGGAGCTGGTGGGATTTGAACCCAGAGCTCTTTATGAGACTAGTGTCCTTTGTGCAGTACCACAAATACTAAGATTTTGGCCAACAGTGCTATCGAATGGATAAGGAGCCTCTGACTGTATGCCAGAGTGAAGTCCTGAGCATGCACCCTCTCGTCTGACCATTACGACAACAACAGATGGCTGCTACTGTCATTATCATTCCCAGATGACAGATGAGGAAACCAAAGCTTAAGAGGGGATTTGTCCGAGGGTCAAAGTCAAGAAGTGGCAGTGCCACCAAGACCCCACAGTGTCTGATTCCCGGGACCAAATTATTCAAGGTCAGACCACGTTATTCAGATCCGAAAGGATGTCCGATTTACCTCTTTCATTTTCTCCTGTGCTTGGAGGGACCCGACAGCTACGAATCTTGATTTAGCATATTTTGTTGATAAACTGAATGTATTAACAGGAGGCATGAGTTGGACCAAGGAAAACCAGGGATGCTCTGAGAGCGGAGAGCCTGGAATTATCTGGAACTCGCTCACCTGGGCACATTACAGTATCTGAGCTTCAGGTAACCCATCTGAGGGGCCTGACCATCATTCAGCATGAATATTAAGGACTAGATTTCATTTTCATTTTAAATGGCATAGAGGAAAAGGAAAAAGAAATGAGAAGAGAGACTGTAACGGCCAGGTGACTCACTAAAGTGCTGCCTGGTGAGGGGAGGGTGTGCACACCCAAACCGAAGTCTGGGTGAGAAGCCCAAGGGACACAGAAGTTTAGGGGTGACTCTGGGGCTCGGGTCTAGGTCAGCCCCTTATGGAACCTCGCAGGAGCTTGACAGGTTTGAGCGGGTGGGGGGGCACCTGCCCTGGTTTCCCAGCGCCCTCTGTAATCCTATCTGGCCACACTCAGCTGCTGTCCTCTTCCTCACCTACGCCCTAAACTCTAACCACACTCGAGCCTGTGTGTTCCCGTGGGCCTGGGGTCCTCTTTGTCCCACGAGTATGCCTAGGCTCCACCTCGGGAAGCCTCCTTCTCTCCCTGTGTGCTTTCTACTGTCCGCCTCCTCAGCCTCCAACTCCACGCAGCCAACACCTCCCTTCAGACACACTCCTGGTCTCTTCGTTTCTCTGCCTCTAGGTTGGGATGAGGGGCTCCTCACACAGCATCTCTCTATAGTAAGCACTCCAAGGACAAATTCCAAGCTGGGCCCCCGACTCCTGCCCCCTGGCGTATACGCCGGTATAACCCCTCCTTGAGTGTGAGCCGAACCCGAGAAAGGGGATGGAATACGGCTCCCATGGATTACGTGATATAACAGACTGCGGAGTCTCCTGCTGGCTTGGAAGACGTAAGCTGCCACGCTGTGAGAAAACCACAGGGCTAAGACCTAGGGGTGGCCTTTCATTGCTCAGAAGGACCCCAGCCCAAAAGCCAGCCAGGAAACCGGGACCTCAGTCCTTGAACTGAATTCCCACAAAAGCCAAATGAGCTGAGAAGTGGACCCTGACTCCCATGAGATCACAGCCCCAACCGACACCTAGATCGCAGTCCTGAGGGCTGGTCCGTATCCAGACTCCTGACCCCCCAAACTGGAAGATACTAAACGTGGGTTTAAGCTGCTCCATCTGTGCTTATTTGTTCTACAACAATAGACAACGAATACACTGTCTGAGCCGTGAACACGGCATATACTCCTTGAAGGCAAACGCAGTATCTTCTCATAAAAATCCCCGGCTTCACAAGAGCCTGGCACAGCACAGGAGTAGATGCTCACATAATATTTGCTGAGTGATCACATGAACTTTGGAGATTAGGAAACTGAGGTCACAGGAAGGAAAATCTTGCTGGAGGTCGCACAGCAGGTCAGGACAGAGCTGGTAGAAGGACCCCTGTGCTTTCCTCTTATGTCCCAGTTCGTCTCTACCTGCCGCCTGTTATGCTCAGCAAGTTCTCTGGGTTTCTGCACCGGAGCCTCGAGGCTTGTGAATCTCCAGGAAACACCCAGCCACTGGGGCCACTTAAGTCCACGAGCAAGCGTTTGCCAACACACAGTGGCACTCTCAAAGCGAGGAACCTGCTTCTGTAAGGCAGGCTGAACATGACTCATTCCAGATGTCTCAATGCCTGGTTCCACTAACTCCTCGGACTGTATGTGAACCTTCTCATGTCTGAGTGCTTATGCCTTCATTGGCTCGTCCATTCTTCAACCAGTCCCAACTAATAACAAGTGACATTTGTTGAACACCTAACAAGTGTGCCAAGTGCCGTTTTCGGCACTTTCCAGCATTAACTCCTTCGATCCTGAAAACGATCCCACGGAATCTCATCCAGAGGCTGGACAGGCAACTCCGAGGTGACTCAAAGACAGAGCGAGCCAACCGTATTCCCTTCCCAACTGTGGGAGGTGAGGGCGAACGACATGAAGGGCTAGGGGAACCATCGTGGGCCATGTGTAAATCGAGGAGAAAGCTGGTCAGCCGAGGTGGGAAGGAGACACACAGGACACCCAGGCAGAGAACAGTATAGCCCTGAATGTGTGACCTCAGGACTTTGAACCCATATACCTCCTAGCAGCCAGAGAGAGATTTTCAGAAACCTAACCTGGATCATATAACTTTGTGTAAACGTCTTCAATAAGTTCTCACCAACCGTAGGAAAACATCCGAATATTTTGTGAGTCTCTAATGTTCTGTAATCTCACTCTCATGCCACTTCCCTGCTAAGCTTCAGCCACTGCTCTTCGTATCATGTGTTTGAAAGTTACAAGACCCTTCTCACCACAGGGCCTTTACACTTGCTATTTTATCCACCTGGAAACATTTTTCGCTCAGCAATCCACATACCTGCCTCCTTTTCCCATCCTTTAGATCTCTGCAGAAACGTCCTGTCCTTAGAAAGATTTCCTCTGACCACGTCACCTAAAGAAGGTCCCTCTCTTGATATAGTTATTATCAATCTCATTTCCTTCCAAGCACGTATCATAATTATAATCATCTTACTCAACTATTTATTGCTATTTATAACACTATCCCCACGTTCTCAACCCTGGCTGCACATCGCAAACTTAAAACAATGCAAGGTCTCTACCACACAAATATTCTTACTTAAATGGCGTGCGAAAGAACTTCAAAGTGAATTTGTTTCAAGAGCTCCGCAGGTGACTCAATCTGTCCCCAGTCAAGGTTGAGAATCCGTACATTAGAGTGTAAGCCACATAAGGGTGGGAATCATGTCAGTACTTCCTGATAAAGGCTTGATGGATGTTTGTGGCATCAATCCACGAAGGAAAAGAAACAGCAACTGCCTTCCAGCAGTGATAGTGGTTCCAGAATATGTGTTTCCCTGTAATACGCCCCCTTTTCCTTGAGGTAATTTGAGAAGAGCACTTCTTTAGAATCAATTCTTCTTCTATCCTCAAACTACCACCCTCACCAGAAGACAAGAGCCCTTGGTTTTCAGGGCTAGAGAGGGGTGTGACCCGAGCCTAAGCCTGCGAGGTCATCTCTCTCTTCTCCATATGACTGGGGACAGAGCTGCAGGGAGGGGCTTGTGAGGAGGGTAGGGCCCATCTGCATACCTGTCCATGGAGAGCTGAGCCACCAGGGTGACGTCCGTGTTGTCTGAAGTGGGCTCATACTCATAGTGTAAGAAGTACAGGTGGGTTCGGTGGACGGTGAACCGCTCTCGCCGGAACTCATAACACAGGTCATCTTCATCCAGCTCAGAGAGCTGCTTCTGGAGCTGAAAGGTAGAAGAGGGTGTGGGACCAAGAAGGGAAGCTCTCAGGAGCCAGGAGCCTGCCCTTGCCTGAGGTAGTTACTCACTGGACATTTTTAATGTGTCACACATAGAAGGAAGGATTGCTGTTTTTAGTTTCCTTGGCAATTTAGTTTTATAAAGGCCATGATGAAGAGATGAAGGCCATGAAGATCTCACCATCTGAGAAACAAGCCCCTCTGAGCTGAAAATAATGGTGGTTATCATCGATAAACATATAAGCAACCACAAACTTCTTAAAAACAAAAAAATGTTTTGGTAGATGACCTAGTAAAACAATTTCAAATAACAGGGCAGAATGTACTGAAATCCGAACGCACCAGTGCCTTTGTGTGAGCTGATGCTTCTCTCCCCTCTAGAGCTATAGGCTCCAATCTCTATACCAGGTATTGGGAGAGAAAAGCAAAACCAACCCCCAAACAAAATTTAAAAATCTGTTCCTTCCATTTCATCCAAGTTTAATCAGAGTCTTGGCATCCACTGTTCTTTCTAACTCTCAGGAAGTTGTGCTCCCTTAATCTGCCTGTAGAAGTTCTTAGTCTACTTGCCTTCCAAATCTGAAGTGTAAGAGCAGGCTGACCTGCCAACAGGGAACCAAAGACTTAGCATCTAAGTACAGATGCATCTAAGTGCATTGACAGATGCAGATACACAATATCTAGATTTGTCTGAGGATGTGCAGCTGCCCGACACACAACCATGCCATGCCAATCCCACCATGTCCCTCCCAGACAGGGGTGACTGTGCCTACTTCATTGATGAAGATTTGCAATGAAAAAGTAAAAGAACTTCAATAGGGATAGAAATCAGATCAGTGGATGTGTGGGGGCAGACTGGATGGACTGGGCAGAAGCAGGGGAGCAGCTTTTTGGGGGATGGAAATGGATGACGCCTCTTGTCTGTGAGACCTTAGCTGGCCCTGCCAGGTAGAGCCGGTCCACTTCTCTGTGCTCCAAGAGCACTCAATTCATAACTCCGCTAAAGCACCTGTCAGTTTGAACCAAAATTATTTAAGGGCAACTTCCATGGCGCCATGGTGACACTATACCATTGCCCTTAGCACTGTGCCCATTGCGTGACAGGTGCTTAATATTCATGTGCTGCACACATGAGAAACATTTGCTGCACATACACTGTAATCACTGTGCATTAAGGCCTGTCTTTCTAATTTTCCTTTCATATCCTCTAATGCTATGCATAGAAGGTGATCCTTCTTAAGCCTGCTATTTGCTCCTATGTTTGCAGTTCAAGGGTCTAGAATGGCTGAAAACGTTTTGGACAGCAAACAAGCGTGCACCAGGCTCTGTGCAAGGTGCTGGATGCATGCGTTCCCTCTCCTTGGAGCCTTCCAGTGAGGCATGTACCACCTCATTTGAAAGATGAAAAGCAGTTTTTAGATCATGAGGTCACTCAGGGAGGCTGAGGCTGGGTCCACCACCAAGCTAAGCTGCCTCTCTGGGAAAGATGCTCGCTCAGCCTCGGGTCGAGAAGCAGATGCAGCACAGCGGCTGAGGCTACTGGTTCTATCCCACTCCCACCTCCACAATCTCGGTGAGTTGCTTAACCCTTCTGAGCTTCCACTTCCTCAACTGTAAACTGGGGTTGATGACAGTAACTACCCCAGGGGGCCGTAGGAGGATTCCAAGAGATCCTGCATCTGCAGAATACAGTGTTTGGAGGGAAGTAAAGACACAGCCGACATTGTCTGTTACCATGGTTGTGACCACAGTTAGGGTGGATGCCTTCCATCCTCAACCACCACCTGAAGGAGACAGTATAGGAAGGGCAGGGAAGGTAGGGGCTGGGTGAGCCTGGAGAGCACTTCTGTCTCACGAGTGTCAAAGACAGTCCCCTACCTCCTCCTCCTTGAGGAACCCAAATATACCTAGAAACCACAGTGTCACCCCCCCTCCAAGAGGAAACTTAACCAATTCATATCCTCCTCCTCTCCCACCCACACTGCAAAAGAACACAAGCAATCATTCCCTTTTAGAGAATATACATCTGCAAAGTTCTTTGCAAAAGCAGGGTTGTTTGGTTGGACGGGGGCGATTGGCGTGGTGTTTTTAATGAGTTGATAGGAATGCATGGCTTCCGGTTCTGTGAAGACGGGTGTGGTGTCACATGTGAGGATACGTGTGGACGTGTAAGTGTGGCCAGGCACGTGTGCATGGAGAAAAGCATCTCTGATGAGCCTTACAAAGAGGAGGTTATTTTGATCATGTGAGAAAGGAAATTAGTGTGCAGAACGTAAGAAATGCATGTGTGTAGGGGGTTTCACTTTACTTCTGCAGGCGCACACCCTTGAGTTCGGGGAAAACAACGTTCCAAGGTAAATGGCTCCAGGAGCCACTTTCTGAAAAGCGCCCGTATGGTGGGCTCCTCAAGGCAGGGGCTGTAGCCCACTCATCTCTGAATTTCCGTACCTAGAACATTTAGAGCATCCTGTGTGTTCAACAAGCCTCTACTGGATGTACTCACAGCCACGCACTCAGGTAAAAAAGGGAACAGTGACCAGTGAAAGTGCTCCCGGAACTCTCAAAGCACTACGGTCTGATCTAGTTGGGAGGGTCTACCAATAGTCCTGGGGGATAAGTAGCCTCTACGAACTTCATAGTACCAACAATGAGGTTCGGTGGCATCCATCCCTAGGTCACCTATGGCCATCGCAGGGCTTAAGGGGTAGGGTCTAGGGAATATTGTTGTCTACCGACTACGCTGGGTGTTGTGGCAAGCACATCAAGTGTGATGTCAGACCTATGATGTCAGAATCTACGGGACTCTGGACCAACCAGATGCCTTCCTTGAGTTTTAATGTTCTATTCGTTATCAACATGGTAGTCTGTACCTTTGCTCAGCTAATAGGAATGAAACACCTGCTCTGGGCCAGGTGTGGTGCTAAATGTTTTCAGGTGGAATGCTTTATTAATTTAATCCTTCAGCACACATCTGTTTTACCAAGGAGGAAACTGAGGTTCAGAGGGTTTCAGTTATCTGCTAGTTACACAGCTAAGGAGCAGTCCAGACTGAGAATCCAGTCTTCAGACCTCACACCAGAGACATCTTCGCAGTGTCTCGACTCCTCTTCCAGGGGATGGATGCAAGGATCAAAGGAGACAGCAGAAGACACAATGCTCCACGAAAAAGCGTACGCGGATGATCTCAATACAGCAAAAAGACCAACAAAAAGCCACATAGAAAACAGACCAAAGGGAACACATTACAATGTTAACAAAGCTTTTCTCTCGACTGGTGGATTCACGGATGAATTTTATTGGCTTCTTTATACTTTTCTGTATTTAACGAATTCCCTGCAATTTTCTCAAAGGAGCTAATGCATGTAAAGATGCTTTGTAAACTGTAAGGTGCTACGCAAAACCTAAGCAATGTTATTATGGTTACATTATGTACCTTTTCAAATTCTGATCTAGGATTTCTTAGTGCCGACTGCATGGTTGATGTTATCTCAAGGGGAAGACCGAGCAGCTTAAAACCTACCTCCTTTTCACCCAGGGTGTGGGTAATTTCTCCAGGGAGATGCGGAGCTGGAGGCTGGGCTTTCATTAACAGGGCCTGAATGCTCCCGCACTCCATACTCTGGCCACGGGGGGAGGCACAGGGCGCTCCTGACAAGCAAGTCACAGAAACAAAAGACAGATTTCTCCCGAGATAAAATGCATTTGCTAAATTGCTTCTTTGGGCAGCCAGCTGAGGCACAGGGAGATTTGGACTCCAGGGAAAATGGATTCGGAGGGGTTGGAAGTGCGTCCATGGCTCTGGCCGAACGGCCCTCTGTTCAAAGTCAGGCAGAACTACAGGGAGAGGTTACGGACATAACCGGAAACTGAGATCTAATCCCTCTGACATCCATTTTCTATGTGACCTTGACCAAGTCATTTCTCCGATTCACAAGACAAAGACTTCGGGCTTCATAAGAGAGCTCTCAAGGATCGAATGCTCACTGGGGTCAGGGAACACGCTGGGAGCTTTGCAGACACTTTCTCATTCAACCTCACATCGACTCCATGGGTTAGGGACAACTATCCGCCTGTTTACAGATGAAAGGGTTCGTCATCTGAAGGGTATAGCCACTGGTTCAAGGTCACACGGTGAGTGAACAGAGCTGACATATAACCTTCAGGTGTGCTTCCTTTGAGTTCTGGTAAGGAATCAAGTCACTACAATGCCTTGTTAATCAACCTCTGGGTCTCTTTCCAGTTCTAATGCTAGATAGTTAACCGAACACATGTATTCCCCACTGTGGCAGAGACCTGTGTTCACCAATACTCATGTTCTCTTCTCTTCCGGGTGCACAGCCAGGCTGCACTCCCAGCCTTCCTGCAGGTGCCGACTGCATGGCCAAGTCTGCTCGGTGGAATGTGGGCAGGTTCTGGCTACTCTGGGCACCACTTCTGAGGCTGACTTATGCGCCTTCTTCTCTGTCAGAGAGAGCAAGGGCATCCAACAGAGGAGTTCGAGGCTCCGTGGAGGGCAGAGCCACAAGATGGAAGGAGTCTGGGTCCCTAAACCTGGAGAAAATACACCTGCTAATCGGAAACACCCATTGGGACTTCTGTGAGTCAATAAACATCTAGCATGCTGGGCCCATTTTCCAACTACCTGTGTTACTTTAACTAACACGCCCACTTGCCTCTTCCAGCCAGGGAGTGAGGAAGATGGAATCCAACAGCCCAAGAAAGGAGTCTATTCTTCTTAGGACACCTCTCTTTCTGATGCCTGGACAGCACAGGTGGAAACACCTGGTGGGTAAAATACCACTCCGGAATGTTGCTTTAGACTTTCAACTTGCTTTCAGTATTCCGTGGTCCTGGACACCCATGGCCTCATCTGTTCCTCTCAACCTCTGAATGAGACAGGCGGGGCTGCCCTACCGCCCTCAGGTGACCGATGAGGAAACCAGGGCCCAGAGATCTGCGCCGAGAAGCTGGGACTCTAACGCACGTCTCCTGAAGCTCCCCTCAGGGCTCTTCCCTGTGGTTTTCCGTGAAGCAGCTAGGCTTCATTGCACCACACAGACAGGCAGAGAGAGATTACTAGCTCACACTGGCTGCCTGCTGTGTGTATTAATCAACGAAGTCCCGGGAACTCAAAACATCTACTAAGGAAAGAAACCCGCGGGCCACTTTCCTGTTTTTGTGGGACGAGAAAGGCAGGGGCTTAGGTCTATTCGGAGAGTCTTTCCAGCACTGCGGCTCCGAGGAAATAATGAGGAAAAGGCCTGATTCTCCTCCCTCCCAGGAATCAGCATTAATTTGTACATGACACACAGTGAATGGACCATTATTGGGTGCCAAGCTCTATGCTAGGAATGGGGAATGAAGGTATTTCTACATCTAAGCTGGACAGGTTTGAGTTCAGGGTTTGAGTGGGGTTTGAGTAGTAGGGTTTGAGTGGGGAAATAAAGAAGTCAGCAATTATGATACCGTGTATCTGAAATACCAACAAAACCTAATGGGGGGGGGGGTGGGCTTGCCGCACTGCCCAAAGTTCCTCGGCTGTCCTACATCATTTAGTCCTCATTGAGCCTATTAGGCAGTTTGATGCCCATTTGACAGACGGGCAAACTGAGGCACAAAGAGTTTAAGTAAATGGCCTGAAATCTCATGTTTAATATTCCTAAGGTTTTACATGCGGCAGGTCTTGCTGCAGAGCTGCCCTCTGAGGTGTGGCACCAAGAGCCGGCGAGTGGAGAAAGTCTGCCAGGAGAGGAGGGGGAGCTGCTGCAAAAGCACACGAGGCGGGGGGGGGGCGCCTGGGTGGCTCATCGGCCGACTTGGGCTCAGGTCATGATCTCACGGCTCGTGGGTTCGAGCCCCACGTCGGGCTCTGTGCTGACGGCTCGGAGCCTGGAGCCTGCTTCAGAGTCTGTGTCTCCCTCTCTCTCTCTCTGCGCCTCCCCCGCGCGCGTTCTGTCTTTCTCTCTCACAAAGAAATACATGTTAAAAAAAAAAAAAAAAGGACACGAGGGGACAGCACCTGTCACATTGGGACAGGTTCCAGCCAGAGCCTAGGAGCGAGAAGGAGGGATGTATGCAAGCTGGAGCCGGACGGGAACGAAGCAGAGAGGCTGCCGTGGTGTGCCTGCCGCCCAGACGCATCCCCTGAGCATCTGGACCCCGTGGCTCCTCCTCTCCTCCTCCTCTTCCCTGGCCTCCCAGGCAAACACTGTGACTTCAGGCCTCCAGGGCTGAACATGCCCGTGGAGGGCCACCGCCCACGGCCAGCCCGTCTTAGGGCGCTGGTGCCGTCCGCCCAAGGGCTCTGCGGCCCCCCGCGTGATTAAAGAGCTGGTGACGTGTGGCTTGCACGTGAGAGCAATAATGCATTCTAGTTGTTTCTCTGGGGTTTCTCTGGGATACAGCTGTTTCCACAGAGCCATCTGTTCCCGGGCACTGCCACGCAGACGGATGCTGTGAAGTGTTTATAGACTCTGCTCATATAGGTCTTATTTTTAACTTCTAATTGAGCCACGGTGACGCTGTGGTCTTTTCTTCTTGGTGGGCTTGGCATGAGGGAACGTGGCCGCGCAGGCAGCCCACCACTCTCGTAGGACGAGGGCGTCAAGTCTGGAAACCCTCCTTTCAGAGGCGAGGGAGGGGTCTCAGAGCAGCTGGAGGGACAAGCTTGCTGGCCGGCGCTCCGAACGCCGGCCTCCGGCGGATGTGCGGCACTCCACGCCCCGTCGGCCCTCATGGCAGCCCGGGCTGGGCTTACTTACTGACCGTTCTACAGGTGAGACTACTGAGGCCGAGGGAGGTGAGAGTTATACCTACGGTCCTATAGCTAGTCCTCGGGCCAGCTGCTCTGCTTTCGAGCACAGGGGTCCTTCCAGTACAGCACAGGTGCTTCAAGAGAAGGACTCAGAACAGTCCCTGTGTTCACCAAAATTTACTGAGCACATACCAGGTGCCAGGCAGTCCTTTATGGGCATGAAGATATGTTGATGAATGAAAGAGACGAAAATCCCCGCAGTCACAGAGGTTCCCGTCTAGTAGGGAGAGACATAGTCAACTCAATAAAAAAGTCAAGAACATAATATATCGAGTGGTGATAAGCGCTGTGGGAAAAACTAAAGGCAGGAGCCCCAGGAGACAGGGGCGCTGGGGTAGAGGCTGGGTACTGCAGTTGTAGGTCGGGGAGTGTTTTAAATACTCGTAGAAAGGGCACTCGGCTGTGGGTCAAGCTTCATACGGGTTCCAGGCTGCCACCAACCTGTTGCATGATTTCACTCCTCTGAGCCTCTACTTTCTTCTCCAGAAATGGAGATAATAACTACCTCGCAGGGCTCGCGTACCAGCAAGAAGTGGTGATAAGTGAAAACCACTGGGACAGTCATCGGATAACCTGTAGTTCTCATTATATTCATTTTCTATATGGAGCTCCATCCACATGGGAATCATGGCCCCAGCTCATCCCTCCTGAGGTAGTCAGACCTGGTTTCCAATCATGGCCCCACCACTTAGCGGCTGTTTGACTTTGAGCGAGGAACTCATCCCTTCTGAGCTTTGGTTTCCTTATCTGTGAAATGTGACTCATAAAGCCTACCTCCCTCGACTGCAGTGAAGATTAAAGCTGCATTTCCCTTTCTGCAGGAAACCCCCAGTTGGCAGAGGCTGCTAGAAAAAGCAGATAAAAGTCTTGAAGCCACACAGAGAGCTGTCCCCATTTAGGAGACACTAGAGTGACGAATGCCCGGCACAGGGAGACTCAACAGCTTCCGCGTCTCTTATGTCATCCTTTGGAGACCGTCGCTGGGCTCCTGGAGGGCTGCCCTGGGTGGATGCTGGGGACGGGGCTGAGCCCGAGTGGAAAGAGAGGGGTCATGGATTCGAGATGTCTGCTGTGGCCGTGGGCTAAGGAAGCTCCAAGTCTGCAGACACTGACTTACGATGCCACATAAAGGGGGAAACTCATCGGCATCCAGGTTTTTGTTGTTTTTCTTTTTTTGCGCATTGTGGATATTTGCTGTTTCGTAACTGAACTTCTCACCCAATAATGTGTGATTCTTTTACTACGGGTCTTTCTGACTTACACATAATTTTTTTTTTTTTTTTCCTTCAGCTGCCAGGGGAAGGATGAACGGGGAGGCTTGTTCTGAAGCTGATGAACTCACAGTGACAGCTGTCAAAAAAGAAGTTGCAGAATAAGCAGGATGGTCCGAGGCCATTTCCTGCCCGGATAAACAGCATCGTCCCTCCTCTGGCCAGTTCCTGCCTCCTCGTCTAATCAGCGATATCTTGGTCACTGAAAATTGCAAACTGAGGCTAGTGTTCTTTAGTTATTAAAGGAAGCACAGGTACTTTACCCAGGATCCCATTCTACCTGATGAAAACACGTATATTCTAATGGTTCTGCATTTTAAAAGTTGAGCTTCCTTTATCTGGAAAATTCCCTTAGGTGGAACAAGGCATTCTTAATGATGCGAGGCTTAGGGAGAGTTGCCTGTTTCTGAAAAGCCGATGTGTGGAAACATGCCACCCTGGCTGCCAGGGCGTCAGGGACGACATTTTTCATCGCTCTAGAGGACAGGACTCAGAAGGGAAGACTACGTTCAACATAAGGAAGAACAGGTTAGCATCTGCAGCTTCCCAACAGTGGAGTAAGCTGTTGTAGGGGATGAGCTCCCTGTCTTTGGGAGGATTCCAACAGAGGCCAGATGCAAGCCTGCGAGAGTTGCTGTAGAAGGAGTTTTGCACGGATTAGGGGTGGAGAGTATCTGGGATCCTCCGACTGTGTTCTGGGGAGCCCCGGGGCTTCCTGGATACGCTTGAGGGGCGGGGCCGCCGAGGAAAAGGGAGAGCGATGCTAAGGTATAGGATTCTGGCCCTCGCTGTAACTTCGGATGATAACAACTACTGCCCACGGAGTATTACACAAGTTCCTGGTTCCAGGGAGTGAGGGTATGGGACAGGAGAGGCCGTGTGTCCCATCAGCTACTGTCCGTCTAAACCACGGATGGAAACTGGTCTTCCAAACCCATCCATCTAGTCCCCGAGCAAGAACCCCAAACACAGTCAAAAACGGGGGTCTGTTCCTCCCATCACATTGGCGTCTGAATTTATTTACTCTTTGGCAGCAACGTCAGCCAAATGAGCTCTCCCTCTTACCCGGAGTCTCCTCCCTGGCGGGAAACCCACTCGGGATTGCGTGGCCCAGATCGAACAGTCCCCGGCTCTGCGTTACAGCCAGAGCTCTAAGCAACGCTGCGTTCCTCTCTCCGCCAGGCCTGCCCAGGGAAAATGTTAATAAACTCTGAAAACCATTCGTGGAACAACAGATTTGGACTCAGTATCAGATGGGTTTGGCATCGCGATTGGTGAAAAAATGCACCTCGGTGCATGCTGTGTTCCTGGTGCTGAGTCCCATTTTTGGTGATTTAACATAAATTATCCATTAAACACTGTGACGAAGGCATCGCTGTCCCACTTATCCAATGGTGAGCTGAGGTTCAGGGCACTCGTATGACTCCTCTGAGTCCTGCGTCCACTGACTGAGTGACCGCGATGAGGGAGCCCACTGTCTTATCTTCGCCTCCCCGGTGAAGAAATATTAACGACGAACTCGTAGGGCTTTTTACGTTCTCACGTTGCCTTTCTTTGCACGCGCCCTGTTCTGTTCACCTCTGGTGTCCACTGCCTGTGCTGGTCCCTCCGTCCCACTAAGTCTACTCTCTGTACCCAATCATTCCTCCTTTTTTGGGCCTTCAAATCCTACCTCCTCCAGGAAGTCTTCCCTGATGCACCTGCTGCTCTCCCGTAGTATAAGGAATGGCCTTCCTGCGTGCTTTCAAAGCACCACCTTGGTCTGGTGCTTCTCACACTGAAGAACGACCCCGGCGAGTCTGCATTCCTCGCTAGAACAGGCTTCGATTTGCGACACTCCCCCTGGGTCACTATCCTGTGGCTGGTGACTGTTTGAACAACTATCTGCCCAGCAGACGCTGCCTTTGGAGCCCTCTCCCCTCCAGGACCTGCGGTCCCTCAAAGAGGTTCCCGACTTCATTTCTTCGAGACCGCTCTTGTCAAAGCTCCTCTAACAACCTCCTCCCACAGAGCTGGGAGCACCCGGCTTTGGCCCATGTCCAAGCTCTTACCCTTTCCTTCTGGCTGTGTTTGCCGATGACACTAGACATGCTGCAAAGGGCCAGGGGATGGAACTCCCTACAGGGACGCCTTTCCAGGGACACGATGTCACAGTCGCTCTCCTTGCCCCAGCCCCTGCCACTGGAGGCGGGCTCGGCCAGAGGCACCCGGCCGCTGCAGGGCACAGGAACCTGTCCTCTGGACTTAGGAGTGCTGGTTTTACCAGCTCCCCTCTTCTTCGCTGTTCCCTCTGTCCCTGCCGCCGCTGCCCTAGGTCAGAGCCCCACTGCCACCTTTTTGCCCAGGATGTGGCAATGGTCTAACTGGCCTCCCTGCCTCCAACCTGCCCCTCCTGTTGTATTCTCTCTACGGAGCAATTTCTCTCAAATATAAACGTGACCTTGATTAAAGCCCTTCGGCGGGTCCTCACTACTGACCGGTCAGTCGAAACCCCTAAGCATGGCCAAGGTCCCTCCGATCAGTTTCATTCTTTGTCACCGCCAATGTGTCTGTGCTCCAGGACACCAGCTTCCAGCATGTTCTCCTTGAGCTCCCTGCTTTTCCGTCTGCTCTGCCCTTTACCTGGGACTTCCTTCGTCTCTCTTATTTGTTCCAGTCGTCCAGTAAATATTTGTTAAGTGCTTACAAGGTGCTTGCTTCCCTGCTAGAGGAAGGAGTCCCGAGAGGGGAACAAGACAAAATCTCTAAGGGTCTTATATTCTGGTCTATCAGGGGGAAGAAAAAAGGAAACAACTGTATAAGCCAACTCACTGTGGCAAGTGGCATGTGTTAGGATGAAAGGGAAAAGGGGCACATCGCAGTGACTCAGGGCACTACACCACAGCTGAGACATTTGGGCACCCAGGGGCAGGCTGTTCCTGGCGGAGGGGAAGCAAGTGCAAAGGCCCTGCCATGGGAAAGAGATTGGAATGCAGAAGGAACAGAAGGCGGTGGGCGTGGCTGGTGCACAGTCAAGGGCAGAGTGTTTGGGAAAACAGCTGCGGTGAGCCATCGGGAAGGCTGTTCTCCCATTCACGGCCCTCCCCGTGCGCAGAGACACCATCCCCTTGGCAGCTCTAATGCTTGTTGCACAGCAAGTGACTTAACCTACAGGGACTGGATCGGCCTCCAAGTTCAACCCCAGCGTCCTGCAAGGTGCCTGGCAGATGGCTGGCACTCGCACATGCTTGTTGAGCAAGTAAATGCAGTCGCAGACTCTGAGAAGGACCACCGACGACTTCCCCACCCTGAGGACCCACCGAGGGAAGCTGGTGGTAGGAGAAGCCAGCGGGCGAGTGGGTCCTTTATAAAGGGAGTCTCGCCTCCTAAAACACTGAAGAGTGCACCTGGGGACTCACTGACAGGGACAATTAACTGATGGCCTCATCCTGCAAGGCTTTTTATTTGAGCCTCTTGAATGCAGGAAAAAACAAAGGCAAGAGAACAGTTTTCATTTAGTGTTTGGGGAAAAAAGTGCCAAGTGGGCACCCAGATACGGATGATGACGGCAAATACTGATTAGAGTAGAGAGCGGAAGGAAAAACCAGAACACAGGGTCTGTCAAAACCTCTAAGTGCTTCCCAGAATCCGAGCCAGAGTTCAAGTGCCTAATGGTATTCTTTCCTCTACTGCCAGTGGGGGGGAAGGGCACACGCTGACGAAGGCACGGAGGGCGATGCAGAGGAGGGCCAGAGCTCGAGGGGCGTCCACTGTGACTTGGGGGCCAGACACCAGAGGGCAGGGTGGCCTTGGGACCAGTCGTCCTGATGAAGGTCCAGCCAAGTGCATCCTCCAGACCTTCCACACACACCCTCCCCCGCCCCTGGGAGCCTAAAAGAATTCTCGTGACATCCAAGACAAGAATATAAACACTAAAACAACAGTAATAAAACAAAATCCTGACTCTTTAATCTGCTTACATCCTTCCAATCTGCCTCCTGCCTTCTTGCTGCTCAGCTTCCCCCGTGGGCACCCTAGCCATCCTTCGGGTCCTTATATGTGCCTGGCCCTACCCCAGGGCTTTTGCACTGGCCATTTCCCTCGCCTGGAATGTACTTCCTTTGCTCTTCCAGCCCTGCCCCCCAGCTTTACTGAAGTATAACTGACGAACAGAAAATGACACATAATGATAACAATTTGGTGACTTTGGACATACGCTACATTCATGTTCTTTTCACTACAATCAAAGTAATAAACATATCCATCACCCCCAAAACTTCCTTAGATTTTGTGTGTGTGTGTGTATGTATGTGTGTATTAAGAACACTTAACATGAGACCTACCCTCTTAAAATGTTTGAGTGTCCAATACTGTTAACCGTAAGCTCTACACTGTACAGAAGGTCTCTGGGACTCGACTCGTGTTGTGCAACTAACTTTATACCCCCTGAGCAAAGGCTCCCCACGGCCCCCCTCCCTGCCCCCCGGTAACCACCATTCTGTCGTCTACATCTCTAGCTTTACTATTTGAGATGCACGTACACACAGGAGGCGTCACGCAGTATTTATCCTTCTGGGGCTGTCTTCCCTCACTTAGCACAGCATCTCCCTGGTTCATCTACGTCGCCACGAATGCTAAGATTTCCTTTTGTTTTTGAAGGCTGGGCGATGCTCCCCTGTATAGACTCACTACATTTTATCCCTTCACCTGTCGACCGGCAGGTAGGTTGCTTCCACCTCCGGCCGTCAAGAGGAACGCCAGCGACCATGGCAATGCAGACACTGCCTTGGGATCCTGAACCTGACGATTCTTTTGGATACACCCCAGAAGTGGGATTACTGGGTCATGGGACGGTTCCATTTGTAATTTCTAGAGGAACCTCCATACTGTTTCCCACAGCAACCACAGCTTTGTACATCGACCAATGTTCCAGTTCCTCCACATCCTCGCCAATTCTTGTTTCCTTTGGCTCTTTGGGAACAGACATTCCAAGTGTGAGGGGGTATCTCATTGTGGCTGTGACTTGTATTTCCCTCACCCCTGCTCTCTGATGGCTCTTTCTTGTCACTCAGGTCTGGGATGGACCATCACCTCCTCAAAGAAGCCCTCCGGAGTAGCCAGCTGCTCGTTAATATGCTCAAAACTATGTAGCATTTGCCACTGGCTGATCATTTTTCCTGAATGTTGGTGTTGTCATCACTGTGTTTCCCCCATCACTGTGTTTCCCCCATGAGAATATTAGCACCATGAGAGCAAGGAGTTTGTCCTTTTTTTCCCTATGAATACTCAGAATAAGAAGGCTCTCGGTAAATGTTTGTTGACTGACTAAATGAACAAATTACTTCTGTGTCTACTACTAAGGGTCAAGGCAAGGTTGGAAGTATTTATTGAGCATCTAACTCGGCAGACTGCTGAGCCAGGTGCTTTAAACACAAATTTGTGCTTAGTCTCAAGACACGCCTCTAAGTTTTTGGTCCCCATTTGGCAGTTGAGGAAGCAGAGAGAGGTTGTGTAACCTCCCCGAGGTCACATACTTGGTAATTGGAAGGGGTTAAAGCCAAACCCAGGTCGTGCTGACCCTACCTACCCTGCTTTTTCCACGACGGGGTGCTGCTTCCCCTTTTCCTGCTCCCCAGAACTTCAACTCACTCTCAACTTGGCTCCTTGCTTGCTATGAGCAACCTGTTTAACCTCTCTGTGCCTCAATTTCTCAACTCTCATCCGGGGGAAAAAAAGAGGGTTTCTATGAACATCAAAGGAGACAGAACACATAAAAAAACTATAAACAGTGAAGAAACAGGAAAATACAGGTGCTACCATGCGTGTGACCACATCCCTAACACTCTCTCCACCTCCAGTAAGGGAGCCAGTTACTTGTGCAAATCTTCGAGCTACCCGTGCCCCGACCACGGAATCCCGGGTCTCCCCTGTGGCTGCCAGGGAGTTTCCTGGCTATGGAGAGACACGCCATCTGTCGTTTCGTGGCGCTCCAGCTCGTGCTGACGCCTCTGCTTGGACGCTCATTTCCGACTTCACCCCGTCCGGGCCAGGCATAGCCCGTCTACACCCGCAGCGGTGAGCATGCACGGAAGGAATGTGCTGACCCACCTGCCTCCCCCACCGCGCGGGACCCCCGGGCAAGGGCTGCAGCAGCTTGTGCATCTCGGGGGGCCGCCCCCGCGCCCCCGGCCCCGCGAGCCACTTACGTTCTCGCTGTTGACGTCGGCTTCGCTGGGGCAGCCGAAGAGCTCCCGCCGCAGGAGGTTCCCGTCGTACTCCAGGAAGGTCAGGTAGAGGTTGCGGAAAAACTCCACGTGCTTGTTCTTCACCCGCAGCTTCTTGGGGGAGTTCCAGTGAATGACCTGCCAGGGCGACGAGGGGGCGGTCAGGCCGGGGGTGGGGTGGGGTGGGGCGGGGTCCAGGCGGCGTGGGCGGGCTCGTCCGTGCTCTCACCCACTCACTCCTTCCTTCACCGTTTATGGGACAGCGGGGACGAGGAAGCGAGCGGAGGCCGGACTGTCTGGCTTCAAATCCTGGCTCTGCGCTAGGTAGTGCCTGCGTCTCGGACAAGTGACTTACTCTCTCTGTGCCTCCGTTTCCTTATCTGCGAAATGGGGAGAGCAACAGCTCCCGCCTGTGCCAGCATTTTAGCTTCTGTCTCTCAGCTCCAAGCTTGCTTTGTGATGCTGAGGTGGGGACTCTGCGAACACTGTTTCTGCTTTGCCAGCTGCCTCCCGTTCGGTGCTGCCAGCCGGGGTGGTGAGAGGGAGACTGGGGGTCTGGGGGAAGGGAAGTGGGATGGGGCCCTCCTGTTGCTTCCTGTTTCTGCAAGCATCACCCTACCTCCTTTCTTTTTTATTTTAACTTTTTTTCACTGTTTATTTTTGAGAGACAGAGCATGAGCACCAGAGAGAGAGACACACACACAGAATCTGAAGCAGGCTCCAGGCTCTGAGCTGTCAGCACAGAGCCCGATGCAGGGCTTGAACCCAGGAACTGTGAGATCACGACCTGAGCTGAAGTTGGACGCATAACCGACTGAGCCCCCCAGGCGCCGCCGTCACCTCCTTTCTTCAAGGTGGCAGTGGCGCGTCCTCCCTTTAGCAGCAGCTAGAATCATTCTGCAGCTTTCCCGACACTTGGAACGAGTTTCCTCGTCCGCCCTGGAGCTGCCTGCTTCCCCCAGCCCAGGTCTGGGTTCCGGCCCCACGTTGTAAGAATCCCCCTACCTCTCCCTCTGTTCCTTCGGCTCCAGAGGGGTGGTAATGGTTTCCTGCAAGTTTCTACTTTTGCTTTTTTCGTTTACCAAATCAACACCTTATGTGTAGTTGGCCATTTTTTAAAGATTAAATTCTCTGTTGGAATAACTGGTACGTTATCCAGCCGGCACGGAGGGAGGCACCGCCTCAGGGCTGCCATCGACTCGCTGATGCGCGTGAAGTATGTAAGGAGTGTCTGGCCAAGTGTGAGCGCTCGGGGAAGGCTGGTCAGGAAGTGCCGCCCGTGTACCGGGTTGGGAGAGGGGCAGCGACCCCCCTGACCATGCTCGCCCTTGGCTAGCTGGTGGTGGGCGGGAGACGCGTTCACAAACAGGACACAGAACGTGATCATGCAGGGAGGGGCGTGGAGAACGGGAGCTCTAGAGCAGTAGCCCTGGAGGTGCCCCTGCCGGGGCCCGAGAGTCGAAGCAGAGAGTCCTGGGAGGCAGGGGCAGGATGGAGGGGATGGTGGTGGCCCAGTCCAGCCAGAGGGAAGACCTGGGGGAGGGTGAGCAGTCACACGCTGCAGCCAGAGTCCAGGGGCTGGGAGGGGTGGGTGGGAGATGGGGCTGCAGAGGTGAGGCGGCGCGGGGAGAGCCCGGCTGCACGGAGGCCATGCTCAGAGCTCAGCTGTGGCACTGGAGATCTTACGGAGGAGGAAATTACTAACTCTGGGTTTGAGTAGGGTCCTCTGACTATACTGGACAAGACACGAGTGGCAGGGTGGATGGGCAGCGGGTGACGCCAGGTAGGAGTGTTTTCCAGCAGACGCGGCTCATGCCCTCGGCAGGGGGACCCTTCACACTGTCTTTTTATTTGTGGTCTTTTGAGCCTCATGGTGACCCAAGCAAGGAACGCAGTTTAAAATGTTTTTTTTTTTTAATCTCTTTATTATTGAGAGAGAGAGAGAGAGAGAGAGAGAGAGAGAGAGAGAGAGGGAATCCCAAGCAGGCTCCACACTGTCAGTGCAGAGCCTGATGCAGGGTTTGAACCCACAAACTGTGAGATCATAACCTGAGCGGAAACCAAGAGTCCCAGACGCCTAACCGACTGAGCCCCATCCCTGGCATCCCAGGATTGCAATTTTAAAGAAGAAACTGGAGAAGTGAGTTGCCCAACCAAGGCCACAGAGTTGGCAAACATGGGAGCCGGGATTCAAACGTAAGTCTCAATAAACCTGATTCCAAAGCCCACGTTCTTCTGTCCGCACGGCAGAGAACAGGAGAGGACAGGTTGTAAAATCTTCCCTGTTGATGCCTTGTCACACCACAGAAGAAATAAACCAGCTCTCACCTTTCCCCAGCTCGCCTCCCGTGGTGGGGGACCAGCAGAGCGGACGCTGAGACACAGGAAGGGAATGGGGTATTGGGGCTCAGTCTTCCCCTGGCTCCCTCCTTTAGCCACGTTGTTTCTGCAGAAGCCTCAACAGGGCCGCCATTGAGAGAGGTCTGGAAGGCCTGCTTTCCCCCGCCCCCCGCCCGCTCTCTCGGGGGCCTTCCTTCCCCCTGCCCGCCCTCTCAGGATCCTCTGGAGGTACAGCCCCAGCCCCGAGGCTGGCTGGGCAAATCCTCCCCTGCAAGACCAACTCCCTCTCTCAAAGGGAACAGCAGGAGACCTGACCGGTGCAAGCCACGCCCCTGCCCTCCTGTGACCAGCATGGTGTGATGGCAGAGCCAGAACGCGGCACGCCAGGCCAGCCTGGGTTTGAATCTCAGCCATGCCCTTCATCAGCTTTGTGCGTCCCGGGGGCAGCTCGTTTCATTTCTCGGGGCTGCAGTCTCCTCGTGTGCGAGGTGGGAATCAGTAACCCTGACTCCACCGAGGAGCTAAGAGGTTTAAACAGAGGCCTCCCCGGCCCAGGGCCTGCACGCCGGGGCGGCCCCACCTTATGTGGGCTCTCTTCTCCCCTCAAAGATGGTGGCAGCAGCCTGCCTACCGGCGTCCTGCCTCCCTTCTCCTCCTGCCAGCCAGTCCACCCGCCGGAGCAGTAAGTCAGGAAGCGAGTGTTTGGCATTCAGGACGGTGCAGAACGGCCAGCAGACCCTTCCTGGAATGAGGCCACTGGGTGGCACTTGCATTTCAGGGAAGGAGGAGCGTGCACAAAGGGTTCTCTTCCTGTGCCTTCTGAAGGATGCGCGAGAGAAGGAGAGGGAAGGCGTCCCCTGAGAACACACCAGCCCGGGCACGGGAAGGTCCTGGGCACGCATTAAAATAATTGCATGCGGGCTGGTGTCACTCACACCCTGTGGGGATCATGTCTTTGCTGCAAGACATTTTGGTGCTTGCCAAGTGCTGAGGCAGCGGGAAGGCTGATGGATAGGCATCTGACTCAGGAAACTTGAACTTCCTCAACAGGGAGAAACTTACACTAAGTAAAAATCAGGACTGGCCTCTGCGTCCCCGGACGAGCAAATCTTCACTCCTTGTGCACAAATCTGCCAGGCACTCTGGAGACACCGTGCCATTAATTCCGCCAAATAAGCCCATCTGGATCCTCCTGTCCATTCTACGGACATGGTGCTTGACTCAGCCATACCTCACAGCCGGTAAGCGGCAGAGCTGAGCCACGAGGCCGGCTCTGAACCGGAAACCCCGGCTTCCTAACTGCTATCATGCACGGCGCCAATGGGCTGAGCGCTTCGCAGACAAGGACCGTGAGGCTTTTGGAAGAGGTGGCTTGCCCAAGATCACATGGTGAGTTTGGAACTGGGTCAAGGCTACAGTGAGGACCTACTCCGGGCCACCTCTTACCCCCTCAAGCCTCATTCCGTTCTGTGTCCGTAGAGTGGTCTGGGTCTGCCTGTCACATCCAGGTAAGTTCTAGAAAAATTAGCAAACGTTACGGGGAGAAGACGGTGGCGTCACTGGCAGGCCAAGGAGATTCTGGGAAACCCTTTGCAACCTGGCTGCCCCGTGACAGGGAAGCTCACTCAGAGATGCTGGTGCTGGCCAGGTGCTAAGCCAGCAGGGAGGCTGAGGGATATGCATCAGACTCAAAGCCTTGAGCCTCTTCGGCAGCAGGAAACTTCATGTATATTCAGATTTACCTTTTTGTCCTCAGTTTTTAATCAGCCAGGCACAGCATACTCCATTCCCCTGTGCTAGGCTCCAGAGAAGTCAATGAGAGCTATGTTTATCTGCTACCCACCGTACCCTGGACATTAGGCCACGGTTGGTGTGTGTGTACACGTGTGACGTTTTCACATTCAACCCTCAAAACAACCTGGTCAAGTTATTTCTATTATACCAGTTTACAGATGATGATTCTGAGGCTGAGCCTAATGCGGGGTCACCCCCCTAGTAAGTAACCGATCCTCACACAAGATCGCGTCTGTCGTGCTCCCAAATCTTTTCTTTCTATCACATTGCTCGTTTACTCAATACATATTAAAAATGAGCAGTGACTGTGTGCCGGGCACCGAGAGGGGGCGTGAATGCAGAGATGAACACAAGAGATCATGACTCTCTTTCTGGAACTTACAACTGAGAGAGAGAGAGGCAGACTTTACACAGCTGTCCGTTTTAAATTGCAGGTATGATGTGAACTCTGAAAGAGACGTTAAAGAGAGGCTGTCCCTGATGGCTCCTGACCACCTCAGCTCTAAAGAAACCAAGGCCCAGAGGGAGAAAGTGACTTGCCCAGAGCCACACAGCAGAGGGAGAATTTGTGCCCAGCAACTGCCCCTGGGGCACTGTTCCTTCCACTGAACCATATGCCCGCCTCTGAAACTCTGACTCGGGATTCGTATTGCTGATAATTTTGATCAGCGCTTGTCAGACGACTGAGAAATGTCATTTCCTGGTCCCTTATGGGACAGAAGGACCCGTCGCTGCCGGCCGGGGCGCAGCAAGCTGGGGGTGTAGATGGCATCTGCTGACAAGCTTCACACACGAGATGGCGTGACACCGGAGAATGTGTCCCGAAAATAGATTTTTGCAAGGAGCTGGTAAGTGCGTGTGAGTCTCCCAAGGCTTGTGGTAAGAACCCTCATAACTTATTCCACGGACTGAGGTACACCAGCATGGCAATAATAGTTATTATCAGTGGCTACCATGTTGCCACGTTTGCTACGTGCCAAGGCCCTGCTCTGAACGCTTTGCTGTCATAGCTCACTTACCACGTGCACTCACCACTACAAGCGGTAGTCCCTTTATCCCACCCTTCAGGTGAGGAAAGCGCAGCACTCTGCCCCAAGTTACATGGCTAGGAAGTAGGAGAGTCAGGACTTGAACCCGAGGGACAGAGACATGAGGGATCCCTCTTCCTTTCTCTCACGCCCGTGATCATTAAATGACTCCATTCACAGCAATACATGTGAGATGTCCCGAAGAATTATAGGATCCTAACAGAAGCCTACTTTCTCCTTCCAAGCACAGGGCCCTCACGCGTCCCTGGGATACTGAGGCTGCAGGGTGGCTTAGGACTTCTCAGATACAGGGGTTGAACCTCCAGCTTGGAAGGAAGCAGAGACGGAGGCATCCGGGTTGCAGGCCGGGGGGCGGGGAGGGGGGGCGGGGGGTGCTGCAGAAGCCGCCAGGCACCAAGGGGGCCCCATGGGCGTGATCTGCTTGGGTCTGAAATGTCTGCGAAGGCTGAGTATACGCGCAGACTTGGAGTCAGCCTGCGGTGAGCCAGAGAAATGGACAGAAATTGATTACTGTCCAGGAAACTTAAACATCATCTGGGAAGGCAGCAGAAGTCTCGTCCGTCAAGGAAAATGCATTTCAAAGGCAGAAACGAGACCTCGGTACAAGGACAAGGTTATGGAAAGAGCTCGGTCAAAAATTCAGCTTCTGAAACACTCAGAACCCAGAGGGTTCATAAAAATAACGCATGGCGCCAAAATGCTGAGACGTCAGAGCCCGCGTGCAAGTGCCCAGGTGAGCAAGAACAAGAATGAGGGGTACCCGGCAAATGGGTCTGTGTCTCAAGACCTCCCCTGATTTTCTACAGCCCACGGAATACCCCCTACCCGCCTCCGCCTGGTAGCCAAGCCTGTTGCAAAACGGCTCCCGCTGACAATTCCTGCTCTATCTCCAAGCTCGAAGAATTTCCTGGCATTTCTTGAACCTGTCTTCGATGACCTCGTGCCTCTGCATATGCTCTAGCCACCTCCCCAGAACATCCTTACTTCTTCTCTGCCATGTGAAGGCTGAGCCCAAATGCACGTCTCTTCTGTAAATCTCTGCCTGACCGCGTGTGGCGGTCCTGCCTCCCAGTAGGGCCGTCTCTCTACCTCACTCTTCATTCCTGACAGAACGCTGACTCTGTAGTTGCAATGGCCAGCTCCTGGGAATGGATCATGACCCATTTAAGATCCAAGCTAATCAAGATGTTCCTATTCTCTGATTTCCCAGACCCCCTTGCAGCCAGGGTTGGCCATATGATCCAGGATTGCCCACAAAGATACACGGAGAAGCACAGATTTGATCTCCTAATTAACAAGGTTCAGTTAAGGTGCCATTCTCCTCCCTCCCCACTCACCTGTCTGCCATGAACAGAGATGTGATGACTGGAACCATGACAGCCATCCTGTGACTATGAGGAAGCGCTCAACGCACTGCTCTCTACAAACAGATGTCTATAGCTATTCCAGGAGTCTTAGCTAAGAAATTAAACTCCCTATATTAATTTAAGTCTCCTGCAAACTGGGTTTTCTGATTCTCACTGTAAGCATTCCTAATGTGACACCCAGGGCTGTTGCTGGGTCCTTCTTCAGTGCTCCATAGATCCTTGTACTTAGGAGGACTCATTGCACACTCTTGTAGTTATTTATTTACATGCCTGCACCTGGCGGGTTGGAATGTGAATTTCTGGGCTGGCGGGGAGCGTGACTTATTATGCTTTCTGAGTGCCACGGCGCCTGGCAGGTACTTAGTATTCAACCGCTGCCCTTTGCTTCAAGAATGGAAATCACGATGATGACATTCTCAATAATCTTCACATTCTGTCTACAGCAAATCATTTATAAAAGCCCTATTAATGTGGACTTTAGGATGGAGAAATATATTCCCCTCTTCTTTGTCTAAGGGCCAAACAGCTTGTCATGTTCTCTTGGAGGAGTTTACACTCCATCTGTGTTCTCCCCTTGTTTGGTATTTCAAGGAGGGGACGATAGTCTCACAAGCCCCTTTCCTCGTCATCCTCAAGATCACGCTGCGTGGGAGAGGGGACGAGCAGACACACCCACACGCCGGCTGCTATCGGCTGGTGGCCTGCACTAAGTTGCCTCATAGCACAGAGATAGCCCCTCATCTGCAAAAGGGGTGTAACAGCAACCACCTTGTAGTTCATGGTCAAGCCCAGGACGGATGAACTGATGCACAGGTCACAAAAGAAATCTGGGTTTGGATTTCACAAAACGGCCACCTTACCAGCTAGGAAGGCTGGGTGAAGACAGAGTCTCTACATGGGAAAGGGGAATAAGAAACGAGAACGGAACCCAGGGACCACAGGTGGTCGCAGCCTGAGGCACAAGGGTAGGATGGGTTGGACGACACAGCCCAGCAAAGCCACGGTCCTGGTGGACCACACAGAGACACCTGCAGAGGGGCTACTCAGCAGGCAAACAGGTTTAACGTACCGAGCAGACACCGAGTGGGGCTGATGGGCTGAGGAGCAAAGCAAATTTCACTCCTGCTTCCTCTCAACTTGTCACCTAAACATGATGTGCACAAACCTCGATTTTCCGATCTGACGCAAGGAAATAAGAATGCCTGCTCCAGAGGACCCGTGAGACCAGAAATGTCAGGGCGTCCACTGCGGAGTCTGGAGCAGACTGGCGCTCAGTTCGCGTGAGTCTCTGGAACACACACTCTGTTCCATGGGATGTCCTTTGAAGTGACACTATCCCTCAGTCTCTATTTAAAACCCCTGACTGCTGGCTCCCTGATTGCAAGGCCTGTGTCTGCCCGCCTCTGCGTGCGTAGTGACGGGCGTGGCCAATGTTTGCGGACTGCCAATGGAATCCGCCTCACTTCTTCATCCCCCCCCCCCCACCGCCAACCTCCGAAGATTCTATTCCAGCTCTCGTCCTTCTCCGTTCCGTTCCTGACGATCACCAGGAGGGGCTATTAAACGAAAACAGTGTATCTGAAACTCCGATTTCAAGCCACAAAGCTCCGCTGACTCCTTTTACACAGGTCCTTGTTGCTTCTTGGGTTTTACAAGTCCCAGAAAGAAAAGAAAAACTCTTCCCGGACGAAAGTGGGTCATTATTACCCAGGAAAGGGGCAGAGGACAGAGCGAATTCAGCGAATGTCTCGTCTCCTCAGCTGGGAAAGGCAGACACGTAGGCCCGTGCATGAATCCGAGGTCCCCTCCTACATCCTACCGTTTCTTGTTCTGTCCTCTGTAACGTTCTTTCTTTCTCCCTGTGAGGAGGGAGAGGACGGGCAGAGGGAACCTGACAATAGGAAAACGGACACCCTTGCTAAGACTCAGGGCCGGCAGGGTCACGAATCCACGAGAAGGTCCAGCTCTCTTCTCTCACGTTCAGCACGTTCTGTGTTTTCAGTTTGTTTTTGCTATAAAGTGGGGTTAACCATCCATTTGAACTGGACTTTGCTATGTGTGGGGAATTCCTCACGGACCACGGACAGCAGGAAATGGCAAAGCGGTGCAAACAGAAGAACCCTCAACGCATGTTGCCTTAATGTGGCTTCTCCACAGACAACCGACTTACGACTTGGGGATGGTAACCGGCCCCGCACTCTTCCTCTCTATGAAATCAATTACTAGGGCTTGACTCACCTTTCACAGAACCCTCGCGGTGCCCCTCTGGGGAGTGTCTCTCTTGATCTGGGGACTGGGAGGGTAGAGGGAAGCAGACCCCACCTGTAGGGACAGTTGGAACCTTTAGCAGAGGGATTCTGCCGAGGTGGACTGAGGAGCAGCTGCGTTTGTAGTGTGGTGGGATTGTCCCCTGGGGTAATTAATGCCCTCAGGGGTGGGCACCATACGGATCTCTGCTCCGGGAAAGGCAGCTGGCTTCCTGGTTCCCGGCAGACACCTTCTGTGGTGGCTCACTATTGCTTTCCTGTGCGCCCTCCATCATTCCTTCACAGCACCAGCCCCGGTCCTCTTCTCATGATTCTCACGGGACTATCGGTCATGCCGGATCAGCCAGAGGCATGGCCATGTGACCCACGCTGACCGATGAGTCCATCACTCCTGGCCATCCCTAAGAACGGAGTTGGCTTCAGGCGGGGGCACGTGTCCTAAGAAGGGTCAACAGGGTCATTTAGCTGAGGCACTGAAAGAGGGTCTCTTTCTCCACCCTGGGATCGGGAGTGCCAGTCATGGTTAAATCCCTCGCTTTGATTTGTGCATAGCATGTCTGACCGCCTGGAATGCCAGGGACAGAGAAAAGGAGAGAAAGAGGTGCTATGTCATTCGAGCACCCACATTTCAGTGTCAGTGCAAACGGCAGAATGTGGA
This sequence comes from Paguma larvata, assembly GCA_030068075.1. Lineage (NCBI taxonomy): Eukaryota > Metazoa > Chordata > Mammalia > Carnivora > Viverridae > Paguma > Paguma larvata. Next base: position 13,861,645 of record CM057828.1, on the reverse strand, counting down.
ACTGTCACATTTTGAGAAGCATTGGGGTTTAAATGTGCCTGCGTAAGTGTTCCACCAATCATTAGTATCTATTTCTACCACATTTAATAATATTTTATAATATCAATATCTAATTAAAATATCCCTCACAAAACGAACAACATGGCTTAAAAGGAATCCTGCATGATAGCCCAAAGTGGAAAATAAACATACATGAGTCTACATGGATAGAAATAATTTAACAAATAAATATAAATGGGGGAGAGAAGCTGACCTCCTTACAGAAGAGCCCTAAGATGTAGACTCGAACCCCTTATTGGGAAGCAGAACTTAATCTCCCCATTTCCAGTGTGGGGTGGGTGTAGGGACTCGCTTCTGAAAAATGAAGCATGAAAGGGGAAGAAAATCATTGTACGTACAGAAACCTGGAAACGCTCTCCTTGCCAAGTACAGACAGAGCCCCTAGCGATGTCGTGTGTGAAAACCGGGTCCTTCCTAAGATGACGTGATGCCCTTGAGGGGTGGGAACCCTTTACCTCGAAGATGCTCTCTCCAAACGCCCACAACCTCAGGCTCATCGTGAGAAAAACACATGCGACAAACCAAGTTTGAGGGATATTTTATAAAATCCTGACCAGTCCAGCTCAAAACTATCAAGGTCAGTCATGAAAAACGTGGGAAAACTAAGACAGTGTCAGAGGCTGGAGGAGACTAAGGAAACCAAATACTAATGGAAACACTGGCAAAACCTAAAGCCTGTGGTTCAGTGAGGAGCAATCCGCCAACATGGGCTTGTCAGTTTTGACAGTTGGCCATTATCGCAGAAGATGTTAACATTAGGAGAAACTGACACTAGATGGCAGGGGATACGGGACTCTTGGCACTACTTTCACAACCTTTTCTTCTAAAAATCCTTCCAAACAAAAGTGTGTATTAAAAACAAAAAAAAGAGGGCGCCTGGGTGGCTCAGTCAGTTAAGCATCAGACTTCGGCTCAGGTCACGATCTCACTGTTCATGGGATGGAGCCCCACATCCGGCTCTGGGCTGACAGTGAGGAGCCTGCTTGAGATTCTCTCTCTCCCTCTCTTTCTGCCCCTCCCTCCCTCACACACACACTCTCTCTCTCACTCCAAAATAAATAAAATTATTTAAAGCAAAACAAAACAGAGTCCTACAAAGCATCGACTGACCGAGAACACCAGTAAGACAAGGTCAGGTGACCAGCAAGAAAACACCCAAGTTGATACTTCTGTTTCCAATATGCCTGCCTCCTTAGCTACATTCGCAAGTACAGAAATGTCTACCTCATTAGATCTGAGAAGCTGTGAAAAAGAAAAAAAAATTCAAATATGGATTTACAACCATTGTTAAGGAAGAGCTTCACCCCAGGTGTGTATAATGCCTCGAGATACTATTCAATGTTGGTACAAAGATGCATGATTAGCAAGACATTTAAAAACAAAGCATCCAGGATGAGAAGTCAAGCCTCCATAATTTTTTGATGGTGTTTGAAGTCTTACAAAAGTCAGTCTAGAACTTTACGACACTCCACTAACCCCCATGAAAAGAGTTTAGCAGTCCCTCTGGGGATTTCATAGGTAAAAATGAAAGATAATAAAATCCAATAAGGGAAACACTTGTTTTTCCTGCCTTGGCAAAAAATGGCTGAAAAAAACACACAAGATAATACAGTAACAAATGAAGTAAATTCCTTTGTCAGCAAATGTTGTGAGAAGAGTCACAAAAACAAACGCTGAAGGCCTGAAGATACTACTACCAGAACAAATTACACGGGAGATTTGCCAGAGTTAAATCAAAGCACAGAGCAACCCGGTGTGCGTCAGCTTACGCGATTTGCAAGATTCTGTTTCGATAACGAAATACCCAAAGACCAACTTTTCAGTGCGCACTAAAAGAAAGATGCCCTGGACAAGTTATAATCTGAACAGCAAATTCCGACTTTCATGATGACGGTGGTTTTATGGAAAGTGCACGTGTGAAAGGCATACTTGCTTTAATTGGAATATCCGAAGATTCCAAGTAAGGTTACAAAGTGATACTGAATTCTTTCACTGCGTTATTGAAGGAAAGTTTGCCACAAAGCCCTTGAAGCCACGGGTACACTGGATATCACTGAGTTGCTTCCTTTTATAAAGGCAAGACTGAAAATATCATAGAATTTTTACGACACTTAAGAATGATACCAGAAATGACAATGGAAATTTTTTTGTAAAATACAGAGCTCCTTGCAAAGGTCTTTTAATAGAAGGCATACATAAAGGTGATTTATGCATTTGTTTTTATGAAAAAAAAAAAGGTTATCTTTTGTAAGCTATCTCGTACTTTTGAAAAAAAATACACCGTTAATCTGACCCTTCCCTGTCAAGGTGGTGAATGGAGCAGTAACTACTTTTAGAAAGAACCTGTGGTATAGATGGGGCTTTTAGAAAGTAAATGTTTGAAATCGTTTCCATTGTTATGGGGTTTTTGAGATTAAAAAAAATGCTGTGCTATGTATCAACACCCTCATGTCTACAAACTTAGAAACTTCAGTGGTTTGATACCCACGACCACCCAATATCGCTTACCTCATGGACAAAGAATGGGTGAGTGTTAAAGGAAGACAAAAGACCAAAAACTCTCTCTTAGAGTAGTTTTCAGTCAGCTAGTGGGCATGTAGACAAGGGATCTTCTTCCTCATCTGTCCCAATGCCAGGGATTGTCCCCCCCAAGATTAAGCCCCAGTTTGTGGCACTTTGTCTTGTGCCCTAACAGTGTGCTGGAGCGTACTCGGCGTAGGGGACTTGGGAGAATTTAAGTTTTTGGTCTTTTGTCTTCCTTCAACACTCACCCATTCTTTGTCCATGAGGTAATTTTCAGAACTTAACTCCTTCAGGTGTTAGTGATTTAAGTTATCCATCATCGGCTTTTGTTATACGGAGCTGGTGAAGTTCAGATGCAATTATTCCTGGAAACATCAACAACACTCCTAGCAGCAAGGTGAAGCCTCTGGAAGGCCTGCCCTATGGCAACACTTTTTGAGATGTGCATGCAAACAGTGCTAAGAACTATTAATAGGATTGCTTTAAACAGAGGGGAGCTGGGGAGGGGTGCAGAGGGGAGTTCCGCATACTGTGTATACAAAATAGCACGTTACAAAGTCCTGTAGCAAGGAATCCTGGTGGGGTTGGTTGACCCTCAGCGTTTCTCTCTCAACACACAGAACAGATCCCTTTGGTCATAGAGTACCTGTGGGACTGGTTTCTTAAAAGCCCCACCGCAAGACACACCTCCCTAAATAGTCTGGGCTCTGGTATGAAAAAAATTTTGAGAGAGGGAAGCACCAGTTAAGCAATATTGGGTGGCCGTGGGTATCAAACCACTGAAGTTTCTAAGAGAGAGTGGGACCAGGGAACATTACTAATTATTGGTAAGAAGGATACGAGGCTTACTACACGTCTCCCAGCCCAGTACCAACGGCTTTCTATATCGCCCCTTGTAACCTTCACATCTTCTCTGCAAAGTGGTGATTACTTCCCTACTTTCTCACATGAGGACACCAGGGAAGAGAGGTTCAGGGACCTAAGGGTCCTCCAGACTGGCCCCTAGTGGGCGCTCTGCAGTCTGCGGGGTGCACGAGCAACTCCGAGGCATGAGCCCCCGGGCGACAGTGCCGAACGCCAGACTGCTTGACCAGGGGCCAGCCACCTCGTATTTAATCCCGGGACTCGTCCAGTGTACTAGTCGCAGTGGTGCCCAGGGATGGACTCGAGTCATGTGATGAAATTAAACAGGCCTTGGCCCGAAGTATCGAGAGGTCTGGGTGGGAGGTGGTGATTGTAGATTTTAGATCTTCTCCCCCAAAGCAACTGTTTTTCCTCCCTGCTCCGTCCTAATCTTCCAAAATCAACCTTACCGTCCATCATTCTTATTACGCTCGCTCTGGTTCCCTGGCCTCATTTTTCACTGTAGTCTGCTCAGCTATGGCTGAGCGCTCAGTATGCTAATGCACGCCGGCCCCTCTTCTTCCTCAAAAGATGTGAAAACTGACACCTCTCTAAGTATTACAAAATGTTTTAAAACTTGAGTTATGTGCTACTCCTTTTATGCAAATGGCACAGACTGCTGCTAGGCACACCATCTTTCTCCATATGGATGGCACGTTTTCGCTCGGTTTTTCTCTTCTTTAGGATTTTTCTTTAAAGTGTTCTCAGCTCCCAGTGTATGAAGGGATGGCAGTCAAAAATCTAGCCTCTGACTCTGTTGCTTAAAATCCAAATGTTCCGGGGCGCCTGGGTGGCTCAGTTGGTTGAGCGGCCGACTTCGGCTCAGGTCATGATTTCATGATCTCTGAGTTCGAACCCCGCGTCGGGCTCTGTGCTGACGGCTCATCAGAGCCTGGAGCCTGCTTCGGATTCTGTGTCTCCCTCTCTCTCTGCCCTTCCCCTGCTCACGCTCTGTCTCTATGTCTCTCAAAAATAAATGAAAAAAAAAATCCAAATGTTCTTTCAAGGCGGCAATGTTATATTGAGAGTCTCTGTTCTAGGATCGGCCCTCAAAAAGTCACTGGATGCAGAGGGCTTGCAGAGCATAATCCTTCAGAAACATTATCTCATGTAAAATGCTTTCCTGGGAAACTCTATTAAGGTGGGAACTCAGCTCCGTAATGGGAGGAAAGAGCTCTGGAGTTAGGGTCAGGCCAACGTGAATTCAAATCTTGGCTCTGTCACAGTTTGCTGTGTGATTCTGGGCAAGCAAGCGAGTGACTTATCCATATGATCCTTAATTTTCTGATGTATCAAACAGATTAATATTCACCCCGTGAGACTTCTGTAAGTGATGCCACGCCTGGCACACCATTCCCTCCCCACCCACCTGAAAACCCCGTATCGTCCCCCGAGGTCCCGGACACGGCTTGCTTCCTCTGAGAAGCCTTTCCCGTCAGTCCCAGAAAGAGATCATGCACTCTGGGCAGATGTTTTTGTAGCCCTGGTGTGGTCGCTGCTGGGCAGGGATCTACCGGCACCGGTTCACTGTTCCCGACTTGCGTGAGGGTTACTGCTCCTTCCCATTCTCCAGGGGCATACGCAGGGGAGGAAAAGTGGTTGCAAAAGGATTGGGGAGAGGAACGGCCAGGTGCTTGGGGGCCGAGGAACAGCGTGAGGGCAGAAGACGAGGAAGGAAGAGACTTGGGATCAAGACTGAGCTCGGACGGCCCATAGAATCCCTCAAGACACAGACTGCACCACACCCTCCTGAGAGGGGCCTGCTCTGGCTCTCCTAGGCCCCCTTCACTTCCTTCCATTGCAACTCTGGGATTCTCTGTTTGCTTAATGGTTGCTTCTCACTAGACTGTGACCCTCCTGAGGGCAGGAGCCGTGGCTTGCTCAGGCCTGGGGCTCCAGAACTCTTCCAGACCCAAGGACCGGGCCCTCTGCTTGTTACTTTCTGACCATCACCCACTGTTTGTGGCCAGGGCTTCCTGCTCTAAATGCCTACTGAAGACTCAAGACTAGAACGCAGTCTCATAGCTACTCTCCCAATCCACCTTCTCCAAGCCAAGACACAGCCCTTTTGCTCATCTCCTAAAGGCTTGTGCTCTGGGTGGAAAGATAAACAGATGCTCTGTTGGGTCCTTCTCTTTTTATTTAAGACTCAGTCAGGGAAGGCTGAGTCATCAAGTTTTAGGACTGGAAGATAAAAATGAAGGTCCTTGAAACACAAAAACTGAAGTAAAGTCAAGTGCATTTCTATGGAGCACTCAAGGGACTTGGATGGTAACAGGGCCAAACATCACGGCCTCCATTTTATCAAGAACATAACTGAGACGGGGAGAAGGCACGTGGTTGATACAAGTCCTTCAGGCTGGTAAGAGGTCGAACAGGCATTAGAGTGTAAGGGATTGCTTGGTTCCAAAAGCCCATTTGCTTCTTCCCTCCTCAGTGAAACCACTTTCCCCCTTAGTTGTCTCCTTAACCAATCTCTTCTCAGCATAAATTTCTCTACTGACATCCAGGGCAGGACAGATGCCCAAGGCTGGTGAGCTCCTGTCTGGTAGGATGTGGGAGAATGTCTGCTCCTAAAGAGTGAGCTTTGTGCTTACCAAGAGTGAGCTGTGTGTTACCAAACGTGTTTTGATGCCACTTATATTTATAATATAACCAGAAATGAATTCAAATAGTCTCTGAATTAGGAGAATGCAAAAAGAGAGTTGCTATTTCCATGAAAGGTAAGCCAAAGCTTTGGGACAACTTGATAAAAAAAAAATCCCTTAAAAAAAATGGCTGTCAGATTAGGTGTGGGTGAGAGACTCTAAGAATGGAAAAGTACAAAAACCCAGGACTGTCCTTCACCTGCTTTGCAAGAGTCCTTAAGATCTTGCTTGCCCTTCCAGGAAAGGAATCGGGGAACCACAGAAGATGGGTAATGAGAGGTGTCTATGCAGGATAACACAGCACAATCAGCAGACAAAAAAACAAAAAACCTGGTCTTGGTTGAAATGACAAGCGAATCAAGGTTAACCTATTTTTAGGATTCTTGCCTGAACTGACATTTTCAATTAGCTGACCCCGTGCAGGTGCCCTGGGTGACCCACAGGTGGGCTTCTCAGGTTGGCTGCCCATTGGAGTGTGAGCTCAGGGAGAGCAGGGTTCAGGGTACATCTGTATACTCCCCGGGGGGGAACATGGTACCCAGCAAACAGGAGGTCCTTCATTCCTGACGAACATGATGGATGAAAGAAAGGATGTGAGGAAGAAGGAGAGAGAATGAGAAGAAAGAAAATGATGAAGATGCACCTTTACCTGGAATCTGAGGCTCAGGTTGCCTACAGAAGACGCACTGTCTCATTAACCAGACCCTCGGACTCGGGCAATGTCCAGGCTGCAACATCACCCAAAGGGTGGGAACTTGGGCTGCCAGCCTCTCTATTTCATCCCTGAACCCTCTCCCCACTTTTATGGATTGGCTGTATTTTGGGGTTCTGTGTAAGATTTCGGTGGATAAGATATTAGTGGGTAAAATGACTTCCAGATTCTTTTTTATGGTTTATCTAAAAAGATAGGAGTTACCCTGATTTGACTCTGTCTGCCTGGTTTTTGCTATTTGATACAAAGTCCTCTACTTGTATGTAGAATAGGCTGCCAAAAAGAGTTAGTTCACAAATTAATTTGTTTGATAGGTTCAAAGTGACAATAATTAAGCAACCACTGAGCAATGTCAAAGTGGCATAGACACGTGCTACGTCAATGTCTAATGCTAAATCATTCTGGTCTTTCCTGGAATAAAGCCAAGTTGGCCATGATGTTCTTATCATCTATCTCTCTATCTATCTATCTATCTATCTATCTATCTATCTATCATCTATCTATCATCTATCTATCTATCTCTATGACCAATGGCTTTGTCTGTTTTGTTTCCCGTAGCATCACCAAAGCCTGTGACAGTGTCTGGCATGTAGTAACCACTCAGTAAGTGCATGGACGCATTGGTATGCCTGTGAGGGGCAGATGTGACTTACTTTCACTTGGACGCCTCGCTAGCTTTGTTGGCATTTATAAAATGTCTAAGTTGAAGGTTCCCAGAGGAAATCTCCTCTATTTTACGATGACTTTCCTTGTCATTTTTGTGACTGATAATTGAGAAGCTCTCAGAAAACCATGTCAAATATACTGGCTTATGAATCCCTGTCTGGTTTCTTTAGTGAAACTCATACTAATCTTGCTAAAAACAATCAATTGCACCTACTGAGACACCTACCGAGGTCCTCCCCACTCCTGAATTTTTTTTGGGGGGGGTAAGATGTACATAATATTTACCATTTTCACCATTTCCAAGACTATAGTTCAATGCAGCTAAGTGTATTCACTTTGTTATGCAAGCGTCACCCCCATCCATTTCGAGGACTCTTTCAACGTCTCCTGTGGGAATCTGTACTCATTAATTCCATGTTTTCCCTTCAATCCAGCCCCTGGTAATCATTCTGTTCCACTTCTGTTCTCTGTCAATTTGACTACTGCAAGTATCTTATATGAATGAGATCATCAATAGCTTCCCTTTTTTGTCTGGCTAATTTCACTTAGCATTTTTTCAAGGTCCATCCGTGTTGTAGCACATGTACAAATTTCCTTCCTTTTTAAGGGCTGCCCAGGTTTTTAGTTGCACTGGTTTTTGTAGAATTTTCGTATTTTTATTTTTGATATGAAAATAGGACTTGAGAGTTTAGAAGTCTCCTGTGCTCTTGCCTGGTCAAGTGCCAAAGTGTTTTTCCAATTTCGTTGTATCCATTGACACTTCTATCAACAGAACTGGAGATTTCCTGCAGATCAACTGAGACTTGATGATACTGCTCTTCTAATTTGGTGGGGGTGAAATTATCCGTGGTCTTACTCTTCACTTCCAGGATTTAATAAAGATGTTGTACATCTTTTCAAGTGTTCATTGGCCATTTTTTCACAATTCAGTGAAATGACTATTTATATCTTTTACACATTTTTCTTATTAATTAGTAAGAGTTATTTGTGTATTTTGCTTACTAGTCCGTTGTCAGTTATATGTATGTTGAAAATGCCTTTTCCTTTTATCCTTTTGACGCTACTTTGATGGGAGTTATTAATTTCACTGTGGTTGACTTCACTGACCTTTTCATTTATGACATAATGTTTTTGCTGTCATATTGAATTCATTCTTCCCAATTCTGAGGTCATAGGCCAGTTACCTAAATTTTTTTAAATTAAAGTTTAATTTGGTCTGTCACTTTAAAGTCTCTGATTCACTAGATTTAATTTTGTGCATGGTGTGAGATAGGGATCAATTTTCACTTTTCCACATGGATAATCAATGTGCCTCAACACCATCTGTGGACAATTACATACTTTTTCCAGTGGCCAGCAAGCCATCTCTTTATATGTCACATTTCCATATGTGTGGGCTCTCTGTTCTGTTTTATTAATTAATTAGCACATCCCTAAGCAAATGCTCAGTAAAACTTTGCTGTAGGTTTTCAGCGGATACTATTTATGAGAGTTTTTCTCATAAATGAATATTTAATTTTATCAAATAACTTTCTTGCATCTATTTTACATGATTATGTGGTGTTTCTCCTTTAATCTATTAAAGGATAGATATTAAAGAATGATATTTGTGGGTTGTTTGTTTTTCGGGTGTGGAGTTTGGTAAGTTCGCAAATAGACACTTGAAACGATGTTCAATGTCACTCATCATCAGGGAAATACAAATCAAAACCACACTGCGATACCACCTCACACCAGTCAGAGTGGCTAAAATGAACAAATCAGGAAACTATAGATGCTGGCGAGGATGTGGAGAAGTAGGCACCCTCCTACATTGTTGGTGGGAATGCAAACTGGTGCAGCCACTCTGGAAAACGGTGTGGAGGTTCCTCAAAAAAATGAAAATAGAGCTACCCTATGATCCAGCAATAGTCCTGCTAGGAATCTACCCAAGAGACACAGGATTGCTGATGCATAGGAGCACGTGTACCCCAATGTTCATAGCAGCACTTTCGACAATAGCCAAAACATGGAAAGAAACTAAGTGCCCATCAACTGACGAGTGGATAAAGAAGATGTGGTACATATATACAATAGACTACTATGTGGCAATGAGAAAAAATGAAATCTGGCCATGCGTAGCAACATGGATGGAACTGGAGGGTATTATGTTAAGTGAAATAAGTCAGTCAGAAAAAGACAGATACCATATGTTTCCACGAATAGGTGGACTTGGTGAGACTAAGCAAAAACCAGGGGGAGGGGAAGAGGGGAAAGAAAAAAAAGACACAGAGAGGGAGGGAGATAAAACATAAGAGACTCTCAAAGACTAAGAACAAACTGAGGGTGAGGGAGATGGGGGGGGAGAGGGGGTGATGGGCATTAAAAAAAGGGCACATGTTGGGATGAACACTGGGTGTTTTATGTAAACCAATTTGAAAATAAACTATTTTAAATTAAAAAAAAAAGAATGATATTTGTGGGTTTTTCAATGTTAAATCATTTCTTGTCTTTCTTGGAATAAAGCCAAGTTGGCCATGATGTATTATCTATTTTCTACATGGCTGAATTCGATTTGCTAATATTTTGCTTAAGGTTTTTGCATCTAAATATTCATGAGTGCAACAGGCCTTCAAGTCTTCCTTTTTTGTGCTCTCCTCGTCTGCTTTTGGTATCGAGGATATCGTGGCCTTATTTAAATGGGTTAAAAAGTGTTCCTTTCTTTATTTCCTATTCTCTGGAAATTTACTTAAAATGGGAATTATCTTTCGATTAAAAAGAATTGGTATAACTTAATCTCTATTCATCATCTAGGGAATGCTGTGTATATATATATATATATGCCATGGTATGAAATGTATACAAGTCTAGAGTTCCTGTACCTTCTTGGTGAACTTTAATTTTTAAGTTGTGGCCATCTCTACACCTACCAATGCTCTGTCTGACACCAAGACGGTTATCTTGGTATTCTTTCACCGTTGCCAACTCTCTGGGTTGGTATGTGTTAGGTATGTCTTTTATAAACAGCAGATGTTGCACACTATTTCGTGTTCAGTCTGACAATTGGTCCTTTCATTCCCAAACTTAGGTTGCTTATATGCTTACTGATATATTTTGACTTCTTTCTATTACCTCATTTCTTGCTCTCTATTTCCCCCCACTCTTCCTATGCTGTCATATATTTTTTTTTAATGATGGAGATATTTTGGGTGTTTGTTTTGGTTTTTCCTATTCCACTTACCAGCCTACCCATCATAGGTTTTTAAGTTATGCACTTTTTTCCTCATTCTTTTCAGGGTTTCAGCTTGAAAGGTTAACACGCACAGCTACTTAGCAGCTAAAATTACTCTCTCATTCGTTTCCTCGACAAAACTCAGATTCCAGAATACCTGAATTCTCATCACTTCCCTCCTGACTTATGTGATATCATCGTCTGACATTTTAGGTATAACCTTATAAAGACCACCGTTACACGGTATTATTATTACTCCTTCTACAACTACTATTTAGAAGCTGTTGCTAGGAATTCCTACATATTTCTAATTTGTTCAGCATTCCTTCTTGGATCTGGAATCATATGCCTTATTCCTGAAATAAATACTTTAGAAGTTTCTTTGCAAAGGTATATTTGGGGAAAATTCTCTTTGCTTTTGCTCATTTGAATATTCTTTTCTCATGCCTGAAGGACTGTTCTGCTAGGCATAAATATTGCTATTGTCACCCCACACATTGAAGGTATTACTTCCACTCTTCCGGCTTGCACTGCTGCTAAGAATTCTCATCCCACACATGCAATGGCTTTGTAGAGATCTGTTTTTTTCTCTCTGGTTATTTAAAAGAAATCATATTAGGGTACTACAATTTTACTACTGTAGGTCTAAGTATAGCTTTCTCTTAATTTAAACTGCTTGCATTTATGGCTACTTTTAACAGTTCTGGAAAATTCCCATTCACTATAAAGATGCCTCACTTCCAATCTTCTCTATTATCTCCTTCTGACATTCTAATTAGACATCTCTGGATATCTTAATTTCTTTCTCAGTTTTTCTTTTTCCCTGTGTGCTCGGTTTTGAAAGATTTCTTCAGCTCTCTCTTCCAGTTCACTAATTCTCTCTTTACCTGGGTCTAATTTACTGCTTAACACATTCTTTGACTTTGTAATCTCAATAATTAAATTTTTCATTTCCAAAAGTACTATTTGATCCAAATAGGTCTGTTTGCCTTCAAGAATCTCTTGTTCCTCCATCCTATTCTCTTTTATTACTTACACATAATGACAATTCTTCTGTTTTATATCTGATGAGTCTACTACCTGAAGTTTTTAATATTAGTTCTATAGTCCCTGCCCTTTCTCATGGTGGCTGATTTCCCTATGTGTTTAGTGATTACTGAATGAGAACTCATTTTTCTTGAAATGTCTCCTAAAGAATTCTCTGAAGTCTTTCTTGTTTTTGAGAGGATTTTGAGAGGATTCTTCTAGATCAGATTTCTGTTTATTTCTGCCAGGTGCCTGGCACATTTTCATTTTTTTCTATTTCTGTACCACACATATAATTTTAGCCAATTCAAGCACAAGCTTGAAATGAGAGATTCCCATGGGAAACATTTCTCTCTTATTTTACCTAAAGCCTAGAATAAAACATCTAACAGTCCCTATCATCTTCTTCTATGGATATTTTTAAACTTGTTATCTATTGAGGATATCACTCTTCTTGGATCTTGACTTCAGCAAGGATCTTTTGTCTTTCTTTGGGTTGGGACCTAAATTCCAATGCACAGCCTTTCAGTAGAATGGTTATACACAGGTTTGCCTGACTTTGATTTAGGCCTAATGTCCCAGTGTAACTAATAATAGCATTCCTTTGTTTAAATTATAAGGTTACCGGGGCGCCTGGGTGGCTCAGTCGGTTGGGCGGCCGACTTCAGCTCAGGTCATGATCTCGCGGTCTGTGAGTTCGAGCCCCGCGTCGGGCTCTGTGCTGACAGCTCAGAGCCTGGAGCCTGCTTCTGATTCTGTGTCTCCCTCTCTCTCTGCCCCTTCCCCTGTTCATGCTGTGCCTCTATATCTCTCAAAAATAAATAAACATTAAAAAAATTTATAAATTATAAGGTTACCTACATTTAAGCCAGGCCTCCAGCTACCAAGGATCAGCAGAGACCCAGCAAATGTCAGATCCAGCTACTTTTTGCTTATTCTTCTGGATCCATATTTTATCATGTTTCTGGCCCCTGCTTACTTCATTTATTTTATGGGCTAATCTACTAAGCTTTCAAATCATTAAACAAAATTATTTATCCCATAATTTTTGGTGCTCTTTACCAGGCTGGTTTTATTTTCTTTCTCTTTTAAACTTCTAGTTCATGACAGTCTTGGAAAAATTCCTGAGTACTTCATATATTTTCTTTATGTCTAAGAAACACATGACATAGCAAAAGAACTGTATAAAAGTTGGTTGAAAGAATCAATGATGGAGATACTTCTGTTTTAAATACTTTCTAAGATTTGGCAATGAACTTCAAGAGCAGTAAAAAAACAAAAACTCTTTCTTCTTGACTATGTGATTTCACTTCTGGAAAGGAGTTAACTTTAGACTGTTCGTTACAACACAGTTTATATTTGTGAAAATCTGAAAACAACTAAAGTCCAGGAATGGCTCAGCAACAGAAGAGAACAAAATTCTATGTGCATAAGGACTATCAATGAGATACAACACATACCTGTGGACAGGGGCCAGAAGTTACTTGGAAAAGACTGATTTATTAGGAAAGCCAGGTTGGGTTCCTTTTCCCCTTTAAAAACCTGAGGGGCGCCTGGGTGGCTCAGTCACTTAAACGTCCAACTTTGGCTCAGGTCATGATCTCACGATTTGTGAGTTCGAGCCCCACGTCAGGCTCTGTGCTGACCGCTCGGAGCCTAGAGTCTGCTTCGGATTCTGTGTCTCCTCCTCTCTCTGCCCCACCCCTGCTTGTATTCGGTCTCTCTCTCTCTCAAAAATAAATAAATGTTAAAAAAAAAAAAGTAAAAACTTGAAACTATTGTTACTGCAGTGTCACGTGGGCAATGGCCACACATTTTAAGTGACATGAACTGTCTATGGTTACAGGTGTCTACTTCCTGTTTGATACAGCCAGGAAGGCAAACACCTGCTATCAGGAAGGCCTGGGTTCAAGTCCTTGTTCAGTCACTTACCAGATGAGGTCGGTTCCTCACTCCTTCCTCTGCAGGTAGGAAATTCTAACATGCCCTTTAACTTGGCTTAGCCATATGGGTACTTGGGCCACGAGGATATCAGCAGCAAGGACTCAAGCTTTCTACAGCACCTCTGCTTTGCTATGACAAGCCAGACTGGCCTGCTCATGGGACACGGCAGACACTGGCGGAGGGCCAGGTCATCCCCACACCAGCCATCGGATCCAACACTGACCACAGACATTTGGTTAAGGTAGCGAAAATCAGACAACCATCTCGCCAACCTGCAGACTCCTCAACTAAATAAAAGGTTGTTGATTTAAGCCACTATTAGACTAGACTGTTCTGCAGCATGAACTATGGCAGCAGGGAACTCAAACATCCTGTTTTCTTCATTGTGTGGCAAGATGCACAAGGGCTCCCTGTACAGGCCCCCAAATGTGGGGTCTCCAAATTGGATGGGTGGGGGGGCACCAAATGTGGGAAACCCAATCAGGTGGAAGCTGGCTGCATGGGTGGTGAAAAGAATTCACCCAAGGCAGAACAAAGAAGACAGAAGTTGACTGACGACACTGTATAGGGTGGTGGCGGGCAGGACAGCCAAGCAGAGGCCATCTGCTGGGAGGCAGTGGTGGGGGGCTGACTTAAAGGGGGAAGATGAGGAGGTATGGGGAGTATGGAATTTTCCTTTTTTGGTAATTGTGTCCAGATGTTAGTAACCCATTGGTCAGCTAGGACTTACGGATATTTTGAGGCGAGTCGCCTGATGGGCCTGTTCGTATTTGGCCAGGAGGGTGCAGGGTCACTGCGGGCCCTTCTGCCTCACTCGGGTTTCCATTGTTCAAGTCGGTCGCCTAAAAGCAGCGTCTTCATTCCTCTTTCTACGTTCATGTCTACCACCATGTCCGGTACCTAGAGACCAACGCTGAAGGCTTTTCTGTCACTGTCACTGCTGCCTGAGGTACAATGAGACATTTGTGCTGGCGTCCTCCCCCACCCCCCACCACAGCACCTGGCATGAGTTTTTACATTCACTTCCTCACATGCGTCTCTCCTCTAGCCACGGATGACTTGAAAGTAGGAAGTAAGTTATTCCCATCCATATCTACGGCACCTGGCAGAGAGTAGTCCCTCAATAAATGTTTTTGTTGGAATTAAATGACCGGATTTGGGGAGCTGACAGGAACCAAAACAGCCAGCAGCAGGTGGCAAGAAGAATAACCACGCAAGCTGGTTCTTACGCTTTCCAGAAAGCCCAAACAAGAGAAAAGAAGAAAACAAAGGAGAAAAGCACAGTCTTTCTGCTCTTCTGCATCCTTATCTCTCTCACCACACTGCACACACAGCTCAGAGCCATTCACCTCCCCTCCCCCCCCCCCCACTCCCGAAGAGCCCTCCCCATCCGGCTTCCGCCCGCCGCCTCAGAACACCTCCCTCCACCTCCGGGCATGTGCCCGTATCCACTGCGCCCCCTCCTGCCTCTACCTTTAGATCAGACACGTCCCTGTAGCACTGCTCAGAGCGAGTGTGGTCCGACAGCTGCACGTTCCAGAAGCAGGGGAGCTGATACACGAGGAAGGGGTTCTGTTTGATGACTGCGTTGAAAATATCCTGGGAGATAAAAGCCAGATATAGTCAGAATGGTCAGGTGCGTTTCACTCCGGAGGCCGGCTCACAGGGCACGGCACCTGCTGTGCAAAGGCCTCTCTTGAGGCTCCAACTCTGAGCGCAGGCTGTCTTGCGCCCTGGGGCGTTCCTCCCGCCTCTCTTATCTCTAGAACCAAGCAGCCGTGTTTGGATGGGGACGGGGGAGCACCACACTTGTACTTGAAGCTCATGGGCTCTGCCGGCCTCACAAGGCGCCATCCAGCAAGCGGACGCG
Source organism: Paguma larvata (assembly GCA_030068075.1). Lineage (NCBI taxonomy): Eukaryota > Metazoa > Chordata > Mammalia > Carnivora > Viverridae > Paguma > Paguma larvata. The sequence continues at coordinate 13,846,082 of CM057828.1, read as the reverse complement.
GGAGCAGACACAGCGGGCCTTTCGTACCCGAGCCTAGCACAGATTAAGTGAAGTCACCTCTCCGCCCCTCTTCCCACCTCACCGAGGAGCCCTGTGTCATCCATCCTGGGCCTCCTAGAGACGAAACTGCATGATGACAAGTTGCTCCACTCATTCGGGGACTGAGACAAATTACAGATCCTGTTTCAGCAGCTCTTCCTGGGGCTTTTGGCGGACTCGATGACGGATGCGCCTTGGATTCCCGCAGGCCATGGTGCCCGAGGACGTACTCCCCACCTCCAAATCCAACTCTGACTTTTCCAGGGAGTTTTTCTTCTTTTGGGCTTTTCTCCAAGCTCTCGTCACACCAGGCCACACTTATTAACTAGCTACTGACAGGTGGTGCCGGGGGGTGAATTATGTGCCTTCGCAGAAGGAGATGGCTGGATAAACTACCCTCATTGGACATGGATATGCAACCGCTAGCTTTTGGGGACATGCTTGAGTCATTGTGACCTGACTTAAAATATGATGATGGAAGACAATTTTCCCTTCAGGTTTAAAACAGCTACCTGGGTAATTTTTAACTCATTCATTATACCGGATCTCATGTTTGAAAAAGGAAATTAGTTTCTGGCTGCTCGGGAAATACTGAATAATAACAATACAAAAAAAAAAAAAAAAGAAAAGTAAAGTCACCCTACAGACTTTCTTGTTTCTTCTGTATTAGAAAACTTTATAAAAATTCAGTGACTCAGACAGTTGAACGTCGGGCAAAAACACGGGACTGCGCTTGCTTTTTGGATGAACAGTAAAGGATAAAACACAGAGAACCCAGAGGAGTCTTCTCTCCATTTCAACACGGCTGTTTACACCACAGGGAACTCAAAGTCTAAGTGTGTGAGCCTGGTAGAGCCAAGGTCAAAGGCTTGGGCACCTGCAATTCCTAGCAAAAATGAGAAAGGGGGCTTTTATGAATTCACGTTAATGGTTTGGTAGAGTTCATAGACTTTCAGATCGCCTGGATTAGAAGCTGGTTATTCAAGACGGGAGTTTGTCTCTCCCATTTAAATGCATTTCTCTTGAGGATAGGGTCATAGCGAGGGATCTAAGTGAAAGGCGTTGCTTTAAAAGTAGACCCTATGTGCCAGAAAAGCAAATGAAACGTTGGCCGGGAAAGATGTTGTGGTGTTCTCTGCGCCCCATGCCAAAATGAAGACGGCGACCTCCTCTTAACGCCTCGGGTTATCGCCTCCTTCTCAGCCTCCTTTAGTAAGCTCTAAAAGCTCTCAGAGGCCAAGGACGACATCCTTGATTTGTCTCTGCATTCCTATTTCTGAACATCGCCCTTGGTGTACGCAGGATGCAGTGAGGGTCTACTGAAGGAACAAATGAATGAGCAAAGGGGAAGGCACCAACGAGTTCGGCCGCTGCCTTAGACCGGCAAGCACCGGGCGGATCTATGCTAGTGCACAGCCACGCGACAGGTGGAGACACAATTCAGAGCCATCTCCTTTCAAGCTCCTTGGAGAAACAGCACAGGATGCTGAGGAACAACCATGCCTTCTGACCCGGCCGCTCACCTGGTCCGCTAGGGACGTGGAGAGCATGCCCATCAGCTCCCTCTCTGCAGTCAGCCGCCACATCTGCTCCCACTTCATCTTCCGTAGCTTGTCCAGAAGCAGCAGGATCACCCCTAGGCAACAGCGTAGGAAGGAGGAGGGAAAAAAACGACAGTCAGACGGAGAGCCGGACACACCTGTCCATGTCTCAGAGACAAACATACCTGGGTTCAATCCCAGGCGCTGCCAGTAACTCAGGGGGAGACCTTCGCATTTTCTCTGAAACATCCTCATCGTATGGAGAACACGACAACAGCATCGAAGGCTGTGGCCGACACTAAGCGAGAAGGGCAGGAGGGCCTCGCACTTTCTGGAGACGGGACGGTGGAGACAGGGGCATGATGTGAACACACTTAATGCTTCTGAACTGCACACTGAAAGCTGGTTAAATGGGTACATTCGTGGTATGCAGATTTTGCCACACTAATTTTAAAAAGAGCCTCGTGCTGTCCCTGAAATGAACTACACTCCCGAGAAGCATTTGGTTCTTCCTGTGTTTTCTCCTAGAGATGGGACAACCTCCCTAGGTTTAGCTGAGGGAAGGTGTTTGTACAATATACAATGTTTACCTTGACGGATACAGAGCAGCGCCTCTGTGACTTTATTCCAGGCAAACCTGGCCGATTTGCTTTGCATTCATTGACAAGCCACGGAAGCTTGTTTCAGTGTTCCTGATTTCCAAAGTCTTCTCCGGTCCCTCCAACCAACACGGAAGTAAACTACAGTGACGGCAGTGCTGACGCTTGGTCTTTGCTCCATCTTTCTTTTGTTAGCTTTTATGGGGAGGGACCTGGGTCAATGGGGGACTGTGTAGCCGGACAAGCTGCCCTTGCATACCCTTCTGTTATTTTTTTTTAAATGCTAAAACAACTAAATTTATTACTCAGGCAAAAATTAACTAGTAAAAGCCTAAAAAGAAGAGCACACTTTGGCTTTGCTGAATGAGTCGGAAGCAGCTGTCTACTTCCCTGGTCGGTTAGAGCATAGAGAGCATGCCCAGAGCACAGCACACGAGGAGCCGAGAGAATTTCCCTGCAGGCCACGGCAGTTAATTTGGTGGATGGAACTAGGGCACCCACGGGCCCCCAAACCAATTCTCCTCGGGATGCTTAGCTCAGCAGAATGGTCAGCGGAGAAAACTCCAGGCAGTTAACAAATGATCTGAGTTGATATCTAGTACCTACACTCCTAAGAGTTTGGCAAAGAACCTGATTCCCCAAATCACAAATAAATGTCAACTCTGAGATTTTCTATTCCAGTGGCACGTATTTGCAGAAAAAAAGTCAAGTCACCATTTAGTCAAAGGTGTTTGGTGAGGTAAAAATGAAATTAAAATATACATATGGTAGTGGTTATACTGGGGTAACACACAGATCTGAACTCATTAAGCCGAAAGGTCAAATTACCTCCTTTGCACATCACTTCTGTGGTTTGCTCAGTTTTTCCACATATCTTTTCCCTTACTGCTCCCAAGATCACTGCAGGTTAGATACTGTCATCGTTATTTTTTTAGGTGGGGAAACTGAGGAACTAAGTCAGACACTGGAACGATTTACGGTACCAGAGAAGCTACAATATGCCTGGCTCCAAAGCCAGTGCCCCTTCATCTACACCACGCAGACCAGAGCCTCAGCACTGGAAGCCGGTGACTCGGACCAAGACTTTTTCCCTTTTGTGACTTTTGGTTTCTATATGTGTAAAACAAGAAAAATGCTACTTGCCCTGTGCGACTCAGAAAGCTGTTAGAGCCATTTGGGGTAGGCTGCTAAATGTTTGCCCAGAAGCTCCCGGGGGAAAAAAAACCAAAAACGTGATTTGTAGCATTTGCTGATTCCTGTGGTGTAAATACTCCCGTGGTGGCTGATTTCAAGCGACCGAGTGATCTCACTGCACACCCCTGTTGGGAACACAGGCACGCAGCTGACCCTAGGCAGTCAGTGCAGGCTGGCTCTAGCCCAGTGCTGAAACTGTGCACAGAAGCAATTTCAGAAATAGTAAAATTCACCGGAAGCATCATATTATTTGCTTCTTTTGGAGAGAAAGAAAAGAAAAAATTACAAGGTTAAAAACCAAGAGAATATAGCGCTCGTCAGGAAAATAGATCCCAAACACGTAAGAGAATTTCATTAAATCTTACTGAGGAACCTAATCCTAATTAGGTTGGATAGATGCTCTAATATACAGAAAAAATGGGAAGGGAGTGGAAGCTATAAACAATGATGGAAGATATTAACGCACATTTCGAAGCCTCTAGAGATGTCAACGGAGGTCTATTGGTCTCAGGGGACTGAACTGAGAACTAATGCTTTTTAATGGGTATTAAGACCTGACAAGTCCCTGTGGCCAACGGGATTCCATCTATCTGCCAGACGAGTTGAAAAGAGGCAAGAGTCTAGACAAGAAGACTCAATGAAGAAATGTGGGATTATTCTCCCAGTTACCCAGCCTTTTTTTACTGTGATGTTAATTAAAAAAATTTTTTTAATGTTTATTTATTTTTGAGAGAGAGAGAGAGAGGGAGACACAGAATCTGAAGCAGGCTCCAGGCTCTGAGTTGTCATCACATAGCCTGACGTGGGGCTCGAACTCATGAGCTGCGAGATCATGACCTGAGCTGAAGTCAGATGCTTAACTGACTGAGCCACCCAGGCGCCCTGTGATGTTAATTTTTAAAAGCATGAGCTATTTCAAACCATCAGAAAAGTCTAGAAACGCATATGACAAATACCCACCACCTTGATTTAATAAATGCTAATACAGTGCCAATTTGCTGTGAATAATAAAACATTACAGATAAATCAAAAGCTGCCTGGGCTCACTCTGCTCTCCCTTTCCCAAGGGTAACCACTGTCCTGAGGTGGTTGGGTTTCATTTCCATGCATGTTTTTATACTTTTATTCTCTGTGCATATATTAATTAACAATATATGGTGCTTTTAGAGTATTTCATAGTGTCTACCTTCAATTTTCATTTACCTTCCCACCCAATGTTATGTATTTAAGACTTAACATTACGTCTTTAATCTTAACCAGGTTAAGATCTCAATATCTAGTCTGTTCGTTGCAATCGCTTCACTCACTGTAAAAATATTCCACAAGTTATTTATGCATTTCCCGACGGAATGACATTCTGGCTGCTTCCTTTGTTTCTCCTGTCATAAACGATGCCGCAATAAACATCCTAATCTCGATTTTTTGGGCACATGGCTGAGAGGCTAGCTGGGGTCCAGCCTCCAAAACCGTACAAGGATCGCTGTGTTGATGGTGCCGCATGCTCCGAAACAGTTCGAACTACTCCATCTTTCTCCTCTCTCATGTTTGGGCCATCACGGTGTCCCACACATGCTACATTTAAAATGGCTTTTGGGGCGCCTGGGTGGCTCGGTTGGTTAAGCGTCTGACTTCGGCTCAGATCATGATCTCGCAGCAGTTCGAGCCCCGCGTTGGGCTCTGTGCTGACAGCTCAGAGCCTGGAGCCAGCTTCAGATTCTGTGTCTCCCCTGCTCTCTGCCCCTCCCCTGCTCATGCTCTGTCTCTCTGCACCTCTCAATAATAAATAAAAATGTTAAAAAATCTTTTAAACGGCTTTTGCATCTCTTCCTTCATTCACTCATTCAGTAATTTATTGAGCACCTCTTTTTGTGCAAACAACTGAAATGGACTTGTGCATGTTTTTCTTCCCTACTTTTCCCAATTTCATGGGTTTTATTCAAAATGGTAATTCAACATATATTTACTGAATGGAGAACATTTAGTCTCGGCCACGCCCATCTGGGGAAGACACGTAAAGCATCATGATTCAAGACTAGGACTGTGAACACTGAGAATGCACACTGTTCATGAAGGGAGCCCAGGAGGGGTCCTCGGTCAGCTTGGGCTGCGAGGGGGACATCTGAAGAAACAGGGACAAAGGCACAGCAGCAAGACATGTGGGAATGGGTGCGTGGGATGGCTGGATGGCTGAAATAGAGTGCTTTGGGGGCAAATGTCAGGGTGTGGCCCTGAACGTGTGAGCAGGGAAAGAATGGATCAGGAAGGGCTCAGATCTGGGCATGAGAGAGGGTTTTCCAGCGTTTTCATATCGTTTCCTACACAGCAAATGGGATCCTTGCAGCCTGCTTGGGGCTGGAAAGGCTGACCCAGGGGTCTGGCTGCTCCAGGCCCCACTCAGGGACCCCAATGGCCGAAGGGACCACTATCTTGGCACATCTATCACCCACGTGTGCCACGCTGGTCGGAAAGTCCTACTGAGGACACCTGGGAGCTAGTGAAAGATTTTGAGCAAGGAAGTGACCACGACTGAGTCTGTTTCAGAAAAGGCCTCCAGGATCTCAGGAAGCCTAAAGAACAAGCCTTTAGCCAGGCACACCCGGCCCATCTTGCCACAATTCACTCTTTTCCTTCCATCAGACCAGTCCTTCCAGTAAAGCTGGTACAATGGCACTTGGCAAACGTGACAAGCCAATACGTGGTTTGGTCTTCTCATCAGAATTCCAGAATGTTTACTAAACAGACTACTGTCCATTCCCTGATTCGATCAGAATCCAAAACAAACAAACAAAACTCACGAACGAACATGTTATAAAGCTTATGCACTTCACTGTCAGCTTCTGCATTTAAGAGTCTCCACATTTTTCCACTTCTGGCTCCACCACATGCTTAGAAAGGAGACAGGCTAGTCATCGTTGCCTCTGGACAGACGTGGGAAGTGAGGTGCTAAGAAGTGACTTTCCCCTTACCCTCAGTTTTTTCTTAGTCTTTGAGAGTCTCTTATGTTTTATCTCCCTCCCTCTCTGTGTTATATGTAAACCAATTTGAAAATAAACTATTATAAAATTAAAAAAAAAAAAAAAGAAGTGACTTTCCGATGTTAAAAGGGTCTTTATCTTAGAACATCAGAACTAACGAAGTCCGTGTACCCCCTGTGCCAGCAAGGTCTATGAGATGTATGTCTCGATGTGTGTTTTTCCTTTTTTAGAAATACGGCAAAGTCTTTTTTTTTTTTTTTTTGACATTTATCTATTTTTGAGAGACAGAACATGAGCAGGGCAAGGGAGGGGCAGAGAGAGAGAGGGAGACATAGAATCCAAAGCAGGATCCAGGCTCTAAGCTGTCAGCACAGAGCCCAATGTGGGGCTTGAACCCACGAACTGTGAGATCATGACCTGAGCCAAAGTTGGACGCTTAACTGACTGAGTCACCCAGGCGCCCCTTAAAGATTTTAAGTAATCTCTACGCCCCCTGTGGGGCTCGAATTTAACAACCCCCAGATCAAAAGTCACGTACTCAACTGACTGAGCCAGCCAGGTACCCTTGTCTTAATGTTCTGAAAGACTGCCTCCCACTAAACGTGAATGCCAAGTGTGTACTTGACCAACACAGGCCAACACGCGCTCATGGGAATCAGGGCTCCCAGGACCTACAGCCTGGCCTTCTATGAGCTTCTTCTGACATGTCAAACAAACCAGAGGGGACCCTGTCTGGTCTTTATTCATGGGGCCTGCATTCAGAAGTTATTTCTTCCATAATTCATTTAGAGGTGTGTTTTGAGCGCCTCCTACGACTCACTGGGTTAGCTGGTGACGTAGCGGTTTGTAAAACGCAGTCCTTGCCCTTAGGGATCAAGGTCTGATAGGGAAGGGAGAGGAGTAATCAAGAAAATGTGAACACTGCGTGTGACAGATGCGAGATGTGGTAAGGAGCATGGGGTCTGGGACCAGGAAACGGACTGTGATCCGTGTGTGGGAGGAAGCACTAGGGAAAAGCTTCCGGAAATAAATGACGTCCAACCTGAAAGCTGAACACTGTCCAACCCGCGTCCTCTTAAAGGACACAGAGGATCACCCACGCGAAGGTCAAGCCAGACACGCCTGTCCCTGCAGGGCTGTGAATGCCTATCAGGTAGCGAATCTTTTCTACCACGTTTGAACAGCAGACCTGAAAAGGTAATGACCCATTTCCCCCTCTTCTCCCCCAAAAAGAAAGTTAAAAAGCGGCCACATAAAATTGTCTAGCATGGGTGAAAACATTTGCCTTTGCTCATAAATCTGTAATTAACCGTGGCGATTTGTACAATAAATATCCCCACATCCTCACGCTGATGCAGTTGAGTGGATTCTGGGAACAGGGGTGTTTCTGTAGCTGCCCCGCAAGAGGAAGCTGTATGTAAAATGGAAAGTCAAGTTTTTCCAAGTGGACTTGAAAACAGAAGCCCTGGGTTTGAGTCCTGACATTCCCTTACCATCAAGTTCTCTTGAAAAAAGCCGCTGGGATTCTGAGCCCCAGTGTCTTATCTGTAATATACGGGGACAATCCCACATTAACTCGACATGATTATGAGGACTTTTTAAAAAGTGTATCTTTAAAAGTATCTGGTATGGGCCATGATCTATTATTTCCTACCTCGAAGTAAAAATCTCACAAGATTACGAAGTATCTAGGGGCGCCTGGGTGGCTCAGTCGGTTGAGAAGCTGACTCTTGCTTTCAACTTGGGTAGTTATTCTCAGTGTTGTGGGATTGAGCCCTGCATCGGACTCTGCACGGAGCATGGTGCCTGCTTAAGGTTCTCTCTCTCTCAAATAAAAAAAAAAGAAGTATCTAGCACAATAGGCACAGTCCTTAATACGACTGAACTGAGAAATATTAATCGATAATAAATATGCATGCCTAGTAATTCACCTACTAGCCTAAATTAACTTGTCTTTCTAAAACTCTTTAAAATCCCCGTGTGTGTGGAATGCCCCACTCAAAATTTCTGAAATATCTTCAAGCCTATATTCTCTCTCAGATTTCTGTCAAATAGTCAGCTTATGGTGACACAACCAGCATGACTAGGAGGTCCCCTAGGGTTATTAAGTGGCAGCTAAGTGATACGACCTACAAGAAGAAAAAAATAATAATAAAGGAAAGAAAATCTACCATGAGTAAAATTATGTGCATAAACGATGTTCCTAAGCAGCTAGGGAGTCTGTATAGACTTAAATATAATCACGCGGATACGCGCTGATAAGACAATCTGCCTGTTTCCTCAAAGGTTAGGAGTTTGCACACAGATTGTACAAGAGCTGAAAAACACCATTTCCGAGAGAAACAGAACTCTGTTTATTGACCTCACTCCTATGGTGCTGGGGAGATACTCTAATTGATGATTGTAAAGGCCTTTGAAAATATGAAGTGGTACATAAAAGCTTATAAATAACAGTTACAGAAACTATACATTTCCTCATTAAGGTGCCTAATTATCACTCACTCAACTTGCATAATTCCCACCAGAATGAAGACAAATTATATGCATGCATGCAATGTGGGAACAAGCTTTTTGAGTGAATACTGGTTAAAATGATGAAGATGGCTCCTTCCGAAATCAGACCCTTTCCAGCCAAAACGACAAAGAGTCGGCTTTGCAGGGCTTGCCCTGAGTCAGACTTTGACACTGCTTTCCTGCCGTCAGGGGGATGGTGGTGCCAAGAAGCTTGACTTTGGCCTTTGCCTGGTATTTGCTACGGTTCCCCCCATTTCCATACCTGCTGCCAGCGTCTGGGAGCACAGAGCGAGCCCTTCGCCCCAGAGGCCAGCACTCTGCACAGAGGCAGCATGCCTTCAATTCGACAGAGACTCCCAGTGGAGCTTGGCTAGGAGGCATGGGGCTGGCACGGCTTTACCTTCAGCTGTTGTGCTGGGAGCCTAAGAGACCAACACTAAATAAATCAATGAATAAATAAATTAAAAATCAAAGGCTTCTCCTGTGAACATCTGGTCCAGCGGTGGGGTGTTTCCTCTGTGGATCCAAGGGCCGTGTTTGTGTTCGCCAAACTGAATATGTAGCAACGGCTCACTCGCCAAGATGGCAGGGAAAGCAAGGTTGATGTCTATGAGGAGAGGAGGGAGAAAATGATGCTTTTTTTAAAAAAGAGCCAGACGTTGTTACCAATGGAACTGCAAGAAGGAGAAGATAAAGATGGCGCCCGTGTTGATAACACAGCCATTTCTCAAGCTGCAGACTAGAGATGGGGCTTCACTGACAGGATCATAGGACCTCCGAGTCTTAGCACAAGCCTGCAAAGTGGAGGCAATCATCTCCGTCTCACGCTCCCTAGCTGGTGAGTGGCAAAATTAGTCTTCGACCTGCAGCCTTTCAACCACGCCATGTTGCCCCCTAGTGTGTGTGTGAATGTGTCTGTGCGTGTTCTCGTGACTGGATACGGCGAGACTTAGTTGAACCAGTGGCCTAAAGCCAAAACGAGGCAGGTGGCTCTTGAAAAAATGTGAGTAAATGCTTGAAGGACTGTGTGAAGACCAGCAGCCATAAGCCTCTCTCTCTCCCGGGGGGCACAGGGAACCTCTTCTTTCTGTGTCTGGGCCCACTCAACTCGTTCCTTGGCCCATGTCCCACCACCTCCCGCCTACATTCTTCAGCTCACGCAAGCTTTCTGTCTGAGAGGCTCTGCCACTATTTTCTTTCTTTCTTTCTATGCAACCTACTTCCACTCTTTAGTCAGGTCACGAATGCAGCCAGAATTGGGTTGATCAATTCAGACCGAATGCTTTCTTAGCTCAGGAGAAGCGGAGGTCCGAAGTGGCGGCACGCCTCCTTCAGACGAGATCAGAGCGGGCTTCGGATGAGACCCCTGTTCTCACACTCACGCTAAGTCACAATGTGCTGCGTGGCATCCTGCAGGAGGCCAACAGGTGTGTGGGAAACAGGGTTACGTCAGTAGATTAAGTTTAGGAGACGGTCGGTTAGACGGAGTTGGCCGTATCCTTGTGCACGGTGAATCTCAAAGGCGGCTACTGCATCCGACATTTCCCAGATGTATTCACCAGGACCCCCTCTCCCCTTTCCCCAGGAATCTGGTAGGATGTTGCTTTTCCTTCACTCCGAGTCCTCACTGGCTTCTGTCCACCTTTTCTTGGCTCCCTATCTGCACAGCAAGGACCAACACATGAAGGTACAAATCTGTTTCCCCTGTCCCTCAGCATTCACGCTGGTTTGAACCAGAGAAACAAAGCCTTAAGTGGGCACTGTGCACACTCCTGTGCCAGAGGCTCTGGAGAACATGTGGGCTTTCATCCTGGGAACGTTCACAATGATGACCCTCAAAATCACCACTTTCCTCTCCCGCTTTGAAGCTCTAGAGTCCTCTTCTCCTGCGTGACCCACGAGAAGGTGAGTTTATTAAAAACCACTTAATTTAAAATCCCCTGCTGATTTCACCTGGGACTCACTTTTGATCATGCAAATTAAAAGCTTCTACTTTTTGTTTATTAACTTTTCCTTTCTGAAAGCTCTTGAGCAGAGAGAAAACGTGGAGATCCTCCCACCTGAAGCCTAAATTTGTTGGGATTTCTAAAGTGTGGATGGATGGGACACAAAGGGCTGCTCAGATCTCATAAGTGGTTGGTACTCATTCACTCGCTCACTTATCCATTAGGTTAATATTTATTTAGGAACTTATACATGCCGGGCACCAGATACACAGAGATGGAAAACACAGTGGTTCCTGCATGCCAGAGTGGGGAAGTGCTATGGGTGCTCAAACAGAGAGAGGGGTGTTCAGGGGAGGGGGCGGGGTAGGCTTGGTTCAAAAATATATCGGTCACTGGACAGAATGTATTTGGCTATGACTGTGATACGGCTAAGAACGTGAAGGGTTTAGTGGCTGGCAAACACTTATTTTAAGTTTATTTACTTATTTGGTGGGGTGGGGGGGAGATTGGAGGAGCACAGAGAGAGGGAGAGAGAGAATCCCAATCAGGCTCCACACCCTCAGAGTGGAGCCCAATGAGGGGCTCGATCCCATGAACTGTGAGATCAGGACCTGAGCCCAGATCAAGAGTCAGAAGCTTCACCGACTGAGCCGCTCAGGCGCCCTGGTCGCCAAACACTTTCAATCAAGGCTTGAAGAGCATTTTTATTTTTGCGATTTTACAGGAAACTTTTAATTGTAGTATCATATACGTCCAGAAAAGCGCAGGGATCCTAAGCATACAGCTTCATGGGTTTTTCACACCCCTAAACACCCTGCTGGAACTAGAACCCAGACCAGGAAACAGAACGTCATTGACCAGAATGGCCCTTACGGTCACACGCCCGCCCGCCATATTGCCATTACCCCAAATTCTGACGGCAGACCGTTGTTTTATCAGCTTCTGAATTTTATGTAAATTGAATCATATAGTGTGTGGCCTTTTTATGACTGGCCTATTGGCTCAAAGCTATGCCTGTGAGATCCAGTCACATGGTGACATGTGGCGTTTTGTTCACCTAATGCTGTGTGACAACCTATCATGTGGATATAACTCACCTTACTTACATTACCTTGATGATGGACATTTGGGTTTTGCCAGTCGTGAAAAGTTATAACCAGCCTTGATCAGGTCTCTTGGCATCGTATGTGTGACTCTCTGGGTCCTGGGGTGTGCGTGTGTGCAGCCTAGGCAGACACTGCAACTGGTTTTTCCTCTTTACACACCCATTACTAGTGCATGAGAGTTCTTTTTTTTTCATGTTTATTTTTGAGAGAGAGACACAGAGCATGAGTGGGGGAGGTTGCAGAGAGAGAGTGAGTGAGAGGGAGACACAGAATCCGAAGCAGACTCCAGGCTCTGAGCTGTCAGCACAGAGCCCGATGCGGGGCTCGAACTCACAAACTGTGAGATCAGCGCCTGAGCCTAAGTCTGAAGCTCAACCTCCTGAGCCACCCAGGCACCAGGCAGAGTTCTAACTGATCCACACTCCCATAAATAACTCACCAAAATAAGTGCCCACCTCTTTGCATGGTAGAACTTGCAGTGGATATGGAATAGTATAGCACTATGCATTGTAATTTGCATGTTTTACTGATTAATGAAGCTCAACACCTTTTCAGATGTTAACTGCCCATGTGGGTATCCTCTTTCGGGAACTTCCTGTTCAAGTTTTTTGTTTATTCTTCTGTTGGGTGGCTTGTTTTTTTCCTTGCTGGCTTGCTGAGGTTCTTGATAGATTTCTCTGCCCACTTTTTTTTGAGTCATACCAAACATCCACCACTGTGTAAGTCTGAGGTGTACAATGTGTTGGTTCCATAGTCATACACCACAATGTGGTGACATCCGTGGTGTTAGCTAATTCCTCCTTCATGTCATGTAAAATTATCATGTCTTTTTTCTCTGCCCACTTTTAAAAATGTATTCATTTTGAGAGAGAGAAAGAGAGAGAGAGAGAACACACATATGCAAACGGGGGAGGTGCAGAGAGAATCCCAAGCAGACTCTGCGTTGCGAGTCGAAGCCCGACGTGGGGCTCATGAACCATGAGATCATGACCTGAGCTGAAACCAAGTGAGCTGAAATCAAGCCACCCATGTGGCTGCCCCTGCCCACTTTTAAAGCAAAGCACTGTGGGTCCTGAAGTTGACGGAAGGTGATTTATGTCCATTTCTGTACTGACAGACACCCACTGCTCAGAGCTGCCTGGATTTTCCCGGGTGGGCAGTGTCCTCCGTCCACATTGCTAGTTTTGTGGAATCAAAAATACTAAGCTAGAAGAAACCTCAGAAGGTTGTCAAATCCATGTTCCCACCCCCATCTTCATCTTTCTGATGAAAATGAGGTGCAAAAAGGCTAGGTGGTTGGCTCAAAGGAAAATAACCAGCAGGAAGCAGACACAACTCCCCAGGAGTCCCACCCTTCCCCTGGGCTTTCTCTTTGTCTCTTGGGTCTCGTTTCTCTCCAACCAATCTCTTGAAACTCCTCTCAGTTTTCCTCGGTCCTTCTAGACTCCTTGGACCAAAATAAGGGAGATAATTCCTGGTCAACTGCACAGACCCAAGGAGATTCTATAGGCAGGCCTTTTTCTATTTTCTTTTCTCTTTTCTTTCCTTTTCTCTTCTTTCTTTTCAAGTTTGTTTATTTATTTTGAGAGAGAGCATGGAAGAGACAGAGAGTAGGAGAGAGAGAATCCCAAGCAGGCTGCATACCATCAGCATGGAGCCCAACATGGAGCTTGAACTTATGAACCTGGAGATCATGACCTAAGCCAAAGTCAGGTGCTTAAACAACTGAGCCATCCAGGTGGCCCTATAGGTAGGTCTTCTTAATCAGAGAGTGCTTTGCAAATAACAAATAGAGGAAAAACACTATTATGGGGTGAACTGAGTCCCCCCGAAAAGGTATGTCCACATCCTATCCCCTTACCTTGTTGGGAAATGAGGTCTCTGCAGGTATAGCTAAGATGAACCACACTCAATAAGGATGGGCCCTAATCCAATGACTGGTGTCCTTATAAGAAGAGAAGACACGCAAACAGAGGTAGAGGGAAGATCATGTGAAGACAGGGGCACATTCTGGAGTGACACGGCCACAGCCGAGGAACACCTGGGGCTGTCAGAGCTGGAGGAGGCAGGGAGGGATCCTCCTGGACAAACTCAGAAGGGGGCGTGGCCCTTCCGACGCCTTGATTTGGACTCCTAGCATCCAGAGCCATGGAAGGATAAACTGATGAGGCTACCCAGTCCACGGCACGTTGTTATGGCAGTCGAGGAAACTGACATAGCACCAAGACCCCAAATCCACTTGATGCTCAAGCACCCCAAGCTGCTCTCTTAGGCCAAACTTATTCCTGCCATTTTTCTGATTTGGGTAAATTTTCAGATAATCATTAAGTTTTAGAAGGTAAGTGAGTTTGCCCATTTTATTAAAAAATTTTTTTGGGGGGCGCCTGGGTGGCTCAGTCGGTCGAGCTTCTGACTTTGGCTCAGGCCATGATGTCGCGGTTCACGAGTTCGAGCCCCACGTCAGTCTCTGTGCTGACAGCTCAGACCCTGGAGCCTGCTTCAGATTCTTGTCTTCCTCTCTCTCTGCCCCTCCCATGCTTGTACTCTGTGTGTGTGTCTCTCTCTCTCAAAAATAAATAAAACATTTTATTTACTTTTGAGAGAGTGTGTGAGCAGGGGAGGAGCAGAGAGAGAGGGAGACACAGAATCTGAAGCAGGCTCCAGGGTCTGAGCTGTCAGCACAGAGCCTGATGCAGGGCTTGAAATCACAGACCGCAAGATCATGACCTGAGCCAAAGTCAGGATGCTTAACCGAATGAACCACCCAGGTGCCCTGGAGTTTGCCCATTTTAGAAAGCGAGTGATAAGAAAAAATCCAAGGCAGGGGTGCCTGGGTGGCTCAGTCAGTTGGGCGTCCGACTTCGGCTCAGGTCATGATCTCACGGTCTGTGAGTTCGGGCCCCATGTCGGGCTCTGTGCTGACAGCTCAGAGCCTGGAGCCTGCTTCGGATTCTGTGTCTCCCTCTCTTCTCTCTGATCCTTCCCCACTCATGCTTTGTCTCTCCTGCTCTCAAAAATAAATAAAAACATTAAGAAAAAATCCAAGGCAGAAACCATGCTTGCTGGTCTGTAGTTTCAGCTCTCCTGCTACCCAGAAGACACACCAGGAGATGGAGTCTCTTATTGGACCTGCTCTGAGACAAGGACAGACTTTCATTGTCAGATCATCAGACAGCGGGAGACAACAGATACTGAACAGAGATATTCTGACCATGCCCAGCCCGCTGTCATTAAGGTGGTTATTAAAGACTCTCTGACCTGTCTATTCCAGCAAGAGGAAAGTATTTTCTGGAGCTGTATATGAGAAAGAATATAGGAAGTCCAAGTAGTGGGTCTTAGAATTACCAGTGAAGGGGCACCTGGGTGGCTCAGCTGGTTAAGCATCCAACTTCGGCTCAGATCATGATCTCACGGTTTGTGAGTTTGAGCCCCGCGTCAGACTCTGTGCTGACAGCTCAGAACCTGGAGCCTCCTTAGGATTCTGTGTCTCCCTCTCTCTCTGCCCCTCCCCTGCTCACACTCTGTCTCTGTCTCTTTCAAAAATAAACAGCTATTTTAAAAAATGATTACCAGCGAACAAAATGGAGCATATTATAATGCTTAGAAAAGCTGGAGGTAGATGCAAGAGCCAAGGACAGCACGACAGAGCTTGCCTGGGCGGGTCGGGAACCCCATGACATTTCAGCAGGTACGGAAAAATAATTAGTCTCTGAACAGAAGTCACACCTGCTGACCAGCTCGTTGGCATGGAGATCATAATTTTTTACAAATAATGAGCCTGCCTCTCCCTCCCAGTCTGGCTAGATGCTCCACTGCACACGATGATGTCTCATTTGCTTACCAAGAAGGGCGAGACAGTGTGGATGGCCGAGCGATTCTGACCGGCCGAACGTGCACTCGAGCCTGGCTGAATGCGGAGCTAATGGACCGCAGAAAGGGCAGGAAGCTTTCTGCAATTTCAAACTTAACCAAAGTGAGTCCACACGGAAGGATGTACTGTGCATTCCTTCAGCACTCGCTCGTTCATGTGCTCAAAGAAAAAGCATGCACCGCAAAACAGCCAGTGAGGTGTGTAGGGTCCACAGCCGCCTTCTTCACTGTTCTCGCCCCACTGATGAGGTGGAAAGAAATAGCACTTGCGGAGGGTTTCGTGTGTGCCATGCGTCTTTCCAAGTGGCATATTCTCCATCGGTCCGCTCCAGCTCCACGCGCTGCTCTTCTCTGCACCCTAAGAACTGCTTCCCTATAGAGAGAATTACCTGGGATCCCTGCTGGCTGACTCCTGGCTGGAGGCGTCGGCCACAGGCTAGAGGGTGGGAGGAAAGAGAGGGTGTTCCCTTCCCATGCACTATCCAGTCTGGGCAGTGTTTCCTACAGTGTCCTCTCCTGCTTCCGCTTTTACTGGGCAGTCAAGGCTCTAGCTCTCATTGATTTCCTCCCTTTGTATCTTGTTAGGGGCTGAACCGTGTTCCCCCCAAATTCCTGAGTTGAAGTCCTAACCCCCAGTACACCTCGGAGTGTGATTGGATTTGGAGGTGAGATCTTTAAAGAGGTGCCAAGTGAAAATAACATCATCGAGTCCCTGATCCAGTATGGCCGGCGTCCTTGTAAGAAGAGGAAGTCCGGACAGATAGGTACGGAGGGTCAATCAAAACTCAGGGAGAAGCGGTCACTACAGGTGAAGGCGAGAGGCTTCAAAATAAACCAGCCCTGGGGACAACCTGATCATGGACTGCTAGCTTCCAGAATTGTAAGAGAAAGTATTTCTGTGAAGCCAGCCGATCAGTTATACTTGGTTATGGCAGATCCTGAGAAACTAACACACATTTCCTGGCCCAGAGGCGGCAACGGCTCACTGCTTCTGCTCATCTCTGGTGCCTCAGCATCCTTGCCGATACCTTCAGTGTCGCCCATTTGCCTCATGCATGGTCCCTTCATTGCAACACCTCACGTCTGATGAGATCCTATTACACGTGTATTATAATCATTTCAACCCCTGGACTGTTGTGTGAAATTGGGATGCTTCTGTTCAGCTGGCAAATAAGGAAACTGAGGCTGGGAAAGGGCACACAGCTAGTGGGTGGTAAAGCTGTGATTTCAACCGAGGTCTTTCTAACTCTAAGGGCGCACTGTGCTGGCTCTGGTAGACCTTCAGCAAGTGGAATGAAAGCGCCACCTTGCAGAAGCAGAGGCCCATGGAGCAGGTAGGACCATTGGACAACATCTAGGGCAATCTCTTCATTTTGTAGATAAGGAAGGCACGACTCCGAGGGCTGAGCTTAGTAAACTGAGAAAGCTCCACAAGCTCATGTAAATGGCAGACATACGGCTTGAGTGCCAGACTCTTGACTCCAGCTTTCATATGTTCTGTTGCTTCCCTAAGTGGCTTGAGAACAACAGCAAGAACACAGCCGCCTCTTAAGCCCCCAACCTGGACTATCTGAGAACTCAAGCATTAAGTGTGAAGAGTAAGGGTGCCAACATCAATCCACATGCTTGCTCTTTGCTTAGTAGCTCCGTGACCTGGGGCAAGTGGAGTGATTACTGCTCTGTGGGTCAGTGTACTCTTCTGTGAAATGGGAATTCATGACTCCTAGGATGGTTATGAGGATTCAATAGGACAAAATAAAACACTCAGCACAGTGACCACACACACAGGGCAGCCTTCATTAAATACTGGGTTATCGTTATCACCCAGGGTAGACTTTAAAAGTCAAAACACGTGCTTCCTAAGGACATGTAGGCACCGAATTTACTGCTCAGAAGCTGAATGGTAATAAATGATGGCACTGATAACGAGGACGGCAGAGACCACTAACAGGCCCCCACCAGGCCCCGGGCACTGTGCTAGGCATGCCCATAACCTCTACTCATTATAACATCCCAGGAAAGTTGGAAGTAACTAAGAAGCTAATACATAAGAACCCGGATTCAAACCCAGTTTCGTCTAGCTCCCAAAGCCACACATTTCCCAGGCCCACTGTCGCTGAGATGAAGCTGGACCAGCTTCGTACATAAATTGGCCGCAGATCCACAGTCATCATGCAGGCTTTGTGCCACGAACTGTGAGCTCCTGGAGGGTAGTGTGTCTCACCGACTGCACCCCAGGTTCAAACAGTCTGTGACACACGGCAGGTCTGCTCAAGACAAGTATAAGTGACCTGCCCATGGTGTTGCACTGAATTCTGGAGAGTTCCAATTCAGCCAGCTCAGTGCCTAGAGCACAGGAGGGGCCACATGTGGCCCCTCGGTCAGAGCGAACCCATTACACTAACACCAACGTCACGGGAACGTTTTAATGGGATGAGGAGGCAGCTCTGTCTCCGTATTTCCTGGCACATCTGCACTTCCAGAGAAGGCTCTGGGTTTGGCTGGGTGCCGTAGGGTAGCACCGTAAAGACTTGAGGGTCCAAGACACAGGTTAATTCTGGATCGGTTCGTTACTTGTTTTCCAAACACCCTGGGGCACGTTGGCTAACTTCTGTAAACCTTCTCCTTCTTGGTCTGTAACACGGTTATGGTGATATTATATGTGGTTTTTCATTCAGCTGATATCTGCTGAGAGTCTGGGTACCAGAACCCATTCTGAAAAGAGGCTATTGTCCTCACGGAGCCTATGTGCTGATAGAAGAGGAAAGATAATAAATAAGCAGGCAGGTTGGGGACAAAGTGTGTTCTCTGATGATAACAATAAAGCAGGGTGGGAGATAAGGAGCCGCCGGGCAGGGACCCTGGTGAAATTGTAAATGGATGGTCAGCAAAGGCTGCTCTTCAGAAGGTGACAGTGAAGCAAAGACCTGCAGGAGGCCAGGGACCTGGGAGGCTGATGTGTGGGAAGAAATCAGGCTCAAGGAGCTACAGGTGCAAAGGCCCTGGGCGAGCGGACCTACTGCAGGAACAGCAAGGAGCGCCTGCCTCCTGGGCTGCTGGGAAAGTTAGACAAGATAATAACCCATTTGAAAAATCGCATCCATAACAAGTGCTCAATAAATGTTAGCCGGGGCTATTAACATGATCCCCGTGGGCACGCAGAGGCCCATATCTACTGGAGAGCGACTCCGGCAGGCAGGAGGCCACGGTAACCCTTTGGGGTGTCAATCTGCACTAACGAATGAGCCTTCTGCTCTTTGCCGGCCTCGTCTGGGCAAACCCACGGGCTGTCCTGTTCACGGGAGAGGATTTCCTATAAATTGGATTAGCAGGGTACGCACTGAATGCTGGGCAGCAGGAAGGGAGAACTTAATCCAGCTTCGTGGTAGTGTGTCAATCATTTAAAAAGAAGGCGCAAAACTGCCCTGGTCTAGCTTTCAGGCAAGAATGATAAACGTCCTTCCCTTGATAACGTTTGCCACGTTCAATAAAACAGAAAGAAGGAAGGAGTGGGGACTGGGGGAGCCAAACAGCATTATCCTTCCAAGGATCCACTTAATGCAGGGTGAGATGTCTCCCCTGAAATGAATTTCTGCTTCTGTTAAGGGGGGGGGAGGGGAAGTGTGGCGCAAGCGCGACCTGGGAGCAATTATCTGGGGGGATTCTGAGTGATCAAGATAACCAAAGAGGATCACGGGAGCACGAGCTCCGTGTTGGCAGGGTGGGGAGCAGAGTTCATTTGCCTTTTAAGGGCACACGGTTATCCTAAGCTATGCTTTCATGGACACTGAAATCTGAATTTCATCTAATTTTTATGTGCCACAAAACGTACTTGTCTATTTTCTTTTTTTTTTTTTTTATTTAAAAATGTAAAAACCATTCCTAGTTTGAGACAAACCAAAACAGGCAGTGGCTAGACCCGGCACGCATCGATCCCTGCTGTAAACAGCTGAACATCAGGACGATGCTAAAGACTAAGAGGAGGACAATAAATGCTCCCTCAGTATACTTGCATGGCCAAGGGCCATGGTTTCTACTTCTTTTGCTGTCTCTGCTGAGCATAACTAACGATGGGGTTGTCTGCACCGTGCTGGGCACACGGGCCATGCTGGATACACGTGGCCCCATACGCGAACCTTGCCTCAGTGCAACAGTACTGTCAGCTAAGAGACGGGTGATTTCTCTTGGATAACTGTCTGAGCTAAGATTGCCTTCACTTCGAGGAGGGCCCTGCTAACCAATTCAGGATATTCTGTGCCATTCTGATTCAAATACATCTGCCCTGCTGTGGGGAAATGTCAAATATGGTCTAAAAGGACATCTGGCAACGGAGGGCTCAGGAGGACACGGGTCGGGGTGGAGGGGGGATGTTTAAACATAAAGGTGGAAGACAGGAACAGCTTTCAAGGAAACGGGAAGGCGGTGAGGCTAGTCTCTCTGATGTCACCGGCATTGTTGCTGGGTTCTGTCAGTCCCAGGAAAGTACAAGACAATGGGTCATAATCCAGGCAACAATGGGGGTGCAAAGAAAACACAGGAGGTGCATCCCTGCACCCCCCCCTCCCTGTAGCCCAAGACTTTCTCCATCTGGCCACTAATGCATTGCGGCCTTTTGTAATTGTTTCCAGGTCTTTAACATCTAATTTAACTTTATTGAAGGGTAACCGGCACATATAATTGTATATACTTAAGGCGTCCGATGTGATGATTTGATATACCTGTACCTAGCAGAATGACCGCTAAGATCAAGATAATTAGCACATCCATCGCCTCGCAGAGTTAACAAAGGCAACTCCCCAAAGGAATTGAAATTAGGATTTTGAAGAGATAACTGCACACCTATGTTCACTGTCGCAGTAAATAGTCAAGATAGGGAAATAAACTAAATGTCCTTTGATGGTAAATGGGTAAAGGAAATGCAGTGTGTACACACACACACACACACACACACACACACACACACACACACACCAGAGTATTATTCAGCCATACAAAAGGAGGAAATCTTGCCATTTGTGACAACATGGACAGATCTGGAGTGCCTTCTCCTGGGTCTTCCTGACAGCAGTCTGAGGCCAGGATTCTGGTTTCAAGTATGCCCCAAGGCTAGCATGGGGCCTGAAAGTACGCAAAACTAATACTCAAAATATCTTTACTGAATGAATGTACACAAAATCCAACAGCTATGTATTCCAGAGTCTGGTGACAGGTTATGAAAACGATGTTTATGAGACATAGAAGGTCCAAGGAAGGCTGTGGAAACACATAGGGTGTCTTTACAATGTAGTTTTCGGAAAGATAAGGGGGCAGGCCTATTGAGTAGAAAGGAAACACCTCAGGGGCACCTGGGTGCCTTCTGACTCTTGATTTCGGCTCAGGTCATGATCTCACGATTCAGGGGATCGAGCCCTGCGTTGGGCTCTGCGCTGACAGCTGGGGTCTTTCACTCCCTCTCTCTCAAAACTAAATAAAGAACGAAAAGAAAGAAAGAAAGGGAACACCTGCTTGGTTTTAGAAAAACTAGTGTTGGAAGTTCTAACTGGTTTGAGGTGAGCCGTGGACATTAGCGTTTTTAAGATCCCCGCAGGAGATTCCAATGTGCGGCCATGACTGTGAAGCACTGTTCTCAAGGGGGAGTTTGAATACCTGTGCAAACCTGACAAAAGATATACTGAGAGTTAAATGAGATAAAGCGTGAAGTGCCCTGGGCGCAGGGCTCGGCAGAAGAAATGCTCCATGAGTGTTAGCGGGTGATACGTAACACTTGGCCCCCGATACATTGAAGGCACCAGGTTCTAAGACTACAGCTGTCTAGCTCTGTGTATTGGGGAAGGGGCTGGGTAATCCACCCTGGGGTAACTGCTCTCTCAATCTCAAGCACTGAAGGCCAGAGAAAGGACTGGAAAGTAGACTCAAGCACCGGGCTCTGTCATTTACTAGCTCCGCTAACTTCTGGAGCCAAGTACCTTCTGTACCTCCACCGACTCCTCTGATCACGTGAGCCAGTGCACACGAAAGCATGAGTCGACTCTAAGAGATGGGTACTGTGCACTTGAGAGGCCTCAAGGGAATCAGACGCCTCCCACCATAAATACGTCTTCAAGGACACGGTGCGCTGGATCAGTGCGCGGCTATTTTCTTTACGGCAGGAAGATTTAGGATCATCTCTTCTCTTCTTCTGCAGACTGAACCGCCCAAGTGTCCGGGTCGGGAAGAGCTGACCTTCTGCGGCCGGCAGAGGAGGGCAGAAACATTTTCAGGAAATGACCAGCCCTTGCGTCCACCGATTAGGCCTGGTCAATGCACTCTGTCCCGGTGCGGCAAGGCCAGAGTCGGGGCAGAGCTCCCCACGGGAAGGAGAGGACCCTGCTTCGGCTGGCCGCTGCTCTGTGACTCATGGATGGACCTCTTAGTCAGAGACCATCTGCCTGGATTGGAAAAGGCTGAAATTGGGTTTTGGATTCGGTGGCTCGAGCGCTGGTGTAACAGAGCACCACAGGCCGGGTGGCTTCGGCGACGGACACTTCTTTTCTCACAGTTCTGGAGGCTGGAAATCCAAGATAGGGCAGAGTTGCTGGCCGGATGGCCGGCTTCCTGGTGAGGGCCCTCCTCCTGGCTTGGAGCGGACTACGTTTTCATTGTGTCCCCTCAGGGAAGGGGAGGAGGAGGGAGAGAGCATGAGAACGTGAACCTCTCTGGTATTTTTTTTTCTTTGAAAGAGAGAGCCCGTGGGCAGGGAAAGGGAGAGAGAATCTTAAGCATCTTCAGCAGACTCCATGTCCATTGTGGAGCCCACGCAGCGCCAAGTCTGAGCCGAAATCAGGAGTCGGATGCTTAACCAGTTGAGCCACCCAGGTGCCCCTGGTGTCTCTTCTTGTTAGCACACTAACCCTGTATGAGAGCCCTGCCCTCTTGACTTTATATAACTCTAATTCTCTCTCAAAAACCCCATATCCAAATACCATCACATCAGGGGTTAAGGCTTAAATCTATGAATTTGGGGAGGGGGCACATCCAGTCCACAGCAAGCTCCTCTTAAGTAGGTACTCTGCAAAATACAGATTCTTCTGCAATATACAGACTGTGTTCCCAGAACAGAAAACAAAACACACACATATACACACACATTGGATTTTTTTTAAAGTTCACTTTGAAATATTACCTGTTTTCACCTGACCTCTACCCTTTTCTAATCTACAAAAACTTAAAATGTTTTTTTAAGATTTAAAACAAATTTAATATTTATTTTTGAGAGAGAGACAGAGACAGAGAGAGACAGAGTGAAAGGCAGGGGAGGGATAGAGAGAGACGGAGACACAGAATCTGAACCAGGCTCCAGGTTCTGAACTGTCATCACAGAGTCTGACACAGGGGCTTGAACTCACAAGTGGTGAGATCATGATCTGAAGTCAGACGCTTAACCAACTAAGCCACCCAGGTGTCCCCTTTTTAAGATTTTTTTTAAGTTTATTTTTGTGAGAGAAAGAGAGAGAAAGCAGTGGAGGGGAAGACAGAGAGGGAGAGAGAAAAGGAATCCCAAGCAGGCTCTACTATGTACAAATACACATAAGCAAACAAATAAATATAAAGTATGTATCTGTGTGGTATTGTCTTAAAATGGAGTTGGGGGGAAAGCCTGGCAACTAAAA
Source organism: Paguma larvata (assembly GCA_030068075.1). Classification (NCBI taxonomy): domain Eukaryota; kingdom Metazoa; phylum Chordata; class Mammalia; order Carnivora; family Viverridae; genus Paguma; species Paguma larvata. The sequence goes on along the minus strand of CM057828.1, from coordinate 13,822,649 downwards.
TACCAAATAATCAGGACATGAGATAAATTATGGAAATTCATCAAATGGAAAAATCATGTAGTTCTTAAAAAGAAAATGCAAATTTATGTACCAATGTAGAACGATACCCCAGTCTTATTTTTAAGTAAACAGAGCACATAACAGTTAAAAAGAAGATGCATACATAAAGAGAAATAATTACCCTGTCAGAAGGAGGAAAGTCACGAATACCTTACAAAACGCTAAGAGTGTTAACCTTGGGGAAAGTGATGGGGAGGGGGGATTTCACACATTACGGCATCTCAGTGGTATGCTGGCAAAGGTGTAACATCTGCATCTGCAGAAATTAAAGCTCTGATTTGTAGTGTTTGCCAATCTCCGTGGTGTAAATACTCTCGTCGTGGTAGACTTCAAGCTACTAACAGTGTCACTGAGGGAGCTGGGAAGAGACGTGCAGGAGCAAACCACAATACGTACTTCCACCACGTGAATAAGCAGATGTAAATAACCTTAAGAACACAGATAATAGTAAGATGACTGGGAAGTAATGAGCGGTGAGCATTTATTGCCTGTTAAATAATAACTTATTTAATGGTAAGTTTACAGAATTTGATTTTAAATAGTTGTGTTTAACAACCAGATCTCGTATTTCCTGAAAATTTAACCCTAGGCTCTCACCAGCCAGGGCTCTATTACATCACCGTATTTCTATACTATTCGTCCTTAACAACAAATGTGAATATGGGTTATTGTCTAAAGTTTTTTACATGCAGTTTAAAATTAAAAAAAAAAAAAACAAACACACAGCGATCCTATTCTTTGGCAGTAATCTGGTGGTGTCACGGCGCCTGGCGGAGTCTACAGTGGAATTTGAAAGCGACTGAACTACTTTCTGCAAGGCCCGTTGTCTGCCACGTTCCGCAGAAAGAGTTTGTTTATTAAGGGCCTGCTACGCACCAGAATATGGATTTTTAAACGTACTTGCTATACATACATCTCACGAGATCTCCACTTCCGCCCTGAAGTACCCTGAGTGGGTATCATGATTTGGGACTTTCTCACCCCGACTGCCCTCTCAGACACCAAGGCACAGCAAGCCCTGGTTATGGAGATGGCCACCACACGCCTCGGGGAGAGGGTTTCCAGCTGCGGAATGAGGAACGGCTGAGATAAGCGGATAAAACAGGCGTGACCAGCAGGCGGGAGGAGAAAGGGGGAGTATGTAATTAACAAAGTGGTAGGATTGGTGACATGTGCTCACCTGTTAAGAAAATGCTAGTAACTTCGTTGGGCTCTGTAGATCCCCACGCTGTCACCTTCTCAGCAAGAGGGCGACATTTCACGGAGGCAATTACGATAGACTGAATGCGTGCCCCCGTGTCCCCCAAATTCCTATGTTGAAGCCTAATGCCCACTGTGATGGCATTAGGAAGGAGAGGGCCTTCGGGAGGGGATCAGGCCAAGACAGCAGGGGCCTCATGAATGGGACTAGTGCCCTCATAAGAGGGACCACAGTGAGCTCCCTCGCCTTATCTGCCACGTGAGAACACAGCAAACAGATGGCCACTTATGAACCAGGAAGCAGGGTCCTCAGCCGACCCCAAATCTGCTGGCACCTTGATTTTGGATTTCCCCGTCTACAGAACGATGACAAATAAATTTGTGTTATTTAGAAGCACCCAGTCTCAGGTATCCCGTTATGAACAAGCAGCCTGAAGAGACTAAGACGGCATTGTTACTTTCAATTCGCAGGGAGGACACTGAGGCTTGGAGAGGCGGCTTGACTACATTAAGTTTGGGACGCCCAGCAGTTTAAGGACAAACTCAGCGGCAGCAGCACCTGTTCTCCAGGTGACAGAGGAGGCCCTTCTAGCTCACCTGGACAACCGCAGGAGGCCCAGGTCAGTGGACAAGTTTTATTACTGTTCTTGGTTTCTCTTCATGATTTACTTAGCGAAGAGAGAAGAAAACCATGAGACTCTGGTCAGAGCTACCCGGAAAACAGAAAGAATCATTTATAAGGAAAATAGCTCAGGCGAAAAGATCTCAGAATGAGAGAAGTTGGGAAGCAGACTCCTTGCACTTACGGTCAGATTCTGGAAGCCTTAAATTAAACACTCGTTCTCTCTTGTGAGGCCGTGCCGGGGGAAGGAAGGAAGCAAATGACAGAGGCACTCTTCTAGAATGGTGGCTTTTGCTCAGGAGGGTGGGGGATGAGAAGTCTTGCCATGTTTTCAGGATGCCGCAGTCAGGAAAACACTTTAGCAGTTCAGGGTAATGAGAGGCCCCCCACCAAGTCTGACAAGCGGGGAGGAGGGGCTCTCATTTGGGTGCCTTGCTGGGGTACTACGGAGAACCCAGAGCCGCTGAGGGCAACGTGGTGGGCTCGGTGCCCCGGGCCTGCTGATGGGGGCTTTTGCAAAGCGTCTGAACAGGCTGTAGCCCCAGCGCCCAGATGAGAACCTGGCTCAGGGACAAGACTTAAATGGAGACCGTGATGAGGGAAGACGGTGCTGGGTGACAGCAGTTCCTCCCTAGGGCCAAGAGTGAAACTGTGTATTGTTTAATGTTTATTTCTTTTTGAGACAGAGAGAGACAGAGCATGAGTGGGGGATGGGCAGAGCGAGAGGAAGACACAGAATCTGAAGTAGGCTCCAGGCTCTGAGCTGTCAGCACAGAGCCCGACGACACGGGGCTCAAACTCACAGACCGTGGGATCATGACCTGAGCCGAAGTCGGACGCTCAACCAACTGAGCCACCCAGGCGCCCCTGTGCATTATTTAAAACCTCCGGCCTGCTGGGTGAAGCTGGATGGGCCCTTCAGCATTCAGACTTCGGCCCCACCTAAGCTCCCAGCCTCCCTGCCTCCCACTGCGCTCTGCACCGCTGTGCCAGGAGTCTTAGCCGGCATTTATTGGGTGCTTGCTGTTTGCCAGGCATTTTCCATTCACGTAAGCTTTCCAGGAATCCTCTGAGTCTGTAGACACTCCCACTTTACAAGAAAGGCAAAAAACCGAAAAGATGAAGGGAAGTGCCTAAGGGACCAGTGCAGGTCGCTGCAAGGCCACTGACGGAGCCAGAGCTTGCGCTTTTCACCATTCCCCATGTACCGGGCACTTACTCTCCAAGTCACACCTCGGACTAACCTAAAAGCCCAAACCATGTGTTCTCTGGGCTAAAAACCTCCACGTCTCCTAGCCTGGGAAGGGGGCAAAAAGGGGGAGGGACGGGGCTTGCTGCTCTGTTGGCCTGGAATGCCCACGCCCACTCCCATCCCCACCTCCAGTCCTGGCTGACATCTTCCTCGATGCGTGCAAGCAGGGGCTGTGGGCACATCCCTCCATCGTACTGCATTGTATCTGTCCTGAACGCCCTGCTTTAAATCGAACAAGACCATGTGGGAGAGGGGGAATGATGGCGTACACAGAGACCACACAGCCTTTAATTTCTGCTCCTAGGGCAGGACCCGATGCCAGGCACCTGCCACCGGCTGAGTGCATGCCTATCGAATGGGCACTTCCTGTAAGACATGGGGACGTGGATGGTTTCCCACCAGCAGCTTTCCGAGTTGTCGTCCATGTCCAGAAAGGCAGGACTGATGGAAGCTGGAATGCATTTGTTCATTCAACAAATATTGGAGAACTTTCTCTGTTTTGGAGCGGGACAACAAACTCCTCGCCCCTCAGGGAGCTTGCATTCTTGCGGGGAAAGACAGGGATACGAGTCGCCTGTTGTTGCCATAACAAATTACTTGTAACAGCTTAAAACCCACACATTCGTTATCTTGTGGCTGTGTAAGTCAGAACCCCCTGGCTGGGCTGGGTTCTCTGCTTAGTCTCACGAGGCCGAAATCAAGGTGTCAGCCATCCTGGGATCTTAACTGGAGGTTCTAGGGGAGAATCTACCTACAAACTCATCATGTTATTGGTAGATTTCAGTTCCCTGTGGTTGTAGAACGAAGCTCCCCTCTTCCTTGCTTCTGTTAGCCCCTGCACACCGCCTGCTCTCCTCGCCACGCACCGTCCACGGCAATCGCACGAGGACTCCCCCCCCACGCTTCCAAGCTCTCTGCTCCCCTTCTGTAACATCTGTCCTGTCGTCAGCTGGAGGAAGCTCTCTGCTTTCAAAGCCTCCTGAGATTAGGTTTTTGGGCCCATAGGACAATCCAGGATAATCTCCCCATTTTAAGGTCTGTATTTACAGCTGCAAAGTCTCTTCTGCCACGTGAATCACAGGTTCCAAAGATTAGGGTGTGGGCATCTTTCGGGGGGCCCCTCTGCCTACAACACGCAGCAGTCAAATAATAAAAAATGTGTCTTTTATAACATTGATGAAAAGCACAACGAAGCAAAAGAAACCAGGGAGAGGGATGGGGAGTGTTCCTAGGGAGAAGCTGGCCAGGTAAGCCCACCGTGAGGAGAGGACATCCGAGCTAAGCACTGAAGGCAGGAACGCAAAGAGCAGTGCAGGCAGAGGGCTCAGGCTCAGGGGCGAGGGTGCATTTGGGTGACAGTCAGGAGGCCAGTGAGGCTGAACAGCAGTGTGCAGAGAAGAGGAGGAGCCGTGTGCCTAGACAGGCAGCTGTGACCAGCCCAGGCCGACCCCCTTCCAATGACGCCTCACTTTGCCACAGTTCTCTGAGCTAGTGGTGATCTTTACAAACCCTAGACCAAAGCAGGAGTACAGGACCAGATGCACGGCTCCAACGTGTGTGAATGGAGTCAGAGCTCCCAGAGCCTGGCGGGGAGAACCTGAGGGCATTCTGAATCTGCACACTTGGAAGACCCTGCTTTGAGCATCACTAGAGTTTACAGGAGGGCTCGGACCCTGCAGGTAAGGAATGGCCCAGAGATGGGTTAATCCTATAGCCTGGTGAAGGTCTGCTTGGCACCTGTGCCCAGGGGTGTGGGGCATGACCATATGAGAGGAACGTACATCCAGGTCCACTCCTGACTGGGGCCTCTGCTGTGTTTGCTGTTCTCTCTGGAATGCTCTTCTAGAACCCAGCATGGCTGCCAACTTCCTTCCTTTCAGGTCTGCTGCTCAAATGCCATCCTCTCGGAGAGCCCGTCCCTAAAGAAAGGGCTCTTTCCAGAAGAATCCAATTCCCCACGCTTCCCAGTACATCGTATTACATCAGGGTTTCTCAAACTCAAAAGTGTAAATGTTTTATGCTGGACATTCTTTTATAGGGGACCTTCTGTGCACTGTTGGGTTGGCTGCAGCCCTGGCCTCTACCCACCAAATGCCAGAAGTATCTCCCTCGCTGTGACAACTAAATACGTCTCTGAACACTGCCAATGTCCCCCAGGGGCCAGATTTCCCCACCAACTCTATTGATGACTCTGTGTTACTGTCTCCAAAACACTTAACCATCTTCCAAAGTTATTAATTTCATTCAACAACAAATACTTACTCAATGCCTAATATATGCCAGGCATGATTCTAGGGACAGGAGATAAAGCAGGGAAATTAATAGACAGAAATTACTACCCTTGAGGAACTTAAATCCTCATGGAAAGAGACAGAAAATTAAAAAGAAAATGAGGGAAATTATCGTAGGTCAGATGGCAATTACCACGACAAAGGAGAGTACGGCAGGGAAAGGCAGTGGAGTGAGGCTGCTCTCTGGAGCTGGAGAGGCCCCCAGGTTTACACAGGTGTGTTCGGGGAACGGCAGGGAAGGCAGACTGGTGCAGCTGAGTGAGTTCAGGAGCGCCCGGCACGCAGCGGCATCTCAGGATACAAGAGGGGGATTGCTTCTCTCCTACAATAAGGGACCTCCCACAAACACAGCTCCTTTTGTCTCGACCTGTAGCATCCCCTGGGCCTAGAAAGGTGCCTGGCAAGTCGCACGGGCTGGGCGCGTGAGGATTATGTGTCCGGCAAAGGACTGAACACATGGATGGTGGTGCTGCGGAGGGAGTGCTCAGGCCCGGACCTCTTCAATGGACTAAAGATAGAGTTACTATCAAAGCATGTTCAAGAGCCACAACTGTCTTCCCTCTTTAGGAACCTCAAACCATTTTTCTTAAAAGTTTATTTGTTTTGAGAGAGAGTGAGCCAACATGAGCAGGGGAGGGGCAGAGAGAGAGGGAGACAGAGAACTCCAGTCAGGCTCTGCGCCGACAGCACAGAGGCTCAGTCTCATGAAATTATGAGATCACGACCTGAGCTGAAATCGAGTGGGACGGTTAACCGACTGAGCCACCGAGGAGCCTTGGGGGACCTCAAATATAAAGTACTGATATCTGACATTTATTGACCCAGAGATCGTCCCAAGCATTTTATAAATATTATCTAATTTTGTCCTCAAAGCAACCCTGTGAGGTGGGAACTCTTCAGGTCCTGATACGATAGATGCCCAGATATCATGGAGCCAGAAGCAGATGGAGTCGGGACTTGAACCCACAACTGTTCATTTCCAGGATAGAAGTAATATTGTCTTTTAAAAGGAAAATTGAGGGGCACCTGGGTGGTTCAGTCGGCTGAGTGACCAACTCTCTATTTTGGCTCAGCTCATGATTTCCTGGTTTGGGAGATCGAGCCCCGTGTTGGGCTCTGTGCTGACAGCATGGAGCCTGCTTGGAATTCTCTCTCATTCTCTCTCTTCCCTACCCTGCTTGTGCATTCTCTCTCTCTCTCTCAAAATAAATAAACTTAAAAAAAAAAAAAAAGAAGAACTAAGGCCAAAGGAGATTCTGGTTCAGCATATGAAGCGGACAAGCTTTGGGTAACTCCACCGAACCTTAGAAGAAGCGTAAGTGGAGAGAAATAGCTGGTGGCAGTAGTGCTACACAGACTTCTAGCTGGGTGAATGTTCCGTCTGAGTGGGGAGCATATTATCTTATTCATTGATGCCAACCTTGAGGGAGATCACAAGGTCACTGCTTTGCACTTGGGTCCATCTGTTGAACATCTGCAGTGCCTTGAACTCATGGCTCTCCACAGGGGCAATGACTCTGCTTCCCAGGAAAGGCTGCCACAATGAAGAATATCCCTGCATCCTATGGGTCTCTCTGGATATTTGTGTTACCGTTGTAGATAGTCGTTCTAACTCTCTGTGCCTGAAACTCACACTCCTTACAGAAACAGAACTAAGTGCTATTTTTGCATGGTTTTAATAAATCAAAGGTCCAAATCAAGGGAAGAGGATGCTTCTTGCTGTCTGGTAATTTGCTGCGAGATGTTTGCTACTTTGGGAAAACATCTCGCAGATCGCAAACACCACCCGTGGAATCTGGATCGCCAGTGCCCCGTTGGTGTCGTTGTGTACCGTCAGCGTCGCACTGGAGCCTGAACACAGGCACAGAAGCATCTCACTACTCCATCAGGTCCTGGCTCCGCTGGAGCCCAGCCTGAGCAATTACACATGAAGTCAATATTATTTTATAGTAAATTAATTTCCTTTTATTTCTTCTGTAAATTATATAGCCAGGGCACTCTATTGATTTTTTTTTTGAAATTGTATTTGTAGACAGTGTAATATAGGTAACCTTTGAATTTTATCCCAGGATTGTAAAAAAGGCATTCGAAACATTTGTTACAAAAATGAGGCAAGGCCACTGGCTGAATGAACAGAAGGCATTTTCATTATTTTTGTGGATGACCCTACGTTGAGGACTAAAACGAAGTCAGAGAAAATGAGACAAAGATGGGTCTAAATCAGATAAAACTCAAGGAGAGATAAATACAAAGTCTGCACTTTAGGGTCAATAAATCTAGGACGGAAGTACAGAATGCGGAACCTTTGGCTGAACAGTCACTCATGGAGCTTCTCAGCTGAACTCAAGTTCAATTTGGGCTAGATGTGCAAATGGCAATAAAAGTCTGTACCGGGAGGCTATCTCTCAAGCTTTAGCATGCATCAGAATCACGTAGGGAGCACGTTTCAAAGCACAGTTACCCGGCCTCGCCGCCAGAGATTCAGATTCACTTTATGTGGGTTAGAGCCTGAAAGCTGACATTGTGAGCAGACATTCTAAACGATTCAGAAGAGCGGACGGAAATGTCCTGGTGGAGGCGTGGACCTCTGACAGCTTAGTAACATCCAGAGCGTAGCATTCAGGTCGGCGTGTAGCCCCCACAGAGGGAAGCTGGAGGTACCTACAAATGGCCAACCCAACAGGATGGTGGAAGGTCTGGAAGCCGCCTCACACAGAATTCCTTCACACGGGAAGGAGGTTTTGGAGGGCTGGCAACTGGCTTCGGACGTGCGACGACACCGAGGATGTTAGCTAAAAAGGTGCAGTAAGAGCACGTCTACGTCCTTACGTCCTCACAGAGATGGATGAGAAAATACAGTACGAAATAGAGCAGACACTTCTGCCGAGTCAACCACTCTTTGAAGGGGCAAGCATCTTTCTATGGGCTTATTCTACAAATTCTATTTAAGCTCTTCTGTGCCACAAGCTTGGGATACAGAGCTCAAAAAGTGATAATCCCTGTCCCCAGAATTAGTGTAGAAGTATTTTTTTCCCCCAAACTTCCGTCCATAACCCTAGGATCAAGTAAGAGCTGGAAAAGGCCTGCTGGGTCGCACAGCCTCTCTTACGTTCGGACTTTCTAGGATCTTTAACACACCAATACGCGATTTCGGTCACTAAGGGAAGGATCCAGTGTAGAGATTTCTCAACCTTATCTGTCCACAGTATCTAAAGATGTATCAACATCTCCCACAATGCCTTCTGGAATTAGTCTAGAAAATGCTGGTTCAGGTTTATTGCGAGGTTGACATTCAACTCTGAATCTCAATCATTCTAGGGGCTCGAGTCACACTAAGTCTCTTCGTGGATACGCAAACTTTTCTCCACTAAACTACAATCTTCCTAAAGGACAGTTCTTGGTAGCACTCTTTTTTTTTTTTTAAAAACGAATCTTTTTCTACCATGAATATCGGCATTCAGTAGCATGTGCTGAATGAACTACATTTAAAGCTAGTTTCTCTGAACGCAATTTTTACAGACAGAAATCATCCAAGAGCGATATTCCTTCAGAGCATAAACAGTTCTTAGTTCTTGAGTTGAGAGATAAGGAGGGCTCCGAGAAATGACGGGACTTGCCTAGGACTGCAGAAGACTGGAGGTCAGGGCAGAGCAAAGGGTCAGCCCACACTTCTGGGCAGCCCAACGAAGCTAACTGTTTGTAGTTCTTTGGCAAGTAGTCAAATGTTGGTTTCCTTTGAATCCCTGCCTTGGAGTCGCCATGGCATCTGGCTTTGCCACGCCTCCCCTTCCCCTTGGACTTCTTCACTGTGCTAGCCTCACAGGTGAGTCCGTCCTTCAATGTCCCCATTTGATTGTTTTGTGGATAAGGAATCCTAGAGAAATTCCTCCTCCCTCCCGGAGACATCTGCCTGTCTCTGGCCTACTTTGGAGACTGAAAGGAATTGGGATACATTTTATTTTCAAATTGTTTCTTAAAGCACACCCTCTGGTTAACGTTGTGTCCTTCATCTCGCGGAGGACGCGCCTTGTCCCGGAGTAACCTTTGGGATCCTCCACAAACGAACCTCTCTACAAAGCATCTCCTTCTACTGGCCTGCCTCTCCTCACCCCATTCTCCAGTCACCTGCTACTTGTAGCTCTCCTTCTCCTTCTCCTCTTTGCTGGTGTTTGTTTTTAAGATATTTGCCGTTGGCGTCAGCGTAGGAACTAAAGTGGGCTGAATCTTAATGAGCCTGTCATAACCTTGTTTAAGAAGAAAAAAAAAGCCCTGTAGACAGCTGAATGCCGGGTGAATGACAGTTTCCCGCACTAGATGATGAATGGACAGTGTGGTCGGGAATGAACCCATCTCCGTGCAAGGATGTGGGAGGTGCCCTTTAATTCCACCTGGGTGCTATGGCAAGGGTGCTGTGCTGAGGTCAGCCTGGTCGTCCGCAGCTGTGAAGACGGGATTAAGTTGTAAACAGCTCTGGGAAGAAGGGAGGGGAGGGTGTGGGAGATGGCAAACAGACCTCCTCTAATCTTTTAGGCCCTGTGTGCTTTGTGCAAGCTGACTGGGAAAGAAACAGGAGGAAGGAGGAAAGAGGAAGCTGGTTGGCTATTTTCAGGGGAATGTCTACTGCACAAGACAATTCTAGGAATTAATGAAGATAGTGCATACTAAAGTGTCTGGTCTCATGCCTGGTGAATGCCGCTGACCTTGATAAATGTGGCCAAATCTAAATTGCTGGAAAACAGTTACTCAGCTAGGCTGTGGTCAGGAGGAGAAATAAAAACTACAACCAACTTCCTAATGCATTTCAGTTCACCAGGCCCTTGTGGCTACACTACCACAACGGAACTCGGAGCCTCACAACGGAGCTCGGAGCCTCACAACGGAGCACGGAGCCTCACAATAGGCTCCGAGTGGGCTTATCATTCATTCTCCATTCACAGAAACGAACCCAAGGCTCAGAGAGCTTGAGTAGCTTTCCAAAAGGAGCAAACTTGCAAAGCAATAAAGTTATCTCTTGAAAACAGATTTTTCAACTTAAACACCCTGTGCTTTTTTTTTGTCCTGGGAATTTTTAAAGGAAAACACAGGAAGCTGGTCTATGAAGTAAAATCATCTCTTTCTCTAAAACGATATGAAAAGGTAACTTTTTCCAGATAGTAGAGAAACAGGAGAAAAAGTGCTGGGTGGCTCCACTGTATTCAGGGAAGAACGAAAATCTTGGTTTCTTTCTGATCTGAGAGGGCTTTGAAGACCTTAACAAACGTCCGTAACCACCCGTTTAAAGGAAGAGAACGGATTCCGTTCCCCCGTAGGATAAGCGGCAGAAGAACCCGTGAGGACACAAACTAGGATGAACTGAGCACTTGTTTTGCGCCAGACACCGGGCTAGGCTTGTTGAACTAGTTACCTGTTGATCCCCTCATGCTAGGTACTATTATTCTATTTTACAGGGGAAAGAATTAATTAAGTTTCAGGGAGGTGAACCAACTTGGCCAAGCCTACGTGGACACTTAGCGGCTGAATCGCGATTCCGACGAGGATCTGCCAGAGTTTGCCAAGACCACGCGGAAGGCTCAATGTGAGGCTTTGCGGGAGACACCCCTTTTGGAGGCCCGCTTTGTGTTAGGATTTAGGGCAGCGGGCTCCCTCCCAGCAGAGTCCTCAATTTCCATGAGAAGCTGAGCGCTGGATGACTCATCCACTGATGTGTGGTACAATTCCTAGTCTTAAAATAACAAATCCCCATCATGAAAGCGAATGCATTCTGATGTCGCATAAATCCTTTTATAATGATCACTTGGTGTCAGTGGCTTATTTAAATGGACACATCACTTCTAACAGGGCTTTCCTCATCTGCTCTGCCCTTTCAGCAGCAGCAAGCGGGGAAGTAAGCCACTGCCTTGGCATATCAAGTAGGAGCTGGAGGTGGCTGAGAGACTTGTGTGTCTCCTGACCTCACACTGAGGCAAACTGGGAGAGGCAGGACGGGACGTGTCATTTTTGTCACAATAAATTCCCCGGTGTGCCGCGTTTTTCTCCTCCCTGCAAACCCAGATTAATGACCCGTGGTTTTTGTTTGATGTGGACAACCATGACCCACCCCGATGCTGTGTCCTCGAGACCACTGCGGTATGTCTCTATGTGACGCTGTCTATTATTCTGGGTTGTGGAAGACAGACACCAGGGTTTACCAGAAACTTCCCTTCTCCCACCCAACAGACACAGGTGTCTCGGGCTTTACGAGAACCTGTAGTGAATGTATTGGAATTCGGGCTTTTATAAAAGATCAACTCGCTTACCAGAGGAAAGGACGGGGTGGGTGGGGGAGGGCATATGATTGGCCCCACAGTGGGTTCCTAAAGGGTCTAGGCCCAAATGCACTGCAACAGCCCCTGGGAAGGTTTGCTTGGAGAAGAAACAGAGTGTCACATTTCAGAGCAGACCCTTCTGCTCCAGAAAGGTCCTGAAGGCTTCTTGTGGGGCAAAATCCTAGGCTCGTCTCCAGATGCTTCAAATACAAGAGTGCAGAATTCCACAATCTAGAGTGGGAATCCAGGGGAGTTCAAGCTAGGAAGGTTAGTAGTTAACAAGGCAGCCTCCTTACTGCTCAGACTAGAGCCTCGACCTCTCCCCGTGTGAGTTTCCTGGGTATAAAATAGAGACAAGACTAGCGCCTGCCTGGTGGGGTTAGTGCAAGGATCGAATCAGAGTAACATCTAGAAAGCACTCGGTACGTACTCGGCTGGTTTGCAGAGACGCTGTCTTAGCCATTATGAAAATACTTCTACACTGGCTGAGGGAGAGCTGGTGCCTGGAGCCCTTCTGCCTCCCTCCCCCAGCCTGGCCCCTCTCAGGGATTCCTTAGACATCCTCACCATCCAGCAACTCAACGGTTAATGCTCAACACAGCAGGGGAGCCTCCAGGAGGTGTGTGCAAGGCAGGTTAAAATTCTTCAGCTGCAACCTTCAAAGAAGGCTATAATGCCTGAAGGTATCACGGAAAAAAATTCCATACAGTGAGGCCTGCCTGGATGTTCTGACAGCCGTCAGCTAAGGAACGCCCCCATCTCAAAGGATGGCCTTTAGAGGACTCCCTAACTGGCATCTCTGGACACTGACTCTGACCCTTTCTTTCCTTGTCCTCCTCCAGCTGTGACCCCATCTCTGAACTCTCACCTCTGGAAGTTTGACTGTCATCCATTTTTCTTTGGCCTCTGGGGCTCCCCTGTATTTGCACCTGACCTTCAGCTCTCAGAGTTGACTTTTATTAGCCTCCAGGACCTTCTAGGTGGCGCCATCCCCTGACACTCGGTCCGGCTGGTCTGGGATGCCAGGTCCCAGTCCTTCCAGACATGACCAAACCTACTGCTCCCTGAGCTCCGAGTTTTGGCCCTGACACAGACCACACATCTACATTCTTGAAGAACAGGGTTCCAAAGCAGTGGCAATGGAGGATAAAGGGGAAAGGGCAGAAGGATCCGGAAGCACTGCAACAATAGCCATTGGCAGTCCTGGGCTGGGAGAGGGCGCTGCTCTCCTTTCTCACTGACACGCTCTGTGAGGCGATGGGGGGTGTCTGGCCTACCTAGCACTAGCACACACTAGGCACTCCATACCCAGTTGTTGGAAGGAAGGAAGGAAGGAAGGAAGGAAGGAAGGAAGGAAGGAAGGAAGGAAGGAAGGAAGGGAGGAAGGAAGGAAGGGAAGGAGGGAGGGAGGGAGGGAGGAAGGAAGGAAGGAAGGAAGGAAGGAAGGAAGGGAAGAAGGGAGGGAGGGAGGGAGGAAGGAAGATATCATTAGCCAATGAAATATTAGCAGAAATGATGTCACTTCTGACCAGAAACTTTCAGAATCAATAGGACATCTGCTACTTTCCTCTCTATGGAAGTATGAATCCAGGTGAATCCCGAATGCCTGTGGCGGCCAAGATCCAGCAGGCCTAACACGGAATGTGAGGAAAGGAAATCTCTGTCGTGCTAAGAAGCTGAAACGTCGGGGTTCTTTGTCACTGTGGAACGACGTTTGTACGAACGGAGCCAAGGAGCCTAGAGGTCATACTTCTAAAAAAGCCCGAGGGGATCCAGATCTGAAGGTTAGTCAGGAGAGAGGCTTTTTGCTGAGATTGCCGCTGACGGCCGAGGTCTGACAGCTGTGCCGACTATAGCTGTGGCTCTAAGAAAGAGCTGGAAGTTCAGCTGTGTATGTGCCATCCACTGCAGAACTCAGGCAACAGGACGGTGGTCTCCTCCTGTCCTTCGCTCCCTCCTCCCTCAGAGGAAGGAACACTGAGCCCTCACGTCACCTTCGGAAACCCCCGCCACGCGCCACCCTCGAGATGTACCTGTGTTGTAGCCCCTTCCAAGGGCAGGCCAAGGACGGTGATTTTTCCACAGGTTTCCAAGGTACCAGTCACTCTGGTTCTCTACCAAGCCCAGGACCTGCTGACCTGTAAAATACAGAGAAAGCAAAGGTCTTAAAAGAAGCCAAGCCACACAGAACAGTGAGGAAGTACTGAATAGGAGATATAGTAATGGCAGATCTTACTGCCATTTAAGTAAGACCTTTTTATTAAGGTGTCAGGCCCTGATCTAAGTGCTTAACTTGTATTAGTGTATTTAATTCTCACACTCTGGCAGCCCCACCATTTTTTTTTAAGTTTATTTAGTTATTTTGAGAGAGAGAGAGAGAGAGAGAGAGAGAGAGAGAAACAGAGCATGCGTGCATGAGGGAGGGGTAGAGAGAGGGAGAGAGAGAAACCCAAGCAGGATCTGAGCTGTCAGTACAGAGCCCGACTTGAGCCTTGATCTCACAAACCACGAGATCATGACCTAAGCCAAAATCAAGAGTTGGATGCTTAAACGACTGAGCCACCCAGACACCCCTTGCCCTGCTATTTTTATTATCCCCGTTTTATAGAGAAGAAATGAAGGAGGAGATAATTAACTTGCTTAAGGTCACCCAGTTACTCTGTGATAATTCTGGAATCCCAAACCATCCATCCCTCCATCCATCCCTCCATCCATCCATCCATCCATCATCCATCCGTCCAATCATCCATCCATCCATCCATCCATCCATCCCTTATCACGCAACACATATTTACCGACACACCTCAAGTGTTCTAGCTCTACTGTTCCCCACTGTACGTTACTTCACTGGCTTTCTGGGATCAGCTGAGATCATCTGCTCACATCCGCAGAAACGCCCCTTGGTGAAGGAGACAGAAGCCCACAGAGAAGAGCCCCCTTCTGGCCACCTCCCCACAGTGTTTTCACCTTCACTTCCATTTCATCACGAGTCAACGAGCCACTGTGTCATGTCAACACAGGAGTGTTTTCTAGAGGAGCGATCGCTTCTCTGTCCCCAGCGCTCAGCTCTGACATTAGCCTGTGTCTGCTGTACTGGGACCAACGGCACGGGTGGGCCAGGCCTCTTAGTCAGACTGGTTTCTCAGCATCTTAGGTGAGTCAGTCACTCTCCTCTCGATTTCTTAGAACATGATGTTCCTGGGAGACCCGGCCTTCTACGGAGGGCAAGCAGGGCATGAGATCCGTCCGCCTTCCTCGAGACAAGCCTATCATCCACTTGCAGAAGGCATTCCCTTGGACTTCACTATCAACTAATTAAAAAAAATTTTTTTTTTAATGTTTTATTTTCTATCTGAGAGGGAGAGAGCAGGAGGGGGGCAGAGAGACAGAGACAGAATCCGAAGCAGGCTCCAGGCTCTGAGCTGTCAGCGGGGCTCGAACTCACGAGCACTGAGCTCATGACCTGAGCTGAGGTCGGACGCTCAACTGACTGAGCCACCCAGGCGCCCCTCAACTATTTACAGACCAGGAAACTGAAGTCCATCAGAGCCTTGATGTGCACAGCGAGTGCGGCGCCCGTACATAATTTATTTTATTTATTTATTTATTTATTTTTTAATTATTTTTTTTAACGTTTATTTATTTTTTGAGAGACAGAGACAGAGCTTGAGCAGGGGAAGGGCAGAGAGAGAGGGAGACACAGAATCCGAAGCAGGCTCCAGGCTCTGAGCTGTCAGCACAGAGCCCGACGTGGGGCTCGAACCCACAGACCGTGAGATCATGACCTGAGCCGAAGTCGGCTGCTTAACCGACTGAGCCACCCAGGCGCCCCCCGTACATAATTTAGTACTTGGTGACACACACACTCCTTCCACAGTCTCAATGCCGCCTCGCTTGCCTTTACAAAGAGCGTTTGTGGGAGGAATGAAAAATCCATGCGGTGGAGAAAGAAACCGAGGCTTGGACATTTTAAATAGCTTGCTAAGGGTCACATGACTAATAATCACGGTCTTCCAGAGCTAAGCGATGCCTTCTGGGGCTAAAATCTTTATATTATTGGCCAATCTGAGAAATAAAGACCTTTCTGACCAAATGAGAAGCCTAGCAGCAGGTTAAGAAAAACACGGCATTTCTCCCGGAACAGCATGCTGCGTGATATAGAACCTCCCTGCTGTGACGGCAGCTCCCTGAAATGATGGTGTGTGGGCTCGGTGTAATTTATTTGATCAATTTATCGAGCTCCTATCTAAATCATCACCCCGGCACAAATACATAAATTAGAGGCATGGGAAAAATACTACCACCCACTTTGTCATTGTATATGATCCCATCCAAAACTTGTAGAATCCCTCAGAAAAACACATCGACAATTCAAGAAGTGCGAGACCCAATCAATTCCACATGCAACGAGCTTGGGATGCTCGTGTGAAACAATGAGATCTGAAAGGCAGGCTGTCCTCAGCTGAGAAGCCTGTGTGCCACGTCCTGACGCTGTGACCTCCTTACAGAGCCCACACGATGACCTCGCACGGAGGCTGGGGTGCAGGGGGGCTGCAGAGTCCTCGGGGGATCTGGTTCATAATTGCTAATGACCCCAGGTTCAGTATAATGAATGGTGTCACGTGCTCAGAAATGACAAAAGGGGACTGATCTTTCACTGAATTGAGGGTAGCCACCTGAATTTCAGCTAAGGTCATCTTCGGCACCTTGAAAGTCCAAATTGTGTACTCCATGAATCGTGTTCTGCCTCACTCTACTTCTTCAGAAGCTTTCTCTATTTTTTTCTTTAAGTTTATTTATTTATTTTCAGAGAGGGAGACAGAGAGCGTACACATGCCTGCGAGTGAGTGGGGAGGGGCAGAGAATCTGTGCTGTCGGCGCCAAGCCTGACGCGGGACTCGATCTCAGGAACCATGAGATCGTGCCCTGAGCTGAAATCAAGAGTCAGCCGCTTGACCAACTGAGCCACCCAGGTGCCCCAGAAGCGATCTCTATTTATCCACACTTCATTCCTGCCGAATGAAAATGTACAGTTTTACTGCTTACGTTCTCACCTCTGGCTCCTGCTCATTTGGCTCTCGCTTGACGGGAAGTGCCCTGACCTCCGGACAGCCCCCGCCCATCATCCCTTCCAGTCCGTCTCTAGCATGAAGCCGCCTATGAACACCCCCGAGTCCGAACGGTCACTTTACCTTCGCTCCCACGAGATGGGAGCCAGCTCTACTTAGCACTTCCTCCGGCATTTTTTTTGCATTAGCTGACTTCCGCCCCGTAAAGGACAGAGTGCGTGATACACAGGTACACCCACACCGCATTTGTGAATACGCACCTCTACGTCAGCCCGAGGGCAAGAACTGGGTGGTATCTAACACACTAGCGGACGCTAATAAATGCCTGCTAAATAAATGACATCTGGTGGATAAGCGACTCTGGACTGGGAGACCCGCCATGTTAGTGTGTTAGTATCCCCACATTTCTGAAGCTGTAGGGCATTCTGCTCTCCCCCACTCACCAACACATCCGCTGGCAAATCGGGCATCTTCCTCACCTGCGTGGAAAGCTGCAAAGGGGGGGTGGCCCCACCTGAAAGCATGTGTATGCTGGCTGCTCTGCTGAAGGCTTGAACCCAAGGTCTTAATCTCCAGAGGAGGAGCGACATGCACGATTAACCTACGTAAATGTTATGCCAACTCCCCTCTCGATTTGCACCTGGGCCACATTCCTCACGATGGCTGCATACAACTCCTTTACACACGCCAGCCCTCTTAAAGGTTAAGAAACAAAATAAAATCCTTAATTAGCAACACGATAGCTGTAATTTTAATATCCATTGGTTGACAAAATGCAAAATAATAAATAGCTACTAAGACTTCATTTTGCTTTTTCAGGTGGATTCATTAGCTGCTTAGGGTAGCTGGGATGGGGTGCCTGGGTAACTCAATTGGTTAAGCATCTGACTTCAGCTCAGGTCATGATCTCTCAGTCCATGAGTTCGAGCCCAGCATCGGGCTCTGTGCTAACAGCCTGGAGGCTGGAGCCTGCTTCGGATTCTGTGTCTCCTTCTCTCTCTGCCTTTCTCTGGCATTCTCTCTCTTTCTCTGTGTCAAAAATAAAATAAATCAACGGGGTGCCTGGGTGGCTCAGTCGATTAAGTGTCTGATGTCAGCTCAGGTGGTGATCTCACGGTTCGTGGGTTCAAGCCCCGTGCCAGGCTCTGCGCTGATGGCTCAGAACCTGGAGCCTGCTTTGGATTCTGTGTTTCCCTCTCTCTCTGCCCCTCCCCTGTTCATGCTCTGTCTCTCTCTGTCTCTCAAAAACAAATAGTAAAAAAATAAAAATAAAATAAAACATTAAAAAATTAAAAAAAGAAAAAGGGTAGCTGAGTTTTGTAAGTGGGCTTGTGAATACCCTGAACTATTTGGTGCATCCTGCCCAGAGGTCTGTTATCCATCCACAGGGACTACGCAGTGCGGTAGCCAGAGGTAAACAGCGGAAACCTCAGGTCCCACTGCCTGATTACAATTCCTGACCCTGCCCCTGCTGTGTAGCCTAGAGAAAATTACTTAACTTCTCTTGGCCTCAGTCTCTAACCATTACAGCTGTGTGTCTTCACATGTTTGAATGACTTCATGTGTGTTAAGGGGTAAGCATAGGGGCTGGAACCTATTAAGCACTCTGTAAGTCATAACTATTTTTACAGATCATCATTCAAGCTCACCTGGAAGCTTCTGAAAGGGAGCGAGCCCACCCACGAGGTCTTCTTTGGAGGTCGTTCTAGGATTTTATCTAACTGCGGTCTGAGAACTGAGTGCTTCTGCGGTTCTTATTAACTGCAGGTTCCTGGGCGTCAACCTAGACGTTAATTAGGACCTAGAGGCTGCTTCCCCCTACCTCTCCGGTTTCTAGAAGGAGGAATTTCCTGGCTGCTCGCCCCAACCCTTTCTCTCCTCTGTGCACACAGGAGGACTTACCTGGCTGGTGAGCATGGCCAATATCCACAGTACGTCCTCTGATTTAACTTGCGATAATTTCATTCTTTTACCTTTAAATTGGTTCAGTGTCTGGGAATGTGGGGTTCATATCCTCTATTAATTCTCTCATGCCTCAACACTTCTAAATAAGAATTCTGGTCACTGGGTCTGGTCGTCTGCTACCCTAAAGCAGCAGGTAAAACAACCAGGTAATTGGAAAGGACATTAACATTTGAGAATTAGTGACCCAGGTCTGGAAACTCTGTCCCTGCCTCAGTCGAAGGCGAGGTTCACTGGTCGGGTCCCCGGCACACAATCAACTCTTAGGGCATCTAAATCTAGCCCACGGACCAGCAGACCTCAGTGGCAGCCTGCGGTGGTAGGCTTCTTGAGGACACTGAAGTGATGAAGAAAATGAACATCGGAGTCAGACTGCCCAGGTTCAAGTCCTGGCTCTTCCACTTATTAGCTGTGTGACCTTGAACAAATTACTTAACCTCTCGGTGCCCACTTCTTCATTTATAAAGTGAATATGTAGAACATACCTTAGAATTATTTTTCTCTAGGCACTATTTTGTGTTCTTTGCTTATTCAAGTGTTACTACAGGAAGCATCCACTCTTATCATTACACCCAGAATTCCCTGGCCCCATCTTCCGTCCCATCCACCTGGATTCAGCCATCAACAGTTGCAGCCTTCTCCCCCACTCCTTCCTTAGCTGACACGGTCCTTACTCTGCCCAGACTTTGGTACTGTTTAGTATCGACTCAGGGTTTGCTCTGTGTCAGATACCACACAAAAACTAAGGAATCAAAGACAAATAAAACATGGTCCTTGCCCTAGGGCCCGCTAAAAGAGAAGGCAGATAAACAATTATGAAGCAGCATGGTACCCGCAGTGACAGAAACACGGAGAAGTTGGAGGAATGGAGGGCAGGGAAGAATTGATCCTGTGGGGGAGGGCAGGCGATGCCGGCCTGGGGTCTCCCCGGGGTCGTCTACTGCGTCCTCACCTGCACTGTGGGCTACGCCTGTCTGTCCACACAGACCTCCAAACCCCTAAGCTTCCCCACAAGCTTTTCTGATAACAGTGCTATCTCACAACGGGCTTCTCGGCAGAGACGGTGCAGGAGACGGGCCATCCTCTCCAGCTTTGCCAACCCCAGCTCATCAGCCAGGTGGCAACTGGTCTCCAGAGGTCAAAGTCTAAAGCTTTAACCTGGATGATGCGAACACACGTGGGACCTGCCGTCCCATTAAGAGGTAAAGTCCCAGGGGACTCCTCCTTGGGGGGCGGAGCACACGGGCCATGGCGTGCTGCCTTGTTCAGCACCCCGCACCATCTCGTCTTCTTCTTAGGAGTTATTATAATAAACCGCCGTGACTAACAGAACAGCCTTTGTCATTGTTTTCCGCGCGGCCCTGTGGTTATGATTAAGTGCGCTGTTCCCTCGCTTCCCTACTCCAGGCACAAGTTAACTTATGAAAATGAAGCTGTCTCCTTTGCTTATTCATACATCACCACTAACAGCCAGACAAGAGCGAACAAGCTTGCTATTCTGCTGGGGCCCAGGCGTTGGTGTCACCAGCCAGCAGACGGATGGCTCCAGGCTGGGAACTCCCCTCGCTCCCTCCTTCCGCAGCTTTTGGCTCCAGGCAGAGAGCTCTGCTCAGGAGGTGAGGCCCCGGGGGGGGGGGGGGGGGGGGCAGGGGGATGGTGCTGCTTCCACGTGGCTCATGGCAGGGCTCGCTGGGCAGGAGGGAGGCAGGCAGCATGGTAAATTAGAGACAAATGGTTTGTGACCCAGACTGCAGAGGGTTCTAGCCCTGGTTCTGCATGGTTTGGCCACGGTCTTACTTTTCTGAGCCTCACTTTCCCTACTGGAAAAGGGCAAGAAGAGAATCTACCTCCCGCCTCCAAGAAGGGGTGTGCAGATCAAATGACACAGGCCAAGGGCCTGGCTGCTGGTGGTGCTTGCCTGAGGCGTTGCCCTTCCTCCCTACAGTGACCGGTCATTGTGCTCCCACTGGCCGCACACACTAGGCTCCGCAAAATCCGGCCCTACTGCCCGCACCCCTGCTCCTGACGCCGCTGTGCCTTTCTGAAGCTGTCAGCTTTTGTGCCTTTCTGAAGCTATTGGCTTCTGCGACACCAGTCTCTTGGCTGTTTTTTTTTCCCTCTGAACATTCTTCCCCTGCCTCCCCTTCAAAGCTGGTGCTGCCCTACTCCCATCCTTGCCCTCCCCGCTTTCGTCTTGTTCTCCATTTTATCCCCGGATGCCAGGATCTACTCCAGTGGCCTCAAACACCGCTGCCAGGAGGTTAATCGCCCATCTCCGTCCCAGTTCAGACAACCTTCCAGAGCTGCTTCTCTTAATTCCTTGCTCTTCTCATCCCTGCCATAACCAAATCCCACAGAGTTTCTCTTTTATTTCTCGAATCCGTCCCCTCGCCTGCTCGGTCACCCCCTTATCACAGCTCCTCCCCAGATTACTTGGCAGACCACACTAGGTCACCTTCCCCTCAGGGGAGCCGGGCCGTTCCATTCTGCCTACATAAAAATATTTCCGAGGGGCAAATTTGATCATTTTGCTTCCTTGATTAAAAGCTGAAGGCTCCCGGGGCCCAGAACGGCGTGGATGGGTGGATGAGAAGTAAGTACTATGTACCGCCGACCGTCCGAGCCCATCTGGAACTCGTGAACTCTTTCTAGCCGAATGGGATGGAAGTGAATGCTTAGAGGTTAACCTCTCCAGGAAACACCAGGAACAGAGTTCTAGCCCTGATCGCAGATGTTCCCAGGGCCGGCTCCTTCTCCCCGCCCCCAGGAAAGCTCCTGGAGGCACAGAGGAAGTCCACCAATCACCGCTGCATATCAAAACTGCTCTGCTGACACCAGCAGGTGAATATTCCAATGTTATAGCTAGGGGCTGTCCGTAGTATCAGCAGAGAAAGCAACAATGACTTTTCAACCTCATATTTATTCTAATAAGCTATTTTAAAATAGAAAAGCCTTTAATAGTACCATTCAATAATGCATGTCTGAGCGCGGGATGGTTGTAATAAGGAAAACGTATAGTATTGCATTACCGTTTACTGCACAGCCGGAAAGGGCTGTTCCTCGCCCTAGATGCCCTCTGCCAGTGGGTGCGGGATAATAAAGCATCCCCTGAGATGATGCGACACAAAAGAGATTTAAGACAACGCCGCATGGGTCGAAGACGGCTGTTTCGGAACCTGACTATTCACAGATTCTACCTCCTCAGCGTAACTCCACCTGAATGCACTCTGGGCTCGCCGAAATTCCCAGGCGCAGCGAAGCTCTGAGTACAGGTGGAGGCCAGAGAAGGGGAGTGAGGTGTTTGGGAACACACTGTCCCATGCTGGGCTCAACTGCCGGCTCCGTGCGGGCTGTGTTTTCTATGCGTAAGCGTCTCCAACTTGGCTGCCCCCTCCTTCGAACGTGAATGTAACTCTCACCTTGTTCAAGTTCTAGTTCTCCTCCCCTTGAATGGTAATCCTGGGTAAATGCTTAGTCCCACAGTTTCCTCCTCTGTTAAATGGGAAAGGGATCTCCTTCACGGGGCTTCGCTGAGACTCTGGGTTAGGTTTACGTACCGCAGGCTCCTACCGTGCGTCCTTGCGTTGGAATGCACGTGCCCTCGTGAAAAAGGTCCTCTCGCCCATCATTTTGCTGCCTTGGGGGTGCTTCTCTAGTTTATTCATTCCAGTCAACCTCGATTTCATTTGGAGATAAAGACCCCATCCTTGCTGACCTCAATAGCTGAGGGATAATCCCTTCTAAGAGGAATTAGAATCTGTGTCACTCTAGAAGGCAGAATTAGGCTGAATGGGTGAAGATTGAAGGAAGATAGATTTTGCTTCTTATAAGCTAGACTGTAATAGAGTTCGCCAAGATGGCAACAAGCTGCCTTTCTGGGGAGCAGCTTTGGAACACTGGCGGGGTTCTGGGAAAGGCTGCATGATTCGGCAGGATACCTCACCCAGCAGGTATTCACCAATACCCAGTAGGTATTCATCCTACTGTGCGGTGCTCTGTGCCAAGTGCTGGAGACACAACAGTGAAGAAAACAGGCCTGGTCCCTGCCTTCCGGATTTTATCGTCTCTACACAAAGCTTCTCAAATAGTTTAGCTACCGTCCGCCAGGCCCCACCCCTAACCTCACTGAAGCAGAGTCTCCTGGGATGAGGCCTGGGGATTTCTCTGCAAAGACAGCCCCATTAAATCTCATGCATGGCAGGTGCGGGGGCCTTTGGAGTGGGCGGGCACCCAGGGATTTCTGTACTAGATTTGAGGACCTCAAATCTCCCTTCCAACCTGACTGTAAGATCTCTTTATTATGAGCCCCAAACAAGCTTTCTCATCACCCCCCCCTCAAGTTCTTCCTCCACCTGCCCTGTGGATGTGTGCACACAGCTGCCCTGTGACGGGAGCCTGCTTTTCTCAGCGCGGCCTCTCTTTGCGTGACCACTCTGTCTAGGCACTGGGACATGTGCTTTCCATGCATTGTCCCAGAGTACCCATTGTACAACAACCCCATGAGGTGGGCCCTGTGCCCCTCTCCATGGTTTGGAAGGGAAACTTCTTTTTTTCTTAAAAAAAATTTTTTTTAACGTTTATTTATTTTTGAGAGACAGAGAGACAGAGCATGTGCAGGGGAGGGGCAGAGAGAGAGGCAGACACAGAATCCCAAGCAGGCTCCAGGCTCTGAGTCATCAGCACAGAGCCCGATGCAGGGCTCAAACTCACAGACCATGAGATCATGACCTGAACTGAAGTCAGCCGCTCAACCGACTGAGCCACCCAGGTGCCCCTGGAAGGGAAACTTCTAAAGAGGTTATGTCACCTGTCCAGGACAAGTGGCTGGGACCACAGAGTCTCGGCTGTGTTCAGATCACTCTGCTGCAAAAGCCTGTGTTTCCACACCTACGTCTGCAGTTAGGATCCACCGGGAGACGCCCTCCCTCCCCCAGCACCACTGCGGGCAGGGCTCCAAAGGACAGGAGAGAATGGGTAGAAAGGCTGGCCAAGGTGGATTTGACCTACACACCTGTTCCTGCCTGCACCGCCACCAGAGGCCATGGGCAGGGGTCCAGAATGCTGCAGAGTCCTCTGTGGTCCATCTGAGCGTTAATCCCAGAGCACTGAGCTGAGAGCACTTCCTACCCAGGGGCATCTACGGAGAACAGAAAAGGGCAGCCCAAGGCTCAGAAAAGAGTCTGCAATCCAATAAAGGTCCAGGTAACGATTCCATCTGCCAAGATGCAAGGACAAGTCCCCACCCACCTCTTCCAGTCAGTCCCAAGTGGGCTCACATTAATTTCACTTACAGTTTAAAAACTCCTGCTCAATCTCAAATAATGATTTCTCTCTTCTTCGTTCCCTGATCTTTGGGCTTTGGAAATGGGAAAAACTAAAAAGGAATGCAAGGCCAGCCTCTGGGCAATCTTCCAAGGCTGCTTTTATCACACCAACTCCCAGGACGCTTGACCGCTGTCACCTCTCAGAGGAGGCCTCCCCCAGGGAAGCAAAGCTGGACTGGAACCAGCTACAACTTCCATCCGTGGACTCCTTGGATCTTTTTTTAAAAACACAGTTTATTGGGGGCGCCTGGGTGGCTCAGTCGGTTAAGTGTCCGACTCTTGATCTTGGCTCAGGTCATGATCTCCCGGTTTGTGAGTTTGAGCCCCGTGTCAGGATCTGTGCTGACAGCGAGGAGCCTGCTTGGGGTTCTGTCTCTCTGCCCCTGCCTCTCTCTGCCCCTTCTCCACTTGTGCACGTGCGCTCTCTCTCTCTCTCTGTCTCTCTCTCTCAATAAATAAATAAATTTTAAAAACCCATAATTTGTTAGCATCTTTCAGACACCTGGCTCACAGATACTCCTGTAATTCACTGATGATAGTGCCTAGGAGAAACCATCTCACTTTTCCTACTGGGATTGCAGAAAAAAAGCACTTATTTCTAGGATTCTAAGACCACCAGAAAAGCTCTGGCTTTTCCAGTTACAGCTGACCCTTGAACAACACCGGTTTGAACCATGCAGGTCTATTTACATGTGGATTTTTCTGGATAAATACGATACAGAAGAAATTCGTTTCTTCTGGTTTTCATGACATTTCCTTTTCTGTTGCTTGCTTGTAAGAATATGGGATATATTGGGGCGCCTGGGTGGCTCAGTCGGTTGAGCGGCCGACTTGGGCTCAGGTCATGATCTCGCGGTCTGAGAGTTCGAGCCCCGAGTCGGGCTCTGTGCTGGTGGCTCGGAGCTTGGAGCCTGCTACGGATTCTGTGTCTCCCTCTCTCTCTGCCCTTCCCTTGCTCATACTCTGTCTCTATGTCTCTCAAAAATAAATAAATGTTAAAAAAAATTAAAAAAAAAAGAATATGGGATATAATACAGATAACATACAAAATATCTGCTAATCAGTTATTCACATTATTGGTAAGGCTTCCAGGCAGTAAGTAGGTAAGTTTGGGGGGAGTCAAAAGCTAAATGCTGCATCAGGAGTGGGGTGGGGGGCTGGTACCCCTAATCCCGAAACTGTTCAAAGGTCAGTTGTATTAATTGTGCAGCCTGGGACAAAACTACTTGATTTCTGAGCTTTAGTTTTCATTTCTCTAAAATGGATGATGGTAAAATTCACTCTATTTCCATCATCTAGTTATTTTAAGAGTAAAAGAAAATGTTGTAAACCATAAAGTACTGTTCAGCTTTAAATATTACCATTATTAGCCAACATTTTTTGGTCTTCTGTAGCTATTAGTTAATTTTTTTCCCCCTATAGTATTTTTTTTTTTGAAAAAGAGAGGGAGGGGGAGAGAGATAGTGCATGTGTGTGTGTATGGCGGTGGGCTGGGAGGGTAAGGAAGGGAAGGAAGAGGGACAGAAAGAATCCCAAATAGGCTTCAAGCTCAGTGCAGAGCCCTACACAGGGCTTGATCCCATGACCCTGGGCTCATGACCTGAGCAGGAAATCAAGAGTTGGATGCCCAACTGACTTTGCCACCCAGGTCCCCCAGATCTTTAGTTCTAATGAGATGACTCTGGGTGGGCCCCTAAACAGCTACATGGGGGGCTGGTTGCCAGAAAGACAAATCCTTGATTAGAAACTTGGGATTTTCACCCCACTGCCCAACCTCCAGGGAGGGGAGAGGGACCGGAGATTGAGTTCATCACAACGGCCAAGGATTCAATCAACCATGCCTACCTAATGAAACCTCCATAAAGACCCTAAATGATGGAATTCAGAGAGCTTATGGACTGGAGAACCCATCGGGGTGCACTGAGAAAGGGTATGGCACCTCCATCCACACCCTCCCCTGTCAACTTCCTCTTGAGCATCACTTCCATGTGGCCGTTCCTGAGTTGTATTCTTTATAATTGACTGCTAACAGTAAGTACAGCGGGTTCCTGAGTTCTGTGTTCCAGCAAGTAGCAAACCTATGTGAGAAGGGGGTTGAGAAAGGGCCTGACTTCGTAGCCAAGTTGAACAGAAACGTGGGTAACCTGGGGGCCTGATGCTCACGCCTGGTGTCCGAGGTACAGGCAGTCCTGTGGGACAGAGTCCGTAAGCCTGTAAGGTAGGACACCAATTCCAGGTAGTGGTGTCAGAACCGAATTGCAGGATGCCTACTTGGCGTCCTCCTCAGGGAGCTGGAGCACTGGTTGTTGTCAGGAGGAAAAGCCACCTCTCGAGGGACTAACAGCCAGCATGGCTGAGACACAGACCACAGAGAAGAGGTGGAGGAGGAGACTGCACCCAGCAGGTTCATGTGCGGGGCCTCATGGTCAAGGCCCAGAGGAAGGAACTTCTCGTGCAGGACAAGCAGGGACACAACTGAAGGGTCTGAGGCAGGCGGGACCATCTGGTCACAGGACACCAGGTACCAAGAAGACAATGTGAACCGAGCCCCGTGGTGCGGTGTGGCGTGAGGGGAACGGTACAGCCTTATTTATGGCCATTAAAGGCAGTGCAATCGGAGTTTGGATCTGAAAAGAACATTGTTGCTGCTGTGTGGGGATGATCAGGGGATGCTTGGAAGGGTTAGTAATCAAGGGTCTTAGCTTTCTTTCCTTCTTTTTTTTTTTTTAAACGTTTATTTTTATTTTTGAGAGACATAGAGACAGAGCATGAGCAGAGGAAAGTCAGAGAGAGAGGGATGATACAGAAACTGAAGAGGCGCCAGACTCTGATGAGCCATCAGCACAGAGCCCGACGCGGGGCTCGAACTCACAGAGGTGAGATCATGACCTGAAGTCGGCCACTTAACCAACTGAGCCACCCAGGCACCCCACTTTCCTTCTTTTAGAAACAGTCCATTGGAGGTCCACAGGCCAGGAGATGCAGAGAGGTAGGGGCCACAGATGTACACTTTCTGAGGGGTCTGGGTGCGGGTGGTGTGCTTGGGCTGAGGGCCGTCCACACCAAGAGGTGGAGGTGAGGTCCTTGCAATCCAGTAAGGGGGTGAAGCATGGAGGGACGGGGCAGACTCCACTGCCCCCACAGCCCTGGGTCTCCCAGGGCTCACGTACCCTGGAGAGCACTGAACTGCTCTCTCCTTGCTGGGGATGGTACTGTGGTGATAACCTGTTAGCCATGCCTGGAGCCAGTCAGGTTCCTGGAAAGGGGTGGTAAAGGCAACTTCATGGAAGTATTGTTGTACGTGCCTTGAGGGACACAAAAGAGATGCAGGTGGGCGCAGGGTAAGTCTCTGAGGAGGTGGGGCTCACCCCCTAAAATAAATCAGCACAGGGAGGGGAAGGAAGGGACGGCGAGGCAAAGAGGAGGAGGGGAGAAAAGTTCACAGGTAAGAACTCCCACACGTGCTCTCTGGAGTCAGCGCGGGGGAGACGCGGAGCAATAATAATAAACTGACGTAGTCAGCCGTAAAAAGAAAGAAGTACTGGGGCGTGCAACAACTCGGGTGAACCGTGGACACGTTACACCCAGTGAGAGAAGCCAGACACAAAAGATCGCGTACTGTACAATTCCTTTTATACGTTTAGAGTAGGCAAATTTATAAAGACAGAAAGTAGGTCAGTGGCTAACGGGCACCATGGGAGGGGCGGCGGGGAGTGATCACTGGCTGGGGGTGGGGAGTTTTTCCGGGGTGATGGGAAACGTCCTGAAAGTGGAGAGCGATGGCGGCTGCATAACGCTATGAACAACTAAACACTACTGAAATGCATTTAAAAACGGTCAATTGTTTGAACTGGATTTTGCCAACATAAAAGCTGATGACGATGCAGCTGCCGTGAAAGTAATATAGGCCAATAATAGGTCTATATAACACATCCCACCGTGCCTTCCCCACTGAGGCCAGAGGGCCGAGACCTCGCTTGATCCCTGAAGCTCCTCTGTTCACCATTCGCCTGCCTGTGTCCTTGGTGACTTCCCTCCAGGCCACAGCTTTCTTTCTTTTCTTTTCTCTTTTTTTCTTTCTTTCTCTCTCTTTAAAAATTTTTTTTAATATTTATTTTTGAGAGAGAGAGAGAGGTAGAGTATGAGCAGAGGCGGGGCAGAGAGAGACAGAGACAGAGAGAGACAGAGAGAGACAGAGGATCCAAAGTAGGCTCTGTGCTGACAGCAGTGAGCTCTGTGTGGGGCTTGAACTCTTGAACCATGAGATCATGACCTAAGCTGAAGTCGGACACTTAGCTGAGTGAGCCACCCAGATGCTCCGGAGCCGTTCTGCTTTAAATACTGCCCACATGTTGGTAACTCCAAATTTATATCCCCCGTCTGACTTCTACACTGAGTTCCAGAATCATCAATCCAGCCGCCCATCGCACTCCTCTCCTTGGGGCATCTACGAGGCATCTTGGTGCACCCCATATTGAACTCTAGATCCTTCTCCTCTCCACCTGCTCTTCCGCCTGTGCTACCCACGTCAGGAAAGAGCAGCTTATTCTCTCCACCTCTCTGGTTGCTTAGACGGAAACTATGGAATCATCCTTTTCCCAAGTTTTGCTGAAATACAGTGGAATTCAATAAACTCACTGATGCGTAGTTTAACAAAACTTTGGTGAATGTGTCTAGTCATGTAACCATCCTCACCACCAAGATACAGAATGGTTCCAACACCTTAATGTTTCCTTGGGGCCCTTCTGCAGTCAGTCTGCTTCCCTGAACCCCAGCCCCAGGCAACTGCTGATTTTCTTCCCGTCACACTATGGTTGAGTCTCTTCTAGGACTGCACTCAAATAGAATCACAAGCATAGAGCACGGTTTTTCATATTTGACTTCCTGCACTTAGCATAGTGTTTCCGAAATTTATCCAAGTTGCTATATGCATTAATACGGCATTTCTTTTTATTGCTGAACGGTATTCCAAAGCATGGATATATCACAATTGGGGTAGAATCAAGAGTTCTTGTTTTGCCTAAAGTAAGCCTACAATCCAAGCTGCAGATTTGGGTATCACAAGAACACAAATGGCATTTAAGAACATGAGGGCATGGAGGGCGCCCAGGTGCTCAGTCACTGAAACATCCAACTTCCGCTCAGGTCATGGTCTCACAGTTTGTGGGTTCAAGTCCCGCATTGGGCTCTGTGTTGACAGCTCAGAGCCTGGAGCCTGCTGCGGACTCTGTGTCTCCTCCCCGCCTCTCTCTCTGCGCCTCCCCTGCTCACACTCTGTCTCTGTCTCTGTCTGTCTCTCTCTCAAAAATAAATAAACATTAAAAAAAAACATGAGCTCATGGAAAGGAGAGGCTAATGGAGAAGACCAAGGCAGAATGCTGGGTCCCATAATGCTTTGCTGTTGAACAAAGGAGAACAAAGCCAGAAAAGGAATCTCCCCTGGATACTAGCAGAAGGGAAGGCAACCAGGTGGCACCCCTGTCAATGGGGACTCTAGAGGTAGGGATTCTAGACGCTATCGGCTCTTTCTCGATCTAAAATTCGCAACGAAGCAATCTTGACTCCC
Organism: Paguma larvata; assembly: GCA_030068075.1. NCBI lineage: Eukaryota > Metazoa > Chordata > Mammalia > Carnivora > Viverridae > Paguma > Paguma larvata. Next base: position 13,792,998 of record CM057828.1, on the reverse strand, counting down.
AAACCCAGCCTCACCGGCGCCCCCTTCATTACAGCTGCCGTCACCTCTCAATCCACCAGATGCTCTCTATGGTGGGAGTTGTAACTGCTTTCCTCAGCGTCGGTGCTGAAAAACCAGGGTCTCTGCACTTCTCTCACCAGCTTCGGATTGAAGCGCCTCATGTACAGGCCTTGTGATGCACATCCTTCCAGGAGAGAAATCGGGTGCCAGTCTTCTCCCCCAAACGAGGCGCTGGCCAAAGACTGCTGCGGGAAAGCTCGGCTGGAAACCACGTTTCTGCCTGTCGACGACCTGAGGACCAGTGCTCACCTTCTTTTTTTAATGTTTATTTTTAAGAGAGAGAAAGAGACAGAGTGCGAGTTGGGAGGGACAGAGAGAGGGAGACACAGAATCCAAAGCAGGCTCCAGGCTCCGAGCTGTCAACGCAGAGCCTGATGTGGGGCTCAAATTCACAAACTGTGAGATCACGACCTGAGCCGAAGTCAGATGCTTAAGCGACTGAGCCACCCGGGTGTCCCCAGTGCGCTCTTTCTAAGAAAACTGTGTCTCGTGTTTAGAACTCCCTCCCCCCGCACCGTGTCTAAGGAAACTCCTGTATCAAGGAGGAGGCTTTTTCACCTAAAAACAAACAAAGGAACAAACAAACAAAAACGAACAAGCACACTGCAGCATCATGGCGTAGGACATCAAAGCTGCCAAGGGCCTGGGGAATATTTCGGACAAACTATTCATCTGAATGATGAGGAAATGGAAGCAGGTGCTCTTGTCCTTCCTCTGGTCTCCGCAGAACATGAATTAACATCTGTTATTTTCAGGACACTGGGCTAAGAAAGGATACACACTATGGTAGGTGCTGTGATGCTTAGCATTTTACAGTCTATTGTGCAAAAGTGAGTATAGAAACTCCAAGATAAACCGTAGAGGTATCCTCTCCTACAGTGTCTACAGAACCACCACCAAGGGTTGCCTGGGAAAGAAAGCTCTGAGGGTGTCTGGAACTGAGTCCCGGAGGGAACAAGTAACATTACTTAATCCCTGTTAGGCACCATGCCAGAGGCTACCTAATTCGGTGACCAACCCTGCAAGGTTAGTGTTGTGCCCATTTACCGGTAGAAATCTGAGGCTCAGAGGTAAAACGGAACCAGCCTGATTTTGCACAGGCTAATGACGGGACTGGGATCCAAATGTGACCTGAAGACTGGTGGTGTTTTTCTGGGATGAGGATGAAAGGAGAAGGAGAGGGGATTAAAAGAAGTTTTCTAGGGGTACCTGGGTGGCTCAGTCGGTTAAGCATCCAACTTCGGCTCAGGTCATGATCTCATAGTTTGTGGGTTTGAGCCCCACATTGGGCTCTGTGCTGACAGCTCAGAGCCTGGAGCTTGCTTCTGATTCTGTATCTCCCTCTTTCTGCCCCTTCCCTGCTTGTGCACTGTCTGGCTGGCTCTCTCTCTCAAAAATAAATAAACATTAAAAAAATTTTAAAAAAGGTTTCTATGTTGAAGAAATGTTAGAGATGGCATACGAGAATGATCAGATTCTCGGAACTTATGCATGGAGCATTTATGAATTTTGCACAGCCCACCTGTCTTTTGGGGCATTTCACTGCATACTTACAACTCCATCAGGAGGTAACCAAATGCAGGCAAAGAGCTGAGTCGCACTGTCCACACAATGTACAAGTGCTGGGTACTAGGTCTGACCACGGGTGACAGACCCATTGACAAGACAGGGTCCTCCCCCTCAGAAAGGCCACACATTTACCAAGGAGACAAAGCACGTGGCCAAATACACGGCCTGAAACGTGTAATAGAAGCATGCTAAACAGCAGACTTCGAAAGGGTGTTAGAACGGCTTATCAATACCAGGTCCTAATGTGGTCAAAAATATTACACTTGGAGCAACTTAGTAATCGTCTTCTCTAACCTTTTCATGGCATCGCTGATGGAACCGAGGTACAGCAAGAGGAAACGGGATTCTCAAGATTACACAGCCATGTAGAGACCAGAACCCAGGCTTCTTAACAAAACGGTGCTTCTCAGCTGTTCAGGATAAGCGTGGGAAGGAAGGCTGCTGATACCAACAGCTGGGGCGGACCCTGGCCTCCTTCAGGCCCTCACACACGCTCTTCTCACGCAACACCTGCAGGGGCCGAACAGCGGACATGCCACATAAACCATGGGGTTCTGCTCGCAGAGCCGCTGTCTCGAAGCCCGCGCACTGCCCTCCTCCTTGGAGACAGTCCTCTCTGAGCAAGCCAAGGGCAACACACCTATAATAGTCAGCTAATGGTCTTCTCTTGGCACGGTACTGAGTCACCAATAACAGAACGCAAGACTTGGGTTTTTAATAGCTTTGATATCCTTCCTGATGCAGACTATAAATGGAGGCTTCCAAGTTCAATGTAGAAAATAATTTTGTCTGGTAAAGTCACTGGGCAGTGGTGGGAGAGAGCCAGAGAGGGGATGCATGTGTGTGTGTGTGTAGATAAGCAAATAATTCTGAACAAGGAGCCAGCATTCCAATCTAGACCTGCCCAGCCAGCCAGCCAGCCAGCCGCCCATTCAATTCATCCAACATTCATTTATGAAGTGCCGATTATGCGCCAGGCACTGTTCTGGGCTCTGAGTCGTAAACAACAATAACAAAGCCAAAAACCTTAAGGTCCTGTCTCGTTGGCACATTCATTCCGGTGGGGGAGCCAGGCCACAGACAGATCCACGGTAAAATGCCAAGTGGGGCTAGGCTAAGACATGGTGACAGTAAAGTTGAGGAGGGGTTCCAGCGATGGTGGCGGGGGGGATGGGGGCCTACCACAGAAAGGGGGCTGGAAAAGCATAGCCGAGGTGACATTTGGGGAGAAAGAAACTCTCCTTCCGCTCAGAGCAAGAGCAAGAAGAAAGAGCGGCAGACGAACGGAGGAGCCTGAGGCGCCGAGGCCTCCAGGAAGCAGGGGCAGCTGCGGTGCGTCTGTCTGTCCCAGGTGAGCCGGCTGCACGAAGGAGCTTTTGTTGAGGCTCAATCTGGAAAAGGTCACTGACTTAGTAGCAAGTGGCAGGTAAAAATTCTGCCCGGATGACATGTGTTCCTTACTTAGAGCTCGAGGCTGCGTCAGAACGCATAGGTCAGAAGGCATCAGGCTGCACGCCGTATGCAGGAAATACATGCCGGGGCCATCAGAGGAGGGAAACGATGCCCATGTCGCTCAGAGAAAGAGAACCGCACAGAAACGACACATTCCCTGAGCCCGGAAGTGGGAAGTGTACGTGGACCCGAGTGAAGACGCCTGTTCCTTTCCCACCCGTCTTTCTTAGTCAAAATTAGGACATTTTGATTCATTTAGACTCTGACAAAACGGTCATTTCTTTTGCTATCAGAAATTACCCCTGTGGGATCTGCCACCGAGGTCCTGCCAACGGCCTGGGAGAGAGGAGACAGGATGGACAACGGGTGAGGGTCGGCGAGAGGGAGGGGGGCTGCAGAATGCTGCATGACTGGGCCACGCTGCCCGGGCCTGTGCTGAACTCCCGTGCCTGGCCTCCGATTTTCCCCAAAGGGCACTGAACAGGAGAGCTTTACCAAACTCTCCACTGCATTTATTGCAAGGACGTTACCGAGGACGCTGCCCACTATAGCACTGGCCAATGCTCCTTTTGAGAAGTCCCATGTGAGAAATTCCTTTTAAATTAAACAATGAGATTGAATCCCTCAAAATAAATGACATATATTCTTTTGGAGAAGAATCCTTCAAATGATTGAGTAGACCTTTTTACTTCGGCAGCCAGGAAGCTCAGAGCTCAACTTTAAAAACAGCACAGGATGCGACGAACCTTGTACATAACTTATTGTATAAGTTGCCTAAAACCCTTCGTAGGATAAAGTGGGCTATAAATGAGTCATAAAGAAAACAGAACGTTTGTGCAAACATAGGGCCTGTTCGGTGTCTTTGTTCAAACTTCTTACGTGGTTTCTCACTATGATTTGTTAGACATGAGTTTTTGGAAAGTGTTTCCCATTTTCCATTTTCTAGTTGTGGGTCAAGGACAAGCGGACGACTTCGTCACCATGAAGGTTTGGAACTCCCTTAGAAGGAAGACCTTGGGTTGTCCTTTCACTGACTTGCTAACGTGGACAGCTACGTGTGCTCAGTCCAGTCTCCCAGGAAGCAGCACAAAGTACCCCGCCCTGGAGGTTAGAGATTATATAGCTACAAGCGCTGTGTGGAGTCAAGTGCAGTCCAGGACGGCAGAGTTCACCCGTTTCACCGAGGGGCCCGGTCCTTTCGTTAACCTAGATCCGAAGCACATCTGACCAGCGCTTGCGGCCAACCCAACCTCGTTCTGTCTCTGCAGCCGTCAGGCTGTCCGTCTCTCCCGGATCCTGGGTTTTACATGGGTCCTGGTATTATAGGACCTGGTCCTGACCTTCGGTTTCTATTTCTGTCTCACTTCCTGTAGCTTCTGCTGGATGTCTGGGTTCTTTCTCTCAGCTTTCTCAGAAACCTGAGAAATGGGGAAAACGTTCATTTTATCCTTTTCCTCCTGCATCCTGAACACACACCAGAGGCTCTCTTTGCTGAACTGCATTTAATCACCGCACTGGACTGGGTAACTGGGAGGACGTGGAAGACGAGACTCCAAGAATGAGAGCCCCTAGGGGCGCCCGGGTGGCTCAGTGGGTTAAGCATCCGACTTCGGCTCAGGTCATGATCTCACAGTTCGTGGGTTCAAGCCCTGCGTCGGGCTCTGTGCTGACAGCTCAGAGCCTGGAGCCTGCTTTGATTCTGTGTCTCCTTGTCTCTCTGCCCCTCCCCCACTCACACTCTCCCCTTCCTTCAAAAATAAACAAACATTTAAAAAAAAGAAGAAATAAAAGAAAAAAAAAAAAGAATAAGAGCCCCTACTCCGGGTCAAGTCATCGCAAGGCACTGCAAGGAGAGAGGAGCCCAGGACTGTGACGCCCCAGTCACTGCTACACTGAAGACAGCTCTGGTCCAGATTCAACACATGAGGTCTGTGAGCTACACACCCTGTCACCACTACACTAATGAGAGCTGTGTCCATCAGGGCACATTGCCATGTACAGGCCGATAGTTATGTAGTTACGGGCCGTTGTACAAGGAGCAACTGCCCCACGGATCTGTTGACTCGACTTGTTTAGCCATATGCTGTTGACCGGGTATTTGCACACCCCCCAAGTTCTTATGTTGAAACCTAATCACCAGTGGGATGGTACTTGAAGGTGGGGCCTTTAGGAGGTGATCTCTGGAGCGATTCCTCACCCCTTCAGCCATGTGGGGACACAGAAAGGAGATGGCCAACCATGAACCAGGAAGGAGTCCCACACCACACACCAAATCTGTCGATGCCTTGATCTGGGACTTCCCAGTCTCCAAAACTGTGAGGAATAAGCATGCCACGCAGTGTATGCTATTCTGTTAGAACAGCCCACATGGATGAAGACACCAGACCAGGTACATACCGCTAAAAGCAATGTACAGAGAAGAACTCTCAAATACCATTAATGTGTTTGATTGAAGGTCTATCACCTTTCTTTTGTTCCTGGTCTGCAAGGGGAGGCAACGGATTGCAATACATCAATGGCTTCCTGCCCATCCTTCCTGTCTCCCCTGGGAGTCTGTTACGTGGACTGGTCCACAAGGTCCGCTGAGTTCTTCGGGATGTCTCCGCTTTCCCGTCTCCGCCCATTGGGACGTGGGCGAAACAAGAACGAGCTGGGGTTGCTCCAAAACCTGTGTATGCCTGTTGTCATTGTTGCAATTAAGTATGCTAAGCCAATATTATGTAAATTGATTAATTAGGAGTGTGAAAAGAGCTGTTTCTCTGAAAACTAAATTGGATTCTTGAGAAAGACCCGATGATGATGGTGAGTCGCTGAGCAATGGCTACTGTATTAGAGAACTCAGGAAGGCAGTACACATGGGGCTGGGCTCTGCGTTCCCAGGCGTGGTGAGTGTCTTTGATACTACCTCTGACTGAAATTGGAAATGACATTATGAGCGTACGCTACAGAAGAAAAACGTCAAATAAGGATAACCAGTGGACTTAGCTCAGAAACAAAGCTGTGACTTTAGAACGCCTGCATTTACAGCCATGACTCGTCTGTATGTTTTCTCCTCGTATTATGGCCATCTTCATGATACCTGAGCAACTACCTAGATGGTCTTAGAAATAAGCATCACAGGAGTCCTAGGCCAAGCCCAGTTGTTCCGAGACCTGGGCGTCCACTTTTGTGAAATACTGCCACAAAATAATCCCAAAGGTCCTTCGGAGTTCTAACAGTAGGATTCTGTGGCTGTCCGTTAGCTCACAGCTGCTTAAGACCTAGGTACATCCATGAATCCGCCTGTACCCAAAAGTCTCCCACACGATCTAAGGACTCTGACCTACCTTATTATAATCGACGCTCCCCACCTTGGGTACTTTTATTCTTTCTTAGAGCCAGGAAGATTTGGGACATATTACTGTCTTCATAGTTTTCAAACACAAAGTTCTTGGTTTGCCTGGGACTTCTAAATGTATTCCTCATCAAAGTGTGGAAAAATCTTAACCATCTTATAAAGTCCTTTGTGCGGCTTCTGTGGCTTGATGTTTTCCATTTCAATTAACTCTGTATTAAGGTGTCATTGAATGAAAGGCATCAGAGAAACAGAGGAGCCCGTTATAAGCACAACCTTTTAGCCCCCGAGAGATTCTAATTCCGTTCCACTTATGCAATTTTTGACTGCTGCTGACCCGGTAACTTAGGGGCAAGCTTCCTCATCATGAATCATTTTAAAGAGCTCGTACATGGGGGCAGCTACGGCTCTGAGCTAATAGAACTCAACATGCTGTCCACTCACCCTTTGTAGATTTGGAATAATATGCCAGGTGAGAATGAAGAAGCCAAAGGGGGCCGCGAAGAAAGATCTGGATGAGGAACAGGAGCAAACCTGCAGCCTGGAAATTCTGTGGTGGTCAACAAGCGAGGCACTAAAGCAAAGTGTGTCAACTTTGTCTTCCACTGACGGTCACTTGTACGGCATCCCTGAAGACTTAAGGACAAGTGTGCGGAAGAACATACCGAATCACAACCTTTTTGGACAGAATTTTTAGTCTTTAATTCAATTAGCTTTAGTGGACATCTAGGGCAGGTCACGGATTATTATTAAATAGAACAATGAATGAGATAGAACTGCTGACCTCAGAAACATTGCAATAAATACAGGAGACGTTTATGTGCAGGAGAGACACAAGACAGTATCATATGTGCCTCAGTGGAACCTAGGTAGACTCCCACGGAAATACTGCAATGCACTAATACTCTGCAACTGAGAGAGCCAGGGGAGGTGGTATTTGTGTTGGGTCTTAAAGGATGAATAAGATTTTGGTGGGCAGATCAAAAGGTGGAAGGGCCAAGACCCCAAGTGTAGCAATCATACAGAGCCCAGCACCGTGAAGGGAAGGCTGTATACAAATCAAAAACACCACAATCCTGCTTTCAAGTCCCAGCTGAGCCCCTGGCCACTTGTGTGTCCTTTCAAATTCCTTCTACCCTCTGAGCTTTAGTTTGTTCTTTGCCAAGTGGGCTGACAAAACCACTTAGTTACTATAAGGACTAGAGATAATATATGTAAAGTATCTATATCTACACTGATGTTTTCTAATGAATGAATTATCATTTTCACTGTTATTACTGGGAACTAAATCTGGGAAAGTGGACTGGGGTCAGTGTGGACACAGAAATCTGGTCTTGACTTGTATGCTGAGGTAAGTGGGCAACAAATTTGCGAAATAGGAAAAGAATATGAAAATAACCCTTGTCCTATTTATCCCTTAGGGATTTTAGGAACCATAATAATAACAGCAAAAGTAACAAACAGAAGTGTCCATGAGACAATTCGTATAGGGCATTTAAAATATGTTAACTAATAACCTTAGAAGATAGATATTGTTACCTTCCATTTAACAGAAATGGAAACTGAGGCTCAGAAACATTGAAATCCTTTGCCTGTGGACATGCTACTAAGAAGCTGTGCAGCTGGGATTCAAACCCAGGTCCAGATAAGCAAGCCTCATGAACTGTTTACCACTGAAATGTGGTCCTTGTAAAGACTTTTCCAGGTTACTGAAGAGTACGTTCAAACCAAACTCTCCTGACAACACAGGGTTTGATATAGCTTGGGGTCCTGCAAGAAATGACCTGTCCAGAATCCTCCTGGCTCAGCCGGTTTAGCTGAAATTTGCTGGCTTTTACGCAGCACCTGACAGTTCGGAGGCCCACTCCATAGTCTCAGTAGGACAAGAGAACAACGCAGGTGGGTTCTATTCTATAACCTAGAACGCTGGTGGCTGAGCCCACAATGGGCAGACATGTGGACGGCATTAGTAGGTTTGGGGACCTCATACTACAAGGCGGGCCACCTCACACAATCTTGCTACACACATAGTGAGGAGATGGCAGCCACCTTCTGGAAATTCCCCGGGGCCCCCGATACATGGACCGATGCTGATGTTGGATGCATTACCTATGGTGAAGCTGACTGCAGCACAGGATGAGAGGGAAGGCTTAAAAGGGGTAAAAAGCAGGGGTGCCTGGGTGGCTCAGTCGGTTGGGCGGCTGACTTCAGCTCAGGTCAGATCTCATGGTTTGTGGGTTCGAGCCCCGCGTCGGGCTCTTTGCTGATGGCTCAGAGCCTGGAGCCTGCTTTGGACTCTGTGTCTCCATCTCTCTCTGCCTCTTCCCCACTCGCGCTCTGTCTCTGTCTCTCAAAAATAAATAAATGTTAAAAAAAATTTTAAAAAAAGGGGTAAAAAGCAATTGCCTCCTCTGTAAAGCCTTTCCCAACTTCATGGGCCAAATTTAGCTCTGCTGCTGCACTTCCATTGTTCCTGGACCATGTCTTCATTATAATAATTATCTCTTAGTAGCAGCGGACGTCACCATCCTCTGGGGACATTTTTAAAAGGTACATGCACTTGGATCCCCATCTCAGGAGATTCTAATTTGCTAAGTTTGAGTTTGGCCAGGGAATTCCTATTTTTAAAGAACACCCCCCCCCCCAATGCTGGATCAAGATGATGATGATGATGATGATGATGATGATGATAATGATGTAGGGGGAGTGTATAATAATAATGATGATGATGTAGGGGGAGTGTATAATAATAATAATGATGATGATGTAGGGGGAGTGTATATAGAAGGAAAAAAAGGAATAGACAAGAACATAAGGATAATTCTCAGAGTCACTAAAGAAATTGGTACGAAAGCACAAATCCAGAGAGGTAGGCAAGCTGAAAGCAATACATGAGTTGGGGAACCTGCCCTCATGAGCATCATTTAGCACTGGTTTTAATAAGCCAAACACAGGCTAGGACTATAGGACTATGCAAAAGCAGGCTGGGCAACAAAGACGAAAGCAATGAATCCACCCTGCCCCCTCCTCCCCCAACCCTTGGAGAAGTCATGCCCTTGGTCAGTGAAGCCAGTCCTGCAGAGGAAGAGAGAAGGGACATTTGCCTGTCCTAGCTCCAGGTCTGGGTGAAAGACAGTGACAAAGAGGTCTCTACTGAGAGTTCTTAACTCCAGGCCTATCTTCAGGTATTTGGGGGCCAGGATTCATAGCTGTCTTTTTGGTCTCAAACCACTGTGAACACAAATCCTCCCTAGAGGCATGTATTTTAAAGCCTGGCATCAAAGAGTTCTCATAGATAAATCTCCAATTCTCTCTCCCTCTCTCTCTCTCACACACACACACACGCACATATACACAATCGCAAAATCTATCAGAAAACAAACCCCGCAGAAGTCAAAATGAATTCAACTCCAAAAGACTATTGAAAACATTACATAAGAACATAAGACAGACCCATATATCAAAAAGTAACAGGGAACAGATAGTGGTTTAAAAACATTCCCAAATTTTTTCATGCTCCTTCCACGAAAAGGTAGAGTCTAATCCTCTGCCCATTGAATGATTCATTTCGGTGCCAACTTGCCTCACCCTGTTTGCTCACTTTGAGAGAGGCCAGTCTTCCATAAGACAAAGACACTTGAGAGGCCTCCATGGAGGGTCAATAAAGGCCCCAGCCTACAGCAGGCACCATCATGGCAGCTATGTGAGTATACCTTGAAAGGCAGGACCCAGTCTCTTCAATAAATGGTGCTGGGAAAACAGGATAACCACAAGCAGAATTAAATCAGACCCCTATCTTACACCACTCACAAAACTTAACTCGAAATGGGTTAAGGACATATATAAAAACTGAAACTATAAAACTCCTAGAAGAAAATATAGAGAAAAAAAGCTTTCCACCTTAGTAATGATTTTTTTGGATATGACACCAAAAACACAACCAAAAAAAGCAAAAATTAATGAGTGGGACTGTATCAAACTAAGAGGCTCTGTATAGCAAAAGAAACAACAAAATGAAAAGGCAACCGGTGAAATGGGAAAGATATTTGCAAATCATGTATCTGATAAGGGGTGAATATCCAAAATATACAAAGAACTCACACAACTCAATAGCAAAACAACAATCTGATTAAAACATGGGTAGAGGAACTGAAAAGATGTTTTCCCCAAAGAAGACATACAAGTAGCCAACAGGTACATGAACAAACACAGCATCACTAATCATCAAGGGGACACCTACCAAACCACAGTGAGATACCACTTTACCCCTACTGGAGTGGCTGTCATCAAAAGGACAAGAGGGAACCTGTACCGGCAAAGATGTAGAGAAAAGGGAACCCTTGTGCACTGTTGGTGGGAAAGTAAACTGGTGTAGCTATTATGAAAAATGCTATGGAAAAAATTAAAAAACAGAACTACTATATAACCCAGCAACCCCGCTTCTGGGTATACATCCAAAGGAGATGAAAACAAGATCTCAAAGAGGCATGTGCACTCCCATGCAGCATTATTCACAGTAAGATGTGGAAACAACCCAAGTGTCCACCGACAAATAAATAAAGAACACGTGATACATAGAATGGAATATAATTCAGCTATAACAAAGAGGGAGGTCTTGCCATTTGCAACAACTTGGATGGAACTTGAGGACATTATGCCAAATGACATAAGACAGAGAAAGACAAATACTGTACGGTATCACTTATACGGGGAAATCTGAAAAAACTCATAGAAAGTAGAATGGTGGTTACCAAGGACTGGGGATGGTGGTGAGGGGGGTGATGAAATGTTGGTCAAAGAGTATAAACTTCCAGTAATAAGATTAATTAGTTCTGGGGATCTAATCTATAGCAGGGTGGATATAGCTAATAATGCTGTATTACATACTTGAAAGTTGCTAAGACAGTAGATGTCGAATGTTCTCATCATAAAGATTGGGATATGATGTAATCATTTTGCAATGTAAAATGTATCGAATCAAATCAACAAGTTGTACACCTTAAACTTACGTAATGTTATAAGTCAAATCTATCTCAATAAAGCTGAAGAAATTACCTAAACAAAAATAAAATACCAACACCATAACACATTAAAATATTTTGTTTGTAAAAAAAAAAAAAGAGAGAGAGAGAAAAGATCAATTATCCAAACCAAGATGACATATGCCTACAATTGCATGATTGCAATTCCCAAATGAGAAATGCCCAGCTAAGCCCTTCCTGAATTTCTAACAGAAATCGTAAGACATAATAAGTGACTTGTTTTAAGTCGTCAAAGTTGATTTTAGTTTGTTATGGATGAATAGGTACCTACACAGACTATAAAATGCATGATAAAAGAACATGAAAGCTGTCAAAAATGACCAGGTACATGTGAAAAGAAACCGAGGAAAGGAAGTGGAAATGAAAAGCGGCTGACAGCTGACTTATCGACAGAAACGATGTAAGCCTTTAGAGAGTGGAAGAATTTCTTCGGTGTGCCAAAAGAAAGTCATTACGACCTAGCCTGGCAGATCCAGTGAAAACATCCTTTAGGACCGCAAAATGAAGACATTTTCCAGAGGATCCAAAACAAATTTGACCAAGAACAGATACTTATTAGAGGAAATTAAAAAGATATGTATTATAGGAAGAAGGAAAATGATCCTAGAAGGAAAGTCTGGAATGTGGGAAAGAATAGGGAGAAAAAAGCAAATTTATAAAGTTTTAAAAACATACCGACTGAAAATCAACAATGCCACCTAATGAAATTAGAACAAAAGGAAGTAAACTAGCATACATTAAACAACAAGCACGTAATTCAAGAGAAGGTGGTTATAGACAATGAATAGAGATCCTAAAGTTCTCACATTTTTTTAAGAGAGGGAAAATATTGATTTCAGACTTTAAGTTAAATATTCATGCTAAGATTCCTAGATTCCTCAGCCTAATAGAGGTTAAAATCCAAAAAAGATCAGAAAGGAGAAATGAGGGAACCTACCAAGTGGGGCCAATAGGAGGCACAAAATCAAATGGCAGAAGTAACAACAACCATATGAATAACAGAAATTTGAATGAATTAGACCATACCTTCTGGGTGAAGGATTTTTATACTAAAATTTTTAAAAATCCACCTATATGTCATTTAAAAGAAAAAAAATGATAAAAAAAGATATAAAAGGCAAATATGAAATACATCTATTAATATACCAAAAAAAGACATTACTAGAGGTAGTCTTTATATTATGAAAACATTCAAGTCTATTGAAATTATTAGAATCAGTAAGAGTTTAGTAGATTTATGTACATATGTCCATGTACAAAAGTTAACTGCCTTTTCATATATGAGCAATAGGTTAAAAATACACTGAAATGTCATTTGCAACGGCAAAAAATATATCAGATACCCAGAAATGCATCTAACAGAAGATGTGTAAGACTTTTATGGGGAATACTGTAAAATGTTATTGGAAGATATTAAAGAACAAACCAAAAGAATAACAAATCATGTTTATAGATTTTTAAAAAATTCTCATTATCATCAAGAAAACAATTCCTATGAAACTGATTAACGGATATTGACTCAATAAAATTTCAATCAAAATCCCAATGTGTATAAATATGTGTGTACGTGCATGGGACCTGAGAAATTTATTCTTATATATTTTTAAGAATAGCTAAGACTGTGATAATTCACTAAGGTATAAACACCTACACATACTATATTTTGGTTAAAGTTCAATTTTAAAAAGTTTTTTTTTTTAAAGGGAAAAGAATGGGTGAGGGGACCACCACTACCAGCTACGAAGACCTATTATAAAGGTATAATAATATAACGTGGTATAAAAAAATAAACAAACTTTGTACTTTATCTAAACCAATCCCATATGAAGTTAAATGTGAAAACCTCTTTAACAAACTCGAAAAAAATTTAGAATAATATGTGGAGAATATTTTTATGCCCCCAGAGTATGGGTTATTTTCTTAAACCAAATACAAAAACATTCAAACCGTAAAGGAAAAGTCTGATAAATTCAACTGTGCTCTAACGAATGTCAGTGTATCAATGCATACGATAAAAAAAAACTCAGAAAGACATGAAATAAACTGAGAGATGATTTTGCAGTATATAAAAGTTGCAAAGGCTTAGTATCTAGAACATATAAAGAGTGGTTACAAATCAATAAGGAAAAGATGAGCAACTCCATGGAAAAATGGGCAAAGACATGAACAAATACTTCTAGAATAGAAACTCCAACCAGTCAATAAACACATTAACAATGTGCAACCTCATTAGTAATAGAAAAATGCAAATTAGTGTGTCAGTGACATACTATTTTTCACACAGTAGACTGGCAAAGATTTTGTGAAGATGGGTAGCCATGGGAACCGTTAATCACTAGAGTGGGAATATAAATTGTTAACAACTGCTTTGGAAAACCACTGGCAATCGCTAATCAAGTCGAATACATACATATTCTATGGCCCACTTTTCCGTGTAACCCCTCAGGAAAGCCTCAGGAGGTATGCACCCTAAAATATATATAAATAATCTTCATACAAGTCTTGTTGGGAATAGCCAAAAACGGTAAACCCAAGTGACCTGTGGCAAAAGGGAGACACTGTGACTTAGGCATACAGAGCAGTGGAAACGAAGGAACTCAAGTTACATGCCGCGGTGTTGATGTAGCCCACTAATGAAACATGAGCAAAAGAAGGAAGGTACAGAAGTATGTAGGCAGAATGCTTCCATTTTTATAAAATTAAAAGAGGCAGAATAAATAACACATTATTTGAGAATGTGGATGTTAGACTACAAAGAAGAGCCAGGAAGTGATAAAACATTATACTGGATTCTGGATTTAACTCTGAGCAAAGAGTACACAGGGCTTCAAAGGGTTTGGCGAAGGTTTATTTCTTCAGCTAGATGGCGGACACACCGATGTTGGATTTATTCTTTAAGCAGAATGTAAATATCACCTGTATGCCTTTCCATGTGGGGGCACGTTTCATATATTTTAAATATATAAGCAAGAACAAAGATGGCAAATGTGGCTACAGAACAAATAAAACTGGCGGGGGCAGGGGGACAAGAGGGAAATAAACTGCCCAGGGGATTCTGCCAAACGCCCCCAGTTGTGTGCCGGTGTGCCCTGTTGTTCTAAGTGTTTATTTGCACGTCTGTCTTCCTGTTACAACTGTGAACCCAGTGAGGGCAGAGATGGTATTCCACCCCCATCGATGTCCCCAGTCGTGGCGTTGCTGACACGCCACGGACATTTGTTGACTAGTGATGACCACACCCTTCCTCGAATTGCTCGAGCCAGAGAGCCGGAAGTCAACTCCAATGCCTCCTCTTCCTCACCGACCACATCCTAGCATCCTAAGGAGCACACCCGAAATATATCTGAGATCCAGACGCCTCTCTTTGCAAAAGCTGCTATACTTACCTGCCCTAACCGGTCACCCTGCTTTGATACTTGTCCCCTCTGATCCATCTTCCACACTGTAAACAAGCTCTGTTCTTGGAATGCAAACCAGATCAGCTCCGGTACCTTACTATACAACTCTATTTAAACATAGAAACCAAACTATTTTTGTGGCCTCCAGATCCCTACGTGAACAAGCCCCTGCCCATCTCCTTCCGCCCTGCCCAATTACTCCAGCCACATGGGACTTCCCGTTCCTCCAAGGTCATCCGTTCAGATGCCAGACCTGCTGGAATGTTCTCTGCCAGTCTCTTCCCTACTTTTCTCAGGGTCAGCTCCTCTGCACACTTTCAGCTTCAGGTTCTCCTTCCGGAGAAGCCTTCCTTCTTGTCCCTCTCCCCAAAGAACCTCCCCACCCCTTATTCTCAAACTCTCTCACGTTTCCTTCAGAGGACCTCTCGCACTGAGTTTTCTCTTGCCTGTCTTTCATACTGGAACACAAGCTTCTGAGAGGGTTTGTTATTCTATGTCTAGAGCCCAGGAGTGTCAGGAATATAATAAGTGCTCAATAAATATTTGTTGAAGGGGAGGAAAAAAAGGAAGCCTAGAGTAATTACAATGGAAGATACTCCTTGGATAAGTCATGAACCTTAACTGCGACCCCGGAGGTCTCCCCTCCTTCCCTGATCCCTTCACTTACTCACTTTCCCAACGACAGGATGTTCCCTGCGACAAAGGGGAGGCTAAGGAAGGGCCTGGCCCCAGCTTCTCTCCCTCCCTCCCAGGATTGGCGGGGGGCCAGCACACGCGGGCAATCTCGGTGGCTGTGGCAGAAGAGGAGGACGGGGAAGGAGCTTAGAAGAACCAGCCCTCACCTCATTCGCCCCGATGTTCTCTGTGCTCCTCGCTCTACCACACACACTGACGTGGTAGTTCCCTCGCACTGCTCCGACTTGTCACTTCTCAAGGAATGACATCATTGTCTCAATGCTCTTACGTCCTCCGTGGGGCAGGTGCAAACTGCAAGGAGAAGACTGGAGACGCCCTCCCTTCCCTCGGCCACTCTTCCCGGCTCAGCCGCCACGCGGCTCTCTCTGAACCCTTACAACTGGTGACACTCAGCTCAGGGTGGTCAGGATTGAGATGATTCTCAAAATACGAGAACAATTCGAAGGAAATGAAACGGGCTCTTTGGAGACGCAGTGATTATGAGAACAAGACCTCTAATCTCATGAACGGTTTTCCTAATTCACAAGTCCCATTTTCCCTTAACTGATGTATATTCTAATTTTCTTTAATGATAGCTCATTCATAAAGAGGCAGAATGCAAAAAGAAGGCCTTCTGAGTTTTGTTCAAAGGATTCAAGTTTAAACGCAGATAGGTGAAGGATTAACGGAAGGTTCAAGTTTCATTAAGTAGATGTGTTGACGTTACGGGAAGTAAAGTACAGAGGGCCAAGCCTTTCCATCCTCGGGAACACGTCGCCCGTAATGAATTCTGTACAGCATTGCTTTCAACCCTGCGATATTTCATTCATTGATTTTATTGTCAAATGAAAAGGCTCTGGTTCCAAGTGGCATTTCATGAGACAGACGGGAGTAACCCAGACTTCATTACTCGGCACTTGCTCTCTGGATAATTTTAATGCTACGTGGGCAGAAAGCAACAGAAGAGGACAGTGTGCTGATCCAACATCTGGAATCACTTTGGTTGAGGTCCGCACTACCAATACCCTCCAACTCTTCAATTCCATCTGTCTCTGGAAATTTCTGTGCCTGCCTGGGTACTAATGAAAGGCCTCACCCCGGCTTCTCGCCTTCCCCTATGAGGCTCAGAGGGTGACTGACACACGCGGTCAATCTCCCTAGCTGTGGCAGGCGATGAGGACCGGGAAGGAGCTCAGCATGGGGCAGGAACACCCGGGAAGTATCCGGATGAACAATTCATCAGCGCGCTCTCTGCGCGCTCTCTCCCTCTCTCTCTCTCTCTCTGCGAGGGCACAGAGCGCAGAGAGCCCCGTCTCTGCCGTGATCTTGTCACCTCTTCAGTAGAAAGTTCATTTTTTTCCGCGGCGGCCTCTCTCCATCAACGTCTCAGATGCTACGCGTGCCTATCGAACCTCATACGAGTTTTGGTCCCAGATCACCAACTCTATACCCAACGTTTCAACGCGGCTGTCACTCAAGTTCAGCGTGTAACAACCCAGACTCCCAGTTTTTCCAGCATGGTTGCCATTTTTAGGCAATAAGTCTGGAGGCTTGAATTCAATGAACTATCAAATTCCCATCGGTAAATGCGTTTGAAAAGAGAGGACATAAAGCCACGACATTTATTATTTCCTGGGAACAGGTGCTCTGCAAATGTTTTACTTTTCCTAGCAGCTGAGGTACATACCGCGGTCCCCATTTCTCGATGAGGAAGCAAACGAGCAGCTGAAGCTATGCAACTAAGGGCATAGCTGGAAGTGACAGTGCCAGAGCCCAGCCTTCCATGGCTTCCGGAAAGTTCACAAACAACCCCCCAAAGCATTAACGAAAATAACCATTACTGTTGCAATACTTATTAATAACCAATAATAATGAAAGACGTTGCTTCTACGTACGAAGCATATGCTCGAGTTCTCAATGTGTTGACGAATTTCTCGCTGGTCTTTTCTTTCTCCAGTCGCTAATTTTTTGTGTAGTAACCATTTCATTTCCCACCAATGTGCCTCACCAAAAGGAATACCAACGTGGACTGGGGCACCTGGGTGACTCGGTCCATCTGACTCTTGATTTCGGCTCGAGTCATGGTCTCATGGTTTGCGGGCTCAAGCCCTGCGTGGGGCTCTGCACTGGCAGTGTGGAGCCTACTTGGGATTCTCTCCTCTCTCTCTCTCTCTCTCTGCCCTTTCCCCGTTCATGCCCTCTCTCTCTCCTTCAAAATAAATAAACTTAAAAAAAAAAAAAGAATACCAACATGTACCATGTTGAATAACTGGTCAAGACCAAACATAAGAATGTCCGGGAAACTCTTTCACTCAAGGAGGTGCGGGTCTTACTTCCTTCTCTCTCTCCCACTGCCAGTCCTGAGGACACTAAGAAGGAACACATTTTATGATCAGCAAAAAGAAGTAAAACCTCAGCTCAGAGCCAGCAGAAGTAATGGGAAGACCACCCAATCAATTCGTCTATAGCTGGAACTGAGCAGACGTTCCTGATTCAGTGTCATTCGGGTCATGTTAGAGCTGATCCTTTGGGTTGATTGACATGTCCAAGCATACCCTAAGCAGTCTGCAGATGAAGATGGTAGTTATCTGCAGACTGTCCCAGGCACTTTGTAGGCTGTTGCATACAGACAAAATCTCTACAGTTTGTAGCTGATGAAGGAGAGGAAATAAGAGAACAAGGACATGAGAAGGTTTGCTGTACCTGATCTCTTCTTAAATACTGCTTCTTCCCAAATATCTAGGATAGTGATTTCCGCTGAGTGACACACTGCCTCCTAGTGGGGGGTCTGGAAATCTGTGCAGGAGGTTTTTGTTATTGCTAAGACAGAGGAGCCACTGGCTAAATTCAGAAACTGAAGTCAAGGGCTGATCAATATATTTGACAGTGTGCAGGACAATTCCACACCACAAAGAATTGTCCCCTGCCTCTCTTGACTTTCAAATACCTCAATAGATATTCATTTAAGTGGAAAAGATGTCAATAATCATCTGTGTATGAAATCAAAATTACATTTCACATTTAAACTCCAGATTTTTCTGCACACGTTGATATATGCTGAATTTTCCAGCAATGCAACTACTGGGTAAACAGAGGGAAAACTCGGTTTTGTTTGGAGTTTTACCCAGAGTTCGTCATTTTGTGACATAATGCTACAAACAGCAGTGTCACCTGGCGGATCGGAGTCGCCACCACAACACACCTGTATCTCTGCATTTGTGGCTGTCACCTGCATTGGAATTCTACCTGTTGATACGAGCACATCATGTCTTCCAGGGTAGGCATTTCTGAGCATCGGGGTGACTAACAGTCCTTGAGGGGGTTCCTGAATGTAGAACTCTTTTCTCTAAATGGGAAAAGTCCCAGGTAAACCGGGATGGGTTGGAAGCCCCATGGAACATGACCACATTATAATGCATTGTACTCTCAAAACTGTACCTCGTCGTCTTCTTTATACTCCCCATACACACAGAGTGCCTGGCACATGGAAAGTTCTGGAAAAATATTGCCGAATGAATGGGAGGAGGAAAAAAAAAAAGAAAGACCATTTTCTTAGAGTTACAGAAATTAATTCCCCTCCATACACATGCTTGCTCCTTTCTAGAAATGTGTGGCTAACATACAGGTGCACCTTCCCGCCACTCCACAATCTGAAGACACCTCATACTGTTATAGTTTTCTTCCAAGTAGCTCCCCAACACTTCTTTGGAGGGGAAAGAAAGTTGGATTTCACAGAGAAATCATAATTATCGCAGGATCAGATTTTTTTCAAGGGAACTTCAAGGTCATTACATCTGAATAATCATTTGTATCCAAAGAGTCTCAGACATGTATTGTTGTCATTGTGTTTAAGTTGCCTTTTAAATGGCAACCTAGGGGCACCTGGGTGGCTGAGTCGGTTAAGTGTCAGGTCTGATCTCACGATTCCTGAGATTGAGCCCCACATCGGGCTCTCTGCTCTCAGTGTGGAGCCCGCTTTGGATCCTCTGTCTCCCTCGCTCTCTGCTCTCCTCTCTCTCAAAAATAAACATTAAAAAAATAAATAAAAGGCAACATAACTTGGCAGGTGACACACCTACTCACAATTTTGGAGACATAAAACCTACCGACTTATACTTGAAAAGCTTTGTGTACTGGTGTTACATCTGCCTTCTGCTTGCACACACATGAGTTTGGGACCTTGCTCTATGCCTCTGAGACACAAACAGCTTCTATATTTTTGATGAGAGATTCTAAGCCTCACCTAGAACTGCTGTGAGATACTAAGTAGAAACTGGAAAACTGTTCTCTGTTAAGATTAAGAGGTGGTCACAAGAGGAAACCAACCAAAATGCTTCCAGGGAAAACAAGGAAGGCAAAAAAAAAAAAAAAAAAAAAAAAAGAGCAGGGTGCTGTGGGTTAGCTGGTGCCCCCAGAGAAAACTCAGCTGTCGGCACGATGCTAAACCTCCCGAACCCATAACACCGCTGCTCATCTGTAATCCTGAAGCAATTTCGTTCAAGAGAAGACTGGTAGGAAAAGCAGACAGATGGAGAGAAGTGAAAAGCCAGGAACATGGGTTTCTGAAAGGACTATTGGACTTACTGAGACCTATGGCCTTCTGTCAGACTGCCCCTCTCTACCCACCCCTGTCTTCAGGAACCATGTGGGGTAGGACCAGGTAGGGGGAGAAGACCTGAATTTGGGGATAGGGAATGGTAGAGTCTATTCACTGAAACAGAGTTTTAGGGTTTAAAACTGCATTCAGAAGGTTTTGGTTGTTTTTCTTTTTTTCTTTCTTTCTTTTTTCTTTCTGAAGACTGGGGCTGGACTACCAGGGCTCAAATCCCTGTTTCATCTCTTTCTCTTTATGTAACTTTATTGATCAAGGCCAAGTGGTGTATCTCTGAGTCGGCCTCCTCCTCTGTTAGGTAACGATGGTTAACAACAGAGTTTACATCGTAGGGAGTGTTTACAAACACAAATTGAGAGAGAGAGCATGGAGAAAATGTTTAGTCCTATTCCTGGTCCATTTTGGATACTCAGTATCAGCCGTTATTATTATTATTTTTACAGCTGATTTAGATATAATTAACCTGTTGAACGATTAGCTATTTTTATTGTTTTTAATTTTAATTCTAATATAGTCAGCTTGCAGCATTATATTAGTTCGGAGGTATGATATAGTGATTCGACAATTCCACACGTCACCCAGCGCTCACCATGGCAAGTGGACTCCTTAATCCCCGTCACCCACTTCCCCTCTGGTAACCATCAGTTTGTTCTCTTTAGTTAAGACTCTGTTTCTTGGTTTGTTGCTTTCTTTTTCTCTTTGTTTTGTTTCTTAAATTCCACATGAGTGAAATTGTATGGCATTTCTTTCTCAGACTGACTTATTGCACTTAGCATCATGCTCTCTAGCTCCATTTGTGTTACTGCAAATGGCAGAACGTCATTTCTTTTTATGACTGAACAAAATTCAGTTGTGTGTATGTATATAAATACATATACTTGTATCTTCTTTATCCATTCATCCATCCACGAACGCTTGGGCTACTTCCGTAATTTGGCTATTGTAAATAATGCTGTAGTTAATATAGGGGTGCACAGATCCTTGAGAATTAGTGTTCTCCTATTCTTTGGATACTCAGTAGTGAGATTATTGGATCCAGGTAGTTCTATTTTTAATATTTTGAGGAACCTCCATTTTTTTCCAGAGTGGCTGCACCAATCTGTCTTCCCACCAAGAGTGAAAGAGGGTTCTTTTTTCTCCACATCCTTGCCAACACCTGTTGTTTCTTGTGTTGTTGATTTTAGCCATTCTGACAGGTATGAGGGACTATCTCCTTGTAGTTTTGATTTGCCATTTCCCTGATGATGAGTGATGTTGAGCATCTTTTCATGTGTCTGTGGTCTTCTGTATGTCTTCTTTGGAGAAATGTTTGTTCATGTCCTCTGTCCATTTTAATCAGATTATGTTTTATGAGTGTTGAATTGTGTAAGTTCTTTATACACTTTGGATATTAGTCCTTCATAGGATATGTCATTTGCAAGTATCTTTTCCGATTCAGAAGGATGTCTTTTAGTTTTGTTGATTGTTACTTTTGCGGTGCAGAAGCTTTTTATCTCGATGTAGTCCCAATAGCTAATATCTGCTTTTATTTCTCTTGCCTCAGGAGACCTATCTAGAAAAATGTTGATACAGCTGATGTGAGAGAAATTACTGCCTGTGCTCTCTTCTAGAATTTTTATGGTTTCAGGTCTCACATTTAGGTCCTTAATCTGTTTTGAGTTTACTTTTGTGTATGATGTTAAGAAAATGTTCAGTTTTTCAACATCATTTGCTAAAGAGACTTTTTCTCATTGCATATTTTTGCCTCTTTTGCCGAAGATTAATTGACCACATAATTTTGAGTTTGTTTCTGGACCTTCTATCCTGTCTCATCGATCTGTGTGTCTATTTGTATGCCAGTGCCATACTGTTTTGATTACTACAGTTTTTCAGTGTTATTTGAAATATGGAACTGTGATGCCTTCAGCTTTTTCAAGATTGTTTTGGCTAGTCAGGGTCTTCTGTGGTTTCATACAAATTTTGGGATTATTTGTTCTAGCTCTAGTGAAAAATGCTGTTGGTATTTTGACAGGGATTGCATTAAAAGTATAGATTGTTTTGGGTAGTACGGACATTTTAAACAATATTTGTTCTTTCAATCCATGAGCATAGAATGTCTTTCCATTTCTTTGCATCATCTTCAATTTCTTTCATCAATGTTTTATAGTTTTCAGAGTACAGGTCTTTCACCTCCTTGGTTAAGTTTATTCCTAGATATTTTACTATTTTTAGGGCAAATGAAAGTGTTTAGTTTCTTTCTGTTGTTTCATTATTGGTGTACAGAAATCCAATGGATATCTGTACATTGGTTTTTTATCCTGTTGACCGTATTAAATTCATTTATCAGTTCTAGTAGATTTTTGTTGGAGTCTTTAGGGTTTTATATATAATATCATGTCATCCACGAATAGCGCAAGTTTCACTTCTTCCTTACAGATCTGGATGTCCTTTACTTCCTTTCCCTTGTCTGACCGCTTTTGAGTACTGTCTTCTTCCTGACCTTAGAGGAAAATCTCTCAACTTTTCACCATTGGGTATGATGTTGGCTATGGGGCTTTCGTATATGGCCTTTATTATGTTGAGGTATGTTCCCTCTAAACCTAATTTGTTGAGGATTTTTATCATGAATGTTTGTCAAATGCTTTTTCTCAAGCTATAAGAATCATATGGTTTTTATCCTTTCTCTTATTGATGTACACTAGCCATTCTTTTAAAACATATTTCTCCTGTCCCTAAACCATAGTTTGGACAGGTGCAATTAGAGCGAGTTGCCATTTAAATAAGGTAACTTTTCACTCTGATTCTGTTCCACTCTCCACCCCTAGAAAATCATTAGGTACTATTTAGGCAGGCCCCAAATTTATGGTAAGGTCATAAGCAAGGAGGGCAGACTTAGAGACCGAAACAGTGGTGTCAGAAGGTGGTAACAGCATTTCTTCATCAATGCTGACAGCAAGTTTAGTGACATTACCATGAAATGGACTGTGATAGGCTACTTGCTGTTATGGACTGAATGTTCGCATCCTCCCCCAGTTCTTCTGTTGAAGTCCCATCCCCTAACGTGATGGTATTTGGAGGTGGGCCTTTGGGAGGCAATTAGGGTTAGAGGAGGTGATGAGGACGCCCCCGCCTGATGGAATTAGTCCCTTATCATAACCCTAGAAGAGACCCCAGGGAGCTTGTGTACTCCCGTCCCCCCACGTGCACACAAAGAGCAGGCCCCCCCATGTGAGCACACAGCGAGATGTCTGTAGCCTGCCGGCCAAGAGGAGAGATCTCAGGATGAAACTTACCTTGTTGGCACCTTGATCTTGGACCACTCCACCTCCAGAACTGTGAGAAAACAAATGTTTAAGCCACCTCACCCCATTTATGGTATTTTGCTACGGCAGTCAAGCAGCCTACCGTACCTGCGATTCCTCAGCTTAGCTTACTTGAAACGAAAGGCAGCAGGGAGCTCAGGGCTGCCCAGGACACGGAGAAACAATTCCTTTATGGGGGTGCCTATGAGCCTGCTGCAAGTTCTCTTTTCTCAGGTCATGTAGAAATAACTTTCCTTGAAAAAGTTTTCAAAGAGATGAAAGAGGAGAGCTAAGAACTGCACTGTGACTTCGTTTTCAAAGTGCCACGGGTGCCAAGAGGATTCTGTAAGGAACATTCTTAGAAGAGCCCCACCTGGGGTTTGAGAGATCTTGACACTTGTATGTATAGATTCTTCCTTCTTATATGAACCAGGAGGGGAGCAACAGACTATAATTATGATACTTCAGCAGGAGTAAGGCGAGGCCAATGGGTCCCTTCCAAGAAAGCATTTGCTTGTCAGCTGCAAGGAAAGGGGAATTCTGCAATCTCTAAAGGGCTCTTTGTTCAAAGTTCCTATTTGATAATTATGCTGTCGAAAGATTCTTTGACAAAAGTCCTGCTTTGTTTAGAAACCATGCGGTCTTGCTCTTTTGGGTTCAACAAAAGACTAGGAAAAAAATTTTGTCTGTCGGTATTCCAAATAAGGTACAAGAAAGCTGTCCTCACAGGACCTTAATTTCATGTCCAAGGAAATCTAGAAAAGCATGCAGAAGATACCCCCAGAAGTTTGTCCATAGGTATGCATAACCCCACCCCCCAGTCATGGACGCAGACCACACCCCCCCCCCAAATGTGAGTCCTTTGAGACCTAGGGCTCAGCTGAATAATCCCACTTCAAGCAACGGGCTAAAAGCAGGATGGCTATGACCTAGGTAACACTACGAATTGCAATGATCTGCTAAAAAGTGGAGAACTAAAGCCCATGACTACCATCTGTCTTCTGAAATCTTGCATAGTCCGTTTCATTGCAATAAAAATAGTCCGAATGCCCAGAGAAAGGCTCTCCGGTTGCCACAGAATCTAAAGTCCTCGCCCTGCCTTACCCAGACTCTCTACACTTCCTCAGCACGTGGCCTCTCTGCTTGCACATGGGAGTCGTGGGCCCTAGGACTTCTTTCCTGGAAGCCTTCTTCTCAGTTCTTCAGGGTCAAGGTCGAGGCCCATTTCACACTCCCTCTCAGATAAGGATCAGGCTGTAATGATGACGAGTTTGGCGGGCACTGGGGAGGGCTGGGGGCCTAGGACACAGTCCAGAGAAAGGCAAGCATGCAGACTGCCATTCTCAGACTGGTTCATCAGACGCTTGTTAAAGGAATGGCGTTCCTGAACCTCGCTTTCACGGGACGCGAGTGCCGTGATGCACTGTGTTTGCATATCCCTGCCACGGGGTCCTCTCCGAGCCTCGCAGGACAGGTATGTATCCTGAAGGGACAAAGCAGCTCCCTTCTTACACCTGTTTCACCCAGTATTTCCCCCAACGTATTTAACCATGGAAGCTTTTTCCGGTTAAACACCTACGAACATCTAGTGTTCTCCCCAACAGTCCGGGAAACAGTGTTGCATCACCACGTGGGATGAAATCATTGCCAGAAGGGAGCTTCAAATAAAGTACCGAAGGGTAAACCCGCTGCCACGCCGCGTCCCTAATTGCAGAGGGATGAGGAGGGCAGACAACTGTGCTGGGGACTCGGTTACACAGCTCGACACCTGTGACCCTGGCCAAGTCAATTAACCTCTCTGAACCACAACTTCTTCATCGGTGAAAGCATAATAAACCGTCACGGGATTCTTCTGAAAATTAAATGAGATAGCACATGGAAGCATCTGACCAAATGCCTGGAGGGAACCTAATAGGTGTTCAGTAAAAACCTGTTTCTTCTGCCCTCTCATTTTATGGAACTCCTGTAACACAGACACAATCTGTGTCATTGAGCTGGCGCTTACGGGTGGTTAAGTACTGCTGGCTCTCTTCCCAGGGGATGCTGCTGAGGGTTTGCGGCCCCAGTCTTCCGAGGCTTACACCTTCCATATAGCCCCTAGAATGGAGCCGGTGCTTCAATACGTCCTTGATGTCAAGAATTCTACCAGTAAAGCAGTTATTTCTCAAGGAACGCTACCTTTGTGTTCCCTGGTGGCAAGGTGACACCTCTTGACTTCTTTCTGCCTGATTCCTGAGGCCGACTTTCCGTCCAGAGCAGGTGCGCTGCAGAAGCAGGAACTAGAGAATGACAGGCATTCCCGGAGCCAGGAAAGAGGCAGTCTGCTGCGGCCGTGTACGTGTGGGTGGTGCTCCGGCGCGCCTCCCCGGGCGTGCTGGGGTTCTGCCTGCCACCGGAGAGTCCTCATCTTGTCTCCTTTCTCCGCTAGACCTTCCGTTTTCTCAGAACAGGAACAGGTCTTGTTTATTAGTATCTCCCAGTGCCTACCATGGTATCCAGCATCTGATGAGGACTCGATGAGTGATGGGCAGATGGATGGAACAAGGAAGGATAAGGATGGGGAAGAGGGGGAAGGGGAAGGAAGGAGGGAAGGAGGGAAGGAAGGAGGGAAAGAAGGAAGGAGGGAAGGAAAGAGGGAAGGAAGGAACTGATCTCAATTCTACTGAAATAGGAGCTTCATAAAAAATGTCTTTTGGTCCCTTGTTAGCCACTGGTGTAGCCAATGGGACTAAAACAGTGCCTGGCACTAACAGAGACTAAATAAATATTTGTTGAAGGAACAGACGATGGAGACTGAATAAACTAAGCTGAGCTACCCATTTGGAAAATTAGCTATCAACAACTACTACTCACTGACAAATCAAATTGCTCTATTATTTCCTGATCTGCTGATTCCCCAAAACCATTAGGAGAGTTTAACATTCATGCAACTCAAAATGAAAGCTGAGAGACAGTAGCAAAAATGAAGGTCTCCTAGGGGTCGAGCAACGTACAAAGTTGAGGGACTACGAGACGCGGTCCCTGCCCTCCGGGAGCTACAGAGGCCAAGACCCATGCCTCAGCTCGACCCAATGGGGTGACAGCAGCAGGAGGAAGAGGAACAGGCACCCTCTTCACACGTCGCAGGCAGGCTGCGCCAGCCCAGCTAGGGTGCGCTCGGGGAGGAAAGCAGAGAATGACAGCATCAATTAATCCCTTCGTGATCCTAATGTCAAAAATGTACGCCTTTTATGATGCACTAAAGCTATTTTTATGGGTTTTTCCATCCGTCTCTTGTCTTGATGTATTTTTTAATCAAAAAGGATAAGAACAAGAAGTCAAGTGGGTATAAATCTCCTGCTCATTTTCCTGGTTCTCTGCCCAGGGAGGAGAGACGAGCCCCACAGTGCTCCCCACAGGGGATTCTCCAGTGCTTCCTGTTCTCCCCGGGAGTCTTTTCCAGAAAGAAGCCCAGTGTCCCGGGTTTGGAGAGCTGGGCCTTTGCTTTGAACAACAGGCACATTCTCTAAAGACTATGTGTAAATGAAGTCTCGGTAAATCAAACCTCACATTTCCAATAATTTAGAGGTTTATCATTCTGGATTTCTGAGGATGAGACCCGAAAAGGGTTCTCGCGTGAAATGTGCAAGTCAGAAAAAAGCACAAACAAGGAAATAAAAATTACCTAGAGGTAATTTTAAAATGTAATCTTAGACTTCTCTTCCATGTTGAGATACAGACATATATTTTGACAAAAAAGGGGTAATGGTAGAGGTACTATGTAACCTACTTTTACTGCTGATCTATAAATATGCCGAGAGCGTTCACTCATGTCGATATTCTACTTTTTATTTACTAGATCCATTAGCATTCTGTGCTGTGGACCTACCGCAATTTAACAAGTCCTTGATTTTGGATGCTGGGTTTGTTTTCAACATTTTATCGCACATCATGACAAAACCTCCTTCTCATCTCCGATAATTTCTTAGAAAGGAAACGACCATGTCACATACATGCATGTTTTTAAAATTAGATACATTTTGTCAAATTGCCCTGCAAAAATAAATTGCCATTTATACTACCTGCAGCCAGAAAAGAAGTCTTTAGGTTTGTATCTTTACCATCACTGGTGGGTTTAATTCCTGTTTTATTTATCATTTTTTGATTACTCACAAAGTAGATTTTTTCCCCTATGTTAATTGGCCCCTGGGTTTTCTTCGGCAAAGGATTTCCATGTTCTTTGCCCATTCTTTTTTCTTATTGGTTTACAGCAACACTTTACATACCGAAATATTGATGCATTATTTTTTGTCTATGACGTACGTTTTCCCTAGAGTAGTTTCTTTTGATATCTTTTCTTAACAGTGTTTCATCTCGTCTCCTCATCCAATCTCCCCATTTTTCATTTGTAGTTTCTCTTGTCTCCTTACTTGTCAAATCGGTAACAGGACAGGAGAGAAAACCACCGCCGTTCACTCCTAGTTCACCGGTAATTTATCTACTGGATGATCAAAGGAATTTTCTTCAAGGTGGTAAACTTCATTCCGTAGAGCAATCACCAACCCGAGAGGAAGATGGCGGTTAATGTAGAAATTGGTCCCTACAGAAACCATACCAGTTATCTCAGCAAAGTCAGGCAGCAGCCTCATTGAGGACAATACAATTCTGAGTGACACGGACACAGTCCACAGTCAAGAATTTGGAGTTCCTCAAGGGACTCTGAGTTTCTGGGTCAGTAAGGCCGCTTCCTGCATGTGAAAGGACGGTCTCACTTGTAAGGAGATATTAATCAAGAGTTACTTTCCCTAAAGGAAATTTCTTCTATTAGAAGAGAAATCGGAGCAAAAAGACCCTTGTCTCTATTCATGGAAAGCTGGTTTTGTGGTTCCTCAGAATGAGGATGCCAAGAGTCTGAGCGTTGGCGCGGCTCCCAGATGGTGGGGACAGGTATGGTGCCCTCTCCACAGGGTGCTGGGAAACCAGCAAAGGAGAGACTGCACCTGAGGTAGGAAGGGCGTCAGGTCTTGCAGCAGACCAACCACTACAGAAGCAGAAACTCCACCATTTATCTTTTATTGTCATGCCTCTTGCGGTTCGATTTATGAATTACATTTCTCCACTACTTTCTAACTGCAAAATTTGAATCTTTTTGAAAGTCTTGGCTGATGTGCATTGGGTTTGGCACACACTTGGGCCAGGGCATTAAGGGTTAAGTGGTATCATCCCCTTAACCATTTTGCTCCCAAGAGTCAGCAAAATGGCAGCGGTGAGAGCAGGGAGAAAGACCCTAATGGAAGGTCAAATTCAGAGGCCCTCTCCCCCTTCTTAGAAAAGGCATTTGTACTTCCACAGCCCCCCAGGAGATCCAAGATTCCATTTTATTAATGGAAATGCTCTCCTGCACAGCCAGCAGCCCAGCAAAGCTTGGGGATACACTGATTTGGGGGGATGGGAGGGCATGCGAAGCTGGCCACTGAGTTTCCATGCCCAGAGGACTGAGCACAAGGTAGTTCATGGACAGGGGAGAAATGGGTAGACAGAAGGAGGATAAGGCAACGAAGAGGCAGACTAGAAATTGGGATACAGAAGCTTAAAGGGAGATGGGGACCGGTGAGAGTGGGTGGGGCAGTAACTACCCACAGGCGGCTGAGGGAGGGGACTGCACCAGGACAGTGGATACTTCTAACGACCGCTGACACTCTTAATTATGACCACGAGGCACTAAAGCTCCTGCCTCGTTAAAAAACAATTAAATTATCTTCACTCTGTTAACCTGATGGAGGCAGGATAGTGGGCCGCTGGCTTTTAAAACCCTCTTCAGAAGCAGGAATGACACACCGATGGGTTGGAGGTCCAGAGAGGGTGACACGAGAAGAGAGGGTTTCAGTCTGCGTCTGGCCTGGCCCGGCGGCGGGGGCAGGCATCGCGGTGGTGGTTTGGCACAGTGAGACCTACAACCAAGACGGCTGCGAGTTTAGATTTTGCGGTAAGCCGTGAACAGGTCTCAGGAGACTGTGGGTACGAACGGCGGAAAGCCATGTCCTGGGATGATGACCACCGTCTCCTTCCTACAAATGCATTCATCCCTGGGCTGTAGATGTGACACCTTTCAAAGGTGCTCCTCACCAAACACAGGAAAAAAACAACGAGACAGTGGACATCTTGGGGAAGATTCTGGAATCCCGATGTTTAAAAAAAATCAGCTATATTTCCATTGTTCCCCTCACTTTATCAAACAATCTTTTCTAATAAAATCAATAAATATTTATGGAGCTAGGTTCTATGGGGGATACAAAGAAAAACGAGCCACGGTCTCTAACCTTGAGGAGTTTGCACTTAATGACTGTTTAAGAGACTTTTTTTTTTCCCTACAACCAATGTCATCACTATTTAAATGCAGGAACAGGAATACTCGATACATCTTATTGCAAATCATACTTGGAAAAGAAATAATGTTTCTAGAAAAAATGTGAAGGGATGATAAATTATTCTTTCCCACCTTCTCAGAGTTTCTGCATCTATAGGTACCGACAATGTTAAAGGGCCCGAGGAGCCCGCCATCTTGGAGTGAGCTGGGAAGGGCACGCAGGAAGGCTGTGGTGGGCGCCGACTGAGGACACAAACGCAGGAGGGGTCCGGGCCTTACTCTTTGGCTGACTTTAAGAATCAAGCACAATGGGTGCTTTCTCCTTCTCCCACATTTTTAGTTACATTTGCGAACAGGATGCTGGGTCAGGATTAAAAGCCCCATCCATCTGGTTATTCTTGTTCAACTTCTCTCTTTCCTCCACACTCATCATGGCTTGTTGTCACTTCACTACTGTGAAATCCCCTCATTCCACAGTAATCAGTGAATCTTTTCTTCATTAATATAAAAGTATTATCTATTTCTCATAGAAAATGCCAGGAATAAAAATTCAGTGAATAGAAAGAACTGTAGGGGCGCCTGGGTGGCTCAGTTGGTTGGGCATAGGAAACTTGATTTTGGTTTAGGTCATGATCCCAGGGTCATGGGATTGAGCCCTGTGCTTGCCTCTGTGCAGAGCATGGAGCCAACTTGGGATTCTCTCTCTTTCCCTCTGACCCTTACCCTGCTCGCACTCGCTCTCTGTAAAATAAAAATTAAAAAAAAAAAACAACTGTAATCCCATGACTTAGAGATTGGCATTGTCAACATCTTAGTGGTTATTCAATGACTTTCTGTAGCTTAGATGCTATTTTTTCTTTTTTTTTTTTTAAATCTTGTCCTAGTTCCCACAAAATTATTACTTTGAAATTGGGTTTTCAGTTAGACCACCACCCAAAGTCAATCATCAGCTCAAACACCACACTATCAATCAGTGAGGCCTCTCAGACTGTACTTCCTGGTTACCATAGCGACTCCTCTAGGCTGCCCCCCGCTCCCACACATGCACCACCACCTAAAACACTACGCATTTATGTGCTGTCCTGGGGGAGAATACCAGCTCCGCCAGGACAGGGACTTTCTCTGTTTTGTTCGCTGCCCTGTCACTAGACCCCAAGGCCAAGGCAGTGCTGAAGGAACGAGCCGTCGTTACCTCAAAAACAGCCAGCACTCTTCTCTACCAAGTAAAGAACTGTTAGTAACAAAGACCATCATTCCAGGGGACGGCCTCTGCAGGTCTGCCACTTCTGCCTGTGGAGGGAAAGGGGCAGGGAGGACAGGAAAGGGCGTGGGGGCCCTGGCCACCAGTGTTGCCTCTACTCTTACTTTTCTGGTTGAGTTGGAGCATAGGGCTTGTCCACACTGAGCCTCGGGTTCCTCACGTACATAAATGAGAGAGCTGGATGGTTCCAATGCCAACGGCTCCTGCATCTATCTGTTCCTTGATATCATATGGACTGTATGCAGAAAATAACACGCAGCCACAGAAAGCAGGGTGGGTATCTGACTACTCTCCCTACCATCCACCCCACGCCACTCCCCTCCCCCTGGCACAGCACTTGACAGTTTACTAAGTGCCTTCATCTAGATGATCTCATTAACTTTATCTATTGGCTAATCAGCCCCAAGAATCTCAAACAGAGCATCAAAATCAAGCACAGTGCGCTCCCAAAAATGCCATGACAGAGACAGCAGGACTAAACAGAAGCGACAGGGAGAGCCAGTCAGAGAAAGACTGAGAAACTCCATCAACGAGATTAAACGTCACTTCAGAGCGGAGGAGAAAAAGAGCACCAAAAGGCAGGGGAGCTAATTTTCACACAACTCATCCAAATCGCATTTAAATACTCTTCAGGCAACCGTCACCCTCCACCAATCCCATGGGGATTACACAAGCCATGCCAATCCAGCCATGCGTCCTTACTCCTGGCGCCTCCTCCCCCACCGTCCTGATGGACAGGGTGAAACCAGATGGTTTCACAAGCTCCCACTCCCGGGACTTGGCTTGAGGGTTCCAGGATGCTCAGAAAGCGGCTGCCAAACTTCTGTAACTCATTTAGGAGGATGTATCTAGATTCCTCGTGAGTCTGTTTGCCGGCTTACATAACTGTGCTCTTATTGTGATTCTGCGACTTTTATCAAAAGGCTAGATCTGAATTGCAGACACAAATATTCCCTTCTTACGGTCTCTCCCAATGAGTGACTACGGCCCCAGTTGATTCTTCAGTCCTTGCAGACTGCCCTAGAAGCTTGCAGAAGCAAATAGTTTTGTCTTTTTTTGGAACGGCTTTAGGGCAACAGGAAACTCATGCGCATCAAGTTATTTATCCGGTTCACCTGCTCATCCATCCACCAGATGACTGCTGAACATCTCCTGTCAGCGGGACACTGATCAAGACAGTGGGGGGTAGAGAATCGTATTGGAACTGGAAAGAAAGATGCGACTCACTTGCATCAGGAGTTAGCAGGCTGCCTCCTGTCGTCATCGCAGGAAGCTGAATCCCCTGCCCCACTCGCTGGTGCAGGCCGATTCCTCTTGCTCCGATTTCCCTCCGTCTGATGGGGTTCTCTGCGGCGGCCTAAGGTCTTTCTCCTTTTCTCTTCCAAGCCCTTTTGCCCAGCACACGGCCCTCTGAATGCTTTTCTGGCTCATGAGTTACTCTATCCAGGACCTTTCGGGAGCACTTTGGTTTTAAAGGCCTTTCCCTCCCGCTGCCAAGCTGGCCAATCAGAAAGCGTGCCCCTCCATCTCCCGGGGTTAGTTTTGAGATGTTTTGAGAACCAGCCAGTAAGGACGCTGTGTTGGTGCCACGGTTAGGAGGTGATTTCGTTTCGTAGAGTAAAGGGGAAAAACTCACTGAAGTCTGGAAAGTAAGTCTGCTTTCTGACCCAGTGCTTAGGAAAGCACAGTCGGAACCTCTCTTCTGCTCCTCACTGGCTGCAAAACCATTGTGGGCACTTGATTTAAAATTCTGTGTTTCAGTTTCCCTATCTACAAAACAGAGATCATGATAGCTCCCCTTCGGGTCACTGCCAGGATTAAATAAATGCTATCTTTATTGAGCATTTACTATGAGTCCTGTAGTGTGTGGGGAAGTACTTTTGCAAACAGAATTTGGTCTACCTCAGCCTCTGATCAAGGTACCGGTGGGGGACTTCGGTTTCCTAGAAAGAGTGTTTCTGGAGCAACTAGGATGGGATTAAGTACTTCAATGATGAACCAGAGTTGGGGAAATGTCAAACGAGGTTGGTCCAAATG
The DNA here is from genome assembly GCA_030068075.1 of Paguma larvata. Lineage (NCBI taxonomy): Eukaryota > Metazoa > Chordata > Mammalia > Carnivora > Viverridae > Paguma > Paguma larvata. The sequence continues at coordinate 13,759,931 of CM057828.1, read as the reverse complement.
TCTAGAGTTGTGCTAGCCATGTGGCTACTTAATACAGTAGCCGCCGGCCACCTGCAGCTACTTAAATTTAATCAAAATTGGATTCGATTAAAATTTAGTTCCTAAGTTACACTAGCCGCATCTAAAGTGCTTAACAACAAATGTGGCTAGTGACTACCTTAATCAACAGGGCGAATATAAAATATTTCCATCATTCTAGAAAATTCTATCAGAACTGGGAAATATAAAAGAAGTATGGAAGGGGAAATGAGAAAAGCCAATACAAGGATGTGAGGGCCAATTCCACAGACACCTGTGAAATTTCAGCAGATTTTCAGTAATTTGTCAGGGCTAATAGGGTGAGGCTGTTCCCCTTTGTGGGCCTATCCTAACAAAGTGTTATGGGGACATCAGGATGACTTTGTAGGACACCTTGAGTAGCCGTGGTTACTAACAGTTCAGCACCATTCAAAAGTATTACATTTTTAAATCTTTTACTAATTAGCACAGATCAAATAAAGACATTTATTAAAAAGTCATACAGAATCCACTCCAACAAGCCAAATGGCTCCCCTACCATTTGCCCTGACAATGTTAATTCTGATAACCTAGCGCTAAGGAGCCATACCCCAAAAATAAATTGTGGGCTTAATCATCATGATTTGCAGAAATGCTTTGCAATACTCTCGGATGCAAGGAGTCTTCCCTCTAGGTATAGCCTACTCTCTATTATACAAGCTCTAGCGTGCTCCCAACCTCCCTCCGACCATACCCCATGCCCCTTGTAAAATGCAACTGTGATCAGATCTCCCAACTTCAAAAATTTCACAAAGCACTCTTCCCTAGATTACTCATCAAAAGCTTGGCTTGGATAGGATCTCCTGCACAACCTGACTGCAGTTCGCCAAGCCGCCCTTACTCCTCTGCCCCAGATCCCTAATGACTCCTGCTCCCTTCAATCCCACTGAGGCAGCCTCGTTCAGCCATTCATTCCTTCAGAAAGTATTTACTGAGCACTCCTAGGTGCTGAATATTATGCTAGGTACTAGAGATACAAACAGTGAAGGCGAGGGAAAACAAGAACCCATCCCTACCCTCATGGAGGTTACAATGCAGTCGGATGAGACAGACAACAGATAAATAAATATATTAAGATACGGGATATACCAGATGGTGGCAGGTGGTACAGAAACCAAAACATGGGTGGTGGCTGGTGGGGGTACTTTCCGTACATTTAGACATTAAATTATTTTCTTAAATCCTTTGAAATTATCATTCATTCCTTCAACAGATTTCTATTGAGCATTTGCCACCATTCTAAGCATTGTGGCTGCAGCGACAAATAGGACAAGTGCCCTGATGGCACCTGATGGGGCTTAAGCTCTAGTGGCAGAGAAAGATCACAAGCTGGGTGACACTGAAGCAGCTCAGCGGATGGCAAGTACCGAGGAGAAGGGAGGTGAAGGAGATGGGAATGCAAAGACGGAGGTGGTGTTCCGTCTCTACAGAAGGTCACTGCACCTGGGCATGCACAGACCGTACATTGTTGGCTGGAATGCACTCTCCCCACCTCGCACACGTGACCACTTCCTCCACTGTTTCCTCTCCAAGCCCTGACTACAATGGTGCTTTCTGGAACTTTCCTGATTCTCCCCATGATGGATTTCTCCCTGCACACTGTAAATATCTTGATTCGTCTAGCATCATACAATATTACATTATGTATTCAGGTGTATGTCAGTGGGTTCAAGTTCCTGAAGGGCAGGGACGGTGTCTTATCCGTCTTCATTTATTTATTCTAGAAGTTTTCACAGAACACCAGCTATAAAGCTTGCCCTCCCACAGAGGATAAAAGAATCCTTGCCATTTTGTCCTTACCTGAAAAAGACCTGTTTCCTGTCTACCTCGCCCATCCACCATGAAGCACTGATGTGCCGTTTAAATAAAATAATGCATGCAAAAGTGTTTGACATAGCACGAGAACAGGAACATTCCTCGGTAAATAGGAATTGTTGCTATTATAATCATTACTAATCTAAATCGACTGTATGTCTGTCTAGTATGGTACATGCACTGTTATCTAGTAAGTACATTTGGGAACGCTTCTGATTGTGGTCTTTGACGACGGTAAGATACAACTCTAATATGACCTGACTAGCACACCTGACAGTGGGCACCTGGAATCTGCTCACTAAAGAGACAGCTCATATTGGAAGGCACTGCAGTGACTTTGAGGTGGTTCCTGACCCTCTGCATTATCTCCAGCGCTCTCGAGACTCCATTACAGTGGAGATGCTCTTTGTTTCCCAAGCCTGTGGACATTTCAGTGGTTCTTTGCCCCCCGCCCTGAGCTGCACGGCTGCCCCACCGCTTGGGTCTGAACCCCCGGCACCAACTCTAAACTAAACTAAAGACTAAACTAAACGTAAACTGAGCGTCAACTAAAGGGGACGCTCTTCCCTCTTTATCCATGTTTCTTCTCTCGCATTACCTACGTATCGTCTGTGAGAACATGTAAAGACCTCAGCAGCCCGACCAGACGGAACTGAGCCTCGCACTCTGTGCCCCGTAGAAATGGCTGTGGGACCCCTGGGGGCAGATCTGTCTCTAGGTCTTGGAATGTTCTTTTGTAAAAGGGGATACCATCTGCTTTCAAGGCAGTCGGGAGCAGGTACCTATCTTAATACCACAGTGCTGGCAACACAGGGTCCGGAAGCTTGAGGGTATGAAAATGCTCTTTTCAGAATCGCTGGCCACCTACGACATGTGGTTGTACAGATACAGCTCAAGAATTATTTTTGAAAATTAGAAATTTTTTAGTGTTTATCTGAGAGAGAGAGAGAGGCAGAGAGGGAAGGAGACACATTATTTGAAGCAGGCTCCAGGCTCTGAGCTGTCAGCACAGAGAACACTGCAGGGCTCAAACCCACAAACTGTGACATCATAAGCTGGGCTGAAGTTGGATGCTTAACCAACTGAGCCACCTGGGCACCCTTATTTTTAAAAAATGTTTTAAGTTTATTTCTTTATTTTGAGAGAGAGAGAGAGAGAGAATGCACGCGAGAGTGAGTGTGAGCGGGGGGCAAAGAAAAAGAGAGAAGAGAGAGAGAGAGAGAGAGAGAGAGAGAGAGAGAGAGAATCCCAGGTAGGCTCCATTGTCAGCACAGAGCCCAAGGTGGGGCTCGAACTCATGAACCATGAGATCATGACCCGAGCCAAAGCCAAAGCTCAGATGCTTAACCGACTGAGCCACATGGCACCCCTCAAGAAGTATTAAGTGGCATGAGCAGGAACCATGTTTTTTCACAAAGCTGTTTGTGGATAGGAAGACTGGGGTCAGTTGACCTGTACCTGTGGGGGGTCAGACAGAACTTCTGATAAAAATAGTTAGAAAGATGAGTTAGTATATTCTCAGTTGAGCTACACCAAGCAGCTAGAGCTCAATAATTTAAAATACAATGCTGGTCGCTCATTTCAAGGTGAGAGAAAATTCTGAAGATGAAAGAATCTTCTCCAAACTTACTTCTAATGAAAGTGTTGGTTGGCTGCATTTCCCCTGAGCTTACGTCTTGGTCTACGGAGGGGAAATCGCATGGGGCTTTGCCCAGACAATGGGCCACTTCATCTCAACTGGAACCTAATCACGGGTTTTCTAGCCCCGGTTTTGTGCCCAGCATTGGGTAGGTTTGAAAAGCTTTGGAAAAGTATGAAATCATCAGTCTTTTTGGCCAACACTGCCTGCATAGTTAAAACTAAGAAAAATTGTTGAATTGACACAGGAGAGAAATTCGAGACGTGGCTAAATTACTACAAAATACAGACGAGGTCAGGAGAAAAAAAAAAAAACCAAAACCACCATTCCAGAGCCAGCTGTAATGCAAAATTTCTGCTGAAATGGGGGCTGACTCACTGACGGGGCTCAATACATGATGAGAAGGATTTCACGGAGTATTTGAAAACTGACAAGATGCAAAAGATGCTACGGTTCTGCGCAGAGCGGGTACCAGAAAAGTGCTGAATTACCAAATGGGCAATGACAGAGAAGAGAAAAAGCTGGCGGATGAGTAAGTAACAGCAAGATTGATGGGACCGGTCGGCCACTGGCAGGTGACAGATGAGCCAATGTGTCACCGAGGAAGACGGAGGGAAAGGCACAAAAATACTCCAAGCTGCACGATGAAGCCTCTCTAGCTAGGAGGCACAAAGAAACAGGAGCTCTTGGGCTGCGAGCTCTGTGGTCCAGGGAACAGAGCAGGCCACCTGGATTCCTCAATGCCAGGTGAAGCCGAAGGAGGGCTGGGAGGAGAATACGGGGTGTAAACCACCTGCCAGACACTGTGTTTCACCTTTACATAGGTTACCTCCTTTGACTCTCCCCCAAATCCCCTGAAGAAGAAAGTAACATCGTCCTGATTTTATAGCCGAGGAAAGTGAATCTCCACGTTGTATACTCTGGTGACACAGCAGGGAGCAGAGCAAGGACTTACAGTCGGTCTGTCTGAAGGCACAGGTTGGATGCTCTCACAGCTCTGCAAATTTTTTCACTAACATAATTCCTAGGACCCTGGAGAATGAATACACAGCCCAGATTAGCCTGCCGGTAAGCGAGCCATTTCTTTGAAGTCTCGATTCTTACCGTAACCGTTTGTGCATTTGATCTTGTATTTGTGTTTTAACTGAAAAATAATGTTTTAAATTACTTACCATATGTGAGGATATACTGTCCTTGTTCTGGGGGCTTGGAACAGTGACTGGAGTAACAGGGGGTATCCAAGGGTAGAGGGGACAAGAATGGGTGGCCATGTGCGCCCTGTCTTAAAAGGCAACAGATTCTACCATGCTGCCTCCTAACATTCCATTTTCAGGGCAAAATAGGAAATATCAGAGTACCCCATTAAAGTCGAAATTATGTTTAATGGCTGGATAAGAGAAGAGAGTCAGAGTGCTCTGGCAAATAACTCCCATGTACTCTCCCCAATTGAGAAACAACTATCTAGGCTGCTTTCCTGGTAAAAATCATCTCTGTCCAAATGAATACCCCTGTGGACATGGTGTTTTCTTACAGTCTATGTCATCTGTGCAGCTGACATGATCACTCAGCCTAATGGTGACAACAGGTGACTCTGAGTGTTGGCCCGGGTACTGGCCAAATGGCTTTACATGGGTTGCCCCCAATTAATCTCTTTCAGCTACTCTAGGAAATAGGTTGTACTATCCCACCCACTTTGCGGATGAAGAAACTGGGGACAGAAAGGCTGAACTGCTTGGTCCAAGGTGGTCCAAGCTAGGACATCTTGGGGCTGGGATTCATATCCATATAACTAGACTCGAAAGCCTTCATTTTAACCAATGGCCCCAGGTAGCCTGGCTCTTGGCCCACCTTTGCAGAGAACAAAGCTATAAATATCAGTATGCTCATTTCTCTTGAAACAATTAAGAAGCTCTACTAACCCATCTGCTGACTAGGGTTTTCTACCGTTGATTGGGTAGCAATCATTAGCACCTTCTATCTGCAAAGGGAATAGTTGCTCAATCCTTGCCAAAGGTTCTCATCTAAAAGATGCTACTTGGAGATCGCAAGGCCCACTGTCAGTTTAACACAAGTACAAAGGTAAATGCCCAAGGTAAATTCGCTTCTGTTAAGCTCCTCAGCCCAGAAATCGAGTCTGAACACTGGGTTATTGATAGATACTGGCAGTTGTATGAAACTTTGTCAAGAGAAGGCAGTGTGGGTTCATGGTCTATCAGCTCTGGAGCCAAACAGCCCGGGGGGTGGATCTGGAATTTTTCCACTTTCAGGTTGCATGGTTCTGAGCGCGGAACCTAACTGACGCGTCTCTGTTTCTCCCACCTGTAAAGGGGAGATAGTAACACTGTCCCCTGGTTGCTGCTGTAAAGATTAATGGAGACAAGCTTCCCTAAGGTTAAATGCGACTTGATGGCTCATGTGAATGCCCACAACAACTGAGCGCCTTCTAAAATACGAAACAGGGGCGCCTGGGTGGCTCAGTCGGTTAAGCGGCCGACTTCAGCTCAGGTCATGATCTCGCACTCTGTGAGTTCGAGCCCCGCGTCGGGCTCTGTGCTGATGGCTCAGAACCTGGAGCCTGTGTTCTGATTCTGTGTCTCCCTCTCTCTCTGCCCTTCTCCTGCTCACGCTCTGTCTCTATGTCTCAAAAATAAATAAACGTTAAAAAAAAATTTTAAAATACGAAACAGATTAATGTATAGTAACGACGCTTGGACCACGCTGGGATTAGGGGTTCTGCTCCCCCTCCCCCCGCACAACCGAAAATCCACATACAACTTTTATTTTCCCAAAACTTAACTATTAATCGCCTACTGTTGACCAGAAGCATTACTGAGAACATAAACAACCTACCAACACATATTTTGTGTCTGTATTATATGTTATATGATAAACCTAGGGAAAAGAAAATGTAGAAAATCGTAAAGGAAAACACTAGCACTGTCCTGTGTTTATTGAAACAAATCTGCATCTAAGTGGACTCGTGCAGTTTAAACCTGTAGTTAGTTGTTCGAAGGTCAGCTGTGCGTGACCGTGTTCGGGATGGTGCCAACCACAGAGTGAACGTTGAAGGTGCTGTACGTGATAACAGCAACACAATATTACGATCTGTGCTGCCATGTTCTATTTTAATTGTTCGGATCAATAACCTTGCAAATGTGTATCTTTCAAACTGTTTTCCTACCGGTTTTTCCAATTGATAATCGCAACCCCCCTGGCAGGTGGGTAACTCAACTCACATCACACTTCTTCGGCAGATGGGAAAGTGAGGTTCAGAGACTGAAGAACTTGCTTAAAGCCCGGAGGCTGGTTGGTGTCACTGTTGCAGCTGAGACTGGAGATCGGATTCTCCTTTTTTTTCTTCTGCCACCGCAGCTTTGAAAATACCTGCAGGTTCTACACGATCGCAGGGAAGAGAGATAATCGGCTTCTTCAGGATCACACGGGAAGTCCACAAGAAGGCAGGAAACCATCCTCACGCCTAGCCTTCTGCTGTGCTGCCGGCTCACAGGGGGAGATGAACTCCGCTCAGGAACGCTATACCCGAGCCCCGAGTCAGACAGCTGCTGATTTCCTGTGTACTCTGCCTCCGGATCATCAGAAGGTCCTCCATGAACGAGCCCCACACTCTACCTCCTGACTCCCCTCCCCCGCTTGCTCTACTTCCGTGACACCTGCTTCCTTGGTCTTCATCTGCTTTTTTGCATTTGCCGTTTGCTCTGCTTAGAGCACTCTTGGCTCTTGGAAGCGCTGGTGTCTTCTCAGCTGAAAGTTCTCATTCATTCTTTGTGAATTCCTACAAAAGTAGCCTTACACCCACCCACCCATCTCTGTGGTGTTGCTCTTGGGCCCTTCAAATCCCTTATCACCATTGCAGGCTGCTTACGTGGCATCTGTTTTCCTCTGCTGAGAAATCTAAGCTCCATGGGTGCAAGTCCCTTGGCTGTCTCGCTCATCTCACACAGTATGTGTCATGTGGTGTAAAAGAATTTTCCGCCCCCAGCAGCACCCGCCTAGGAGAGACCAGAACTGGAAGCGTGTGTTTCAGTGCTTTTAATTAGTAGCTGAAGCTGTTCAGAGATGGTGGTCATGGCAGGCTGCAGCCGGACCTAAAACAGAAACTCTTCTTTGTGGCCACTGAACTGTATCGCTTACTCTCAAAAACTCCGTACAAACCAACGAACTCATCCTGTCCCTCTGAGAACACAGTTGTCAAGTGCTCTTTCCTAACCTACCTACCTCTTTTGCATTTAAAAGCTGACTTTTTCTCTCTGCCATCTAGTCGATAAATTTTTTTCGTTGGTGTGTGTTCCCTTACCTTGCAATGAAATAAACAATAAATTCGACTTAGTTTTGTTTCTTGGTGTTTTTTTTTTTAATGTTTATTTATTTTTGCTTTTTGTTCTGTTTTGTTTTGTTTTATTGGCTCCTGTCAAAAAGTAGGGCTCTCCCGGAAGTATCCTGACACACCTGGAGAGGCAGTATATATAGGGGCCCGAATCCCAGATTCAGGAGCAAGACTGTCGAATTCAGACCTTAGTTCTGGTATTTTCTTAGGCAAATGAAGTAACCACTCTAGGCCTCAGTTTCCTCACTGCAAACTACAATAATAATAATAATAGTGATGATGATGATGATGATGATGATGATGCCTGTGTCATGTCCGGCCCAGAATAAGAGCTATTTAAGTGCCAGCTATCATAATTATTCAGCGCAAAATCAAAAAAAGGTCTTATACTTTGGTAGAGAGGATTCTTACAAGGTTGTTGCCAGAAGCTTAGGGCTAATATGCTTATCAGTCTTTTAAAGTGATAAAACATACAAAGTATCCAATACATACTGAAAACATGAAAGCAATTCTCCTTCTAAAGCCAGGCATGAAAAGCAACGCCATATATTATTAATTACTTTCAACTTTTTACTAAAGCTTTGCTAAATAATGAAGTTAGTCTAGGCAATGCAAATGACCACAATCTCACTGTTTTAGAAGAGCTTTTAGGGACACCTGGGTGGCTCAGTCAGTTAAGCGTCCGACTCTTGATTTCGGCTCACGTCACGATCTCATGGTTCGTGAGATTGAGCCCCGCATCAGGCTCTGTGCTGACAGTGCAGAGCCTGCTTGGGATTCTCTCTCCCTCTCTCTCTCTGCCCCTCCCCAGTGCACATTGCCTCTCTCTCTCTCTCAAAAAACAACAACAACAAAACAAATACCTCAGAACTTTTGTATACTTTGTATACTCAGTTCATCTATACTGTACAAAGGAAGGCTTACTGGGTGTTCATTTCACGGATAAGAAAGCTGAGGGTTAGAGATGGAATTGTGACTTGTCCCTGGTCCCACAGTGCAGGGGAGTCCGATTTAACTTTTTCACTGACTGTATTTCCTAAAACCTCAAGTAAAGGTAACAGTCCCTCAAGTGGAATTGTTCTATAAAAATAATTTCTAGAATTTCTTAGAATGACTCTATGGGAGAAAACGGTTGTGGTTAGGACAGTTCTTCCTTCAGAATAGTAATCTTGGGTATGTGTATTCAAGATGCGGTTAAAGTCACTGCTGCAGCGGTAATATCCTAAAGCATATTCTGAGTACCAAAGGACCGGCCTATCTTTCCCTTTGAGAGTTGATTTAATTTTCATAAAAAGCCAAGAATCCCATGCACTTCTAAATCTTGTAAATAAGATAAGCAGTAAAGAAAAGTAATGAGGGTTTGTTCTTTTTTAAAAATTTTTTTAATGTTTTTTATTTTTGAGAGAGAGAGAGACAAGTTGGGGAGAGGCAGAGAGAGCGGGAGACACAGAATCTGAAGCAGGCTCCGGGCTCTGAGCTGTCAGCACAGAGCCTGACACGGGACTTGAACCCACAAACCGCGAGATCATGATCTGAGCCGAAGTCGGACGCTTAACCGACTGAGCCACCCAGGCGCCACCACCCCCCCCCTTTTTTTTTTAAATAAAACTGACCATAAAATAGAGACTCGTGTGGTTTACAAGGTAGTTTTGTAGAGGACTTTGGGGATTTAGAGGAGCCTCTTTGGTATTCCATTTTGTTGCTTGCTGTTTTCCATGCAATTAGGCTCGTGCTTTGTAGCAGGGTGAACTCTGGGGTCAGACTGGGCCCCAAGCCTAGGGCTTTCTGCCCTAAATGCAACATGGAAACCAAAGAAATGCGCTCTGTCGCAGACTAATTGCTACCTCTTGTCTTCTTCCCTCTTCTATTTTGTGGCAGCCATTCTGTTTAGATGGGAGTCGCCTCATCCCTGCCCAAAGCTTGGACCCAACCTGACCGGGGCGAGCAGCATAACCCACTCATTTAGCTATCAAGATTCGGCAAGGAGTGGGGCCATGGCCGGAGACGGCTCAATCAGAGTAAAGCGGAGGACTCTCCCTCCCTTAGAGATGACCGACGAAGCTGGCGGCCCAAGGGACGGACAGAAATCGTGTGCTCCTGAAAGGGAAGTCAGCCTGGGGACAAAGATGAAGAATCTTCGAGAAATGAGCCGAAGCCCATCTGCCGCCTGCAGTTACACAAAGCAGGGCCTTCATTACTTACGCCGGGATGGCATGGATGTCTTTACTTGCAGCGTGACTCCTCTCTCTGTGCCCAGAACACCTCGCGTTACTCCTTACGGCAGATTTTAAATATGTAAGCATATAATACATAAGCTACATCGTTTCCTACGTACACGTTAGAATAATGCACATATGTGAGATAATACGTAAATCTGCATATATGTTCTTTTTTCTTCTACACGTAAGTTTTTCGAAGTAGAATGTGGGTCTCATTCACCTTTGAATCCCCAGTGCTTAGCACGCAGCTTTGCTAACAGTTAGGTGCCAAGTGGGGGACGCTTCTCTCAAAGGACCCTTAAAATTTTAGAACATCTTCAGGCAGCAAAGGAATGACAAGGCACTCACTTACTTCATACCTCAATCTTCCCAAGCCCCTAACTTTCCTTGTCCAATGACAGGTACAAACCCACGTTGAGGACCATGATGTTGACAATTAAAGACAGGGGAACACATCGTTACAGGCGGAATCTCCTATGGGAGATGATTTGGATATAAAACTTCTGGTACGTATTTATTAAGGAAAAACAAGTTCCATAGCTTCCTGGCTCATAAGAGGTTAAGTGCAGGTGTGTGCATCGCTCCCTGGTTCTCACTGGACACTCTCTCCTTGCTAACTGTGGGCAGGCTACTTCACCTAAGTGTTTGTGTCCTCATCCACAAAATGGGGACAACAAAAGCACCTTTCCTAAGTGACTGTAGGAGATTAAATACGGCAATTTGCATGAAGCCATTAGCCTAATGACTGGCATTATCAATCGATGGAATGTATTATTATTACTAACGTTATTACTCTGATTACTTCAAGCACTTGCTAACACAGAAGCCAATCTGAGCGAGTGAGTGGCTTCATGGAAATTCACAGTGAAACTAACAGAAGAGCTGCCATCCCCGGAAGGGATGCAGGAGGAACATCTGGTCCCAGCGCAGGTTTAAGCTCAGGGGAGGGACGGCAAATGACCAACTGCTGGACCGGTGACGAGATGGAGGTTTGAAGGGAGCCGGTGGATGGCCTCCCAGCCCCAGCCCAGGACCCTCCTGGAACATAAAGGGGAAGCAAGAGAATGGGGAGGGGGGAGGGGCCGGCTGTGACACTTCAAAGCCGTTTCAGGGCTGCATCTGAGAGGTACAGGATTGGAAATGATACATTAAAGAGCCGGACTCGGAAGGCGAGTGGATTAGAGCTACTCTCCGAGTCAGGGACGAAACTAATGAGGCTTTTCTTGTCACCATCTGTAAAAGTTTATTACTTATACTTCAAAGGCAGCGAGCAGCAGCAGGGCTGGGGAGAGGGGCCGCTTCTCCCAAGCACAGGAGCAGGAAACAGAAGATGCTGACTTGGGGAGAAGGTGGGAGGCCACTGCTGCTGAAAGAACTAAGTCCTGGGCAGGGGATGGGGGGAGGGGGAGGGCAGTAGTGTGGATGCAACACCTGTGACGACCAGTAGCTCGTGGTGGCCACAGGGTGGGAGGAAGATGGATAGGAAGGAGGATTAATTAACTTTATTATGAGGCAGGAGATGGGCTGGTTACTCTGAAATTACCTGCTGGCAGCCCTCAATTCTGATCTCACACACTCCGGGTTTCTTGCCCAGTAGGAAGTGCTCTGAGTCTTTCTTAACATCAACCCACGTAACAGCTGGCTGTCCGTCAGCACACTGTACTTGAACACGGTCATGATCCAGACACGGCGGCAGGCGGCTTGCACAATGACTCTTCACTCACCCACGAGGTGGATGCTGCCTTCCTTCTCGCTCAAAGCGAGTCACTTTGGATAGTTTGTAATTACAGGGAAAGGAACAGCTATTCGTTCCCTCATTAGGTATTTACTGACTGCGAACTACCGTGTGCCAGATACTATAGCTCAGGCCCCGCCCTCCCGGACCTTAACAGTCTAGCGGGGTGCATGGGACATTAATTAAGAATCATGCAAAAGCAAGTCAATTCCAGACGACAGCTATCCCAAGTGCTATGAAGGGGAAACATGATGTAGGTATGAAATAAGAGGAATTGATCTGAACGGGCAAGGCTCTCCTGAAGGAGTGACGGCAAGGCTGAGGGTGAGAACACGCAGGACCGATCATGCAAAGGTGGGGAGGTCGGCCTAGGAACACAGAGAAGAAAGCTCCAGTGTGCAGGAAGAGCACGTGCAAAGGCTCTGTGGTGGCGGGAAGAACGAGTCGCTCTAAAAACACAGAACACCAATCTTTCTAGAGTGAGGCCAGGAGTATGTAGAGAGGAAAGTAGGCATGACGGACTTTTGTCTGTGGTTTTCACTACTTACCCTTTGGTTTCTACTATGTGCCTTTACAGCACATGGTAGAAGTTCAAATATAAATACTGAAGTGAAACGAATGATTTCCTGTGATGTCAGGATTTTATGTACTAGATCTCACCGAATCTGCTAATACGCTGATTTATGCTCCATCAATCCATTTTACTCATAGAGAAAGACCAGCTGATAAACGCAAGGTCAAGGTCACAGCGGCGTAAGTCCCAAAGTGGAGATCCCAGTCGGGCGCCCTTCAGAAACTCTACCGGTCGGCTATTCTGCGAAATGTAGCTGCAATCCACGAGGTAAGTTATTGAACTAATAAGACAGAGAGCTGGGGAAGGTTTGCTCACCTACGACATGATTCCTGCACTCAAAGAAAGCACTCAAAAACAGTGACGAAGAAATGGAGCGGCCACTCTGAAAAATGGCTCGGCAGTTTTCAAAACACTGCATATGGAGTTATTCCGTGACCCAGAAATCACATTGCCAGGTATTTACCAAGATTAATGAAAAGACACCCAAGACGCCCATGTAAAAACTTGTACACGGGTTTCATAGGAGCACTATGCATGAAGTCAAAAAGCGGGAACGGCCTCAGCGTCCGACAAGCGAGAATGAAAAGATAAAACGTGCCACATCCATACCATGGAACGTCACGGAGCCACAAAGAGGCGCGAGGCACGAACACGGGCTACAGGATGGGCGAAACCTGAAAACACGCTCAGGGAGAGAAACCAATCACAAAGGCCCTCGACCGTCTGATTCCACTTCTAGGAAATGTTCAGAATGGGCAACTCCGTGGAGAGAGGTGGGGGGTGAGTGGTCACTCAGGCTGGCGAGTGAAGACGGTTAATGGGTACAGGTCTCTTTTTGGCGTGAAGTTCTAAAATTAGACTGTAGTGAGGGTCATGCAACTCTGTGACTGTGCTGAAAACCACTCAACTGGACACTCCAGGGGAGTTTTCCGGTATGTGAAATACACCTAAAAAATAAAAAGGAACAGTGACTGAGAGTCCGACAGAGGGGCTCTGAATCCTCGCTGCACTAACCACTAAGCCTCGGGAAGCAGGCCAGGTGAGTTCTCTCCGCAAGCTTTAGCTTCCGCTTGGGTGCGAGAGCCACACCACCGACTCGTAGGTGTGAAATGTCAGCAGCACAGTCGCCGTAAGTCGTCCACGTTTAAAACACCTCACGGGGACGCTGGGATTGCTGACGCAACAAATGACACTGAGAAGCACAATCGCCATGTCCCGGCAAGTGCTGCGTTACTCGAGTATTGCCATCTATTCTAGTTTGGATGTGGAGACGGCGCTCAGGTGGCTACCGGAGGTAAGAAGGTCCACCCGGTGGCCAAAGGTGTCAGGTGTGAGGAGGCAACAGGTGGCCGGCCACCAGAACCGGAGAGCGCTGCTCCGTTTCTGACAGCTCACCGTTAGAAGTTTAACGTGCTCAGAGCACTCGGAAATGCTGAAGAGACTTGTTCACCGGTCTTGCCGGGACAGAACAGACACAGGGCTCTGGAGCTTGCTTCACGGGCCTCTCTCGTGCTCTCCCGGGTCCTGCCGAGTGGAGAGCAGCCCTGGGCGTGGGCAGGGACCGCAATGAAGGGAACGAGCAGGCTGCCGGAGAAGCATGTTTCTCCTGTGGCCCATCCAGATGCTGGGTGAGCTGAGGCTTTGGGCTCTCAGGGTTTCAGAGGCATCGCTGGCTTCCATCTGGAGCGGCTGCTGATATCGTTATCACAGCGGAGATGAGAGGATCCGAATGGCCTTTACTAATCTCTGGCCAGCTCACAGGTCATCCCCATCCCCTAGAAAAACTGCGGACACTGAAGATAGTTCCCCTGGAAGAGGAAAAGGCTCACCAGGTCCATTCCACACACCCCGGACATGTGAAGGAGAATTCTGGGAAGGGGGAGTTATTCTGCCTGGTGAGGGCAGAACCTGGAACAAAGAAAGGAGTTACAGAATGAGATTTGGGGTTGCATATGAAGAACTTTCAAAGGTCACTGTTCCTTGGAGGCAGAATGTGTCGTTGTGGGGTGCCTGGGTGGCTCAGTCGGTTAAGTGGCCGACTTCGGCTCAGGTCATGATCTCGCAGTCTGTGAGTTCGAGCCCCGCGTCAGGCTCTGTGCTGACGGCTCAGAGCCTGGAGCCTGCTTCGGATTCTGTGTCTCCCTCTCTCTCTGCCCTCCTCACGCTCTGTCTCTATGTCTCAAAAATAAATAAACGTTAAAAAAAAAGAATGTGTTGTTGTGATTGGTAGTGAGTTCCCCATCGCTGGGGGTGTGCAAGCCTAACTGATGACTTGGGTAAGACAAGTGGGTATTCTAGGCCTTGAGGATGCCCTGTCATGCTGACATTGTCATCTGAAGCACCATTTCTTGATTCCTGTCATTTGGAATCAATTTCCCTTCTCTGCCCTCACTTCCTAGTACTTCATAAATGACGGATCTGACAACGGCTTTGCTCCCGAGAAACTCGGCCTCTGCTCCACAAAGCACTGGCCATCCTACATCGGACCTAATCACCATGCTACTCTCCTTGCCAGGGACTGCTCTGCTCACTCCAGACACCCCAGGGCCCTGCAGCACAGGAGGCGCGGGTCAGGGCGGCGACATTCCCTCTGCTTTACAATTACAAGCTGTCCTCACTCAATTATAAGACTCACTGCGATGCATTCTCCCGGACACTTGCCTGACTCCCCTCTGACATTAGATCTTCCCGGAAGGGAGGAATGGGGTCTCGTTTCAAACCTCTTTACCTCACAGGATGCCTTGAGCACGGTACACACTACATAATTTTTTTTTTTTTTTTTTCCAAATCAGAGCAAGACATCTTCTTAGGGCTAAAGAGGCAGCTGCTGCCTCTGGAACAGTTTTCCATTTACACCCAGTAATAAATGATAATTCTGAACCAGGCATAGAAGCCACACAGCCCCTGGAGCCAGAGATCCAGCCCCTCGGGGCGAGAATTTGGCAGCAGGGTCATACAACTACAGGTGTACCTCACGGGGACCCTTCCTCGTCACCTAGGCTGGACTCAACTTGCAAAATTCTACGTGGGGAGGAGCTGAGGTAGGGTCCTGGAATCTGCGAGGTCCCAAACGGATCTCCTTTGTTAGGGAAGGGGTAGGACTTCTGGGTTTTCTTGCCTCTATTTAGCAAGCTGCTCTACAAAGGTCACAGAGCCCAGACAGCGTGCCAGGGCTTTCTGCCAGATATCTGGGAGACCCCAGAGCCAGGGGTACTCGCAGGCCAAAGAGAAAAGTCACAAAGAGAAAAGGGAATTGATAATTGTGATAGTGTCGCGCGCCATACAAACATGGAGGGCTGTGAGGATTTAGCTCAAGGTGACCCCAGAGGGACGCCCTGGGAATGAGTTGGAATTCAGCCGGCTGATGAGATGGGCATTCCAGGCACAGGAATGAGGACATGCAAAGACCTGAGAGCTTCCGAGCAGTTTGGTTTAATAACTTTGGTTGCCAGGGGCTGGTGGGAGGACGGACGGGGAGTTAGTGGTCAGTGGGTACAGAGTCTCCGTTTGGGGAGATGAAAAAGTTCTGGAGATGGGAAGTGGTGGCTGTTGAGCGGCGTGAATGCACTTACTGTCACTGAACTGTACACTTGAAAACGGTTAAAACACCGATTTCTGTTATTTTTTACCATAATAATTAAAAAAAAAAAGATTATGCCCAGGAGGCATGTTCAAGACCACCCTTCTCTATTTAATGTCTCTAAATTCGGGAATCTTGGCTTGTTGCGCACCGACGTGGTACGGAGATCAGGCACCCGCGGGAAATGTCTCAGACTCCCTCTTTACAAATAATCTAGCAGTTCTAAAAAGCTGTCACCTCTTGAAAGAGGTGAACCTTTAAGTCACACCATTTCCCCCTCCTCCCCAAGTTTTTAGCAGACTCCCCTAATTTTACATCTTCGGGGTGAGGGAGGAAATGAGACAGAGCTGGAACAGGCAGGCGTCCTTTGATAACGTGCTCCCTCTCCTAATTAACAGGACCCCACACAACTAAACATCTGCCAGCTTCAAAAACGTTCACAGTGATGAGCTTTGATCACAGTGGAGCACACAGTATCTGTACTGAAGAGAGAATTTCACACGGCTGAAGCCAGACACCCTTCAATCCAACTTAACTCAACCGGACACATGAAGGCGGCTGGGAGAGTCCACCCCGCCTAAGGCACGGGGGTGCCGCAGAGAACTGGGAATGAACAAGATGCGATCCTCGCCACACTGAAGGAGCCCCTCGGTTCCAAAGCAGCCTTTCTCTTCTTGCAACATGCACCATGTTCATGGACAAGCTAATGGGAGGAGCGTGTGAATTCCATCTCTTAACATTTCCTGGAAGTTTCCTAAAGCCTACGTTTGGTAACTCAACACCACAGTTTTCCAAAGTTTATGAAGTTGACTTTCTATTTGAAACTTATCCTTTCTTGGTTTCTCTTCTTTCTCTTTGGTTCCAGTCTCACAAAACTCAGAGAGAACTGTCATTTGGTGAGCTCGTCCAACAACTTCCGACATGCCTATCAATCATTTTCTGCTTCCCGGAGAAAGTTACAATGTACATCCTGACATCGCCACAGGAATTAGGCAGGCGCATCCAGAAGGTTGATTCGCAACTTTCCTGATACACCCCAACTGAGTCAGCGCGTCCTGGCGAGCACTAGAAAAACACCACCGCCTATTATTACTTCGTGTGATCTTGTCTCAAGAGAAGCATCCATCCAACTGTGATGGTGTTTGAATGTAAAAGAGAAACATGGCAGGAAAAATGTTGAGAAAACTCAGAGTGAATTCAAATGGTGGGGATGTCTTTGAACCACAACTGTTTTCCTCTCTAGAGTCATTAGTGCTAATTACTAACAACTACCCTGGTGACAAGTGCTGGCAGTTACTTAGCTGCTAATTGGCTTCAATTTACCGCTCTGATTGTGTGGTCACAGGTATATATTTGCTTGGGGAGTGAGGAAAAAGAGTAGGTATCTCAAGCCTTGAGGCTGTCCTTTAAAAAGGCATCAACTGTCTAAAATGTGCAGCTTCAACCCAGTAGGTCTCGAACTTTCCCATGTGTCGGAATCACCTGTAGGTTATTTAGCTCAGACCTGCTGGCCCCCACCCCCTAGAAATTCTGATTCAGCAGGTCTGGGTGGGGCCCAGGAAGCTGAGTATCTTAGAAGTTCCCAAGTGATGCTGGAGCTTCCATTCCCAGGGCCACCTGTTGAGAACCACTGGCCTCCTCAATTCTCTCCTACCTCAGCCAAGGCAGCTCTGCCTCTCCGGCCTCCCGCGTCCCCCCTGCTGTGAACGGACACAGCCCAAGACCGCCCAGGGCCCTGGAGGGGCTCAGGGCACACGCCTGATGTGGGAGAGTGGTGCCGTGCTAACGCAGGGGATATCTATTCAAAGACGGAGATGCTAGAAATGGTTTGCCCCGCCCCCACACAACCTAACTGGGCATTTTACAATCTCTCTATTCTGTTTTTTCGGTTGGACCGAATGAATCCCAGACAGAGTAAAGGAAAAATGAGTAAAGCTTAGCTTACTTACTCGGGGTTCATCCAGCTGTGATGACGTGGCAGTTAGAAAAACGTCCCGTGTTCACGGCTAGGACCCCTCTCCCACCCTGCTCTTTATAAACATTTTAGACCTAAACACGTAGAATGTGTAAATTCGATAATAAAGGTTCCAGCTCCTAACCTAACAGATTAGAGAATCAACCTGAGACATGAGCTCACTTTTCCTTTCAGCGAACTGCCAGAAGCAGACAGTGTGCTGGGAGTTAAGGATATAACCACGATAATGGGAACTACCGTTAATTAAGCCCTACCGCACACCAACCAGGTGCGCAGTGAGTGTGGAGCCTTCAGCACATGCGTACAGCGTGCCTGTCAGGCCCCAGTTTCTTCTCAGCACTCGGCACATACTTACTTAATCACAACCCTGGGAGCTAGAACTTTAACGGGAGAGGCTACTAAGCCAGAGGTTCAATGGCTTGGCAGATTCCACTCTGCTCATAAAAGGTGAAGGTCACAGTTGCAGCCACGTCGCCCGGCTCAGGAGACGGACCAAAGACTATGCTCTTGCCTCTGTTGGTCAGTGATGTCACTCATGTTCCACAGGTAAGAAAACGGAAGCCCACGGAGGTTTCGAACGGACTCGGCTTCTGATTCTGAAGTCTGAGTGACACGCCCCCGGGCTCTCCAATGACTGGCACTCGGCAGCCCCTGTTCTTGAGAGGAAGACGGGCACGGACACACCTCGAGGTGGCGGATGCCATGACAGTGCAGTAATGTCAAGCGATCCATCACCCACAAAGTGACTTTCTCCCCGTTCTACTGACGGGCTGTTAAATGACTAATGAGACAATCTGGGGCAGCCAGACTTGCTCCCATTTGGGCCAGATGTCTCCACATGTGGCAGCTGTACTCGGGTACCTTCGCGTGCAGCTTTTATCGCCACTTCTTTGCTACGTCGCCGATGCTGCCCGTGTTGAGTTGTACCTGCGTGCATGCTTCCTTGGGTCCTTATGTGGAGTATCTGGAAGCTTAATATCCTATCCTTTAAACAGTTACGGAGACTCGAAGGCTTTGACACAGACAACATGGGTGCTATTTTCCTGGCATTTAAAGAGGTTTTCCACGTGTTATCCATGGTGACGCTACCGAAAGCAAAGCAGGAATCAGCTTTGCATCATAAACCCCGGAGCATTCCGGCTCTGCTTTCATTGTTCCCCAATATTCTAAAGATGTAGGCGAACGAAGCCGTTTCACCGCGGAGATTAATCCCATAAAGACAGGATGGCTCCAGGCTGGAGAATGAACTCCCCCCGAGCTGGGATGTTTGTAGGCCCCTTACGGCAGAGATGGAATGCCTCGCCTTGGACTTGGCCGAAGGAATGTGCTTGCGAGGAGAAGCGGGCCTTCTCGTCTCTAATGGCCTCCGCTGTAGCACGCCCCTCGCGAGGCAGCTTCTGCGCGTCCCAGCTCGGCAAAGACAAATCTGAGTGATGTCGAGGTTGCTGTTTCCCCATGAAACGGAACGTCATTTTTCTACTTCACGGCCAGCCTTTCCTCCTTCGGCTCTATCAGGAGACATGCTTTCGTCCAACTGTCCAACTAGAAGGACCGCCCGCACCTGTGGATGCGACCACAGAGCGTCGCCTTGTCTGACCTCTTTATTTTCCCAGAAGGAAAACTGAGGCCCAGGACAAGGAACCAGTGACTTGTCGGCTGGCGGTCAGGTCACACGAAATATTTTTTTAAGCCATTATTAATATTTTTTTTATAAAAAATGTACTGTGAAAGAAAAATCAGAGTCAGAACTCCATTACGACCTAAAAGGTTAAATTTATACCTCTGCCAGGGCTCTCTCTGACGGCACTGGTTGCATGAGAGCAAACTGACAAGACAGATGAAGAACCTTAAGAAAATTCAAACTTCACAATCACACTCTGCTAATTTATACCGAAAGATGAATCTGGAAGAAGGAATGCCATATGCCACAGAAACTCATAAGGTCTTCAGTAAATCTTCAGGGAAAAAAAAAAAAATCAGAAACATCCTAACTGGCTCCAAGCAGGGAGAATGTCTTAAAATATTAATTATGATCCATCACTAAGGAACATCATCCAGACAGTGAAAGTCATAGTTCTGCGGATCGATAATGTTAAGTGAAAAGATGAAGAATCAGAATTGCCTGCAGACGCAAGACAACGGTCTTTAAAAATGTAGAGAAAAATTGGAAGTAACTGATCAAACAGTGGTGACTTCTAAGAAGGAGAAGAGGTAGGATTCCTGTCACTTCTCCTAATCTTCTCTAGTCTCCAACACATTCTGGGATGCATGTGCTTTATTCTATAACGAGGAACACATGCATTGTTATTTTTTTAACATTCTTTTTTAAATGCCTGAGCTGGGTTGTTATATCACCCTGACCAAGGTTTTTTTTTTTTTTTTTTTTTTCCAGGGGCTAGGGGGAGGTGGGAAGGTGGTGCCTAACACCTAAGGATCCTGGAAACCGCAAACATTGCTTCCAGATGGCTTTGCTGGGGAAACACAGGTAGAAGCAGGGCTGACAGGATGTGCTCTGGTGTGACCATTAATCAAATGCTCAAATAAAAGTAAGGGATGTGGAGGAACAGTACTGCAGGAGAAGAGCCTTTCTACAGAAAAGGAATTGTGCTGGAGAGGAGAAAAAAAAAAAGATTTGTAACAAATGCAGCCAGTTAGCAAGATTAATGAAAGGAGAAACCACTTTGCATGGCGGTCAATCTTCAATAATTTAAGGGTAATCGAGACTAATTTCAAGGTAATAAGAAAAGCTACCCATGTCTAAATTTTGGCTGAGATTCCTTTGTGTGCTAAATGGGCTAACCCTTGTGAAATCTGAGTATTATTGAGCATGGAGCAATTCCAGAACCTTTTGGTTCCTATTCCGGACCGTTGTACGGCCAGGCTCCTGAATCTTAGAACTGGCATGCCGATGACGGAGACCGGCAGCAAGAAGGTTCTTCTGCTCAAGGAAATTAGTTAACGGTAAGCAGGATGATGACAGATCCAGGAGAGGGGGAGTAAACAGAAATAAAACACGTGCAAAAGAGGAAATTAATAAAATCTCTATGGACTGCACCAGGATTGATAGAATCCTTGCACTGGAATGGGCAGGAATTAATCTTTCTGACCCTGGAGCACCCCCACATCGGGGAAAAAGCATCATCGCTCAGGGGCTGGGATATGGACTACAGACTGCAATGACAGAGACAGAAAAGCTCTATGACTTGCAAGCTGAGGTCCTTTACACACACACACAGACACACACACACGATAATGCATATGTATACATATGCACGCGAATGTACGTATGTATATACTTGTGTACACATATGATATGTATCTCTCTTCAGCACAGATATAGAGATCTCATACTGGAAGCTGGCCAGTGTATTTGTGGAGGAGAGACAATCATCCCAGGTTCGATACTCTTTAAACTGAGTCTGAAACAGAACCATGTAGAGCTGAAACAATACTTGATCTCACGGAAGGGGACAGTCAGAGACCACAGCATGCCTAAGTTCACAGAGGGTTCGAAGAACGTGAATGGACAAAGCATCACGGGCACACAGGAACCAGGCACTGGGCGAAGTAATTGGCAGTATCTCCTTGGTAGCAGGTGGTGTGCCTGGCCCTCTTCAACACGTGAAAAAAACCAAGCTGATATTGAGACGTTGTTTGCTCAAGGTGTCAGCAAACAGTACGGTGTTGGGAGCCATCTTGGGCTCGCAGGCTGAGACACCTCCCTGTGTGGAAAGGCAGATGCTGCAAAGACTCCTGCTGACCAAATGGCGCCCCAATACCACCTCCTTCAAATAACATTTCAGGCCTGGATTTCTTGAGCTGCCCTCGCTGACTTCAAGGGATGGAATGCTCTTTTGTTTTATGGCATTCAAATAAAAAAGGGAACCTGGAATGCGATGCATTGATGGATAACATCTGAAGGAGACCGTGTCAATGTACTCATTCATAAGCAAAGGACAAGCATTGGGAATTCCGCCCTTGCCAGATGGGTTGCACCTCCCCCATTGTAGTTGGAAGAATAGGCCTCAAGGAAACACCCTGTTCTCTCCCCCTGCCTTAAATTTATACGCTAATTAACTTGAAAACAATCTGCAAGATTGAGGAAATCACTGCTTTGCTGATAAAAACACATTGTTGTTCAAATTATGCTTACTGATAGGATGTCATTCATTGATGTAATGTCACTTACTAACTGTAAACAAAATACTGGGGTCAGTAGGGCAGACACAGGCACCTGCCTGGTTCCAGAAACCACGCAGTTCTCTTGAGTCGTTCATCGGGCCGACACCGTTCATCCTTTGGGGACTCCTGGACATGCCGGAGCTGGACTCTGGCAGTAGAGCCGAGATTGAACCCAGCATGGTGTGACTTTCAGAGAGTAAACTCTGGATCTCAAAGCCGCTTTTGTTGGTGGCGAGGCCTGGATGGTAATTTGGGTCTCCGGAGACTGTTGGGCCCAAATGTTCCTTCTTTCACACCATTCCGAGTGGCTTTTCCAGTGCTAATTGACGCATCAAGACCTTGACAGAGAGCAAATCTATCCAAGCCGGTTGCTCATCCTAGATGTCTATGAAAAGCTATGCTCCAAAAGGCAGAGATGTGGTTTGTTTTCGCTAGCACATGACAGGTACTCAGCACACATCTGCTGGCTGGCTGAATGAATGAAGGAATGTTGACGGCAATTAGAGAATAGAAACCCAGGATTGTCTTTTCCAGAATGTTGGAGCCGGACAAGAATTCTGGGCTCACTCAGCACACATTCAATAATAAAATTAGAAATGCTATCTTTGTTCTATAGACTGAAGAACCCAGGGTCAGGAGGTGGGGTCTGCTGACTTACTCTGCCCAGAAGGCAGTACAGAGTCCAGGAACAGGCATTTGCCAAAACACCAGGGCGTCCCAATGTGACTTCACAAATGAACGGTGCCCTGAGACACTTGGTGAAACGAAACGAATAAGTTTGTGAAATTCAGTGCATATCAGCACACTCAGGGCTCTCAGAACCCTGAGGTCAAAAGTCTGGTCACCTTGTTTAACCCACCCCCTCCCTCCAGCATCTCTGACCTCAGAACCGTCCCCACCACAGCTGCAAACTCATCGTAGGAAGTAGTGTGTTCCAGCATATTCTTAAAACTCGGTGGTGACTGTGGCTTCTTGCCCACCAAGACCTGTTCTCTGCTGCACGGGCAGGGTCCTGAACCTTACAAATGGCACCGAGTCTGAATCAGACTCATGGAGACCAAGAGGAAGAAACGCTTCTGCCTGAGCAGATCGCTGGTAGACAGACAGAGTCAAGAGCAAGCCCTCACGCCTGGCTTGGCTTCGCCAGATGGCAAAGAGCATCCCCACACAGGCACTCCACACATACCAAGCAACAAAAGTGTGACTGGCACCAGGCAAGCCCTACAGAGTACACAGAGCAGTGAGCCGCTCCGATCAAACCCCAGCCCGCTAAGACCTTACCCTTCACTGGGTGAGAACAGCAGTAAATGATGAAACATACATGGCAGTCAGGTCTTTGAGGCAAAGGAGAATGTTTGCAAAGGCAGGGAGTGCTGTTTGGACGAGGGTGCTTGGGGAAGGCCCTTCTGCTAAGGTGACGTCTGCGCAGAAACCTAAAGGAAACAACCAGGCTCTCGAGTGGTCTGGGGGCATAGACCTCCAGGCAGAGGAACAGCCACGTACAAAGCCGTGAGGCAGGTGTGTGCGTGCTGGGATGGAGACGGAGCAAACATCCAGATGCTCAAAGTGTGGCAAGGATGGGGAGGAGCCCCGCGTCCCAGCATCCTTCCAGGGCTGGTCTCATCGTCTTGTGACCCGTTTAACCACCAAAAACCCCAAGCTGAGAAGGACCCTGCACTTGGATTAACTCTCTGCTGTCATCATTCTGCAATTCCTAACAGTTCTGGAAAGAGGGGGTCTCACATGGAATTTTGCACCAGGCTCCACAAACTGCACAGTCTGCTGCTTGCCACACCATCCATGGAGGACCCTCAAGAACAATGCCTGTATTGCTGGGGGAAGTGCTCCCCACTTTGTCCTGTTTTTAAGACCCTTTCTTCCCCACTTATTAGACGGTGATGACAAGAATCCCACAGGAGTTCAAGGCGGGGTGGGGGGGGCGGGTGGCACCATTTTTTTTTTTAATGTTTACTGGAGCTTTATAAAGAAAACAAGCAGCTTGTGTCGGGGCCGGGACCTCCAAAGTGCTGCCAACTCTTTACCATCGCATTAATAAAGGGAATGGGGAGTGTGAATAATTCAAAAGAGCTGATGAAAATCTCCAGTTCTCGAAGGCGGCCTGTGGCTTTTAGTTTTCTCCTCCCCTGCATAGTGTCCTTAATTGTGAATAAGCTGACTGGTAATCCTGAGGCTGTACAACCTGAGCCATGGGAAAGCGAACTCTCCACTCCCGAGGAGAGCCGCTGCAGGAGGAAGCACCGGGAGGCGGTTACAAGCTGACGTCCCTCACCACCAACTCTCCCCTTCCCCATGACCCCCCGCCAAGCATCAGGGACACACTCTCCGGTCTGCGGCAGTTCCCTCTAAGAAAATGACAATCCGTGAGTGATGGTGCCACCAAAGCTGCACCTAATACACAAACAGTTCTGCACACACCTTCTGAGGGGTCTCAGAACTTCCATAATCCCTCTGTGGGCCCCAGGTAAGAGCCCCCCCTCCCCGGAATTAGGAATGGGGTGCATGGCAAGGAACTGGCCCAGCACCCAACTGTTGTATCACCAGACATAGCACACCCTAGGAAGGAAGGGGGTAGACTTGGGTCAGTCACAGTGGCTTCTACAAAAATTAGGCCACCAAGTTGAACCCCAGCAATTAGGTCCAGGAGATTACAAGCAGGAAATTCACATTCCCTGCCATCTTTAGATAGACTTTTTTATTACTTGGGGCTCTCTCCTCCCGAGGCAGTGGGATTCAGGATAGGACTTGAGGCTGTATGTATGGCCAAGAAGACAAGCGCAGGAGAACCTCAGGCCTTTAAGTGAAGGAGCTGGAACAAAGGCCAACATGCACGGAGCATCTTTTGCTAATCACTGTTCTAACCACAGAACATGTACTACTACCTCACTGGAACCCAACCACCTGAGTTAGAGTCCCTGACTGTCATCCCCATCTCACACACGAGGAGACGGAGGCCCGAATAAGTTAAACCACCTGCCGGAAGCCACACAGCCAGTAAGCAGCAGGCTCAGGACTTAGAACCCTGGCTGACGGGCCCTTCTTCACTAGCGTTGACCATAACGGGATCCCACGTATATTCCACCCACAGGGGCCCTCCCAAGTCAGCAGGTCACCAACAGTTCACTACAATAGGGATCAATGTGTGAGAAACGAGGCCCACGGTCCATAAAGAGAGTACCAGCTATTTCCTGGGAGGGCCCCTGGGGGGCTGGTTCAGACAAAGGGATACAGCTGGGGGGACTGGACAAGGTTTAAAATTCTGATAATGATCTGATACACCTAGCAAGCAACAGACATGAAGAGAAATTCCATTTAGTCAGCTGGGTGTGACGTTTTTTAGGAAAAGGAAAAGAAAAGGTTTCACTTGCAGCCACCTGATACCACCATCTAAAGGGACTTTGGCTTCTGCAGGAAGAATTAAATCCCACGGATATGCTTACATTGCTGAAGGAAAATCCATCTCCTTCTCACACTGATCTCTGGCAAAACCTGAAGGGCCTCTGAGCTGCCCACAGGTCAGGAGGACACGTGTGCCCTAGAGAGAGGTTCACGCCGAAGAGACTGAGGAGCTCTGGGAGGTGAACGGCTAAGGCACAGATTCTGCCCCAGACACAGAGGGCCCAGGATTTGCAAGTTCTGTTAAAAACCGTTCACGCCAGAAGGGGGCACTGTTACCTCTAAAACTCCCCGTAAGCTCCATCCAGGTCCTAAGACAGGTTACCTGAGCTGATAAAGGAAGCTCCTACCAGACCCTTCCCAGTTCCTTCATGGGATTAAGGGCACATCTTTCAGGTTCCGTATCACAAACGAGGCTCCCCATCACTCACCCCTGAGGACTTTACTTCCTAAATTGATTATTCCCTTCCCAGATTTCTTCTAAATCGTTGCTATTTTTACATCTACTGCTCTACTGAAGTCTGTCATTTAACTAAAAGAAGAAACAATATTTTAGAAGAACAGCGAAAAAAAAAAAAAAAAGAAACCATTTCTTCAGAGCCCTGATCTGGGATAGCTACCTCACTAGCCCACACTGTTTGTACCTGTGAGACATAAAAGACAACATTGCCAAGTTGTGTTCTGAAGGAAACGGGGATTTATTTCTTCTTGGTTTTTATTTAAAGCGTGTTTTCTTTTCCTTGGGTTAAAAAGTCGCTCCGGCTGGCTTTCTCTTGTCGGGAGGCTTGCCTCTCTTATAAGAGACAGTGATTCATCAATTCCAGTAGTTCTTAAACTGCTGTGAGCCTGAGCCCCGCACGCAGGGGTGATAAAACGTAGTCTCCTGGATCCCACAATGGTGCAGGGAGCAGCCTCCGAGCCTCCGCATTTCTAACAGGCACGCAGGGAACTCAGACCTCTCTCTGCAGAACACAGCAGTTCGGAACTGTCATCTCCAACTCACGCTGCCCCAGAGCCACATGTCCGCCTATCCCCTGCGCGTTAGGCTGAAGCACGGTCCACTCCCCGACAGCTTCTGCAGTCCACAGCGGAGTCCTAGCCCTGGATTTGCTCTGCTGGACTCCCTACCGCTTTCTCTATCTCTCTGTCCTGGTTTCTGTAGTGCTCTGTGAAACATGGCTCGGCGGAAATTCACGGGATTTCTGTGCAAAACACGAGCTATCACTTTGTGACTTACTTCGCTCATTTGTGAAAGGCAAGCACTGAGCGCTAAGTTCCCTGCTTCCCTCCTTGTCATCTGAGGGAGGGCACCCCCGCCTTCCCCCGTGCCTCCCATCACTGCACTAGCCAGCACCTGAAATAACTTTCTATTTATCTCTCGCTGGAAGGTGAGCTCCTTGTAGCCTGGGCATCTGACCTTGAGTCCTTAGCACTTGGCAAGTAGAGTCTTGATGCCTGTCTGATTGAAGAATGAGACTGAACTATGAGTTATCTCAGGAATGATTATGAAATGGTGAAGAGAGCATGGCAGGGCATACGCGGTTCTTAGAGACCTGTCTCAGAAGGGGCGCACTGTTATCAGCACTGCTGTGTAATAAATCACCCCAAAACGTACTGGCTTAAACGTGCAGGTGGAAAATTTGGCCTGACCCAGATGGGCTGCCCCGCGTCAGGTTTGGTGTGGCCCTTCTCTTGGCTGAGTTTGCTCAGCAGGTGCAGTTGGCTGGTGGTCAGCTGGGGCTGGCTACTGTATGACGGCCTGGGCGGCCCTCACAGGGCAGCGCAGGCAACGGGGGCTTCTCTCCACAGGGTCTCTCATCCTCTGGCAGGCTAGCCCAGGTGTGTTCACGTCACGCCAGAAGGCTTCCCAGAGCAGCAGAGGGGTGACCCCCAAAGCTCAAGCACTTTCCGGTCTCTGCGCAGGGTCGCGTTTGCTCGCATCCCATGGGCCAAAACAAGGACCTAGAGCAGTCAGATCCAGGAACTAGAGCCAGGGCTCCTCCCCTTGATGGGCGGGGCTGCAAAGTCGGGGGCAGGGCATGCGCAAGGGAAGGAAGGACCTGGGGCATTTCCGCAAATGCGCATACGCGCACATGCAAGCACAGTTTTCCTACTCCCTTCCTACTGCTGAGTTGCAGCAGTGTGTCTGCAGGGGAGTTGGGACGGGGAGCCCTTGGCCGCTTAGCCATGTTCCAGCTATAACTGTAAGCACTGGGGGAGGGCAAAATGAATTTTCTCTGTTCCAAGAATTTTGTCCGTTCTGCCGAGTCACCCGTTCATGCTCCCACCAGCAGAGCCTGGGCGGCCGCTTTCCCGCAGCTTCTCCAACAGAATGTGTTACCAAACTTGCAGATCTTCGCGAATCTCAGATTTTAAAAATGGTATCTCAGGATAATCTTATTTGCATTACTGTTTTTTTCTTTCATTTTTGAGAGAGGTCGAGTCTCTTTTTTATGTTTAAGAACCGTTTGCATTTCCTCCTCTGTGAATGATGTGTTCATATTCTTTGACCATAGTTGTTGGTCTTTTTTATATTAATTTCTAGGAGTTCTTAGCACATAGTTTTGAGATTAGCTCCTTGTGTGTGACATGAGTCATAAACATTTTCTTCTTAGGGAATCTTGATGACGGACACCACACGAGCCACCAGGGGCTGTCTTCCTGTTTGAAATGATGCTCTTTGTCAGAAGTGCAATAGAGGTTACACCTAGTTAGACGCTAGGCCATTATTTGCCCTGTCCGTCACCTCATTTAATTTTTTTTCTGTTTGCATTACTATTTCTTTTTTTCCTCCCAGGTTTAAAAAAAAAAGAACTTTTTTTATTTTGAAATAATTATAGATGTTGCAAAATAGCACAGGGAGTTCCCACGTACCCTTCACACAGTTTCCGCCATGGTGCTGTGTGCTGGGATTAAGTACAGTACAATATCCAAACCAGGATACTGACGTCGGCACACTGCGTGTATGGCTCCGTACCACTTTATCACGTAGGGAGGGTCACGTAACTCCCCAGCAGTCAGGATCCTGACCTGTCTCATCTGACTGCAAACACCGCCTTGATGCCATCCATTCCTGTAAGGACAGGAGCTACTCCCTTGCACCCTCTCATCCCCAGCAACTGCTCATGCCATTTCCTTTCTGACCTATTTCTTTTTCTTGGTACGCTCATCATCTTCTGAAATCTTCTCTAATGTTCCAAGTACAGGGTCCCATGTAAAATTTGTTTACTTGAATCTGGGAAACTCTCAGTGCGACCCTGGGACCCCAGAATGTCTTGGTCATCGTCATCCCGTTCCTGTGTTCTCTCACTCCCTCCAACAGGCACCCTTCCGGACTGAGTTCAGGTGCCGGACAACTGCTTTCATCCCCCAAGTCTTCCGGTCAAACCCTTCTCTCATTCCAATACAGGTGTGACCCTCCCAGCCCCCAGAGGTCTGAAAAAGCCACTTCCTGCTCCCTGGCTGGCTGGAGTCACTGATCTACCAAAAATCACAAGGTAGAACTAAAACAAAACCAAACAAAAAACAAATCAAAACACCTTCAAATCAAACAGAAGCCGTAAGAAAAGCTCAGCCCGCTGTTAGCAGGCAGGGTATGGAGAGCCCTTTCTCTTCCAGTGTCTCAGTGGGGGAATTTATCTCTGGTAGAGGTAGTTTGTTGTGGCAAAGAAACCTGGCAAGAGGGACTCCGGGGAATTGTGTCTGAAGTGCAGCAGGGCTGCTACCAGTACGGTGGTTTTGCATTTATTGATTTAGTACACAGACCTTCTGGTTTAGGAAGGGTCTAACTGCTTGTTAATCTTTTGTTTAGAATCTTTCCATTAGAGAGTGTGTTGTTGTCATAAAGATGAAAGTCATACCTGAGTTGAGACAAATAATAACGAGGGCAGGGAGAAAGCAGGACAAGAGCCAGAGCTGACCCCGTTCTGCAGAAGCTCTCATTACCTGCTCTGCCGTCAAGAACACAGGGACCCTTGACCTGCCGGCTGCAACAGGCTCGGCTTGATCCTTTAGGATGGAGGCCCAGAGAAAACACTGTCCATGAAAAACAGTCTCCTGGGCAAATGAGTGGCCACCGCAGGGCCATGGCAGCAGCACGATTTGCAGCATAGATGGTGTGACCTCCAGGAAGAGATCGGAGGTATTATGAATCTTGATTGTAACTATTGTACAAAGTAGAGAGACGGAAGCAAGCTGAAAGCTGCAGGAAACAGCCTCTCAAGAAATTCTGCTGCATGTGGCTGAAGAGAAAGAAAAACAAATGCGAGTGATCCATGATGTCTGATAGGATGCAGGCGCCGGTCACGGAAATATTTTACCGCTTCGATCCCACCCTGCCTTGGCTTCATGCTTAAACAGCTTCATCTGTCCCGAGGCCACCTCTAAGCCCTGGATCCTCTGGGTCCTTACCCAGCACGCTGGGCCCACTCCCTGTGTCCGAACTGGGGCCCAGCTGGCTGCAGTGATGGAGGAGCCTGCAGTTCTTCACTCCACCTTCATCACCTGGGTTTCACCTGGCTGACTCGCTGGCTTCCCTTTCAACGAAGATGTGGAGCGTTGGTATTCTTAGCACACGGAAGGCTGAGTCTAAGGTACGGGCTTGCAAATGGCACATTTTGGAAAACAGTTTGGCAGTTCCCCAAAATGTTAAACATGGAGTCGCCATATGACCTAGCAATTCCACTTCTAAGTATATTCCCAAGCAGACTGAAAACACATGTCCGCACAAAAACGAGCTACGCAATACTCGTAGCAGCATGATTCCTAATAGTCAGAAAGTGGAAACAACCCAAGTGTCTAACAGCTGATGAATGCATTAAAAAATGTGGTATATCCCTACAACGGAATAGGACTTGGCCATTGAAAGGAATGACACGGGGATAAACGCTACAGTGCAATGAACCTTAAAAACATGGTAGGTAGAAGAAGCCACAAAAATCACGTAATGTCTTATTCTATTCATATGAAACAGAATGGGCAAATTCTAGATGCAGAAAGTAGGTTAGTGGTTGCCATGAGCTGTCAGGGTAAGGAATGATGGAGAGTGACCACTAAAGGCTGAGAAGTGTCTATTGTGGGGCGATTAAAATGTTCTAAAATTAAAAACGTTCTGATATAGTTGCACAACTCTTTCAATGTTTGAATATGCTAAAAATCACTGAACTGCATACTTTAAAAGGGTAAGTTTTATGGCATATGAATTATATCTTAATAAAGCTGCTAAAAAAGAAAAAAGAAAAAGATATGGGCTTGCCCAGTACAGTAAAGACCCCGTGAATGAATGCCTACTCAAAAAATTACTACGGGGGGAAAAAAGTCAAAGCAAAGTTAAGGAATATCTTTCCAACTTTGGAAGATGAGCTAAAGTAATTGCTCTCTCTCCTATTTATTATAAATGATAATGAAGAGCCCCAAGTCCATCTTTTAGTATCTCCTGCATTCAGAGCACGAGCCACTGCTTAGTTATTCATTTTCTGATAGTCAGGAAAATCAGATGCAGGGGGATGAAGTCAGCTACTTCCTAAGCAGCAGAGCTGGGATCAGAACCTGGTCACTTCATGAACCACTTATTCCAGAAGGATTTATGTGCCTACTATGCACACAGCACCTGAAGTTCTCAGTTTTCAAGGGCTCCTACTCTAATAAGGGAGATGTGAACATTTTAAATAACACAAGGCAAAGCTCTCGAGGAGGTCGTTTTTACAAATAGATGGCACTGAAGTAAAGGAGACAGTGACCCTGTGGGATCTGGAGAAAAAAAGAATGTACTTCAGGAGAAGGTAATGCCCAAACTAGGCTTAGGGTCTGGAAGCATTGATCGGATGAGTAAGTCCAGGGCAGGCGTCTGTTCACATTACGGGTAAGTTCCCCACGTGAGGGCCTGGCTTGACATGATCTAGGGAGTGTGGTGACCAGGGAGTGTGGTGACAACAGGGCCCCAGGAAGAGTTCCCACAGAAGACGCTGAACACAAGTTCATAAGTTGCAAAGGCCATTTTGATCTTTCGGGGCAACTGATTTATTCTGTTTTCCTTTACTCTCAGGAAACTAGCTCTGCCTTTCCTGGACTTCTTTCTCTTCTCTTTGTATACTAATTAATCAAATACTCAATTAACTCACCATTCAATTAAAAAACTAATCAGGCAAGGTGCTGGGACTGCAAAGACATAGTCACAGACTTGCTCCCATGCAGCTCACGGTTCAGTGAAGAAGCTTTTCTCAAAGCATAGTCCAAAGATCGCATCTGTATGTCCAGTGAAACTGGGTAAAAATATGGATCTCTAGGTCAAATGCTGGTAGGTCTGGGCAGCTGGACCCGGAAACCTGTTTTCCTAAGGAAGCCCCACGTTTCGGGGCTGGTGGCCCTCAGAATACACGTGGATAAACGCTGGCTCCGTCACAATGACACCAGGCTGTGGCAGGGGCTCTAAAGACCCAAGAAGGTGATGGGGGAGGGGGGTGCACAGAGCACGGACAGAGGAGATTTATCTTCAGGGAGATCAATCCTGACATGACTCTTTCTTGGTGACAAGTACTGGGATGGTGGGCAGCTCAGAGACCACCTCAAAGACGAATGCCAGCTTTAACTACTACTGCCATTTCTCCCCCGTTGAGATGACTTAACATGCCCCTGTATCCGACGTGATACCTTCTGACCCAGCTTCTGAGGGCCACAGAGTCTGTGGTCCCCTGGCTCCTCTGTGGAGGTACAACTATCTGCCCAGGTGCCCGCCCCACTGAAGGGAAGTGCCAACACAAAGAGAAAGTGACTGACCGTGTGGCTGAAAGGAACTGTAAGTGCAAGAGGGTCAAATGAGAGGAGAGAGAGGCCCAGAAAGGAGCCGAGGAAGAATGAGCCGGTGTTCCTGAAGGACAAGCCACACCCTACCCTAGAGCAGGGCTAGATGCTCCTAGGCAGAAACAGGTTTCCCGCATGGAAGACTAGAACACCGGCTTCGGTGTCAAGATATTTCTGAGCTCGAACAACTAAACCAGCTGCATGGGAGCAAGCCCGTGACTGTATCTCTGCGTCCCCAGCACCTCGTCTGCTGTATTTTTAATCGAATGGCGGGTTAATTGAGTATTTGACTAATTGGTATACAAAGAGAATAGAATAGTCCGGGAGATGCGAAGTTCTAGTTTCTTAAGAGTAAAGGAAACAGAATAAATCAAACTGATTTCTGGACTTGAACAAATAGCTTAATCTTTCCGGGGCTCCCCAAATTTTCTGCTCTGTAAAATCAGAATATTAATATCGATCTTAGTCTACTGGAAGAATAAAAAGAAAAGTTCTAGCAATAGATCTTTGCACAGAGTAATTAATGTACCTCCTTTCTTCTCCTTCAAATTGTGGGTTTTAGAGGGTCAAGTCTCACATAATTTCCAAGATTAGTAATAGGAGATAATTTAATAAGTGTCCACTAAATGGGGGCCACTATTCTCAGCATCTGAATTGGTGAAATTCTTTAGTCTTATTACCCTTACTTTTCAAGGGGGGGGGCTCATCAATTACAACAATTGTTGTTTATTGTACACCCACCATGAAAAGTAACGGAATTCCACCTCCCTTACCCTACTCCCAAAACATTTTCTCCACTCTCTCTCTTTTTTACTTCCCTCCTATATTTTCTACCAGCCACATCCTACCAAAAAAGAACTCTCTGATGAGCAGGAGGAAGATGAACTTCGAATGTTATCTTGCATGCTTTTCATTAGAAGAAATATCAAACCCTCTTTAATCCCTGGCTCATCGCCACTGAGTGTTGTGATGGCCACTCGCTTTAGCAACCCGAGCCCTTTTCTCTCTACCATTCTCGTTGCTTACGTGGTCCCTCAGGTTACACCAGCACCGTGGGAATCACAATGCCAACCACTAAGGTCGATCCAAACACAATAGCTAAAAATCTTCCTAATTTACTGTGGATACCTCATTACCTACAGGAATCCAGTCAAGGGCATTTATCAAGTGGGCACCTGGTGCCAAAAATGAGAGTGGGCAATGAAATACACAGGAGACAAAAAGTAGCCTTATGTGTAGGGCTGCTGGCAGGGCAGAGTGCACCAAGTACCCAAAAGGAAAGAGGACATGGTTCACAGCATGCTGTGGAGGTTCTCACTCTGAATGAAAAGGTAGGACTTCCAGAGGGGAAAGGAGTTTGGCTTTGCTTCTTTCTTTTGAGACCCTGGAGTAAAGACAAGATGGGCAGGGCCATGGCAGCCATCTTGCAACCATGAAGCAAGAAGTATGGAGACAAAAAGCCAACACACTAAGAATGGAAAAAGATGGAAAGAATCTGGGGTCTTGAGGATACTGTGGAGTTGCTGCAAAGGCACTGGACTCTCTACCTCCTTATGGCCTAGAACTTGGCAAACCAAAGATGTTCACTTCCTGTTGGGCAAGACTGTTTCGATGAGGCATTTGTTTCAGCTATCAGATAAGCCTCCTACTGGCACCATTTTTATATTTTCCCAGCAAACTAAAAACGAAGACCAAACAATCCAGGGGGGAAAATGTCCTTTTATCCCAGGCCTCAGATGACCTCAGCTCACCAGTATTGAGAAGTTAGGTGTGTTTGCCCTCTTGTGCCCCTGAAGTCAACTGTGTCAGTTTCATAGTACCCAGACCTCCCTCGGGTACATGGAGAATCTGAATCTTCAAGCACAAGACCCATGGTCTGAAAGCTCCCTTGGAGACACACTTTGAAGCATATCCAAGTTTGAGAAATACCAACCTGCATGACGGATCAAGACTCTGCTATGATCATTTGGTTATCTGGCCTTTTTTCTCTGGACTGGAGGACGGTACCTTATTGTCTGGCCATCAAGCACCACCCTGTGCACAGCAAGAATTCAAGCACTGCCGAGACTGGCCATCCTGACCGTCCCCCCGGTCCTTGAGGGCACATACGGGGCACCTATGTCCAGCCTCACCCCTGACCTTCTAGCAGACACACCAGGCTGGGAGACGGGAGGCTCACGTGTCGTGTCCTGACTGCCCATCAGCATCCTCATCCGGAACCTGAGACCTGACCCCATCAAGTCAGAAGCGCTGCCCTTGTGGACAGCTAGACACACGTACGGCACTATCATGCAAAGTTACACATCAATTAATCCTTCAGCTATCCGGGGTCGATGTCATTGTGACTGCCCCTTCCTTTTGAGGAGCCTAGAGACTAACTCACTGGCTCAAGGTCGCGCAGCTAGAAAATGGCAAGGAGACCGTGAATACGGCCCTGTGCTGGTTTTGGGATCGTGCGCTGCCACCCCAGACCGAGAGCCCGGTAAACGTGGGATCTCACGTCCTGGAGGAACACAGACCACGGGGCTGACGGAGGTAAGCCTTGCTCGCAGCCATGATTACCCGAAAGGACAGCCGCTAATTCCCTGAAAGGCCATCATCGGAGAATCAGTCAGCCTCGGCTCTAGGTCTCGGAGGACACAACGCGAAGCAGGGAGAAGACGACAGGCAGCGGTCTAGGCTTACATAAGCTTTGCTCAAGATGTCCAGAAACAGAGAAGACGGTCTTGTGAGGTACGCTTCCTTCCAAAGATGCACGCAACAGAGGCTGAACACCTGCCTGCAAGGCAGCGATTATACGGAAGGGCCCGAAGCCTCCGGAGTGCCAACGTGGTCCAGAAAGCCATTTTAGCATAATTATGCCATGAACGTAGGCGTAGCAGTGGTATGCACCTCTGGTCTGCTTGGCACATAGTAGGTGCTTCATTAATGCTTACTAAATCAATGAATGAACAAAACAGAAATGAGAAGGACCACCAATGTCTTTTTTTTTTTTTTTTTTTAATGTTTTATTTTATTTTTGAGAGACATAGAGACAGAGCATGAGCAGGTGAAGGGCAGAGAGAGAGGGAGATACAGAAACCGAAGCAGGCTCCAGACTCGGATGAGCCGTCAGCACAGAGCCCGACGTGGGGCTTGAACCCACAGACCGTGAGATCGTGACCTGAGCTGAAGTCGGCCGCTTAACCAACTGAGCCACCCAGGCGCCCCCCACCAATGTCTTTTAATTTAACTTCATCGCATGCTAACTATATTAACCTAAGCCTTCCTTGTGCGAGATCTAGGAACTTGTTAATAATCTCTTAGTGTCCCATTTTCCCCCACCTACCACACCTGTCATACTTGTCTCTGTCCCCGCAGGCTCTAGGCCGGGTTTCTGCAGGCAACAGATGGATGCACAGATGTGTGTGTAAGTCCTGCAAAGGAGGAGACTGGAAGCCCCAGTTATGAGGCCCCTACTCTTGTGCCAATGTGTGTGTGTCTCATGGAGCACGTCCAATAATCCAGTACTAACACCCTAGGGCAGAGACTTCTCATCCCCAATTACAGATAAAAACACTGAGGTGGACTGTGGTCACTGGCCCAAGAGTAGGCAGCTCTGGTGGCCTGGCTCTTGTTTGCAAGTGCTCATCATTGCCATTATTCATGCTTGCTTCAGTTCTAGGCTCATCATCCCCATCCCCTCCTGATGTTTCCAAGACATGACGTCAAGACTGTGCTGATTTCTTTACGTTTATTTATTTTGAGAGAAAGAAAGAGAATGTGCGCAAGCTTGAGCGGGGAGAGGCGCAGAGAGAGAGAGAGAGAGAGAGAGAGAGAGGGAGAATCCCAAGCAGGCTCCACGCTCAGTGCAGAACCCAACACAGGGACTCAATCTCAGGAACCATAAGATCATGATCTGAGCCAAAATCACAAAGAGCTGGACGGTGAACGGACAGAGACACCCAGGCACCCCAAGACTGTGCTGATTTTCAGAATGGAGAAGAATTCAGTCCTAAGACCCTTTCCCCTTGTACATACCAAAGATACATGCTCGGTTCTAAGTGCCAAGCGCAGCGGTCAGCACAACTGGGCGGAAAAGGCTGCTGGAAAACGCCCAGTTATTAATTCACTGGGAGCGGACACGAAGAGCAAGAACTGTATGCCGAAGAGCCAGCACGGAGCAAGACGCGGCACAGGTTAGAGTCCACGACGCGCTCGTTGAACTCGAATGCTTGGTTTCAAGGTCTTTCAGTGGGAGAAATAAAGGTAAAGATATTTAGAACAAAGAAACATCGAGCAGATGTATCTGCTGGAGGGACAGACCATTTTAGAGATGGTGGTAAAAAACAAAAAACCAAACAAACAAAAAACAATACACAATTAAGCATCCCAGGAGGAGAGAGGGACTGAGGTCCAGCCACTGAGCACAGATACCAGTCTTTCGGGAGCTAACAGATGTTCGTTTTATAGGCAAAGACAAGAGCCGTTCGGCCTTTTTAGGTAGCTATAAAACTTTGGATAATTTTAAGTTATTCTAATAGCTGCCTGACAATTTTATTAACGTCGTCAGCAGCCGGGTGGCCCTGTCCATGCCTGAAAGAACTAGTCCTCACTTGGGATTATTCTTATCAGCTGAGTCCTATTCAGAACACCTTCCTGTTTTTAAATTAGCCAGACAACGAAGAGGCTGTCTGCCCATATGGCCCCTTGGAAACTTCGCAGCAGGCTGTCTCCACGGGATTGCAGTTCCCTTTCCGAGGCTGACAGGAGCTCTGGAATCAGGCAGTACTCCCTGCACCTCAGCTTCCTAATGCCCTGGGCGTGAAACGCCCAGGCTCTGTGGATTTTTGACCAGCAATAAGCAGGATAATGTACTGACTGACTGTCACTTGGTGTTCAATAAATGTTAGTTCTTTTCTTCTCATTAGCCTAAAGTCATTTGAAAGAACCTAGGTGGTGAGGCTCCCCATTAAACAGGGATACGAAGCTACGAATTTTCCTGAATAATAATTTTCCTATTTATGATTGTTATTAGCAAAATGTTTATGCCATACGGTGTCAAGAACTATGCTAGACGTTGGTGTTACAGGATTTAAGCTCCCAACAATTCCCTGAGACACTAAGTATTGTCATCTCCGTTTTATTTCCAAGAACAAAGAAGCCCAGAACCACTTACTACCTTTCTTAAGACCCAAAGTTATTTGTGTGTTCCTTTTCTGCCTCATCTGTTTCTTATATATTCCTTTTTTTCATCTGTCCAAACGGACCTCTGACTTTTATAGTAGAGATTTTCCTCCAACGTAAACTGACTCTTCACAGTAGATATGAATAAGGCACTAAAAATGGCTTGGCAGCTTCAAGTTCATGGGTAAGCCTTTTTTTTTTTTTTTTTTAACTCCCCCCCGCCCCGCCCCCAGGCCAGCTTTACAGAGATACAACAGACATGCACTCTCAAGTTTAAGGAGCACAAGGTATTGACTGGATACATCTATAAATTGCAAAATGATTACCACCATAGTATCAGCTACCACCTCCATCCGGTCACACAGTTGCTACTTCTTTGATTGTGGTGAGAACATTTCAGATCTACTCTCTTAGCACTGTTCACGTATGATGCAGTGTTGTGAGCTAGAACCACCAAGCCATGGCGGACATTAGATGCCCCAAACTTCTTAATCTGATAACTAGACGTTTGTACCCTTTGACCAGTATCTCCTGTGGGTGGACTTCTTGGCTGTTGGCCTTCACTCAAGGGTGATGAAGCACGCCCCGGTCTCTTATTGGGTCCATGAGTCAGCGTCTAGTCAAGGAACAGGAACGCCACACAGAGGACCCTTAGTAACAGGTTGCTAGCTAGATATGGGGGGCTGGAAAAGCCAAGAGGACAATACTGAGATGTCCCATAAATAGCACCTGTGACAAGTGCCGTTCCTAGAGCCGGCACAACAAAGAGAAGGGAGGAATTGGGATTACTAGAGTTTAGGAGCTAGGAAGGGAGGCCCCCCTCAGACCCGAGGCCCAGGCCCCTGAGAAGGAGGTACCACAGTGTGTGGGTGTTGGGAGGGGACAGACCAAAACTGGAATGAACTGCACACTCGGGTGAGGCAGCCCTGCGACAAACAGACTGCAGGCCAGCAGGAGCAAGACCCTTCTTCTCTCTGGCCTCAGTTTCCCTCAAGTGCCTCTGTTCACGGAACCTCACAGGAGCCACGGGCAGGACTGAAATGTTAGCAGAGTCCCAGCCCCAGCACTGCAGAGCAGAGCACACACGGCTGGGTTTGCAGCTGAAAGCAGAAACGTAAAATGACCTCACATGAGCACACGGGGTGTCCCCAACGTCAGTGCCAGACTCCTGGGCTGGGACCTTTCCTTTCCCCACAGACAGCAAGCACTTTCTTGTCTAGAGAGGACAGGAAACCTGCCACACGTCTTCTGAGCTCACGGGAGAGGAGGAGACCGAGGGCTCTTCTCTCTCCAGGACACTGATGTGGAGGCAATCTCCCGACGTTCCCTCCAGCGTCCAGTCCTGACCCCATGTGCGCATGAAGGGGGGCAGTGTCAGAGCCACAGGGGGTGCAGGGTCCCTCATCTGCCTTCTAGATCCTACAGTTACTGATGCCCTTGTCTGTTCTCCTCTCTCATTATCTCTGTTCTTGTGAACTTACATCGGTTTTTATTCCTCTCCTTCCAGTTTAGTAGACTTTGGGAAGGCCCAGAAATAAACTCGTGTGTTCAATCTGCCATGTTGTATAATTCACATTAAAAAAAAAAAAAAAAAAGTATGTCCGGATCTCTTAAAACAAGTGCACAAACCAAACGTGTCCTCTGGACCATCGTCTGCAGCAACTGCAAGGCCTCGCAACTGCTGTCCTCTGAGTACGGGAGAGCCAAAATAATTTGGGTCATTTCGCTTGGGAAGAGAAGGCTGAAGAACAAATTAATGGTGGAGAAGAGACCCTTCGAGGACAGTGTGCAGCTGTTCTCTTGCTCTGCAAACAGAATCAAAGGGCAGGAGCATAAAAGCGTGCCGTGAGGGATTTTAGCCCGACGGCAGAAGTCCCTCCTCACCTGGACTACTGCAGGGGCCCCCACCGCTCTCCTTACCTGCTGCCTCTCCCTCCATTAACGGCCTTCTGTGCTAGGCGTTTGCCCTCTGCCATCTGGAACCTCTAAACACAACAGAGCATCCGTCCGATCATTTATCAATTAATTCTAGAATACGAAACCCGCCAGGGCCATGCCAAGCACTGGGGAGACAGGGGTAAGACCGACAGATACGGTCCCTTCGCCTCGGTGCTTAGTGCTTCGCTAGAAATGAAGGCCAGCCAACAAGCATGCTAGCAAAAAGTCATTCTGATCTGGGATTAGGTCTCTTATTTTCATCTGCTTCCACAAATAAATCTTGCCTACGTGCCGGGTGGCTGGCTCACCCCCGTGTCAGAGGAGACACACACAATCCTCGCCGAAACACTCCTTGAGGCTGCTGCTCTGGCATGACGGTTCCCATACACTCCCACTTCTACACCGGAGGGCTAATGGAGTAAATTCCAAAGGCCATCTAGACACCGCACGAGTTTCCTAATTGCTGTAACAATCGCCACAAACTTCGTAGCTTGAAGCCAAACGTATTAGCTCACGGTTCTGGAGGGAAGCATGGGATCTGACTAGGCGAACATCAAGGAGTCGGCAGGGCTGCTTTCTTCTGGAGGCTCCGGGAGCGGAAAAGGGTTCCTTGCCCTTTGCGGCAACCAGGGTGCCCGCGTTCCTTGGCTGGTGGCCACGCCTCTGTCATCAGAGCCGTTACTCCGGCCCCGCTCCTGACCACGTCGGTTCTCTCCACCGCCAGCCGGCTCTGGCTCCTCCCGTAAGGACCCTCTCCACTGTTTCTCCTCTTAAGGCCTCTGACACCAGATGCGTGGGACCCTCCCTCACACCAGCCAACTCTCCAGACACCAACCGTCCTACAGCCCAGTCAACTCTGACACTGCCCGGAGTCAGCCCAGACCCCACAGCTTTCAGGGCTGAGTCTCACAAGACTGCCCCCACTGTGGACACAAGTCGCCAGTACTGGGTTCCTGGGTTACTCATGCTTCTGTCCAAAATGGCTAAGAAGTCATGGGTCCCCACCACCCTCACTGTTCGAGTTCGTCACCTGCTAGAATGAATGATTCACAGGACTCAGGAAAGCAGGTTAGAGAAGAGGGCACAGAGAGAGGGAGACACAGAATCCGAAGCAGGCTCCAGGCTCCGAGCTGTCAGCACAGAGCCCAGCTTGGGGCTTGAACTCATGAACCACGATATCATGACCCGAGCCGAAGTTTGGACGCTTAACCGACTGAGCCGCCCAGGTGGCCCAACATTTTACTTTCTTACCACCAGTTTACTCTAAAAGGTTTAACTCGTGAACGGTCAAATGGGCGAGATACACAGGGGAAGATGTACGGGCAGGGGCATAAGAGCCCATGCCATCTCTGGGTGTGTTACCCTCCCCGCATCTCCGGGGACTCACCGACCTGGAGGCCCGTCAAGTCCCAGGGTTTTACGGAGGCTTCGTCACACAGACACGAGTGACTAAATGACAGGCTGGTGATGAACTCAGCCTCCATTCCCTTGCCCTTCGGGAGGCAGGGGGCCTGCAGGGCAAGGAGGCTGAAGGCTTCAATCCTTCAACTACGCCTTGGGGCTTTCTGGCTACCAGCCCCCTCCTAAGCTATCTAGGGGCTCACCAAGAGCAGCCTCATTAGAATAAAAGACATTCGTATTACCCAGGAAATTCCAAGAACTTTAAGAGCTCTGTGTCAGGAACTTGGGACAAAGACCAAATGCATATATTTTCTGTATATCACAGACACTCCGTACATTTTGAGCTCACCCATTAGCACCCAGGACAGTCTCTCCATCTCAATACCCTTAGCTTAACCGCATCTGCGAATTCCCCTTTGCCGTACAGGCTCACTTCCACAGGTTCCGGAATTAGGACAAAGATATCTTTGTGGGCATTATTCAGCCTACCATAGGTAGAAAGAAGGGCCTGGAATTCAGACCTGTGTTTTGTGCCTCAAGGTCAAGTGTTTCACCACCTGCGGTGCAGTGCGTGCCAGCTGCCCCATGAGCCCAGAGCTTTAGCCGCATCCACAGTTACTGTCCCCCAAA
Source organism: Paguma larvata (assembly GCA_030068075.1). Classification (NCBI taxonomy): domain Eukaryota; kingdom Metazoa; phylum Chordata; class Mammalia; order Carnivora; family Viverridae; genus Paguma; species Paguma larvata. The sequence goes on along the minus strand of CM057828.1, from coordinate 13,718,463 downwards.
TCTGCCCCGCAAGACCACTCCCCTGCCATCACCACGATGCTCCTTTTGCCTGGAATTCCCATCTACAAACTTCTACTGACCTCCAAAGCCCAGATCAAGGACTTCCTGCTGTGTTTGGCCCCTGCTGCTCCCAACCAGGACTGGTGGTCTATCTTCCTGTCCACACAGCATTTGGCAAACTCCCTGCACAAGCAAGGACCGCATTACTTGCCAGCTGCTTCTGCTGCCTCCTTCCTCTCCACCGATACAGGAGCTCCTTAAGAACGAGAATCTCTCCCCTTTCTTGTGCACTATATGACGTCTTCCACGGCCGACACTACTAGGCACACAGTAGGTGTTGACTCTGTGGTCCTGAATTGCAATTAGTTAAAAAAAAAACAAATGAATTGCATTATCCAAGTGGATTGAACCATCTTCCCCAAAGGTTAATGAGAAAAGAGAACCGAACCACATTTTTTTTTTTTCATTTATATTCCCCATCAATTTACTGAGTCCAGTGCTGAGCGTTACGCTAGCTGCTAGGAAGAGAGAGATGAATAAACCCGACACCTGCCTGGGAAGAAAGGAAAATGGGACTTGTGGGGTCCCCTACTATGTGCCAGCCGCTGAGCTTGCCGCCACCACACACGTTAGCTCGTTTAAGCGGAGGTCTGCCAGACAAGAGGGGAACAACCTAAATGAGATCCCCGTGGCCCCTTCCAGCACGTGGATTCTAGAATATGAGTTTATGGTCTCCTCTCTGATTACTGGCAGCCTTGCTGAATTTCAGAATGCTTAATACAGAGTTAAAAGGCATCTTAAGAGAAATTCCAGTCCAATGTTTTTGAAACTAGGGTTTGCCACACATGAGGGGGTTGTGAAGATAATTTAGTGGGTTTCGACAAGCATTTTAAAAATTAAAAATCCTTCAGATCGATTCGAAGAGAAATATAAAAATTCGCTGAACGTAATGAGGTTAAGTATTGTTTTATGAAGATATTATTTTAGTTACACAGCTGTGTGCCTGTATAATGTGTGTGTGTGTACAGATGTACACATACACACACACACACACACACACGCACGCATTTTCCTTTGGCTTGTAATGTAAAATGTATTTCTCACTGTAGGATACAGTCAAAAAGCTATGAAAAGTACTGATGGTCCTATGTCTATACGTAGATACAAGGAGCAGGCTATGCTATGCGATGGACTCCTATTCTGCTCCATTAATGAAGGGCCCAACAGGTCGGCTCCCCAAACCCATGGGTGTCTGCACTTGACACTCAGTCCGCTGCCATCCCTGAGGAGTGGGATGTCCTTTTACCGAAGGAGCCGGTGGAATTCCCACATGAGCACCAGGGGGAAAGCGACCCGCACAGGTTATGTCCTGTTCTATTCCCTAGGCTGTCCTGACAAACTTACATGGAAAACCTTTCAACGGTCTCCAGGAGGGGTCCCTTCTGATGGTCACAATCAAGACGGGATGATCCGGAAATGGTCGAATTAAGTCCCCTGAACTCCTACGATGTGGAAGCCTGAGGAACAAGTCACAGGCTCTGAGGTTCTGCGAACCTCGAATAAAATTCCCATCTCGGCCTCTTGCTGGCCAGGTGGTGACCTCGGGTGCATTGGCTGCACTGAGGCGGTGGGCCCAGTGTGAGGGGGCCACCCCTTCAATCCTGGCAGGCCCCGCACAAAATACGAGCTCCGTAAACACCAACATCTCCCGCCTTCCACTCCCCTTCTCTTTCTACGAATATTTGCAGAGAAGTTAAAAAATAACCACATGCCAAGTACACTAATGAGTCAAGAGGAACAGCTGCTGAGAAAATAGCATTTCTCCTCCTTCGGCAAAAGCAACAGAGCCACGTGAACCTCCATTCTGTGGCTGGGGCGCTGTTTGCCTGGGCCCTGCCAAGTCCCCCCGGAGCTGCGTGCCAGCTCAAAGTTTGGAGACGACCAAGCTCCAGGCCCAGCTCGGCTGTGTGCGCGCGATCCCCCGAGCAGCCCAGGCCTGACCTTTTCTGGTATTTATGATGTCGGATTGGATTCTGATCACTGTTTGAGCTCTTGACACAAAATAAACAGGCTGGCACTTTTCCCCGGGAGGCATGAGTGCCAGGATTCTAATCCTGTCTCCAAACACTACCCTGCCTCACCACCCCACGACGACACAGCCAAGACACAACGTCTCTTTTGCGGCAGTAGCCAGCAGACCCTGGGTCCGGAACGTTCCGGCAGGGAATCTCAGCCTTGGTGGCACGTGAGCCTTATATGAGGAGGTTATGAACATGCCATGCCCAGCGCCCAGACCAGAGATTCTGACTCTTGGTTGGCACAGGGTAGGTCTGAGCACTGCTCTTCTTAGAAAGCTCCCAGATGATTCCAAGCTGAAGCTAGCGTTGCAGACAACCATATTTGGGAGAAAGGAAGGGAAGAGAGAGGTAGATGACTGGGAAGAAAGTACCTGGTTTTCCTAGGAGGCATGGACAGCAGAGAGAGGCTAACTGGCTCATCCAAGATCACACCGCCAGGCCTGGGACTTGAACGCAGGGTTATTTGACTCTCTGTGGCCATGACATCGCACTGTGAACCTAAGTGAGCTTCATACGTGAGCAGCCTCAGGGCTCCAAAGAGAGGGTGAGCATTTTGCTCTTCTTTAGAATACCAAAAACCACTGGAAATGGCCCCAGAATCCAAAACAGAAGGCCTGAATGGGCAAATAATAACACAGCCATACCACAGGATACGAGGAAGCATAAAAAAATGACACGGCACATAACGCTGGAAAACGGTCGCAATGTGGATGTAGTTAAGGAGAAAAAACAATAATGTGCAAACGGTATTAAGAGGAGCCCAATTTTACACAAAAAATAAACAATTTTATATGCACAGAAAAGTGTCTGAAAGGAAATACACTACAATGGTAAAACACCGAACTCTAGGTAGTAGGAACGCAGGAGGAGTTTTATTTTCTTTGTGCTGATCCGACGCGCATTGTTTTATTCATGACACACACATACAAAATGGATCAGTCTAGTGAACCTTAATGATGCCCACGACAGAGCAGTCTGTTCTTGAAAGGATCTAGTAAATTCTTGTTTTTGCCTCTGGAGAAGAAGCTCTTTCACTATTACAATAATGCCCAGAGGGCGTCTTTATGCTGCCTGCCCCCTGTCCTGACCAGAATTCTCTTCCTGTTCCATAAAGAAAATGCATTTTCTTCCTCCAGATTTAAAGGCAAAAACAACAACAAAACAAAACAAAAAGGAAGGGCTGAAGTCATGGGCGTCAGTGCGTCAATAAAAACCTCAGTCAGAGAAACGAATGTTGGGGATGGGCACCTCATGTGTGCCGCCACGGAAAAGCACCCACGGATATTCAAAGCCCACCTCTCGACATTGGTGCTTCCACGCCTCTCTCCAAGACAGAGGTCAGAACCTGGCTTGGGTTTGGAAGCCCACTGTCAGGAGCTTCTCGCTGGGCTGAGCCAAGCCAGCTAGTGGCCGTCCACTCTAGATCTAAATCCTACGGGAACCCTACGTTAGGGCTGACTTCATTCTACACACTGGATCTCCACTCCTGTCTTGGACTGTGTTTCATGCCTGCCTTGAACCTCAGTACTTTAGGCCTCCTTAGAGACTCCAGGGTATCTGTGATTTCCTACTTTATAGGAGCAGATGGGGGTGGGGGTGGAGGTAGGGGTGGGGGTGAGGGTGGGAGGGGGAGTATTCTAGACTCTAAGGAGCCACAGAAGCTGAAGACCTAACTTTGTTTATTCAATAATTAATTTTTTAGCATCTCATAGGCTTGGATTGGGATAGACCTTGAAGGCAGTCTCGCAGGACTTGCTGGTAGATAAATGCAGGGTCGAGAGAGGCATGAAAAGGACTCACGCTTTCTGTGATTCTGGTTCTGCCCCTGGCCGTGTGAGTTTGTTTGAAGACTCACAGACCCGAAAGGAGCATTGAGGTTGTCCAGGCAAATCCATTCACTGTACAGATTCGTTTCTGTACCAGGCACTCAATAAATACTTATCAAAGAATTATCCTTGGATCAGAAAGGTTGCGTGCCTTGCCTAAGGCTAGTAGTAATGACAAAACAGACACCTGTATCCAAGCTAAGTTCTCCTGCAACTTCATCTCACAAATTAAAGAACCTTCTGGACCTTTCTTTAGCGATAGAAAGGGCTAAACTAGATCCCAATCTCTTAACATCTTTCCCGCCCCTATTCCTTCCATGTGAGCACATTGGCAAAGCCACTACCACACTTCCTTTGTTTTCTACTGCTTCCGTACAAGACAGAAAGAAAATTCATCTTTCAATGTGCACCTTTCTACTCTGACAAACACTGATTTATTTTTAAATTGATGTCCCAGGAAGGCACACACCTAATCTGCTTGAATGATGATACAGTTAATTAGGCCAAACAAGGAAGAATGCCCAGGACGGAGCCCAGGCTGGAGGCACTACTTACTAGAAGCTGTGGCCAATTCCTCAGGGAAGAGTAATTTGTAGAAGGGAAGATCAAGGAGATATTCGGTTAGGTCAAATTTTTTAATTTAGGTCACATTTGAGGATAAATCAGCTCCAAAATCTACCTTTTCATTCTAGACAGAATACTCTTCTAAAATACTGAACAAATCTGTTCATGTGCCAAAAATTGACCATGTCTATTACAGGCCAGTCCTGGTCACTGAGGAAGACCCTGTTTGAGACAAGAAACAGTGATGGGGATTTCTGGTAAAGAAGTTAAAAAAGAATATTTTATGTAGAATGGGTTTTACTGGCGAGCGTGCTTCTTAAGACTGTAAGTGACAGATATTTAAATTCACCTAAGAAATTAAAAAAGGGAAATATGCTTCAGGCATGGCTGGAACTAGGGACTATAATACAAGGGAATCTGGGTTCTGTCTCTCTTTTCAAGCTCTCAGATCTGCTTTTACTCCCAGAGAAGCTGCGCAGGAAAGAGGCACCACAGCCGACCTGAGACTTCTCTCTTTTAAAAGGCCTGCTTGCCAAGTTGGGCCTTGGCTGGCACACGTGACCCTGCGTTCCAGGAAGGTTCCCTCTCTTCTCTGGTAAGAATGGCCCATTGTCTAAACTGTGCAAACATTATGATTTCTTATGAACACCTGCTTTCCTTCTGGGAGTATGGGCTAGTAGAGGGTGCCTACGTGACAAGCCCTCAGTAAAGATCCGAGGTGCTGAATTTCTAATAAGCTTTCCTGGCAGAGAGCATTTCACACATGTCACCACAACTCATTGCTAGAGGAATGAATTGTGACGTGGAGAACTGCACTGGGAAAGGACTTCACTCATGTACCTTTTCCTTTGCTGATTTTGCTTTATGATTTTTGCTGAACTTAGTCATAGCCATGGGTATGGCTCATGCTGAGTCCTGTAAGTCATCCTAAGAAATCACAGAATCTGAGGGTGGTCTCAAGGACCCCCAACACAGTGGCAAAATGACTGATGGAAGTTCCAGTCTCACCTCCTCGTAGTTTAGCAACTGGAGTGGAAAATCTTTTCCAGAACCTCCAGAAAAAAATCCTTGGCCTTGTGCTCACAAGTTCTTATTGGTTCAGTGAGGGGCACATGACCACCCTGAACCAATCAATCACCAGAGCCAGAAAGATGTCGGGGGTCCCGCTGCTGGTCAGAACTGGCTCATGCCCTTACCTTGCAGCCAGGGATGGGTCTCCACATCTGAAAATCAATTACGACAAGAAGAGTTTTCAAAAGAAAAAGACATTCTGCTGATGTTTATGGAAGGGGGACATGGATGCTGAGCAGACAAACAGGACTTCTACCACAGTGGAGCATAAGTGTAGTCTATTACAAGGAAGCATCTGCTATAGTTAAGACATCAACTGCCACCAGCATAGTGGCACTGGCACTACCACATCGTATGTAGAAGAGCTGAACCATTTCCTCACCCAGCACATATGCTTCCTCTCCTATTCCCGCCCGATCTGCTAAATTGTGAAACAGGAGTCATTCGCAAATCTCTCTCGTGTACCACATCGTATCTGGAGAGCCATCCAGTGCTAACTGATTCTGTTGTTGCATCCCACCTCTACCTTCGTTCAGGCAACGACCATTCCTTACTTGGATTACCGACATGACCACCTAATTGGATTTGGCTTTTGTTTTTGTACCATCCAGCTCCTTCCCCGACTGCAGCACGCCACCTTTTCCTGCTGTGGACTGACTGGTCTGACTTGCTCACTCTTCCTAGAGACCGTCAACGGCTTCTCACTATCTTCTGAATAAGCCCAAACTCCACGGCGTGGCCTGTCCATGGCAGCCCCTCCATGACCTAGCTCCTGCCTACTTTTCAGTCTTCCATCACATGTCCAACCCATCCTCCTATGTTTGATTCTTTGTACAAATATTCCAGCCATGGGGGACCCCGTGAAGTCTACAGAACATGCCATACTGTTTCATGTCTTCATGGCTTTGGTCCATTTTGTCTTCCTGCCTGAAATGGCCCGTTCCTCTTTTCCTTCATGGAGATATTCTAACTGATGCACAAAATCAAGTTATCTTATGTTGTAGGTGATGTCTCTCCCAGTCCCCAAAGTTAACTACTCTTTCAATTGGTGGCACCACTGTGCTTGGTACAGGCCCTCCTATCTCTCCCCACAGTCCTTTCTCAGGAGCTGTTTGCCCTTCTAATTCTCAGGGAGTGTCCTCTCCCTGAAGGCAGGTGTGCCACCTCAGTATTCTCGCAGCTCAGCACCAACAAGGACCGTGGCTGAAAAACCTGTGGGCTTAGTGACAAAGGAAAGAGGCTATGACTGTGGCCCTGCCATGTGCTAGTGAGGTGATTTGGGTCTGTTATTTAGCCCCTTTAAGTGTTGGGTTTTCACTCTTATAAACTGGAGATTGGACTATCCCTCTATCAGGACTGTTGTGACGAAAGAAGCATATGTATATAGAGCGCCCAGGCTGCATGCACAGTCCAGCCTGTACACAGCAGCTTATAAAAAGGCACATTTTGGGGCACCTGGGTGGCTCAGTTGGTGGAGCATCTAACTCTTGACTTCAGTTCAGGTCATGATCGCGGGGTCATGGGATCGAGCCCTGTGTCAAGTCTGCTGATTCTCTCTCCCTCTGCCCCTCTCTTCCCAGCTCACTTGCTCTCTCGCTCTCTCTCTAAAATAAAATAAAACAAAAATTTAAAAACATTAAAAGGCAAGTTCTCCCAAAAATGTACCGTACTAATGTAAGGTGCTAATAATAAGGGAGAAGGGGGTGCAGGGTATATAGGAACTCTGTACTATCTCCATAATTTTTCCGTATATCAAAAACTGTTCCAAAATTTTAAAGTTCACTTAAAAAAAAAATGCAAGTTCCATCCCTGCCAACCAACCCTCCCTTCCCCCCTTCCTGCTCCCCCAGGCCCTTCAAGGGCTGCCTCCTCCTTTTCTGAAAACCTAGTATCACAACGTTTCAGAAATACAAAGGACCGTTGGTTGGATTTGGGGAATCTTCTTTCTAATCTTGTAAGACTTTTTGCCATCGTGGCATCCACCCGGGTCTCTTTTGCCAGCTAAGGAATAAAAAAGAGGAGCCCCAAATTGTCATGACCTCTCTGCCTCTGAGATCAATCAAAAGGCAAGCAAAAAAACAGAAACCAGCCTTCCTTCTCTAATGAAGATGGTTGTGAATGAAAAAAAAAAATACCCTTTGCTTCTAGGGAAGCTGGTAATTTTGCTTGGTCCTAGGCTGGCTAACAGTGCTCCCTTAAATGGCCCCTCCATCCATCTCAATAAGGAATCAGCACACACACCTCTGCCCACTGCACTCTTCCAGATGGGCAAGCCCAGCGCACCGTGCGGAGAAGAGAACAGCTATTTGTCTTCCTTGACAGGCCACGTCTGTCCTTGTCATATATTAGATGCTGCTAATAATCTATGTATATGCATTTCGGAGGGAAAAAAAAATTTGTGTCCTTGTGACAGTCAGCGAATGACACATGCCGACTTCCTCTCTTTGTGAGGATGTAGATGAGGGGTAAGTTGGTCCCTCTTGTAATTTCTGGGAAGATGGTGAAAAATTCCAGGGGGTCCTAACGGAATCGTGGCCTTCTGGGGGTATGAATGCATTTGAGTCTGGTTAATTCAATCATGCTTTCCCTTGGTATCATGTATCCTTCCAGGTACAGGGGAAGGAATCCATTTATTTATTTTCTGAGAAAGGTAATTCACTACCGGCTGTTCGACTTTATCTGTAGCCCTAGAAAAAGAGAAAAATTACAGTTCAAGCATCTTTGAGGCTAGCACTGAGGTTAAACAAGGGAAAGAAGTCTGGAGCATATAGAACAGGAGCTTGAACACAGGGATGGGCCAGAAACTCACTGAAAGGGCATTTGGTTGGGGGTCTCCAAGATATGAACTGATAAACAAGCTATAGAAAGTTCTAATTTTATTTCTTCTTTTGAGTGTTCATTACCGACCACTTACAACCACCAGCACCATCACTGCCTGACTGTGCCTACACACTTTCATCAGTAATGGCGGGTCACTAAGGAAGGGGTCCTCGTAAAGATAGATTTTGCCCCTCAGGGGACATCTGGTGATACCTGGAGATGTGTTTGGTTGTCAAAACTGGGGAGGGTGGTGTCACTGGTATCTAGTGGGTTAAGTCCCCTACAGTGTACAGAACTCGCTCCCCACAGCAAAGAATTCTCCAGCTCCAAATCTCAGTATCACCAAGCTGGGGAAACACTGCATGAAGTCAAATGAATCTCCGAATCACTGACGATGTCTAGGCCAGAGTGGAGGCCAGGAGTGCACCTTGGTTATGAGAAATCTGGGAAGCCCTTACAGGAAACTGTGACACCAGAAAAGGACTTCCACCCAAGAGCTACCCTTCATGTAAGGCCCCTGTAGCCAAGATATTTGTAGAACAAACAAGAAAAATTGGATTCTATTCAGAGCATAGGATTCCAAAGATGGGCTTTGTTGTTGTCTCCATAAATTCATTCGAGAAGTATTTACTTCTTTCTTCCTACTATCTATTCTGTAGGTGTCTCTCACTATCAAGTCCCTCATGCCTTTATTTGATCCCAACCTGCTCCCCCATCCTTCCTTCCCCCAGAATTACCTAGGAAAGCCCTATCCCCTCTCTGCCTCCACTACCAGAATCTCTTTGCCTCAGGGCAGTTGATATCAGCTAAAAGAAAGAAAAGCAACCTAAATAATTCACAGTAATGGCAGGTACACACCTAGTGGCACTCACAGCACACTGTGCCCTCTGGAAGTCTGGGGTCCCGCCCCAAGCAGGCAGCAGGTGCGCAGACTGCTAAAGTGTTCCCAGAAAAAAAATCAGAATGATCTGATTTTTTTTAAGGAAGGAATTAGTCATGTGAATTTCTTTAATGTCTGTTTATTTTTGAGAGAGGGATAGACAGAAAGCAAGTGGGGAAGGAACAGAGAGAGAGGGAGACACAGAAGCCGAAGCAGGCTCCAGGCTCCAGGCTCTGAGCTGTCAGCACAGAGCCCGACGCGGGGCTCAAACTCACAAACTGTGAGATCAAGACCTTAACCGACTGAGCCACCCAGGCGCCCCATTCACATGACTTTCTAACAGACTGAGCACTAGAGAGCATAGCTTGTGTTTCTGGTTACCAAGTAGGTGCTCAGTAAATATTTACTGAATGTCTGAATGAGTGAGAAAAGACTTCTGGGCAGAGCAGCTTCCTGTAATGCTGGGTTTAGTGCGTAAGGTTTTTGATAGCTCTTCCTGAAATTTTCAAAGCCTAAAATGTTTCCATTCCATGACTCGAGGACCTCCTCTTTTCTCCATGCACACAACATGCTTTTTATTTCCAGGAAACACGCAGTCAGTCCCTACAATGGAAGGGCCCCTTAGAGGCGGTAACCATTCCAACCTGGCAGACTCAAGCAAGGTGCTCACCAAAAACAGCGACAGCACAGATGTCCCAGGACCCTGGGGTCATACGATAACACGAGTTCAAAGAGTGCCCTGCTAAGGCCCCGCCGCCCCCAAATCCTTCTCTTTTACTGACTCTAATCAACCTCCCAACTCCAGTCTGCAGCCCTACCCAGCCTCCATCCCACCTCTACCACTCAAGATAAAAGAAAAAGCTAGAAAAATAATACTAATAAAAATAATAACACCATATTTTCTGGATTCTAAGAGGCCGCTGATTACAGGATATATCAAAACATTTTCCAGGAGAAAAAGACCATCGGCCAAATTACTTCTGTAAGTCGCACATCTCAATTTTACAGACAGCAAAATGTGAAAACCCCTGCATCGAAAAACTGAGCTAATACAACAAATCCCTGCAAAGTACTAGGCGAATTACGTGTTTTGCCTCCGAACGCTTATTCCCATTGAGACTGAGCAATGGACGTGCAAATTGCATGGGCGAGCTGGCCTCAAACTTGGGTCCTGGGACCGGCGCGCTCCACAGCCTGTGCTGTCGGCACCGAGACACGGAGCTGGTGCTCTCCCGTTAGGACAAAACCCTGACTCTTCCCGCAGGACCCTCCTCCCAGCGCCCCTCCTCCACCATGATGGTGGCTGGGGCTATCTGGGGAGTGCGCCTTACTCACAGAGGACTAGTGTTGCCTCCTCTAATATCCAGACCCTCCCACCCTGAATCTTAGGTTCCTAAACAGCCGCCTCGCTGGGATGGCAACAAAACGACGCCAAGATTACTATCAGCGGCAGCTGCACTGTCAGGGCTGACTCTGCACCAGGTACTGAGCTAACCTCTACGCGGAGCACCTCTCGCTACCTGCACAGCGGTGCCCAAGCAGCGCTATCATCCCCATTTTGTAGGCAGGAAATGTGTTTTGAGATGGTACCAAGGGTAGAAAAATGAGAGGAAGAAGGGGACCCATTCAAAGGAAAAGGTCTTGATGTTTTTGTCCCGCTCCCCGGGAGCAGACACTTGAATGAGGGAGGGAAGAAGGGAAGGAATATTTTGCAGTCACTTCTAGAAATCTGTCTTCCCTCCTCTTTCCTGGGAGCCCCGCAGTGTCCCCCAGCTCGCTCCGCAGAGAGCCTGGAGCCGTGCGCACTTAGGAATAGCCACACGGTTGACGGAGGTCCCGTCTGCCCAGTCGGGGGGCTCCTGGGGATGTATCGGGCACGGCTGGCCTGAGAATGCACGGCTACATCAGGTGACCTCTCAGTCGCTGGGTGTGCTCTGCACCATCGGGGCAGAGTCAGGGGTCTTCCTCGGATGGCTTCAGCTCTGCACTCGCTCTGCTGCTCCTGCTCACTACCCAGGGCTTGCCAACCGCACCTCGCCCTGCTTGGTGCTGCTGACTGCTCGTTAGCCTTCTGTTAGGGACAGCAAATCCTGCCACTCTCCCTTCAGGAACCAGGAACCACAGGATTAGCGACCCCAGAATCTACACTAGGGCGCACTGGGAAGCTCAGTAAGGAAACTGTAATAGCCCAGGGAGAACCCTATTTTAATCTCAAAAAGGAAACACCTAAAGATGCCTCCGGCCCAGACCTTTGCTGTAAGGTTCAGAGCCGCTCCTCCATCTCTTCATGTGCGACTCTGAACACATCGCCCGGGGCGGTCCGTGCCCCTTCCCAGTCCTTCTCTAACCCAGGTCCTCTGCTTGCCCCCGGGGCACTGTCCTACCGTGGGCCACACACAGCATGTCCTGCTTGGACTGAAGCAGTAGCCAGCCCAACAGACACTGTCACAACTTCCAGATACGGGTTTCCTGCCTCGCCTTTTCGATCATTCCCCACACGGCAGCCAAAGAAGTCTTTTCCAGTCTGCGAATCCGAGCATATTTCTCTACCCGGACTCTATGCCGTCTTTTAATTAGCTGTGGCGAAAGTTCGAAGCTGCTGTTTAGAAGACCCTTCCGACTTCTCTTACTTCCCACCCTGCAAATCACCTGGAATCATAGGCTTTACTGGTTCATTCACCTAACAAGTATTAACTGAGCTCCTATTATCTGCCAGGCACAGTTCTGGATGCTGGAAATGTCTCGGGAACAAGACAGAAAAAGGCAGCATTTCTGCATCAGCAGGAAAGACGCCCCATAACCAGGTAAAGCCAGAGGCATCCGGGTATTGGATCTTTGCTGCTTAGTGGGTAGGGTGGAGCAGCCACCTTGATAAACCCTTGCAGGACAGACTAGAAGGTGACAGGTGCTATAAAAACATGAAAAGAGCAGGGTGGGAGCGAGAGGCTGGCATCTCAGGTTGCAGGACTGAAGGCAGCAATCAGGAGGGGCTCGCTGAGAAGCTGGGATCTAGGAGACTCGTCGGGACTTGTGGGGCAGGACAGAGCCGTCTAGGAACAAGCATTCCTCCGGCACCAGCAAAGGACCAGAGGCAGGAGCCCTCCCAGTCTGTTTGAGGAGATTTAATGTTTCCTTCCGTGCTTGTCTGTACCGTTCTCTCCTGGGGACCTGCATGCAGCATTCTCTCCGGGAGGTGACACGGAGGCTAACGTCCCCATGCCTGACTCCCTCCACCCACCAGACCAGGGCTGCCTTCCCTGAAAGGTCACTCTGCCTCACCCCTAATTCTCCCTTTCACGGTACTTTCCACATTTTATGTAGCTGCGGGTTCAGCAGGATCCAGAATCACGTGGTCAAGACGGCGGGCTCTGGGGCCACCCTGGCTTCGGTCCAGCCTCTGCCACTTGCCGTATGATCTCCAGAAGACAGTTAAAGACTTTTATGAAGGCTAAATGAAATAGCCCAGTGCCTGACACATGAAAAGCACTTACTAGAAATTAGTACTGCGAGGGCAGGACTTGGGTCTGCCTTATTTATGATTTTCTTCTCCCAAGCCTGGGGCAGGTCCGGGGGCTCAAAAGATAATGAATCAATAAAAGAATGAGTGACTGAATGAATGTGGGAGGCAGAGAGACGGACGGGGACAGGGCGACAGGCGGGTTACTGTTCCCCCTAACTTCTCAGGAGTTCCTGGTTGAAGAACAAGAAGAAAACAAAGACACAGATGGGAAAGAGAATTATCATTGATTAAGTAGCATGCAAGGCAGAGCCATTTCCTGACTTAGCCACCAAAATAAAACCTACGAGCGGTGGTTATTGCCGAATTATTCTGCCACTTTCATAGAACTGACAACAAAAAGGAAGCTCAGAGGAGTCAAAGATTTTTCTAATATAGTGAAAGAAGGCAGATCCCCTTCCAAGTTAATGGGAAAACTAATTAAAACGTCTTCACTAATTTTGCCAGGAACAGAATCCCTTCACGTTCCCCCAGTGACGAGCTTCTCAGCTTGCCCAAGGGAAGAACCGTGGGCACCTACGGAGAGAGGCAAAGAGCTAGTTCCTGGGGGCACCTGGGTGGCTCTGTTGGTTGAGCATCCGTCTCTTGATCTCGGCTCAGGTGGTCATGATCTCACAGTTCGCAGGTTTGTGGGTTCGAGCCCCACATCAGCTGTGTGCTGACAGTGCAAAGTGTGCTTGGGATTCTGTCTCCTTTCTCGGCCCTTCTTCCCTTGCTCTGTATCTCTCCCTCACAATAAATAAAAATACACTTGAAAAAAAAGAGGAGCTAGCGTCTGGACTCTGAGTGGAAGGCAGCACGGACAACAGACGGGAAGAAGGAAGCGTATGAGGAGGACGAAAATCAGCCAAGAATTAGCAGGTAAAAAAACAAAGTGATGAAAACTGGTGAGCAAGGAACTTGACAAGTAGCAGGAGTGCAGGGGAATGTTTAAAACCATGGCACGGATGAAAATAAATGCCCCAGCCTTTGACCGAACCCTAAAATGAAACACGAACCCCACAGAGGAGCCTCACCCCATCCCAGCAGAACCCCAGCGCCTTCCACACTAACAGAGCATCGCCCACACAGACACAGGCTGTCAGGGTCATTGGAAGGCACCTGATTTGAAATTTTATAGCTTTTAAAATTTCTGCTTTCTTCCCTGGGGCCAAGCAGCCTCTCTAGGAAGGTGGGAACAGATGTGAGGTGAGGGATACCTTATCCAGAGCAGATCTGGCCAAGGAGGGCCGGCTTTATTCAGAGAAGCCCAGAGCAGGGGCCACCTGATTCCCTGTAAGTCAGGTGAAGGCGGAGGGGAGTGTGGATCTTTACTTGCAGGCCAGTGAAGGGAGGGAAGAAGGAAAAGGGGCAAATGGGATAAGACCAACATAGACACAGGAGAGAAGAGGAAGGGACGGAAAAGGAAAAGAAAAAAAAAAAGGACACAAGGAAAGAAAAGCCTCTACTGGGCACCGCGATGGGTGGGTGAATCGCTTCCTCAAACCCGCATCCCCTGTGAGATGGCGTCGGTGTTCTCTCTCCGCAGGCAGGGGACCATGGAGGAGAGGTGAGGTGAACACCCCACGATCACCCCGCTGAGCTTTTCCTATTCCACCAGTTCCATTAACAGAGGGAGGGGAGGGGGGGAGGAGAAGAGGAGGAAGGGAGGGGAAGGGGAGAAAGGAGAAGAAGAGAGGAGAAGGAAAGGAGGTGGGAGAGAAAAGGGGAGGGGAAAAGGGGAAGAATGGTAGAGGGGGCAAGGAGAGGGGGCATGGGAGAGAAAGGGGGGAGGAGAGAAAGGGAGGGAGGGGGAGGAGAGGAGGGGAGAGGGGGAGGAAAGATGGGGCAGGAGAGGGGAGAAGGCAGAGGAGGAGGAGAGGAGGGGGAGGAGAGGAGAGGAGGGGGAGGAAAGAAGGGGGAGGAGAGAAGGGGGAGGGGAGGAGGGGAGAAGGGGAGGGGAGGAGGGGAGAAGGGGAGGGGAGGAGGGGAGAAGGGGGAGGGGAGGAGGGGAGAAGGGGGAGGGGAGGAGGGGAGAAGGGGGAGGGGAGGAGGGAGAATGGGAGAAGGGAGGGGCAGCCTTGGCAAGATAAGGAACAGACCCGACCTGACCAAGACTGTTTAAAAACTCCTTCAAGGCAAGTGATTATAATCACAAAAGCTCAACAAATGTCTTTTCAGAAGTCATACTTTCAAGGTTTTTCATGTTCAGCTTTTCTCCATCATTCTACCCTTCCAGCCACCTCTCGAGGGCTTTGTAGACAAAGCTGCAAAGTAATGGAGCAGACACTCTCTAAGGATGTCCACCAGCATCCCATACCTCTGGTGGGAGTCCTCAGAGAACTGAGGGAACCTGAGAAGAATCACACACCATCTCCTGCACTCTTCACAAAGACGTGCACTGTTCCTTGTTCATCTGAGCCCAGAGAAGTCAGCTGACCCACCCAAGGTCACAGAGCAGCCCCGATTCTGCCTTCTCCTACTGGCCATGATGAGCGCCTGAGCAGAGCTCTTGGGGCTCACAGCTACTCTAAAGATGATGTTCAGGGATGTCAAGAGCTGGGCCAGGATTCTGGAAACCAAAGTTTTATTTCTCAAATCCTGGGAAAACCACACTTCTCCGTGGCCCTGATCTTGCCCCCACAGCTCTGTTCTCAGGATGCCCGTATCACCTTGGGCCTGGCCTCTACGACCCCGTTCATACGGTCACCTACCCTGCTTTCATGTTTCTAGCTTTGGTCTCTCCACACAGACTCTAGGTTCTATCCAGGGAGTGCAGGTGCAGGGTAAAGGGTGTTGGATTTAGAGTCGGGTCATCTGAGTTCAAATCCTGGTTCTACAGTTTAGGACCTGAGGTGCTGGGCAAGCAACTTAGTCTCCCTAGGCATGAGTTTCCAGATCTTTAAAATGGAAACATTAACAATAATTATGTCATGGGAGGGTCGTAAGGATTAAATGAGTTTCACCATAAAGTGCTTAACAGAGTGGCTGGCACAGATGTTAGCTGTGATTAGTCCACAGTGAGTCTGTTAGTTCTTAAGAAACCTCCCCTGGGGGACCTACCTACCCACGCTGGGGCCCTGCGGGGGCCGGCGGGGCAGTGCCCACCTGTGCCCGGTACTCTGACCGCACCTGTGCTGGGGCCAGAACTTCACACCACGGTGACGTTCTCTTCCTACAGGGAAGGCGTTTCTCCTCCAAAATTAAAAATACTAGGTTGAACATGCAGCATGGAGTTCTTCTAAAAGCTTCAAATTATGGGGGTGCATTTATTATTTATGCCTTCATAATGGCCCTTTCAATATTGCTAAACTCAGATATTGTTTCCAAATATTTGTGCAGTAAAACAATGGCACTCGGGGGTGGTGGGTGACTCAGGATCGGTGGTCACAGCCGAACTAAAGGCAGCACCACCCCACCCCCCTCCCAGGTCCACACGCCCCCCCCACCCCACCCCCTCCGCACAGACAGCCCCCACACCATCCGGAAGCCCAGAAACGCAGGAGGCAGAGCGCAGACTCCACAGCCAGATGGTCCAGGGCCGAGTTCCGCCGCGAATAGCTCTCCGAGCAGGAAAAGTTATTTAGCCTCTCTGGGGCCCAGTTTATCCTGCTTTTCAAATGTACAAGGCTTCTAGCTCAGTGCCTGGAACGGAAGAAGTTCGCAGGAAACAGTACTTTCCTTCTGCTTTCCAAACACTCATTTATCTGCCTCCCCTCAACATCTCCATGTGTGTGTCCAACGAGGCATTTCGAACATAAAGGATCCCAAACCAAAACCCTCCTTTTGCAGTTGTGGCCGGGATCTGCCACACGCCGGCTTGGGGGTCCTGCACTCTGTGCCCTCTCACCCCCACATCCGACCGGCAGAGCGGCCCGCCACCTTGACCTCCAAAACGTACCCCTACTCTGATGACGCCTTTCACCTGTGCTGCTCCCCGCGGGTCCCAGCAGGCAACACGCCTCTCCCGGATGACTGCCACGTCTCCTGAACGGTCTCCTTGCTTCCTCTCATTCTCAAATGGGCAGCTGGGATGACCCATTAAAAATATCAATCGGAGGCACCTGGGTGGTTCAGTCAGTTAAGCGTCTGACTCTCGGTTTCGGCTCAGGTCACGATCTCACAGTTCGTGAGTTTGAGCCCCAAGTTGGGCTCCGTGATGACAGCACAGAGCCTGCTTGGGATTCTCTCTCCCTCGCTCTCTGCCCCTCCCCCACTGGTGCTCTCCCCCGCCCCCCGCACCCCCAATAAACTTAAAACACCCATCAGGTCACGTCACTTCAGCTCGAAGCTGCACAATGGCTTCCCTTACACGGAAGGGTAAGGCACAGTTCTCCCTGTGCCTGACGAAGGAGGCCTCCGGGACCAGACCCATCAGCCCCCAGCCATCTTGGGCTTGTTCCATGCTATTCCTTGAACGAGCCGGGCCACAGGCTCCCGAAACATCACACTTGCTGTTCCTAACGCCTGGGACACGCTTCCACTTTTCCCTAGGCACCCGGCATGCCTGTTCTTTCAACTTCTTCATGTCTCTGCCTAAATGTCACCTTTCCATTAAACGTCACTCTTCCAATGGGAGGGCTTCCATTACTGCCGGATTTGCATACTGACACGATGCGCGTGCATACACACAGAGGCCCTCCTCATCTCCTTTCACTAACTTTCTCCAAACACTACTCACCATCTAACACACTGCGTATTTTACTTGCTTGCTGTCTGCCCCCCCAACCCCACCCCACTCAAATACACACTTGCCAGGGTAAGGGCTGGGTTTCTTTTATTCTTGCAACATTCCCAACAGTCGGGAGATGATCTGGCAACTATTAAGCTCAGTAATATGACTGAACGGGTGGCTCCTCGTTCTCGCCATCCGGGGCGCATCCGATTCCTTTGGCTGAGAATCACTGAAAATCGTCCAGCAGGTGCAGCGGGTGGGAAGGGCGGGGAGGGAGGCACCTGCCATTTAGGTGAAGTCAAGGCTCTGGGGGCATGCGGACATCCCCAAGAGGCACCGACGTTGCCCGTGGTGGAGGCAGAGCACGGATCTAAGCCCTTACTAACAGGCTTCTTACTAGTGTCTCTGCGTAAGTGGATTTAGGTGAGGGGAACTTCACAGCACCACGAAGGACAACCAGCTGTTCCAAAACAGAGAAAAACTAGCCGGGCCAAAATGCATCGGTGTCACTCAAAACGTTTATGGTGAAGGACGCCAAATGCAACTGCCTTCAGGAGAGGGGAACTCTCCCTTCTGGATCAGAACTTTCTGCATTCAGGAGTCTGCCCCATGGGGCTTTCTTGCTGTTCCATGTCCTGGCTACTAATCATTCCAGTTTAGAAAAAAATAATTAAAAAAACAACCATTAAAAAGCTGTACAAAGGAGTGCCGCAAGGAGAAGGGAAGAGCTTACTTATTGTCTTTTCGCCTCCGTTGTTTCCCAGAAAAGTTAGAGTGGGCATGGGAAAACCTCAGATGTTTTTATACTCCTTTGCTGGCGACAGATAAAAATGTAACGCAGCCTGCCTTGTTTGTGAGCTGCTTGAAGGCAGGTGCTGTGTTCTCGACGGTTTTAGACAACAACAGCATCTAATATATTCCTCTGCACAGCAGCGGCCTAACAAATGCCAGAAATAAACCAATAAAGGAATGAACAAATAAAATGCAGCCTAGTACTCAGCTCCTTGCATTCAAGTGCACACCACCCCCAACCCCCGCCGCCCCCAGGTCCCTGTCCTGACCTTGGCCCATATACTCTGCTTTCACGGATAATATTGGGGGATTTAATAGCATGATCATGCTATTGTTATTGGCTTCAGGACCCCACCAGCACTATGGCAGGTCCTAGCTGGGAAAGGATAAATGGTATTTCCCAGCCAAAAGGCTACAATTAGCGACCACCTGTTCCAGTGATTTTGCTGAGTTACATTTCTCCAAGGGAGACTCGTAGCTTTAAACGCATATTGCGGGTTCAGTTTCTGGGGGAGCAGACTCTGACACGGAAGTTAGCATGTGGGAGGATAATTTAGGGAACAGCTGAAAAGAAAAGGTAAGAGGATTTGGCAGAGGGAGAAGACCGGCAGCGAGGCATTCTCCAGGGAGTGTCAGAGCTGACCCCAGGAAGGGGACGTGGCCCCGGGCATGTGGCGCTTCGCCTGTGGCCATCCCCAAGAGGCTGGTAGCTGAGGGCCATCTGTGGGCTGTGATCCCAGCAGCTGGAGTAATCCATCCTTTATTCCCAAAGAGGAATGTGGGCATCCACTGCACACATTCTCTCCGGCAAGTCAGGGCACAATGACCACCTCCTCTGGGAAGCCCTTCCAGCTGCCCTCTCCGAGCCCCTTCAGGAGAGGTTTCCAGAGCCCAGCACACCCAACACCCAGTAGGGATGCAATAAATGTCTGCTGAATAAACACATCACTGAATACTAGACATCAGCACAAACATAGGAATATCATGGAATTATTTGTTAAAAATCGTCCCCGAGGAGTTCAATGTAATCAGAAAAACAAGCAGGATAGGGGAACTTGAAAGGAGATGTGCGAGGAAGCCAACACACATACGCATTCTGGTCTCGACTCTGGGCTGAACCCTGCATGCCTTCAAGTTTCAGTTTATTTGTGACAGGAAAGGACAGACTCCCAACACTCCATGAAGAAGAGACCAGAGCTGGGACACATGATGTTTGTATCAGTGTCATTACTGACATGGGTAAGGAAAGTAAGTTTCAATCTTACCAAGAGAAAGAGTCTGAGGGTCAGAGTGTCTCCCCTATGAGATGCTGAGGACTTTTTTCGATTAGCCTTGAGCTAAGAGACCCCCAGAAAGAAGCGGGCCAAGACTGGGGTAGGTGAGGAATTTACTCTTCTCTCCATGAGAGGAAACAGAGACCAAGTGGGATATACCCTGTGATTTAGGATAAATCTGCGACTTAGAGTCACTGAGTAGCATCTCGCCTTCATAGGATAAGGAGCTAAAGAGAAGCAGCAGGAGGGATTTTAAACACAGAAGCCAGAATGCAATTTTAAAAAGAAAACTAAGAAATAAAAAGGAAAAAAAAATCTCACTTCCAAATTTATCTCCCACTGCATTTGTCTAATAAGGGAAGAATTTGTAAGATAATGCAATTTTAAGAAAGACATCTGGAGGGGGGATTAAAATTAAAGCCCCAGATTTGTGCTAACCTGTCACTTCTCCCGTGCACCCATGCCAGAGTCAAGTACACCTACGGAGCTCACAATTCCCCACCACATATCTCAGACACCTTGAGGCAGTGACAAGAGCCACAATAATAGCTAAGAAAAAACTAACTGGATGAGAAGGAACGGCTTATAAAGCCAAAATTACACACCTCCTGAAAATGATAAACCACAACATTAATGAAAGCAAAAGCCGTAAGAACATTTTCCAACACTGTAATCAGTACCCATCACTACCACCTCACAGGCCTTCTTGGCAACCAAAGTATTATTTAATTAAAAAACAAACAAACCAACACTGATAAATGCATGTCTCTACACAGGTAAGTCAACACTCAAATTATCTGCATACAAAATATACCCATTTGACATTTCTCTCTAACAATGCATCTTAAATTAGGTTCTTCCTATGAACACAGACCTTACCTCTTCATTTACTAAAGAAAGGCAAACAAATTCCAGTTTGATCCGAACGGGTTTCAAATGTCAGTAGAGTTGATACTTAACTAGATTTGTAATGCCTTGTCCATTAGCATGCACTCATTAAGCACTAGCCTGACATTTAAGAAGAACACAATCCCTCTTCTTGGCACGATGACACCTTCAAAGATACCAGGGAAAATGGGCCATGATTACCTTTGAACTTGTGGAACACGGCCCACAGCTCGGCAATGTCGGTGGCAAAGGTGATATCCGTGTCAAGGACAATGACCCTCTCCAGGTTGGCAGGGAGAGTCTTGGTCAGGACGAGCTTCATCAGACCATAAATGCCAGAGTAGTGTTTGTTGGGGATCCAGGAGACTTCAGACTACACCGGGAAGGGAAGAGAAGGAGAAGAAAAAAGAAAAAAAAAAGAATCATCACGTTCATCTTTTGCATAAAGATTATAAATAGTGCCTGGTAACAAGAAGGATTCAATAAAAATTTGCCGAGTAAATGAATATTTTCTTAAAGATTTGTTTACGTGATGTACAGTTTGGCATGTGAAGTTTTTTGGGAAGAAAATGCATCTGAATCAAGGGAGAGGAAAAGCAGTATTTATTACATAACTATTATTTGCAAATGTGAGTCTCGTATTTTTTTAAAGAAAACTTTTATTACAGAAATTATATAGACTCATTAGGGAAAAAAAGAATATGTACAAAAGAATAAAAATACAAAAATCGGATCACACTCTATTTTTTACAAATAGTGCCTAACTGTTCCCAGGTAGAAATATTTCTTTAAATCATATTCTGCTTGTCATTAAAGATTGCTCCTTTAGGGGCATTGCTAAAGCTTCTGCTTATCTATTTTTTTAGAGCTGTAATTGAACCAGTTAGTGTTGCTCCTTTTCTTGTTTCTCGAACACATGAGAAGGCCGTGGTCATAATCCATGCAACACTCAGCACTGGGGAGCAAGAGCAGACACACCCCTTGACGTAATGAACAACCAATGGAGAGCTACCACCGAAACCCCCACGTGATGTAACAGGACAACCCATGTCCCGAAGGCAGGTAACTCTGTCAGCACCTCACGCATCTCAGTACCGCCTGGGACCCAAAGGCAAAGGCGAACAATAATACAGAACACCAGCGTGCTGAAAGTTCGCAAAGGTACAGGTCATACATGGCCGGGGGCGGGGGGGCAGGGGTCCATCCTGCCGCCATGAGAAATCTCCGTGGAAGCCAAAGCACACTTATTTTTCAGGAAGTTAACATTTGGGGGGCACCTGGGTGGCTCAGTCGGTTAAGCATCTGACTCTTGGTTTTGGCTCAGGTCATGATCTCAAGGTTTCATGAGTTCGAGCCCCTCGCCAGGCTCTGTGCTGGCAGTGTAGAGCCTGCTTGGATTCTCTCTCTCTGCTGCTGCTCCCCTGCTTATGCCGTCTCTCTCAAAATAAATAAATAAACTTAAAAAAAAAAAAGTTAACACTTATAATAAGGGAACTCTTCAGTGGAAAATGTGGCCGCCTCATCATGATTCCAAAACACACCCCTCCCTTTTGCCCTTATAACCCCATTCTGAGGACACTGCTCTAAAAAAAAAAAAAAAAAAAAAAGGTCACACTGAAAAACAAGCAACCAGCTTTGTTCCCAAAGATATTCATCACCATGTTCTAAAAGAAACTGGGAAACAATCCAAATACCCCCAAACTGGACAGTTAATGAACGCATTTTTTTTTTTAGCTTGATAGCATACTATTCAATGGCAATGAGCAATGTCGATTAAGATATACTGAAAAGAAACTTGCATATGATGCTAAAAGAAAAAAAGCAAGTTTTAAAATTGCTTTTGCTTAATAACCACTATGTATAATCAAACAACATGAAAACACACCCACCCAAATTTATGCAAAGAAAAGAAACAGAAGCATGGCATCCAATTATAATAGCGGTCATTTGGGGATGACAGGTCTCTCTCTAGATAAAAGGATATGTATACTATACACACACACCCAGACACATATAGTTAATGATACTTTTTTTTTTTAAACGTTTATTTATTTTTTTAGAGAGTGAGATATAGAGCATGAGTGGGGGAGGGGCGGAGACAGAGGAAGACAGAATCCGAAGCAGGCTCCAGGCTCCGAGCTGTTGGCACAGAGCCTGACTCGCGGCTCGAACTCCTGGACTGTGAGATCATGACCTGAGCCGAAGTCGGACGCTCAACTGATTGAGGCACCCAGGCGCCCCTACACTTTTAAACACTTTTCCACTTTTTAAAATGAGCAACTACTACGTTATAAAGAAAACCTAAGCCCTGCATTCTTAGGTAATGGTGGGAACACAGGGACACGGAGGCTGCCTTACAGTAACTACGGTAACTCACGCACTCCAGCCATCTCAACCCCGCTCCGGGTTCTGCATTCACTTCAGTGCATTAGAAAATACCATGTCAGCTACTCCTTATCAGTATTCAAAATTTGTATACATGTGCAATTTTGAAAAAAAAAGAAAACACATAAACTGATGGACGAAACTGTTCACCACGTGTTGGTGTCAGGAAGGGAAGCTTGAACTCTGTCGCCCCCAACACCGTGTTCCCAGACAGCAAGGAGGAGGGACAGCAGAGACAGAAGGCACAATCTGAACCCCTGTCCCATAGGAGGGGCTGATCTCTCTAAGCCTCAGCTCCTTTACCTGTAAACTGGAGGCGATGCCTACATCACATGGTTCACGGAAACATTAAAGGAGATTAAAGGGTGCCAGTGTTCGGTACACAAAAGACCCTTGGCTCAGAGAAGCTCCCCCACCCTTCCTCCTGATTCCCCCTCGTCATCTCCAGTATTTAGACCGCCATGCCTCTTTGCTCCAGACTGAAAAGGGGGGACGGGGGTCCGGGGTTCTGGAGTCCAGCACACCTAGATTCAGATTCTAGTGTCCCTTAATCGCCACGTCACCTTGGACAAGTTTGTTCGGCCTTTCTGAGCTTCTGTCATTTATAAAAGGCAGTTACTTGTCCCTCTTACTGCATTGTATCGGGGTGTGGGTGGAAACGGCACACTCCAACTGGGTAATCTGAGGAAAATGGGATAATAAAAGAAAAATGTACTGAAGCATGTACATAATTTAGGGCCAGTTGCGAGGCACCGTGTGGCACCCGAGAAGATGGAGAGTGGGGGGCCGTTACCACCCAAGGCACGAAGGGCTGGCACCAGCGGCTGCTGGAGTCTAGACCGGGCAGCCATACAAATAAGCCACCAGGCAGGAGCAGTGAACTTCAGCAGAGGGACACGGCCACCCTGTGGCAGTCACAGAGGACGGAGCAGGGAGATGCATCTCGCTCCACCTGTCTCCCTTCCTAGCCACCAACCTCCTGCGAGGGTGTCCCTCTGTACAAACCCAAATGGAAGCCAGAGGGAAGGGGAGCTCAGAGCCGAGGCCCTATGTAGCAGCCTCGCGGGGCACAAAGTCAGGTGGAGAAGGGCCAGAGAGCACCCGGAGGGGCAAATCTGATACACCCGGCACTCGCTAAACTAAGGATGGCAAGGACCAAAGTGCAATGCCTCCCACGTGACAGATGCAGAGTGCTATCTGTGATGAGATCTGGGTGGGCGAGTGGAAGACGGACAGACAGAAGGATGGACAGGTGGACAGACGGACAAATGGTGCGATCCCACAGCGAGCAGGACGCAAAGCTGTAGTTAGAACCTGCCAGGGGAAGGCTTGCATTCCTTCCCCAAGCCACGTTATCCTCCCTTTGAAGTGAGCGTCCGGACTAGCCGTCAGCTGAGATGGGAGGGCTGGGGGCTCCTCAAGTTAAGTGCCTCCAGCGGGCTTTAAAGAACTCTTCTCATGAAAGCCCCAGCCTCTGGAACTCAGCTCAGCTTCCTCTCTCCCCTGAGAACCTTCCTGAACTGAAGCTTGGCAATCATGGGTCCACGCGGCAGAGCTGTGCTATTTAATCAGACCTTTGATTAACTTATTCATCTATTTTGGTTACCATCAAAGCCGGAGAGCTTGGTGAAGACTGAACACCCGAGCGTTGGGCTGAGCCATCTAATTAGATTGCCCCGACTCTCGGCTTTATTTTTAACACACATGCGAGGCACTCGGATGCACCACAGAACGGTAGGGAGACAGGAATAAATTAATCTCAACACGAGCCCAGGCCGGAATGTCGCCCCAAGTCCCCAACTTAATACATAATCAATTAAGTCAGAGTGTTCAATTAGAGGTAAAGGAACCATTCGAATGAGTTTGTATTCAGAAAGAAAACCCCAGAAAGAAAACCGAGGAATCTACGGGGGAAAAGAACGTGTGGTAAGAAGCAGATACATTTATTATAAATGGCGCTCTGTCTTAGAAGTAGAATGTAACATGCCCCCCCCACCTCCGCCTCAGTCTAATCCTACTCTTCATTCGAGCCTCAGCTTAGAAGGCGCTCCCCCACCCCAGCGGCTGCCTCCCCGGGGCCCCAGGCTGGGCATGGGCTCCTGGAGCAAGCCGCTTCGCTCTAGCCCAGCACGCTCTCATGCTGTGTCTAATTTTCCATGTCTCTCCGCAGCCCTGGGCTGGAACTCCCCCGAAGCAGGGACGATGTCAGTTTTGCTGTGGAAACGACACGGTCATTACTCAAAAACATTCTGATGGACGTGCGTGGCTGCCGGGTTTAAATCCTACCTTTGACGTTTGCTGCAACTTGTGGCAGAAACATCCCTAACTGCTCAAGTCCAAGGTCAGAACGGCGCGATGGAAGAGGCACGGCTTGCTGAGCCCCCAGAGCCTGGGCTTTAGCCCCATTCCATCGTTTCACCTCTGCGCGGCTTTTCTCACCTGCAAAATGGGGGCTGGAACGCGCTGTTCACAACGCTGCTGGGGGAAAGGCAGAGCATCCAGCCAGGTGCGGGGCGCCCAGCTGGCCTCTGCAAAGGCCACTTCGCTTCTTCCAGAGGTCTGTCAGCACGGTGGAGGCCCAGATGATCAGGATGTGGGGCTTGATAAAAGCAAGAAATGATGCTACCTTTGATAGTAAAGGGAAGTCAGGAATGATAAGGTCACTTATCACCTTTCCCCAGAGTCCTATCTAGATTATCAACAAAATCCTAAATTGAGATCTCATTGGAAACTCAAAGCCTCCGCTGGTAGACCTCCGGACTGGACAGGATACCCTTGGTTTCAGGAGGAAAAACCGACTTCTCCACCAAGTTGGGTGCAAGTGGGCACCCATGAAACCTTTGGGACAGTCTCTTGGTGTAACCCCTGCTGGTATCGAATCTCACTCCCACCCTGCAATAAACTTCAGTCCAACCAGGGACATTAAGTCACGGGGTCAGGAGAGAGAAGACCATCCTCAGAGCCACACTGCAGAGGCGCAGGGGCACACCACGCAGACGGACCTCAGAGTATCCCAGAAGATTCTAGAGGAGCAAGAACCTAGCACGTTCATCATTATAAACACACCAAAGGGTTTATGTAATTAAAACAATAATAAAAATGAAAGTTAGGTTTATTTTAATGGACAATTATCCTTGTAATGGCTGTTAATAATTCCAGGCAGCATGTTCTAAGATTTAATTAGCAAAGAAATGCAATTGCGCTCAAGAATACTAACTAACGCGCACACCAAGGGGCATTAGCAATCCCAGGTTTTCGGGATTTCTATGCAGAGGAGGGGGTGGGGCTGCTCTCGAGGGAACATTCACCTTCCCCAAGCCGCCAGCTTGCCACACACCCCAAGGGGAGTTTCTATGAAGTGCTACAGGCGATTTTAAGGTTCATCTGATGCTAGGGGATCCACAGAGAAGTGGCTCAGAAAACCTGACCAGGGTAGGAACAGGCACACGGGAGCACAGGGCGTGAAGGGAAGCGATGGCTCGATGGGATGCCAGGCTCCTGACCCCTGACAGACAAGGGGAAGACAGGAAGAGAGGCAGGTTTTATCAAGGAATGGTGCGAATGTCTTCTTGAAGTTGCTGACTCTGGGGAGGCACTGGGGATACCCCGGTGATGAGAACAATAGAAAATGCCATCTAGCGTTTCTCGAGTGCTTCCTTTGTGTCAGGCATTACGTTAAGAGCTTTGTATGTACTCTTTTAGCTAACCACCCCCACGCCCCAGGAGTCTACAGGACGAGGATTACAATCCCAGGGCTGGAACTTTGGGGAATGAGGTCCTGAGTCCTTCCTATCCAGTCTCTCGCCCCCCGGCCTGAGACATTCCACTCTGAAATGATGAGTGTTTGTCTCTCCTCCCTTCCCCCTGCCCCTGGTCCCAGGAGTGCTCTTCAACCCTCTGGGAGCCTGTATCGTCACAAGCGAGCCCATCTCCATCCAGACAAACCTTCATTCACCGAGACGCTGCTTTTCATGCCAATTAGGTGCGAAGGCCTTGGAGTTGGTGTTTCTGGCTGCCACGTTTCTCTGGGCCTGAACTGTCTCATCTGTATAATAGGAATAACAGTAGCATGTCCTGTTCTCTTCCCAGGGAGTTATTTTATTTATAGTCTGTAAGCTTTCCTCCATCATCCTGGAAATATATATTGCTCGAAATAGAGTTCTCACCCATATCAACATTTTCCTCTAGATTACAAATCACCTTGACACCTTTTTAAAAATTAAAAAAGAAGTCATCCTAGCCGCAGAATGTTCAAAAAGTCATTTGCCTTTCCTGTTGTTTCTGGGTGGTCGTCTTGGCAACCAACCCATATGTTCAGAACGTGACTGTTGAGAAAGGAGGGTGAGGAGTGCGGGTGGGGCAGGGGCTCTGGGAGACGCCGCGGAGGAGGGCCACGGAACACGCGCGAGCTTGGGCGTCTGGCTGGCCACATTCCCAATCCAGTGCCACTGCCTCTAGGCCAGCAAGTTCAACTCCTGAGGCTTGTACCTCATCACCCATAAAACAGAGAACATGACAAAGATCAAATGAGGTCTGGGAAAGTATTAAATGAGGCAGGGGAAGTGGGTGTCTGACCAGTGCTTGCCCCATGGGAAGCACTCAGTATTTAAAATGCAAGCTTTTTTTTTTTTTTTTTTAAATGTTTTATTTATATTTGAGAGCAGGAGAGACAGGGTATGAGCAGGGGAGGGGCAGAGAGAGACGGAGACACAGAATCCAAAGCAGGCACCAGGCTCTGAGCTGTCAACACAGAGCCCGATGCGGGGCTCGAACTCACAGACTGTGAGATCATGACCTGAGCCGAAGTCGGACACTTAACCGACTGAGCCACCCAGGCGCCCCTAAAATGCAAGCTTTTAAACTGAGTGACGGTATGCACCCTGGAGCCTGACTGCCTGGGTTTGAATCCTGGCTCTATCCCTCGCTGGCTGCATCACCTCAGGCACGTGATTAAACCTCCATGTACCTCGTTTTCCTCATCTGTAAAATGGGTATCCTTACAGAGCACACTCCACAGAACTGCGAGAATGCTGGTTCTATACAGCAGTGTTGGCCATTGTTCCTTGTTAATATTACCAAAGATATTTACAGCACAATAAAAAAAGAAGATTCATATCTATGAGACAAAGTCATCTTTATATGTATATTACCCTTGTCGGTTATATTTATCCTTGTTAGCAAAACAAAACAAAACAAAATATTCCACTTTAGCTCAGTTGTGATCATCCAAATAGGTGTTTCTAGAAAACTTAATGTGGGCCAGGTACTGGGGAGAGGCTAGGGACCGGAGTCCACGATGAATAAAACATAGCTGATGCTCGAGGAGTCCATGGCCTACTAGATATTCATTACCCATAACAAGACAGCTCAAAACACTGCAGCTTAAACCAGAAATATTTATTATCTCACCCAGTTTCTGTGTCAGGGATCTGAGAACACATTAGCTGGGGGGTTCTAGCTCGGGATTTCTCAAGGTTGCAGTCAAGACGTCAGTTGAGCCTGCAGACATCTGAATGCTTGGGATGTGTTTCTGAAATGGCTCGCTCATCCCCACACAGCAGGTGACGCTGGCTAGTCACAGGAAACCTTAGCCTCTCACCACACGGACCACCTAACGGCAGCTTGAATGTCTTTACCACATGGAGGCTGGCTTCTCCTAGAGTGAGTTGTCAAGAGAGAACCTAGCATGTCTTTTACGGCTTGGCCTCAGAAGTGACACGGTGTTGGGGCGCCTGGGCGGTTCCATGAGTTAGGCGTCTGACTCTTGATCTCAGGTCATGAAATCACGGTTGGTGAGTTCGAGCCCCGCACTAGGTTCTGCATTGATGGTGCAGAGCCTGCTTTGGATTCTGTCTCTCCTTCTCTCTGCCCCTCCCCAATCTGTACAACATGGTTAGAGACTAGACAAGGGCGTGGTTACTAGGGGACAGGGATTATTGGGGGACATCTTGGAAACTAGTTACCACACCTGTAATTCTAGAATGATATCAACTGGCTTAGATGAACTCCAAGTGAACGTATAAGAGGAGTCTAATAGAAGTACAATTAAAAGGGAGAGAGAGGTGGGGAGGAAGGGAGAAGTGGGGAGGGAGAGCCGCCAGTTGGAGATGTTTAGAAAAGATGAGCCTTAAATTTGGTCTTAAAAAATGGGTCACAAATTGAGTTT
This sequence comes from Paguma larvata, assembly GCA_030068075.1. Lineage (NCBI taxonomy): Eukaryota > Metazoa > Chordata > Mammalia > Carnivora > Viverridae > Paguma > Paguma larvata. The sequence goes on along the minus strand of CM057828.1, from coordinate 13,689,548 downwards.
CTCAGATAATGAGAGAAAAGCAGGACAGTAGAGCTATTATCACCAGTGAAGGCACAGGGATATAAATCAACGACTGTGTGGGCATGTGTGGGATAGTCTGGTACACCTAGGTAAAGCCGGGAGCGGGAAGTGATGGAGAAGGCCACGGAGCAGCAGGAAAAGGCCCAGCGTTGGGGAATACTGTATGCCCTGCCACAGAGCACTGGATAAGGTCCCAGAGATGGTGGGAAGAAATGAAAGGGCTTTCGCTAGCAGAGAGACATAATCTCAACTGTACACTTAGAGTATACTCTAACAACTCATGCAGGGAAAAGATGAACAGAAGACAACTCAGAGGCATCAGAACCTTGGAGGATGCCTACAGAAAACGCAGATTCCCAGGGGGTGCCTGTGTGGCTCAGTTAAGCATCCGAGTCTTGGTTTCAGCTCAGGTCATGATCTCACGGTTCGTGAGTGTGAGCCCAGCATCGGGCTCCAAGATGAAAGCATGGAATGTCCTTGGGATTCTCTCTCTCTCTGCCCCTTCCCTACTCATGCTCGCTCTCTCTCCCTCAAAATAAATAAATAAATAAAATAATAAATAAATAAAGAAAGAAATAAAGAAAAAAGAAAATGCAGATTCCCAGAATCACACCCAGAGGTGGTGAGGATTCATCAGGTCTGGGGAAGGAAATCTGCCTTTTTTTTTTTTTTTTTTTTTTTGGTGGTCCATGGAACAGACCCTTAAACTTTAGAAAATAAATGCATGGTTACCAGAGGGGAGGCAGGTGGGGACACGGGTTAAATAAGTGATGAAAATTACAGAATCCACTTGTGCGATGAGCACCAGATGTTGTATGGAAGTGTTGAATCAATAGATTGCATACTTGAAACTAATATTACTCTGTAATATTAGTTAACTTGATTTTAAATAAAAACTTAAAAATTAAAAAAAAAATCTGTATTCTTAAACCAGAGCCCTGTGAGGTCCTGAAACCTAAGAATCACTAAGGAGACACAACACTGTATTTCTCAAGGTCTTGTTGGTTGAGTCATTTACACTGGGTCGCCAACCAGCTAACTGTTCAGAAACATGACATACGACAGCCCAAAACTTAAGTGTACCACGTGACCTTGATACGGTTGGATGTACTGGGAGAGAAGACCTTTCTCAAAGAGCAACACAAAAGAGCTGATGGAAGACCAGGAGTTCTTTAGATGACCCTATACCTCAGGGGCGGTTCATGACTGTGAAGCCTAGAAGCTTTCCTGCCCGTCCTTTTTAAACTTAGATATCCCATTTCCATAAAAGCCACTCTCGGTTGGCTACTGTGAAATTCTAAGGAACCAGTATCAACAGGAGAGCTGAGTTACCGATTTCACATCTTCCCACAACGGAAAGTTGGAAGGGAACCTTGTAAGAGCCCCCCGCCCCTGGCTGGTCTTTTCAGGTGACAGCCTTCTACACCAAGCATCAATGAACATTATTCAGACCTTACGACTCCAGCCTAAAGTAAGTTAGCTGGCTTCCACGTGAAACGCCCATTGTTCGGAAATCTACTGAAAAACCATCCTCCATAAACATAATTAATTCTAGGGGCACCTGGGTGGCTCAGTCGGTTAAGCGTCTGACTTCGGCTCAGGTCATGATCTCATGGCTCATGGGTTTGAGCCCTGCATCGGGCTCTGTGTTGACAGCTCAGAGCCTGGAGCCGGCTTCGAATCCTGTGTCTCCCTCTCTCTCTGCCCCTCCCTTGCTCACACTCTCTCTCATAAAGGAATAAATATTAAAAAAAAAACCACATAATTCTAGAGTGATGACAAAAGGTAGACTGATTCAAGAGGAATGTGATCATAGATCTATAAACACCTTCCTCCTCATATCGGTGGCAACGAAACCCCTTGCTCTCATGTCCGGCGAGAAGCATTCTGCATTTAGCTTTGTGAAGCTTGGGGGGGATTGGTCACTGGAGCATTTACAGATTGCCTGAACATCCCTCGGTACTTTACATTATGAAATGAAGCATTTCAAAGCACTGGGAGTTCTGATTTGTGAACTGGACTGTTACAGTGGTTTAATTTCCTGAAATATAGCTGCCTTCTTAACTAATAGATTTCTCAATGCACTGAGGAGAAAATTGCATTAGCTCCTGCGTAGCCTGGACTTAATATTTTTAGAAGCTGCAATTCTTCTTATTACAGTGCACAGTATGTATTTATATAAGTATACTTAGCACAGTTTCTGACACAAAGAAGGCACTCAACGAAGAGCTCTGAAAAAGTAAAACCATACAAGTCCCCAGGTGGTGCATCCTGAGAACCATCCTCAGGACGGGGGTATACTGGTTTGTGTTAATGGGGGTTACAGGTGGTAGGGGGAGGCAGCAGAAGATATCCTGGTGGTTCTGCGGATACTGTTCTAGCTCTAAGTTAGATGGTGTGGTGTCTGAGCAGTGTCTGTCATATAACCTATTTGTCCACAGTCTTCAAATGTGTGGATGTGCCTGTGTGTACACAAAGATGTCTTGGGTGACCAGGAAGAAAGAACGTTGACTAGAGAAAACACAGGATTTGGGAGTTAGAGAGACCAGGCTTAACCAGCTAAAAACCCACCCCATTCCCTCACCTCTCTCTCTCTCTCTCTCTCTCTCAATTCCTGCTCAAAGTGCTAAAAAATTGAGATAATCATTTTGCTAGTAAATGCAAAGGGGAAAATACCTCTTGTTTCCCTGTTATTATAAATTTATTCTTCATCATGCACTCATAACAAGGCAAAAATTGCTTTTTTGTGAGGCTAAAAAAAAAAAACTTGGATATTACCATGATTTGTTATTAAAATCTCACAGGGAGGGGTGCAATGAGGGGAAAAAAATGTATCTAAACAGGCTCCCAGAGAAAGGTGATAATACATCTTCTTAAAGGTTGAGACACTTTGCTCTGCAGGTTTACAGGACACCAAGCTAGCCACAAAACAGAAAAGTGTACGAAAACACAAATAAGCCGAAGCTCCGAAGCTGCTGAGCTGAGCAGTTCTTCCTGAATTTACCTGGAAGGCAGGTTAGTCACAAAACACTACAGTTACCTGTTCTCAAGATTCTGTTCTCAATCCAGAGATTTTAGGAGAACACTCGCCCAGGCTTCCCTCTCTTCTACTCAAACCACTTCCTTCACAGGGAACCTTCCAAGAGGCAGCCTCAGAGCCTGCAATTAATGAGGCGCCATGCTGCTCTGCATTAATGAGGTGCTTTCCCTTTTCTGTGGGCTCTGTAATCCTTTGGAGGCGAAGCTCTCTCCTGTGACACTCCCCGGTCCCGGCTTCAGAGATCTACCCTGCAGGTCAACTGAACTCTAAACACAGAGGAGGGCGACCTGCAGCAGGTAAAGAGGGTTAAGGAGGGTGAACCGGAGGTGCCACTTAATTTCTGGTTGGGTTAAAAACGGTTTTCTCTTGTACAACACGGAAGCTGAAACTATCCTGGTATAGGACAGATCCAAAGGAAAACCAGGTCAAAGACCAACATAATTTCTCCTAACGACCAAAATGACCCTCTCCACCGGTCATCCCTGAAAAGATGGTGCCTCTACACAGCTCCTGTAATACATCTAAGCAACAGTAACCAAGAGTCTTATTGTAATTTACAATATTTTTACCTTGACCTTGAAGCCTCAGACTGTGGTTAGTTACATTGACATTCACCTCCACAGCAGGCCCTTACTATTGACATGAAGGGTTGTCAAGGAAACCAGGTGTTGAGGATAGCTGTCTAACTTGTCTAGGTTCAGAATTTATCATACATGAAAACGCAGAAGGGAAATGAATATCACCCTTAGAAAGTACTACGGAAGACAGTACATGGCATTAGATAATTCCATTAAGCCTGTACTTTCCACTTGGGGATTTGGTTACTGATCAAAGGAATTCCTAATGCTCTAAATCCCTCTTCAAAAAAAAAAAAAAAATCACCTAATTCTGAAAGTGACTCATTTATCTAAACATTCACTGTGTGTGCCAAACTCCCCTAGACATGAAGGAAAGAGCAGCAAATGTGGAATGTTCCTATTTCTTAGGAGATCACAGATAAAAAGGAAAGAGTATTATTATATTTATGATAATAATATGGCCTTTGTTGAATGCTCGCTATATAACAGACACTAGAAGCAATTTATAAATAATATCTTTTAACTAGCACAATAACCGTATAAAGTAGACATGAAGGAAATCACACAATCTTAAAGAATTATAGGAGCTGGGCCTACAAATCAGATTTGATTCATTCCAAAAATCTTAATCATTTTGGAAACTGACTCAAATAAGATATTCGAATGATCATCAGGCAGGGAAAGCTACAAATAAAGTCTCACTAGAATTCTTGGGGTTGGAGCCAACTGGTTGTACCTGGAAATAGGAAGTACAGTCGGAAAACGCAAAGGTAACGACTACCTTGAGCACATACTTTTGGTACAAAGTGCCGAAAATTCCGCAAGTCACAGTCAACGCAACTGGTGAGGAGTCCCATGCCTTCTCACTACAAATGTCTCACCAACAACTACAAGGCTGCAAAGAGTCCCAAGAAGAAACCTGTTAATAACACCAAAATAAAAAGCAGCAAGGGAAGATGGGAAAATAGATCCAAAGAGTGTAAAAAGGAATTCTTTTTTTCTTAAATTTCTTTTTAGTATTTATTTATTTTTTAGAGAGAGAGAGAGAGACAGAGGGTGAGCAGGGAAGGAGCAGAGAAAGAGAGAGACACCAAATCCAAAGCAGGCTCCAGGCTCTGAGCTGCCAGCACGGAGCCAGATGCGGGGCTTGAACCCACAAACCGTGAGATCATGACCTGAGCTGAAGTCGGCTCAGTCGGCTTAATCGACTGAGCCACCCAGGCGCCCCTAAAAGGAATTCTTAATTTCTGTTCCTTAGCACATAAAGAGGACGTCAGAGAACACCTCAGCCTCTGATGCTCAGCCTTTACGTGAACAGTGACATCGAGGGCCCAGCTTCTCTAGGCCACTGAGGAACACCAGCCGGAGACGAGGTCCACGTGAGAACCACCTGGTCTCACTACCGGGCCTGCCCCGGAAAAGCTAGCGGTTGGGCCTGGTGCTGCTGCTGGTTCTGGTTGGACACAGATCACAGGGATGCTGATGGGCCATCAAGGACAGGCCCTGCTGTCGTTTTGTGGGTGTTGTTTTGTGTCGATGAAGTCCATCAAGTGATTCTCAGGTGCCATCGAGCCCGAGGTACACACATGACAACTGGGGAAGTGAGCCAACCAACCAGTTCTAACTCCTAGCTGAGAAATCAAGTTAATGATGGCACAGCTCTATAACTTTGGTTCTTTTTGTTTGCACGGACACCGTCAAGTTCCCGTACAGAGTATTTTTGTTGTGGTCGTCGTCTCTCTTAATTCCCTGGTGTGGGGATATTTAAGCATTCTCGATCTGGAAGCAACACGGAATAAAGACATGAGCGCCGTACTCAGAGTTTGAAAACACATGCTGGGAACCGGGTCAATTCCCCTCTCTCTCAGACTCTGCACCTGAAAGAGAGAGACAAAGCCGCTCCCTGGTTCTGGGCGACTGAAAACCAGCTGATGTATGGGGAAGCACCAAGCAGAGTGCCTGACAGAATCTGCACTCACAGCTGCTACTTAATTCTGAATATAGAAGGAAGGAATATTTCTTTACGTGACAAGTAGAATAAAGGCCTGATCACAGTGAGCAACTTGAAACGCCAGCGCCTTACCACATCTGCCACCGCTGGTGATTCCCTCTTGCTTCTTTATAATGGCTGGTTTCGGAGGGGAGGGCTTATGTATTATGTATATGTAACGTAAAGGCGACAGCATGCTCTGGGACACGATGTCCGTTAGGTAATAACACCATATTAATAATAACAGGGGAGGAGAAAGGGGAGTAGCAGCGGCGCTATTATGCCCATGAATAAGATGTTGGTCATTGCTTGCTATTTTCTCTTCAAACATATTATTTAGCCAGTAGTGAGCAGATTTAAAACCCACTGGGGTTCTTGAATTCAGCCTGGCTGAGTGGTTAAATCCAATGAAAATATCCTAGTTAGATGAGTTTTAAGCCAAGGGAGTTGAGTATATAAAAGGATATTTAACAGGGCAGTTTGTGGAGATGTCCGTCTTTCAAGAATGATCCGGGGCACGGCGATGACAATACTCGCACGGCATTTTCTGGTTTACGATGCAGTTTCGGATCCCCTCATTTGATTCTTGAAATCACTCTGTGAATTAGGCAAGGAAAGAATTCCTATCCCCACTTTCCTTGCAGGAAAGTGTCAAAACTTGTCCAAAGTCACACAGCTAGGCAATGGCAGGGTTGAAACTCATCTCTTCCGACCTTCAGGAAAATTGCTTTTATGAGGTCCCCCGGTAACGCTTTGGCTTCATCACGGTAAGCAGATGGGATGGAGAGACTCGAGTATTGTCTCCTGTTCCTTAGCAAGAAAACTCACATTTGGACACCTCGGTGCACCTTTCTGTCCAAAAATCAAGTTGGTTGCATGGTGCAACAAGGGGGTGTAAACTTGAAAAACTGTAAGTTTGTGTAGAAATAATTTTGGCTTGCTTTCCATGTTTCCATTAGAAAACAAAGAATCTGGTGTCCCAAATGAGGTAAGAGAGAGAGGAGAATGAACACCACCCTGGGGTCCACAGGTAAGGTGTCCAGCAGCACCTCTGGGTGTGTCGTGTGACTGGGAATAAAAAGATGTAGATTTAACCGGCTCGTCTCTCACCGAGTGGCTTGGGTTTCCCAGTCCATTGCCTTCAGGAGCATCACAGTCAGCGCTTGTCTCAACGGCAGGCCCACCCCCAATTTTGTCAGGTTTCAGTGCACCGGTTCTCAACTAGGGCCGATTCTGCCCCCTATGGGGCATTTGGCAATGCCGAGGTCACGTTTGGTTGCCACATCCTGAGGTTCTGGAAGGGAGCTACTGGCACGTAGTGGGTGGAGGCCAGGGATGCCGCCTGACACCCTGAGGTAAAACAGCCCCACGACAAACGATTATCTGCCCCAAAATGTCAGCGGTGCTAAGGTTGAGGCGCCTTGTTCAAAAATACTGGCGAAAACGTGAAAAACATATACAGAGGAACAGGCAAAATATTGATTTGATCCTTGTACCAGAGTACAAGTTTGCCTCAGTTTTGAGGCACATACTGGAAAATACTGCATTGCTCAGAGTTAGGGAACTATGTCTGAGGAGGAAGAAGGCAAGGGTTTAAAGTCCTCAGCATCGTGAGCTAAAGGAAGAGAAGTGGTAGGTCCCCAACCCCACAAGTAAGACGGAAGCCTGAGGCTTAGAAATAGAACGCAAAGTTTCCACAAGCAAGACTGCCCAGAGGCTGATGCAAGGAGGACTCTCCTGGCCGGCAGCAATGAGCTGGCTGGGGGCATGGCTTCCCCTCTCCCAGCAAGAGGGATTCCCATTTCCACTAGACCTAGGGACCCCCTCCGCCCAGTAGGTAAGCCTCATCCAAAACACACCTTCAGGAAGAACCAAGGGCTCCAAGCTCCAGGTGCTGGGCAGCAGTCACTGCCTCTCATCCTCCTGAACACTTCTACCCAGGCCCGGGCTCTCTCACGCCAGAGCCCCAGATGTTACGTTCCCCCAGTCCTTGTCCTATACGAAGCAGGGTAGCTTCCTTCTGCTGCGTCACAGCCCCAGGATGCACCTAGCCGTGTCCCAACCGGGCTCCCCTCTCACTCAGCAGACGCCTAAAGAATGATGCACTAATGCGCCCGATGAGCCTGCATTACGCAGTTACCTAGCGGGGGAAATCACGTTAATTATGAACACTTCTTCGTTTTGGACAGCTTCCAGTAGCACGCATTGCACTCCCTGAGTGGACATCTAGATGACAGACAGAACTCCTGCTCTTCGCGAGAAAACGTGCTCCTTGGTCCGTTTCCCTTGACAGAGACGACACCACCACGCACCCACCAGCTCCTTCCGGGACTCTAGGAAGTGGATTCCTCTCTCCCTCTTACTGCCACACCCAACGGGTCCAAACCCTGCCAACGCCAGCTGTAAAAAATCGATCTGCCTTGAACAGTAGTCACCTGAAGAGGAGGAAAGGCAGTCTAGGGAGGAGACTTTTAGTCAAAACACACCCACACCTTCTTTTGGGGGCACTGTCATCGTATAAAGCAGCCAGTCTGGAGTAGATGACCCAATTCTATTGTTTATTTTTCACTCGTCCACCATGACATCCTGCCCCAGGATCCACACTGTCACCAGGTCACTGGTCCCGAGAACCTCAAGTTCAGGGTCTTGGACTTAATTGTTCATTTTAGCAATGCCTCACAGCACAAAGAGTTGGCATTCTGTTTCAAGTTGTCTAACAAGAGAAACAGGACCTCAGAAAGGAATGTGACAACGCTCGTCCCATTCAGCTCCCCTTTTGTCCTCAGACCCACTGAACGGATCAGGGACATTGATTTTTAAAGGGATTCCGCACACACTGCAACATCAAAGTTCAATTTTCTAAATAGAAGGCCAGCTGGGTCCACACTCATCTGCTATTAAGCAAGGTTCGCTCTGCCTTTACTCCGTGGGTCACTTCCATACACACAGTATCTCTCCCATCTGAGCATCCGCTGTGGTAGATTCACTATGTCACCTCAAAATTCCTCTAGCGCTTTCTAAGACAGTTTGCATACAGTAGACATTCAGCTTGTTGGCTTTGCTGTGGATATATTGGCTATATGGATACTGAAGACTAGACGGTAAAAATAATCAAACTTTTCTCCTATGGGTAAAAAATAATCAAACTTTTCTCCTATGGGTAAAAAATAATCAAACTTTTCTCCTATGGGTAAAAAATAATCAAACTTTTCTCCTATGGGCGCCCTGAGCCGTCCTGGGTGATAGTCTTAGTGAAGCACTTTATTAGTTTCTTCTACTATCAAAAGGTCTGGCCTTCGTAAGTGAAAAACAGAAGGCCGGGCAGATAAAAGAAAGGCACTTCTTTCTTTTCTGCCAGAAAAAGCACAATGATGAGGGTGTTAAGTTTTATAGCTAAGCTCAGCAGATAATAAGCAGACAGAGGAGTCCTGCTTGGGGAAAGGTATTCTCTTCTTAGGGCACCAAGGCCTGTCATTAATTCACAGAGCAAGATAAAAAGCTCTTCCGCCTCCTCTCCACCCCCTTCCTCAAACCTTCGTTGTGGATAATGATGTACCCGGCATGGGAACGCCCCTCTCTTTCCCCTGCACTTCTGGAAACGGCACTAGCCTCCAAGGCCCAGCTGCAAACCCCATCTCTCCTGGGAAGTCATCCCTGGCTATCCAGCCGGTAACCGATCGGTACTGCACCTCCCCGCATTTTATTCACTCCCACTAAATTCCTGGAGAAGACATCGGCTGTTCTCTCTCTGCACTCTCCTGAAAGAGTGTGTGTTCAGCAAATCTTTACCTACTCAATGACTTACACAAGGTACAGACCTGAGTTGCTTCCTCTTAATTGAGAATTCAGCTACCTATTAATTAGAGTTAGCATCAGGCTCTCCCCAAGCCGGCCAGTCTCCCTGGGCTACTGAGAACATGGAAACCATTGGCAGTCTGTCCACCTTGATCCTGGAGGGGCTGGGAACCCCCCCACGTACAGACTAAGTGCCTTGGGAAATCCCAACGAAGTTACTCAATGCAAACTCTAAACTAGTTAACTTGGAAGTCACAGATTAAAAAGAGCAAGTAAAGAAGGAACAACACTTATATATACAGGGGTTATCCCTGCTTCCTAAATATATGCATTTTCTTCTCACGACAAGCCTGCAAAGGGAAGTGGGAGAGACTCTACTGCTTGTCCACCCAGAGCTCTTCCAGCTCTCCAACGGAAAGGCTGCAAGTATGCGGACACCCAGAAACCCTCACTTTCAGGGGAGACAGGACATGGACACGTGACGATCCTGACCAATGCACCCAAGGGGAAGTCTGCTGGGAAATTTGAGATTCCCTCCCTGAGAGAGAGAGAGAAAGAGACAGAGACAGAGAGAAAGGAAGAAAGCAAGAACGCGAGAACTCAAGAACGGAAGAACAAAAGAACGAAAGAGAGGCAGTCACTTTCCTTTTCCTTCCCAATGTCCTAAGAGGAGATGCCCCCTGGATTCTGCTATGGCCACTGTGACCAGGAGGAGCCCGAGAACCCCCAAGACAACTACCGTCTCTCATGGAACTGCCAATCTTCGGGCTTCTTGCTTCATGCAAGAAAATGAATAGGTTGTTTAAGCCGTACTTGGTGGGGTGGTTATTTTCCTTATAACCAGAGCGATCTCACTGAGAGGAGGCATGCGAAAGACTGGGAACCACGCTTCTGTAGCTTCTCTTTGGAACTGTCAGAGCACAAAACGGTGAGTCTAGAATAGATGAGCCAATTCTACTCTGAACACATAAATAATGCAACCGAGAGTCACGGGGGCTGCTCCAGAGGGCAGGAGGCAGGTCATTAGCGACCCGCTCCTCACACTTCTTTACCTGTCCCGCAAGAATATCTCAAACATGATCGAAGCGAAGAGGGTAGACTTACTAGTATGCACTAGCCCCCGAGAAGTTCCTGGGTGTTCTTCCAACCAGATTCTCACCTGCGACACCTTCTTACAGCAATGGTGGCTCCCTGACGGCCATGGTTCACAGGCAGATGCGCCAAACCCCGCGGTGCGTGTGCGCTCCCCTACCTTTGAAGACGCCATGCCGCTCACCACACTGGGAGAACAAGGTTACCTGCGTGACGCCACTATTTTCTGTGTTTCTCCTTCTCTTCCTCCCTTCTTTCAAAGGAAAAACAGTTTTTAAAACCTGTGCTAACTATATGAATTTTGTATAATCCAACAATGGCAAAAAAGAACCAGAATTCCTATACCCAGAGGAAAGCAATTAAATGACGCCCTGTGTGCTTCCTTTTTCAATAATATATAACTACACAGATGGTTTTAAATTGGGGGGGAGGGAGTAGCTTTGCGTCTTTTTTTTTAAACTTAATATTATATCGCAAGTATTCTCCCTTTGCATTGATTCAAGTAACATTCAACCTTGTTACTAAACCAATAAAAATCTCATAAAGAGAGAGATTTTGAAAAGTTTCAAATATCCCATTGTGAAAATGTACCATAATCTACCTTTTCACCACTACTGGGATTTACGTTGTGTCTAATTTTTGCTACTATAAACAATACCATCATGGAATCCTTTGACTCGACCTCTACTTCGTCAGGACAGAGAATTTCTGCATCCTATGGCTTGCATCTATTTTTGAAGAATCTTGGTAAGCACTGCCACACTATTAAAAAGAAAACTATTCCGGTGTTCGTTTATAACAGATACTTTCGCAAGAGTTGGTCCAACTGGATACTTGCCAATATTGGGTAATACATTTTTTTTAAACCTTTGCCATTTAGATGTAAAAATCTTATTTTTATATTTCTTTGAATACATAGCAATGCTGTTATAACACTACATACACCTTTTTTACCATTTGCTTTTCTTTGTGAATTCCTTTATTCTTATCCTTTACCCATTTCTTCCACTGGTCTGTTCTTATTGATTTGTGGGCTCTATGTGTTCTACACTCTGTGGGTTTCAAGTACTATTTTCCCAATTTATCACTTGCATTTAATTTTGATTCAGTTGCTGACAGGCATTCAGAATTTTTCCTTTTTTTTTTTCCATTTCAATTAAATCTTCTAGAATTTTCCTTCAACTATATTTTTCCCCATTTCTTTTTGGCATATACTAATTTTCCTCGCCCTTGAATGAAAATTTTCATATTTTTTCTTCTAGTTTTAATGCTTCTCCTTTTAAACTTAAAAGTCTTCGAACTATCCAAAATTTATTTTTTGTGTCTGGCATTACCGTATTTGATCTTTTCCCAAATGCTCAATCTTCACAATAATTAATGCCTTTTGCTACAGAATCCATTCTTTCTCTACCGGTTGGAAATTCTACCTTGAGCGAATTACCCGGAACATAAGATATAACTCTTTCCTTTCATATTCACAGCTGATAGAAGTAACAGCTCCTGGGACTCCTCCCTGCTGAGTGGAAGAAGAGCCTCTGCATTCTTGTTAAGATCCTTCATTCAAACATTTACTTAGAGTCAATTATGCGCAAGCACTGTGCTAACTAAAGCTGGGGAGGTTCAGAACAGAGGGGGGTCCATCCCAGTGGACTGCACATTGTAGTAGATGAGTCAGGCTTATAAGCCAACATTTGGGTGTTGAGGGTATTTAAGAAATAATTATACAAGAGAGGTGCATCACAAATAATCATACAACAGCAAGTGTCACGAAAAAGGAAGTGGAGACGCAGGACAGCTCTGAGATCCCAAACATTAATAGAATGTTGGGCCAAGAATAGTTTCCTGGAGATTTAGACTGAGCTCTAAACAGTCAGCGGGGGGAGGGAAGTGAGGAGGGAAGAGAAGACCTCTATTTCAGCTAACATGGTGAACTAGATAACCTCAAAGCCTTCTCAGTGAAATATATGTAGTATATATGCATATAGAATATGTACGTACAATATTACATATTACACACAATGTATCCATATGTGCCCATCCCGTGTGTGTATATTAAATATACCTAATAAACATAGTATATACTAAAATGTATATTCTAAAATACACCTATGTATGGTATGGCATTTTAGAGTGTTACGTTCTAGGAATCAAAACCCAGACACGCAACCAGGCTGAAGGTCTCTGACCCCGTTTCCACCGCTTTCTAGCTGATAGATCTTGGCCAGGTTGTCTCCAGTTTCAGGTTCCTCATCTGCGAAATGGGATCATAACAGCACTAATCTTTTTTTTTTTTTAATGTTTATTTATTTTTTTGAGAGACATAGAGACAGAGTGTGAGCAAGGGAAGGGCAGAGAGAGAGGGAGACACAGAATCTGAAGCAGGCTCCAGGCTCTGATGAGCCGTCAGCACAGAGCCCGACGTGGGGCTCGAACTCACAGACCGTGAGATCGTGACCTGAGTGGAAGTCGGCCGCCTAACCGACCGAGCCACCCAGGTGCCCCAGCACTAATCTTAAAGAGTGGTTGTGATCCCTGAAAAAGCTAACCCACATTAAGTACTTAGTACTGTATCTGGTACTTAAGTACCAAATAAATGCCGGCTACTACTGCTATTCTATTACCATGTTCTATGTATATTTTTGTGGCCCGTCTTCTTTATCGTTTAGCTTATTAAAATCTTCTCCACTCCTCATTACTACGTGTGCCAGAGGACTGCCATTCCCTACACATGGAACCAGCTTTCAAACATTTAATTCTAGTTTCCTGTTTTTCATTTTCCTTACTTCACAGAATTCTGCTATTAACTTTATTTTCCTTCAGCTTTCCTTAGGTCCACACCATTGTTCTTGCTCAAATTATCGAGTGGAATGTGAGGTTCATTTATCACCATCTTTGCGTTTGAGTAATGAAGGCACTGAAGGCTATTAAAACATCTCCAATGACAGCTTGGATCACATTCCATAAGGTTTACTGTGAAATATTCCTCTTTTGTGGTTTTCAAAGTAGGCTATAATTTTTAGTTTTATTTCCTTTTGGATTAAATAAGCATTTACGAAATTCTTTGCCTTCCCCTAATTTCCAGGTATTTGGAGCCCCCCCATCTAAAAGTTTGTGAGACGTAGTGCTACTTCATGGCAGCCGAGAGTGGGGTCTGTATAATCTTTATGACTTGGAATCTAATGAGGTCTTCTTGGGCTCTCAATTTGTGTAATTTTTTCATAAACACCCAAAAGAGCCATTTTTATTCCATTTTATGGATATGAGCTTTGATATCTACTTGTAATGATTATATTCTCAAAACTGCCTTTGTCATTAACAATACGATTTGCCTTGTTAGTAGCTGAAACTCTACCAATATTTCCTATATTTCTATCAGTTTTTCCTTTATTTATTTGAAAGCTTTCTACTTGGAAAACAGCTTGGCTATTACCTCCTCTTTCGATATTACACTTGTCAATTCAAAAGTACTAATTTCAATTAAATATACATTATATTTGAGATGGTCTGAAATTAACTTTTCTGTACCTTAGTTTTCTTCACATGTCTGAGACATCCTAATATAAATTTAATTTTTAAATTTTGTAATTTATTTTAGATACGTTTCTTGATGACAGGTAAGATACAGCTACCTGATCGAGCATCGGAGTTTTTCTCCAATAATAGAAGTTTCATGGCTGTATATTTGTTAAAATAAATAATGTTGGTTTTGCTTCCGGAATAGTATTTTTGTGCATGAGTTTCCGGCTTTGAGAAAAACTTTACATATGTTATAATCACTCCTTTGAGATGAACAATTCAACAAACATATACAGTCTGCAACCACCACACAACTTTTTACAATTCTATCGCCCACCCCCTGCGTCCCCACCACCCTACTCTTTGGCTCCCAGTAATTTCTGTCTTGCTTTCGAGGATTTTGTTATAAATGCAATCATTTAACATGTAGTCTTTTGCATCTGGCTTTTTTCACTCAGCATACTGCTTTAGAGATTTACTCATATTGCTGCATAGATCATATTCAATGCTGAGTAACGTTCCATTAAATGGATATATCACGACTGTTCTCTTTGGCTAATGAACATTTGTGTTCTATGAATAAAGCTGCCATGAATATTCACAGTTTTTTGCATGCACGTGTTTTTACTTCTCTTGCATTAATACCCAGGAGTGGTACCGGTGGGCTGTAACGTAAGCCTCACTTCTTACGAGGCCGACAAAATGTTTTACAAAGTTAGTGTACCACTTTACACATCAACTAAGTACGACAGTTGCCACTGTTCCACATTCTCGCCAATACTTTGTGCCGTCAGTCTTCTCCATCGTTGCCACTGTCCTGGGTGTCAAGTGGTATCCGGTGATGACCTTAATTTGCATTTCCCTGGTGACTAAGGATGCTGAGCATTTTTTTAGGGATTTACTGGCTATCCCGGTCTTCTCAGTGATGTCTCTTAAAATGTGCTGCCCGTTTTTAAATTGGGCCATTTGTCTTCATGTTACTGTTGTACGAGTCCGCTCCTTATTCCAGATACACATCTTTCATCAGACACATGCTTTGCAAATTTTCTCTCCGAGTCCGTGGCTTGTCATCTTCTTATTAATGCCTCGGAACAAAAAAACTATCACTTTAGATGAAGTGCGATTTATCAATATTTTTTTTTCTCTTTTAGTTTGTGCTTTTTTTTCATATCCCACTTAAGAAATCTTTGCCTACTCTAAGGTCTCTTAAGATTTTCTCCTCTGTTTTCTTCTACCAGGTCTATTGCTTTTAGTTCGTACATTTGGCTGTAAGATTCATTTCAAGTTAGTTTTTATCTATGGTCTGAAGAGGGTCAAGGTTGATTTCTTCCCACTTGTGGGTGTCTAATGCTCCCTACCGACTTTAAATAGGCTTTGTTTCACTTGCAATATTCACCTCCAACGACTCAGTTTTAATTCTATTTACCACTTTGCCAGTGGTCACCTTTGATTTTTGTAGAAACATCTTACCCTTTCTCCCCATGATGATCAGAGAGAAGGGTTACAAAATTCCAACTGAGTTCTACAAAACACAAGACGCTTTGCAGCGTTTAAATCCAACAGCACTTCCCAACCTGTTTTAACATGACTGATCGGACTCCAGTATTCCGTGCCGCACCATTTACAATAGCCAAGAGCTGGAGGCAACCTACGTGCCCACCGATGGATGAGTAGAAAAAAGAATATTATTCGGCCACAAAAAATAAGGAGATCTTTCTGTCTGTGACCACATGGATGGCCCCTGAGCGTGGTATGATAAGTGAAACAAGTAAGACAGAGAAAAACAGTCGATATAATCTCCCTTACATGGGAATCTTGAAACAAAAAAAGAAAAAAGAAACCCAAAACAAACAAACAAATGAGAACAACCCAAGCTCATAGATTCAGAGAAGGGATAGATGGTTGTCAGAGGAGAGAGATGCAGGGCGGACACAACAGCTCCAAGTGGGAACAACAACCAAACTAATTGGTTATTTGTGTGTGTGTTTTAAAAAACAACGTCAGGCATTTGCAGTCATCTTTGCAACGGACTTAAAACAATTATTTACAGATCATTCCATGTGTAGCGTCAGCCCGCCCCTTTAGAACAAGACCTCTTCATTCCTGAATACTCGTTTTGATGACTGTTTTGGTTGGCTGGCAAATCACTGATGAAACTTTCTCAAGAAGTATACACTGTGCATACTTTGTGAGCTCTTGCATAGAATACATTTTCTGTTGTCTTTATACACGAGCAAACGAGCAAACGTGGCTGGTATTCTGAGGTCTCTGTCTTTCTTGCTGAAACAGTGTGGTAGACGTTTGATTAACAACATTTATTATTATAGCAAAAAGGCCTAGGTAGCATTTTTATTCTTCGGAGATGTGGTTCTCTCCATCCCTTGCCCTTGCGTGACGTAGAGCCTCAGAAATCAGGCTCCACTGCTCCCCCGCAGCCGCCAGTTGTATGTGGCCACTGAGCCCTAGAAACGCAGCCTGTCCTGGCTGACATGTGTGAAACACACATCGACTATTAAAGATCGTATGGAAAAAAGTATATGAAATTATCTCGTTAGTAATTTTTAAAATACAGATCATGTTGACCATCTGAATGTCCCCTTTGGAGAAGTGTCTATTCATATCTTCCGCCCATTTCTTCACTGGGTTGTTTGTTTTTCGGGTTTGGAGTTTGGTAAGTTCTTTATAAATTTTAGATATTAGTCCTTTATCCGATATGTCATTTGCGATGATCTTTTCCCATTCCGTTGGTTGCCTATTCGTTTTGTTGGTTGTTTCTTTTGCCGTGCAGAAGCTTTTTATCTTGATGAGGTCCCAATAGTTCATCTTTGCTTTTAATTCTCTTGCCTTTGGAGACGTGTCGAGTAAGAAATTTGTGCATCTTAGGTCAAAGAGGCTTTTTCCTGTTTTCTCCTCTAGGATTTTGACGGTTTCCTGTCTCACATTCAGATCTTTTATCCATTTAGAATTTATTTTTGTGAGTGGTGTAAGAAAGTGGTCTAGTTTCATTCTTTTGCATGTTGCTGTCCAATTCTCCCAGCACCATTTGTTAAAAAGGCTGTCTTTTTTCCATTGGATACATTTTCCCGCTTTGTCAAAGATTAGTTGGCCATATACTTGCGGGTCCATTTCTGAGTTTTCTATTCTATTCCATTGGTCTATGTGTCTGTTTTTGTGCCAATACCATACAGTCTTGATGACCACCGCTTTGTAGTAGAGGTTAAAGTCTGGGATTGTGATGCCTCCCACCTTGGTTTTATTCTTCAGTATTACTTTGGCTATTCGAGGTCTTTTGTGGTTCCATACAAATTTTAGGATTGTTTGCTCTAGCTTTGAGAAGAATGCTGGTGCAATTTTGATTGGGATTGCATTGAATGTGTAGATTGCTTTGGGTAGTATTGCCATTTTGACAATATTTATTCTTCCAATCCATGAGCATGGGATGTTTTTCCATTTCCTTGTGTCTTCCTCAATTTCCTTCATAAGTTTTTTATAGTTTTCAGTGTAGAGGTCTTTCACATCTTTGGTTAGGTTTATTCCTAAGTATTTTATGGTTTTTGGTGCAATTGTGAAAAAAATGACAATATTTCGGATATACAGGATTAAGTACACTGTTACCATTAAGATTCCTTTCACTTGTTTTCACTTTGCCTTTGGAAATGTGACCAGCAGAAAACTTGAAATTATGCCTATGATTCGGCATTGTATTTCTATCGGACAGCACTGCTCAAGAGTCAGGCCACCTCGAGTCGTATTCTGGTTCACAATGCTGAGTAATTTCAACAAGTCTCTTTCAAAGGTTCCATCTTCTCACGTGGAAATGGGTGAAAATACTTATACTAACCTCGAGGCTTACTGTGGGGATAAAATAATATTATGCATGTAAAGCTATTATGTTGGCACATAATCAATTCTTATTAATGAGAGTTATTATTCTTCTTAAAGGAAGGATTTTTTGTAATCCTTATGACTCATACGGGTTTCTTATGTTTTTTACATTTCTAGCGTGTCCCCCAGTGTGGGCAACTTGTTGCCGATTTTGTCTGGATTGTAGGGGCTCCTTTGGACCTGCATGCATAGAATTCTTCTCCATTCTTGAGAATTCTTCTTGGACTTCATCATCCTATGGACAGACCACTCATCATCACCCTTGCCTTAAGTGATCGGAGCTCCTGATTTGCACGAACTTTTCATCACGCTATTCCAGGGTAACATGTCAAAAAATACACCTACCTCGTCTAAAACACTGAGGCTAACATTTCACTCCCCAAATCCAGCCTTTTATTCTTTCAAAACATTTGGAAAAAGACTCCTGTTCTCACTGGGAAAACGTCTTAACCTCCTAATTCCCAGTTCATGCTGCCCATCCCTGTCACTCACCGAACAGCTCTTGTTTTATTTTGTTTTGTTTAATGTTTATTTATTTTTGAGACAGAACATGAGTGGAAAAGGGACAGAGAGAGAGGGAGACACAGAATCAAAAGCAGGCTCCAGGCTCCAGGCTGTCAGCACAGAGCCCGATGCGGGGCTCAAACTCATGGACCGTGAGATCATGACCTGAGCCTAAGTCGGACGCTCAACCGACTGAGCCACCCAGGTGCCCCTGTTTTGTTTTGTTTTGTTTTGTTTTGTTTGTACTCCAAAATCCACTGCTGTCACACTGTGGACTCACTGATGTTGGTTTTTAACTCAGGCTGTGGATAGATACAATTTTTCAGTAGGAGGGAAGAGCATTGTATTTAAGGCCAGAAAAGTAGATTCTAGCATCAGTTCTACCTCCAATTATTCCCTTGATAAATTCCTTATTAAGACAAGAAAACATGGCTGTTTCCACAGCATGGGATTCTTAGGGACATGGTGAAATAAGGTACATGAAAGCATTCCCTTCTTTATCATGGGGAGCGGGTTACGAAGGAGAAGATGACAACAATGAAAACGGGAAGGGATCAACCCGTTCCCAATGGGGAAAAGGTGAGCAAAGGGACACTTAGATGCTCCTGATGGGGCACGTCACCTACGCAGATCTGACACAACCATTGTATTCTAAAGGACCACAGAGGATGGAGAGGAGACAGAGGAAAGTGAGCACATTCAAGGAAGGCAACAACTGGGAAGCTATGTATTAACAGAAAAAATGTCACAAGGTATATTTAAGTGTCAGCTAGATTCCAAGCACTGGGGTTTAGGACAGGCTGGAAGGAACTGAGAAGAGGAGAGGACTCAGCAGAACTGCCAGTCTCCAAACAACTGACTGGTGCCTCTGTAGCCCCAAAGCAGGGAATCCATGCATTTCCTGGAATCATTTTTGACCAGGTTTTGTCCGAATAAGCTGGGCACAGAGATAAAGTTACAGGCCTTGCCCTCCTGGTTCTCACAGTCTAGTGGGGGAGGCACATGAGTTAACAGGCAGCGATATACACACTTGCATTTGGTCTTCATTAATGCTCAGGACCAATGGGGGAATCAAAAAGATAAAAGATTCCAGTACAGCAAAGGCGGATATTTCTAATAGAGTTTCTAAATATGGAACGAGGTTCCTTTGGGAGGTAATGGTCTCTTATCTCTGGAAGTATTCAAAAGCAGAAGATTAATGACCATTTATATAGAATATTACAGAAGAGAGTGGAAGGTTATGCCTGATGAATGCCAAGTTCCTTCCTAATTAAGATTCTATGATTCTCGAAAGGGGACAGGGCCCATTCATTAGGACACTCCATTATATAAAGAAATATTTGCGTGTGCATAAACTGAATTGTACAACTCACACAGAGAGATTCTTTTCTAATGCAGATTATAATTTCTGTTGGTTGCTTACAATTTTCCATGTGTAATATTTAAAAGCCGAAGACCAGCATTCTAAATACATTTGCAGATGCATTTCAATCATCCAGGTCCGCTCTATGATCTCACTCTTGCTACCCAAGAGAGAAAAGCCCACCACAAAGGTCGGAGGTCCATTGCTGGCCTTCCAGAACCAGCCCTCCTATTCACAAACCGCATGGATAACCAGGGCTCGAGCAAGACAACAAAGAGAATGGGAAAATAGTAACACTTCCAGACCCAGACATAAGATTTTACCTCTGTCAACCCTCCTATATAACATGAGTCTCAAAAAAGAGAGAAGGAATAAGAGTGAAGATTTAGGAGGTTAATCATAGCCATTTTTGAATATAGGAAAGGAGAAGGTAAAAACACAGAATTTTTGAGCGCCTACTATGTGCCAAGCCCTGTGCTTTCCATTAGGAGACCTCATTCACTGCATTTAATCTTCACCAATAAAGGGAAGCTAGAGGTAAGAATTTTAAAAGACACTTAACCAATGTGTGTTACTCCCGGTATTACCGTATGAGAGAAGCCACACAGGACGACTCCAAAGGTCACACACACCTCACTTCATCCCTTACTCTTCTGCGGGCACCTTAGAGCAGATCATATCCTCCATGAGACCCGTCCCAGCACGTCTGTGCTTCCTCTGCAGACAGAGTCTAACTGGAACCTGCTCCAGCCCCATGGGGGGATTTGGCGACTGCAGGTGAAGTTCAACCACTGCCAAGTGCAGTCCCTTTGAACTACATCCAAGGCCCCACAGACCAAACACCTAGACCCAATTTGGGGAAGAGGACTGTGTTAGAAAGAATCACATGTGAGATCCTGGACAATTCTTAACACCGCCCCCCCTGGCCTAATCTATCCCAAAATAGCTATTTCTATTGGGCTTCCTTCTCACGCTGAAACCCCAGGATTTCCGGTTTGCATTAGTCCCTCCTAAGTGAAAATGTCCATCATCCAGGAAGCACACCTTCCTAGGGACCAGGTAGCAGTGTATCTGCCCCCCTGGTGAGAACAATGGACGTTTGTCTCCCACAGGATGGCGGGGTGTAGTTCTCTAGAGAGAGCCTCTGTATTACTCCACACAGACCAGTTCAAAGGCCACTGAGTGTAAGCAGGAAGCCAGCTGTTAGAGTCAGCCATCAGTATTTTCTGTAACCATCGTCCTGAATCCCACTTCATAATCTTTCTGATGTTGGTAAAAAGTGAGCATTGGGCCTAAGAGAAAAGGCGGTAAGTTAGGACCTCGGCTGAGCAGGTGAATCATGAGACAGCCCCTGCCCCAGAAGCTTCTCGTTCCTAGCTCAGGATCGTCCTCACCCCAGCTGACGGCACAGGGGTGACGTTCTGGGCCAAGTGGAGCAAGACCGAAGCCGGCACGCAGGCAGGGTCTTGCCGGAAAACTGACCAGATATGTACTGCTGATTTACGGCAAACCGTCCAGAGTCGTGACGACTTTGTTTAGAAAACAATCCTCGGGGGAAGTGATGGAGCCGCCCGACCTCAGCAGCACCGTCGTTGGGGTGTCTCTTTATCCTTAGCAGGAAGCTCCGTCCCCAGCAGAATTTTTTAAAAAATTTTTTAAGGTTTTATTTACTTTTTTTTTTTAAATATTTATTTTTGAGGGAGAGAGTATGAGTGGGAGAGGGGCAGAGAGAGAGAGACACACACACAGAATCTGAAGCAGGATCCAGGCTCTGAGCAGTCAGCACAGAGCCTGATGCGGGGCTCGAACTCACAAACTGTGAGATCATGACCTGAGCTGAAGGCGGATGCTTAGCCAACTGAGCCACCCAGGTGCCCCTATTTACTTTTGAGAGAGAGAAAGTGCAAGTGGGGAAGGGGCAGAGTGACAAGGAGACACAGAACCTGAAGCAGGCTCCAGGCTCTGAGCTGTCAGCACAGAGTCCAACATGGGGCTTAAACCCCCCAATAGTGAGATTATGACCTGAGCCAAAGGCGGATGCTTAACCGACTGAGCCACCTCGTAGGCCCATAATGGAGGGGTCATGCTTACCATTTGTTCTTCAACAACCACCAGAAAAAAAAAAAAATAAACCACTGAGAGCTTAGAGGACCCTTGTCCAGACACAATTACAGGGTCCCAGTTTAAAAGTCGGCCAAAGAGAAGGAAATTCAACCCCGGAGAGCATGGGTTGTGGAATGGGGTAGTTCTGAGTTTTAATTCTGGCTCTGCCCTGTGTGAGCTGCAGACATGACTTCGGGGTTAGCCTCCCTAAGCCTCAGTTTCCTAATCTGCATAGTGGGGGTAATACTAGCACCTGCTCCACAGAGTTCTGAGCATTCTATGAAAGAACCACGCGAAACACAAGAAACAAAGCATCCCATCAGTAGCACCTGTCTCACTGCGGCCTACGGAGTCCGGAGGCACTGAGAGCGGGAACCCTGCATTCAAGTGCAACTCCACAGTGGCGATCGCGCTCTGCAGAGGCTGCAGCCCGTGCCCCTCTCCTCCTCTTTGGAGCTGCTCCGCATCCATGTCTACTGAACTATACAATCCCATGGCTCACATCGTTTCGTCAGGAGAGGGAAAAGTTAAACAGCAGCCTTGACATTTATTAGATGCCTGATCTTAGGCAAATACTCCTCAACTCCGTGCTTCAATGTATAAATTATCTGTGAGATGGAGGTAATAAAACTTCTCGGTCCACCCCGCAGGGCTGTCGCGAGGAGTGAGTGACAGCATGCCGCCATCTACAAAGCTCTACACAAAAATAAGCACCCCCCCCACCACCTCCGGCTCCTCTCTCCTCTGCTGAAAGGAGCTGCATGTCTTGAGTGGAGATCGGGGCACAAAGACGCCCTCAGTCCTGGTAGCCTGTTGACATGGGGACTTGGAGGCTGGAAGTGAACGGGCCCTATAAACATCAGGAAGACCAATCAGCATTTCACAGGCCGCAGAGACACGCAAGCCGAGCGATCACTGTTTGCAAATCTACACTCATTGGTCATTACTGAGAGAAGCATACTCATCCACTGCGAATTTCCCACAGTTCATTTTTAATCATGCACCAACCCCTCATATATTTCCTCTTCCCTCTTAGTCCACTCTCTGGCACTAACAGATAAAATGAGGGGTCTGCAGGAGTACTTCTGAGAAATGCCACTTCCAACAGCTGGACGAAGCGATTTCTCAGCGCCGGAAAGGGGGCGGCCACCGTGCGTGTCTGCTGAGGGTACCATCTGACACGCTTCCTGAACGCAACTGCAGAACACAGCACGCGCCCCTTCCCCTCCTGTTCTTCCTCCTTTGCTAACATCGGCTAATGGATGGTGTTTTAATGCATTCATGGAAAGACACTCACCTGTCCCCAGGGCTGCTCTAGAGACTTTACACGGGTAGTACAGATGGAGCGGCCTTATTTATGCCACTGCAGGGTCACCGGTAGACAAATATCTGGCTGTCCGCCCATGCCCTGAGGCACAACGGGCCTCACGAATGTGGTGAGCTCTGACAGTGATAGAGAAACCCCTTCCTCGTGGCTTTATTACTCTTGGGAACCAGCTCTAAGTTTATTTGCATATCATCATTTTGCAAATATTTCCATAGGCCAGGCATCTAACTACGCATTCGAGATAGAAGGGTGACGAGAAGCAGATGTGATCTTGGCCCTTCTGGAGCCAACTATCTGGGGAAGAGAAGGACATTTCCCAGCTTAGTACACAAAGGCATGAAAGCGCACACTCGGAGATGAGTTCACTGAAGATATGTAGGTGATCCTACGAGAACCTAGAACAAAGGAACCCCTACGAGATTATGAAGACAGGGAAGATTTCTCAGGGTAAATGTAGCTTACGCAAAAGAACACGGAATTAGCCAGCAATGGGGAAGAGGAGGCGGGCTGGGGAACATAGGTTAACGGACAGAAAAATAACCTGTGCAGCGGCCGCCTGGTGGGAGGGAACAAGCAGATCATACGTGACCATCTAGCGTGTGAGCAATGATGCTCACGGTGTAACATGAACCTGGAGGGAGGCAGGAGCCAGAAAGCCCAAGGAGATGCCACTCAGGACCGTGGTCTTGATCTCAGGAGCATGGGGAAACCTTGGAAGGTTTTATGCAGAGGAAAGGGGATGGCATGGTTGGGCATGCTGTTGAGAAATCCAACTCATGCTGCTGATGGAGAATACATCTGGGGAAGACAGACTGAGCAGAGCAGAGGGGAAAAGACTAGTCTGGACAAAGACTGCCGTTGTGTTGGGGAGAGGTTACAAGGGCTCAGAGTGGGATGGTGGCAGGGGAGATGGGACACCAGCTAGGACGTGGAACGGGCAGACACACGGTGAGGGAGAGGGGCCGTCAAAGATGAGCTCTTGGTTCTGGAGGAGCAACTAAGTAGACAGATAATGGTGCTACAGCCAAGAGACACTCAGGCTGTGGGGAGTAGGCAGATCATGGTTTCGGGTTTGCAGAGCTAGATTATGCATAAATTATTACTACTGTGATCATCACTTATGGCCAAATTATGTTTACAAAATGCTTTCACATCCATTGTCCTTACAGGATTCGGACAAGAGTCTCATGGGATGCAGGATGGTGGGAGACTGGTGCCTAACGGGTAGGGAGATAAAATGCAGGTGTTCGGGAGCTTGCACGGGGTAGCTGGGAGCAAAAGTCCCGCCAGAGGACAGAACACTGGAGACGACACCCTTTAGAACACCTCAGATTGTTATTTTTTTCAATTCTTATTTCTTAAGTCATGGAATTGCCAATTCAAATGTATAAAAATCCAGTACGTAAAGTAGTAAACAGCAGGTCTGCCTGGATTACAGTGGCCGTGGGAGAGTCAGAGCACCGACCGCCCCTCACCCATCTTGTCCAGAGCCTCAGGGAAGCCCCGGTGTTCCCGGGAGATTACAGCCCTTGGTGCCTCACTCCTTCAGTCTCCCAACTGTCCGTGGATTTCCTGACAGGCCACACGATCTAGAGTGTCTTAATCCTGTGTTGCCTTGGCTACAAAGGGGACTAAGTGGGGCACTTTCAAGAACCTGTTGCATTTCAGGCGCCGCTGGGCCTTCACAGGAATTATCTTGTTCAGTCCTGCCTTGGTGGCCGGTACTGATGGAGCCAGGGCTCAGAAACCAAATCAGAAGGTTCTTCGATGGCAAGAGATGATATGAACCTGGGGTTTTGTTCATCCACTTTTGCGTTTTCTTAAAAAGTAGGGTGTACAGGCTTACAATCCTATGGCACAGGATTGTCCAAAAAAGGAGAACGACGAAGGAGGCAGGAGCCTCCTCGTGCGCCAGGCGCAGTGCCTCCCCTCCCGTTGCTCTCCCCCACTGTGCTGGCACGTAGACCCTGGGAGACAGAGAGGCTTGCTTTCACCTTAATTAGTGCAGCAATTTGCTAAATTTTGTTTTTCCCTTTTAAGAGTGTTAATCAATTTTAGCTCAGAATAGATTGGAATGGCACACAAATTACCACGACAATCCCCAAATGCTAAATTCTGAACATCTCGATCAACCTCAGAGCCTGAAATGTGGGAAAATCAGAGACTCCGGCCGGCATCTCTGTGATCTATTTAAAATGTGATGGCTCCAAAATGAAAAGATAATGGTTTTATGAGGTTCGGAACAAGCAATTTGCTAGACTCAGCCTCATGCCTAGGTGTTTAGTCCTTCCCAAGGTGACTGGAGATAGAACATCAACATATTTCCGTAAAGTTACATGTTCCTCTAACAACAGCAATTTGTTAAATCCACAAGCATCACAGGGTGCCAACTGTGCACCAGAAATTAGAAAAGAGCAAGACATGCTCTCTGCCCCCTCCCCCATTCAGAAGGTTCTACGCTACAGCAGTAGACAGACACGTGAAGAGAGGACGTCTTCCTCCTTTCTGGAGAGGCCAGGAAGGTTCTCAAAGAGGGTGCCAATGCAGCAGCATCCCGCAGGGTGAGCAGTTGTGAAAAGGCAAGCGGAAGGGCATGCCAGACAGAAGGAACACCACAAGCAAAGGCTCAAACACAGGAGAGCCAGCAGAGACCAGAGGTGGTTTCTTAGACCAGAGTAACAGGATGGATTTCCAGGCATGACCTGGATGAGACTGGAAGAAGAA
The DNA here is from genome assembly GCA_030068075.1 of Paguma larvata. Taxonomy (NCBI): domain Eukaryota; kingdom Metazoa; phylum Chordata; class Mammalia; order Carnivora; family Viverridae; genus Paguma; species Paguma larvata. The sequence goes on along the minus strand of CM057828.1, from coordinate 13,663,610 downwards.
TCAAGAGCTGGAAGCAGGACTTCTTAATGAGACCGTGAATCTCAATCCTGATGCAAGAACGTGGCACAACAGGTGGATTTTTTTTTTTTAATTTTTTTTAATGTTTATTTAATTTTTGAGAGACAGAGCATGAGTAGGGGAGGAGCAGAGACAGAGGGAGACAGAATCCGAAGCAGGCTCCAGGCTCGGAGCTGTCCGCACAGAGCCCGACTCGGGGCTCAAACCCACGAACCATGAGATCATGACCTGAACCGAAGTCGGATGCTTAACCGACTAAGCCACACAGGTGCCCCCATAGCGGGTGGATTTTAAGCAAGAAAATGACGTGAAACACATATTCTCTCATTTTTGCCTGACAGTTATCCAACTGAGGTTGGTATTATAATCACCTTTTCACTGATGAGAGAACAGACGCAGCAAACGTCTAGGTTATCTGCTGTGTATCTTACGACCAGTAAATGACAACATACGAATGCAACCCAGGCCCATCTGACTCTGAGTTCAGCACTGACCTCACCGGGTGGCAAAATTCTCTAGAACAGACATCACGGACCTCTTTCAGATGCATACCAGGCCAATGGCCTCCGCCTCTAAAGAAAGTCTTGGTGGCCAGAACTACACAGACCAACATGGATTCTGCGCTGAGGAAGTGGTCGCTCTAATGCTTTCATAGTCAAATCAGATCCAGGTGGCAAACAACCTTAATTATACCCCGGACATTTCCAGTTGAAAGCTGAGATTTCTTCCATTGCCAGTCTGCTGAACCACAACCTGGAAAAGCTTCCGGCATGAGGAGATGAGGGGGACGCCTCTCCCCTCCTGCCCGTACCTTGAGCTCGTCCGCGTTGTAGAAGTCTACACGCACAGCGGGCACCATCCACGTCTGGAAGAGCGTCGCCAGGATCTGCTCCGCGATGGAGTCAGCGATGAGGTGGAAGTGCAGAGGATTCCGTCTGGAAGAAGCAGGGAGAAGACGGGTGAGCAGGGAGAGTTCCGGCCATAGAATCACACTCTTACCAACTTGTAACACGTGGCCAGTTTCGCACAGCAGCTGTGAAAGTCAGTCAGGCAGGTTACCAATCAACCCAACGCTTGCTGGTGGGCATGTCAGAGCTGACAAGGAGAGAAGGCGTCCCGCTCAACCTCAGGATTTCAGAGAGGGTAAATTCCTTAGTAACACTCCATTCGAGCCAACCACCATACCTGTTACTAGAGTATTTGTGTTTCCGGAAGTCTTCATTATATGTAATTTGGCCAATTTGGTCAAATGGTATCGGCATTAGTTTCAGAAGTACAAGGACAGAGACTAGTCTTTGGACTGGCTGAATGCAACTGGGAAGATTCTGAGTTCTGTTTTCTGCTTGCCCCTCCCCAAAAGAGACGCGGGCATTCAAGACAGCATCACGAGGGGCCACATCACTGAATATCAGCTCACCCTCGCTTAATATTCCTACAGCTTTTCTTGGGTCCACCTCCGTCAACCAGCCATTACTGAGGCGGCACCCAAGATGAAAACCAGCATTACACATGGGAAAAGCTTCTGGAGTCAGCTGGAAATGGGTTCAAGTCCCAGTGGTGGTATTTATCAGTGCGGACTGTGAGCATGTCGCTTCTATTTCTGCACTGCTGCTTCTTCATTCTGTGAAACGTTGAGAAGAATCTCCTTAGCAGGCTACTGCGTCGATAAGTATAATATGTGATGTATATCAATAATAAACACAGATAGGACACTAAACAGCAGGTACGTCCTATTGAGAAAGCACCAGGCACAAAGCCACAGTGCAATCCAGGAGGACTCCTCTCATAAACACTACTGAGCTAGTAAAAACAGCAGCATAGATTGTAACACCACACATGGGCACCTTTGGGAAACCTAAAGAGGAGAATGACCCGGCCCTCCTGACTTCAAGTAGCTCATGGTCTTTAGAGGGACAGGTGATCCACAATTAAAGACAAACACGAAGTAGAACATAATGTTGGTAATAACCACAACAGAACACAATGTTCTACAGGAGTGAAGAAAGGGAAGGGCTAATACTGACTGGCTCAGGAGGACAAGGAAGACTTGGGGAAGCAATACCTCAAAAGATAAAGGAGTTTGATAGGAAGCAAAAGGAAAGGGGGACACGATCCAAGGAGAGTAACAGGAGACTATGACCAGAGCCCAGGTGTGCAGGGAGTATATGGGGACAACTGGTTAGCTGGGACTCGAGAGTCAGAAAAGAAGAGGACACAGGGCAGAAAGCAGTGCAGTGAACATCCAATTAAAGACTCCAGACTTCATCGGTGAGGAGTGGGAGCGACATATCTGATCCCCCCCCCACCCCCATGTAGCCTCTCCCCAGCCCTGCTCTAGACCCTCTCTGTTTCCCATGCTCCCATGCTCTGTCTTCACCTGGGCCTTTGCATATTTGGTTTGCTCTCTAAGAAACCTTCTGGCATTTGCTCATTTGATAAATACTCATTAAGCACCTACTACTTACCGGGAGATGAGCAGGATGCTGGGGACAAGGTAAGATACACCATCGCCGCTCTTGCAAATCTCCTGGTCTGGCCCTCTCCTCCCCCACCCTTCACACTGCCCAGTCGGCATCTATCTCTTACCCGGGCTTTAGTTCTGAGCTCTACCACCATTTTCCCCTAGAGTCCTTCCCTGACTACCCATGACTGGGTCAGGGGCCTCCCTGACAAAGAGCCATCTCAGTACCATGTACCCACCCTTAGGTTTTGATCGCCTCTTTACCTGTCTAGATCCTCACGTGACTGTGGGCTTAGGGAGGTCAAGGATTGTGCCAGTCACGTTCAAACGGATCGCCTTGTGATCTAGCTCCGTGCATGGAATGCAGGAAGAGTTCAATAAATGAATGGATGGATGGGTGACAGACAGTGGACAGATAAGGGGAACCAAAGTGGACACATCATTTAGAAGACGGGACTCGATGAATGTGAAACGAGGATCTGATTAGGACTGAGTCTGGGGAAGAGCAATAAGAGAGCTGAATCTAGACGGGTTCTAGGAAAAGAGATCTTAGATACGGGAGGAAATGGAGAAAAAGAAGCAGCAGGGGACACTGAGGTTCCTGGGTTGGTGGTGGTGTCTCCAGGACATGGGATAGGAAGATGATGGGTTTGGGATTGGGGGCACCAAGCTTAAGATGAGGGTAAAGCCAGGTGGAGCTGAATGGATGAGTCTGGACACAAAGGCGATTACTTTGCAAGGCCAACCCACCACACACATAACAGGTGCTCAAGGGTGAGAAGCTGAATGAATGAACACAAGGCCCAGTGAGCACTGCAGAACTTCTCCATGGGCCATTGCCTGAAAACTGCAAATTCCCCCACTAAACTGTCTCCACGCAAGGGGAAGGGGGCACACCCTACAACGTTCCCTGGAAGCCCCGTAAGAAGCTTCCCCATAAGAAGCTACCAGGTGGCCCGAGGGAGGACTGCTGGTGGAGGCATGTTTATCAGTCAGTGACTTACCTGAAGGCAGAGTGAGAGTCAACTAGTCAGAGCCGCTGGGAAGACAGACGGGTCCTTTTAGCCCTTGGTGTTGGCACAGCTACCCCTCTCTCCCACAGGAGCCACAATGGAGACTTATGCGTCCAGAATGGATAAAGGGAAGCCTCTATAACTATCAGCTTGCATTTGTATCCACGACAGAGGAAGGGCATAAATTCAGAGCCGGAGTGGCAATACCAAACAGACCAACCTACGTAGATTTGTTCCAACACGATCACGCTGTCCACACGTCTGTATCTCCACGTGCTGCTCACTCTCCAGGGAATACTCGTCTCTACTTAGAGGTCTCTCATGAATTCCTGCTCTTCCTGCAAACTTCCCTTTGCACGTCATCTCCTCCAGGACAGCTCCTCTAAGCCCATTCTCATCCTTTTTCCTGCTAACCTGGCATCTCGTGTGAAAGACATGACTACCATTTCTAGCATGGCACTATGACACTTATTCAAACATGCGGCTCCTTGTCTCTACCAGGAGGACCCCAAAGACAGATGAAACCATGTTTTCACCTCCATCTCCAGTGCCCAGCAGAGAGCCTAGCATATAACAGGTGCTCAACAAACACTTGTGCAACAGGAAGAGAAACCCCAACGTCCCCCCTCCTAGGTCACCATTAACTTGACTGTAAGAATGGTAACAACAGTCAATGGCACCATCTGCGTCAATGCTTCAGAGCCAGGGGCTCTGCTCCAGAATATCTGGGTTGGAGCCCTGGCTGCATGAACTACTAATGAAGGCCCATAAGCAAGTTACTTCATCTTTCTAGGCATCAAGCTACTCATCTCCAAATCAGGAATAGTAATGGTAAGTAAACAATATCCCACAGTACAGATTAAGGAACGTAGGTATACAATTTTTGTAATGTTTATTTATTTTTGAGAGAGAGAGACAGAAGGGGCACAGAGCATGAGTCGGGGAAAGGCGGAGAGAGGGAGACACAGAATCTGAAGCAGGCTCCAGGCTCCGAGCTGTCAGCACAGAGCCCCACGCAGGGCTCGAACTCATGAACCACAAGATCATGACCTGAGCTGAAGTCTGATGCTTAACTGACTGAGCCACCCAGGCGCCCCAACGTAATGTCTATATAAAGTGTTTAGCAAAGTGCCTGGTGTGTAAGATTTCAATAAATGTTAACCACGGGTACGGTCTGAATGTTTGTGCCATGCCCCCTCAAATTCCTATGTCGAACCCTAACCCCTAAGGTGATGGTATCAGGACGTGGGGGCCTTCGGGAGGCCCAACTCCCAAAGTAGGGGAGGGTAGAGCCCTACCAAAAGGGCTTAGTGCCCTGAGAAAAGAGGCCCCAGAGGCTCCCACTCTCCTGCCTTCACAGGACGCAGATGGAAGTCAGCGCTCTGTAACCAGAAGGCAGGAAAGCAGGCTCCCCCCCAGAACCATGCTGGTGCCGTGACCCAGGACTCCCCAGCCTCCAGGACTGCAAGGAGTAAGTGTCTGTTGTCTCTGAGCCCCCCGGTCTGCGGTATTTTGTTACAGCACCCTGACTGGACTGGGCCCGCCCTCACCAGTGTGACTCAGGGAACTTACTTTCTCTATTGCTTTACACCGCTTTTCAAATGAAGTAATTTCAATTAGTTCCTCCATCCATAAACCTCAAAATGAGCTGAATGAATAAACATGCAACAAAGAGCTGTCAAGCAGTAAGTACGTGTGAGGCATAACAGGGCTTTAGGTGACGCAAGGAGCTGGAACTCTCCTCTCTTTGGGCAGCTATCAGACTGGCAGAAACAGAGAAAGAGAGAATGCAAATAACTACCTAAACACTGGAGCACGGGTAGGCCAGAACACGGGGCTACCTCACGCGACTGCTGAGTTTGGGAACTGCACACCTCCCGGGGAGACATCTGGATGGACAGGAAGTGAAGGGGACTCCTAGAGCTGGATGGTGAGCAACCTGTGCAACTCTCTGGGATGCCTCTGCAAGGAGACACGCAGAAGCTGCAGGGGTTGGAAGAGGCTACTTCTCCATGGTGGAGAATCCAGGATGTTTGCATGGACCGGGTGGCAGTTGAACCTGATGTTCAGATAAGAAGACGGGAGGATGACGACATTCTGCAGGTGTGACAGAATCAGGAAAGGAACAGAGGCAGGGAAGTACATGGCATGTCTATGAAGGAACAACAGTCTTATCTGGGTTGACCACATGACCGCGTTGGTCGGATACCTCCCGCATGCCAGGAGTAGGGAGATAAAAAGAGAAAAGTGGAAGTCCTAATGGAAGGCTGGGCCGGAGTGTGCGACCTCTTAAGATCCATGGCTTTCGTTATCTAAGAGAAAAGAGACCCAGACAAGACTCGGGTGCTGAGCAGGCAGGAGATGAAAGCTGTAATTTGGGATGTTAATCTGGCGACACGACGGAGGACGGGCCAGCGAGGAAAGAGGAACAGGCTCACAGAGGAGGACGCTGCGAGCACTGGTACGAGGCTTTCCCCATACGAGTTCTCGGTCTGGTCTGTTCCAAGTATCTCCCCAGCACGGAGAGTAAAACCCAGAACAGAGAGACACTTAGCTCATCTTTAGGGCAAAACTAGCTGTTTGCTTGGCCAAAGAGGTCCGTGTGCCTCATTAGAAGACTATGAAAATGTTTAATCAGAGGACACGCCAGGGTCCCCAGTCCAGGGGACCCCGGAGGACCTGGCGGTTTGCTGACGATCTCTGCAATACGATGCAGCTCGCCAGCTTGGTGTCACTCCCTGGAGGCTCTTGAACTCCTGGAAAGGCTCTGCCGAACTCCGCCTTCGACACCGCTGTGAAGGCGCCTCTCGGTGGCCACAGGACAAGCACAGGAAAACCCTGACCGAACCACTTTGCTTCAAGGTTCTGTATAAACCAGAAGTTTTCCTTGGCTTTAATCTATAAATCCCACCACCGGCTAGACGGTCCCACCTTCACGCCCACAGAGCACTCGGAATCAAGGTGGTCTAAGGACTACCCCCCCAGGACGGGGTTACTAAGAGTCTGCCGACTGTTTAGTTCCTATCTTCTCTCAAGAATGGAAGCTCCATGAAGACAGACATTTGGTGTGATTCATGCTGTGGCCTAGCTCCCAGGATGACACCCGGCATGTTAAATAGGGGCCTCTTCCACATGTCTGCCTTCTGGAATTCCCTGCCGGGGTTAAAGGCACACCACCCAACATGGAGCACTGCCTGGACTCCTTCCTGGCCCATCTCCCTGACCCCCAATCAATTCCATGCTCCGAGAGGCAGCTTAGCCCAGTGGTTAGGAGCCAGATCTCCAGAGCCAACCTGCCTGGCTGCTTCTTATCCTGGTCTGTCACAAACTAATGATATGACATTAAGCAAGTCACTTAGTCTTAGAGTCTCAGCTTCTTAGGTGGTTATTATCAGATTGAGTTAAAATGTATGAAGCCATGAGAACAGTGACCCACAAGGAGTAAGGACTTAACACACGGTAGCATTTATTAGCCTATCTGCTCTTTGGTGAGATTTCATGAATATATCCCACCCCTTCTCTCCCGGTCTCTGCGCTGGTTCCCTCCAACAGGTCCTCCGTCCTGTAAGCCCTGGACTCCCTCCAAAATGATCACACAACCCTCTGCTCACTGTACAATGAATCAAGTCCAGCCTCCCACGTGGAGCTAGCAGGACCTCTGATAATCTCACTCTGTCCACCCCTCTGAGCTCATGTCTTCCTACTCCCTCCTCAAACCTGCACTCCAATCATTCTGTTGCCCAGACCTGCGTGTGACCAATTTCTCTCCCTCTTCAGGAATAAAGTGTCACCGGCTCAGGGAAGCCTTCCATGGCCACTCCATCCAAAGTGCCCCCTCCCTCTCCTATGGCTCCCCACCGCCCTCGTTCTTCCTAGCACTTCTTTATTTTTTTTTAGATTAAAAAAATTTTTTTAATGTTTTATTTTTGAGAGAGAGAGAGAGAGAAAGTATGAGCAAGGGGAGGGCAGGGAGAGAAGGGGACACAGAAATCGAAGCAGGCTCCAGGCTCTGAGCTGTCAGCACAGAGTCCGATGCAGGGCTCGGACTCACAAACTGTGAGATCACGACCTGAGCTGTAGTCGGACCCTCAACCGACTGAGCCACCCAGGCGCCCCATCTTCTCGGCCCTTCTTAGCACTGGAAATCTCTACATTCATCTGCAGGTCTGCCTCCTGACCACCACTCGAATGTGAGCTGTGTAGGGCAGAGTTTCTCTGTTTCACAACGCACCTCCCTCGTTTTCTCTCTCTACAACCCCAGGGCTAAGCAAGTGCCTAGTCGTGGGTGCAGTTTCCGAGATTAAGCACGTTTTCCTGCAGGTTCGTGCGCTTGCTCTCTTCCTTGACCGCCTTTGTGTTGCCTTGCTAACTGCTTCTAGCCTTCTGTGCTCAAGTTTCAGCGCCGCCGCTCTGAGGAAGCCATCGCACTGGGTCAGACACTCTTCTCTGTGCCTCTCCTGGACGTCTGGGCTCAACACACACGTGGCTGCCACTCACTTCTCTGTTCCCTGCCAGATGTAGTCTAGGCACCGGGATTGTATTCTGTGAATAATCTTATCCTCAGAATTTCTATAGTCCCTTGTAGATGTAACATCCAGTAGCTGTTTATTGAAAGAATAAATACACAGACAATAATTACCGAAGAGATCTGAATGTCCTCACAGTCTGACACAGTTACCTGGATACTACAAGCAGAGGCACTTGGAAGAAAATGACGGAGCAAATCTTTTAGCATTGGGTTATGGAATGGTTACTTTTTCTTTTTCTTTTTTTAAATTTTGTTTTCATGTTTATTTATTTATCTTGAGAGAGAGAGAGACAGAGCAAAGCAGGGGAGGGGCAGAGAGAGAGGGAGAGAGAGAGAGATTCCCAAGCAGGCTCTGCACTGTCAGCACAGAGCCTGATGTGGGGTTCAATCTCGCAAATCACGAGATCTTGACCTGAGCCAAAATCAAGAGCTGGATGCTTACCAGACGGGGCCACCCGGGGAATCCCAGGAATTGTTTCTTTGACACGAAATCCAAAGTGCAAACAACAAAAGACAAACTAGTTTCCATCAAAATTTAAAACATTTGTGTTTCAAAGGACGCCATCAAGAAAGTAGAAAGGAGATTCTCAGAATGGGAGAAAATATTTGCAAAGCTGACAAGCGACCTAAACCATAATATATAAAGAGCTTTTGCAACTCAAACACTAAAGAGACGAGCAAGCTGATTAAAAGCCGAGCGAAGGATCCGAACGGTCGTTTCTCACAGAGGGTGTAGAGACGGCGGCGAGCACAGGGGAAGCTGCTTCACGCCATCACTCGCCAGGAGACGGCAGGCAAAACCACACACTACCACGACGCGGCCACTGAACCGGCTAAACCGATCGTCATGAAAAGAGACAATCACAAGCATTGGCGAGGATGTGGGGACAGTGGAACCCTCATCTGTTAGGATGTGCAACGGAGGGATGGTGTGGCTGCTTTGGAAACAGGTTCTGGAGGTTTCTCTAAAAATTAAGCGCGAAACGTCACCGCTGACGAGCTCCCCAGCAGTCTTCCTTCCGGTTGTACACAAAACCCGTGTCCGCACAGAAGCTGGTACACAAACCTTCGTAGCAGCATTATCTGTGACAATCAGAAGTGGAAACAACCCCAATAGCCACCAAATGTCAAATGGGCACACAGAGCGTGGTTGAGCCACGTGGTGGAACACTACTGGCAACGAAGGACAACGAAGCACAGACACGGGCTAGACCCGGATGGAAACGTGCTGCGAGGGAGACCAGCCACTCACAGAAGACTAAATGGTAGAAGATCCCCTTTATACGAAACGTCCAGAACAAACTCGCCACTGGGGGGTGGAGGATGGGGGAAACAGGGCATGACTCCGCGTGGGTACAAGGGCTTCTGATGGAAATGGTCTAATATTAGGAAGCAGCGATGGTTGGACAATTCTGCAAACACTGAAAACCACAGACCGTACACACTTAAGGAGTGAGTATTACAGCACGCGGATCAAATCCCAGGAGTTATTCCTCTGACTGAGATGCGAAGTGTCCTGTGGGCTTGGGAGAGGGAAGCAGACCTGGTCCCATCGGCGGGCTCTGGCCTTCCTTCCTCAGGGAGCTGCGTCCTACAGCAAACGGGCTGCCATGCCAGAAAGGCCTGCAGCTGTCAAGGCCGGCCTCTGACCGGGAGGGAAACCCAACGGTCTGGAAGAAAAAGAGCCCAGATGTGCCCACATGTGAGAGGACATCTCACAGCCCAGAGCGAACGCCAATAAAGGTGGCACTTCATTCTCCAGGTGTGACTTCTGAGAGTCTCGGTTTACGTTTAGTTCCTAGCTCAGGAAGGTAAGAATTCATTGTTGTTGTTCTTAATGTTTATTCCTTTCTGAGAGACGGAGAGCGAGTGGGGGAGGGGCAGAGAGAGGGAGACACAGAATCTGAAACAGGCTTTGAGCTGTCAGCACAGAACCCAACGTGGGGCTCGAACCCACGAACTGTGAGATCATGACCTGAGCCCAAGTCAGATGCTTAACAGACTGAGCCACTCAGGCACCCCCGAGAAATAGTTTTAATGATACGGCCCCTCCAAATTCCAAAATCGGCCAAAGGCCACGAGCCCGGCACCCATTCTCTTCTGTTCAGCGGGAGATGAGCAGGAGTCAGACAGATGTTAAGGACATAGTTACAGCAATGGAACTTCACCAAGGGAAGGATACTCACTTATCCAGAATTTCTGATTATCCACACACACACACACACACACACACAAAGATAATTTCCTCAACAGATGATCCAATGTTCTTTAATTTTATTTCCGTACCACATCTAAAACAGTCTTTTATGCCAGCTGCCAATTATATATGCATTTGGGGAGCACTGCTTTCAGCCCATGGGAAAAGGCTTCTATGTGAACAGGCCAGAACATCTTAATGTAAAACGGGTCCCACGCAGCTTGCCGGGGCCTGAACGATACAGACGTTAAGCCTGGTCTATATTCAGACCAGATCACGCTTTTACAACAAAGAAAGAAGCAAGGGCGTGTTTCATCTTCCACGGAGCCTGCGGACTTCGCGTATAATGAGCACTGCCCCTGCTGCCTCTGGCTTCCTTAACTGCTCCCCTCTTCCAGGTCGGGAGGTGGTAAATACGGTAACACAAAGAGCGAAGATGACTAAACTCCAGCTTTCCCCCTGCTTTTCCTTTCTTACCTTGTCAGGAATGCGCCGCAGCCCCGACAAGGCGATCCGGGATCTGCTTTTATTAAAATATACAAGGACATCTGAGCTGAAGTAATCCTTAATTATTAAGTTTACAATGAAGTGGCAATTTTTAGAAAAAGAAGGAGCCTGTGACGGCACCTCCAATGCTCAGTGAGTCTGTTAGACTTGGAGATTTAGTAGAACTCATTGCAGAAAAACACAGCAGCCAGAAGGAGGGTTTCTCGGTGTGCGCCTCTGGTTTGAAGGAAGAGAAGTAGCATCGATAATGGGGCAGGACTCAAGGACAAGTTAGCGTCACGTCGGGAAAGCTTTCCATGGGGGAAGCACAGAGCAACTTTTAGGGAAAAAAAAAAAAATCAAAAGGCCTCATGGATTCGACTCTGGCAGAATCAAGGTTAGAATCCCAGGAGCAACAATTACTCACCTACGACCTCGAAGAAGCTAGCTAACCTCTGTGAGCCTCAGTTTCCTCGTCCGTTTGTGGGGTTAATGGCATCTACTGTACCAGGTTGGGATGAAGGTCAAATACAATGGTCTATGTGATGCTTGGTATCTGAACTACACAGATCACTTTTCCTTGGCTTTACACGTACGTGCACGACCAAACAGCAAAGGTGTGCTGCTACCTGTTCAAAGACACCACGTGACCATGGCTCTTCCTCTCTCCCCTAGCTTCACTGAGGTACAGCTGACAAAATGTATACACTAAATATATTAAAAACGTTTAAGGTGATGGTTTTACGTATGTGTACAACGTGAAATAAGCACCACAACCAAGCTAATTAAGCTAACCATCACCTCACAGTCACCATTTCCTTTCCTCCAGGCTGTTTTCACAAGTCTTATGAGAACACTAATAGCCAAGCTTTTAAAGCCACTATTTACTTTATACTCGGCACCTCCAAGATACGTACTTTGGTGGAGGGATTAGGGGTGATTACGGCGATCACAGTAATAATAACAATGACTATGGGGCCACCCAAAATGATGTTTACAAACAGAAAGGATAAGGATATTCAAAATAGTAACTATTTATTTATTTATTTATTTATTTAGCATTGAGAGCTCAGACTCTGAAGCTAGACTGACTGGGTACCAACCCAGCTCTGAGCATCCTCTCTGTGACCCTGAGCTAGGACTTAACATAGGTGTTCTCGGCTTCCTCATCTCTAAAAGGGGGTGATAATAGTACCCACCTCCTGGAGTCACAGGAGCAGTAAATGTATCTGGCAAACACTTAGGACAGAGCCTGATGCAGAGCGAGCGCTACATTTCTATTTGTTCAATAAACAGAATACAGGGGCGCCTCCGTTGGTTAAGCGTCCATCTCTTGATTTCAGCTCAAGTCATGATCCTAGTGTCGTGGGATCGAGCCCCACGTTGGGCTCCATCTGAGCTTAGGATTCTCTCTCTCTCCTGCTCTGTCCCTCTCCCCAGCTCCTGTGCTCTCTCTCTCTCTCAAAATAATAATAATAATAATAATAATAATAATAATAATAATAATACAGAAATGTTTCACATAGATTATCTCTGTGGACAGTCAAGCAGGGCTGTAAGAAAGGTTAGGGAGCAAGCTGAAGCTCTAAGAAGTACAGAGACTTCCCTAGGGTCACCCAGCTCATCGATGTCAAGGCCAGAATCAGAACCTACTTCTGTTTGTCTTTTTTCCAACCCTGCGTTATTCCCTTCACAAGTTAGACTCTGCTTCTATAATAAGCTTAAGCCTGAATAAGCAGTAACACAATTAGAGACAGATACTGGGCACAAATAGGCTATTTTAACCTTCATGTTCCTCAGGGGCACGAGTGACCTTTAAAAAACAAAACAAAAAATCCCCAAAATGCAGCTGCTTGATATGCAAAGTAAGGGAAATCACCCAGCTTCCTCCTGGCTACAGGACTGTTCCGGTGTCAGAGTGCGTAGATCATTCCAGCAAACGAGTATTAAATTTTTACAAGCTGGCCCACCTTCCTGCTCAGGAGGTAAACACTTAGCTACTAAGTAATTTTTTTTTCCTCTGTTCGCTAAAAGCTTGCTTTCCTTGAAGAGCAGCTACACTTCCCAGTTCATTTGCAAATGGGATTGGAGTTACCCGTAGTTCCCCAATTTCCTTTCAACATCCTTCCATGGACACATACTGTTCTATTTTCTAGGAGCCACGGACACACACTGTTGTATTTTCTATGAGCTAAACTCTTGTTCACATAGGTTTTGTATTTATTCTTTCTCATCCACTTTTTTTCTTTGCCATAAAAGTTGCACAATGAGATGGGTGACCAAAGACATATGTAAAGAGAAAACAAAAACAAGACCACCTTTCTTTCTACCTCTCCAAACACAACATGAAAAATTCCGTTCGTAAACAAAGTCTCTGCTAGTCTTTCTTTACTGATATTTTGAGCATACTTATGCACATCTGCACACATGCAACACATATGTGCTTGTATTTACGCAGAATAATATTATGCATATGTTTTGAATTGCGTTATCATTTATTTTATATCATAAAATATAATTTGTCCACCAACTGAGAACATGGCTTGCTATACAAAGGGGTGTTCCGATATTTAGTCTTATTGATTTTAAGTATGATTCAATTTTTTAAAAAAACTTTTTAATATTTATTTATTTTTGAGAGAGACAGAGTGTGAGCAGGGAAGGAGCAGAGAGAGAGGGAGACACACAATCTGAAGCAGGCTCCAGGTGCCAAGCTGTCGACACAGAACCGGACACAGGGCTCGAACTCATGAACCGTGAGATCATGACCTGAGTCAAAGTCTGACGCTTAACTGACTGAGCCACCCAGGTGCCCCAGTATGATTCAAATTTTTATGATTATAAGCACTATGTCATAAAAGTGTTTTCTACAGTCAGAATTATTCTTATTTTTTTTAAAGATTTTTTTAATATTTATTTTTGAGAAAGAAAGAGGGAGAGAGAGAGAGTAGGGGAGGGACAGAGAGTAAGGGAGAGAATCCCAAGCAGGCTCTGCGCTGTTAGGGCAGAGCCTGATGCGGGGCTTGACTCATGAACCGTGAGATCATGATCTTAGTGGAGATCAAGAGTTGGATGCTTAACCAACTGAGTCACTCGGGCCCTCCAGGATTATCCTTTTAAGACAGAGTCTATGAAGTGGTCATACAGGGTCAAGGTCTTGGGCATAACACCATAAAATTTCTTTCCAAAAAGGCTATAGCAATTTCTGGTTCTGGTAGGAATAAATATGAATGCCTGTATCACTCTCTTACTCTCATTTAAAATATACTGTGCCCACTGTCACCAGGCATACAGCAGAAGTAAAATTGATCTGATGTAACAAAGCAAGCCTTAAATGAAAATTTGCTGAAAATCTTGTCTGGAAAATAAATCTAATTGCTGTAATTAACAGAGAAAGCCAAAAGAAGCATCCTACATTACTATTATTATATTATTATTAACATTAGAAAGGTACTTCATTTGCCAGAGTATTTTATAACCGTGTTGGTTAATCCCCATAACGTGCCTCGGAAGCAGTGAAGCTATTTATAGCTGGACTTTCCGAGCTGAAAGTCTTTCAAAAGTCCTTTTGTCTTGATATCTCGAGTCATTATCACCAGCACATCAATCCACAGACATTCTAATTTGTAGAATTTCAAGGATGGGAGGGATTTAAGTGGTCATCTGGCAGAAGATCAAGTCGTCACCGACACAGGGTGCAGAATTTTCCTAATGCATACCAAGAATTTGCTTTCTTCTCGGTTCCCCAGGGCTGCCACCAAAGCACGGCATGCCATCGGCAGCCAATTATAAATCTACTGCTATTTTTAAATGTAACATCTTTGTGCTGTGCAGTTACTGTAGGAGTAAAAGTTTACACTCCATGGGATTCCTTAGGGTTTCGGCAACTACCGGAATTGTTTGATTTGTAGCTGAAGCAACAGCGATAATATTTACGCCCAACAACACAAAACCTTTTTACGGTTTTAATATGTGCCATGATTGAGAGGTAGCACAACTGACTGTAATCATGCAAATACTCTTCTCTAAGCAGGGGGGCTTCCGCCCCCCAATCAGGGAGGGACCGGACTTCTTTAGTGGTGACGAGAAATAAACACAAAAGGGCCGAGACCCACTCTTCTAATTCAGTGTTCATGGACAAATGCCCGGTTCCAAGCAGATGAAGGCCGAAGCACCACGGGAGTCTCAAAAACCGCACAGGAGCGATGGTGGTGGTGTAGAAATGGTATCTCACCTCAAGTCAGAGGACATGAGGTTGAGCCCCACCTGGTCATTCTTTATTTGGTATTCACATATCCTCCTGGGACGAGGAACTGAAACCCCAACACCAACTGGAGCCCGTTCCCACCAGCCCAGTGAGTTCTCTACCTGTTGGTTACTCAGTGCTCCCCCCTCCCCACTCCAGGGCCGGGCTGCGAGGGGAAGGCAGGGAATCGCCCCACTCCTGGGCGGGGGGCAGGGCATCGGACGTTTTGCTGACCTGCTAGCTGACTACGGGCACATCAGGGCACCCGCCAAAAGACCCGCCCAGGTGAGTTCAGTTTCAGCAGCTGAGCTAATAAATGTTGCCTTCAACCTAAAAAATTTCGGGGTGAACTGATTCTCAGCAAAAGGTAAGTGACCTAAGCTTGAATGTCTAAAGGGTTAAAATGACCTGCTGAAAATCACTCAGCTGTATTGTGGCATGAATGTGTCACCGAACCAGGTCTGAGCTAGAGAGATTAGTTAACTGGTTGAATAAATTCGCCTTCTGGTCATTTATTAATGAAGTTCCCCAGATTCACTTGTTAAACCAGTAAACACTCAGGGAGCACCTATACATGCGAAGTCCTTTGCTAAGATGCTGAGAACACAGAAATACAAGGCACGTTGCTGTCCCCAGAAGTACCGTATCCGACTACAAGAGACAGAACATGAGTAGAGAAATAAAATACAAGGTACTAAGTCCAGTAACAAAAAAGATGCACAGGGTATTATGGGCCGGGAGAAGGGGAGCCCCAGCCCGGACTAACAGGTACAGGCGGGCCTCCTGTTAGAAGGATAAGGACTTTGCCAGGTTGGGAGGAGGAAAAGGCCGGAGGTGGGAAATGGACAAAAAGACAACAGGCAGGGAGAGGGTGGGAGGCCAAGCGGGGCAGTGTTTCTGGAGAGTGAGGTTATGAGCAAGGGGAGGAGAGAGAATGACATCAGGGCCTGATAGTCTAGACAGACCCCTGTCAAGTCTCTCCCCTCCACAAGGAGAAGCCAAGGGAAGGTTTGAAGAAATCAGGTTTGCCTTTTTAAAGTATCACCTGGCACTGGAGAGGCTGGATCTGTGGGGACCGGAAGGCCAAGTGCAGGAGGGAGATTATACAGACCTCAGCACTGACAGCTAGATTCGAACATTAACTTGACATTGATCGAAGAGCTTCTTGTGACTATTCAAGATACTGCCCAGAACCTTCTGCATCTTGGCTACAGCCATGGATAAGCTTCACCTAAACCCCTGGTAAGAATGTCAGAAGAGAGCCAAGGACACTGACTAGAACTACAAACTCAATTCTGGATATACCCTGAATAGGTCTATCAATCTATCAATCAATCAAAAGAGTGAGGAAAAAAAACAAAAACAAAAACGAAGAAAGGTCCCGTAAGGAAGTAGAAGCAAATGGCAGGAGTTTAACTTGGATAAGAGAGGACTTAGGAGAGGCACTATCACTTCCAGGTAGAGGAGGGACCTATCTTTGTATGGCTGGTTCCATGGGGATCCACACACATTGTCTGCAGGTTGGAAAATTTCAGTTTAATATAAGGCAGGACTTTCCAATTGTTAGAAATGCCCAGACACGGGACAGGCCATAACTGGGAAACAGTAAGCAACATCCATTAGCTAGTTACGGCTACCGTATACAAAACACCACAGGCTGGGGGTGCTTAAACAAGAGACACTGATTTTCTATGGTTCTGGCAGCCCAAGATCAAGGTGCTGACAAGGTTAGTTTCTCCTGAGGCCCCTCTCCTGGGTGTGTAGACGGGGGTCTTCTCCACGTGTCCTCACAGAGTCTTCCGTCTCTGCGAGCCTGTCTCCCAGTCTCCTCTTAGTAGGACACCGACTGGTCCTACTGGTTTAGGGTCCATTCGTATTCCCTCGGTTCAACTGAATTACCTTTTTAGAGGCCAGTTTTCAAATACAGCTCACATTCTGAGGGAGTAGGGGCTACGGCTCCAGCAGATAAATTTTAGGGGGACACAATTCAGTCCGTAACACAACCTGTCAACAGGGATGTGTGAATAGAGAGGTCTGGTGGCCTTCGGGCGAGGGAAGCCCACGAAAAAATGGAAGCCTCCAACCTGAAGTGTCCTTGAAGGTCCCTTTCGGCCTAAGAGCTATAATCCTGAACATTGTGGGACGGCACCTAACTGCTCCCGACGAACATTATTTACACCATAATCTCCCCAGGGTTTCAGACAAAAATCGTATTTTCACAGCAGCTTAAGTGATGGATGAGAAATGCCTGCCCCTCTTTAGCTCTCCGCGGAGGAAGTGTGCAGGCAGGCAGTCACACGTACGATCACACGCGTGAGCCACGCACCCCAGCCCCACGCACAAGCCCGCAGAGAAGGACGGCCGCGCTTACCTGTGAAACAGGACAGATTTGACCAAGGTGACGACATCGCGGCTGGCGTTATATCCGGCGCAGACGATAGCAACGTGGATTGTCTGGGAAGCAAGGAAAACAGGGCGAGCAGTTAGACAGATGGGAGAGGGCCTTCCTGGTGCTTCGGACCACATGAAAAATAAAAGCCGCCCGCATTTCTTGTCGGGATCATTAGAAAACAAAGGGCACAGTCTGCACTGTGGAAAAGAACTTGAGAGAGTTTTATGAAGGCCTTTTTAATCGGTTTATGGAGCTATCATCATTTGGAAACCATTAAGGCGCTTTTCAATTACATTTTGGGGACAAGAGAAAGGCCAATTGGCTCACGTAGGCAAACAGGGAGTCCCCTGCCCCCAAGCTGGGAGCCAAGGACAACTGGTCCCATGAGAGAAGAAAGAAAGATCGCCTGAAAGGAAGAAGTGACAATCAGGGATCTCAGGCTGAGAAGTGATGGCTCAGAGTCGGGAAACGTTCTCACAAGATGACAGGTTAGGGGAGCCTGACTGGGTGAGGAGGCCAATGAGCATCTATAACGGCCCGTCTGTAACAAGGGCCCCAACTGGGACCTCATTCCAAGAACCGAAGACAGGCAGAGCTGAAGGCACTTTATGGGGCATCCCGTCTGAGCAGTTAAGTGCCCGGGCTCCAGAAATGAATCCTGGCTTCCTCCTTTAGCCCAGGGTGATCCCGGGAGAGTTGTGGCATCAGGTGACTCACGGGAACACAAGGGCCATGACACACGTCCTATAGGCGGTCATGAAGCACATCAGGGAAGAATGCCGAGCGTGGAACACGGTGCTGGGCACACGGCCTTCCGATCACAGAAACGATGTTCTCTAGAGCTGGGCTTCCCAAAGGGGGTGTCCCTTGGCACCCTGGTGTGCTGCCAGTGAGTCACAGGAGACAAAGTCACTCATCTCCTCAAGCGAGATCTCAAGGCTTACCAGGCAGGGCTGGCCCCCTCAGGCATGGCAACCCTTTGTGCTGCAGCAACCTGACAGAGACTGGGAAAGCCTGTCCTAGGACGGCCCCTACAGAAAGTCACCCAGCCTCTCAAAACAGCTCAAAGAATGGAGGGCTCACCCCTGTCGATGTTGTACCTTTTACCGAAGCACAGTTCACCTTGAACTGGAACCAGCCTCCTAGCATCCACCCCAGCCTTGCTCTGTCCTGGAATATTGCATAAGGAGCACGCTCCCTCAGGCACCCAATACTTAATTAAAGGGAGGAGTCTTCAGAGACGCCTTCTCCGTCTTCGGAACTACTCACACCCCTGTCCCCATGGGGTGGCTTCTGGCCTCCCTGTTATTCTTAATAGGCAGTTCGAAACACAGTTCTGTTGACCCTACGAACTGCCTTTGCAACTTCCTAGGAGTCTGAAATTACTTCAAAGTACAAAGTTAAAAAATAAAATAAAATAAGAAAGCGTTCTGATATCCTGGTTACTCCCCTACAGCGCTTTCAGGACAATGACCTCTGGTTCTAGGCCTACCTTACCACCCCCCTCCCCCCTACCCCCACTCCGACATCGCCAAGGGAAGTTTACTCAGGCTTAGATGGGATTCGAATTCTGGCACAGAGATTCTTGACTCTGCTAGGACATCAGAAACACTTGAAAGATCTGTAGAATACACCCTGTGCCCCAGCCCCACCCGGACCAACGAACTCACAATCTCTGATGCCCACGGCCTTAAAGCACTCTGCTGGAAGGCATAGGAGGCGAAATTCGTCCCCTTCTGCCCCACCCAGAACACTTGACAGTGTCTGAAATCACTTCTGGCTGTCACTCCTGGCTGTGTGCAGGCCTACTGGCAGGGGCCAGGGATACTGCTGGACCCCCTATGAGGCCCGGGGCAGCACCCCCAGCAGAGAATTACCCTGCCCTAAAGGTCACAGGGCTGTTGTGAGGAAACTGCTTTTGGAAAGAAGAGACGCCCACGAGCTACCAACCCGACCTTGCCTCAGTCTAATTTATGCACGTCTTAATTTCTCCACCTGTAAAACGCAGACACCATCACTTATCTCTGGATAAGATCTCCAAAAGACTCAGGATGAAAGACTGTCACGCGGATGCCACCGTCACCGTTTAAATCACGAAGGAAATGAATAGGAAAACGCCTGCACGCAGGAGGCATAGCCAGGAAGGGGACAAGAATGGATGAAAGCACGCGGAATCAGGCTCTTTGCAATTGCAAATATTTAAACAGGCGGCCTCGGAGATATCAAACTCGGTCTCGGCTTCAGGGTTCGGGGGCTTTTTAAAACGGGCCCATTAAATGAAAGCACGAGCGTGCACATTCTCAAACATTTTACATAATTTTCCAATCTCTTTAGTTTCATCCAATACACCTGCCACCATGAATAAATTCATCATCTAGAGCGGCGGCGGCAGCAAGGCCCTGCTACCCAGGGAGGCAGAAAATGGGAGCGCCGGGAACACGCTCTTGGAAGAGTTCCGGGTGGCCCCAGCTTCCGTGGGTAAGGAAGTGAGTGCCGAGAAAGGGTCCGGGGTTGGGCTTCAGTGTGAAGAGAGCAGGGAGACGAGATGGATGTTCCTTGAAAGAGCAGAGCTGCAAATAAGGTCTCACCACGATAACCTGGTTCTGAAGCTACGAAGTCCAGGTTTCAAGTGTCTCGTGGTGGTGGCTTAAAGATGGCCAGTAGCCGGGGGGCGCCTGGGTGGCTCAGCCGGTTAAGCATCTGACTCTTGCTTTCAGCTCAGGTCACGATCTCATGGTTCGTGAGTTTGAGCCCCACGTGGGCCTCAGCACTGGCAGTGCAGAGCCTGCTTGGGATTCTTTCTTTCTCTCCCTCTCTCCCAGGAGCTCGCAGTCTGCTCTGCCCCTCCTGTGCGCTCTCTCTCTCTCTCTCAATAAATAAACTAAAAAAAAAAAAAAAAAAAAAGGATGGCCAAAGGCCACAACTTGGACATTCATCCCATCAAAGTGAAGTGGCTAAAATACCAGATTTGGTGACCACTGGCCAGCCGTCAAGACTTCCTTATGTTTTATACAGATGTCATGCTTGCCTTTCCTGGTCACAGAGCTCAGACCGGGCCGGGGGTGACAATCTTATTTGCGCCTCCAGACTCTCTCCTGCCCTCTTCCACTTTGCCCTGTGCCCGAGTGCCTGACATGTACAGACTGAATAACTGGGCTCCCACCGCCTCGGGTTTCTGGTGGAGTTTGGTCACCGGGAGTCCTGAGGGCAGGCGGAAGGACCGACCAGATCCCCTGCACCTATCAGAAACCCCCTCCCCCTCGAGTTCTGATCCTGCTGGGTTCCAGAAGGCTGCCTGCCTCCCACCCCTTGGCTCAGGGTTCTAGTGGCTCCGCCGCCCTCACCAGCTTGCACGTCTGCGGCTGCCTGAAACCCTTCCCACCTCCTTCGGGAGTGCCACTGATTTCCCGCCAGGGCCTGGCCAATTCCAGTGACCCTTTTTTAGCCTCCCGTTGGTCCCGGAGGCTGGAAGGGAAGCCCAGAGGACTCTGGAGCATTCATAAAGTGCTGACCCCTAAGCTGAAGAAAAGGTAAGAGAGCACCAATGTAACAAACTTGAGAACGTAGAAGGTCTATCTATGAACTTGAAGCAGCCTGACGAAGTTCTCGGACACATGGATCGGAGGTTCTTTCTAAGGAAGCCCGCAGAGCTCCGTGCTCGCTCCCTGTCGTCCTGAGTCTGGTGCTCAGCACATCCACGAGCTGCACCTGAAGACTTGATGTGGCTGAACTTGGGTCGACTGAGTAACACTGACTTTTAGGACTTATAAGAAGGATTCAGGCATGATGTGGGCATGTCTGGGGTCCCCGATATGCCAGGCACTACGATGAGCTGGATGGAAAGGCGAATCCATCCCCCAGGGTGGAGAAGAGGGAGAAAGACAGCTAAGCAGACAGCCCCATCAGACACTGGGAAGGATGCTATGATGGTGACCGCAGAGTCCTCGCAGCCCAGAACAGCCTGCACCGTGTAGGCTGAGAGGATGCCAGAGGGCTTCAGGGAGGACAGGGCATTCCGGTGACTGGACCAGGGCAGCCCTCCTGACAGTCAGGGCCACCTGGGATTTGTAACTCTCTGTGTGTTAGCCTTCGAGAGAACCTGAAAAAGAACATTCTTGGTGTTGCGGCTTCCCCTCCCCCAACCCCAACACACACAAGAAAAGTCTCCACAGGGTTGTCTTCTCAAATATGGACACAGGGAAAAAGTTACTGTTGTCCCAAAAGAAATGTAGAAAAAAATTAAGGGAGGGCAGGCAAGGCGTGGCCCTGACGAAAGTACTCAGTACTGTGCCCGGCTGTGCCTCCCCCACCGCAACACCGCGAGAGAGACTGTGGGATGGGGTGGGGGGATCCCCACTTCAACACGAGTATCGCCTGTGCTGTGAGGAGTCAGGCTCAGCCCACGTTCTGACCGCAGCTGCAGACGTGTCTGGGGGGTGGGGGGCGGGCAAGGGGCAGAGAGGCAGGCCTCCGGGAGGACAGGCAGCTGGGGAGAAGCACACAGCTAGGAACAGAGGTGGAAGAAGATTCGTGGGGAAAACCTTACCCGGGTGGAGAGATCTGGTCTGAGCTGCAACCTCAAAGCTAAGCTGCTGTTGTGTGACCGTGGGGCAGTCACTCAATGTCCCTGAGCCTTGCTGGCCTGTCTGTAAAATGGACATAAGACTGCTTGCTGTGCACAGACAAGTGAGGGCAAGACGGTGCATCTCATGAAGTAATGCTGGTCATCGAATGCCTCAACAGCAGAAGGAACAGTTATTCAGCATCTTGGTGGTTTAACGCCCCCGGGAGAGCTGGACGGTGGCTGCAGCTCTGCCTCTGGCCAGCTGAGTGACCTTGCGCAAGTAACTTAACCTCTCTGATACTTGGTGAACCCTGTATAAGAGCAGTGTAGAATTTCTATATACAGTAGTGCACAGGGGATACTTTCTTTTTTTTGGGGGGGGGGTAATACTTTCTAAGACACCCCCAGTGGACGCCTGAAACTGGATAGTACCAAACCCTGTACATACTATGTCTTTTCCTATAGATACATACCCACAAGAAAGTGGAAGTTATAACTTAGGCACGGTTAGAGATTAACAGTAGTAACTAACAATAGAACATTTATAGCAACATACTATAGTAAGTTACGTGAACGTGGTCTCTTATTGTCCTGTGCTCACTCTTCCTGTGATGAGGGAAGAAGATAAAAGGGCTACATGCCGAGATGCAATGAGGTGGATGACGTGGGCAGCCTGACGCGGCGTTGGGCTACTAGTGACCTGACGAGTCGTCAGGAGGAGGACCATGAGCTTCCAAACCACAGCCTGATCACGGATAACTGTGACCGTGGAAAGTGAAAGCATGTGGGGGAGACTTCTGTAGAGTCTTCCTAACATCTAGCGTTTTCCAAAATCCAAGATGAAGAGTGAGTGACACAGGGTGGGTAAGTGTCTTTGGCTCAGTCGGTCAGTGGCACACCGAGGGGCTGGATTCACAGTCCCGCTGTTAAACCCATACCACCCTGTCTCAATAAAACATGTAATGTAACTACTGAAATGAAAGACATCTACTGCTAACGAGCCATCTAAAATCATCTTACAAACCTCCAGGGCATCTCTACTCTTCTGGGAAGCCAGTGATCAAACTCTGTTTTCTTTACATATTAAACCATGGACCCGAAAGACAAAATTATCTCCATCCTGTAGAAAACAAAAGTAGACGCCTCCTGTGGTATGTCAACTACATTTCAACTAAAAAATTAAAAACAATTTAAAAATAAAAGTAGATGCCTCCTGACTGAGCTGTCAAGGGGGCTGTGGGTCCAGGATGAGGACAGGAAGGGCCACCCCTGCACTGGGGACTTCCAGCACCTTCTCCAGAGCCAAGGCCTAATAAACGGAAGACAAACGAATGAACTACCAGGCAGTCTCCACCCTGCACCTTTCTGGCCCACTTTAGGGTTTTCCTGTGTTACAAAGCGCAGAGCACCCTCAGCCAATCGGAAACCTAAATGCTACGTGGAAGACATATTAAAGGGGGAGACTGATTTTTAGGGTGAGTCGGCAGAAGTCTAACCGCTATTTGGAGCAGGTGCTCTGTCTGAATACAGCCCCAAACTGACCTGCCACACACGGTAGGTGTTACGCTCCTACCTAAGGTCGACCCACCTGACCCGAAACGCCTACACACATCCGCCAAACACGCAACCATTCTGCAAACGTAGACTGAGCACCTACTATGTGCCGCACTCAACTGCAGGTGCTGAGGAAACAGCGGGAAGCAAAAAAGGGGGCCAGGCTGCACGGCAACAAGTCCACAAGGAGAAAGCCAGGCAGTGAGGAAGACCTTCTGGAGTTCACAGCCATTTGGAAGAACTTGGCTTTTCCTGGGTGTGAAGAGAGAAGCCACTTGAGGGTTCAGAGCTGAGAAACGGCATGATCCGACTTATATTTTAAAAGAATCACTCAAGCTGCCCATTGAGAACAGAGCAGGTCTATGTGCATGTGCACGAGAAGGGGGGAGAAGGAGCGAGCTGGAGAAGCAGAAAGGCCAGGGAGCTACTGCAGCCACCTAAGCATGGTGGACACGTTGTCATAGCTGCCCGAATGCCCCTTCGATGAGGTATGCATTGCCCCGGCTGCCAGGAATTGCCTTCCCTGCAGAGAACTGCGTTTGCTGGGGCAACTACCGCCAATAAACCCCACAGAGCCTTCAGGCGCCGGTCCCGAGGGTACGCCTTCAGAGACTGCAGGCGAAACTCCATCTCAGGCGTGGCCCACCACACACTCAGCCAGAGGGGACATGGGACAGGTCAGCAAAGGTGGAGGGGAGAAACGGCCACCTGATGTATTCTTGCAAAGTCCTTGGTGATCGCTTTGCAGTCCACTTCTCTAGCAGAGGAAGCAGAATATCATACATATTAAGATTTACAATGTGTGGCAAGGATGTGGAGAAATTGGACCCTTGTGCACCGTTGCTGGGAGGAGAAAACGGTACAGCTGCTGTGGAAAAGAAGACGGTGGTCTCTGGAATAATTAAACATAGGATTACCATATGATCCAGCAAGCCCACCTCTAGGGACGCTGAAAGAACTGAAAGCAGGGTCTCAGAGAGATATCTGAACACCCACCTTCACTGCAGCCTTAGGTACAACAGCCCAGAGGTGGGAGCAAACGCGGACGCCCGGTGTCGGATGAACGGGTGAACGAAATGTGGGACATACATTAAATGAAACATTATTCAGCCTTAAAAAGGAAGGAAACCCTGTCTCATGCTACCACGGGAACTCAGAGGATGCCATGGTAAGTCAAACAAGCTAGTCACAAAAGGATAAGTACTGTCTGATCCCATTTATATGAAGTATCTAAAGTAGATAAATTTACAGGACACAAAATGGTGGTTGTCAGGATCTGGGGGGAGGGGAAGGGCAAAACGGGAGCATTGCCATTTAATGGAGACAGTTTATTTTGCCAGATGATAAAGTTCTAGAGATCTGTGGGGACAACCATGTGAACACACTCAGCACTACTGAAACGTACACTTCATTTTTAAGAGAGTACACTTCATGGGAAGTGGCTTTGCTGTACCACAATTAAAAACAAAAAAGATTTGTAACCTAGACCTGCACTTTTTAGCCACGTAGCCCCACCAAGCCCAAGCTTCCGTAGCTATAAATTTAGGACGATGAAGAGCCCAGGAGCTCACGCTCGTAAAAGGCATGTCCGGACCGGATGCTTGCTCAAATGATGCTTGCAGACATGGGCAGCATCATTCTCGGCAAAAGCCCCGCCGGCTTCTTTTCATGGTGTTCACGCTCTGGTCAAGCCGGATGGGTCGTGAGGTTTCCTCGCTTCCATAATGCGCCCTCAATTCAGTACGCCCTGGTCCTTCACCTCACTCAGCCAACCCCTCCCCATCTTTCAAGATACACTAGCACCTGCTGGAACCTCAGCTTCTCCATCTATAAAAAGGGGGTAAAAATTTCTCCACTTACAGAAATCTGGACAGATTAACTGAGATGATTCATGTAAAGGGCTTTGAGCCTGGTATCCTGTAAGTAGGAGAGATGTATCAGAAGTCAGTGGGATTACTATTCGTGTCAGAGTTTATAGTGTGCTAAGGGGTCTACCTTCAAGGTCTGGAGCCCTAAGTAGTCTCGAAATCCAGGCATCAGTTTCTTTCCTTCTGCCCTTATCCCCGGCCGTCCTTCAAGTCAAGATGGGGATAGTCTTTCCCCCATTGTTGAAAGGAGGGCTTTCGGAGCTGCCCAGTTTCCTCTGCTGTGTCAAACGGGGGTGCTGCCTTCACCCTCCTCCCATACGAGAGGGCAGAAGACACCGGGACGTGGAAATGGACCACTGGAATCATTTGTTATTTGGGCCACGGGAGCCACTGTGTAAAATGAGGACAGATCCTTTACCTTCCTCCAGTTTAGTTTCATCATCTTTAACACGAGAGGGCTGTACCTTTACTTGTTGTTCTTAATGGAACATTTTAGAAATAAAATGTAAGAAGAGAGTACAATATAGAAAACAGATCAAGGCAGGAGTGCTCCAGGGTAAGCATAGACAAGAGATTGCAGGAGATAGGGCCCCTTGCCGTTGTCATGGTGTGGTGGCTACCTCCAGGAACGTCCCCAAAGATCCCTGCCAGCTGGTGCAGCCCCTGTACAAGCTCTCCTACGCTGTATCGGGGTCGGTCTGTGTGCCCAACAGCGCTGCGAAGAAGTAACGGTGTATAATATCCAAGGCTAGAGGATAAGAAAAGACTGTGGCTTCTGCCTTGTTCTGCTGATCACTTACTCAGGGGAGAGCCAGCTGCTACAGTGTGAGAGCGCTCAAGCAACCCTAAGGGCCTGAGGTCCCAGCCCTGCCTCTGTGCCATCTCTGAAGCAGGTCTGCCAGTCCCTGTCAGGCCGACAGGTGGCCACGGCCCTCACAGACATCTTAACTGCAACTCCGTAAGAAACCTACAGACGCAATGTCCGACTAATCTGCCCCCAGATTCCTGATTTTCATAAACTATATGATATAATAGATCCTTGTTATTTGAAGCCATTGGGCTTGGGGGATAATTTGGTGTGAAGCAATAACTACCAAATTCAGGGAGGGGAGGTGACCTAAGTTACCACTATAGGAGCTTGGGTTCCCTGAATATCAGTGCATAAGAAAATCCTACTAAGTTCCTTCCAGCTGTACCACTCCCTAATTCCAAGGCGTGACATTCAGGGAAGAGTTTTTACCAGACTTACATCCTAGAAGGAGCCCCAAAGACTACCTATGAAGCTAATGAAATCTGAATCCAAATGTTGCAACCGCACCTTCCAAAAGCAACATGTTTACAGGAGGACGGCTGCTGAGTTACTCCAGAAAATCCTCCAAGTAAAAACAATCGATCGAAATACCATGTAGTCAGGTAGGGGCCCAGAAAATGAAGCTGCAAGATGTCGAGTTTCATAAAGGTAAGGCCTAAAGCAAAACAGTACACCCCTGCTAGGTTAACAAATGCAGCCACAATCTGCAAGGCAATTTGAAACATAACTTCTTTTACAAGAACAGACATATCCTTGCCTCAACCTACTGAGAAATGAGCATCGCTCACAGGCCTACTGTAGCCCCCAAGGTGAAAGAACACCTCCATCATGCCTGGTCACCTGAAGCCTTCGAGGTGAGGCACCTGCCAGACCAGGGCTCTGAATGTGGGTCCCAGGCACGCTCACCCACAGAGTGGTAGCGCATGGCGCCAACCATAGGTTCTAGAAGTAAATTGCTTAGATTTAAATCTGACCTCCACCTCTTCCAGGCAGTATGACTTTGAAATAATTATTGAACTTTAATTAGCAGCTTTCTAATGTGTAAAATCAAGAAAGGATGCTACTGTGTGGACTGAATGAGATATTTTATGTAAATTTTAGCGTAGTGTCTGATCCACTTTAAAGGCTGAGTAAATGTTAACTTTTATTACTATTTCATTAACACTGAGAAATGAAGCTCAAAGCATGGTGTAGAAGGAGAGACATACTTCCCTAATGGTGGTCTCACATCAGAGAGTGCCATTCACTTGGTCCATAATAATATTAATCATTGCTATATTACAGTATATCCACAAATTCTTTGCTATTCCTCCCATTGAGAGAAAACTGGGTGAGCTTTTGAGCCAGTTTCAACTAAAATCTTACACTCTCAGCAGAAGTGGCACTATGTGACTTCTGAGGCCAGGTCATAAAAAGTGCTTCTTTTGTGTCTTGGTCACTGGAGTGCTTTTACTTAGTCTTCAGCTGCTACAGAGGCAGCCGACTGCCCTGGGGCCGCCATGTTGTAAGGAAGTCCAAACCAGCCGGAGGGACAGACGTGGGTAGGCCTTGAGTCTATGACAGGAAAGAGGGATGCTGGGTCGGAACCCACGGCTCCAGCCCTTGCTGCTCAGCTCCGGCCACGAACTAATGGCGACTACGTGAAGAACCCCCAAACCAGAACTGTTCACCTAAGCCCTTTCCAAATCCTTGACCCCAAAAAACCAGAGAGCTAACAAAACGATCAGTGTTGTTTTAAGCCATTACATTTTAGGTGTGTGTTAGGCAGCGTGAAGAGAGTGGAGCATCCAGAGTCAGTAAATGTGGCACTTCTGCAGAATTAGTTTCCCACTCGCTATCTCGTTTCAGCCTCACAACTGCACTGGGAAGAACATATTATAATTCTCGTTCTGTAGTGATGAAATAGACTCCAAGAGGGTGACTGAATCATCGAAGCTCACATGACTAGCGATTGACAAAAGCAAAGATTCCTGGTCAGGAATGCGGACTCCGATTCCCGTGACTCCTCAGCTGCCCCAGAGCAGACTCCCGGAATACACCAGAACCAGAAAGGCAAGAAAAAGACACAGATCCACACACACGCCCGCCCAAGCGGAGACCGAAGAGGGCTATTCCGCTCCAAATTCCAGAGCACACAGAGACCAGCGTCTCGCTGAAACGGCATTGCCCTGACAACAGAGAAAGACAGAACAAAACGGATGACTATTTGAAGGCCACGTAATTAGGGACGATAAGAGGACACGGGGACTGGCGAGGGCCCTTGTTTCCATCACCAGATATCTGGGCTGACAGCCCGGCATCATTACAGGAGACTTCTCAGAAATACTTGTCATACCCCAGAGGAGTCTCGGTGCCACAAGAGAGGATGACAACCCCCTTGGTTATGAGGCGCTGAGCTCTGACAGCATGTCAGGACCAGCTTCGGCACTCATAATCACAGTGTGTCGTGATGAGGGGAGGCTTCTATTTTGACTCCACTGACTGACATTTCTTCTTTGCCTCTATGGCTTCTTCACTAAAATCTCTAACGACACTGAGTGATGGAGACAGAGAAAACGTTTATACTGTAATGGGTGTGAAGGCGGCATCTCAAGGTAAATGTGGACCCAGAGGAGACCAGGCTAAAATAAGATGCTGGGAACTCATCTATGACGACTTCAGCCAGGGTTTCATTACAGATAATTCTACCAAAACTAATCTTAAGGACCTAAGAAGTAATATTATCAAGACACACAGGGAAAGAGAAGAAAAGTGAAGCAAGCTTAATTCCCAGGTGCAAGTCCAAAGACTAAAACTGAAGTTATGATAAGAATCAACAATCCCAAGATCTCAATTCCTGTATTGCTACTTTGTCTTTCAAAGAGCAAGTGGGTAAAGAGAACCCCATCGTTCATGTTGTGCCTTCAAGCAGTGGCTTCCAAACATGCCCCACCATCTCGAAACACTTGCCCAGATTCCTTTAATGCCCATGTTCTTGCAGCCTACACCCAGAGGGTGGACCCCAAGAATATGCAATTTTGGTGCGTAATTCTAGTCACAACCAAGTCTGGGCATGACCCATGTGAGAGAGAACGTTCACTGTAACCCTAACATCTCTTCTCTCTAGTAGCAGAGTTGTAAAATGTTACCAGTGACCGTGGTTTCCTCCAATGAAAGTCTAACTTTTCCAGGCTCCCTTGCAGCTAGGTGGCAGCTACTAAGAGCCCTGCGGTAATGTTTTCCACCAGTGTGCTCCAAGAGGAACAGATAACGAAATGTCTGACATGTATTAGTAAAGGAAGGTGGCGTGTCCTACCTTAAGGCTGCTTCCTGCCTGCCTGCTGGATGGAGTGTAGAGATATGACCAGTGCTCCCACAGTCACCATGGACAAGGAGACCACTTTGGGAATGCCAGTCAGGGAAGCTGAGCAAAACACCAAGGAAGCCTGTATCCCTAAAACAACATCCCTACTCAAAAGGCCTCCGACCTTCTCAAGCATCAAGAGAAGGAAGCCTCAAAGCCATGGTTAGTTGGGATGTTTTGACACTTCACAGGGAAATCTCATGCCAATGACAATCATTTTAGAGCTTGCCTCTAGCTCTAATAAATACTGTCACCCCGACACAGTACAAGTCAGGAGCTGGATTTTTACCTTTTTATCAGTAATCTGCAAATGAGGAAACGGAGACACAGAAAAATGACACAACCTGCTTGGTGCCACAGGGCCACGAAGTTGGGAGTGGGGTCAGGATTTAGGTCGGCGTACCACCAGCTTCAGTAGCTGTTTTGCCTACACGATTTTGCGAGGCACCCCAGGCAGAGCCCTCGTTAGAAACGGGGGGGGGGGGTCTCTCTGAAAACCGAATGGGGGAACGGAGCTGCTGGCCAGACAGACCGTGGTAAGAGGAGAAAGCCCCCACTGTCTCCCTCTGCTCTACTTGCATCCTCCTTTCCTCTGTTCCTTTCCTATTTCCACTTTGCACCTCCTTGATTCTCAGGCAGTCGAGGCGGTCTGAGTCATAATGGCGTAAATACACTTCCTGCCTCTGAGCCCTCCCACCTGGCTGGCAGGGTTCCATCACCCACCCTGAAATGACAGCAGGGCCATGAGCTGAGAGCAGACCTTCTCCCAGGCAAGAATACAAGTTCTCAAGACGAGGGCCGTCCTCGGACCAGCCGAAAGTGGGGGAATCTGATAACACTGCCGAGTCCCCATTTTCAGAGATGTAAACGAGAGAGATTCAGGACCACAGGCCGCCGGCGGTGGCGGTGGGAGACCTAGCGGAGGGGACCGGGCACGCGGGCCAGCTGAATCGGCACAGCATTTAACGAGTCCTGACGCTCTCGATTCCCTGTTTCTTGGCAGCTCTTCCTCCACGTCCCACCTCAATGTGAGAGAAGAGAAGTTCTGCTCACTGCCAGTTCCCAGCCCAGGGAACAGTGTGGGACACGTACCAGAGGCTCGGTAACTATTGATCGGATGCGAGAATGAAGGCATGTGCAGTGCCATCGTTTCCTGGCCCAGGTTCTCGGTGCTTCCTGACCAACTCCCCGTGCCCTGCGTTCTTTCTTGCTTTGCTTCCAATTTTTCATACTCACGTGTACATCGCTCACTGGTCAGGCTCCATCCACCTGTGCCCACCTCTCCACACCTCAACCAGGCCTGAGAAACCACGACAAATCCTCCTAGGCCAAGGGCTCTCCTCCTTCACGGGCCTTCCCCAGAACTGAGCCTGCATTGCTCAGCAATCCCCACATTCCCCGACTGTAGTATCGGCAATACGACTAAGGACCCCCTGTCGCGTGAACAACACATTCCAGTCTGCCACGTGTTTTCAGGAGGGTTGAAGCCTAATATTCTGAGAATGTGGCCAGGAAATGGAATAAAGCAAGAGCAGGTAATGGATCTAGCTAAAATTAATAAAAATCAACCATAACTGACTACATACTACAAACCAGGCCCAGTCTGTGGCTTTATATGGCCTGTCCCATTTACTTCCCATAAACCCCCAGGAGGCGGGAATTCTTTTCTCAAATTTATTGGAGAGACTTCTGAAGTTCAGAGAACTTAGGTAACTTCCTCCAGCACCCACAGCAGAAAGCATCAGAGCTGGGATATGAACTCAGGCTTGTCTGGGTCACAAAAGGTCTTGCTTATTAACAGGGGTGTTCTAATTCCTGTCCATGGAACCGGGAGAAGCAGGAAATGAATGTGCACGCACTTGTGTCCAGTGCACACAGAAGCACAGATGCACAAACGAGAGGGGTGAGGCCGGTAGGGAGAAGGGGCAGGTAAGTTCTCCAAACGTCCAGAGTTATTAAGATGGAAAGTGTACTCTAAAAGCAGGGGACAGGATATTAAGTTATAAAAGTTCAAATCACTGCCTTAGAGAAGCAACAGGTCTCTGGTTCTGAACTCCAGAAGCTGATCCTAAAGCGAGGTGGTGGCCACACTCCAGGTACACCACTCACACTGTAGTCTAAATTAACAGGTGTCCCCAGGAGACAACTAGGCGTGGAAACCCTGAGTGGGTCCAAATGAACCGCAAAGAAGAAGTGGTGGTTTCCATCCCTTTGCTCCTCTTAACGTCTTTGTGCTGGAGGCCTTCTCGTACCCATTTTTCAGATGGCAAGGCTAAGGCTCAGAGAGGCTAATGGACTGGCCAGGCCACACGGCAACGGTGGTGACCGTGCCAGGTTCACGCGCGGGCCCGAGTCGAGATTGCCAGCCCCTTGCAGGCACCTGGCGGTGCTGGCTGGTGGCCTCCAGACGGCTGCCCCGGGGCGGGGACGGGGGGCGGGGGGCGGTGGGAGGTAGGGGGTCCGCAGGGTGCTCGTTACCTCGCACTTCTCCACGACCGGCTGCTGCCCGCACTCGGAGCTGTTGCCCGCCACGATGCCCGCGCGGAGGCTCTCGCTGTCGCCGGTGCCCTCCTCCATGGAGTAGGTCTTGGAGTGGTTGCCGCGGCGCGAGCCGGGCGCGCGGCCCTGCGCCAGGCTGAGCTGCCGGCGCAGCGCGCGGTTCTCCTCCTCCACCTCGCGCACGCGCACCTCCAGGCTCTCGCGCTCCCGCTGGCCGGCGGCCGCGTACCGGGGGCTGTGCGGCTGCGACTCCAGCGGAGACAGCGACACCGGCTTCCCATCTGGGGAGGCGGAAAGACCAGGGGAGGGTTAACCGCGACGAAGCACACCGCGCGCCCCGCCCCGCCCCCCATGCCTCTGCTCTGCTCCCTAGGGAACGAGGATCCGAGGATCCGAAGTGAGAGACCAAGAGATGCGTCCATCCGGACTGGCCTGGGGACAAAGTTCAGAACAGAATGACATAGGAGGTGATAACAGCTAACGCGCTACGTGGGGAGGACAACCATAATATTTCCTCATTAAATACCCCGTCGTCTTTCCCCACCTTGGCACATTTCCTGGTAGACACTTTTGTTGTCAACAAAACACGGATGGGTATGAAGAAGTAGCAGGTGGAAGGGAAAGAGGAAGAGGAGAAAGTGGAAGGGAACAAAAAGAACAAATATTAATAACGACAAAGTTTATTTTGGTCTTCCTATGTGAACTCCTATTCATCCCTCAAAACCCTGTTTCTGAAGCATCACCTCCCCGGAATGTCAGAATTCATACCCGGGTCTCTCTTATGCCTCCTCCTATACAGTCTAGAGCCACAAATTTTGAAAACATTTTATTAACGTAGCATCCCCATCTCCCAAAGATACTTCGCTGACCACACCTTGTACGCAGGTACCCGAAGAACAGAACGCACCCAGAGCTGCCCGTCCTCTCTGTTCCTGTGCTGCAGAAATCCTGCTATCCAGCTATAACACGGCTGCTTAGACACTACTAAGCAAAAATTACATCTCTAGAAAATTACCCTCTCTTAGCCAACCGCCAAAAAAACCTTCTCATTTTCCATCCTTGAAGTTTTTCTTCTTCCTGCTCAGACCCCACTGAGCTTCCAAACCAGCCCAGAGAGCCTCTGTGACTCACAAAACTTGCGGATCAAAGAACGCAATGAATTACGCCCTGCGGGGTCTGCCTGTGCTGCTGTAGTGAGCCGGCCTCTGCCCGGGGCTTTGATGCATCTCAGGCCTTCACAAGCACGTGAGTCTTAAACACCTGAGCTCCTGGCCCTCTCCTATCAACGCGGCACACAGGACTTGCTGCATTCCACTGCCCGGGACCACAGATCAAAGGCCGAGGCCGAATGTGTGGCTACCCGAAACCACAGGCTGCTTAGCGTTGTATTGTCACCGAGCTGACCAATGACAAGCTCTGACCCAGGCTTATGGAGCCCGTTTCCCTGTTTGGTAAAAACAAATTAGTTCCACCGAGAAGAAAAATGGGGCGGCCACTGACGGCAATTGTGTTTGCTCGACTGGCATCGACCGTTCGAGCAGGGGTGGGGAGAGATGAGCCTCGGGGCCCTGCTGTGGATCCGAGCAGGGCCGGCTAGTTCATGCTGATTATGTCTTAGGTTATCACCGCAAAAGCAGGTGGCAAACGGTACTCCCATTACAGATGAGGAAACAGACTCTAAACACTTAAGCCTTCCCATTGCGGTGGAGCCTGAACAGAAATAAGGTTTCGGGGACTGCATGCGGCCATGCGCCCCTGCTTTCGTGCCGGGAGTCCGAGGTACAGATGTGCTGGGGCCTGAGGGGTCTTCTTTCTTATGGAAAACAAACAAAAAACCTGGAACTCTTAGGAAGGCATCCAGCAAGCTCTGGAAAATTCACAACAAAGGCAAACTAGAAATTCGTTCTCTGGAGGGACTACTTAAATGCTCCGAGCTTAGGTTTCCCAGTCTCTGAAATGGGAGCAGAAACAAATGCTAACCTCACAAATGAGATGGGAGGCTTAAGATCTGGAAATACGAAGGTCTGAGCGCGTTACCTCTCGCTGGGCAAATCGTTCTGGTAGTTTCCAATGAGAGTCAGTGGTATCATAGGTAAGCTGAGGTGATGACATAAATTAGCGTGTTAAAGGTTGTACATTTTCTGAACATGGGGCTGTTCTCAGAGTAGCGCATGGGAGGAAGGGGCCAACAAACCTTGGCTTATTCTGATCTGTGGCATCTCTGAACCTTCTTCCCTTCACCCTCAGGCAGGTCCAAGTTCATCCAGAAGCAAAGTGGAGAGCAGGTAGGCTTCCCAGGGGGACCTCATCACTTCCTCTGGCTCCCCTCCCAAAAGCCCCGCATTTTGCATGCCTATAATTCTTTGATTACATGCTTATAAAGTCATAATTATGTAATCCCCAAGCAATTCCAATTCCAAGGGTAGCAAGGGGGAAATGCTATCAATATTCCACCCTGCTTTAGACCCCAAATGGTGTGGGTTTTTTTTTTATATATATTTATTTTTGAGAGAGAAAGAGAGAATGAGAATGAGTGGGGAGGGGCAGAGAGAGAGGGAGACAGAATCTGAAGCAGGCTCCAGGCCCTGAGGTGTCAGCACAGAGCCTGACATGAGGCTAGAACTCACGGTTCATGAGATCATGACCTGAGCTGAAGTCAGATGCTTAGCCAACTGAGCCACCCAGGCACCCCAGGACCACAAATGGTTTTAACCAAACCTAGCTCCCCAAGGCCTGCAGGTGTTTTCTCCACTTTAAAGCTCTATAGATTTCTCTGGGTGCTTGGGTGGCTTAGTTGGTTAAGCGTCTGACTCTTGGTTTTGGCTCAGGTCATGATCTCACAGTTCATGAGTTCGAGCCCCATGTCAGGCTCTGTGTTGACAGTGCGGAGCCTGCTTGGGATTCTCTCTCTCCGCCCTTCTCCTGCTTGCACTTGCTCTCTCTCTCTCTCTCTCAAACTAAATAAACTTTAAAAATAAAGTGAAAAATAAAGCTCTCTGGATTTCTCAACAATGAAGACACACAGACTAGTAAATGCCAGGCCTTAAGGAGGGGAACCGACGTTGGGAAAGACATCACGCATGCTGTGCCTACACCCGGCACGAAAGTAGTACTCAGTCAACAGCAGAGTTCTGGCTCGTTCTAAAGGTAGGCTGTCCTGAGCTGCCCATTCCTCTCCCGTGGCCAGGTTCCACTTCTGAAAGGGAGCATGCTGGAGACATGCCTCAGGGCTGACTCTCCCTGGCCTCGTGTGCACAGGGACCCTGCGTCTCTTCCCTGGTGGATGGGTCCCAATGCCACCTGACCCAAGAGGACCGTGCTGCCCTGCCACGTTCACGGCTCACTCTAACTTCACTCATCCCGAGTCCTGCTTTTGTTTCTGGGCTCCTCGTCTCTGGTGCCTGATCCCTTTGTTCTGGCTTGTGCCAGCCCTCCGGTGGGGCGGGGGAAGGATTAGGTTCAGCCTTTTTAGAGGTGCGTTGCACACCCTTGGTGACGTCTTGTGGGCTCTGGTCTCTCCCGGGAGCGCTCCCCCAGCTCTGTGTACAGCCCATCACTGCGAAGCCCATCAGATGGGATTTTACGGCCTATGTCAACAGCTGTGCCCACACCGGCACTTCTCAGACCATCGGGGAAGAAGAACCAATTTTCCTCCCAATGTATCCTGGGTAAAAATCTGGCCCGAACGCAGAGACCCAGTACGTAGCTTGCCCCATGAGCAGTACATCACCTGAATTTGACAAATTGGCCGACACCCTGTTCATCAAGGCTGCGGACCACATGCTTGGGCTGCCACAAAAGCCGATTTCTCTAGAAGTTTCTAAATGTCAACTTAAATAATTTTCACCCTTTCCTCGTTGTAGAGCACTTTGGGGACTGCGATGTTTCATTCTGTGTGTCGCGTGACTGGGCCGCATGGGGCCCGGATATTTGGTCAAACATTCTTCTGAATGTTTCTGGGGGAGCTTAACCCTTTGTATCAGCGGACTGGGGAAAGCAGATTGCCCTCCCTGATGTGGGTGGGCCTCATCCAATCAGTTGAAGGCCTCAAAAGAACAAAAGGACTGACCCTCCTCTCAGTAAGAGACTTCCTCCTACTTGCCAGCCTTCGAACTGGGATACTGTGGTTTTTTGTTTTTGTTTTGTTTGTTTGTTTTGTTTTTTCCCCTCCTGCCTTTGGTTATGAACTGACTGGCTCTCCCTAAGTCTGGAGCCTAGTGGCCTTTTGAATGGCATTACATTGTCAGTTTTCCTGGGTCTCTAGCTTGCCAACTCATCCTGCAGACCCTGGGACTTGACTAAATCCATAACCGCGAAAGGCAATTATAATAAATCTCTTTACACACACACATACACACACACACACGCATGCATACCCTATTAATCTACTTCTCTGGAGAATGCTGACTAATGCAGGGACCAAGAACAGTCCACAGACCACACTGAGTGGCACTGCCCAAAAGCGGGCCTCTCTAGCCCCAGGGCCTGGTACACTGCCAAGACTTAACAAACATTTGAAGAAGGAATGAAGGGAAGGAATGGTATCTAGAAAAAAAAAAAAGTCATAAAAAATTGGTCTAGCAAATCTTAAATTACCAGCTACTTAAAACGTGGCCTCGTTGTATACCACAGAGAAAACAGTGGCCTCGTGATAATACTAAATGCTTAAGAAGAGGGAGACATAGCCAAGAAAAGGGAATCAAGTAGAGTTATTCTGAATCTCAGACTCTTAGAAGAAAGAACTGAATTTGAATTCCAGTTCCACTTACTGATAATAAATAACAGCCTTAGGCAAAGGTCTTAACTTCTCTGTGACTCAGTGTCTCCATCTATAAAATGGGGGACATAAGTGTGTATGTATGTACCTACCACCAGGCCTAATCAGAGGAGATACGTGAATGTCCCCTTTCCTCCTACCCTACCTCATGAAACCTGAACAGAAGAGAGGAGCCCTCATTTCTGACCTCCTTTCCTTTGTCTCTCTATTACCTTTCCTTCCAGGGTCCTGTGTTTCAGACATACACAGTCTATTTGTACACATGGTACATCTCTGTCACATAATGCCTGTGTGTGTTGATCCGCAGTCCAGCCAACTTGGAGTTTAAAATGTCAGAGGAGACATTATTCAAAAGCTTAGTTGACAACATCTTCCTCCTCCCTCCCCAATTCTCAACAAACGTGAATTTATCATCAGATTTGAATTTCTGAATCCACTTGAGATGAATGCTCTGAATTAAGAATCAAAACATCTAAGATTGAGAACAAAAAAGGTAAATTGAAAATCACCCTCCGTGCAGTGCGGTGACAGAGATTAGGGACTTGCCACCTGAAACGTTCTAAGTGATGACCTGAATCAATTTGTGTGCATCGAGGAGCTCTCCAGAGTGCTGGCGTTCAGCGCTGTGTGTGATATCCACCACGTGCAGATGGACAGAACTGGGGGAGGGGCGGCTCATTAACAGATGCAGGGCCAGAACCTGGGTGGCTTCCCAGTCCTTCGGCCACCGATGTAGAGGACTCCAACCAGCCCTTTCCAGTGGCGAGAGACCTAGATCTCTCTAGTCAAGGACGCTAAAATCCTACACTCCTGCCCAGATTTCAGGAAGTCTGTCATTCTGCATCATCCTACCCACGATGAAGACACTGTAGCCTTAACCTTTATACAGCAAAATCCCCCTACGTACAATCTGTCACCAGGGCCTGCACACTCTTCCTTCCCCGTGTTTGAAGCACTTGCTTCTCTCACTGTTATTTCAAGCATTGCATCCCAAATCAATTTTTTTAAATCTTATTCTACAAGAGGGGTCAAACGTTTTCTGTAAACGCCCACAAAATAAACACGGTTTACACTGCAGGCGATGCCACCTCTGGTGCAAGTACTCAGCTCTGTGCTGAGCTCAGCATAAAAGCAGCCACGGAAATGTGTAACACATGGGCATGGCTGTGTACCGATAAAACTTTATTTACAAAAACAAACAGTGGGCCATATTTGGCCCACAGACCCTAGGTTGTGAGCCCTCGTCCTAAGAACATTGGCCTCCACTGTCTCCCTGCTTCTGCCAGCTTCACTCCCAGATGCCAGGGATAACGTTCATCAGCCCCATTCCTACCACACCCTGCAGCTTGACAGTGCACAGAAGCAACTCCATCTACGTCCAGGTCTTCTATCGAATTCGACATACACTTGGTCACCATTCCTAGTGAGCACACGGCCATGGGTGGAAGCCATGTGAGCTGTCTCATTTGTTTAGCAACACTGTAAGGAAGCAGGTATTCTCACTTTCCCAGCTGGACTATGAAAGTCCCAGCTGGGGCAGAAGGGAAACAACAAGAAATAAGACACAGGAGTTAACGGCAGAGGGAGAGCCCCGAACCCAGAGTCGCTGGCTCCAGATCGATTGCCCTTTTATGTCCAAAAGCAGAATGTCTCCTGATCGTCCCCCCTCCAGAGAGGTCCAATCCAACTTCTGTGTTGCCCCTGCTTCATCTCCTGGTCCCGAGGCCAGGGGTCTCCATCCTGGCTGCCTTTACAATGCCCTGGGTAACGTCTACAGAAGACCAATGTGCTTATGCCCCAGGTCCAACGAATTAGCTCAAAATCTCTGGAGATAGGGATCCAGTTAGCGTTTTTAGAAACAGCCACTCTCCGGGCGCCTGGGTGGCTCAGTTGGTTGAGCGGCCGACTTCGGCTCAGGTCATGATCTCATGGTCTGTGAGTTCGAGCCCCGCGTCGGGCTCTGTGCTGACGGCTCAGAGACTGGAGCCTGCTTCATATTCTGTATCTCCCTCTCTCTGGGCCCTTCCCCTGCTCATACTCTGTCTCTATGTCTCTCAAAAATAAATAAACGTCAAAAAAAAATTTAAGAAGCAGCCACTCTCGTGGCGTCCTCCTGTACAGTCAAGGTTCGGAAACCTTGATTTAGGCATTTCCCCCCATCTTCTGTTTAAGACACCATAAACTCCACTTGCAAGTGTGCCTGTTGGCTCCTGAAGGCAAATTTAAGAAGTGGCTCAGGTGCAAAGGAGGTCTTAGAATTGCCACACCCAGTCCCAGTACTGTTCTGAGCCCGGGCCCCAGTTTCCCGGCCCGAGTCTCTACTGTATTCTTGGAATGGCTCCTATCCTATAACCCGGGACTTTCCTGAATTCCTATAAGCTAGGTTGCCTGGTATTCTAGTTCCTTCAAGCTTGGGGCTGTTTTGATCCTCTCAATGCCTCTCTTTCCAAAGCAGCCACTACCACCCCCATCCGCCACCTGCTCCCAGACCCTCCAGCGTCCCTGGTTCCAGGCGCCCTTCTCTTGACCAACAGGTCGCTTCTCACCTTCCACATAAAGCTGTGTTCATTAAGTAAGCATTCTGTAATTTTTTTAAACACAAGGCCCTCCTCTTTAATGAACATAAAAATTTCACACCTTCAGTACATTCCGAAATTGCAAAATAAATATTGCAGCCAAAGTCACTTTAGAAAAATTCAGAGAACTCAATTTCATCTTCAAAGTCTCACATTTAAAACATTTTCACATTCTGATCTCTGGATGCCCATATGACAGCTGAATCAGGATGGCACTAATTCTGGGCGGAGTAGGACACAGGGCTCAGCCTGGACATTTTCCTAATGCCAGAATTGTGGAGCTGGGTTTGCCGCAGGGAGGAACATGGCAGTGGTGACAGGCAGAGGCTGCTCACTTGCGACGGGGTAAACAGGGAACATTTTACCCAAAAATTCCCCAAAGTGATTTTCTGGAAGTTGTCTTGGCAACCAAAGCAAACTTGAGTTCCAGCAAAGACCTTGGAGGTCTTCCAGCAAAGACTGAACAACGGTTAAGAAAACAGTTCTCCGCAAGCTTCTAAAAAGCCAGGGGAAGACGCCTGGTTCTGTTTCGTCATAATAGGCTAAATGCAATTTGACTTTTCTCCTCCAAGAAAGTATTTTCCAGAACCTTGTCTTAAAGAGCTTCATTAAGTCAAGAAAATGAAGACACTTTTAGCACCAATTTGCTATATCCATAGCTGGGCTTTTGCTATAAGTGGTTGAAGTATATCTTAATGAGCAATGATGTCAACGTTTTGCCCTTTGAAACTTCAGGTTCAAGGACTTCCAAGCTCCAAATGTTTCTTGCCAAATATCCTACGTTCTGAAAGTTTGAGGCAGTTGGTCTCTGAATTACTGTGTCCACAGCAGAGTAACCGAGCCTTTCCACTTTTAAATCTGGCCAGTTCTATTTCTCTTTGATGCCCAAGGAGTCGAAGTATGGACGGAAGGACTTTGTCGGTAGATTCAAACCGTCACCAAACAAGGCAACAGATCATGTGAGTGGTGCTGTTTTTCATATACACGAACGATTTGACAGCAGGGTCCAGTTCTTCTCTCAGGTCCCCAGAAACAACTACCGGACACAGTGTGTCCCAGAAAACGTGAGGAGATAGTCACTCCAAATCTGGAGTGACAGAGTAAATTCACATTCCAAACTTCTTTGGTTACCCTCTGTCCCCAGTTAACTCATTAACTTCAATCACTTCAGCATGGCCTCCAAGACACCCAAGGTTTTGTGGCGGTCTCCAGTGGTTGAGTTTGTAAGGCAGGGTCTCCCCTTCCTTGGTCCCTTGAGCCACGTTTCATAGAATATGACAGCTGAACACCACTCCCCTTCAGGGAGAGTCCTCAACTCTCCAAGTAAAACTAGCATGATGATTTTATCCTTAGCGAAACATCAACTGGCCATCCTCACTGAAGTCATGAGAGTGGCCATCAACTACAGAATCAGACCCAGAAATATTCTAAAATTCCCCTTATTTTCTCTTTGGCAGTACTCGAGATGAAAGACTTCCTAAGATATTTTTCCACTGATCTAACTTTTTAAAACCCTAGCAATAGATGTGTTATTTTCTATGAAATATTCATAGCCCTTATAAAATCCCAGTAATAGGTTCCAAGAGTGGCAAATAATATGTGCTGGGGAGAATATTTTACAGTAAAAATTCTGAACGAGAATTTTTTTTTTAAACAAAATCTCGTTCGAATCAAGAGAACCACATGGAGGGCGGCCCTGTAGCAAGGTTCTCAGTTTTGCACAATGATCGCACTAAGGGTGTTCAAAGCCATCCTTTTTTAATTATGTGAATCCACACTTGCCACAAAACTCAAACCATCATTCTTGGTAGCCGTATCAATTTACCAAAAAGGAATTTTGTGATTTTTTTTTTAATGGGGAGTGTTGACAATCATACTGGTTTGGTTGGCAGGGGGGTAAAGATTTCGCTGGCAGGTGGCCGCTGTCCACAGGCCTCCAGACAAAGCGGCAAAGCCCTGGCCCCATCCATTCCTGCTCCTTTATCCCCCCAGTGCTTTTAAGTCATCTGATTTAAGTCGTCTTATCTCAGGGGTGGAGTATCACAGCAAAATTCAGATCTGTGGGAAGGAATCAGGGACTCTTGTTAAAAGGATCAAAAAGAATGACCGCTTTATATCATGAGTGTGTCTTTCAATTTTTTTTCATTTATTTTATAGAGAGAACGAGCAAGGGAGAGGGGCAGAGGGAGGAGAGGGGGAGGGAGGGGGGGGAGGGAGAGAGGGAGAGTCTTAAGCAGGCTTCAGGCTCAGCAC
This sequence comes from Paguma larvata, assembly GCA_030068075.1. Lineage (NCBI taxonomy): Eukaryota > Metazoa > Chordata > Mammalia > Carnivora > Viverridae > Paguma > Paguma larvata. Next base: position 13,622,024 of record CM057828.1, on the reverse strand, counting down.
GGAGCCCGATGTGGGACTCGATCCCACGACCCTGGGATCATGACCTGAGCTGAAATCAAGAGTCAGACACTCAACTGACTGAGGCTTCCAGGCGCCCCGCGTGTGACTTGCATGAGGCTGCATCAGACTCGAACAGCGTGCTTTGCTCTCGTAGGGAGGAGGGGGGCCGCCAGACAGCACTCTCGGCCTTCGCTATTCTCCTCTGTGTTTGGAGGACAGCACTCTCATGAATGACCTGGGTAAGAGCAAAACTAACTGCAAAACAGGACTCAAAGCCTAGAGTGTTCTTCATGCCCTAGGTCAGTGACGGTGCTCAGTCTGACCACCTCGAATTAGGCATAGGCCATGCCTGAGCAGAAGCTCTCTTCCTCTGTGTTGCGTGGAAGTGAGGATTAACACAGGAGAAAAATCCTTGCTCCCATTCCTGGTGTTTCAGGTGGTCTCGTGTCACTGAGGACTGGCTTGGTCGGCATCACATTCCCTGGGCCCTTGGACACACTCCTCTCCTCTGCAGTCAACTGCTTTTGGGAGACAAAGCCAGTGCCCTTCACACAAAACTTACCCGACCGCCTGTGGCTATCGCGCTGCGTGCAGGGCACACAGCACCGGGCGAACCCGGCTCTGGCCTGTGGCGTTCATGATACAGTTACACCTGATGACACGCTGAAAGGAAGGCGTTAGAAGGCAGGTCAGTAGGAAACGTTGGTTATGAAAGACCAGGAGGGCTCCTCGTTGGCACAGGGTAAAGTTGGTAATGGCCACAGAGCCCACAACGGCCTGCGTGGCTGCCAGGAAGCAGATTCCAACGCATTCCAACAAGAGGAGGAGGTGTTTTTGTGACTGTGGTTGATTCCTTCAGCAGCATCCCTTTCCTGCAGACGCCGCGTCACCTAAATCGATGCCATCGTCTTCAGCTCAATTGTAAATTGAAAACAAGAGAAAACAAGCCACAGCCTGTCCGAACAGCCCCTTGCCTACAAATGACGCCCTCCTCTTGTCTCTCCTTCAGTCTCCAGCCCTCCTTTATCCGTGCCACTTACTTAAAGTTATAGTCCAATTCTCAAGACTATCTATTGAAATGAAGGGGGAAAAAAGATGGAAAACCCTTATCATCCCTTTTTTCACCCATTCCTGACAAATCCCAACCATCCCTCGGGAGGGAATCAGAAATGAAGTATGGGGTGGGGGTGGGGAGAGGGGAAGATAGAAGATTTTATCAGAAGCTCAGCTTGACAGAAATAACACTTTATCAGGATGGGCACTTGGCAAAGATAAGACATTACCAAGAGCAAGATAGATGTTTGGGTAAAATATGGCGCTAATACCTATTAAGCGAAACCTGCCGTCTCTGCTTCTGACGGATTGTTATTTATTTGCAAGTCCTACTCCTGGGATGATGATGGTGATTTTTTATAAGGCGCTTCTACCGGTAGCAGAAGAGCGACAACAAAAAAAACCAAGGACCCTCAACACAACCTGGCTGGCTGTGAAGCAAAGGGAGGCTATGCCTCTGCTAACTGAGAGGAAGCTGGGCTTGGGTGTGGGGAGCGCCAGCAGAGGCCCCAAGAGATACCCTGATGGTGGGGCCTCCAGGACAAGACTCCAATTTCCTGGCCCCAAAGAAATGAGTCCCTTGCAGGACCCAGACGAGGCTTTACGAATGGGACTGACCTCAGAGGCTAGGTCAGGATAGAGATAACAGAAACCCTGGTGTTAGACTTCCTGGGATTGCTGCTGAAACGCCTTCTGACTCCATCTTCTGGCCCCGAAGGTTCCTCAGACAACCAGAGACCTTCGCCAGTGAGTATTCCAAAGGCCCCTACAGGTGCAGGCCCTAAGCTACTGGGCACCATGACTGGCAACCGGAATGAGCACTAAGGATCTATGCCATTTCCTGTGCAGCCTTGTCGCCTGCTGAGTTACCACGGACTCTCGTATCTGAGAGATCGTTCCTAGGAGCCCTTCTCCCATCCATCCAGGGTGAGTCCGCCGCTCCTCCATTCTCCGGTGACTGGAGTTCCTGCAACCTGCTACCATACAGACCGAAGGTAATGGCTCCTATTACATTTGTGATAATTTGTTGACATAACCTGCTTCACACCGTGACTATCCACTCCCTCAACACCTGTTCGGGGCAGACGCTGTGTCGGTGAAGGCAGAGGCCACACTGAGTACCTCTGTCTCCTGAGCACCACATCTAATGTCTGCAAGCAGTGGGCATTTTTTATTTTTTTAATGTTTATTTTTGAGACAGAGACAGAGCGTGAGTGGGGGAGGGACCGAGAGAGAGAGAGAGACACAGAATCAAAAGTAGGCTCCAGGCTCCGAGCTGTCAGCACAGAGCCTGACACGGGGCTCGAACTCACAAACTGTGAGATCATGACCGGAGCCAAAGTTGGGCACTCAACCGACTGAGCCCCCAAGCGCCCCAAGAAGTGGGCATTCTTATACACCTGCCGCACTGTGGAAACAGAGAAGGCCTCAGGGGCCCCTCATGTCCCCATATGCAAATGAGAGCCCCTGGTTCCCACCTCAAAACCCCCTGCTCTCTCAGCACATGGCGTCGCTGTTGTTACCAGAGCACAGAGCACAAAATACAGCTCATTCTTGACCTTTCTTCCTCCCGTTCCGTACACACGACTTTAACGATACATCTTCGTGCATGCTCTACCTTTAAAGCACACCCCAGATACAAATTCGTACGTCACCATCCAAGTCGCAGGCCCCACCTTTTCTCACCTGGACTCAAGCAACAGCTACCTGACCGGCCTCCCTACTTCAGACAGCACAGACAGAGCCTGACACAGGGCTCAAACCCCAAACCCACGAGCTGTGAGATCACGACCTGAGCCGAAGTCGGGCACTCAATCTACTGAGCCCTCCAGGTTGAGCCAGCCAGACGATGTGGAAAGACGGTTCTCAGATCCCATCACTATCCTGCCCGAACTGCTCCTCTTCTGGCTTCTCAGCAAACTTAAAACCCAAATACCTGCGGTGGATTGCAAAGCTTTTATCCGAGTTATCTTTCTGGCCTTAACATACTCCTCCACGCTGGTCGTTAATTATTACTTTTTTAATTTTTTTACATTGGTCTATTTTTGAGAGAGAGAGAGAGACAGAGCATGAGCAGGGGAAGGGCAGGGAGAGAGGGAGACACAGAATCTGAAGCAGGCTCCAGGCTCCGAGCTGTCAGCCCAAAGACCCACGCAGGGCTCGAACCCATGAACCATGAGATCATGACCTGGGCCAAAGTCGGACGCTTAACCGACGGAGCCACCCAGGCGCCCCCGCCATCTTTTAGATGCTCTCAACTATACCAAGCACTCTCCCACCTTGGGGCCTCTGCACTCGCTCTTGGCTTTCACCCACTTAACTAGGAAACCCGCTCTGTAGAGAAAACTCTGGCCACCCTTCAGCCAGAATCTGTCTCTCACGCCTTCTCCTAGTGATTTTCCCCCTTTGTACACATCCCAGAATTCCCCCAGGTATAAACTTCTTTGTTTTCTTTCTTGTTTGCCTGTCTCCGCCCCTAGAACACAAGTTCAGTGTCGGAAAGGTCTTTTGTGGATCAGTCTCATCCACATGTGCCCAGGGCTGAGAACAGAGAGCACACAGTCAGTACTCAATAAATACCACTTAAATGATGAAATTAATAGATACAGGCAAGGACTGGAATGTTCAATGATGAGAACTGATTTTCAAAAGAGAATGATTGTAACTCCCTTAGGGACCACCTGCTTGGGTTGAGTGGGTCTCCCATATTATCTTATTTAAGTGCAACTCTATTAGGTAGGTTTGGGTGTCCCCATTTTAAGGTGGAGGTGACAGGTTCACTGAGGTGAAGCCACTTGCCAAGGCTTGGTGCAAAAGCAAAAAACGTCCAGGAAAAACAAGAGTCTGACACCCACCTCCAAAGAAAAAGTCTGTTTTCATTCTATCTTCTACCTCTAAATGGCTCTTTCCAGAAAACAAAGGTTGCATTTTGATGTGACAAGGAGGAGACACCCAACAGAGACGAGGGCAAGACGGTTTCGACAAGCATCGAGAAAGTAAGGAATGTTCCGCTGAAAGAATGCTGGGGGAATCCAGGTAAAACCGGCCGTGCTGGCCCACGGAACTCCGGGACTGGCCCATGGAACTCCGGGACGGCCGGAACAAGGGAAGCGGACGGAGCAGCCCAGGTCTGACTGCTGCGCGTCCCAGAGGCAAGCCCACGCACGGAAGGACAGGAGCAGAGGAAAGGTTTAGATATCTTGAGTTAGATATCCCAGGTGCCCTGCCTCAGGGTCACCCTACATCCTTCGGAAAGGATGCTGTCGGTTGGTCTAAACAGGAGAGCTACTGCAGGGAAGCCAGTGTTTCTAGGGCTGTAAGCAATCCCACCATGGCCAACAGAGATGGATCTAGTCTGCCTTCTGTAGCCTAGAAAACAGAAAGGAGGCGGGGGGTAGGGGAAGGATGTACACATGTTAACACAGGGTCAGGAAGACTCAGCTGCCAGACTCCAGCCCGACAGGAGGGGTGAAGAATGGGGGAAATCAGAACCTTTGTCTCCAATCACCGAGTATTCAGAGGCTAGCGGGAGGCAGGGTAGCCGGGTGGACTAGAAATGGTTAACTCGCGGTTTCTCTCCTGATGAGTAGCTTCAGCTGCTCATCAATAGAATCTCCAGCTGATAATTATTAAGTGAAACTTGGGGCCTGCATTTGCATATGTAAAGCACACTTCCCTCAGAAGCCACAATGGGAGGGAGAATGCACTTCCTGATTGTGCAGCCCTGGGAGGTTTGGGTGGGGTGGGGCTCCAGCCTGCTTTGCATGTGCTTCTCCACGCTAATCAAGCCAGATATTCAGCAGAAATAAACCCCACATCCCAAAATACGCCATTTGTCAAAACCCAGAGCTCAAATAAGAGACCTCTTTTCTCCCGATCTGAGACGGATGCGTTCTACCACAAAACAGGTCTGTAAGGAACGTGATTACCCAGCCGGGTGCACACGGGCTTGTACGCACACACCTGGGTTGTTCTACTGGACGGAATGGTTATTAGTTTCTCCAAAAGCAAGGCTTCTATCTTCCTTGCGTACTCCCGACACTGTTCAATCTTTGCACCTGTCGATTAAGAAGCTTCCGCCCTGAAGAAGCGAGAAGGGAATGCAAACAGCATCAAATTCCAAGTATCTGATGGCTTATCTCTGTTATGACATTTGTCTTGGCTTGCAAGGAGGAAAGAGGTTGCTGAACACGCCTCTCCTCCCAGAAGAAAGGATGCCAAACGGAGAAGAGCCATCAGTCCCACGAGGGTAGTGAGGACAGTGTCCTTAGCATGGCTTGAAAAATCAGGGACTTCAAAATACCAATGCCATTTCCAGGCGCTATGACTTGATTGTGATGAGGATGCCGCCGGGGCTGTCTAAATTTACAGGGTGTCTAAAATTACACCCATGACATTCTAAAGATAGAAACAGACAACGGGATTTAAAAACAAAAAAACAAACAAACAAAAAACAAAACGTAAATTGCCAACTCTGGATTTCTTCATCCTTGGTTAAGCCCATGATCCTTTTGGCACCTCAGTGCCCTCATCTGTGAAATGGAAGATTCTGCAGGCATCCTCTGACCCAGCATCATTGGGGCATGCACCTATTATGAACATTTTCTTTTAACTGATATCCTATAAACATGCATTCATTTGACAATCTTTTCAACATGGGGCTAAGGCCTCTTCTGTAAAAACATGCCCACGGTGTGAAAGGCACAATACGTCTGTTGCTTAAGCCAGAAAGCAACCGTCAAACACTTCCAGCTAAGGTATTTTTTTTTTAATGTTTGTTTATTTTTGAGAGAGAGACACAGAACATGAGCAGGGGAAGGGCAGAGAGAGAGAGAGAGAGAGAGAGAGGGAGAATATGAAGCAGGCTCCGGCTCCGGAGCTGTCAGCACAGAGCCCGACATGGGGCTCACACCCCCGAAGTGGGAGATCATGACCTGAGCCGAAGTCGGATGCTCAACTGAGCCGCCCACACGCCCGTGGCTTGGGTATCTTCAAAATACAGGGGAAATTTTAAACACATTTGTGAAGTAATCAGAGAACAGAATTCCTTTCATATTTTTATCATTTCCCCTGTTTTTTTAGTTGTCTTGCTTACACTTGACAGCTGTTTTTACAGCAATCTGCCTTTACGTCATTGTTCCAAAATATACAATTTAGTTTTCTATAGACACGCTTCTTCCTGCACTCCTATTTCACTGCCGTCTGTAATAACTCTATCATTTAATTATATGATAAAGATGCACCACAATAGACTCGAAAATAGATTAAAATGGTTTTTGCTAAGCACACAATTCAACTGGTGGGACCAAATGCCAAATAGTTCTAGAAAGCAGCCCAAAATCCAGGAGATTGCATGCAGTGGGCTAGGGACAGTACTTTGATAGAAGGAATGGAGGAACGCTTGGTTACTGGGTGTGTTTCTTTATTTTTATTTTTATTTTTTTACTGTTTATTTTTAGAGAGAGAGAGAGAGTGAGCAAGTGTGCAAGAACGCAGGGCAGGGGCAGAAAGAGAGGGAGACACAGAATCTGAAGCAGGCTCAGAGCCTGGAGCCCGACGCAGGGTTCAAACTCAGGAACCCTGAGATCATGCCTTGAGCCGAGGTCAGAAGCTTCACCCACTGAGCCACGCAGCTGTCCCTCTGAAGTGGAGCGTGTTAAGAATCCTCCCCGGAGTTCTCGCCTTGTAGTGCTGCTGGGAAGACTGAGAGATTTCCCGGGGGGCGTTTCCCTTTCCAGACAGGCAGGCGAGGAAGACTTGGAAAAAGTCCTTCTTGTCATTTATCTTATGGCAGGGTCAAGCCGTTGCTCCTGTAAACTATGGCTGCAGGCTTTGAAATGACCTTCCATGGGCTTCTGGTAAAAACACTCCTTTACGCTGGTAGAGCATGGTGAGACCACGTTCGGAGCGTCTGTGGGCCTTCGGTCATCCCTTGGTCTTTCATGTGAACTGAGAGAGGCCAGGAAGGGGTTATGGTGTTTCCACTCGACGTGAGGCAAGTGAGGTCCAGAGGCACCCAGGCGCGTGCCGGGGATGTCCGCAGCAGGACCGGAAGTCCTGAAATCTCACATTCCCGGAAATCGCTTCTCCTGCATATCTGCTGCCTCCCATCACCTCTGTAACTATGGGAGTAGCACAAGCATTCCGTGGAGGAAAAAGGCGCACCGAAACACATCTAAGAAAGGTCACAAGAGAGCAGACTTGAAGCATCCATGCAGACCCCTTCCACATAAAACATTTCAGCGGACCTTGAGTCCCAAAGCCTCAGGCTGGGTCGAAGATCTTTGAACGCCCACGCGGTTACAGCAGAAGTGGGCAAAGCCTCCCCTTGCAACAACTGAGCCCTTACAGAGAAGGAAGCAGTAAAGGGTTATCAGCTGTGCTGACCTTGGGCAAGAAATTTAATACCCATAAGCCTCAAATGACAGGGAACAAACTTTCCCGCCTACCTTACGGGACTATTTGAGAAGGCATTAAGAAGAATGGGGCTATGGGAAAGGCCTGCGTACGTGAGACTCTTATGGGAACGGGCATGATCTTTTATTATTAACGTTACTTTTTAGTGTTTATTTTGAGAGAAAGCGTGTGAGCAATGAGGGGCTCGATCTCAAGAACCATGAGATCACGACCTGAGTTGAAATCAAGAGTCAGACGCTCAACCGACTGAGCCGCCCAGGTGCCCTGGGACATGGTGTTCTTAAGTGAAGACGCATAGGACTTTGTTGAAACTATGAGTACTGTTATTAGACATCATTCATGAACAATGTTTTATATATATATATTTTTTTTTTTTTGAGAGAGAGAGCGGGAAAGGGAGTGCATGAGATACAACATGTGCACATGGGGAGAGGGTCAGAGGGAGAGGGAGAGGATCTTAAGCAAGCTCCACGCTCAGCGCAGAGCCTGACACAGGGCTCGATCTCACGACCCTGAGATCGTGACCTGAGCCGAAATCAAGAGTTGGACGATAAAACCACAGAGCCCCATGTACCATGTTATTTAATTTAGCAGAAAAAGCAGCCATCTGGTAGATTACAGCATTACTGTCCCCATAGTCTGAGGATTAAGACAAAATTGAAGAAAAACAGTGTCCACAGAGCTCTGAAAAGCCACCTGAATTATTTCAGCCCGGTGGAGGAAGTGACCACCCTTCTTCCTTGCTATTCATCTCATCAGTTCCAGGAACAGACATCGGAAAATACAAATGACCGATATGCACCTAGATGACCACTGTCTACTAGGTGAGGCCCGAAGAGACCTTTCCCACCTGCTCTGGTGTAAACCCGTGTTCTGCACCCTCTGACAGGAGCCGGGCCACCGTCCCCAAGCCCCCATCACCTGGAGATTAAATGACCGCAGCACAACTGTATTTCCTGTAATGCTGCAGTCGGAGCCATCGGGCAAGATGAGCTTTTTCCCCCTACAGGAAAGAACACACACGCTTGAAGCAAGTCATACCTACAATTTCCCAGCCAAAAAGACGTGTCTGCGGCTCGATGTCTCGCAACATGAATAAATGCAAAAGGCTCAAAGTGACCTCCGCTGTGGTTTGTATGATAATTCAGGAGCCCATGTGCTTGTGCCCAGGGAGGTCAGCAGGACGCAGCCAAGGAGCGTAGGAGGTCACGGAGGGCAGGAGACACTGCGTGTCGCTAAGGTCAGGCTTTTATAAAAGACATCCTCATACGAATGTAAGGAGCCCTGTAGTTGTCAACCTTGTCTGTCTGGAACACTTATTTCCTCCAGTTTACAAGCTCATTTGGAATAAAATCCAGTGAGTTACTCATTCATTCACTCGAGGTACACAGTTACGAAGCATCTGCAATAGGACAGTCACTACACAAGTCCTTTCCCTTGAGCACCTTAAAGCCCAGGGGGAAAGAGAAGTGAAGCTAAAATTACAGAGATAACGTTTATCTCTACCAAGAGATAAAGTCAGAGGATTAAGGACACTGTGACAAGAAGGGTGATGCATGTGGCAGCACCCCTGAGCGCTCAAAGGTCCAGGGAAACCTGTCAGGAGTCCCCATATCCATGCTGACAGCTAGACAACGGGCACAAGGAGCCGGATGGAAAGGACAAGTGTTCAAGCAGAGGAAACAGCATACGCAAAAGCTAAGAACCACATTTCCCAGACTGTGTGGCAAGAGGCCCCCAGGTGACCCAACAGACCCTCAGGGACACCCCGAGGTATTCTAAAATTCCTACAGAAGCACAGCAACTCTCAGTGTCTGCTGGGCTCGGCCTCAACCACTAGCTCGAGGCGTTCGGTTTCAGCGGGAGCTTAGACCACATTCCACATTTTGGGCAAAGTGGCGTTTTCATAATCTGCTAGGACAGAAAGCAATGACCACACGGAAAATCAGGGTGCGACAGGTGTCCGGGCTCATTCTGAGACTGGAGTCGTGATGCATCCCGTAAGCAAATGTTTACGTGTGTCGCTTCATGTGTGTCCTTTTTTCAAGCAGCGTTCTAAATTGTCAGGACACTAACACTTAATAAATTGAATAGTTTGGTATTTCATCTGACCTTTGGGCGAGGTGACACTAAGGGCCCCAGGAAATGAGAAAATGTGAGAACCTACGGTTTAGCAATCAAAGGGCCTGGAGCTTATAATGGGCATACGAGATTTTCACATAACTAAGGCCCTGAGAGCAAGGGGTGGGAGGTGGGAAAAGGTGCTGGAAAGACAGGTAGGGCAGATCACGGAGGGCTTTGGGGAACCTTCAAGAACTTGACCTTCATTCTGAGGCCAGTGGGACCCACGAAAGAGTCTTGAACTTCCCTGTTGCACAGAATGCAATACCGCCTGAGTTTTCCTGGACTCTCCCCAGTTCTCAGAATAATCTGCACTTCACAGCCCATCATGTGGGTACCACACAGCTGAGGAGTCAGGTACACTGCGAACCAGACCAGTTGTGATGAAAGCCATCGAGTCTCTGCAAAGAGCTTGCAATTTCACCTAATCCACTGAACCTAAGTACAATCATGCTGTCAAATGTAAAATGCCTTATAAACAAAAGTGACCATTATCTATCATTTATATGTACGTTTCGTATTCTAATAGTCAACCCACAGTGAATTTAAGTCCTCTCTGGACCTCTGGTAGCTGTTAACACCTCCTCTCCTTTTTCTACATTGTTGCCAAAGCTTAGGCTTGCTTATTCCTCTAATCCCTAAAACAACTTTTGGATTCAAAGAGAAAGAGCTATATGGTGAAATCTGAACTGCTTACCCTCCAGTGTTTGATACTCTGGACGTGTGCCGAAACGATGCATGTTGCCGTTTCTCTAAAGCATCAGCTAAGGTTTTAAAGAATGTTGACTCTTCGTATCTGCACGTGTGATACATTTTACCAGAAATTATAAAGATTATTGGGAACAAATTTACGAAAACATTTCATACGACAATACTTTTCCTTTAAGATGTCACGCTGAAGAAAAATTTCTGACCAGGCACAGAAAAGCTTTTATCAACCTAAAGCTAAGCTAGCCACGTCACCCCTCGCAGTTCCAAAAGCCAGAAGACAGCAGGCTATTAAGTAATTAAAAATCACCATATCCACTGAGTCTTAGAGAACAGAACGAGAAGAGACGTTGTGTAAAGGCTATCCTAGAGCGAGCTCACAGAAGACAGGACCCCACTCACGGCTCACGTGCACGCTCTGAAGAGGACAGAGAATGGTCAGGGCATCAGAGCATCAGCCAGTCCCAAGATCTTACCCCAGAAAAACCTACTCACTGAAAATTGCAGCAAGAGCTGCTATTCTGTATTTATTAACCCTTCCACCTCACCGCGCAGGGTCCCAGGAGGAGCGCACTCCGTGGTCCGTCACGCCACCTGCCACTCCTCCCCGGGAACAGGAGGCCCTGTCTGTGCCATCTGTGTGAAGGACTTGTGTATGCTGCCCAGCCTCGCCTGGCTTCCCTGTTCATTCGGGGTCCATCAGCCTGTGGAGAGCACGAGCCACACGTCCCCAGGGGGAGAAGCTGATGTTTGCTTTGCTGCTAGGACAGTCTAATTTGGGTGAGGCATTAAGTCTACCTGGTTGAGACCCATACATTCTCCAAATGGCTTTAACGAAAAGTGCAGTTCGGATCTCTCTGTGCTCGGTCCCATGCCTCTCCATCTGTTCTCATCTCAGACACGGAGCAGAGGGGTATTATTTACCGATCCCTGAAATCTTAACACTAGAACTAAGCCTAAGAACCAAATCGGCACATGGAAAGGTCGATTTGATAAGGCACTCTTCACAAGCGGGACGTGGAGCACCTACAACGTGCGAGACCTCACGCCAGGTGCTGGGGGTACGGGGAGAGCAGGCAGATATGGGCTCTGTTTGGGTGCTATTTCCAGTTCACCAGGAGGATAATCAACAGCCCGATTAGTTATTTCGCTGTAAACGTGATTACTCTAGGGGCGTCTGGGTGGCTCAGTTGGTTGAGCGTCTGACTTGGGCTTGATCTCGCGGTCTGTGAGTTCGAGCCCCGAGTCGGGCTCTGTGCTGACGGCTCAGAGCCTGGAGCCTGCTTCGGATTCTGTGTCTCCGTCTCTCTCTGCCCCTCCCCCACTCATGCTCTAGCTCTCTCTGTCTCAAAAATAAACATTAAAAAAAAAACAAACACGTGATTACTCTAAAGTGCTGTGAGGGATCCCGTCCAAATTCTCTGTCCTGGCAACTCTTCCCCACTGGGTGGGCGAGCCCGGGCCTCAGGAGCCCCGCTCAACAGCACCACACTCCTCGCTCCCAAATCGCGCCACTGCTAACAGTCCCCAGGCCCCAGCTGTGCCACCTCTCAGGCCCATCCCATTCTCGCCCATCCCTCCCAGCCACCCCACGTGCCAGACTCCTCGCTGGCTCCTCTCCCCAATGGCTTCAGTAGCCTTCCCACCGATCCGCTTGGATCCATCCCTTTTTTGTTGTTACTTTTAGTTGTGGTGAAATAAACACACACATTTTCCATCTTCGCCAGCTCTAAGCGTGCCACGCCACGTCCATTCAGGCTATTGTGGAGCGGCTACCACCGTCCGTCTCCAGAACCCTTCTCTGTTTGCAAAATTGGACCTGTCCCCATACACGGGAGTGCCGCGTTCCCCCTCCCCTCCACCCCTGGTGACCATCTCCTTTCTGTCTCTGTGAATGTGACTCCCCTAGGGACCCCATTGAAGCAGAGGCAGACCAAGTTGTCTCCTTAGGGCGGGCTTGTTTCACTTGGCACAGGGCTTTTATCTCCATTCCATCTGCAGGGCCCAGCATACCTGCGAGCATCTAGCAAGGTCTCAGAAAGAACGCCTGGTTCCTTGTTTGTTTAACAAACTGATGCTACAGTAGAACCCACCTTTAAGTCTCCGAGACCACCCCTCCCCCCACGTGCACGAGGATTATACACCGCGCAAGGACTCTAACTTCTTATAGCATTATCTCAATCAATCCTCATGCCGCTCTGAAGTGGAGAGTCTCTCTAATTTAAAGGACGGTAAATTGAAACTAAGACAGGTGAAGCCAACTGGCCCAAGGCCCTTTGCCTGGCGAAAGGGCCTGAAGTTTGGACAAAGATCTGTCCCTAACATCCAGGAGATTTTCATCAAACCATATCTCTTAGGAAGCCTAGAATCTCAGGGGGTGTTTTTAGTGTTTTTTTTTTTTCCTTTTTTTTCTTTATGCTTATGTAAATTCTGATTCCAAAAGACAGTTTTATGTTTTTATGCATTTCAGACACCAGCAGTGGAAGTTGTAGGGCTGTATATTTTGGTAACAAAGGATATTTTTGCATAAAACATCAAAAAGTGGCTTATGCAGATTTGCTGCTCACTATACTTGCTGGGAAACTCGGGTCACAGCTCTGAGGTTCCCCAAAAGAAGCCAGACCCTGGAAATGAAAGCAGAGGAGCGAGAGCCACTCAGTTACCGGTGGGCGAACCCTCTGAGAGAGGTCACTGCTCATATAGGAAGAGTACGTCCCCTGGATGAAACCTGCACGTCACGGAATTGCGGATCGAAGGCAAGGGAAAAAATTGCTAGCGAGCTAAAAGTGGTTTAGAAAGACAGTGAAAGAGAATAGAGAATTATATAGGACAGACAAGTAAAAACCAAAATACATATCAAAGACCAGAAGTATAAAATAAAATCAAAAAGCTAAACTCTACGATACACAACATGAATAATAGATATTTTGTGAATTCCCATCGAGACCCTATGATCCTTGAACAAGGGTTGGAAAATTTTTCCTCTAAAGGTACAGACAATAAACATTTTAGGCTTTCTGAGCCACACGGTCCCTGTTGCAACCACTCAACGGTGCCACGCTTTGGCTCAGAAGTGGCCACAGACAGTACATAAAGCTGCATTCCAATAAAACTTTATTGACAGAAACACAGTGAGCCAGATTTGACCTGAAGGCCGTAATGTGCCAACCCCCGCCCGCAAAGGTCAAGAACAGGTCTTCTCCCATCCTTCAAAGTGGTTAACACAGAGCTTGGATCTCACACAAGGAGGAAAAAATATTTCCCAGAGTTTTATTTAATTTTCACAAAACCGTATTCTGTGAACCAAATGTCATTTATCCTTATTTTTCAGAAGAAGGAACCAGGTTCAGAGACCTGAAACAATTGGCACGGGGCCACCCGGGTGGCAGAGCCAGGAGTAGGATCCAGGTGTGGTGGGCTCTTAGCGTTCAGGTGCTTTTCCCCATGCCATGGGGCTAACTGCTGACGGGTGGGGCAACAATCTGGCTGGGAAAAGGATCGGGGAAGATACTGAAATGGTCCTCAAGACATGACCGCACCAAGTGGGATTCAGTCTGCAAACCTCTGGGCAAGGACAGCAACTCAATCACACGGGCCCAACTGGAAAAAGACAGTTTACCATAAACGCATGGGAACTGTATAGGCACAAAGTACTCGGAGGCTCGGGGGAATGGAAACCCACTGGAAATCAAGGCAGTTATCTCTCCATATCTGCCTCCACTTCCCCCTCTCTCCGTCCCCCCCTGCAGATTTCTCGGCATCTCTATCAGAAACCTGAGGGACTCCCCTCCGCACCCTCCTCAGGGTGTCTGCCTGATTGTCCACTCCCCCAGCTGACGTCCCCTGCTGGCTGACAGGTGCCCGCAGTCGCATGTCCAGCTGACCCGCGGACGAGTGCACCTGTCACAGCGGTACCACTGCCCTGACGCCGTCCTCTGCTCTAGACCCGCAGCTGACCCTCGGCGTTTGCCTGTCCAAATTCTTGGGATGGAGCGTCCAGTGCTCGCGTGGCTCACCACCGCATGTGTTCTCCAGCCAGCCGAGGCCAGCGAGGGAGCAGACCTGTGGTCCCAAACGCCTGTGCAATGCCCGAGCCACAGGTAGAAGCCAGTCCTGAGAGACAGGCACGCGCCTCAACATGTCTAACGCCACAGGAAGGATGACTGGTACCTCCGATCCGAGAGAAACAGCAGACAGACTGGAGGAGCACAAAGCCAAGCCGGAATCAAAAAAAAAATTTACTTAAAGGAAGTAGGATGTGTTTACTCGAATCAGGAAGAATCTGCAGGACTTGGAGAGAGACCAAACGAGAGCGATAAAAATAATCATCTAGATGAAAAATCCAATATGCAAAACTATAAAAATACAAAGGCGGCGGCTGCTCGTATTTTATGTAAAGGGATACTACTCAACAATTGTGGAGAGCAGAGGCCTGAGTGGGGGGCCCAGGAATGGAAAGGAGGGCCTCCTGTTTGATTTAAAGACGCTGGTGGTAAATTGTAACAGGAGTCACTAATGGGCGCAACAAAATTTCCAAATCCACTTGAGTAACCAGTAGGAATGATCGCGGGAGTGTGTACACAAGGCATCTGGGGGAGGGGAACTGGCATTGCAAAAAATTCATCACTTTATGGAAGATTTCCATACGGAGATCCCTACTGTGGTCTTTGAATTCTCTGCCCGAACGGTCCGTAAGCAGTAAGAAAATAGATCTCTGCTCAAGTTCTGTTTTTAGCACTGGCCCTGGAACCAGCTCCTCTTTGCAGCTCCTCCAAGCTGACCTGGATCTCTCTGCATCTCTTTTTGTTTTTTAATTTTTTTAATGTTTATTTTTTTTTTAGAGAGAGACAGAGAGAGACAGAGCATGAGTGGGGGAGGGTTAGAGAGAGAGAAGGAGACACAGAATCCGAAGCAGGCTCTAGGCTCTGAGCTGTCAGCACAGAGCCCGGCGTGGGGCTCGAACTCACGAACTGTGAGATCATGACCTGAGCCGAAGTCGGACGCTTAACCGACTGAGCCACCCAGGCGCCCCTCTCTGCATCTCTTAACGACGTGCCGAGATCTGAGAAGAGCGTGGTTACTACATGATATATCCTCACACACCCGAGCCGAGCGCACCGTGGCACCGAACCCTTCACAATTACCACGAGGACAAGGCACGCCAGAGACAGCTCTGCCTCATGATAGCAAAGACACCATAGCGGCAAGAGAGGTGACATCCCCATTTATCCCTTTTCTTGATGCTGCTGCTCTAAGGAAAAAATTGACCGCTGGGGAAACAGGATCAGTGCTTCAGGGCGGCGATTCTCAAAAGCAGAATTATCTTTAGAGCCTTGTTCATGTTATCTTCAGAGCGCTGTTAAAACAAACAAACAAACAAAAAAAACCCAAAAAAGACAAAAAACAAAAAAAACATACTTGCCAGGCACCTACCACGAAACTCTAATTTAGCAGGTATGGGTTGGGATCTGGGAATCGGCCTTCTCCAGAGCCCTCCAGACGGTTCTGCCATAGTCAGCCTTCAGAACCGCTGACTGAGGGCATGAAACACCCGGAGGCTACACAGGGCCTTGGGCAAAGAGAAAAAGCAGAGGAGTAAAGGACCTCCTACGTTTGGAGCCACTTGTCTACTGATGGAGCCGGAGGTCTCAAACAGGGCGACCGAGTTCTATATGCAAGGGGTGGCTCCACAGAGGGCTGAACACACAGCCCCACCGGAGAGGCTGGAAGAAGAGGTTCAAGTCTACAAGAGATGGGAAGAAGGTCTGAACAGACTTGGAGTTTCTTCGAAACCCCGGAAACTAAAATTCAAACCGGGATAGAGGCCCCTGAAACGGTTTTCCAGCCCAGTGTTCGGATCAAACATGAAACACGGTTTTAAGAGTTCTACTAGGCATTTAACCCAGCTGTTTTTCCCTAAGGTTCTTCCTTCCTTCCTCCCACGTATCAGAAATCACTCCCAAGGCCTTCCGGGTATTTTAAAAATAAGGCTCGTCCCCAAATACCTTCTTAGATGGACCCCAGGGACATGTCGTATTTAACGTACAAGTGGGGACCCACCTCTGTGCAGAACGCAGTGTCTCCAGATCTCATCATGGCTCAGGGAGGTTTGGGCTCAAATGCCGCCAGCTCCCAGAGAGCTGCCTTGATGACTCCATCTCGAACAGCTGCCCACACCACACACCACTGCTTATCTGCCTTCTCGTCTTTCTTCGTAGCACACATCACTACTTTACTTTTTATTTTTTTAATGTGTATTTATTTTTGAGACAGAGAGAGAGACAGAGCGCAAGCAGGGGAGGGAAGAGAGAAAGAGGGAGACACGGAATCCGAAGCAGGCTCCAGGCTCCAAGCTGTCAGCACAGAGCCCGACATGGAGCTTGAACTCATGAACCACGAGATCATGACCTGAACCGAAGTTGGACGCTTAACTGACTAAGCCACCCAGGCACCCTGATACTTTTTTTCTTTTTAATTTAAGATCTCCCCCGATCAGGATATGAGCTTCCTGGGGCACCTGGGTGGCTCAGTTGGTTGAGCATCCAACTCTTGATTTCATCTCAGGGTCATGGGATTGAGTCCCGCGTTGGATTCTACACTGAGTGTGGAGCCTGCTTAAGATTCTCTCTTTTGGGGCACCTGGGCGGCTCAGTCAGTTAAGCATCTGACTCTTGGTTTTGGCTCAAGTCATGAACTCATGGTTTGTGAGCTCAAGCCCCACATCAGACTTTGTGTTGATGACGCAGAGCCTGCTTGGGATTCCCTCACTGCACTGTGCGCACATGCGCTCTCTCTCTCTCAAAATAGACAAATTAAAAAAAAAAATTCTCTCTCCCTCTGATCCCCTCCCCCACTCACGCTTTCTCTTTCTCTAAAGTTAAGAAAAAAAAAATTCGAGCTTCCAGAGATCAAAGGAATCTGTTTTGCTCATGGTGCTAACCCCGGTGTCTAAAACAGTGCCTGGCATAAAGTATGTACTCAAATTTTCAATGAACGAACAAACTGATCTTCTAGGTACCAGGCACTTTGCTGTTTTACAGGCTGGTATGGATCAAGCTGTGCCCTGTCCCCAAATTTATATGTCGAAGTACTACCCGCCCCCAGCTCCTCTGAAGGAGACCTTATTTGAAAACACGGTAGCTGTGGAAGTGATTAGTTCAGATGAGGTCATACAGAAGCAGAGAGGGCCCCATATCCAATAGGACCGGGGTCCTTATCAGATGAGAAATTTGGAAATACACAAGGAGAATGGCACGTAAAGACTGGAGTCACACCGCCACAAGCCGAGAGGGAACGTGGCCCTGCCAATACCTCCATGTTGGACTTCGAAGTTCTGTTGTTAAGCCAGTTGGTGTGTGGTATTTTTTTCCTGGCAGCCCTAGCAAACTAATAGTCAGGGACTCTAAATTCAGGAAGTTACGGAATGTAACATTTCACTCTAATGGGGTCCCTGGTCACCATCTGGGCCACCCAAAACGAGGTACTGCAGGTCGCACATCTAGTTTCAAAAACCGGGTTTCCACAGAGTCTCTGACCGCTGTGTGGTACGTCCTGGGAGGAAGTGGACAGGTGAGCGAGGCGCCGACTTCCAGGGCAAACACTTAGGTGAACTCGCAGCTACAGGGACGCTTCCTGGGGTGTCTTGCTTGGACCTTCCTATCTCCAGAACGGAGGGTGAGGCCAAAGGGGACTTGGACAAATCTGGACTGATCTGGCTGCACAGTAACTATAGGCCTAGAGCGGCTCCCGCCGCGCCCATCTCCAGCTTTGGCGAGGCACGGACAATCTGAGCAGTTGTGCTAGCCTCCCGGTTCCCAAGGAACAGACTCTCGGCTTTTGGAAAGGGCAGAGCCCGCCCGTGAGTGTGAAAGACGCAGATTCTTCTTGGGCCTAGCGATGAGAGTCCTGACGTTCAGATGTCTCACTGAGACGTTACCCAGAAGGCGAGTTATTATTTCAACTCAGATGTCTTCTCAGAATACCCTCTTGTCATCTGCTTCCAAAAAAAAAAAAAAAAAACACTGAAAAGATGATGTTGTTGGAAATGTCATCTGCCTGTTACGCAGAAGCGAAATCAAAGCGCTCTTTGTGTTAAATGTGACTGTCCCTGCACTTGCAATCCAGAGCACAAATGTGACTGATGCCCTCTGCAATTACCCACCCAGTTATCAGCTGGTGGAGGCTACGAAGACAGATTCGAATTTCTTAATTTTGCCACTTATTTTCTTCTTGTTAATTTAAAAATATCACGGTGTCTTAATTGCACTCAATTTAATCTACTATACCTGCCAGTGCCAACACTCTTCATTATTTATACGGCCGAAAAGCACTAAAAACTCAGATCGCCTAATTTGTACTTGTACATCTTTCGGAGAGATTTATATCCGAAGTTGTCAAATAGCTGTGGCACCAGTGCTCTGAATATTAACTTTTAGCAAGTTGTCAACCCCTAAACACACGCAGAAACCAGTGGGAATTAGTTATTAGAGGAGGTAGCTATTAAAAGAGGAGTTGAAAAGGCCATTCAAATCTGCAGCTGTGAGGAGCAAAGGGTCGGAACCAGACTTCCCAGGTTCAAATCCCGACTCCAACTCCTTAAGCCATGACCACAACTCTCTGTGCGTTGTCTTCTTCCTTTCCAGTAGAAATACTACCGGAGGGGTGTGCTGGAGATTAAATCAGAGCGACACACAGAAAGCCCTCAGAACGGTGTCCGGCATACAGTTAGGACAATTTAAGCACGTGCTAGAATGGGAATTTACACTACCTTAATAGTCTCTGGCTAATGAGAAGAGCAGAGAAAGAACCGATTTGTCAACAATGCAGTTACACCTCACACAGTCGGCGAGTCTGGTGCAAAGTGGCTGGGGGCTCCCTGGTGAGAACGGAGGAAATTAACAAGCAAAAATGGAGCCATCGTGTGGTACACGGGCATTCCAAGTTCTACGCCATGGTGACGCATCCCATAGCCAAGAACACCACACCCCCATCCCCAGCAAAATATTAAAATCAGGTTGACCATTTGCACGTTTTATTAATGTTGCAGTTGTGTTGGAAATATTATATAAATCTGTCGTGCTCTTCTTTAGTTCATTTGAGCTACTTCTATACAGAGGCTGCACCAAGTTGCATATATCGATAATATTCTCATGAAAATTACTTATGTAACAACAGAAGGCTGTGAGAACAGCATTTCTTGGGAAAGGGATGGCAAGGTATTAAAGGAGAAGAAACAGCTCTGATGGATCCACGGAACGAAGGGCCTGCGAGCTGGTCCTGGCTCCTCTCCCGCCCCCACACTTCCTCCTCATCCGTCAGCAAAGCACCCATTTCTATCCTCGTCGTCGGGCCTCCACCGTCTCCCCCAGGTGAAAAAGTCCCACTCCACTCTCCAATCCCCCAACACCCATCCTTGGGAGGTCTGGTGATTCCCACCGGCAGAAGCTAGCCAGTCTTCGACCTTGTCCTGCTGCTGCCGTGAATGCAAGCTTCCACTTCAGCGATTACTGCTTTGTGCGAAATCCTTTCTGGTCGCATCCATGTTCCCAGGAAAGAGTAGGCTGCTTCAACCCGGAAGGCACTATCTGTGAGTCGCCGGATTCCCAGCCACGAATACCCGGTCTGGCATACAGCGGGGACTCGGCGAACACATGCCTGTGACGGTGTCACCTACTGTGGGCCAGGCGCTCTACCGCGTGCCTGGTGCTCTGTTCACCTGAGCCCACGGGAAAACCAGAGATGCGTGGTTTGATTTCACGGGGACACAGGAGGCCGACCCATAGCCCAAGGTGACATCGGCAGCAGGAAGCGGAGGTGCAAGTTCAACGCCACGTTTCCTGGCTCCAACCCACAGTGCAAGAGTACCCACAACAACGAGGATAGAAGTAATAAAAGCAGGTGACACGTTAGAAGCTCCCATGTAGGCACTCTGCATATTTACTTTACCCTTATAACACCGTAAGACATAGGCTATTATAATCTTCAGAGGACAGCAGACTGAGGAACAGCATGGTCAGGCAAGGAACCAAAGTCCCACAGCTCCTAAAAGGTGGACATACTATTTGAACATCTACCATGCCCGCCTCTCTCCCCAGGCTGACTGTACACCGCCAGGACAGCAGAGACCCTCCCTGCAGCCTGCGATGAAATGCCCAAGCATGTGTCCAGAGGTCCCGGAAGAGAACTGAGGGTTCACTGCAGGTACAGCCCCACCCCCACCCCCAGAGTCTAGTCCGTGGCATCCGCCTTCGTGTTACTAACAGTGGCGGTAACAGCAAGACCACTCTAGGCTGATGGCTGTCCCTTGGCTTGGAGGCCAGTAGGGGGGGAGGGGAGAGAGCAAACCATTCTGAAGGAACAGAACAGTTTTACAGCGAGCAGCTCTTTAATAAGAACACGAAGCAAGATTTAGTACCCACAGCACTCGCCCTGAAGTCAGCATCATCGGAAATCACTGCGGGTGTGGACGCCCGACCAACGTGGAATGTGTTCAGGGGAGGAGGGTTCTAGGACACCTCTCCCAGGAATTCCTGCCCTCTGGCATCTGATCGCTCCTTCACACAAGCGCTCCACCATCAACGCGGGACCACCAACTCACAGGAACACAGGGGAACCACAGCATAATGAAAGCAGAAAGACTGAGAGGCTGGCCCCGGGCTCCCCATGTGTTCTTTCCTTCACGTCCCTAGGTAGGACCGCCCCTCAAGAAACAAGACTGCTACAGGAGAAAATCCTAGAGAGAACCCCTCGAGGGGCTTTCTCTTTCCCCAAAAAGGGCTCATCTGGTGTTTCATCAGCTAAAAGTAGCATTGCCTATTAGCAAGGGGGTGGCCCATTCGGGGACAGCTAACGGCTGCACAGAACCCCCTGAGGAACTGGAGAATTTCAGCACCTAGCTCACTGGGGGTCACTGTGTATGGAAGACTAAAGTCCTCACTCGTATATCCGGGGATGAAGAAAAATGTTGCCAAGCCCACGAAAGTAAGGATGCAGAGAACTCCTTACATAAAGCTACCCTCTCTTCGGCACCCTACTCTCCCCTCAGGACGCCACTCCAGCCCTGCCTGCCCCCCAACACCTATTTCTCCCTTCCCCACCCCCAACTTTCTCAGCCTCGGTCCTGAGCTTTTTACTTCACTTCTCCAAGGTGCTGGATGAGATCTTCCGAGTCTCCGCGTCCCCTTCATTTCGAGGGCTCCCCGGGTCCTGCGGCAGAACCACCTCACTCTGCCGAACTTCCACCGACAGAGCTTTCCCTCTGATAAGCACGTAGCCAAAACATATTCGATCTCAGTTCTTCCCCAGAACGTGCACACGGAGGGAGGGAGGTGGCGCGAGAGCACATCTGGCTACGGAAAGCACGTGGGAGCGGCCTGCACAGGTCCTGGACCTGAGGAGGGGAAAGGCGGCCTGATGGCTAGGGGGTCCTGGAATCTGGGGGGCTGGGGGAAGGGACTCGGCGAACCTGAGGGGACATCAACACGCAGAAGAAACCCAAAGCCATTGTGCCTGAAACACGAACACAGCTCTTCCCTGAGCCATCTGTTAACAGCATGTGGAGGGGGCCTGGGGGGCTCAGTCAGGTGAGCATCTGACTTCGGCTCAGGTCATGATCTCACAGTCCGTGAGTTTAAGCCCTGCATCGGGCTCTGTGCTGACAGCTTGGAGCCTGGAGCCTGCTTCAGATTCTGTGTCTCCCTCTCTCTCTTTTTCCCCCTACTCTGCTCACGCTCTGTCTCCGTCTCCCAATAATAAATAAACGTCAAAATAAATAAATAAATAAATAAATAAATAAATAAATAAATAAATAAAAGTGTGCAGAAATCCCTGAAAATATGAATCTGACTACCCCTTGCTATCAAACTGCACTCAAAAGTGCACCCCTAATGCCCGATGATGGGATCCAAGCGTGCCCCACTGGGGCGTTTGGGGAAACAGGGGCTTTCTGTTTGGCAGAATTAAAGCAGAGTCACATAGTATTTCTCAAAGAAAGTACAGAAATCACGACACCACGATGAACTGCGGGGTTTGTCCGAAAACACATGCCTAGGCAAGAGTGACCCAGAACCCAAACTTCCTAAGTGGTTTGTGTTCCCACTCAAGAGCGAGACCACTGCTGTATAAAGTTAAGGAGCCGAGTTCTAATTCTGGCACTGAGGCTTTGGACGGTTTTAGGAGATACCCTCACCTGAACGGCATCACTGCCGAGGGCCGAATGTGGGTCTGATACTCACATGCCCACGACCCAGTAGGGAACAGAGGAATAACCCGGACAGTAACGAAGCAAGTGGCTCACACGTCACGTGGTCTCAGACCCTTGACATTCTGGGCTGTAACTGGATGATCCCAGCACGACCCCCCTGGTGGGGGGCAATCACAGAAGAGGAGACAGTCGTGGACAGCCATCAGCTGAGGGCCTGGCACAGGTTTAGTGCTCGAAAGATGACGTATTCCTCCAGGACAGTAACCATCGAACCAACTATCCAGGCAGAGCACATATACATTCAGTGAATATAAAAACAAATGCAGGGGCGCCTGGGCGGCTCAGTCGGCTGAGCATCCAGCTTCAACTGGGGTCTAGATCTCGCGGTTCGTGGGTTCGAGCCCTGTGTCGGGCTCTGTGTTAGCTCAGAGCCTGTAGTAGCCTGCTTTAGATTCTGTGTCTCCCTCTCTCTCTCTGCCCCTCCCCAACTTGCACTCTGTCTCTCTCTCTCTCAAAAATAAATAAGGGGCGCCTGAGTGGCTCAGTCGGTTAAGCACCGGCTTCGGTTCAGGTCATGATCTCACGGTTTGTGAGTTCGAGCCTCGCGTCGGGCTCTGTGCTGACAGCTCAGGGCCTGGAGCCTGCTTCAGATTCTGTGTCTCCCTGTTTCTCTGCCCCTCCCCTGCTCACGCTCTGTCTCTCTGCCAAAAGTAAATAAACATTAAAAAAAAAAAAGAAGTAAAAAATAAATAAAAGCATTAAAAAAATTAAAACAAAAAATGAATGCTGCAAACTGTGGCAAAACGTGGCAAATCGCCCTGCTTTCCGCGGGCACCTGACTCTCTGGCTCAACAAGAGCTCAGGGACGCAGCAGGCAACTTGGTCTCTGGCGGACCCTGAAGACCCCATGCATCCTCTCTCTCCCTGGCATGTCCAATCCAGTCCCAAGTCCCATAAGCATCCAACGTATCTATCCAAAACCTTCTCGGCACACCTCCGCGTGGGCCACCGTGGCTCTGACCAGCCCCACCTCTGTCTGGGGGATAACCACCTCCTCCCTGGTCCCTCGATTGCTGCAAAATCCCTCCTGGCCAACGCTCTCCAAACAGCAGGCCTCTGCTCTGAGCCCACTGATGTAGGGTTGCCAGATTTAGCAAATAAAAACAGAGGATGTCCAGTTACGTCCAAACTAAACAATTATCCATGGTTTATCTGCAATTCAAATTTAACTGGCTGGGCTATGTTTTATTTGGCAACACTGTATCAATGGCCTCCTCCTGCACTTGACATCGAAAGCTCTTTTCTAGCATCTGTGAGCTCCACACCATTGGCCCTGGCCTAACTCTGTTCCCACCTCTTCCTCCTTACTGTCCCTGGAATATATCAGACTTACTCAGCTTCGGGATAGCTACACGTGTCCTTCCCTCCGCCTGGGACACTCTGCCCTCGGATCTCTGTTGGCTCCATCTCTCACTCCGTTCAGGCCTTTGCTCCAAGACGGACTCTTCAAAGAGGTCCTCTATGACCTAAAAACCACACTCTCTACCCAGCCCATCAGGCTCTGTCTCTTTCCCTTGCTCAATTTTTCTAACATTCATTACTAGCTGATAGGATTTATTTAGTACCCACTGCCCTTACCGGAAAGTTCTATGAGGCCAAAGACCATCTCTCTTAGCCATGAGCATATATGTCCCCAGAGCTGAGAGCAATAGGTGGCACAGAGTAGGTGCGAAATAAGCATTTGTTGAATGAATGGATGCTGAAGGAGGCACCGCATTCCGCTCTGCTCAAGAGAGCCACACGAGCAGTGCGCCGTGCCAGGCCCAAACACGCCGGCAGGTGTTGTTGACGGCTCCGTCGCATCTTGTACTGGGGAAGCGTGGGGGGTGGGGGGACGCAGGGGGACACGTGGAGCGGGCGCTCCCTCTCCCAGGGAGGACGGGGAGATGGGAGGTAGGAAGAGGATCTGTCGGGTGGGCTCCGTGCCAACATGGGGGCTGCCCACCTCAGAAGTAAAAATACCCCGATACTAATTCCTGTCCTAATCTTCCTCGAACAAGGCCCGCACTCCGCTTCTCTCTCGATGGTAAACGCTGAGACCCCACGCCTGCGGAGAACTTCCAGATGCTTCTTCTCTCCCAACGTTCACCACAACCACAGGCAGATGGTATCACTGTCCTCTCCTCGTTTTCCTGGGGAGGAAATCAAGGCTGGGAATGGTTAAGTAACTTTCCCCAAGATAACACAGCTACTAAGAAGCAGAGTGGGGATTCGCAGGCAGTGAAATGTAGCAAAGAGAGTGTAGAAACCGCAGCCAGACTGCCCCCGCCAGAATCCTAGCCCTGAGGCCGCCTCTACCACCCTGTCCGTCTACAGACGTCTCACGAAGGCGTGCCGATGCGTGGCGGGGCCCTCACTTGCCGAGAACAGTGTCTGGCAGACAGGAAGCAGTACTCAAGGGTTCATCATTCTTCGGGCTCAGATTTTAAGCATCCAAATTCCCTGCATGTTGCATAGATTTGAACCCAGACCTCCGACTCCAAAAGCTGGGCTCCTTTTCAGCCTCCTACCCCAGCCACACCACTTTTCTCTCTGGACCTTGCTCTCAGCCGCAAGGGAATACAAGTGTGGCCTCGTCGGTCATGAAGCCGCCCGTGCTGAGGAGCCGGGCTCTCCAGGATTAGTCTGCCCCTTCCCTGCTGATTGTTCCGGGCCAACTAATGGCTCCATTGCACCTCCCTAATCTTCCAGGCCCTTCCCCTCACCCCACGACATCCTTCAGCGACTCCCTCCAACACTGCCCTGGCTTTGCAAGGTTTTATGACCTTCCCGAGCACATATCCCAATGTAAAAACACTACATTAAGCACCGAGCCCTGGTTTAGAGCTCCAAGCCAGTAAATTAAAAATTATAGTTCCCACAGTAACCATCTCTCTCCCTACCATGCCCATATTTAGAACTGTGTGTTACTGTACAGGCTGACAAATTTACTGCCTTTAATGTGTGTGTATGTCTGGCTAAGTTATGAGGGATGCAAAAATTCTGTCGCAGAACTTTGCTGACTTTGGGGAGATTAACTTCTCAGCCAGAGTCCTGCACAAGGATCTCCCCCTGCCTGAGATGCCTCTCCCCTGGAAGGAATAAATCGTAAAGACAGGGCACACCCTGGTGAGCGCCCGAGGAGGAGCCATCCCCACCCTGTGCTGGGCCCCCAGGAATGGGCGGGCCCTGGGCTAGCACAGACTCCTGGTGCTGGGAGATGGGCGTGTCTTTTAAACAGAAGTTACAATTATACGCATAATACATACATTGTGCATCTTTCACATTGCACGTTAAAGAACTTTCACGTGAAACTGGAGACAACACAAGGAAATGAAAAGACCTTCCTTCCATGCTCACGGATTGGAAGATCCAATCCTGTTAAAATGTTCATGCTACCCAAAGCAATCTACGTACTCAATGCAGTCCCTATAAAAATACCAACAGCGTTTTTCACAGAGCTAGAACAAACCGTCCTAATGTGTATGGAATCACAAAAGACCCCAAAGAGCCAAAGCGATCTTGAAAACATAAAGGAAAGCAGGAGCACACAATTCCAGACTTTAAGCTCTGTTACAAAGCTGCAGCGATCAAAACGGTATGGTACTGGCACGAAAACAATGGACAAGAATAGAAAACCCAGAAATAAACCCACAATTATCTGATTAATCTTTGACAAAGCAGGAAAGAATACCCAATGAGGCGCACGGAGTGGTGCCCCCAAACCACAGGTGCTGTGGCAGTACTGGCCCACCGGGGGGCGTCAGAGAGGAGGGTCTGTGGAGTTGGCACTGAGCCATGCAGTGAGGGGCAGTCTGGGCACTTACAGGGGCTGAGCTCTGCTGCCTCCTCCTCCACCTCCACGTCATTCCTGAAAGAAGGTCCCATCTGGGGCCCCAGTGAGCCCTGAAGAGTCCAAACCCTGGGACGAAGCCAAGGGAACCAGCCTGTGGTTTCAGATCATGCATTCTTCTCAAGGAAGAACAGAGCACTTACACACATCAATCACCAGGCTCCTTTGCACCAGGCGGGACACCACGGAACCAGACCCGCTTCCACAGCCTCCGAGCACTGCCGTAGCGTCTGCAGTGCCCTGGCACCATCGAGACCGTGCGTAATCAAGACTTGTCACAGACAGATCATCGCGCTCCCTTAACTGATTGACTGCCCTATATCCCTTTAAAAACCTTTGGGCCAGGCAGAAACCTTGGAGGTGGCTTTTGGACAAGAGTCTGCCTTCTCCCCAGGTGGCCAGCCTCTTGAATAAAGGTCATATTCCTTTCCAATCAAAAAATTAAAAAAAAAAAGAATACACAATGGGAAAAAGAGAGCCTCTTCAGCAATGGTGCTGGGAAAACTGGACAGCTCCATGCAAAAGAAAGAAACTGGATCAGTTTCTTACACCATACACAAAGAAATAAATTCAAAATGGAAAAAAGGCCTAACTGTGAGACCAGAAATCGTAAAAATCCTAGAGGATAGCACAGGCAGTAAGTTCTTTGACATCAGAT
Source organism: Paguma larvata (assembly GCA_030068075.1). Lineage (NCBI taxonomy): Eukaryota > Metazoa > Chordata > Mammalia > Carnivora > Viverridae > Paguma > Paguma larvata. The sequence goes on along the minus strand of CM057828.1, from coordinate 13,594,973 downwards.
GTAGCAACTTTTTTCTAGATCAGTCCCCTGAGGCAAGGGAAATAAAAGCAAAAATGAACTACTGGGACTACATTAAAATAAAATATTGCTGCAGAGTGAAGGAAACAATCAACAAGACTAACGGGCAACCTATAGAATGGGAGCAGGTGTTTACAAATAGCAAATCTGATAAAGGGTTAGTATCCAAAATATATAAAGAACTTATATAACTCAACACCCCCAGAGTCCAATTAAAAAATGAGAAGATAACAAACAGGCATCTCTCCAAAGACGACATCCAGATGGCCAACGGACAAATGAGAAGGTGCTCACCATCACTTACCAGGGAAATGCAAATAAACGACACAAGGAGATACCGCCTCACGCCCGTCAGAATAACGAAAATCAACACAAGGAACAAATGTGGATGAGGATGTGTAGAGAAAGGAACCCTTGTGTGCGTTGGTAGGAACGCAAACTGGTGCAGCCACTGTGGAAAACAGCGCAGAGGTTCCTCAGAAAACTAAAAACAGATCTACCCTACAATCCAGGAATCGCACTGGTGGGTATTTACCCAAAGAATGCAAAAGCAGTACTTCGAAGGGATACGTGTACCCCTATGTTTATAGCAGCATTATTTACACTGGCCAAGATATGTAAGCAGCCCAAGTGTCCATCAACTGATGAATGGATAAGGAGGTGGTACACGTACACACACACACACACACACACACACACACACACACACAATGGAATACTATTCAGACATAAAAAAGACTAAATCTTGCCCTTTGCAATGGTAGCAATGTAGCTAGAGTGTACTGTGCTAAGCAAAATAAGTCCATAAGAGAAACACAAATACCATAGGATTTCACCCACATGTAGAATTTAAGAAACAAAACAAACGAGCAAAGGGGAAAACAGGAGAGAGAGAGGCAAACCAAAACCAGACTCTGAACTATAGAAAAGTGAGGGTTACCAGAGGAGAGGTGGGTGGGGGGAGGGGTGAAACAGGTGATGGGGCTTCAGGAGTGCACTTGTGATGAGCCCTGGGTGACGTGTGGAATTGGTGACTCACTTTATTGTGTGCCTGAAACTAATATAACACTATTAGTTAACTGAAATCAAAATAAAAACATAAAAAAAACTTTCACCCATAGGTGTCCAATAAATGTTAGTCCCTCATTTCCCCATGTTCTAGATGCTTCCATGGATAATCTCGCCATGGTGTGAGGGGTGGAGCCAGGCAGGCTGCGTGCAAACACGGGCTTCCCCACATAATAGCTGTGTGACTTCCAGCAAGTTGGCTACTCTCCAGGCTTGGTTTTCTCATCTGTGAATTGAAGACAACAGCCCTGTCTCACGGATGGTCCTGAGGATTGAGTGGACACATGTAGAACCAGTAGGTGAGATACAAACGTAAGGGCTATAAAAGTTCTAGCGAGCACAGTCACTATCCCGACCTCCCAAATAGCAAGGATGGAGGTATCTGCGGTCAACTCTCTAAGACACTGGTCCCAAGTTCCGACGCACACTCCTCCGCAGGACACAGAATTCTAAAACTCCCCATGTTCCTTTTTCTAGAGACCATGAGGGAGAGAAAAGAGGAGAGGAGAGCAGGGGAAAGAGGAAAGTAAAGGGTGAGAGAAGCACCCTTTCCTCCTGAGATCACAGGGGAGGAGGGGCGAGAAGGAGAAGAGACCAGAGAAAAGAAAAAAAAGGAAAGACATCGTGGGAACTTCTTGACCAAGCTCAAGGTCAGATTCTGGACCATCTCCCTCTGCCGTAGGGGGTCCTCTAGCCAACAAGGCCAGTGCTGGGAGGGGGGTCCCGCATTGCCACCTCCCCGCACTCCCGTCTGGTCTCCTCTCCCACAGCGCATCCCGGCATCCAAGACTCCCTTGGACTCTTCCCGTACTGCAAAACTACGGCCGCTGGACAGAACAGAGCTCAAGGGGACCCTGCCTGGAGCCCGGTCCACAAGCACCGACCCCAGGTTGAGTTACTGGCATCGTCCTTTGGCCTGAGAGCAGAGTCAATGTGCTACGAAGCAGACGGACTGGCAGCCCCAATTGCAAGATGTTAATCCAGTTGTCATATTGAGGGAGCGAGGGACAGAGGGAGGGAGGGAGAAGAGGTTGCTAGTTGGTATCTTCTCTCTTTTCTAAAAGATTTGTCAAAGCCCCACCACCACTCGCCACGCACGTGACACCGATCGCAGAGAGAATCGGCACGGCTGAGCATGAGAGGAGGCGGCGGGACTGGTGCGCTGGCTTCTCCCCAGCAAAGATGGACTGCGCAGTAAGAAAGCTTGTGAGACCAAGACTGGAAATACTCCTAGGCTCTTCACGGGCCAGGAGGCGGCAAGTCAGCAAGCGAGCAAAACACACAACCACACATCCCCGCACAGACCCGGACACAAAAACTGACTAAGCCCCATTAATCCCTCCTACGCTTCCCAGCACGCCTGGCCCAACATGGTGGGCTCCTACCAAGTATTTTCGAAGACCACGACTGCTCCCACCCTCTAGGCCAGTCCCTCTGATAGTGCAGACATGCGGGCAATGGGAGACGCCCCTCCACGGAACCACGAAGAGCCGCGGCCTGGGAAGGCGACCCCGCTCTTCCCTAGACAGCTCTGAGGACACCAGGGGACCAGGTCCCTTTCCCACTCCGTACCCATGTTTCTCTCCTCCTCTTTAAAATGTGCGGTGTTAGGGTATCTATGATACACCTCAAAAGGCAAGCATCTCTCTTGCCGTTTCAATAATTCATTCCTGAAAGTAAAATGTTTTGTGCCAGAAAAGCTAACACAGAACCAATTTCTCACGATTTTAAATGGGACACGTTATAATTAAAATTATAAATTAAAATTATAATTAAAACTTCCAATGCATTACACGTTAAGCCAACTCCCTCCTCCCACTCAATTTTCTAAAATGAAATGAAGACATCATAAACATTAAATACCTGTACAGAAGTGACACAGTCTCTCGTTAGGATGTGAAATGCTCAAAAATGTTGCTTCCTGACCAGAAAACTACTCATGCAGCTGTCGGCCAATAGTTGCCGTGCGTACAGCAGAGTGACCTTCCTTAGCACCGGCCACCTCCTAGACCTACGTCGCCATCTTGTTGAGGCTTGGGGACTCCTCTAAAATCTCTACACAGGATTCTGATTTTCCGTCTGTTGTATCTGCCCTCTAGCTTGATGCTTATCACAATACATTATTTCATTAAAAGTATTATATTGGTTGTTGCAATGAAAATATAAAATTTCCCTATGTAAATATCACTTCAAAAGTGTGGTGTTGAGATACGTGCATTCTATGAAGTTGGGTATAAGGAAAGAAATAAGAGGCCACAGCCTTATCTATCATCCCCGAAAGATGAAAAATCCCACTGTCTCTCCACAGATGAACGGACACACGAAACACAACACACATACGTACAGTAGAATATTGTTCAGATTTAAAAAGGAAGGAAGTTCTGACACAAGCTACCAATACAGACAATCCTTAAAGATATTCTGCCAAGTAAAATAAGCCAGTCACACAAGGACAGATATTGTATGGTTCCCCATACATGAGGTCCTTAGAATAGGCAAGTTTGTAGAAACAAAGCCGAATAGAGGTTACCAGGGGCTGGGGGACCAGGGAATGGGGAGTTATTGGCTAATGAGGGCAGACCTTCTACACAAGATGGTAAAGCAATACTGGAAACCGATGGTGGTGATGGCTACACCGCACTGTAAATGTACTTAATACCACGGAAATGCACTCTTGAAAGTAGTTAAAGTAGGAAATTTTATGTTTATTTCATGATAAACAAGATGCACTCTACTGGGAACTCAACCCAGAAGCACGAAGCAGAGTGTGAATCTAGAGAACAGTGGAAAGGAGCTGAATCTGGCTTGTTGTGAAACTGGGTTTTGTCAGCAGCCTAGTGGCCTGTTGAATAAACGGCTCGTGGAATTTAGAAACGAGCTCTGACTGGTGAGATGTTTTCACGAAAGGTAGACAGGCTAACGTGCTTTCGAAATTCTCTGCCCCTCTCTATAAACAGACTGGACTCTAGAGACACTGCAACCGCCATCCTCAGCAATAGCGTCTTAGAGGCCGATACCTAAGTAGTCTTGTTTTCAGCCACTGTTCAGAAAGACTTCTGTCTGCCTGACGCTAGCTACTATGAGAGCGGCGGTGGTCCCTGTAATGCTGTCTCTTGTAACCCTTCCTGGAAAATGGCAGCCAGAGCATCTGAAAGACAGAGGACAGAGACATCACTGATGTTTTTTAAGCCTGCTTCAATCGTTTGGTGCAGGAAGGTCGTAGTGGGAAACTAACCTTCATTCAACTCAAACTTTTTGGCTGCTACTATTACTATTACCTACGAAATCAGCTAAGATTTTTTAAATGAGCAAATTGATTTAGGAAAACACAGAAGAAATAAAATAGGATTAGGTAGCCCCCCTTCCCCCTTTGGGTCTCCTCCAACTATAAAAGTTTGCACTTAACTTTATCACAGAAATGCCTAGTTGTAGTAGTTGCATGGCTAGCACTGACTTTGGGGTTACCATTACAGAGTGTAGATTAAGGACTCACTAGGCATCTTCTGTGGACGGGTGGATCCAGGCTACATCTTTAACCCCCATTTAGTTCAGTCACCCAAGTCATGGTCCTTTGTGCCACCCTGTTTAGCAAAAATCACCTCATCCCGTAGAGTAGTGCCAGGCAGCTGAAGTGACTTTAACAACCTACAGCTGCCTGATGCCGGAGAGGGAGGGACCACACATCCTACCAGTTTTAACTGTTTTAACGTTTCCTTGTGAAATTTTCATAATATAAAGGTGAAAGAATTCTACAGTGAACATGTCTAACCCCATATCTGCAATCTACATTAACATCTAATCATGCTTGCTTTATCATGCCTACGTATCCATCAACTCATCTCCAGAAAGATGCACCTCAAAACAGTAAGTTAGTCACCAGCACAGACACCCTAGGCACTACAGTCTGGATAGCATTAACGAAGGTTCGGTAAAGTTTACATAGGTTTCTTTTGAGGGAAAAGTTACCTTCGTATAATGAAGTCCACAGGGTGAATTTTGACAACTGCATACATCTGTAAACCCCAAACCCCTTTCAAGACACAGAACATTCTGGAGTGATGAAGTCTTTTACTCAAACTTCTTCCCAACCTCTGCCTGCACTCCCCAAAGGCAACCATTTTTATAATTTATTCCCATTTTAAAGAAGTTCGTTTATTAGGGGTCGGAGTATATACTCTTATATACACATTAATCTCAGCATAACGTGTCTGTGATTCATTCATGTTTTCAGTTTCTATCTATCGTTCAGTGAGTGACAGGTCATTGTATTAAGTGTATTAATATATTATATCTGCTTATTATTCATTTTCTTACTGAGGAACACCTGGGATGTTTTCAGTTTGGGCAACGATTCTGAAGGGTTTCAGAGGGTAGATATTCGTTTATCTTTAGAAGAAACTACCGGACAGCTTTTCAGAGTGGAGGAACCAGTTTGCACTCCTCCCAATAATGGAGGGGAGTCACACGGAGCCACAGACTTGCCGACATTTGTTATTATCGGTCTTCTTCACGTTAGCCATTCTGATGGGTTTGTGAGGGCATCTCCTGATTTATCCTGCCTCGCTGTGGGGTCCTCGGACATTCGTCTGGAATTCCATTTTGATTCACTTACGTTTTTTGTCTGTTTGTTTGTTTTTGGTGTATTTCTTCGTACGGCTTTTTTAATGGTTTGCTCTAACTATTCTGTAATACTAGCATAACTTACCAATGTCTTCGGGGCCAACAGATCATGAAGTTTGAGTGAAGGGCAGAAACCTAAACTCCATTTGCCTCCCTTTACCCTCTCGAATTTACAACAGGATTGTCTCCGGGCGCCTGGGTGGCTCAGACAGTTGAGCTTCGAACTCTTGATTTCGGTTCAGGTCATGATCTCATGGTTCATGGGATCGAGCGCCTGCGTCACAGCCCCTGTCTCTGCTGACAGTGCTGGGCCTACCTGAGATTCTCCCATCTGCCCCTCTCCTGCTCGCTCGTGTGCTCTCAAAACAAACACTAAACACACACACACGGATTGTCCCGGTATTCCCCCTACAGACACTGAGAACCGCATCAGACATTTTCTGAGCTCCTTTAAACCTGTTTACCCTTCTAACTCCCGGACGCCCACTGTGAAACTTAGTTTCCGCCACACAGATACAACCACAGGAGACGGGAGAGGCACAAATGAACACCCAGAGGTGGGGCAGCTCTCCTATGGCTTCTAGTCTTTTCCGATGAGCATCGGCAAGGGATGTTGGTTTCCTTCCAAGGCACCCGTAGTCCAGTCCTGGACGTCGTGAGGATCAAGAAAACATGGTGCCCCCACTGCTGACACATCTCAGCACATAGGGTGTGGTTGTTACGGGGCCGTGGTCTCAGTGGCTTCTTAACCGCAGTCTCCCTGGTGGTCTGCTTCTGTGCGGTTTGGAAAACTGCTCCTCACAGCTCAGCGGAGAGCTGGCGCTTCTGGCTTCTCCTAGAATTCTGCACCCAATAATGGCCACAGATCCTCTTCTGTTTAAACTCATGCATTCTCTTGTCTGTGGCTGAACTCTAATAGGTAGAGTCCCATGGCTAATTACTGGCACAGCTGAGATCAAAACCCTGATCTCTGTCCTTTCGTCTGGAGTGTGCTGCCAGAGTCTCTCTCTGGCACTGTTCTTCAAAGAAGAAGGAGTTGAAAGTCCCGTATTCTATTTCGAGAACATGCGCTGGGAACATAATGTTTGTCTTTCTCTGTCGTCGCCTCCTTTGCCCACCTTCCCACGCGTGCAGTCCCCCCCACCTGGCTTGCTTAGACCTCTGCTCAGGAACCAGACGCCGTGAGCACTTCCTGGGCAGCGTGACGGCAACAATGATGAGCACGATTTTGGCTGCGGAACAGCTACTCACTACTGGAGCTGACAGGGTTTCTTAAAAGATTAAACTCACCCCAGTAAACAGACAGAGGTGTAGTCTGCGGAGGCTTCTCATATTTACCTGCGTGAGGACGAGCCCCAGCCTCGGAGCTCAAAGATCTAGAAATTTCGGCTCAGGCTAGATCCCTGTTTGTGCCATTTACCAAGCCTTTCTGAGCTACTACCTGCTCCAGCACAAGTGGCTTCCGTGCCGTGATCAACGTATATTTGGTCTCTGCCCCCAGTTCCTGGCACACAGCCCCTAAAATCCCTGGGCATCTCCTCCCACCCCAGAATGTCCTGTGTATGCTAAGGAGAGACGGCTGGTGGCTGGGAACCCCTAGATAGCTTCAGGAAGGGTACTGGTCATCAGAAAGAGCAAAGCGCAATTAGAGGGTTGGAGCTTTAAGCCCCACCCCATGCCCAACCTCCAGGGAGGGAAGAGGGGCTGGAGATGGAGTTAAACACCAATGGCCCATAATTTCATCAATCATGCCTACGCAACGAAGCCTCCATAAAACCCCCGAAATGGCAGGGTTCACACCGCGTCCAGGCTGATGAACACATGAAGGGCCTGGGAAGGCAGCGTGCGTGACCCTGCCTTCTCCAGACCTTGCCCTAATGCATCTCTTCCATCTTGGTTCTTTGACAATAAAACAGCAAGAGGAAGGAAGGCACTTTCCTGAGTTCCAGAAGGTGTTAGGGGAACCTACGAATTTACAGCTGGTTGGTCAAAACTGAGGTGGCAACCTGGGACTTGAGAATGGAGTATGAAGCGGGTACAGTCCTGGGGGACGTGAAGCCCTTAACCTGTGGGATCTGTGCTAGCTCTGGACTGTCAGCATCAGAATGGAATTGCACGATATCCAGTTGTAGCCTGCGGTGGACAACTGGTGGGAAACCGCACCCCCCACCACGTATTTGGAGTCAGAAGTGTTGCCAAAACACAACCGTGCAGACTTCCTATTCCTCCAGTAAGACAAACACATTCCTGCCACAGGACCTTTGCACTTGCATTTCCCCTGGTTCAAATCTACATCTGTATAGTGTGTACCTTCACTGCGCTCTCGTAGCTTCTCAAAAAGCCTTCCCTAACACCCTGCACGCCCCAACTTTTCTTCTTATGGTATTTACCTGATTCAATCTTAGATATTTATTTTTTCATTGAATAATCCCCCAGAGAATTTTCCACTTTAGTGTTGCCAGTGCCTATACTGGCGACTAGCACATAGTAGGAGTTCATTGAACTATTAGGGGAGTAAATGAATGCCTGTTTGCATGTTTAATGGGGACCCAAGTTCCTCACTGATGAAAGAGGTCATAACGCCGATCTCGGATAACCGTCATGAATACTAACGGACCGCTTATGTGAAAAGCCATGACCGTGAAAACATGGGTCTAGCAGGGGTGAACGTTAAAAAAAAACTTAAAATGTGGTTTTCACATGGTAACATCTTTGAAACCACAAAGCCGCAGCAGTAAGAGGACCACACAGCAGCGGGAACGCGGCTGCCGTCCCCAGCACATTCACGGAGCCCGCGGAACAGAACGGGTGTCGGTGGCTTCGGTGGGAATCCTGGAGACCACGGAGGAGGGCAGTCTTTGAATCCTGGGAGCCCACTGGCTGTGGGGAGGGGCAGGAGGAGGTGGAGAATCAGATGCGTTAGCGACGTTTCTGAAAGAGAAGCCGGGAGCAGGCCGGCCCCACAGAGCTGCGACGTGGGCTCAAGGGTCTTCTTGATGGGATTCTTGCGGGACTTCTAACGCTGGCACCGGGGAGGGAGAGGACACAATGGAGCAAAAACAGATCCGGCAAGGACGCGGAGCTGAGAAAGGACTCCGAAGAGAAAGACTCGATGTAAAGAAGCTTTAGGAATAACTAACCAGAACCAACATATGGGCCAATACTTTCCTTTCTACTTGGACATAGCAGTAAAATGATAAAAACCCATCTAATTGGGTCTAAAAGGACCCTTTCAAGAAGTACAAAAGAAAGATCCAGCAGGATAAGAAAGCACTTCGTCGCAGTTTAATTAAAAGCCTTTTCAAATTCCTCGGCTTTACATAAAGCAACAGTGCATCTTATAATTGGCAGCATCTAGGTTTAGATGAAACGGAATTTGTTTGAAAAAAGAAAAAATAAATAAACAAGATTCCAAAGGACCCTTGACCCCAAATATTTCTCTGTTGGTTTATCCCCTCACTTAATGTCTCTGTATTTAACCCCCAAGTGTGTTGTCAGGCCCCGACGTGCACTGAAGGTTCCCCTGGGGAAAAGCAGCCAATCTCTGTGTCTCAAGGACAGTGGTTCTCGGAGGGGTTGTTTCAGGACCAGCAGCGTCGGTGTCATCTGGCGACTTGTTAGAAATGCACAGTCTTAGCCCTCACCGCCCTCCAAGACCTATTAAATCAGAAACAGGGTGGGGGGTTGTTATAACACACCCTCCAGCTGGATCTGATTCATACCCGACTCTGAAAAGCACCGCTCTAGGAAAAACACCCAGAGCCACCAGCGCGAGCACTCAAGTGTAACTGCTCACGCAAGTTGAACTAAAACGTCCCAGGGATGCATCGTGCACCAGGCGCTGTGCTGGGGGCGGAGTGCTGCCTCGCGAAAAGAAGTACACGTGCAAATGACTAAGCAAAATATAAAAGAGAATGAGAGGACGGCTGACGACGGTGCCAATACCACACTCCGTTTCAGGGGACGGGGGATAAATTCTGACTCAAGAGTCCTGGCAGGCTTCCCAGAGGAGGCGGCAGTGGAGCGGAATCTTCTAGGGGCAGGTGGTTCCGGGCAGGTTTTCTAGGACACGGGAGGAGGACACCCACACTAAGGAACTCGGACGAGCAAATGGCACGGGGAGTCTCGCAGCCCTGTGAGCATGAGGGGCCATCGCTCGGACGCACTCTGACAATCTGATGATTTCTACAGGCCTCCCTCCCCTTTTCAATCCCACCTCGGAGTCCACGTGTGGCGAGGACTGCCATGTGGCCACCCCATAGCCCTTCTCCCTTTGGGGCTCAGGAACGGAACCCTGCTTACGTTCAGGGGAGCAAGGCAGCCAGAGGCAACGCTACGGATCACGGCCTCTACAGCAGCCGAGCATGGCTGCAGGACTTCAGGAAGGCCACTTACGGGCAGCGGCCGGTGCCGGCGTGTGCCCGTTTTGGTACTCTCCTGCAAAACGAGGGCTGCCAGCCTCCAACGAGGACACGGGCGCTCTGGTGCCCTGGACACTGAGGTGCCTCGGTCTGTCGTCACATGCTGTGGCGCCTAACTGTCCCCGATTCACCACTATTGCCACCAGCCGCCTCTCAGGGGCCGCTCCAGGCTCCTTCTCCTCCATATGGAACACCTTTGCCCCAACCCCCCATTCTTCTCTCCACCTGCGGCCATTCTTCTTGAGAACCTGATCACAGAGCCACCTGAACTTTCAGCCTGACAGCAAAGGGCAGGCCTCATTTCCAAGCACCTCACCCATGGCACCCCCAGACCCGCGTCACCCCCCACACCCACCCCCAGACCCGCGTCACCCCTGCATCCTCCCTGCTCAGTGAGATGCAGGTACCGACCACATCAGCGTCACCTGGGGGACTCAGGAAAGCAGTCTCTCATACCCACCCCAGGCTTCTGGACCAGAGTCTGCATTTTCCCCAGGTCCCAGGAAACGTGTATGCCCGCCGCAGCTCGACAGACACCACCATCACCCTCATCCCCCTCGCCTCCAGCGGCTTGCCTCCTGACCACAGAGCAGGAGACCCCTTCTCCGGTTGCGTCCTCCTGCCCTTCCAGGACCCTCTGCCAGTCAGCCTTCCTGCAACTTTCAAAGCAACTCATACTACCCTGAATTGTTTGCTACCCACTCTTCCCTGAACAAAATAATTACTTTCACACTTCCCTGCGTCTGTTTTCACTACGCCCTCTGCCTGCGCTGCCCTTCAAACTCCAGACTACCTGTGCGTCTCCTTCGATGCACAGGGCACCGCCAGCTTCGATGTCTCCTCCAGACCACGCGCATTTTGGGGAGAGGGACTGAGCTGGGCCTCCTCTGTCAGCAAGGTGGGCAGCAGAAGGCTCTGGAGCCCATGTCACTTACTAGACTGTGACCCTGAACATGGGCGGCAACCTCTCTCTGCCTCAGTTTCTTCCTCTGTAAAACTCAGATAACAGGACCTGTGTTTCACAGGGTAGCTCTAAGAAAGGCAAGGAAGTGATAAAAATTAAAGCACCTGGGACAACGCTTGGTACATAGTAACCACTTAATAAATGCAAGATGCTCGTTCTGTGTCTCAAGACCCAGCACGGGAACAGACGCGCAGGGGGCACTCCACACGCCTTTATTACTGATTTTTCCAGACTGGCTTCACTGCCTTAATTTTTCCTGGGCTCATGAGTCCACCCCACCCACTCTTCTGCACAGCCCAGCAAAAGGCGAGCATCCAGCCCCCAACAGGGACATTATTTAGATGAAAGAACATTTTCCGCAGCCATCCCAGTCCTAAGAGCCTCGCCAAGAAATAGAAAAGAAAAGCAATATAAATGTTAATAGGAAATTGTCTATTCGCTTTTACTGAGGCTAATCTACTGCAGCCCAACAAAGAGGGAATTAGACAGCTGAAGAAACAGGAAAACATGGGACCTTGACATGCTGAAGCCCAAGGGACGGCAGTTCCCAGGAGGAAACGACTCCAGGCCAACAAGGGATGGGATGAGGACATCAGGACGAAGGGCTTCTCCTTCGGATGTCTCTATGGCGGGTGGCACGGTTCCTGCCCTAGCTCCCGTTTTCCTGGGCGTCCATCAACCAGTACCTATGAAGTGTAGCTACTGGCCCACACGGTAGAGATAGGAAGACAATGACGACGCAGTCCCTGTCCCCAAGGACTGCTGGGACAGGCAGACAAATAAACCCACATTATCATACAGGGTGGCGATGCTACTAATGGATTCAAGGTGTCAGATAAGGAGAGGCATAGGCCAAGGTCAACAGAGCAGGAGAGAGAGGAAGACCAAGGAAGTCTCGCAGAGAAGGCTCAGGGATGGGTTCCGAAGGGTGAACAGGAATGAGCCTCACGAAGGCGGTGAAGAGGTCCCAAACATCAAGAACACGCAATACAGAGACCAGGGCGCCCCACTGGGTTAAGCTACGTAACGGTCCCCCAAAGACGCCCGAGCGCGAATTCCTGGCCCTTGTAAATGTCACATTGTAAGGCCAGAGAGACCTTGCAGGCATGATTAGAGAGTCAGAGATGGGGACATGATGCTGAATTATCTGGAGGGGCCCGGTGCAATCGCAAGACCTTTAACTGTCGGCATCAGACGGAGAGTCAGTGTGACACGGAGGCAGAGACTGGAGCGAAACGCTTTGCAGACGGGGTAACGGGTCCCCAGGCAAGGAACACGGGCAACCACTTGAAGCCAAGAAAAAGCAAAGGAGCGAACTGTCCCCGCAGAGCCTCCAGGAGCAGCCGGCCTTGCCGACTCCCTGACTTGAGCCCAGAGGGACAGACGTCGCACTTCTGACCCCCAGGAGTCTGAAAGAACAGGCCTGCAGTGTTGGAAACCACTGGGTTTGTGCTAGTTCATTATAGGAGCCACAGGAAACGGCCACGCACATCTTCGGGAACATTAAAGACAAAGGACCAAACAGTGAACCGGAGGAGGCGGCCACGGGCCAGACCATGGAGGATTTGCACACGAGGCTGAGTTTCCATTTCACCCTCAACGCGGAGCTGCTGCTGAGCCATCCCGTAAGCAGAGGGACGACATAATGAGATGGCCCGTGCTAAATAAAACCTGAATCGTCACATTTTTCCATCTTAAATCTCGGGAATTACCACACGTCTAATTCTCCATTTTATTGACTCAGTTCTTTTATCACGGACTGTAATGACATTATGAAAAAGGAGGAAAAACGTACTGGAATATGTAACTCTTAGAGTCAACACCCTCCCCCACCCCCAAGGCCATTTTCTGTGTTTTTTGAAGACGCACACCTGTATTGGTAGGGCCGTCACCAGGTAGGAGGATTTATGTGCAGACCGCTGGACAGGACTGGGGACTGAGAGTTTCCCTCCCCCAAAATTCCCGGATGGATGGTTGCCATGTGCGTGAAAAGGAAGACCACGTTCAAATCCAGCCCCGCTCCCCAACTCCAGGAAAGGGAAAGGGAGCGCTCCCTGGGGCCGAAAGCTTTGAGAACGTTTCCTCGGCTGAGACCCCCAATGATCCTCTGAGGAAGCTTGGTTACACCCTTCTGGGCGACGCTCTAAGTGACAAGGGGGCGGGGGCTGAGTGTGCAGTGACTGAGAGCCATTCCCCAAGCACTGCGGTCGCCAGGCACAGGCACCAGAGGAACCCAAGCAGAGGAGATAACCCGTCTGCCCACGCACCCCGGAAATCTCTGCCAGTCTCTGTCTGCACACAGAAAGGCCTGAAATGTGAAATCCCAGCCAGCCTCCAGGCGCCGTGCCCTTCCCCACCCGCCAGGTGGCCCGACCACATGCTCCGCCCACAGGCACCTCTTCGGGGCCTCCGCCCGGCTGCGCCCTTTGCCAAATGTCGCTCGCTGCCGAAGGGACTGCTTGGGTGGCCTCTCAGCAGCCCCGGATCTGAACAAGCTGGCTTTGCTCTGGCACCGCCACCAGACCCCTGAGGCCATGGGCCAGGCGCTGCAGAGGCGGCCAGGGAGTGCCTCAGCTGGGACCACAGCAGGGGACCCACGGAGACGGGTGCTCCCCAGGCTGAGAACTGACTTCAAAAACCCCCTAGCCCTCTCTGGGCTTCAGTCAAAATAGTGGCCCGTTGCCTTCTGCATCAGGGCATCCCACAGATCGGGAGCTGTGCACACTTCCCAGGCTTCCGACACTCTCCACGGCCGTGGAGGGCTCTGTGGCGTTAAAACGCCTAAAAAGGGCTGACGACGCCGGGCACGTGCGGAGTTTTTAATCTGGAGCTATTTTAAACAGCACTGCTACCAACCGCTCTGACAGGCTCCACCCTTCCCCGCTCCCCCTCTTCTTTTAGGATCTATATTTGGGGACAGTACATTCCTAAGAATAGAACCACTGAGTTAAAGGGTAAAAGCACAATTTATAGTTCCTATGGCGAACTGGCAGTTTACACCCCAGAAAGAGCGGTGCCGGTACTGCCAGCAGCTCAGACCCAGCAGCCACGGCCTGAGCCCTGACTTAAGTCCAGCTCTGAGCTAGGCACCTCCCTTCCGCGCTCTCTTTTCAGGATCCAACGGCGCTCGGTTAGCCCCATTTCGTTGATGAGGAAACTGAGGTCACGTCAAGGAAAGCAAACTGCCCCAATGAGCTCTGAGTATTCCGAGTTATTTTGAGACCGGGCCTGCAGAAGCAAGTTCAGTCCCTGAATCTCTCCGTTTTGCTGTACCTGCTGAATTATTCAGATCTTTGAATTAACCCACACTGCTACAATAGCTTTCACTTATTACGATAACCAAGACCAGGGACTAGACTGGGCACCTTCTGTTATGTAAACCAGCACGTCCGCCCCAGGCAAAGGCCAGTGAGTCAATCTCAATAAGGAAGCCACCGGGGAAGACAGCACCCTGAATGCTCCCTGTGCACAAGCATCCCACAAACTACTTTACATTCAGGATCAACTCTAAAGACCTGACTTAGGCGTTAATATGCCTAGTTTATAGATAAAAGGAATGAAGCTCAGGAAAGTGGCTTCCCTCAACAACTCCACAGATTATAAATCCATCCATCAATAAACAGGTTTGAACACGGGGCGGTCTCCAAAACCTAAGCATTTTGTTGCAAGGCTAGACTGCTTCTAACCGTTACCACCAGCAGGTGGGTGGTAAGGCAGGAGGTTTCTAAAGATGGTGGTGAGGAAAATCAGCATTCCATTTTGGTCCATCTTCCCTGCGATGTGCTGGCTGTGTAGTTTGACGAGGGAGGCGTTTATTTCAACGCCATCCGACCAGCTGCATACAAATGCACATCCTTCTCTCCTGAGGGCTGCTTCCCATTATACGAAAGAGGACCACAGGGTCAGCCCGCATCCCGCACAGTCCTCGGGGGACCCCTCCACTGGCTAAGAGGGGCCTCCCGTCAGAGCCTGCAAGACAACATGAAGGTTCCTCTCAGGGGCACCCTCTGCAGGGCAGATGGAGCAGAAAGGTGACAGTTCCTAGAAAGCAGAAGGAGCTCCCTGTAAGGGCAAGAGCGTCGGGATGGGAAAGAAGTCGCAGGTTCAAGTCCCAGGTTTGCCAGGAGTGACCTGGGCTGAGACGGTCCTGGCCTTGCAAAGACTAATAAATTAGACAAATAACATGATGGAATTTCAGACTCCCCTCTGGAGCGGGCAGGGTGGATTCTGGTAAAGAGTGATGGAACAGCTTTGAAGAAAGGAAAAGATTCAGCAAATCGAGACCAGACACCCGGGCCCCAGATCATTTGCTCAGCTAACCTACCGTCGCACAAGTCCTTTCCCTCAAGATGCGCAGACAGAAACCAGGGGCCAGCCCCTTTCTGCCCTAAGGCACCGCCCATCACAGGGCTCTTTTGGGATCCTGCCCCAGCTCACAGCTTGGTAATACTGCAGGCTGAAAGCAGCCTGAAAAAGAAATCATTACCTCCATCATGAAGTGAGAATACTATCGTCTCGGGAGATCCAGATGGACACACGAGACCAATGCCAGCGAATAACGTTACGACTAATAAGACAAAACTGGGAGGGAGGAAAGGAAAAGCCCATACTGGCTTCCCTTCCTCATTGTCCCGACACGAGAAAGATGTGTCTTCTTCCTGGTCATCCCACCAGGTGCTAAAGGGAGACCTCCCAGGACCACACCTGTCCTCTGGTACAAACAGCCTGGCCGTTTTACTGCGTGTCCATTGGTGAAATACAGACAACGCCCAGGTGAGAACGAAAAACAGTCAAGCTGCACATAACGAAATTCACCAAGTCGCGTCCGGCTTGCCATAGTTGCTCTTTTCATTGTAACTTAGGGCGTCTCCAGGTGTTAACAGCTGGAGATGGTTCTAGGGCTCCTCTTGCTGGGGTTTATGGCTGCGTTTTCAGTCCGCGACCAAGGTTTTCCAAGCACGCAGGACCCCAGGCACACACCCATCATTCCCCTCCTTTCCTCCAATTGCTCTGGCTTCCCAGCCAGCCTCACTCTCTGCTCCCAGTTCTTTGGAACCAAAGAACTTAAAAAAAAAAAAAAAAATCAAGCTGCTTTGGGAAAAAAGTGTCAATTTGTAAATTCCCTACTTGGCCCTGTCTACCTGCGAAGACGCAGAAAATTCTAGAAGTGAAAGGAGAGGATTGTTGTTTCCCTTTTTAGTTTCCAGATGGAGCTGCCTCCCACTGGCTACCCACACGCCCAAGTGGCTGATGTCACTACTGGGATTTTAGTAGTACGGTGCGGGCCCTAGGGCTAGTACCCCCATAAAAATCCCCCAGGGTTAGCACATCTGAGAAAGTCAGAGATAGAAATGAGGGAGCCAACGTGTGTAACTGGCTCTGGAAATGTCCACAGAATCACCAAACAGAGACCATCACACGCACTGAGCGTCAGTCTTAGAGAGGCGGACACATCTGAGCAGGCTGATGGAAGTCTGGGCACCGAGAACAATGCAGCCCCAAACACCCCTCCCCCACCAGGACCCTCGGGAGAACCTCCCTGAGCCATTTCCTAGGGCGAATGGCTCAGAACTCACCAACAACACCGCATTGTCTGGAGGAGAAAAAAGCACTTTTGACTGAGCCTGGCACTGTGGTGTGACTAGCCTCCACAGACTGAAGAGAAGTTGCTGGTACCCAATGGAGCTGCCCTTTGGAAAAGAAAGTAATTAGCACGGCTGTGCACCAGGCGCTGAGTCCACCCACCAAGAAGGTGGTTGTGGTGGTGAGTACGTACAGGGAGACCTGGCTGGGGTCTCAAGCCTGAACCCCTTTTACTTGGTCTAGCCAGGGTTCCTGCCATGTGCTGCACCATGTAAGCCAGACGCTGCACGCCTTCTCGACCCCACAGTGCGTCTCTTCCAGTGACCGTTTCCATATTAGGTTACCAGTGCTGCCATAAAGGTAGTGCAGGTTGGGGGTGCTCAAATGACAGCCATGTATGTTCTCCCAGTTCTGGAGGCTGGAAGTTCCCAGATCAAGGTGTCCACAGGGTTGACTTCTTTTCAGGCCTCTCTCCGGCCTTCCCCGGTCATCTTCATATGGTCTTCCTTGTGTGTGTGCCTGGGTCCCCATCTCCTCTTCTTATAAGGACACCAGTAACACTGGCTTATGGCCACCCATGAGATCTCGTTTTTACCTTAATTAATTCTTTAAAGACCCTATCTCCAAATACCGTCACATCCTGGGTAGAAGCTCTTAAGCCTATGCATTTTGAAAGGAACAAAATTCAACCCGTAACAGTCATTACCACTGAGGAACGTGACACACACACAGGAAGGGTAAGCAGCTTACGAGGGTCACAGATCTAAATACAGTGACAGTGGAGCCTGGACCTAAGGTCGAACTTTATCCCAAGGAGTCACTCACACCGAGCATGCCAAGACTGCTCTAGGATGAAAACTGGTATTTTTGTGGCTGTTGAGCCAGCAACTGCCTCTCGTCATGACTCATCCTCCTCTGCTCAGGGTTGTCCAGACACCATGGGCGTGCAGGGCTCCCCGCTCCCCGTGGTGGTGCACCAATTTTTAAAAACCTTCATTACGAGCCACTCAACTGTGGGATCACAACTCTCAGTAGCCCCCATGTGATTGATGCCTGCTCTCCAAATTGGATTTCATGCTTCCTCAGAGCCTCTTGATGGTACCTCCTGGAAAACCTTGCACATAGCAGTTTCCTGATCAATATTTGCTAAATGCATGAAAGTATGTATGAATGAATGGAGTGGTCAAGGTAACCTCAAAAGAGCCTTCCCAGTTTTAATTAAGTTCCATGATTCTGTTCTAGGAGGTAACACACTGGGACAGCTGCTCGACAGCTGAGGATTACATCAGACCCCAAACCGTTTCTTTCTTCTATAAAGTGTGTCTTCCTCCTACCCTGCCAGCAGATCAGGGCAGCGGCACCCACGGAAACAAAGCAGTGATAAGCTGCCATTGAAAAGAACGGCCTTTGTCCAGGTACGGAATAATGGAAAACCCCAGGGCCAATTAAACTTTGCCCTTAGAATTAATCCCAACACTACTTTGATGTACTTTCCTATCTTGCCAGACACTTGTTAGGTGGAAAAAAGAAGGAAAACTTCACTATCATCATCTGACCGTACCATCCCTGTTTCCTTTCTGGAAAAGGCCATTGTCATTCAACCAATGTCTGTTTGAGTAGCCCTATATGCAAAGAACTACCATGGGCAGTTCCCAAAGAAGCAGAAGACAATAGCTCGTGAAGCAAGGCGTTTTAAGAATTCAAAGAGGTAAAAAAAATATTCAAGAATGCAGAACAATGCAATACAAATTGTATTAAAGTGTGTTAAGTCTTTGAGGAATACCAGTAACAGGTGTAAGGGTAGAATTTTAAAGAATATAGGATTCTAAGAAGAAGAGAGACAGTAAATCAAAGCATCAAACGGGAGACTAAAACTGTAAACTTTGACCTTGGCCCTAAAAAATGGCTAGATCTGAGTCTAATGGATGACCATGGATATGAACTCTCTAGATACTGAGAAAGCTAAGAGGAACAGTGGCAAAAATTACGGGTCCAGGAGCTGTACCATCTGCCAATGGGTAGTTTGACTCCAGAGAGCTTTAACCACTCCCATGACCCTATTCAACAACCATGTCAACCATGTCAACCATGTCTGGGGAGGAACAAGATGGCAGATGCTAACTTGGTAGAGAAGCCAAGAACCTGGATGGCCAGGCCTACCACTGGACATGAATGGCACTGGACCACTAAGGATGCTGCCTCACTTGGAGAAATGGTTCTTCCCTGAACATCCAAGTAGTCTTGAGGCAGGCAGGATCAGATGGGTCTTGGGACCAGGAGAAGAGCCCAAGAGGGGGGTGCTCATTGAGACCAGGGACCCAGTAGCTATGAACAGCCAGAATGACAGCTGTAGCCACTGGGCAACCAGATGAGCCACGCACTCTACTCGATCATCAACAAGAAATTCCCAGATCAATTTGACTCCAAGTGTAGTCAAGACACAGAAAGGAACAGGTAGAGAACTGGAGGAAACCAAGAATTGTTAGAGCCACAGCAGTGGAGAAGGCTGGAGACGGGGAGGGAGAGTATGTGTGTGTACATACACACGGGTATCATGCATTCTACTGAGGCCAGTAAGAAAAGCTACTACATACCCAATCTTTATAAAAACAAAGTAAAAGCAACAACAGAGGAAAAAGAGCCAGTTACCTTGGCCCCCGCATTCCTCACCAGCCTCTACCTAAGTCAGGTTTAAATTCTGTTCCTGTGGCACCAACTCTGCCACCTTCAGGAATCTGCCTTGTACAGCAGGTGTTCTCACAGGTGGTATCTCTTAATCATCTATGGTGCCAATAACTGCTACTCGTTCACAGCCACAAACTGCCTACCCCCATAGCTAATTTGTTTTGTTTGTCCTCAAAATCTCCCCTTTATGAACCTCTTCATCTAGAGAGCAAAATCACATCACTTGAGGGCTAAGATTTGCTAAGAAGCTCAAAGCTTCATTTCATATCTATTTTCTTATAATTAATCAGTCTTATTTAAAAAGCAGGCGAGAGATAGATATATCTACAGACCAGGGAAAATGGATACGGCTTGGAGAACGATTATATATAATTGTCCCAGAAGGTTTAGCTGTTCAGATGATCATTAAAGAAATGGATGAAGTTGGTTTTAAAAAAGGTTCCAGTTTCCTGTCTTCCCTGAATCAGATAAAGAAAAACGAGGGGGCTACTTTCACTTCTTTCTGGAACCACATTAAAATGTATCCCCAAACAGCCCTTCATGGAGAGTCGCCCCACCTCTGCCATGCCTCTAGTGTAAGAATGCAGGGCAGCACCCCTGGATGTTGGAAGCACAGGAGTTACAGCGTGGGGCTCACCCAAATTGCGGTGGGGGTAGTTTAGTTTTAAACACGCCAGCCAGTACACACAGCCAGCAAACCAGGTTGACACTGTATTAATCTGAGAGTTCCTTAATTATCTAGGTGATGGTTTTGTTTTAGGCTTTTTCCCCCCTCCTCCAGGTGCAAATTTCCTAAGTCATAAATGGTAAACTTGTGTATCTGTTTATTCTTCCTCTGTGATATTCAGGGTTTAAAAATGAACCCCACCAGTTGGGAATGATGAACCAGATGATCTTGCACAATGGTCTAGGCAGCTGGGGACCGGCTGCCGCCTTCCTACTGAGTTGACTATAACAGCTGAAAGTTCCCACCATCCTACCACCGTGGTGACGGACAGGCCAGAAATGAAGATGTCGGCCTTGCCCGAAGTGCCGGCTCTAGAACCAAACGAACCCATTCGAATCTTGGCCCGTGCAACTTTGGACATACCCGTTCCCTCACTGCCAGTGGCCTCATTGCTAAACTGGTGAAAAGAATTATACCTGCTTTCCTGAGATTAAATGAGCAAGACCAAACTGGGACAGAAGACAGCATTCAATACACTGGAGATAGAGAAAAGCAATTGCTTTGATCGTGTAAATGCTAAATTAAGAACTATAATGTACATTTACCAAACCAGTCAAAAAAAGGGAAAACAAAAGAAACCGGAAGAACAAAAAAACCTACAAAGTCCAGGCAAAATGAATTGCGATATCACTTTGTTCTCACATGGGCCTGTCACTGGCCCTGGGAAATTCTCCGAAAACCCACCCACCACACACACGGATCTCTGACCCATTCCGAGCTCACTCCGGCCTCCATGACATCCTGAACTCCAACCTAAGCCACCGCACATTACGGAGCCATACAGGTGGCTACTTCACGTGCACAGAGCACAGGCCTCCAAAGGTGCACAAAGGTGGTGGGAGAGAAGGAGGGGGTCAGTCTCTCAGAACCTCGTTTCATTTCATTCCCATCCCCTCTGACTTTGGGCTCAGTAGCCCTTCACACAGACTGAGCAAGGGAGACTCATGCAGGTGAACCTACTCATTCCGCGTCACCTTGTGGGCCCCCATGCCGCACGTCCAGTATAGGAATCCAAACTCAGGCCTGACGGACTCCAAGGGCTCCCGGTTCCCTCCAGCTTGTCCTCTCACAGACAGTCTGCCCCGCATCCTCAGAAGGACTGGTGTGCAAGTATGGAGAGAAGCAGGGAAGGCAACGAACCAGAGAGCAAAGAGCCTGGGAGGGAAGCAAGAGAGCCCAGCTCATACTCTGCCGGTGGAAATCCTTGGGCTTCCCCTCTTCATGTTTTGCGTGAGGGGCTTGGGCAACAAAGAGTCAGAATTAAGGCTGTTCCTCTGAAATCCTCACTTGAAACCACCAGCAACTGAGGTCTGGAGGAGAGAAAGCAGTTGTATGAGGTGAAGTGGACCACGTGCTGGGCAGGTCATGACTAGAACCCAGGGTGCCTACCTATCGCCAGACTTTTCCCACATCTTGGTATCAACACATCCGAGATAGCTCACCCCCAACAGGCCATCTTCTTCGGAGCCCACTGAGCCCTCCCACTGTTCCTTGAAGGTACAACAGCAGACTCCTGCCACCCTGCTTATGTGGATGTCCCTAAGGGCAGGTTGGTAACGCTAGGGTAACATCTGGGCGTTAACCAGTCTCCAGGTGGTTTCTCCAGACGAGCTGTGCTCACGACAGCCCTTTTCAAGCCACAAAGCAAACGCTCTTCAATGCCCCTCTGCTGCTTAGAACAGACGGGGCGCCTGGGTGGCTCAGTTGGTTGAGTGGCCGACTTCAGCTCAGGTCATGATCTCACGTCTGTGAGTTCGAGCCCTGCGTCGGGCTCTGTGCTGGCAGCTCAGAGCCTGGAGCCTGTTTCAGATTCTGTGTCTCCCTCTCTCTCTGCCCTTCCCCTTCTCACACTCTGTCTCTATGTCTCTCAAAAAAAAAAAAAAAAAAAAAAAAAAGAACAGAGGCGCTCGAACTCCAGCAGGCAGTCACGTTGAGGGCTGGTTAAAAGCCAAGAGTGCTGGGCCCCACACCTCAGGATAACTGCTGCAGTAGGTCTGGGGTAGAACCCAAGAAATCGTATTTCAAACAAGTGCCCAGTTCAGAAATTCTCTCCCCCGAGCTCTCCGATCCAGCGACATGACATGTGGCAAGGATCACAAATTGGACCCCTGTCTGCACCTCTGGGGACATCGGACAAGCCAGCCTTAAGTTGCTGCTCTCTCCGACACAGGTCAAATCTCTTACGTGATCACAGACAGATGTCACGGAGAACAAGACCCGCACTGACGTGCTGTAGATCCCAGCTGGCGGTGGGCTTTCTTCCCACCGTTCTGAAACCAACACTGAGAAGTCTCTCTGAGGAGTTACAAACCATCCGCGATTTAATTTTGAGTTAATTCTCCATCACTAACTACTAATTCCGATTTCATGTTTCCCTCCAGAAAACTTGTTCCAACTCTGTGCACAACCTACACTCAACTCTCCACCTCAATCCATATGCGTAAGTAGGATCACAACAGGTAGCCCTCACTTTGGGAAACAGAGCCAAACCTTCAGATGTATTTCCATAAAGTCACTCCGATGTCCCTAGGGTTGCCAGATGCAGGACATAAAAATACAGTACACCCAGTCAGATTTGAATTTCAGATGCACTAACTATGTTTTAGCATGAGTGTGTCCACGCAATGTTTAAGCGATGCTTATACCAAAAATTGTTAGATATTTATCTTAAGTGCAAATTTTAATAGTCTTGTATTTTATCTGACACCTGTGCACTCACCCAAAAAATTTATGTTGAGCCTCTACTATGCGTTACTTATAAATGTATAGTAACAAACATATAAATATAATACTACAAATATAAGACATATAGGCATACATATAGGCATATACTATACTACAAATAAAAGACATATAAGCAGGGGGGTGTGGTAAATGTTTACCAACCGGCTGTTGGAGTAGGGATGAGTTTTAGTGTTTGTTGATGCTGGGGAATTCCTGCAACCATCTTGCAAATATGAGAAGATCAGGAAACCGGCAGAGATGCCCATCCAGAGGACCAGTATTATTGAGCCACAGAACTGATGGCAAAAACCACCCGCCTCCAAGGTGTAAGACGAAACACACTCTTGTTTAAGCCACTGTTAGTGGCTTTGCTATCACTAGTACCCAAGTGATTCCCAACTGACACTCAAGATACTCCTCTCAGTTGTATATGTTGTACTTTGCCTCTCCAAGCAGACCAAAAGTTATTTCTGTTTGAGGGTCATGTTGGCGGGTTTCTTCTTTCCTCCCTTCCTTCCCTTTCCTCACCTACCCACCCAACCACCCACCACTCACAGTGTAATGTTTATCCATTTATTCCATCAAGACATGCAAAGGTGCGAAGCTCTACAGCTGCAGGCACATACCCCGGTTAGTGTCTCCAACGGACGAGGAGTCCATCACCAGTATTTTCTCCCAAGGGCTTCTTTTGCAACAGTATTTTGTAAATCTGCTCTTGGATGCTACCACAGAGTAAGGCTTTCTTCCTTTCAGCACTGGTAAAGCCCCAGACCTTCTCAGGACCCAGTTCTTTCAACCTACTCAATACTGCCTTGGCATCAGTGTACAACCCTGCAGAAATCCAGAAACAGAGGAGCTGTGGAGGGCCAACATATCCACCCCAGGACCCTCCGATATCTGCACTGGGACAGGAGCGCTCTTAGGCAAAGGTTATATGGGAAAGCTGTTGACCCAACAGACCCTTCTTTTGTGAACAATTCTGAGCTCGCAGGACTGAACCTAAGAAACCAACTGGCACTCACTTCTCTTGCTGGTACAACAAATGCAAAAGGAAACAATGCGTGAAGGATAAAGATTATTAAAACCATACATGGAACCACTTGACTAATCATGTCCTGAAATTTCATTTTGAACCTATTCCTCCAAAGTCAGGTTTGTCTCCAAAAAGCCAAGCTGTCCATCCTCATTCCCGCCCCCTTGTGTCAGGCATTCCCACTCCATTCACCGCTAGTTTCTACCTCTGAGAGATCAGAGTCATAGTCACTCTGCTTTCACTGCCCATCTCAACCCTAAAACTTTTCTCTTTCTAATCATTAGGTTCCTGTAATACTTTGTGAGATAAGCCATCTAAGAGACGCTCGATCACAATTCTGCAGTGTAGACCGCCTTTTCTGTTTCACTGCCGACAATCTAGGCACTATCTATACCTGCCCTTCAACCAAGTCAAGTGTGCTATTTGTCATCGGCTCATGGTCCCTTATTAGCACATTGACTATCTCCAGAGACCAAATGTCCAAGTTGTCAATACCTTGAGGTACTGATCCAAGATGGCAGACCAAAGCAGAGACCCACTTTCCTTCTCTGAAGACTCTTGGCTAAGTGAGGTCCATCAGAACCACAGCTGGGTCACTGGAAGACAACAGTATTCATAGCCAAACCAGATGCTGAGGAGAAATCTAAGACAGTGACCGATTTATGAGGGGGAACAAGATTGGACAAATTGGAAGGCACAGAATGAGGCTAAGAAAATAAACAGACAGGAGGCTTTTCAGAGGAAATGTGCTCACATCGAGGAAAATTAATTAATGTGTTGACTGGACTCCCAGAGGCAATCACTGAAGCTGAAGCCATGATTATTTTTAATAGACCTGGGCTCTTATTGGGTGGAAACAATATGAGCCAACAAAGAGCTGGCTGCCACATGGCCACGTGACTGAGCTCTCTCCATCCCGATCCACAATTATTTTAATGAGAATAAAGTGGCTCTCTCACCCCAACTCTAATCCACTATCATTTTTAGCTCCTGCTCAGCCTGGGATGGCACCGGTTAGAGGAACCACCTTATTTCCGAATGTCCTTGACAGGTCTGTCATGGTCTGTGTGTCCCAGCCTGATTCTGTCCTCCCCCTGTACCGATTACGCCAGTCAGAGATTCAGATCCAAGATGGCAGCAGCTTGGGGCTTCAACCAGCAATGCTGAGCCACTCCTGTTTTTTCTCATGGAAATTTTAAATAAGGCATACGAGGGGAATTTACTACTGATGGCAGGTGCTTAAGCTGACAGGTCACAAGGAGTTGGGGCTGGAAAAACCACACTAGGTTGTACAAAACAAAAACAAAAACAGAAAACAATGAATGAGAGAAAGAAAAGCACGTAGTCAACAAGTGAGGAAAGACAGAGACAGACCAGTGTATGGGGTTGGGACATGAGAGAAAGACAGCAAGAAAGAGTGAAAAGATGGAGAGACAGAGGCGACTGAGGACTAAACAGATCCTAGGGCTTCCTACATCCTAAAAGTAAAAGGCTTCTATATCCTAAAAGTAAAAGCCTCAATTCATAAATTTTCAGGTAAAACTGAGCTGTATTTCCCACTCCTAGGTTTCCGGGCACACACCTAGGTCTCCTAGATACCACTACCGTCCCTTTTTCAAACCTGAGCAGATCTGTGGGTCTTTGCAACTAAAATATGCAGGATTAGGACTTCCATCAACATGAAACCCCCTTCTTGAGTGAACCACAAAGGTCCTTTCAAGGTCAAAACACGCCTTCGACAAACCTTTGTTGGACATCTTCTGTGTCTTTGACCTTGTACTTAGAACTGGCTTGGAGGAATGAATCAAAACACAGCTGGTATCCGCCCACAGAGTGCAGAAAACAGAAGGGAGATTTCCCAGCACACACAATTATGATACAGGCTGATAAGTGTTATTTATAACCAATGTGAGCAAGGAGGCGCGTGAGCACACAGAGCCTCTGCCAGGCAGGGGGCAGGCGGGTGCTGGTCAAGGGGTCGAGAAAGTCATCCCAGCAGAAGCGCTATCTGAGCGAAGTCCCAATAGGAACCAGCAAGGTAAAGAAGGAAGAGAAGGCTGCCTGGCTCCGGTGGGATGCCGGCTGGCTCCTACCATCGGGAGAATCTGTGCCACATGAATGGGCAAATACCACATGTCACGCCTTTTTTTATTCTTTCTTTTCTGGGAGTTGGCATACCAGGGCATACCTGGAGCACCAGGGCTCAGAGGATTCGAGAAGATGGGTTGTGGTTATAATAAGGTTGAAATGCAGAATGTCGGAGAAGGAACTGGCTAGAGATAAGGCTGCCAGGTAAACAGAGGCCGCCCTGATCAGATCCTTGGTGACTCCAAAAAGTTGAGGTTGTCCTAAGCTCCTCGGGGACTTTAAGTAAGGGAGTCAAATGGTTGGCTGGAATGATCTGGCCGCACGGAAGATGGTTGCTAATAAAAGTTGGGACGACGAAGGCAGAGGGCCGCTGGAAGGACAGCCGGGTCCTCCAGAACACCAGCTCTTTGCAGAGCGCTAGCGCCTGCCCAGGGAGGGCAATTCCTGGGTCCTTAGTGCCCACAGGATCCCTAGGGTACTGAACGGAAAGCAGAAATCCAGAGCATTAATCGTGAATCAAATCTTCTTAATCAAAAAACAGAGGCAAAAGGGAGTGGGATTCAGCAGCAATACAATTGGGCTTTAACATCAACAACCCTCATATGACTAAGTAAGATTCAGTAAAATGACTTCGGAGTCAGGTGTTGTGCAGGAGAAAACCTGAACTTGAAGTCAGCAGGTTTAGATGGAAACGTTGGCTACCCTGCTGTCTATGACCTTGGGCAGGTTACCGAACCACAGTAAAGTATCTACTCCTCTGAACGGCAATAATCTCATTCATAGAATGCGGACAAAAACACCTGTTTTCTCGGGTTGATTATGAAGACCATGTAAGAACCTGAATATGTAAGTCCTTTATGTACAATATTTGGCAATTCTAGGCGTTTGTTACTGAGTCACAGAACTCTGAAACTCCCCACTTCGCTTAAAAGTCCGGACAAATTGGGGCAAAGAACAACAAAGGACACAAAGCCACGAGCACAAAGAGGAAAGGCGATCGTGAACATTTCCGTGAAGTGTCTTCGAGGGATGTCTTTTAAGTCCAGTCGAGGCTCCCAAATGAAGAACAGCATCAAAACCTGACAGACGGACAATCAGAGAAGACAGAGAATAAATGCCGTGTGACGCCCCTTTGAAGCTTATTGGTCAAGTGCAGGTTAATGGCATCGGCTGTAAGGGATAGGTAAGAACAAACCTCTCACAGAAGCTCTGGACTTCACACGCGGAACTAACTGAGCTGGTCTGAGCGCGACCTTCTTTGGCGCTACGTGGAAACATGAAAGTCTTGTGTGCAGCCCTGACACAATTTGTATTTTCATCTTTGTCTCTCGGCATGCTTTTTTATACCCAGCAGCAGAAGTCCAACGGGGAGAGCCTGGATAAGAGATTATGTTGTCAATTCTAAGTCACTATAAAGACAGTAATGACAACCACGGATGATGAAAATAACGAAGGCAGCAAATGGGACACAGACGATGCTAAAAGTGCTTCGACTAAATGAAAATGTATTGAGACCTATGGCGTGCCTGGAACGGAGCCAGGCGTCACGGGGACTCACCGTTCATTCCTGCCCTTGGAACTGAACGGACAGACAAAAGCATTCGAGAGTCCCAGCAGAGGGCAGAGTCCCAGTAATAGCTACTGTCATGGAGGGAGGTATGATGGCAAGAATGAGGAGGGAAAAATAACTTCTGACAAGCCAGAGCAGGGAATAGTACTTGGAGAGGAAACAGTTGAGGGGGATCTATAGAAAGACAGGGTGGGCCTATTAGGGAGGAGGTGGGCCCTGCGTGAGGACTGGCCTGCAGAGAGATAAGGGATCAACATATCTGTGAACACCTCCTATGGCTGCTGCAGCGGCGCGGAGGGCTGGGGTCATGAGTGGCAGTTGAGGCTGATGGCGGGGCGGGCGGGGGAGGAGGGGTGGCAAACCGCTTCAGTAGAGCTGGAAAGGGAAGTCAGAGCGAGATCCTGGAAAGCAGAAATAGGAAGCTCACGACTCTTGTTCTGGAAACAAGGAGCCACGGAAGGCTTTCCAGCAGCAGGGAGTGGTACAGCCTTTGGGGAAGATTCCTCTGGAATCCCCAGGAAGGACTGGGGCAATGGCAGGAGACAGAAGGCAAGGGAGGAGAGGTCAGTGCCAAGCTAGTGAAGGCTGTTTCACACAGGACAGCCACGAGGGGAAATTACAAACAAGAAAAGTTTCGAGCTTAAAAGAATTTGGTGGAGCGCCAGTAACAGGGGAAGAGGGTTAATTTCCAGGTGGGCTGCGCCGAAAGCCCTGGGTTGGGTTCACGGTGAGAGACCCACGACCTCGAAGGTCCGGGGAGAAGGGGAGGCAGGCCACCTCTGGATCTCTCAAGAACTTCAGGATGTGGGCAATGCACAAAGGAATTCCAGGGACTACCACCCTCGTGCTCTCTCTTCTGCTACCAGCCAGCTGGCAGGTTTCTGCAGACACTCTTGGGAGGCCTGCCACGTGTGATGTCCCGTAAGGTACGGAAGTGGAAACAAGAATGAAAAAGGCAGTTGCTGATTCTGAGGATCCAACACACAGAAACGGCTGTAATCCCAGAGAGATTTGGGTAAAGGGCACACGAGGTTGAAACGAGCTATCGTGGCAAAAGGAGAAGGGGGTGCAGAATTTCGAGAAGAAGAAGAACAACAAAAGCCATTGGAAGATGGTCTCTGTGCCGGACAAGGGAAGAAGTCCCGTCCTCCAGGACCATGCCATCCATCCATATATCCGTACAGAATGTGACCCTGTGTTTACACCCACTGTGAGCCCCCTTTCTTTGCCTCCTCCCCATGCATTACAGTGTCTTTAGGGACCTTACTCACACACACTCTGTTGCCCACGTGGCAAGCGGACCAGCACACGAGGCTGCGTGGAAGACAGCAGATACGGGAGCAACAATGACCCACGTCAGAATTCTGTGTGCGTCAGATGGGCAGGACAGAGACGGGAACCATGAGGGGTACGAGAGGAGCAGAGGGTGCAGTGAGTTCCAGGGTACAGAGGCGACGCCCTTTCTTGACGAGGCTGACAATGCTGTGGGTCAGGCGTGGAGTCCAGCACGCTCAGCCAGAGTTCTACCAGGGTCGCCCCTCACACCTCATCTGTATGTCCACGTGGGCTCATAACCAGGACAGGGTCCTCTCCAGACAGAGAAGGGTTGACATAAAGTAGACCAAACACTACTCGGATTCAAACAGGTACGGACTACCAGTACCCAGGTCACAGTACCCGAGCAGTGCACACTCTTGGTAACTTTGAAGTGACACAGAGTCATCTTAAAGAGTCTCCTTCCTCAAGAGGGAATCCATCCATCCATCCATTTATTCATGGATTATCGAGTGCCTAGGACATGCCAGGCACTCTCTTGGACGCTGAAAAGACCAACGAATTGCCCACCCTCAGGACTGTTAACACCCTAGTGGCAGAACGCAGATAACAGCCTCGACAACAATGAAATACAGTGGACGTATTAGGTGGTGATGGAGTTGTGAAGACCTGCCTGGAGGGAAGGAGTGAGTTCTGATGGATGGGGAGGGAGAGCATTCCCAGAGGGGCCAGAACAGTGGGCCCAGCAAGGAGAGCAGCTGTGGAGGGAGTAGAACGAGCTGCAGGGGCGAGGAGGAGGGGCGGAGACAGAGGAGTTGGGGGTGAACAGGGGGAGCAGCTCAGGAAGACCTCGGAAGGTCGAGAGTCTGGTGTGACAGAGAGCTCTGAGCGGTGGCACCTTGCATTGTGGCTGTATGTTGAGGGGACTCCTCTGCCCCAGTGTAGGGCGAGCACAGGGCAGCAGAGGCGGTGATCTGCCCGTCAGACTCTGGTGGGGTTTTGAATGCAAAGGAGAACAGCAACAACAACGTGACAGTGTCTGTCATCTCCAAGGGCCGGCTGCTCTGAGGGACAGTCTCTCACAGTCCAGGGTTCACAGAGGACCAACCAACGAGCCATCCCTTCTCCCCACGGCCCTCTTCTCTGGGAACCACAACACCAGAGCCACCAAGCCTGAAGACGCCTGAAGACGGCCTGACCGTGGGCGAAGCTGACTCTCAAGTTGGCCTCGACCTCCCTCTGCTATTTTTAGGTCAGAACAAAATGTCCGAAGCAATCCCAAGAGCCCATGCTCAGGTGCAGGCTTCCCGAAGCCTATCATAATCTCATTACCTTGCCCAACTGTCTCTCAGAACCTAGCGCAATGCAGTGTGCACAGTAAATGCTACGTAAATAAATACTTGCCAGATACACCGCACAACCGCATTATCGACAAGAGTGATGTGGGTTTTAAGAACACCTCACTCTGTCTTCTGGGGCGCCCGGGGAGCTCAGCTGGATAAGCGTCGACTCTTGATTTCGGCTCAGGTCATGACCTCATGGTTCGGGGGCTCAAGCTTTGCACCGGGCTCTGTGCTGATAATGTGGAGTCTGCTTGGGATTGTCTCTCTCTCCCTCCCTCTCTGTCTCTCCCCTGCGTATGCTCTCTCAAAATAAATAAACTTAAAAAAAAATAAACCTCATGATATCTTCTTACTCATGCCAGTAGTTCTCAGCTTAGGGCGATCTCAATCCCCAAGGGACACCTGGCAATGCCTGGAGGCGTTTTTGATGTCTAACTGTGGGGGAGGGGCAGATCCCCCTGGCATCCCGCAGGTAAAGGCCAGGAGAACTGCTGAACATCACACCATGTGCAAGACGGTCCCCCCACCACAAAGAATCCCCAGGCCCCTAACACCCCTGCTCAGTTAATCCCCACAACACTCTCTTTTCCAGCTGAGGAAACGGGGCCACTGGGAGGCCAACATACCCAAGAGAGCACAGTGAGGAACATTCTAAACTACAAAATGGCAGCAACAGAAGTCAAAAGACAAGCTGAAGAGTTTTTACTCAGCACTTTTGACACCGAACATGTAGTTTTTCCCCCTCGCCTAAGTTCTAATTCTGCCCGGAGTCCATGCAGACCCCACTGGTGGCCCCACTGCAGACACCAGCCCAAGCGTGGGCCTCTCTTCCTTCTGACCCACTGGCCAGCATGTTTCCAAGACTCCCTCTCCTCGGGCTCAATAGTTTGCTAGACTGGCTCAGAGAACTCAGAAAAGCACTTGACTCTCTATCGCTGGTTTATTATAAAGGCTACAGCTCAGAACAGCCAAACAGAAGAGACACAGAAGGCAAGGTACCTGGGGTAAAAGACGTGGAGCTTCCATGTTTTCAAGGGGCGCCACCCTCCCAGAACCTAGACTTGTGTGCCAACCCGGAAGCTATTTAAACCCCTTTGTGGTTTAAGTGGGTATGACTGAGCTGGCCAATCAATGGCCAATGATTTAATCAATCTCCAGCCCCTCTCCCCTCTCCCCACTGCCTTGCTCTGGCAACCAGCTCCCCACCCCAAAGCTATTTGGGGCCCCCACCAAGCATCACCTCATTAGCATACATTCAGGTAGGTTTAAAAGGGGCTAATTATAATAACAACTGGTGCCCCTCTCACCCCTTAGGAATTCCAAAGGCTTTACAATCAATGTGTCAGGAACCAGGGCGAATACCAAATATATATTTCTAATTATCTCTAAATATACATCGGTAGAGTGTAACAGATAGGCAGAGATTAAAACCAAAATGGGAAAAATCAAGAAATAGAGACAAGATCAGGGAATGGACTGGAAGTCTCTTTAAGCCAAGAGTTCTTCTGCCAAGAATTAGCTTGTGGCCCTGGGACCCTCCCTCCCCATGTGAAACCCGTGGCCACAACTGCAAGACTCCAGGAGATGCAGAGGACCACTCGCCTCCAGCCTCAACATCATTAGGCCTCGTTCTTCTCTGCAGCAGAGACATCAGCTTTATAAGAACACTCCCAGACTCATAGCAACACGAGTCATACAAATCCTAAATTTCTTCCCCTTTACCCAGAGAAGGCAGGAGGTGCCAGATGCATTTACTAGATACTCCTCCCTCCCTCCCTCCCACCTTTCTCACTTCCAAAAATAGCTATTGACATCCACCCGGAGTCGAGCACAGGGCCAGGACTGGGAATACTCGAATACGAGACGCACGGAGCTCCTCCTCACCTGGTCCAGTTGTAAAGGGTTCCTTACCTGCCCAAGCCCAGGGCAGTTTTCCTACTGCCACAGACGGGGATGCCACACTGGGACCCTGCCTAGCAGCCTGCGAGCAGCAAGCAGGAGGAGGGAGTGGGGGCGGGGGAGTTCCCACCTCCCTGCCTGTCAGTATTTCCCTCTCTCCACTCAATAAATTCTGATGTTCATCTTAATAGAAATCAATACCTACTTAATGGCAGAGGAACAAGAAATTAAGGCCATGTAAGTGAAGGAAGGAGAGAGGTTTTGAGAGATGCAAGTGCGTTTGGAAAAGCAATCCAGGGAAAGTCAGTCTGCCATGGCGAGCGTGGAGGGCAAATGCCGGCAGCAAAACCAAGGCTTGGAGGTCAAGGTGATATAGGGCAGCCATGCCAAGGTGGAAGACAGGATGGAGTTAAGGATGGAAAGGAAGAGGGAGGGCTTCACAAACAAGAGTGCCCCAAAACTGGACTCCCAAAGAGAAAGGTGTCCTCCAGGTCTTGTGACAACCGCTGTATACGTGGCTGCTGAGAATCAAGACATTTCAGACTGCTCTAATGAATGACTTCAAAGAGCGAAGCTTGGGCTGGTTTGAGGAAGCCATTTTGTTAGTATCCTGCGCTGGGCTGAATAGGGCTGATTCGATCTTCACATTAAAGAAGGCAGCGGATGTTATCCCCTATTTACCACCATCGAGGGCCCGGAAGCATTTTGCTAACCAAGAGAAAGAGCCGGCATTCGGACGGGAGTGTGTGATGTGCGTTCCTCCAACCCACTGCAGTAACGTGCATGGGGATGGACAGCAGGACATGAGGAGACATGCGATCTTAGAGCCCTGTGGCTCCGACCGCACCATGAACGCTGTCCGATGGGACAAGATCAAGCCTGAGTTCGTCGTCTGAGGAAGAAGACAGACGTGTGTCTGTTTCCTTTGTCTAGAAATTATCACCATGTCCATTTTACAGATAAAGTAAGACCCAGAAAGTGACATGGTGTGCCAAGGATCACAAGTCCACTGACTAATAGGGCTGGGACTTCACCCCAGGTCCATTCTCTGAGTGACTAACACAGAAAACCAAGGCAAGGAGAGAAGCCCAGGAAAGGAGGGAAGGAAGGAATTCCTGAGGCTTGGGAGGTTCAGGGAGGGATTCCTGGGGGAGTTTGAGCTAAACTTTGAAGTATGGGTATGAGTGCGGCTAGCACAGAACCATCTGCAGACTCAAGGCCTGGGGACAGGTAAGGGAGGCTGGGCCAATGGGCCTGGTGCTCACGAGCGCTGAGAGCAAACATCAACCATCTCACAAAACTGAATCAAGCTCCCAGTGTGATTCAGAAATGGCCGCTCGAAGCCCTGCAAACGGCTCTCCACCAGCTACGTCCCCCAGCACGTGTGATCTGGTTCTCCCTCATCAGCCCAAGTCCCTTACTGCTTCCAGCATTCATCCGCCTCTCCTCAGGCACGCAGACTGCTCCTCCAGCCCGCAGACTCTCTATCACACAAATTAAAACATTTCCAGGCGATTTAGTCCAGGCGCGCCAGTCTGTTGGAAGTGGTCCCCGACACCAGGACAGACCGAGCTCCAGGTCTCCCCACCCCCAGGAGGCCATGGCTCCACTCAGCACGGAAGAGACTACGCCCGCGCCGTCTGGCCTCCCCACCAGCTACGTGAGGCAGGACCCCCACGTGAGCACCTGCAGGCGTTCCAAGGCCACGGGCACTCAGTAAACACCAGGTCAACAGGAGAATAGTTGGATAAAAGAAAGAGAGCAAATACAGTCTTAAGTGAGTCTCCGGCCTCTGGCTGGCCTCAATTTCCTCAACTCTGTGAAAGGGGTAATATCCGGCTTTCTTTGCTTGTCTGGTAATCTTTATAGAAGATCCAGAAGCCCAGGGCTATCGACCATTTTAGGGAAAAAAGTTAATTTTTGGAATGAGCCTTTATTTTTTTATTTTTTTAATATTCATTTTTGAGAGAGAGAGAGAGAGAGAGAGAGAGTGTGTGTGTGTGTGAGCGAGGGGCACAGAGAGAGGGAGACACAGAATCTGAAGCAGGCTCCAGGCTCTGAGCTGTCAGCACAGAGCCTGACGTGGGGTCTCACAAACCATGAGACCATGACCTGAGCTGAAGTCGGACTGACTCAGACCTGAGCTTAACCGACTGAGCCACCCAGGCGCCCTGAGAATGAGCGTTTATTTCCCAAACAGAACCGATTTATGTGGTGACATCGTAACACATACATACACTGGTGACAAACTGATCAAGGCACGGTGATAAGAATTCTCAGTTTGTACCTGGATCCTTACTTCCTGCTCCTTTCCCCAAGGAGTTGGCTTATAACTACAGTATGTTTACAGAACACCAAAGTGCCAGTTCGGCAAGAGGAGGTGTACAATGGGGTACGGAGTTGGAAAGAAGATGGTCACATCAAGGCAAAGGCCCATGACTGCCATCAGCTATCCCAAGCACGGGCAGCCAGGGCGGGAAGGGAAAAGAGAGGAGTTGAAGGTCTCGCTCAGGGGACAGGATTAAGGTCACGGGTGGAACATCAGCTTCTCAGGAGATACGTTACAGAAGATGAGGAAGCAAGTATGTTTTCAGAACCAAGGAAAGAATGCTTCCACCCCCAGCGACCCCCGTCTCCTTCAGAGCAGTCATCTAGGAGGCTTTCATTGGCTCCAGCTGAACATGCCACCAACACCCCCCAGAAGTACCTTCAGGACTCACTTTCTTCAACAGATGATGCCAGGGCAGAGATGAAGATTAGCAGACAGGAACACAGGCCGGACGCAGCCCTAGCCCTAAGACTGGTTCCTACGGGCCAAAGGCCATTCTCCCAGTTCCCTGCTGAAGGCTGTTGGCAGCAAAGGAGATAGTGTGCCTGAGGCCCTGCACGGATATAGTCTGTGACACCTGCCCTCTCGGCCCTTCAACACACACATGGAGAACCTGGAACGTGCAGGGGCAGCTGCGGTACAGCCCTGGGGGGACAGCAGTACCTAGCAATGAGAACGACCCAATCCCATGAGCTCACATCTGTGTGTACTGTCTGCACGCACACGTGTGTTGGGGGAAATGCAAAACAAAGCAAGTAACCACATCACACGACAGATTAGAAAGTGGACAGGAGCGCCTGGGTGGTCCAGTCGCTTGAGCGTCCGACTCTTGATTTTGGCCTCAGGTCATGATCCCAGGGCTGTGGGATCGAGCCCCACACTGGGCTCTGCACTGAGCACGAAGCCTGCTTAATTAAATTCTCTCTCTCTCTCTCTCTCTCCTCTGCCCCTCTCATCCATTCATGTTCTCTTAAGAGAAAAAAAAGTGCTGAGTACTAAGGAGAAAAATTAAGTAGGAACTCAAGAAGGGGCAGCAGGTTGCATTTCTAAATAGAGTGGCCGAAGGGAGCTCACTGGCGGTGTCACTGGTGGTATTTGCAGGACATTTGGAAATCGGAGGAAAAACATTTCCGCAAAGGGAACAGCTAATTGGATTTCTGGCAGGAAAAAGCTGGCACACTCAGATTGGCTAGCGTGAGGACACTGTACTAAAAGGTTTAGGGAACGAATCAGCACCTCGGTAGCCCAGGGTTAGGCACGACAGGGACCAGGCCACCTCCAGCCCTGACGTGGTCCTGGGAACGCGACGGAATTGCACAGGGAAGGCTGCCCGCAGGAGCTGTAACCTTCCCTGCTTCCTTCCTTCTGCCCGCAGGGAGGAAGCTTAAAGCAGCAGCAGCAAACTCAGCCTCACTCTCTCCCTCCCACTGATCTCCTGCCAGAGTCCTCCAAATAGAACACTGGGGGCATGGAAGCTTGGGCACACGTGCCATACAAGTCAGGCTGAGGAGCACGAGGGTGGGGCGACTGAAAAAAAATCCCATATCCAGTGCAAAGGCCCTGGGGCAAGAGTATGTTTAAGGAGCAGCAAGGAAGAAATGGCTAGTGTTCCTGGAGGAAGGTGAACAGGACTGGGGGGCGGTGGGGGAAGGGACAGCACAGGAGGTCTCCTCAGCAGACAGGTGCTGTGTGGCTTGTCTGGCTCACTGTCGCACTGCCCACAGGCCTGGACACAAAATGTATGCACAGGACACGTTCTGTCAACAGATGAACACATCAATGACCAACAACTCAGTAAGCAGATCTTCCGCTAATGAGAGGACCTTAATGTATGCGACTGCATTTAAAATTTTTTTAATGTTTATTTATTTTTGAGACAGAGACAGAGCATGAGTGGGGGAGGGGCAGAGAGAGAGGGAGGCACAGAATGTGAAGCAGGCTCCAGGCTCTAAGCTGTCAGCACAGAGCCCGACGCGGGGCTCGAACTCACAGACCGCGAGATCATTACCTGAACCGAAGTCGGACGCTCCACCGACTGAGCCACCCAGGCGACCCTGTGACTGAATTTTAAAGAAGTATCCTAGAACCTCTGCACCCGCACACCTACAGTCACCTCCAAAGAGCTCACAAGCAAGAGGCCACTCTCGCACTCAGACTGCGGCCGCCGCTCTCTCTCACCTGGGCCCCTCTCTCCAGGAGCTGCCGTGGGGACGGGCAGGAGCCTCAGTGCCTTTGCATCTAGAACACCAGCCCCTCACCTGTGGCCGGGCAAATCTCCCGTGGTGAGCCTTTCCTAACCCCACGACTGGGGGTGGGGACCCTAGTCTACACTCCATGGCACCCCATGCTAACCTCCAACAGATGGCTTCTACTTACACCCCCGAATTTTGCCTCCCTCCTCTCCTGCACACCACCCAGACTAGACAAGCCTCGCGAGGGCAGGAGCTTCCTGCTTTGACCTCTGCGCCTTCTACTATTCACGGTCCGTGGTGGAAAGCTGGCACTCAGGTTCTAGCTGAATGTCTGACAAAATGAAGTCCACACGGCGATTAACGGCAGGCCCGAGTCCCTGCATTCCTGGGTCGGGACCCTTCGGCATAAGGCAACTCTTCTGTCTTTAACGCACCCCACAGTCCTGAAGACATCACTGCCGCAGAATTCCAGAAACACGACGGACAGTCTACACCCCGCGCCACACTCGGCAGCTCAAAGCAACAGCATCAATTTAATGAACTTAAACACTGGTGAACTTTTTAACACGTCCAAAAGTTATTTACACTTTTGGGGAAACGCGTGCCTGAGAAGGTTGCTAAAGAGAGACTCAGAGAGGACTCGCACAGCTTTCGAATGTTAATTTTGCATTTTAAACCTTGAGCATTGATACCAAGAAGGTGGTTTATTCTCTTCCGGAGTCAGGACCTCGAGACAGACCGACTTCTGACTCCTGCACCCACCCATCCATCCCTCCTATGGGACGCACACATCGGTGGGCCTTAGGAATGCGAAAGGCTAATCCTAACCATCACAGTCGATTTAGGGAGACGAACGTAAATACAATATGACAACTGTAATCATCAACCGACGAAGTCCTAGAGGACTCGGCACTCTGGTTTCGTGGAAAGGCAGAGAGGCCGCAGTATTCGTGGAAATGGTGTGTGTTCACTTCCAAGGGGTGTCACAAAAAGTACAAAATTTATTCTCCGTTCCGGAGTTCAAGATCGAGGCTTCCAGCAGGGTTGGTTCTGTGTTTCCTTTTTTTCTTTTTTATGTTTATTTGAGACAGCAAGCAAGCATGACCAGGGCAGGGGCAGAGAGAGAGGGAGGGAGAGAGAGAATCCCGAGCAGGCTCCACTCTGTCAGTACGGAGCCAGACGCCGGGCTGGAACCCACAAACCGCAAGATCATGACCTGAGCTGAAACCAAGAGTCGGACTCTCAACCGACTGAGCCGCCCAGGCGCCCCCGTGGTCAGCTCCTTGTGAGGGCGACACTGTTGCATGCCTGTCTCTCAGCGCTCAGTGGCCTTGGGCAACCCCTGGTTCCTAGATGATGTTCTAAGTTTTCACGTGGTCTTCCCTCGGTGGGTGTCTCTGGGTCCAAACCCCTCTTTCTAGAAGGGCATCAATCATAGGGATGAGGGCCCTCTGATTTCTGCCTCTTAACTTGATCACCTGCCAACAATCTATTTCCCAATAAGGTCATATCCACAGGCACCAGGGATTCCGACAGCAACACCGCTGCGGTGGGTGGGGGAGCGCACTTCAACCCACGACACGGTGAGGAGCTGGATCCTGACAAACACGAGTTCCCCGACAGGACGGCGGGAAGGGCGCTGGCGTGCTCAAGGGAACAGAGGTCAGGGAGACTGGCGGCTGATGCGGGGCCCGGAGCGTGGAGGAGGGCCAGGTCACTGGAGGCCTCGATACGGATCTCAACCCGTTAGTGAGCAGAAATCACCAAAGGGTTTTAAGCAAAGAGCTACAAGAAGGTGGCTCTGAACCACTCGTTTGGTTTGCGAGATACTTTTTATTTGGTCTCTGTTTCCCTCCGTCCCGAGAGCTGGCAGGGAAGCTCCATTCGCCCTCCACGTTGTCACGAGGGAGGGGGGTCTGGGGTTCACGCTCCTCTTTCCTAACGTCCCGTACCCCAACTCCGGCACGACACTCATCTGTGCATTAAGTGGCGAGTCATCACAATGTCCGCTTCCCACTCTGTTTAGCCTGGGAGGCTGGCGGTCACGGCCCTCCCCAGCCAGGGAGTCAGGAACAGACGGGGAAAAGCACGTCCACACTCCTCTTCCTGCCATGCGATCCCTCACGTCCGTTTCCAAGAAAGAGAGGATACCCGACCCGGAAGGACCACACGTCCTCTGAACGGTGTTCCCTGGAACC
Source organism: Paguma larvata (assembly GCA_030068075.1). Taxonomy (NCBI): domain Eukaryota; kingdom Metazoa; phylum Chordata; class Mammalia; order Carnivora; family Viverridae; genus Paguma; species Paguma larvata. The sequence goes on along the minus strand of CM057828.1, from coordinate 13,556,236 downwards.
ATGGGGGCACCTCAGGGAACGCCCTGGGCAGTGGGACCGAGAGGAGGAACAGAGGAGGGGACCCCGGCCTCCTCATCCTGCTATACCTCAAGTGGGTTCCACTTCCATCTTGTAATAACACCTTTATTGAGATATAATCCACAGACCGTAAATAAGTCACCTATTAAAGTATACGATTTTTCGTACATTCAGAGTTGTGCAACCATCACCACCGTCTGATTCCAGAACTCCATAACCCTCCCCCGAATAAACCCCATACCCATAATTCCCAGTCGCTCTCCCCCAACCCTTGGAAACCGCTAATCTACTTGCTGCCTCGATGGACCGGCCCATCCAGACATTCCCCCTGAATGGAAATCGTCTACAGCCTTTCGTGGCTGGCTTCTTTTCCAGAATGTTCTCGAGGTTCTTCCATGTTGTAGCACGTATCGATACCTCACTCCTTTTTATGTCTGAATAACCCTCCGCCGTGTGGCTAGCCCACACTTTGCCTCTCCATCCTTCGGTTCACACACATTTGGGCAGTTTCCACTGTATTATGAATTAACTGTTATGAATAACTGTGTACAAGTTCTTGAGTATCTGTTTTCGACTCTTTGGGGCATACACGTAGGAGTCGTGTTGCCGAGACGGATGCTGATTCTACGTCTAACTTTACGAGGAACTGCCTAACTGTTCTCCGAAGGGACGGCACATCTTGCGCCCCTCCCAGCCCCGGTGGAAGGGCTCCGATTTCTCTACATCCTCTCCAACACTGGTGATTTTCTATCTTTTGCACAACAGCCACCGTCGTGGGTGTGAAGCGGTGTCCCGCTGGGGCTCCGGTTTACATCCCCCGATGACTAAGGATGCTCCTTTTCATGTGCTCATTGGCTATTCGTGTGGCTTCTCTGGACAAAAGTCCATTCAAGTCGTTTGCCCACTTTTCAATCGGGTTGTCTTTTCATTAATCTAGAAGAGTTCTTTATTAAGGATACAAGTCCCTTATCAGATTGCAAATATTTTCTATGTTGTAGACTGTCTTCACGGTCTTAATGGTATCCTCTAACAGGAAGATTTAAATCCTGATGAAGTCCAAGCTTTTTTTTTTTTTGGTTTTGCTTCTGGTATCACATCTAAGAAACCAGTCTAATCCAAAGTCACCAAGATTTACTCCTAGGTTTCCCACTAAGAGTCTTACAGCTTTAGCTCTTATAGGTTTATTTGAGCTCTACGATCCACTGAGTTGATTTTCGTCTTTATCCCTTTGAGAGAATAGCAATCCTCATGATGTTCAACTCTCCCAACACCGAGCCCTCGGGTTTACAGATTCTAGGAAGGAGGAGTAACTCTGCCCGTGGCCACACAGCTGGATTCGGATTCAGGGTCTCTGCCTTGATGTCCGCAGAGGGCTGGCTCTGGCTCCCCATGAGCGCTGGGGAGGTCAAACCTCCCCAGATGCACCGGCTGGGCGGCCTCTCCGCAGAAAACTCTAGCACGCCATAGAAACACTCAGGTTCAGCAGCCCTCCAGCAGCCCGGAATGACCCACAGTGCTCTGAACAGGCTTCCCTGCTCATGTGTGCCCTCCACTTCCCACATGCCCCAGAACCCTTCCAATTAATCTCAGGTCCTGGAGCCCCACGCTCAAACGGGCACTCAGGTATCAGGGGACCGAAGTATCATTCTCACAACCTCCCTTCCCCAGGTGGGCTTTTATCTTATTCGCTCAACTGAATTCACTGAACCCTAACCATGCGCCCTGTATCTGGGGACCTAAAAATAAGACAGAACAGAGGACGACGGCCCTGCCCTAGAGTAGCTGTCACGTCAGCGGGGGAGACGTACACTGAATATCGACACTATGTCACCTCCGCGATGTTTAATGACCACAAACATTAATTGCTATTATTAATCCCAGCACTTGCCTCTGTTCTCTGTGTCCTCCGCGTATTATTTAACCCCATGGCAACTTTGCATGGTAACGATACTACTGCCCCATATAACACGCGTTAACCACCGATTCTGCACAAAGCACTCTAACAAGGGACACGGAAGTGCCGCAGGGGCAGAGTGAGGAGTTGGGGACAGCTTCAAGTACAAGCGGACCGGGGCTTGGGCGTGGACAATGGACTTCTCAGGGGAAAAGCGGAGCGTGGGGCAGAGATAAAGGCACCAAAATACCTGTCAATTTACAAGAAAGGTGAACAGAGGGATGGGTAGATCCCAGGGAGACGGGGCCACGCCAGAGGAAAGGGCACCGCCTCCGGCACCTCTGGATTCACACTCCTAGCCCGCAGCCTGGACGGCCAGCCAACGACACAGGGGAAGAGTCACATACAAACTTGCCTGTGCTGGTGTGTAATAACGGTGCATATTGTGTGCCTGTCAATCTGCCAAAAAAAAAAAAAAAAAAAAAAGGAAAGGAAAAAGGCTGCCAACTAAAAAGAAACCGGTATTAATATGATTCAGTGTGAGGATATGATTGATCTAAGAGTGAGGGGTAGAGACGAGGCTGTTTCATTCCTTGCAATAATAAATACTCGTATTTCAGGAAATCGAGTTTGGTTCTTAGCGCTAATGTCATTTTCTGCTAATTTCATGTCCCGGGGATCCCTCTGAGGAAGAGCATCGCTGGCAGAATGCAAATGGAGCCCGTTCTCGGGGGGAAAAGAACCATTTCTCCAACGCAGGTGTGCTCAAAGGCTGAAAAAAGGCCAATCCCACTGAGTAGAGGGAGTGAAACAGATCCTCCGAGGTGGCCTGGGCACAAAGGCTGCGTGCTGAGCAGAGGAGACGGCCGTTATTTGAGATTCTTCGTGGCAGAGGCAAACTAATCAGGGCCTCCTGCACCAGGCATGTGGGAAGCCAGCAGGGTTCTGTCTTAGTGGGAGGGGAAGGAGGAAGAGACAGTGAGGTTTGTCTTGCCATCTCTGCTTCCAAAAGTGGCCTGGAAGCAGCCCTCTGCCGTCCGCTGTAGTCGATGCGAGAGACCGTGCCTCTTAGTTACCCTGGACCAGTCACCATTTATGCCTGGTGGCCCAGCCTAACTACTTGAGCACCCTCCTTCCTTCCTTAAAGCATTCTGGTTTGACAATAAATTGTGTAGTCATCTTTGGTGGGCAGAGCGCGACAGGAGGAGTCGAGAAACCAACGACGGAATTTGGTTCCTCCCTGCTTGCCACGCAACCTTAGCAAAGGCACTCAACCTCTCAGCGCTCAGTTTCCTCATCTGGAAAATGGGCTAACAATACACATCTGACAAGTGCGTTTATGAGTGACTGACTATGCCGGCGCGGCACTTGGCACATAATAGAAGCTTGGCGCGCGATGAGCTGTCTTTGGCAGTTGGCTCGCGGAAGCAGGAACAGCAGCTTGGGATGGAGTAGGGCTTTGGGAAACAGCTCCTCTTCCATCCTAGCTCGGCTGGTCCTCCAGCTCTCTGCCTCCTTCCCCGGCCATCCAGGATCACAGGAACAGGGCATGATGAAGATACGCAGGTGCTGGTGTACTTTCTCCAAGGGTTGAATGGTATTTCACAGACTAAAAAGCCTACAGCTTCCAGCTGTGGTCTCGCAGTAATTTCCCCAGCAGTAGTGAGGACAGTGAAGCTGGGAGTTCCCGTCAGAGGGAGCAATTTTCCCTTCCCTCCATCTCCGGACAGGGGTCCTCAATTACAGCACGTGATGCCTGGATGCAGGGAGGCTCAGAGCGGGGAGCAGAGAAGCGACCCCCCTGAAATGCATGTGCAGAAGCGGATTACGGAGCAGACACTGGAACAGCCCTCAAGCTCCATCAGGGAACTGGGGTGGGGGGGTAGGGAAGGGAAGAGCAGAAAAAAACCCCAGCTCCTCCATGGGCCTGATGAAGATTAATATCTCCTCCCTGACGAGATGAGGCGGCTTAATCGCTGCTATTAATACAGAATCACTGAGGGCCAAAGATGGGGGCGTGGAGGGCCGTGGGGGATGGGAGGGCAGTGATTCACAAATCCCATACAGAGGCAGAAAGGGACACCCTGATTGTCTGCAGACAGGACTTCTTCAAGGCTCAGAGGTTAATACGGAAAACCTGCTAGCCCGTGCGTGGTACCATACAGTTTCGGGTGTCATTTGTGCTTTTCCTGCTAAGACCATGGGGCCAATTCCTTAAACACACCGTGCTCAAAGACCATTATGTGTCAACACTGGATGGTCTCAGTAGGGACCAGCCTCACAGTCTCTGGACCCCAAGCAACAACAGCTCAGCCATGGCCTTCCAACTCCGCTCTCCTTGGCTTGCTCCTGGTCGTGCAGCGAGGCTCTGCCCAAGAGGCACGGTCCTCAAGAAACTTTCCTTGATGGCCTCAGGCAGCCATGTGTCCTTCCTTCTGGACTCCCGAAAGCAGATGTGCACACTTCCAACACAGTAGCTACTTCAGATTGTAACTGTGGGGCGGGGGGGAGGGGGCTTCACCTCCCAAAGAGATTGCTGCTCTTGAAGACTTTAATTCTTACTTCTGATCATCCTCTAACCCCCTCCCCAGTGACACAGTAGCTCCACGCTTGTGTCCTCCCTCCCCCACTACACAACAGTCCAGGATCCACTGTCCTCAGGGAAAGCCCACCTGCCAAAAGGTCAAGATCACCTAAGACGAACAAGAGAACATCTTAAGGGCAGGGATCCTGCCTTAACCTGATCTGTGTCTTTGCCAGACCCCGGTCCGGAAGCAAACATATACCCAGCACTTAATAACCACGGGCTCCATCATCTAACAGGAAAACAGGGGAGTAAGGAATGAAGGCTATAAAATCAGGTGGCCATCCAGAGGGCACCTCAACGCGCACAAAAAAACACCCAAACATTATGGGGATGATGCTCAAAAATGCCAGGGTTTTCTCAAGGGGGGCAGTGGGGGAGGGGTCATTAAAAAAGGCACAGTAAGGGGCACCTGGGTGGCTCCACTGGTTAAGCACCCAACTCTTGATTTTGAATCACGTCACGATCCCAGGGTCGTGAGATAAAGCCCCACATCAGGCTCTGCACGGAGTGTGGAGCCTGCTTGGGATTCTCTCTCCCCATCTCTCTGCCCTTACCCCACTCGTTCTCTCTCAAAATTAATAAATATTTTAAAAAGTGAACTAAAGAGGAATAAAAAGGGGTATGTTCCCCCCCACTCCCTACTAAACCTCACGCACAAACACCGGGTGAACTCTCATCTCAAATAAGCTCAGGACTCCCGACTCCCCAAATGCCACGCCACCTGACATCTAGGCTTAAGTACTTGGGAAACGCGGAATGGTACGGGAGAATTTGGGAGGCAGGACAGGCCTTGGGCAGAACAATATTTACGCCCATGTTTTGCAGAAGGAACTGGAATCACTTGTCTAAGTAATGAAGCTTACTGAGCACCTGGGTGGCTCAATCAGTTAAATGTACGACTCTTGATCTCGGCTCAGGTCATGATTATGGTTCATGAGGTCACGATCTCATGGTTCATGAGATTAAGCCTTGCCTGGGGCTTTGTGCTAACAGCACAGAGCCTACCTGGGATTCTCTCTTTCTCTTTGCCCCTCCCCTGCTTGCAATCTCTCTCTCAAAACTAAAAAAAAATTTTTAAAAGTGTTTTTAAAGGGAAAAAAAACTTCAAATGAAGGGGCATAGCCTGGAATTCACACAGGAAGGCAAATCGTCAAAAGGTGTGTGACACACACATGTATTTCCTGTGTTTATAATAATCAGCACACCGGAACACAAAACACACCTGTATGGAATAAATGCTGCGGTATTACAAGTTCTGAGACTGTTTTGCTCTAACTTCTAGATTAAAAAAAAAAGTGATATCATGCAGTAAAATACCTCCTTCAGGTAGGTTAAAAAATCAAATTAAGTAAAAAAAATTTTTTTTTAATATTTACTTTTGAGAGAGACAGAGTACAAGCGGGGGAGGGGCAGAGAGAGAGAGAGGGAGACACACAATCCGAAGCAGGCTCCAGGCTCTGAGCTGTCAGCACAGAGCCCGACGCGGGGCTTGAACTCACACACCATGAGATCCTGACCTGAGCCAAAGTCGGCCACCCAGGTGCCCCCCCAAAAATTTAAAAAGTGGCCAATATAGGACCACTATCTCAACTACCGGTCATCTCTTCCATGCCACACACTAAGGGATGTAAGGAGGCCCCAAAGCCAGTTCGAACCTTCAAGGATCTTACAGGCTGGCAGGCATGTAAATACCTACAGAAAAACCGGCAACTGGAAGGTCAGAGGTCAGGCACCTGGTGCACTACAAACACCTCGGATGGAAGGGAGACTTTCCTAAATGCACGAGCTCGCTTGAACCGAGTATAGAAACACGGGGCCCGTAAGGACACCCAACCCTACGGGGTTTAGAGTCCTCAGAACAGCACGATTCTGGCTGAATCACCCCCACACACCCCACACACCCGTGACTGTAACTTCTCACCAAGCCACCGGCAGGAGCGGAGAGGGGGGCTCGGGGGAGGGGCCGCAGAGGAACAGGACGCTGGACCACGTGGCCAGACCACCTGGGACTGCAGCTGGAAGGGAGAAGGAGAGCTACGGTCCGGTCCTGAGACAATCCTGCGCACGGCCAACCTTTCTGAAGCCCGGGGCTGGGAGGAGCATAGGAACAGGACCTGAGCCCCTGTTTGGGATAAAATCTCCTCCTGGGCTGAGAGTTCCGGCAGAACCAGCTTCAGCTTTTAGCCATCCACAAAGGAGAAATGTGCTAATTGCCACGAACCCGCTGTTTCTGTGGGCTATTTGATCCCCTGCTGCCTCAGTTTCCTCATCTGTCATTTGGGGATGACTCGGTTCCCCTCCACGTGCGGAGACAACACAGTAACTAAAAGCATGGTCCCTGGGGACACCACCTTTATTTCCAAGAAAAGGGACCTTGGGCAAGTAATGTAACTTCTCGGTACCCCGATGTCCTCACCTGTAAGTGGGGATAATTAAGAGACCAACCTGGCAGACTGGTTTCACACAGATGAAAGAGTTCATCTGGGTAAGTCACAGAGAGCAGTGCCGAGCGTGCGTGAGTGTTCACAAAATGCTGTGTTCCCTCTGAGCTCTTTTCCCTTAAAGAGGACGAACGCCTGCTGAATCACCCCTGCATGCCGGGCACCATGTCTGCAAGGATCTTGGCCTGCCTTAGCTCATCTGTCACAACCGCTCCCTGAAGCCTGATGAGGAGCTGAGGCCCCGACACAGCGAGGGACCGCTCCGAGCTGATGCGTCTAAGCGGCAGAAGCCGACTCGGAACCCAGGTCTTCCCATCCGAGAACCGCGCACCGGCCACCCCAGCACACTTCCACCGCACCACCTACTAGAGCCACCGCTGGCACTCCGACTTGACCTCAAACACACTTTTCTTTATGATGAATATTGAAAATACAGGGTCTGCTTCATACTGGAAATGAAAAAAGCCATCCCAATCTTTCTTTCCATAGAACGTTTCTTTTTCCTAGCAAAGAGTGCTGGCATTGGCAGTCTAGCTCCCCCCGCTGCCGGGTGTCACTGGTTCAAGAGTCCCAACACCCGGGTGGGACCAGGGTGAGGGCGCTTACTGTCAGACCCTTAGTCTGCCACCGAGGGGTCCCAAACCAGCCGCTGGTTGCCCCGTACCCGCTCTTCTGCCGGATCTCGCTACCCTTCCCTCACCTTCTGGAGGCTCTCTGCACTTCTGCCTCGCCTCACGGCCACCATCCGAGGTCAGGTCACCTCATCGCTCACAAGGATGACCACACTAGCCACCTGGCAGGAGGCCTGGCCTCAACACCCGTCTCCTTAGGGCATTCTCCACGCAAGACCCCCGACTGACAGTTCTGGATGTAAATTTGATATGGTTGGCTCAATAATAGTCCCTAAAACACCTATGTCCTAACCCCTGGCCCCTGGGACTAGGGTGCCTTAAGGGAGTTTGCGGAAATGATTAAATGAAGGGCTTTGAGATGAGAAGATTAGCCTGATGATCCAGGTGGGCACAACGTAATGCAAGGGTCCTCCTAGGAGGGAAGCGGGAGGGTCAGAGTGGGACAGGAGATGTCTTGGTGGAAGTAGAGGTTGGAGCCGATGACTGGCTCTGAAGACGGGGGAAGGGACCAAAAGCCAAGGGATCAGGCAGCCTCAAGAACCGAGAGCCTAGAGAAGGCAAGGAAACAGATCCCCTCGGAGCCTCAAGAAGGACCCTGGCATGCCGACATCCTGACTTCAGCCCACTGACACAGACTGAGGACTGCTGGCTTCCAGAACCGTAAGAGTAAATGCGAGTTGCTAAAAGCCACTATTGGGTGTGGTCACCTGTGACAAAGGCAGGAAGAAGTGAAGACACCCACTTGCGAGGGTAGCCTGGCCCCAAGCTTCCGAGGTCTTACCCCTGCACCCTTTAAAAGACCCAAACTCGCATCAGTGGCCGTCCACACCATGTCTAAGTCCCCAACTGCATCTCAGACCACGTATCCCCTTGCTCATCCCACCCGAGTACTGGGCCGCCATTGGCTTTTCCCAAACACACCGCCCTCCTTTCCAGACCCTGAGCTGTCACAGCTGGTCTCTTTGTGGGCTGTTCTCATGCTCATAATCATGCTTCAGGTCCAGTTCCAATATCACCTCGTCCAAGTCCTTCCCCACCTCTCTCCAAAATGGCACACACGGTGTCATTACCTTCTTTGTAAACTTGCCTGCTTACTATTTCCCTAGTAAACTGAAGCTCCCTGAGGACCAGAGGGTTTCCAGAGAACCCGGAAGTGTGCCTGGGACGTAACATGCCCTCAGTGAATTTGTCCCGAATTAATAAGCGGATGAGGCGGTATAAAAGCAAACTAAGACTGCAGACTCTAATTCTAAATGGCCGGCCGACCCAGACAGAACACACGGGAAGGCCGGGAAACGAAAGGCTTTCGGGAGGGCGTGGGGAGCACAGGTGGCTTTCAGCAGGGCCTTGCAGCTGGGGGCGAGGTGGGGTGGGGGAGGGGTGCTGGAGGAGAGAAGACACGAGAACGTGTGAGCAATTCAGAAATTCTCCTTTGGGACTAGGAACCTCCACCTTCTACCCTGCAGACCTCAGCAGTCTTCAGAGGAGGCGGCATCTCATCTTTTCGACTTGTGTGCAGCAAAAAGAGTCTCCAAACATCTTCCGTATTTCTAGAGAACGAGCTCAAGCAGGACGCCCTGAAAAATTACGCGCTGGTCATGAAATTCTACCTGCCCTGTGTCCACCCAGCCAACCTCCCTGTATTTCTTGGGTTTCTTCTTCAGGGACTGTCCCATCTGATCTCCACTAACAATTCTCCGAGGGAAGCAGGGCAGAAATTTGTCACTCCCATCCTACAGATTAGGGAACAGAGCCCTGGCCTGGCTGCATGGCTATTTGGTGATGAAGTCCATTCTTGGGGCCGAGGACATGAATGACTGGACAGGACAGTCGGCTTCCCTGGATCTTAATTTTCTCTCTGGGAGAAGGAACGCTAGCCCAGCTGGCCTCTCGGAGCTGCCACAGAGACCCAGTGAGAAAGCGAGTGCCACCATGTGCTGGCCAGGTGACCCCTCGCAGTCTACTTAACCGCCCTCCAATCTCATTCTGTGCTTTCTCCCATTATGCCCCGCCGGCAATGAGGCCAGTCCAACCGCGCACACACGAAGCCTCTGCTTTATATTTATGGGGCAACAACTATGTGCCAAAAGAGCGTTTTTTAGACTATATTTTATTTTGAACTCCAGATCGGAAGTTTATCGATAAATGACCTCATCAAAAATCAAACACGTTGCTGCGATTTACCGAGAGCCCAGGATGTGTCAGGTGCCTCCATAAATCCTCACTCGGCCCTGTGAATGAACCTGTATGAAGACAGTGTTACTCCCATTCATGCAGGAGAAACAGGAGAAACAGAGGCACAGAAAAGGTGAGGCATGCCTGTGGTTGCGCGGTAGAGTTTGAACCCAGAGCTTTCTGCCTGCAAAGCCCACGTGCCTTCCGTTCTGCCTCTCCTGCCGTCCTCACCTTCAGGTGAGGCGACGGCAGTGCAGGGGGCACATGAGACGCCTCCCGAGTCCCTCTTGTCCTGGTGGTTTCTCTCCTGCTCCAGATCACTTCCCGGTGAAGCCCTTCTCCGACCTGCGGCCCGTGCACGGCCCCCCGAGCTTTGTACTGTGTTCCCAGGACACTGGCAGCACGTGTGACTTCTGTCTTTCTGGGTCAACCCCGCACCCTGGGAAATCCTAGTCACCTGTCCCCTGTGTCTGGCACTGTGCTTCGCACAGAGGGAGAACCACGTGCGTGCTGAGCGTAACGGAGGGGAGGGGAGCAGGAGGCAGCTGTGGGCTCCCTACAAGGATGACACGGAGAGCACCTGCCCGAGAGAGGCGCCGTCAGAAGCAGCCCACATGCCTGGAACAGCACACGCAAACCTCCATCGTCCCGCAGTAAGGGCGGACGGAAGGCGTGATCTCAAGGAGCCCCGGGAACCGAACGAGGGAAGAAGAGGAGAAAATCTGCAACCCAAGGGTCTCTTTCTGATCACTGCCTGTCATCGAGGCATCTGGAAAAGTAGGTCAGAGACTGTTTGGGGCAGAGGGGTGGACCGAAGGGAAAAAGCAGACTCCCGTCTGCTCAGCCAGCCACCTGAGCAGGACTGTCTATTAAGAGAACGGTGGTGAGAGGGAAACAGAAAGATTTCATAAATACTCACTCTCTGCGATCCTTACTTAGCCGCCCCTTCACGCCACTCACCTCCGAGTGTTTATCCAAAACATGAAATTAAGCCGTGGGTGAGAGGCTTCTCTCTCCAGACCTGTGTCACTCCCTGCCGCCTCAGAGCAGTCTCCCACGTGTGCCACCGAGCAGTGCCTCTGTTCATTTCTGGACTGATCTGGAGGGTTTCAGAACCCAAAATGCCCCCGGTCTCCCTGGGGCAAGCCAGGCAATGCATCCTGGGAAGCCCAGATCACAGGCACAGTTTCTGGGTAGGAGAACGCACAGGCTAGTTAAGTTAGCTCTCTGCTGAGAACAGGCCGACCCCTTATCTGTTCCCTGAAGTCTGGATCCAAACATCGACAGGGCAGAGGCAACTGGCGACCAAGCCCAGGAGGCAAGCAGAGAAAACCCACGGCTTGACAAGAAAGGTTAACACCACTGGACACCTGCCACCATGGAAGTTTTGGTCTAGTGCCTTCCAAGTATACGTGAAAGGTTATTCGCACATTGGAAATGACCCACTTTTCCCAGTCGCCGCGGAGAACAATGCAGGAAGAAGGAACTTACACGGTAGAGAGAAAGGTCTAGAATCGTGTCAATTTAAGGGCGCCGTGGCGAGATCCCCGTGAACACAACTGCGTGAACAAAGCCTTAGCTCTACCACGTGCCAGCTCTGGAACCCTGAGCCAACTGCCGAACTTTCCTGTGCCTCCATTTCCTCATCTGTAAAATGGGAAGGTCAGTACTTACCTTAGTTGTTCCGAGGAACCGGTGAGTTATTACAAGAACCTAACTCCTCCATAAATAAGAGCTGGTGTTTTTCTTTCAGGCACGTCAACACTCACTGTATTACAGGTATTGTGCCGAACACTAAGGATTCAGAGAGGATGACAGAAAGGCAAGGCCTCACCGTCCGAAGGGTGTAGAAATTAGGGTGAATACTAGTAACAAAAACAATTCATCTCACTCTGTCATGTACCAGGCACTCTTCTGAGCAATGCATGGCATTATTCTAGTCTACACACCAACTTCGCAAAAGAAGTAAGTACATAAGGTGCAATTCACTCTAGAAGCCGAACAGAAGCACAAACAGTATAGTGGCTGAAAGTAATAATATCTCCCTCGGACACCCGGTAGGAGGAGTTTAAGGGTCAGAGAGAAAGCACAGAGCTGGGCTCCTGTAGGAGACAAACAGCTGGCATTCAGGCTGTGTTGTCATCACCAACCTGATCGTTAGCAAATGGAAGGCCTGCAGCCCATGAGCTGAGGAGGGGAGCTCAGGTCAACCACCCAGAGGAAGGAGGGAGCCTACCTAGCAAAAAGAAAGATCTAGACTCATGTCAAACTTCCCCGGCTCGCCAGAAGACCCACCTAATGCACTTGCTATAAACACAGGCACCTGGGCTCCTCTGCAGCAGAATCCTATGCAGCACATCCCGAGAAGGAGGCCAGGACGATGAAGAAATCAGAGCCCAGAGTCCCACGACCCACTGGCCAAGGCCCGTGCGGTGGCCCCTACCTTTCCTGACTCCCTTCCCCTGCGACCTCGTTTCTCCTTGCCCTTCTATAAAGGCGGTGAGCACTCTCCACTTCCCACCGTTTCTTCTGCCTGAAATGCTATTCCTCCCATCTCCAGCTGGCCTGCTTAAGCGTCACCCATCGGGGAGGCCCGTCCAGCCACCCCACTAAATCAGCACCTTCCCCTCTCCTGACACCTTTGCACGCATCTTGCCAAGCTTTATTTTCCTTTGAGCATTCACCACCACTCCGCAGAGCAGGACACTGTCCGTGAATCATTGCTTCCCCTGCACCAGAAACCAGGGGACCAGAGGACATGCTCATGGGATTGAAAGCTCAATCCCCAGGGTCATAGAACAGTGCCTGGCTGTGTTTGTTGAATGAATGAATGTCTTTGGATGATCCGCCAATGGCTCTGAAGCTCAATTACCTCATTTGAGACAAAATACTGCCTTCCCTAAAGGAGTTGCGGGAGGATTACTTAAATGGACGGGAGAAAGCTTCTGTTCGGCAGTACCATGCTACCTAAGCGTCATGGCTACCCACTGCGCAGTGGAGCGGGTTCTGCCTAGGAAGCTTCAATAGCCCGCACCTGCTCCTTCAGGGCAACTCCCGGGTAGGCGGGAGATGGGGCGTGGACTGCCCTCTGCTGGAGCAAAAATGACAAACACCCATTATCCAAAGGGCCCGCCCTGGAAAGACCAGGAGCCTTGCATCATCAGGATCGTTTTAAATATTTACTTTGAGAGAAAGAGAGAGAACATGGGGCTGGCGGGTGGAGGTGGGGAGGGGCAGAGAGGAGAGAATCCCAAGCAGGACCCCCGCTATCAGCACAGACCCCAACCCACGAACTGTGAGACCCTGGCCAGAGTCACCAGGATCCTTCTGAACGGCACAACCTTAAACATTTAACTCTGGTGATTCCTTAAGCACTCTCTTGCTTCAGAGAGCACAGTGTAGAAAGCACAGCTAACCACAAAATGACTCCATGAATCTCCTCTGAGTTAGGCACAATGGACTCCATTTCACCCGCACAAAAACCCTGGTAAGTAGGGAGCACCACCCCACTGTTGGAGGAGACCATCTGGGCTCAGAGAGGTTAAGCTCCCTAACAGAGGACACACAGCACTGAAGGGGAGTTTTGGGAATTAGAGGCAGGCATGCCAACGCAGCTCCAGCCATAGAAGACAAATCTGGTCACAGAGGTGATTCATTGTGGCATCAGGGGACGGTCCTCTCCTCTGTTACTCTTCAATGTCCTCACTACAGGCCATCCATGTGAAATAGCTTCCCTTCTCCAGACACGGTTGCTGGGTCCCCAAGTAGCTGCAGGTGCACTTACGACCATAGGCTACGGGTCTCAGTCTCCCCACTTCCTCCCCCTGCTTTTCAGCACCTGCGGGGACCGCTGCGGACATACAGCAGTGTACGTGGTGATACAGACGGAGGCATTTCTCCAGCCGCACTGCCAGCGAGGCTCAAGCTTAGTGTGGCCAGTTTTGTCGACTTCAGTGGCCTCCGTGGGTCTTATTTAGACCATGGGGGTGATCTTTTGCATCTTTCCAAGGATGACCTTCTAACGCTCTAGGAGAAGGCGAAGAAACGTCCTTACCAACTGTCCCTCTGTACCAGAACTCTGTTCAGCCTTCACAACAAATGCACGAGTGACAATCCTGCTTCCCTTTCCACGGGGGAGAAACGGACCCGCAGTGCCGTGAACTACCATGTCTACTGTCCCCCTGACTTAAACAGTGCTGCCTGTCACTCAGGGACGAGTTCGCCACCCCCCACATCCCCCAACAGCCCCTGCCCTGGGTGAAGTCAGGGTGGTTTTCAGAGGTTTTGTCTGCTGAGGTTGTAAGGCTGCCCAAAGGAATCCTTAAATTCACCCCTACCCTTAATCATAGGAGTCTATGGCAGAAGCAAAATGCAAACCACTAAAAGACTAATTGAATTCTCTGCTATACAAGCCAATATATGGCTTATAATAATCCTGCTAGCCACAGAACATGGTTTGCCCCCTTCTCGACCAAGATGGGGTTTTGTCTTGTCCTTGTCTGAAACCTGAGCATATGGACTTTATTTATTTATTTATTTTACACTAATTCTATCTGAGACAGAGAGCATGAGCAGGGTAGGTGCACAGAGAGAGGGAGAGAGAGAATCCCAAGCAGACTCCATGCTGTCAGCACAGAGTCCAACATGGGGCTCAAACTCGCTGTGAGATCATGACCAGAGGCAAAGTTGAGTGGGACGCTTAACCGACCGGAGCCACCCAGGCGCCTCTAAGCATCTGGATGCTAAAATCTCCTCTGCCAGCTGTTTCTGTATCTGCAAGTCACTGAGAAAGGGCAGCGTGCAGGGCCTTTCCCGGACAGGCCTGAGTTCAAACGCCGGCTCCGAGTTACCAGCTGGGTGACCTCGGCGAAGGAACACAACACGCCGAGCCTCAAGTTCCTCATCTATCAAACAGGAAAGTGTGAAGCTGTCTGGAGGAAGAAATGAGAGAATGTAGGTCACATCCCCGCCCCGGCACACAGCAGAGGGTAGGCCAGGAAGTCCAAATGCAAAGTCTAACTGGGCTAGCCAGGGTCAACAAGGGACCTTAGAAAATACCAGACGCTCTTTCTTCTCGATCCAGCTCTGCATAAAACAACAGTGCACAGAGCGACACAGGGATCAACCAGGAAGGATGGCTCGGTGACAAACTGGAACGTTCATGCACTCTGCAAAGGGACAACCACTACCCAGCCCCAGCCGATGGCTGCCAGGATGAAAAGAGGGTCTGGTTTGCTAGATCTTTCCACGCCGTTAAGCAAGGTCAGAAATCATGATTTTAATGTGCACTCTCCCAAGTTTTAATGGTCAATAATCCAGTCAAAAACGGTAAAAGCAGTACACTGGCCAAGCGAAACACAACTTCGGGCTAGATGCAGCCGATTGCTAACGAGAGATAGTAATTCTTATCCCTTCCATTATGGGTACGACATATCCCTTCCATGTTTTCACTTCCCTTACAATAAAAATTTTCTTTCTTGGGGCACCTGGGTGGCTCAGTCAGTTGAGCATCCGACTTTGGCTCAGGTCATGATCTCATGGCTTGTGAGTTCCAGCCCTGTGTCAGGCTCACTGCTGTCAGCACGGGATCCTCTGTCCCCCTCTCTCTGCCCCTCCTCCACTTGCTCACGCTCTCAAAAATAAATAAAACACTAAATACATGTTTTCCCTTTCTTTTCCAGGCACAAGGGTTTTATGGAGATGCAGGTCGGCTGACTAATGCAGAAGGGAACTTTTATCCAAAGTGGCTTGGAATCCATATTAAGAAATGCTATCACTTTCATACTAATTGGAAAGGGTCATCCCCGGAGTTCTGGTTAGGAACACTGATCTCGTTTCAAAGAGCTGAACATACTCCTTCAGAATGAGGGCTTGATGAGCAAATTTCAGATCTTGAATCAGTGCTGGGATCAGACCCTCACAGGGCGCGTGCGTGTCCGAATGTTCAGGTGGATCAGGAGGGGGAAAAAGGAAACGTGGTCAAATAGGAGGAGTGCGGAATATATATCCCAAAAGAAAAGCTTCGTGCTTAAAACGCCTTTGTATTTCAAAGTTACACAGTGACATTGATTCGTAAATCCCAAAGGTTAATAAAATTCCTCTTATCTGAAAAGAATGCAAACCTCACAAAATCTCTTCAAATTCAGTTAACTAGCAAGAGTTGCAGAGTGTTTTTTTGTTTTTAAGTAACACATGTGGAAAATGAAAAATCGGATGAACATTCACAAAGTGAACACCCCTGTAATAACCACAGGTTAGAAACTTAATCGCCTGCATTGCAAAGCCTTCCTGTGGCTCTGCCCCAGTCTCCACCCCTGCATCAACTCTGGTCTGTTTCGTATTTACACTAATGGAATCCTCCCATACCTGCTCTTTTGTGTCCCTTCTTTTCCTCAATACTACCTGTGAGTATATTCATCTTCGTTGCTCTGTAGTACTTCACTACACAAATATGCCACTATTTGTACGTTTGTTTTACTGTGGATGTACATTTCAGCGTCCTCCTGTTTGGCACTGCCAAAAACAACGCTGATGTAACATGCTTGCACATGTCTTTCGTGCAAACGTACATACCTTTCTCTTTGGTATGTGGCTAGGGATAGTACTGATGGGTCGCGGGCTCTGTTCGGGTTTGGGTGATCACGCCAAATCGTATTCCAAAGTAGTTATACAAATATGTTTTACTTAAAATTAATAGACCATCATCAACAGGTCTCTCTGAATGAAATGCCCCCTTGTTTGGTTACGTTGGCATTTGAAATAAGAAATAAGATCACTTTAAGACCCACACCACCCCCCCAAAAGAAGTTCCTGTACCTTCTTTTCAGAAAACCTTAGCCTATCTTTAGTTATTGATTAAACACCTATTATAGACAATATTATGGTTTAAAACTGTTTGAACAGATATGAACACAATGCCTTTTTCGTGAGTGGTAAGTCCTGCTGGATATTTGTATGTATTAAAATCACAGAACCCCAAACTCCTAGAGTGGGATGAGATAGAAGAGATGCTACAGCATCCTCTGGTCTCTAAGAAGAGCAAGATGGAGGGGATGGGGAGAATAGGACTAGGGCCGTGTGGAGGACCAAACGACGGCCCCCAGAGAAGTCCAAGTCCTAATCCCCACAGCCTGTGAATCTGTTCCCTTCCAAGGCAGGAGGGACTTTGCAAGGGTGATTAAACCAAGGCTTGTAAGATGGAACGATTATTCTGGCCTATCCGGGTGGGCCCAATGGAATCACGAGAGTCCTTTTAAGAAGACAGGAAGTCAGAGAAGGAGACGAGAGGGTTTCCAGCAGCAGGGCTCAGAGTTAGAGTAGCCTGAGGGGCGCCTAGATGGCTCAGCTGTGAAGTGTCTGGGTCAGGTCATGATCTCGCAGTTCGTGAGTTTGAGCCCTGCATCGGGCTCTGTGCTGACAGCTCAGAGCCTGGAGCCTGCTTCAGATTCTGTGTCTCCCTCTCTCTCTCTCTCTGCCCCTCCCCTATTCGTGCTCTGTCTCTCTCCATCTCTCAAAAATGAATGTTTAAAAAAAAATTAAAAGAAAGAGTAGCCTGAAGAAGCCATACTTCTGGCCCTTGAGAAAGGCCAGGGACAGATCCCCACCGGGGCCTCTGAAAGGAACCAGCCCCACCAACATTTAGGCTTTTGCCTACTGAGACTTAATTGTAGATTTCTGACCTCCAGAACCATAGGATGATAAATGTGTGTCTTTCAGCACTCTGTAACAGTTACTCTGTAACAGCAGCCAGAGGAACTAATAC
Organism: Paguma larvata; assembly: GCA_030068075.1. Classification (NCBI taxonomy): domain Eukaryota; kingdom Metazoa; phylum Chordata; class Mammalia; order Carnivora; family Viverridae; genus Paguma; species Paguma larvata. The sequence goes on along the minus strand of CM057828.1, from coordinate 13,538,727 downwards.
AAGGTGGCTGCTGGGATCAGTAGACCCCGGGTTTCCTAACGCTTGGTCGAATTCTAACCATGAGCTCCTCCAAGAAGTACAGCCAACTGACGACAATCAGGGCCACTTTCTCCACCCCACAGGACCACCAAGAATGTTTTATGATTGAAAGTTGGTGCAAGAAAAGCAAAGGTCACCTTAGCAACCATCTCAGAGCTGAGTCAACGGTGAGAGATTTCAACTACCCTCAGAGTCTAAGACCTTAAGGAGACGCCTTTGAGCCCAAGGTAAGGAGCGCAGTGGTGTGTGGCCCCCTGTGCCCGCGGCTTGGGCTCGGCTCGCTGCTGCGCCGCTCACATCCTGTCCCGTAGGCTTCCGCTCAGCACTAACAGCTAGTAGGCACTGACCAGGAAAGCCCTTCATTTCTGACATGTTAAAAACAACTTGTATACTTTTCCATCTCATTTTGCATTCAGCACCCTGTGTTTTTGCACCCCATAATCTCATTAAGGGGTTCGTTTGGGCCACGAGCAAGAGGACTTGGCTGCCGTCACGGCTGCCATGCAGCCTTGCCCCAGGGGACAGATACCAAAACCTTGAGCAAATCATTCACGAGCACCTCGCACGCTCTGAACTCACCAACCTCGGGGCACAGTCTCTGGGCTCAGGGAGGCGGACGGGAGGCTGGGGACTTGGTCAGGCTTGGACAAGCCCCCCCCCCCCACCTCCCCTATTCCACTGTTCCTGTGCCCCGTGATCCCTCACAGTGAAGAGGAAAACGCTTTCACTTACGAGTCCTTGGTTCTCAATGCAACTCTTCAAAATAGTCAAATGTCAGGCCCTCATTTCTTTCTGCTAAAATTTATCAAGACAACTTGCAAGCCATTCATTTCAGGAGTAATTTGTGTGGATAAGAATGGCATGAACAGTGAACGAAAACGTGGGTGCAGGCTGAAACCAGCCCAGAAATTAATATCCCATGCCTGCCCGTGACGCCGGTCTTAAATGTTCCGGACTTTGTGTCATCCGAAGACATTTGCTCTTGAATAACACCCACCCCCCCGCCCTGCCTCCCTGGCCTCTGAAAGCTTCTGGCCTGAGCTTCCGCACGGAGCTGGTTATAAATTATCGGAGGGCAGCAGGTGTGAACCATCTTCTGAACGGCTGAAAAGCACGCTTCCTCCGCATGCTGGTAATTCAGCCACAGCGGAACACCATCTCCACGATGGGCAGAAGAGACAGAACCACACCCCGTAAATAAAACTCACACACCCATGAGATAAGGTGATTCTGGTAAAAAATAATAGGCAAGATCTAAATTCAAACAGGATTTTGAGTGTTTATGCAGGATTACTCAAGCTCCGGAATTAACACCACTTCCAGAATGAAGGTGACGCTCCCGGAGCCATATTCTGAGGTCTCAAAACCACAGAGGCTCAGGGCCCCAGAAGAGACTTTGGCTACCAGTGTCTCCTGCTTCTGTCAACATCCAGACTCCCTCCCAGTCAACATTCACCAAGGCCCCACTAAGAGTGATGCCCAGATTCTGAGAAAGGAAAGATAAATAAAATAAAACAGCTCCTTGTCTCATGACACTCAAAAGCAAGTGGCTAGAAAGACACCACACAAGCAAAATATCCCTTGATGAGTGCCATCACATAAGTTTCCACATGGGATCAGACATTAGGGGAAAATGACATTGAATTTGGGCAATGAAGGTGTTGGCTAGGAGGAAGCGTAGTGGGAAAAAAAGAGAACTGTACACTGGGCAGAAGGAACAAAGAGCAAAAATTGAGAAGTGGGGAAACAGAGGTTTTCTAAGGGCATCCAGTGAGGCACTCTCCCGAGTGAAGACAGAAATTATGAACTAAGGGAAAATGTCTGTGAGAAGACCCCACGCAGTGACCAGGAGTATGGAGAGAACGGAGGGGGCAACGGTGAGGGCTGTCAACATTCAACGCCAGAAGAGGGCATTCTTCTTTCATTCATTCATTCAACAAACAGTTCTCCTGATGCTGGGGTAGGTGCTAGAGATGGAAAGATGAATAGAAGAAAAACACTCCCTTCCCTCCTGATGCTTGTACACTCACTTGTGAAGACAGGTGATTAGAAAAAACCAGAAAAGGGGCGCCTGGAGGGGCTCAGTCGGTTAAGCGTCCGACTTCGGCTCAGGCCACGAACTCACGGTCCGTGGGTTCGAGCCCCGCGTCAGGCTCTGTGCTGACAGCTCAGAGCCTGGAGCCTGCTTCGGATTCTGTGTCTCCCTCTCTCTCTGCCCCTCCCCTGCTCACACTCTGTCTCTCCCTCTCAAAAATAAATAACTTAAAAAAATTAAAAAGAAAAACCAAGAAAAGTAGTGAGGGTATGAAGAAAAGAAAGTAAAAGGACTTTGTAGCCGTGGCAGAAGAAGTCACCCTAGTTAAGGCCGAGGACCCACCATGCTCAGCTGAGACCTGAGGATCTAAGTCAGCCCTGCAAAGAAGGGGGGGCGGGGAAGGCGGGAAGGGCAGCAGTGTCCGGAAGAGCCAGCATGTGAGAAGACCGCACCCGAAGCGAGCCCAGGGTGGCTGATGGAAGACAGGAGGGGACGTCAGGAAACGGAGCCAGCACAGCCAACAGGGAGCGGGATGGCCGTGCGACTGAGCGCAGCTCTGGCCGCTCTCTGGAGGGTGAGGACACGTGTGAGACAGCAGGACGTTCCGCCAGCTGTGACCACCGAGGAGGAACGTGAGCGGCCGAGCCGGGGCCACAGCAGTGGTGAAAGGTGGGAAGTCAAGAGGTGGCGGGAAGAGGCCACGGTCAGGTTCAACAGGATGTGGCACCCGGCAATGGGGGAATGAGGAAGGAAGCCGAGACCCCATGCTTTGAGCTTGAGGGACCGGTAGCTGGGAATGGTAACCGACATGCGACAGGAGGAAAGGTGGATTGAGGAAGAAATGAAGGAAACAGGGTTAAGGAACTTGGGGGCTGAAGTACCGGTGAAACATCCCCTGACTAGCATCTATAACCAGCAGTCACCTGCCTGGCCTTTGAGAAACAGCTCTGAGAATGGGGAACTCCTCACATTCCAGGATGTGACTCTAGCACCTGGCCAATCGAATCTCGATGACGACAGGAGTTTTATCTTACTTTAGGACAACGCCTGCTTCCTCACAACTTTTACTCATTGATCCTGGATCCACACTCAGGAGCGAATCACAGGAAGCTGACGCCTCTTTCAGACAGATTTGCCATTAACCGGAGAAGATTCTGGCCATTTCCCATCCATTCACATCAAATGCTTAGAAGAGAAAACATCCAGAATGTTAGTGCCCCAACAGCCCCAAAGGTGACCTTCATTTTTTTTTAATATATTTTTTAAGTTTATTTATTTTGAGAGAGGGAGAGGAGCAGAGAAAGAGAGAGGGAGAGAGGGAATCCCAAGCAGGCTCCCCACTGGCAGCGCGGAGCCCGAAGCGGGGCTCGAACTCACGAATCATGAAATAACGACCTGAGCTGAAATTAAGAGGCAGACGCTCAACCAACCGAGACTCCAGGCTCCAGAGATAACCTTCAGTTTGATGTCGCTTCGTGTAGCAGGAGACAAAGGCCCAGTTAGAACAGTGATTGTACCCCAAGTCGCCCCGCTACTCTGGCTCAGCTGATTTGGGAGCCCAAGACAACCGTCCACCGTGCCCTCAATAGATCTTGCTGCTGTATGTCTTCTAACTCCACAACTGTATGCTGGGGGCGTCTGTATCCCTAGGAGAGTCCGAGGCTCTGCTCTCAGGAGCTCCATCGAAATTAAACGGGGTTGAAAAATAAATAAACTCACATAAAATATAAATAGCATTTCCACAAATCCAGGCAGCAACTCTGTCCCTAATTTATGGCTCTACCTGCCTTGAAACGGAAAACTCAAGGGTGTCAATAAATGGATTGCAAAGCTGTTATGGTTTGTTTTTTATTTTTTTTTTAACATTTATTTATTTATTTTTGAGGGAGAGAAAGAAAGAGACAGAGACAAGCTGGAGAGGGGCGGCGGGGGGAGGGAGACACAGAATCCTAAGCGGCCTCCAGGCTCTGAGCTGTCAGCACAGAGCCCAACGCAGGACTCGAACTCACAGACCAAGAGAGAATGACCTGAGCCGAAGTCGGAAGCTTAACCGGCTGAGCCACCCAGGCGTCCCAAAGTTATTATGTTTCACTACAGAGAAAAGAATGTCTCCACAGTCTCTTTTGCAAATGCACCGATGTCTGCTGGCGACTGGCAGGGCCTCCAAGGAGGTACCCTTTGTCTCCGAGTGCATACTCAGCCGTTTCTAGAGCCTCACGATCTCTGGGTCATCCTGCCGACCTGCCCCCATGCCGAGCTCCCCCCACCATACGGCACTTCTATTTACACACCTCTCATGTGGAGTGCTCTGCTACCTCCCAGGGCAGCTCGTTCCAGCCCTGGACAGAACGATCCTTTACTAAGATAAGCTTGACAGCTGGCTCTCTGCCATGTCCCTCCAAAGATTCTGGGGCCATCTCTCTTTTGGGCGACAGCTCCTTGACTGTTTGCTGAAGCTGGTCATGTACACCCGGAGCCTCTGCTTCTCCAAGGAAAATAGCCCCAATTCTTTCCACTACTCTGTATGTAACAAGGTTTGAATTGGCACTGTCATTCACCTGGACTCTCCTGAAAGTGCTGAGTTGTCTTGATGGTCCTCAAAGTGTGGCATCTAGAAATATGCTGTGGTCCAGCTGTGGACTGACTGATACCCCATAAAAGGCATCTACCCCTTCTGTCATTCTTGCTAGAATACTTCTGTTAACGTACTCACATCATCTAGCCCTATTTAATGCAGTTTGAGATCTGGTCCCAAAGGGAGGATTTATTATTAAGCATCATGTTGATAAATAGGGCACCTATATCCAGTCTGTGCAGGTCACCTCAGAGTATTATTTCCTCAGCCCTCCCCGTTTCCTGTCATGTATCTGATAGTCTAATAAAATCATTCAAAGTCAAAGACCGCGGTCACTCCGTCAGTCAGGGCTGGCCCAGATAGCACAAAGCCGGAATGCAGACTTCCAGCTGGCCTCAACCTACCACTAAGCACGCCAGTTATAAATCCTCCAGACCTCAGATCTATTCCTACTCTCCTCTTTGGGAAAATGTGCCATTTTCCTTTGGGGGCCACTTTGGGTCCCCTATTCTGACTCCACCCATTTCAAGGAACTCCTTTTTACCCTATGACCAAAAATAGGCATAGGGCACAGGGCTGGTCTCACCAGCCTCCCCCAACCATGGTGATTGGTCTCTGGACCACAAGTGACCAGAGGCGATCCAATCAGAGGCAGTCTTGCGGAATTAGGGGGAGGAAGAACTCCTCTTTCTACAGGCACTGGTGAGGGTGAGTTGTAGTTCAGCTTCCTCTATGGAGATAAAGCTTCCCTGAAAGAAACCAAGGCAGAGAAATGTAGAGCAAAGGGAAGGAGGGAGACCGAGCTACAAAAATGTCATTTGAGCCCCTGGATCCAACCCTGCCTGAAGCCTGACCTATGTTTGAACTTACTGGTTTTGTTAGCCCCCAAATTCCCTTGTTGCCAAAATCATTCGGGGTTGGGTTTTCATCAGTGAGTGAAAATGAAAATTCTAGGGCTTCCCTCCCAGGCACCCAGAAAGGTCATGTGACACCTTGTCAAACCCCTAGCCAACATCTGCTACCTCACTGAAACCCCTGTCTACAACACGGCATTTGAGTCAGAAACCTGATATCTCGAGTCCAATCACACGGGCCCATCCTGACGGGCTTTGGGGCCTTGGACAGATCACTGAGGGATTTCTGCCTCGCCTTCCTCTTCTATACCTACCACACGGGATCCCTAGGGAGGACGAGACAATGCGTGCAAAGTCCCTGCAACAATGCCTGGCCCGCAGGAACATCTGAAACACTGGCATCCTCATTACGGTTAGTATTTTTACACCATTAGCATCATCGCTAGTCCAATGACATTGGCAGGGTCAATGTTTTCACATACTAACCCTGGGCCAGCCATGGGTGTCTCAGCCTTCCTTCCCAAGGGCTCTCCCGTCATCCCTGGCACAACGCTTCCTCCTGTCTCTCTAGGATCAACATCACCTCACCTTTCTCCCTCTGAACTCTTTGCCAAAACTTAATCACCCACTGCCATGGCTTAATTTACTCAACGCAGCTGCTCATATGGAAACTCCGTAACTCCAGGGATATATGGGGCAGGACGCAGGAGTCCTTCCCTGCTATACGGGCACACGGCGCCACCTCGATCATACTCACTCCGGCTAACTCGGGGCGAACCTCAGAAAGTGCAGAACTCCTAATTAGAAGGCAGCCTTGAGCTACCAAACGATTATGCATAAAGGAAATGTTTAAGAACACAGCAGTGGCTTCCCTGAGACAGACCTTCATCAGGAATTTTTTTGAACTCAATTGTGGGGGTAAATGAAAAGACAGTGTCCTCCTCGATGCTGCCATCCCTTCCCTCCCTGGAGCTTAGAAAATCACCTTTGATACGCGAAACGCTGCATCGCATTTGAAATTGCTGGCTGGGAGAATGGCCAGTCTTGTCTTCTCCACTGACTTCTGAGAAGCGACAGGGATCGGCCTTTGTTTTTATTTGTCGGGGGGGGGGGGGGGTGGCTCCTCTGTTGCACTCCTCCGTCTGGCCAGTCAGTGTGACTGACCGTCTTTCACACCCAGCCCTGGCCTGACAGCCCCCGCCGCTGTCTCCCACGGCGCCCAGGGCTCGATGCGCGGCGCTCCCGGGCTAAGCTGTCCGTCCCCACCCCCGTGCCGTGAGCATCCAGACCCGTGATCGCCGTATTCCCAGCACCCGGTTTGGCGCAAGTGTTCAACACCAGCAGCAGCAAGAGTCACAACGAAAGGTGAATGTGTGAATAAATGAATGAGTGGACGGGAGAATGAATGAAACAGCCGTGGCTCCACGCGCAGTTCAGAAATCCCTCCAGGGCCCGAACCTTTCGCCCAGTACTGACGCGGCGATCGACTTGCGAAGCTGGTATCTGGCATCTGTGTCACCTCCACTGCGCCACTGCACCCAGGGGCACCTGACTCCGCTCCTGTTTTTCTGTGTTCCTCCTCACTCGGGACTCCCTCCCGCCACCCGTGTGAACCCGAGGCAAGTCTCCGCCTGCACGCCAATGTCCTCCGGCGCCCCACGGCGACAGACGACCCGGAGGGGGCTTCCGAGGACTCAGGGACAGTGATGTCCTTTTTCTTCCCTCTCCTCCCTCTCCCTGTGAGGGCGCCGCCTTCTTACCTTCAAAGCTCCCGGCAAACAGGTAAAGCCAGGTGACGGCTGGGATGCAGAGAACAGTCAGCGAGGCGGCCAGGAATTTCCGTCTCCCTCTGCAGATTCCCAGCATCCTCTCAGAAGTGACAACCCCTAATCCCAGCGCCGCTTCTCTGCCCGGAGCACGGGGTCCTCGGCCTCCCTCATAATACTTTCTGAAAGGAAGAGCAAAGAGGAAGGGCTGAGTGCTTAGCACTGTGAACGGATGCAGACTGCAGAGGAGAAATATCCTGTCGATCCTGAAAGTATCTGACTGCTCTATGAGTTCCTGCTACCCTCTGTCCCAGGAGACGGTGCCACAGTCCTACAGTCTATCAAAGCGGAGACAGCTCTTTAAAAAGTAAATGAATAAAGGATGATAAAAACTATGAGATCTCAAGGGGCGCCTGGGGGGCTCAGTCGGTTGAGCATACGACTCTTGATTTCAGCTCAGCTCATGATCCCAGGGTTGTGGGATTGAGCCTCAATCGGGCTCCATGCTGAGCATGGAACCTGCTCAAGATTCTCTCTCTCCCTCTGCCCCTCCCTGGCTTATGTTCTGTCTCTCTCTTTCTAAAAAAACAAAAAAACCCTATGAGATCTCTCCCTTCCATGCTTGCCTCCCGCTCCCTCCCCCCCACTATCTCGTGTGTACACACACACACACACGCGCGCGCGCACATGTATTCTATAGTGTAGTATAGTTTGCAGCCTGAACTAACCACCAAAAGAGCATTTAGTTAGTGCCTTGTATGTACTAATAAGCACTAACCAGGTGCCACGTTTTCAGAAACGACAGGAACGCCGTTGGCGCCAAACGACAGAGTCTAACAAGAGAGACCAACATAAAACATCCACGAGAGCTTCCAGGATGTGACGGACTGAGGCGTGCAGGCCGTCTGTGGAGAGACAAACGGAAGTGGCTGACAGATGCAAGTGCGGCCGAGACGGCAGCGTGGTTCCCGAGTTCCAGTCGGGGAGAGCGGCGGAAGGCCCCGGAGGCCGACTGCCGGCACACTCGGAGGAGAGGAGACTGCGCTGGCCACGACACCATCTGCGGGGGACTGCGACTGGACCGCAGCTGATCACCTAAAAACACGCCGCCGACTGTCCTAACAGCGTCCGCCTTTAACACAGAAGAGTCCAGAAAAGCGTGGAAACCATTAAAATATGCAGAAAATGGAGAGAAGCACAGATAACTATAGCTAATCTGCAGAGAGCCAGTCCTAAGATCACGCAGAAGACTGCCTGAGACGTGTTCAAAGCAGAGGGAGAAGGTTAGTTCCCACGGAGCAGGGGCCCCTGATCCTTCACCTGAGTAGCTGACCACAGGTCACGTGCCTTACAAAGGAATCTAAAACCCTGACAGCCCGTGCCGTCTCGTCCACCTGTCTCCTGACGTGGGTGTCGTGCCGGCTGCAGACGGAATGCAGGCTCCACACGTTAGGAGCCTCCCACACAGGGCGGAAGCCCCTGTTGCAGGCACCTGTACAAGGTTCCATCCCCGAAGGACGACGGCCGCGAAAGACCTGGTCTTGGTGTCCCCTTGGGTATTCCCACAAAATGACCCTCCCTCTGCCAGAACCCCTGACGCCCCACGTGACTGTGGTCTGGTTGAGCTGTCTCCCCTCCCCACCAGCCTTGGCGTTTCCGGGAGACAGATGCCCTGCCCACTCATCTTGCATTTCCCTAAGACTTCGCGTACTGCCTGTCACCTGCCGCCTGACCTGTAACTGTCTGCTGAACGTATAAATGGAATCAGAGTCTAACCAAAGGCGGCCTTTCGAAGCTTCAGGAGTTTGTGTTCAGCAAGTGGCCGGCGATAAGCAGCTAATGGAGCCGATCCCAACTGTCAGCGCCAGGCTTTCTTCTGCGACCACGCTGACACCATTTTCTAAACGGCTCTCCTTTGAAACAGATGAAAGACCACAAGGCTGGAGGGTGTGGACTAGGAAGTAACGCAGAACAGCAAAATCGCTTTAAACAAAGAATGTTGATTTGAGAAAAGGTCCCCCCAGCCCCCTCCGCTACCACGGAAAGGTTTTCATTCTGAACATGGGCGACAAACCCACCATGCAAACTGTGAGTCAGAAGAATGAGGACTTCCCAGGTGCTGCGGAGTCTCTCAGGAAGAACATACTGGGACAGGAGGCTCTGCAGTGAGACAGATGTGGGTTCGAATCCAGTTCCACACTCGACCAGCTGCAACACTGGCAAACTCCCTGTCTCTGGGTAAGCTTCATGTGGTCTGTCTATAACGAAGCGATGCCCTCTCTGCCGGAGAGTGTTAAATGAGAGGGCCCTTGAAGAAGGAAGGGCCCAGAAAGGGCTGAGGGAGCACGAGGCGGGCTGAGCCCCACCTCTTCCGGAGAGCAGAAGGGCAGACTTACCAGGGTTTCTCACACCCCACTCCCACAGGCTTGGGAGAAAAGAGATCCCGACAAATACGTACTGGCTGACATTGCCAAATGCAAATGGGTGATTTCAATATGAAGGGTCCTCTAGATTCTCCTTCAGGAAGACATCACGTTAAAACTGCCCTTTGTGGTGTTTGGTTTTGTTTGTTTTTTCTTTGTGTGTGTGTGTGTGTGTGTGTGTGTGTGTGCATGTGGTTCACTTGTTTTTTTTAATGTTTATTTTTGAGAGAGAGAGAGAGAGAGAGAGAGAGAATGCATGCACACACCCACACACAAGTCAGGGAGGGGTAGAGAGAGAGAAAGAAAGACACAGAATCCGAAGCAGGCTCCAGGCTCTGAGCTGTCAGCATAGAGCCCTATGCGGGGCTCAAACTCACAAACTGTGAGATCATGACCTGAGCTGAAATCGGACGCTTAACCAACTGAGCCACCCAGGCGCCCCTGCGATTCAACTTCTAATAATAATAGTAAAGACAGCTAGCAGTACGCAGCATGTGTTATGTCTCAGGCTCTTTTCTATGCATTTTACTTGTTTAATTCTCCAAAATAACCTATGAGGTAGGAACTATTTTTCATCCCCATTTAGCGGATGAGAAAACTAAGGCCTAGAAAGATTGATGAACTGGCCAAAGGTTACACACACCTATGGCCAAGACACCTCGGGCTCTGCTCTCCCAAAGTAACTGATTCTAACAACCTTTGCCACGGGTTTTTTTTTTTTTCTTCTGATCTAACTTAAATCCTTCATACTGAGTCTTAGGCTTACTTTCTTCCCCAGGTTAAATGTATCACCACTGTTTGCTCCCATTCAGAAAAAAAAAAAAAGTACAACAGACAGAATGAAAACTGGAAAGCTATAGATGAGTTTGGACTTCAGGGGAAAGTAGGAATATATATGGAGCTGAACTCAACTGGCATTAATATTTAAAAACATTTTTAAAAATCTCTTCAAAACACTTCCTTTCCTCCTTTACTCGCTCCATCTGCAAAAGTTAATTTCAACTGGCACAATTTGTCCTAAGTTTTGAAACAGAGTCCAGGGTGGTTTGTAGTTTATGATAACACTGGCATCTGAAATTAAACCCGGCAGGTAAAAAAAAAAAAAATTCCTTCCTGGATTTGACTATTAAATAACACCTCTGTGCACTAAAAATACATTTTAAAGAAAAATCTCAATTTATATCAGGAGTTACTCCAGGAAGTCAATATAGTGAATCAACACAAGAAAGAAGGAAGGGCTGGAAATTACCGCCCACACACGTGCAAATGTTGATGGATTAACTGGGGAAACCAGTCAGAAACCTGTTCTTGCCTGGTCGGAGGGAGACAGACTCCTGGGCTGCCTCAAAACCCATCACCCCATTTCTTGGCCAAGCTGGTCAATTTCTCCTCCTAAACATCTACTACTCCATCTGTCTTCTCCCATCTGTCTTAGCCAATGAAATTCACATTTATACAGAACACTGTATGAGCCAGAAAAATTATCGTGATCTATTAAAGCCACAGCAGCATTCACAGCTGAACATAAAATGTGATTACAAGTATCTTTCAATCCAACGTAACACGTATAAATACCTACATAACTATACATATGAAAAGCATAAAAGTTAAAGGTTATCCCTGGGTATAGGATATGGATAATTTCAGTATATATCTGAATATAGATTTCTCCCAAAAATTTTTTTTAATTTTTTTTTAACGTTTATTTATTTTTGAGACATAGAGACAGAGCATGAGCAAAGGAAGGGCAGAGAGAGAGGGAGACACAGAATCCGAAGCAGGCTCCAGGCTCTGAGCCGTCAGCACAGAGCCCGACTGCGGGGCTCGATACTCACAGACGCAAGATCATGACCTGAGCTGAAGTCGGCACTCAACCGACTGAGCCACCCAGGCGCCCCCCAAAAATTTTTGACAAAGAATATGTGTTGCTTTTATAACTTAAAAATATTTTAAAACTTGAATCACCACGTCTTCTTGTTATATTGCATGTGATTCAAAATACCTCAGGGCAGACAGTGAAGAATACACGGGTTAGCTTTACTTTACATATGAGGTGCAGTACGTTAAGATCTGTAGGATCCTACTTAGGAATACATCCTCCGGGGGTGGCTGGCTACCATTTGAAAGACTCTAGTCAAAAGCCCACATTCCAAAGGCTGAGCTGAGCTGATATACACCAGACAGTTGTCTCCTTCCCCTTCCCCCCCCTTTTTTTTTTTTAAGTAGGCTCCAGGCCCAACTTGGGGCTTGATCTAACAACCCCGAGATCGAGAGTCCCATGCTCTACTGACTGAGCCAGCCAGGCATCCCTATAGGTTCTCTTTTAATTAGCATCATTAGAAACCAATTTTCATGGGTGTTCCGAATGTGCGAATAGTCTAGAAATTCTGCACATGAAGAGTGAATAAAAATCTCAGTAACTTCCAAAGGAAACAAACAAATAAAGAAACAATAGTCTAAGGAACCCAAAGACTGAAACCCTTCAGAATCTCTTAGGAGCCTGATCCTACAGGTGTGTAACAGATTTGTTATATGTTACATTGTATGTTATTACATGTTATATGTTATTTGTTACAGTCACCGATTGTAACTATAAGACTGAGTGAATCCTGTCAGTCCCATATTGTCGTCCCAGTCCCAAGTGAACCTTTCTTGCAAAAGAGTGTCCCAGGTCCTAAGAGGGCACAGGGCTAGCCCTCGCTGAGCTTATAATACAGGTCCTACAGCAGACAGAGCCTCCACAGATGTTGCGTTGTTGTATCATTATTTGTACTATTGCTAGTGTTATATCCCCGCCTCACGCCTCTGCCCACGCCTCTCACACACAGCCCGACTCTCCTCCCAGGTCTTCCCTCCTCTGCGGGACCTCAGGAGGCATTCAAGTTCCTTGCTGCTTCAGTGAAACATCGCTGGCAAGTCCAGACGTGAGATGTTCCCTCCCTTTGTTCTAAACTCCAAAGGCCATCAGGAGCACATTCCAGATCACTCGTTGTCTTCTTTTTTTTTTTTTTTTTAATTTTTGTTTTATTTTTAAAATATAATTTATTATCAAGTTAGCTAACATACGGTGTATACAGTGTGCTCTTGGTTTCAGGAGTAGATTCCCATGATTCATTGCTTACATACAACACCCGGTGCTCGTCCCAACAAGTGCCCTCCTCCATGCCCATCACCCACTGTCATTGCCTTCTAATCGCCTCCTGTCTATAATCTCTCTTCATCAGACTAAAACCGCTTAAGGGCAAAGGATCCTGACCCTCTAGTGTCTGTTTTAAGCCTCTGCTAAAGACCAGCAGCTAAAACATCGGTTTACACTTAGCCACCTCCATCCAAAGCGTGGTCCCGAAACCAGCAGCAACAGCAGCAGTGGGGGCTCATATCTTGTGAGAAAAGCAGACTCCCAGGCCCCACCCCAGCTCCGTGGATCAGAATCTGCATTGTAACAAGGGCCCAGGTGATGGAGTGTACATCACTGTTTGAGAGGCCTGTACTCCCAAAGCACTGAGTCAACAACCAGTTATTGACAAATAAAGCTGGCCTCCCTGCACTCCTGCGTGACTCCCTCCCTCACCTTACCCCTGCAGGGACTGGCCAGTGCACGACGGAGAACCGTCCCATCCTGGACTTTGTTGATTTCGTATTTATTACAACAGTTCTCTGACAGATGGAAAGAGAGCTTCTAGAAGGAAAAGTGTCTTTTTCCAATTGAACAGAAGCATCTTACGGACTAGAGGCTGCTCTGATGACCCCTCTTGACCTCTCATCAAAAACACTTCCTCCATATTGGAATGACTGAATGGCACCAGCGCCACCCACAGAGGCAGCGTTAACCCGTCTTGCAGAGGCCAAGAGAGGCTAAGGACACTGATTTAGTTGTTGGAAACCCTGGGACTCAAATTCTGGTGCTTCCTGAAAAACAAACAAACAAACAAACAAAGAAACCAAAAGACAAACAAAACAAAACAAAAACCCCAGAAAATCAGTTCTATGCTACAGGACACACAGCTGATGCCTCAAGGGCGGGCACTTTGTCTATTTTGGACACTGCTGTTCTCTTTGTTGCTAGCACAGTATCTAGCATATAAGTGGAGATCGATAAATATTTATTGAATAGATCAATGACTAAGTATCTCAGTCACAGCCGGCAGACTCCCTGGATATTCACGACCATACAAACTACCCCGGGGACACAAGAGCCAGCCCACGCCTTCCTCCCAAGCCCAGTGGAATCCTGTGGAACTTCCACGATGCGATCAGCAAACTCCTCTTTATCCTCAGCTCCGCCTGGCTTCATTCCAGCTCTGTCTTGTGTGAAAGGACAGCTGTCCCCCGATCGCTGCCTTCCCCAAAGGAGAACCCTTTCCCCTACTCTCTCAAGCAAGTAAGCCAAGGCTAGGAGGCAGACCTCTGTCCTCCGGGCTCCTGGCTGTCTACCAACGCTTCCTGGCCCTCCCTCTCCTGAAGCCCCTGTTCCTCTGTGGCTCGGCGTCGTTCTCTCTGTCCTCGTCACTGTCATCTGGCAGCTTCTGGTTACTCGTCTCGTTGTCTGAAGACCTCAGCGTCCACCACACGTCCTTCCGCCTCTCCACCTCAACTCCATGATGGGAACGGTCAGTTCACAACACCCGCCATTTCACGCGGGCCAAATTTACATTCTAGCACTCGGTGTCACCAAAACCAGCACAGCCTCCAAAATCTCTAATGTCAACGTCCACCCCCGTCCAGCCTCCTGCTAGTCTTCCCAGGCTGCCATTACCCAAACTCTTCTCTGTCGTCACGAACCCCAGTCCACCGGCTTTCTTCATTACTGTCCAACAAGGTCTGGGTTTTCTTTCTGTTCTCGCTCATTCAGCTTAGATGCCATGGTTCATTATTATAGCCTCCCTCTGCAAGCGTGCGTGCCTCCCTTAACCCCCCTTCTTTCCGATTACACCAGCCTGGAAAAGTCCAGTCATGCGGATGAAGGCGACCATACTTGCTTACCACACTTTACCTGGGGAGCCAAATGCTGGCGCAGGAAACCGCGCTATCGGGCAGGCAGATCTGTTCCATTCCATCATGTCTGATTTCAAACGGGCAGGCAGCTGCTAAGAGGTGCTATTACCTTTCTCCGGTAAACTCACTGTGCTATTATCTGAGATATTTATTTCATACATTCCTTTGCTCCTCCAGCCTCCTCTTTTCCGAATGGCAAATTCCAGGAACGCCCCAGGGTGCAGTGTGGGACCCTTCTTGTTTTCTCTCCCCAGGTGACAGCCCCCCTTCCAACATCCCGGGAGGCGGTCTCCGGGCTGAGGCCGCCCGCATTTCTATCTCCAGCTCTGGCCTCTCCTCTGACCTCCAGACTCACAGGTACGATGATTTTCCCCTACCACATGTGCCTCGGACCTCAGTCCCGATCTCCCCCTCCTCCACCCCCTCTCCTCCGGAGCTTTCCACTGCGTTAACGAAAACCATCACCTACATCACGGCTCAAGCCAGATACCTGGGAGCTGTTCTCAATTCCTCACTCACTCCTCGTATCTGGTCAAATCTGGCCATCCTCAAATCCTACCACTTTTACCTCTGAAACGTGTATTCTGTCCAATGATACACCCACTTCTTTCCAGCTTTACCGCCACTATATAAATCCGAGGCGCCATTATCTCACGCATGTGCCCAGCGTGATAGCCTCCTAACTCAGATCACACCGGAAGTTCTCCAACGTCTCCCCACAGCTCTTAAAATAAATCCCAAACTTTTGGTCACGTCTGTAAGGATCTCATGGCTTGACCTCTTAACTGTCTCTCAGTCCTCATCCCTGGCCACTAGCCCTTTAATTCCGCTTGCCTCCAACCACACTGGCCCTCTCACTTCCGGAGCGCACCTCAGGGCCGTTGCAAGCGTCTTCCCTCAGTCTGGAATGCTTCTCACTCTGTTTTTTGCTGGGCTAAGTCCTTGTGATTCTTGAGTGCTGTCACCCAGAGGGGTCTTCTCAGAGGGCCCCGGGCCTCAGTGCCCCTCCCTCGCTCCATCCGTCCTGCTCTCTGCTTACCTCCCTCTCTGTACTCATTCTGCTTTGGAAGGACACAATTATCCGATGGATTCCTCCCGTAATGGCTGCCTCGGTCACTAGGTTTCAGTCTCCACTTGGGCAAAAAGCAGGATGGCTTTACATTCAGTGCACACCTAGGCACACAGCAGGCATTCCTTAAGTGTATGAACGAGCAAGTGAATGAGCATGCCGGATGGCCGTGGCCATCAGGTAGGCCCCTTGCAGCCCTCCTTAAACAGAAGCTTGCTATCTTGCTGTTGACTCTACATCTGGAAGGGGAGACACGGAAGCCACACGGCACCTCGAGTAGGTCCCTGCAGAGACCATTGGGTCCATTTGAGGTCACCTGCAAAGTCCACTGTGGTAACTCTCTTTCCTTTCTCTGCTCCACGAAGAGGAACACGCGACGGGGTATGGCCTCTGCCCCCGAGTCCAGGCATCCCTCCCAGAGGCCCACCCTACGGACGCTTCCTCTCTCCCTCTCTCCCCTGCACGTCAGAGCCCGAGGAGCATCTCCAGGAGGGAGATGCCTCGGGCCTGTCAAACTGGCACTCCCAATTCCGTTTTTCATTTGGAGAATGGCATTTGGCCTCAGAGGCACTGTTGAAAAATTAATCATGTGAACTAGAGGAGGAAAAGCCACACGCAATACACTTCGGAACAAACATTGAAACTTGGGAGTTCACCGTGTTTTAAAGGACTCGAAGGGTCCGCTGTCACCAACTCTGTCCAGCTTGATCCCGCTGTGAAGTCGAATTCTCTTGCTGCAGGGAAACACGTCCGTTTGCTCTCAAAACCACGATGATGTCCTAGATCAAGGGCAGGGGGCCTCACCGGGGTCTCTGATCCGGTCTTCGACCACCCACCTCCCACAACTTTGCAGTTGCGACATGCTGCCTGTAGCCTGAGAGTTCTGCCATCTTGTCTCCGCTACGTTCGCAGCAAGCTCCCAGGCACGGTCTGCATTTTATGTGGGCCTCACAGCATTTACAGAGGACGGGGAGTCAGGACTTGGGTTCAACTATCAGCTCTGCGTATTGGCTGTCCAGGGTCCTGACAAGTCATTCAATATCCCAGAGGCTCCCATCCTGTTTCCTGAAAGCCCATGGCAATACCAAGCACTAATGGCTATTGCAAGCATTGAG
Source organism: Paguma larvata (assembly GCA_030068075.1). Taxonomy (NCBI): domain Eukaryota; kingdom Metazoa; phylum Chordata; class Mammalia; order Carnivora; family Viverridae; genus Paguma; species Paguma larvata. The sequence goes on along the minus strand of CM057828.1, from coordinate 13,521,856 downwards.
GGAGATCAAAAGAATACCCAAAATACGATTCCGCGGCAACGTGAGATGCTACAGTAGTATTAACTACATTAAAATGAATCAGTTGGATTTCGGCCTGCTTGACCAATCAAATTCTAAGAACCTGCTGCGGCACCCACAAAGTTGTTAGAAGGGCGTCGTCATCCATTTGGGCTGCTTTGGAAAAATACCATAGACTGGGTGACTGAAGCAACAACCATTTATTTCTCACAGTTCTGGAGGGTAGGAAGTCCAAGACGAAGGCTCCGGCAGATTCGGCGTCTGGGGAGAGCCTGCTTCCTCGTTCACAGACAACCATCTTGCTCCTGTGTCTGCACACGCAGGAAACGCACGAGAGGCGCCAGTCCCATTCACAAGGGCTCCGCCCTCATAATCTAATCATCTCCCCACAGACCCAGCCTCCTAACACCACCGCACTGGCAGTTAGGATTCAACAAGCAGATCTCAGGGGGACACAAACATTCAGTCATAACTAAGGCGGGGAGGGAGCTAACACATACAGGTGTGCCCTCGCCCTGCCTCGAGGCGGTGTATACTGTAAAGGGAGCGGTATTCAGAAGGAAAAAAAAAAACCATCCTAACATCTGCAGGGGAAAATATAAACTGTGCTGAACACATGATTCAATAAGCGGCTGCTCTTTTAAAGGGGCCATTTCTGTTCTTTAAAATTAAAGGCACTGCTCGGTGAAGCCAATTATATCTCAAAACTTAGTGCCAGGAAATGATTCTCTTTTGAACCAAACCAATATGCTTCCTTGGACAAGAAAATAGCTACTCTTACAAAACTCATCCTGTTTTCCATAGCCGCTTTTAAAAAGGTAAAAAGAAATAAGCGAAGTTAATTTTAATAATACATTTCACTTAAGCTAGCATGTCTAAAACAGTAGCATTTCAACATGCCACCAATATGAAACATTACTGAGTATTTTACACTCTTTTTTCTCATGCGAAGTCTTCAAACTCCAGAGCTCACCTAACAGGAACAGCACTGTTCAATTTGAACTAGCCACATTTCAAGTGCCCCAGAGCCACAGTGCTGGACAGCACAGGAACGTGTCTTCTAAGCCTTCGTGTCATCCTGTTTCAGGAGACGAGTGTGGCCGCAGCCCTGAGACAGAGCTGGAGCAGAGACCCCAGGAGGCTCTGCAGGAACATGGGCTGGAGAGATGGCAGCGTGAGTGGGTGGCGGTGGAGCCAGAGGAAACTGGAGTTCACCAGATCAGTCTTTACAACCAAGCTGTGCGACTCCACTCTCCAGATAAGGACACCAAGACTCAAAAGGTTAAGTGACTCTGATCACATGGCGGGGTGGGGGGGACAGCGGGCAGCCTGGGATTAACCCCAAGACCTCTGACTTCAAATCCAATGTGTTTTCCTCAGCATGGTATTAAATGCCTCCATGACCTGCAGCCCACCCATGTCACACCTCCCAGTACGGACCTAGCACCTGGATGAAGGAACCTGTGTCCCTCACATGCCCCGCCTTTCTGCCTGCCTTGACTTCCTCCTACTGGTCTACCTCCTGCTTAACTGCATGGTGAGCCTGTAAGACATTGGTTCTCAACTGGGAGTAATGTCACCCCCAGCCTGGGGACATCTCCAGGCGATGCCTGGAGACTTTTTTGATCGTCAAAACTGGAGAGAACGGGATGCTACTAGCACCTAGTGGCCCCGGAAGTACCGCACGTCCACTGTGGTCACCTTCCTCCAAAGTCACCGCCTCCCTTGGCCTGGGGACATGGAGTACACTCGCCGGCCTCCCAGGCATTCCTTAATTTCCACCCCTTCTACCGCCGCATCGCACAACCCGGCCTCTGCTTTTTAAGAGCAGGAACTCGAGTTTCATCGAGATGCTTATCGGCGGGCAGCGAGACTATCACTTCTTACACGGAGTTCTCTCCGGGGTGACACAGGTAGAGAGGCAAAAGGGAGAAGAAAGTCGAGAAGCAATCAAAAATTTCCACTTACAATATTAACCTCTTTCAACAATGCATTGCCAAACAGATCTTTGATGCAAATTGATCTTTCCTGAGGATACGCGCTTTTCCTGGGGTCAGACTAGAGCTCCGGGAAGGCTGATTTTTATGTTTTTCTTCTGAATGTTAAATCAGCGCTTAATCATATCCACGAGGCTACCCACTGGAGTGTTTTGGTCTTCATTCTTTTGATTTTCACTCGGGGAAAGGGATGATTTAAGCAGGCATCGCCTCCCATTTCCATTCTGCTTAAGCAAACACTCATAAGCATTTAACAAGGGTGGAGACTGCAAGTCTCCAGTCTTCCCAACTGCTGGAGGGTGAGGCATCTAACTTGCAGAATCTATTTTTCCTCTGGGTTTCAAGGCCTATGGAGATTTTATGTAAATATCTCTTGGGGCCAGTGATAAGAAGGTAGCTATTTCTTTACCTTCTCCTGACTCCTCCACATTCATCCTCATTCCACTCTGCACGTGTTTTCCAGGCACACACTCTATTCCAGGCACAGGGCTTGGAGCTGAGGATAAGAGAAGGGTACGTACGACAGGGTTCCTGCCCTTGAGCAGACTTGTAAGAGTGTAGGCACCAGACAGACACAGACACCACGAATAGGAACGCAAGACGGGACTAGGGAAACGGCTCTCAGGGGAAAACATCCGGGCCGAGCCATGGCACAATTCGAAAGGCTGCCAAGGAAAGAAAAGTCATCCCTGGCAGAGGAAGCCCCTCAGGAAAGATCAAGGGCATGTCTGGGACCAGGGGACGGCAGCTAACCACTCCTTCCAGAGTCCGGTAAGGAGGATGATGGGTGGAGAGAAATGAGCCCGGATGGCCTTGAATGATAAACGAAGAACTTAGACCTCATTCTACAGCCCCTCGGGAGCTGCTGACGACTCCTGGGCAGGAATTACAGCATCTGTGGTCAAGAAAACCAACAACTCTATGAGCACTGTGAATTCTGGGTTGGGCGAAGAAGAAAGCGCATCCCAGAGGCCAACTTAAAGCCTTCTGGTGGCAGGCCCAGACAACCCAAGAGCCATGTCCTTGTTCAGGGGACATTTCTGTTAACACGATACCGATTTGGTACATATGTGGGCGCGATGGACTGAAGGTCTGTGTTTCCCCCCAAATACACATGTTGAAATCCTAATCCCCAATACGATGGTATTAGGAGGTAGAGCCTTTGGAAGGTAATTACATCACAAGGGTGCAGCCCATGGATGGGATTAGTGTCTTTATTAAAGGGACTCTTTTCATCATGTGAGGACGCAAGAAGTCAACCTGGAAAGGTATTCCCCCCAGAACCTGATCATGCCAACAGCCTGACCACAGTTACTGTGACACATAAATTTCTGGTGTTTATAAGACAGCCGTTCAGTCTGTGGTACTGTGTTCTGGAAGGCCTCGTGGACTAACATAGTGAGGCAGCCCTATGCTGAAGGATGGGACCCCCGGATGCCCGGGATCAGTCATGGTTGGTCTCAGTGTGCTGGAGCAGTACTGTTCTCCTTTGCCAGGGATCAGTGCGGGGATGGCCTGTGACCCACCCACTCCTGGTCTTACACTGCTATAAAAAGTCACAGTGTTACCAAAGCCACAGGAGGGAAAGTGAAGACAATTTCTCTTTTGGACGGAAACATTATTTGCTTAGATCACAAAGACTCTATGCCTTTCAAATTCCAGATATTTGAACTATACTGTGTGATGGCTTCCAAGTGTGACATTTTGACCCTGTTCCAATGTTCCCCTGACTTGGGCCACATAAACATCTTGTGACTAAAGAAGAATGATGCTTTTCTTTTTACTGAGGTAGAACTCATACAAAAAAATTAACCATTTTAACAACACAGAATTCAGTGGCACTTACTGCATTCATAGGGTTGTGCAACCACTGTCTTGATCTAATTCCAAAAATTTTTCATCACTCCAAAAGATAATCTCTTACCATTATGCAGCACTCCCCATTTCCCTTCCCCTGGCCCCTAACAACCGCCAATTTGCTTTCTGTCTCTACGGATTCGCCAATTCTGGATATTTCATACAAGTGGAACCATACAACATTCAGCCTTTTGCATCTGGCTTCTTTCATCTAGCACAATGTTCTTGTGGTCCAACCCTGTGTTTAGCATGTATCAGCGTGTCATTCTTTTTCAGGGCTGGAGAACATTCCACTGCATGGATAGACCACATCTGTTGATCCATTCATCAGTTGATGTGCATTTGGGATGTTTCCACTTTTTGGGAATTCTGAATTGTGCCACTATAGATGCTTGTGTATACTACTTCTTTGAGAAGAATGGCTTTTCTTAAGGTTATCTAAATCCCTTTGCGCTCTGCACACAGGAAGTCTGTTATTATTAATGACTTTAAATTTCTAGGACCTCGCACTTGGGGAGCTCGAGGAGTAGCGGCTATTTAGCAACTACTGTGCAGCTGGGTCTATGCTGGGCGCTTGGCATTTTCATCTCATTCAACCCTCGCGACTCCTAACATTTGTGTCTCATTGGTCCACTGTGGGGAAGAGAACACCGTGGCTCAGTGGGTCAAATGCCACACATGTTACACATGTAGTATGAGGTAGAACCAGGATGAGACACGGTGGGGAAGTGCCCAGCATGTTATCCGGCACAGAGCAGCTAAACAATGAATATCAGTAAATGAAAATGAATGAATGAATGAACGAATGAACGAATGAATTTCCAATTAATTCACCAACCACCTAATGGCAGTTTGATAATTAAAAAACAAAGGAACTTGGGAGGAGGATAAAAAGGAAGGAACAGTTGATTATTTATTCTCATAACTAGTTATACTTTTATGGTATGAAATGCTTGGTGGGTGGCTGTATTCACTCCCTAGGACTGCTGAAACGAAGTTCCATAAATTGGGTAGCTTGGCAGAAATGTATCATCTCATAATTCTGAAGGCTCCATGGAAATCCAAGATGGCAGCATGAGCCCCCCCCCCACCCCCAGAAGCTAAGGGAGGACCTGACCCAGGCTTATCTCTGAGCTACTGGTGGCCCCTGGGCTTATGGCAGCACAACCCCAGGATTCAAGGGACATTCTTCCTGTGTGTGTATCTTGGTCTAATTTTCCCCATTTATAAGGACAACAGTCCTAATCAAGTCACACTTGATCCAGTATGACCTCATTCTACCCAACTACATCTGCAATGACCCTATTTCCAAAAAGGGACATATTCTGAGGTACTAGAGATTAAGACATCAAGATTATGAATTGTGCAGAGATGTAATTCAGTCACTAACGGTTACCTTCATCATCATGCAAAAGTCAAGGAAAGAAACCACCATGAAGGCAGAGAGTCATGGAGAGGCACTTCAGTCCTATGGGATCAGGGGTAACCTGTCACAGAGCAGCAGGACTGACTCGAGGCCACTGGAGACGGACAGGCAGGCCTGGACCTACCACAGGTCACAGCATTCTAAATGATATGAAAGAAAGAGCATGAATCCAAGCTTCGGGAAATCTAGTCCTGCTCAACCAGCAATTTACGCTGTGACTCAACTGGACACTCGTCTTCTCTGGGCCTCAGCATCCGAAGATAATAAATGCAGGTTCCATAACTGATCTCTAACACCCAAAAGACACCTGGTTGTCAGTTCCGAAGCCCATCGGGAGATACAAACCCTGCCTCTGCAAGGGTGCAGAACTATTCACAGCTTCTTGCAATCTCTCAGTGCCCTAGCTCTATGTAAGAACTTTTCAGCTAATGGTCCTGCTACCTTTAAAGTTAGAGATTAAGTCAGGGCATCCAGACGTCTATAAAAAAAAAAAATCAAATTATTCTGATGTAGCTCACTCACACATCAGACAGATGCGGCAGAGAAAGTAAGCAGGCTAGTTAATAAATGCTAGTTCATTAGTTGTGCGGCTGTCAGGAGAACCTAATCGCTGTGATAACACACAAAGCTGTCCCCGTCTTAGGAGTCAGGCTAAATGCTTTCCATTTTTATCACCCAATTCATAACCGTGCTGTCTGGCTTCAAGAATCAATAGCCTGGTGGTTTTGGTATCCACTAAATTCGTCTTAGTTTGGACGTTTTTCATTTCCCACGTCACTTGAAGAGAGCGGGATAAGGTAAATTGCTCCTCTCATGGTATTTGTTTTTCCAAATCTATAATTTCACACTGACATGTTCCACACACCAGTGAAGGCAGAGGGGGAAAAGGAAGCCGCTCTCAGAAGCTCCATCTCAAGATCAAGGAAGCTCCCAAGTGGGATCACGTGGGACGACCAATTTAAGAAGTTTCACATGGGCCAGGGTCAACTGGTCTACCACGGGTGATTCCCATGGTTCACTTCTCAAAGAACTGTCATCTAACACTAAGTCCCAAATTCTATGCTGATTTACATGAATGATCTCATCAGTCCTCCCAAGACAGCTGCCTCCAAAAATGCCACTGTTTTATACGCGCGCGCGCACACACACACACACACATCATATATTTACGTATTTTGACACTCACATAGCACGCTGAATTTGAAACTAAAAGAGGAAAGCAGTGCCAGCATGGTAGACAGCAGAAAGCAGAAGAAACTTAAAGAACAAGCACGTATTTAAAGCCAATCAATATAAACATGCACAGACTCAAAATCACTGAGTCGAAGCCTGAATGAGAAGCTGGAGAGGGAGCAGTTCTCAAATTGAATACCAGTCATCTAAATGTGGCAACTGAGGCTCAGACAAGGAAGTGACACGCCAAAGTTATCCAGAAACCAAAGGGCAGAGTTCAGTCTGCAACCCACGTCCTTGCTTTCTTGTCCTGCTGCTTCTGTTTTCTCTTCTTCATTGTCTTCAAATCAACACAGAGTTTTAAAAACGTTTAAAGGACCCAGGGGCGCCTGGATCAGTTAAGCATCCGACTCTTGATTTCAACTCGGGTCATGATTTCGGGGTTGTGAGATGGAGTTCCGCATCAGGCTCCACACTGGGTGCACCCTCTCTCTCTCTCTCTCTCTCTCTCTCTCTCTCTCTCTATCTCTCTCTCAAAAAAAATGTTTAAAGGACCAAAATATGGAAGATTCATGATTTGTAAGCATGCAAGATGGGAGAGAGAGATACTCTTCAAGAATCTCCCAGTCTGAATCAAGAGAAACAGAGACTGTCTATCTGGGGCTCATGGAAGAGGGGAAGGGGGTGACTGGTAATGAGTACGTGGTTTCTTTGGGGTTTAATGAAAGTGTTCTGGGATTAAAACATAGTGACAGTAACACAATCTTGTGAATACACTAAAACCACTGAGCAGTATACTCACTAATGGTAAAACTTACAGTATACAAATTACAACTCAATTTAAAAAATACTCAATGACATCAGAACGGTCATGGCTGAACAACACAGACCAGCCTCTACCAAAATAAAGAGTCAAGCTGTGAAAAAAAAAAAAAAACAAAAACAAGATTCTACCAGTCACCTTTATTTATCCTGAGCAATTTCCAGACATAAGCATGTCAGGTAACACACAACAGTTCCTTGTCTCCAAATTACAGATAAAAAACGAACTCTCCTAAAAGTCAAGAGATTTCCTCAAGATCACAGCAGGGGATCAAAGAACTGTCTTCTCTATCTCCTATCACAGAGTTTAGCAAAATCGATTTTAATGAGTTGGTCTGGCTCTTTCTCATCAAAGAACGAGCCCCTCTAAGCAGGGACTATGATTTTTCAGGAAAAGAACAAGTCTGAAAGAACAGTTTGAGATTTACAAGAAGGCGCACCGGAGCCAGGATAGAAAACAAAGAAGGTTGAGAAGGGAGTTTCGGGGCGCCTGGGTGGCTCAGCAGGTGAAGCGCCCAACTCTTGATTTGGGCTCAGGTCACGATCTCAATGGTCGTGAGTTCGAGCCCCGAGTTGGGCTCTGCACGGTCAGTGCAGAGCCTACTTGTGATTCTCTCTCTCTCCCTCTCTCTCTGCCCCTACCTGCTCGCTCGCTCTCTCTCTCTCAAAATAAATAAATAAACTGGAAAAAAAAGTGAGTTTCCATGAAAGGAAGAAGAGGTGTCTACGGTAAAGGTACTCCAGGCAGAGGGTTTTGTTTGCCTGTTAATCCAATCAAATATCCACGAAGCCTACTGGTGTGTGAGAAAGTGCTTACAGTCTAGCTGGAGACAGGGGCATGGTCCCACAGCAAGACGGCAGCAACCTTAGTGCCACGGCCTGATTCTGACAATTTGTGGTGAGAAGCGGCTCTAAATCTCTGGGGGCTACTGATCACCAGGCTCTGCAGGAAGTCCTGGGCAAGAAAGGGTGGTGGAGGGGGGGTTAGAGCCTCTTCCATCCGTGGATGATAAAGAGGACCTGTGTACTCAAAGGAGCTTCAAAGTTGCTAAAACCAATCAATACGGAACCGCTAAGACCATCTCTCACTTTCTTCTTCCTTTTTTCTCCTTTGTGTGTGACAACTCACGACGATCTCCAATCCCTCCTTCGGGGGCCACCTCTTTGGGGAAGCTGACCCAGACTCCCCCGAGCACCGCCCCCAATACTCTGTTTACTTAGAAAGAACCCTTTTTCTGTTTTAACAATTGCAACAGTACTAGCAGGAGCAGTGTTTTCTGTCATATTCCAAACAATATGTTTGAGCCGAGCACTGCATTTTGAGTGTATTGCAGGCAGTGTCTCACTGTAATCCAACCCCACAAATGAGGTAACACTATCCCCATTTTAGAGAGAAGGAAACCAAGCAATGTGCCCCATGTCACACAGCCAGTAAGTAACCGAGCAAGAATGTCAACTCAGGAATCCGCCTCCAGCAGGCTTTCCGCTACACCTCCGGATTAGAGGCTGGACCTGTGGGAGTTACCTGACGAATTTCTGAATTTTTGTCTAAATTTGAAGGAATAAAAATTAAAGGTAGGGGCGCCTGGTGGCTAAGTCAGTTAAGCGTCCAACTCATGATTTCAGCTCAGTTCACGATCTCACCGTTCGCCGGATTGAGCCCCACATCGGACTCCATGCTGATGGTGTGAAGCCTGCTTGGAATCCTCTCTCTCCTCTCGCTGTCCCTACTCACTCTCTCTCTCTCTCTCTCTCAAAATAAGTAAAGAAAACTTAAAAAAAAGTTAAAGGTAAAGATTTCTTATTTCCTAATTTGTTTCTTAAACTGCCTCAGAGTTGAGGCATTCTAATGCAAGTCTGAATAATATATTGAAACGTTATAACGAAGGTGGCATTCTGCTCTCAAAGAAGTCTGTCCCGCTTTCAGCAGACAGGTGCAGGTACTAATAAGCACAAACAAATCTTTATCTCATTTACATATGTATACTTATAAATGTGTACACATATACAATCATATGCACATATATGCATATATAGTTTATATTTAAACACAAAAATATGTATACTATATATAATATAGACACATGCAACACACATACGATTTACAATACACATATATACAGTACGTATACACACACACTACATGTATACATCATCTTACTTGACTTTACTATCCATTTTATGAAGTAGTAAACTGGGAAATAAGGGTGTTAAACAACTTGACGAACCCACTTGGTGAGTAACTGGTCAAACCATACGTCACACGCACACCTAGCACACTTTCTAATACACCATGCCAGGGGCACCTGGGTGGCTCAGTCGGCTGAGCGTCCAACTCTCAGTTTCGGCTCAGGTCACCTGTGATCTCACAGTTTCGTGAGTTCGAGCCCCGCATCGGGCTCTGTGATGACAGTGCAGAGCCTGCTTGGGATATTCTCTCTCTCTCTCTCTCTATCTGTCGCTCTCTCGCTCTCTCTGTCTCTGCCCCTCCCCCACTCACACAAGTCTCTGTCTCTCTCAAAATAAATAAACTTTAAAAAAAACATGTCGGGGCGCCTGGGTGGCTCAGTCGGTTAAGCGGCCGACTTTGGCTCAGGTCATGATCTCTCGGTCTGTGGGTTCGAGCCCGCGTCGGGCTCTGTGCTGACGGCTCGGAGCCTGGAGCCGGCTTCGGATTCTGTGTCTCCCTCTCTCTCTGCCCTCCTCCTGCTCACGTTCTGTCTCTATGTCTCAAAAATAAAATAAACATTAAAAAAAATTTTTAAAAACATGTCTAATACACCACCACACTGGTTAAATCTAGAACAGCTGCTGTGTGTGAGGTCCACCGTGCTGATGACTAACGCAATGGAACTAACAGACCTGAAGAAACCTAGGACTTCAATTTCTACAAACCTCTGAGAGAAGTTTCAACAGAAAACCCCCTAAAACCCACGCTCAGGAGTACAAGGCCAGGTGAGAGGGGGGTAAAAAAATACAAGTCCCAATTTGTTCTTGTTTACAAATACTCTTCAGTTGTGTGTCAAACAAAATGAGTTTGCCAGACGAGATCCCAATTTTCTAAGTTCATTAGTGGTGAACGAACACAAAGGGTCGCCCTGGTGATTTAATAATTTGGCCCTGAGTCTTGTCAAAGCCACTTAAAAGAGAGAGAGAGAGAGAAAAAAATCTCCAAGCTGTCAGGAGAGAAAGGAAACGCCATTTGATTCAATTTGGGCACTATTTCTGAGCAAACGCGTTGGGGATATTTACAGACATGCTGTATTAAGTCGCAGTGCCGGGGCAGGATGGCATCGAAACGCAAGAAGGGAGGGTGGCAGGGGGTGCTTCCGATGAGCCGCGCCGCCAACCGCGGGCACCGTTAAATTGCCCGCAGGCCGACGCTGACAGCCTCTATTCTGTTTTTAATCCTGTAGGTAGCAAAGACGCACCTTTAAATTAGAAAACTCAGAATCATTAGGGAATGAGGACTTTTTCAAGAACCCTGTCATCACGTGCGTAAGTAGGGCGCACTATTTGCAGGCCAGGGGGACTGGGAAGGGGGCTTTCCAAGTTCTAATCAGGCCCTTGTTAGGAGAAAAAAAATGGTCTTTTACTATTGCCTTCATTTGATAATGCAGGGGAACACCAAGGTTCTTATTCCAGCGTATTAATCAGAATAATAAAACATCCCCAATTCGTCTCTCTCTCCGAATTACCCCACCGTGAGCTCTGGGGGGCAGGAGGGGGGACTCAACATTGCTTCTCCATAGCCAGAGGGCATTTCTCTTTGAAGAATGAGTCCCATTCAGTCAGTTACCGCCCTTGGAATTCCATTTCATGTTTGAGCCTGATGGTGCCTGCCAGGGGAAGGAGGGCGGAGGCCTGATCTCTCCCCGCCCCCTCCAGAGGGAAGGACATTGGCCTTTGTAGCTCCCAGTTCCCACCTTCCTGGGGAACACCCTCCTTCCGTCCTAGCATTGACCAGCTTTACAGCCTACACTTACTTGCAACCGTTTTATTTTTTTAATATTTTTTAATGTTTATTTATTTTTGAGAGAGACAGACAGACAGAGTGTGAGCAGGGGAGAGGCAGAGAGAGAGGGAGACACAGAATCCGAAGCAGGCTCCGGGCTCCGAGTTGTCAGCACAGAGCCCAACACAGGACTCCAAATCAGGAACCACGAGATGATAACTTGAGCCGAAGTTGGACGCTTAACTGACTAGGCCACCCAGACGCCCCTGCGAGGTTATTTTATTAATGTCTCTCTAACCCTCTAGAGAACGCGCTCCATGCGCACAGGGCTTACTTCCAAGTAAGTAACGGGCCTTATTTTCAACTCATGGCTGATAAGAGTTCTTATCCAATTTTATTTTTTTTTAATTTTTTTAACATTTTCATTTCTTATTGAGAGAAAGAGAGAGACAGAGCATGAGCTTAGGAGGGACAGAGAGAGAGAGAGAGTCAGAGAATCTGAAGCAGGCTCCAGGCTCTGAGCCGTCAGCACAGAGCCTGACACGGGGCTCGAACTCACAGAGTGTGAGATCATGACCTGAGCCGAAGTCAGATGCTTAACTGACCGAGCCACCCAGGTGCCCCCAATTTTAAACAGGAACTAGTGAAGATCTTTGAAATTCTGATTTGTTGGTGAACCCAAACCTCTGGAAAAGCTCTGGAGAGACAAGTTTCAGGGACTAGGGGCACCAAGGAGGCTGGTGGCCCTAAGCCGAGACATGGCGTTGTTCATCCTTAGCAAGAAGGGAGGGCAGGTGGGAAGTTAAAAGGGCATTTTGTCTCTGTGATCTTCCTGAAAACAGGTCTTCACGATGAAGTCTCAATATTCTTCTGAAATGTCTTTTAATTTCTAGAATTTCGGACTTCTACCTTTTGACACCAGATACAAATAAGGTACATTCTGAAACCAAATAAAAGCAATATGACGACCAGCGTTTTGGAATGTCCTTCCTCCCAATTATTGGCTAACTCAGTTGCTGGTTCTCCCTCTGGACCTCGCTCAGTGGCCTCCGCGAAGGCTTCTTCAGCAGGCAGGGCTCAGCTCCCTTGGAGTGAGAAAATCAAGTATTTCATTCAGTTTTTGCAAATCCTCCTACTGTAGTTCAAAAGAGCTTAGTGAGAAAGTTACTTCCTCCTTTTTCAGCCCTCCCCATGATGTCAGTATATCCTGAAAGCCTTCCACTATTTGCCAAACAGGAGTGAGGACTCCCCTCAAAAAGAGCTTTGGGTTGGGACATCTGAGTTGCTCAATCACTTGAGCGGCCAACTTCAGCTCAGGTCATGATCTCGCAGTTCATGAGTTCGAGTCCCACACCGGGCTCTGTGCTGACGGCTCGGAGCCTGGAGCCTGCTTCGGATTCTGTGTCTCCTTCTCTCTGCCCCTCCTTTCCTTGGGTTCTCCCTCCCTCCCTCCGTCCCTCTTCTCTCTCTCTCTCTCAAAAATAAATAAACATTAAAAAAATTTTAAAAAAAGAGCTTTGGGTTGGCAGCAGCATCTAACACATCACGGGCTCCTTTGGTTACCTGCTTAGGGAGAGTGATATAAATTTCTCATTACCATAAAATATTTTCATTAATAATAAGGTCCTAAGAAGACAAAGACGATCACTAAATAGGAAGGCGGGAACGGCAGAGCTCACGACGCCCTGGCCAACTGTAAACTCCATGAGGGCAGGGGGCTCGGTGTCCATCTGGTTCTAGGTCACGTCCATGTCCTTGGCACCGGGAACACAGCAGCCACTTAAGAACTACTGAGGAGAGAAACCACAACTCAGGAGCTTTCAGCTAGATGCTGTAAGAACACAGCAGGGATTTAAACCACGTCTCCCTGCTCTAAGTCCAAAACATTTTCAACTTTGGAACTCTGTACCCAACTGCTTCAAAAGCCGATAAACGCTTGTTACGTGAAAACAAAGACGGTTCTTTTCCTGGAGGTGTTCATAAGCCAACAGAAACACTTAACAACTCAGACTGTCCAGGGATTTCCATCCAGTTTTTCTTGCCTTCAAAAATGTGATGAAAGACCAACCCATGCTTCTGTGGAAGTTGACCAAAGTATAAGTTTATCCTGCCCATCACAATGATTAAAAACAAACTCCACATCCGGGGACTCTAGTTATCTGACATGCCAACTTCCTAAGTTCAGCGAAACAGGAGACATAATTGACAGGTATTTCCAAAGGCTGTTTTGAATTTTTTTTTCCATAGCAACCCGTATCCAGAATATTTCTTCAGATTACTTCAGAAGTTTCAATGCTCCCTTTTTTTTGCTCTAAAATGCCCTCAGGCACATATCCTCTCAAGGTGAATGGTGGGTAAGAATTCTGCCAAAAACAACCCCAAGGTGACTTTTCTTTGTCTACACCACAAACAAAATTTCCAGGAGGGAAGGTAGGGAAGGTAGGGACGGAGCTGCTCTGTAACCTGGGTCGGCTATAAAGACGAGGCTTTCAATGAAGAAAGAACCACTTTCCTGGAAGTGAATGAGAAAAGCTCAAGTGACAAGATCAACAGTTCGAATTTAAAAGCCTGTGAGCTCTCTCCTGAGAAGCGGGAGCCACCTCCAAGGGGCCACCCAATCACCCCGGTACTTCAGGAGTGGGGAGCACTGACGGCCGGCCGCTGGCAGCTGACAGCAGGCCTGAAGAAAACAGAAACAGAAGGCAGCCACAGAAACCACGGCAGCACGACAGTGGGGGCCACGGATCGTAGGGGCCAACTGTTCTTCACACAGGGCCATCCCCACGGACGACACTACGGCAAAACACGAAATGAGTCGCGTTACGAGAAGTTGAAATAACACTTGGTCTCTCGTGTCTGAGAAGGGAGAGAAATGGGAGTTTAGAACATTTTCTGCAACATCATTGGGCATTTTTGGTTTTGTTTGTTCGGGGACATTTTGCTGCTTTCAGGGGGCGAAGCGTCCTTTCATTCGGAAATCCACCTGTAAGGGACATTTTATTGAGAACAATGCCTTATTATTAGGCTATTGGGTGTTTCACGGATAAATCTCTTTAAGAAAAATGCTAAGTGGCATGGTTATTGGCATACTATTATAAGCATATATATTAATAATATTAGCAGCATATTTCTCCATATAATAATCTGACAGATGATGATACAGAAGTCATTACGGACTTTCGCACGGAGGCTAAGCCAAAGCCTGACTGCTACGGTACTACCAGCACTACTGCCACCACCACCCTAACAACTACCACCAGCTTTCAAGGAACAGCTTTTTAAGTCTCGTATGTGTCTAAGGAAAAGGAAATCTTTGTGCCTTATTTGTTTCACACCTGCTCCCTGCCAGGATAGTATGATCTCATTGGACCCTCACGATTATTATCACCTGTCCCCTTCTCCCTCTGACGAGTGTGGTACCAGAGAGGCCAAGCGGCGTGCGAGGCGCCAGCGTCCGAGCCAATGTGCAGACCCAGACACAGTGACTCCAAAGCCAGCGTAATTTCCCCGCCCTGTGACAGAACGTACTATGAGTGCAGACATTCTGGAATGAGAAATGTCAGGAGGGCAAAGGTAGGACCAGAAAAATCCATTCTTAGGTGACCCCTCTAAGGGGGCAGGATGTTGGGAGACCATGAAGGAATAAGAAGTGTCTTCTGTGACCTCAAGGCGGCCAGCATGACAAACCAGACGAGTAGAGTCACGCCCTCAAAAACAAAAAACACACCAAGCTTCTGGACTTTTCGGCCACAGGAAATACAGGCATTGTCAAGCCGCCTGCCCACAGTCCACAGAAGCAGCTCCCTCCCCGACCTCACTATCCAGTGCTTTGTGAGCTTCCGGGATAGACCTCCCTTCCCGCCATGTCCCTGGGATCCCCCCAAACCCCACCCATGAGAAAAGGAGAGGAAAAGGTGGGTTCGGGGAGGTCAGAAGAGCGTCTGGTCTGTGCCGAGTGCTATCTTATTTAAGATCCACGAACAGCTCTCCACAGCCAGAACAAAGACGCCTGGGCGCACCCGGGGGAGGGAGCTCCCCGACCGGCCGAGCCGCTGCAGGCAAGAAAGAAGATTCAGGAGACGCGGACTGTGCTCTCAAGGCATCTCAGAGACAGGTGTTCGAGAGGGCGTTAGGATCATGCTAGGACCCGAGGCAGAGCTGGAAAATACGTTCTCAAAGTTTAAACTTCCCTTCTGTCTCTCACCGCCCCGGATCCCTACAAGGCCGTCATTACAGTCGGGGGAGAAAAGGAAACGGCCAAGCACCCCACCTCGGATAATGGGCGCTGGACTTTTCCAAGGGCAGATGAGGAAGGACAAACCCAGCCTCAGCTCCAGCTCCAGCCCGGCATCCGTAACGCCCACCCCGGACCGAGTAGAAAGAAGCGTCCAAACCAGGGAGTAGCCGCTTCCGACAGCTCCCCCGTCTGTACTCAAGCTGGGACATAAATTCGGTTTTATTACCACGCCGTTGATGGAGACAAAAGGCTCCAATCCAAAACCTGAAACCCCAGCAGAGGCTGTGGGACACCGCTTCCCTCAGGACAACGGCTTGGATTCCAGAATGTGGGCGGCTGGGCCACCACGTTCAGGGTCCCTCCTGAGCCTCCCCCAGGAACACGGAAAGATCCTTCTCCTGGAAACGGAACTTTCTCCAGCTCAGCTCCCCATCTCGGCGGCGTGTCTGCACTATAGCCTCGCCCCTGTGGATCTCTGCTTCTCTACATCAGGCGAGCCCCCTTTCATCCCCGAGAGTCTGCCCTGGCACTGCCTCTCTATCATAATCAAAAGAAGAAGCGGTGGGAGAAGCTTTTGCTTTCATGCAAATAGACCTAAAAAAAAAGAAAAGAAAAGAAAAGAAAAAGAAAATAAAGATGGAATTGGTAGAAACTGCTTTTGGGTTTGTGTGTGTTTTTTTTTTTTTTTTGGTATTTTGCAAAAGAATGTATTTTGGGTTCCGAGTTTTCTGTAGGGCCTCTCTCTCCTACAACTACAGGGAAAATAAGGCAGTTTATTGGATGCGGAGGGAAAAACCGGGCTTGGATACCGTGAGGCTGAAAGCACGAAGCTGACACGTTCATGCTGGATGCGATGCCCACCCAGCCTCCGAAACTCCCAGAACCACATGCTTCCCAGCACCCACATTCCCGTCCCTGAGGCGCGTGGTTGGGGCCCATGTGTCTGTGCATAGAATTGGTGCATAATTTGCAAATGTTGACAAGACCCTGCGGCCGACTCTTCCCAGATACTGGACCACCAAAGACAGGAGTCTCCATTCAATTCTGCTCTGCTGGGTGGGAAGGAGGGAGGGAGGGAGAGAAGGGGTCCCAAGCCTTGGTGCTGTGCAGGCACCTGCGGTCCCAGCTGGACCTTGAGGGCTGGGGCTGGAGCACACAGCATCTCTGCCCACAGACCTGGCTTCTTCTGCCAAAACCACTCTCAGGGGGCAGCATGGAGGCGGCAAATCTCAGGGGAGCCAGGGCGGGGGGCAAGAGGGGGACTATAATGGTTGAAAGCCTTGCCTCTTGGAGCAGATGGATCAGGGTTCCAGCCTAAACCACACTGTTACTGACACGCGGCCTTGGGGAAGTCACACAAATTCTCCGAACTCCATTTCCTCATCTGTCCGGCAGCCACAGAAACAATTGCCCAAAGTGGGACAATCTCAAGAGCAAAAGGGAGTAGTATTCACACAAAATGAGGCCAAAATAACGCAGGATGGCTCCAATATGACAGTGTAAGTAATGTTTTCCTCAGTCTTTAGCATGGAATCGGACTCCATGAATGGTAACAGTCGTTGCTGGTCCTATTTTAAGAGAACTGATCTTGAAAAAGGTTTAAATTCAGGCTCCATCTTTGTAAACTGTGTCACCTGGTAGACACTTTTTCATCAGTCAGCCTCAGTAGCTTCACCTAAAAACTGGGTTCGCAACAGTAGTAAGTTGTAGGGCTGTTGAAAGCTCAGTGTGGAGTAATTTAAGTAAGCAATTAACACAACGCCCGGCATACAACACGTATTTGATTAAGTCTTAGCCATAATAATCATTACTACTACTTACTTATATTTATGTTTGCATAGATATGACCAATTTGATTCTTGCAACAATCAGAACCACATATATGTTAGTGGATATATGCATATGAGGTTTTATAAATGTGTGTGTGTGTGTGTGTTTGTGCACACATGGTAGACACAACGATTAAGAGTGCAGACTCTGGGGGCACCTGGGTGGCTCAGTCAGTTAAGTGTCTGACTTCAGCTAAGGTCATGATCTCACAGTTCGTGGGTTCAAGCCCCACATCAGGCTCCGTGCTGAGAGCCTGGAGCCTGCTTTGGATTCTGTGTCTCCCTCATTCTCTGCCCCTCCCCCACTCATTCTGTCTCCTCTCTCTCAAAAATGAGTAAGTGTTAAAAAATTTTTTTAAAAAGTGTAGACCTCTGCCTAGATTCAAATCCTGTCTCTGCCACCTATATAGGCTTGTGTGACTTTGTGCAAATCAATTAACATCTCTGGACCTCAGCGTCTCCATCTGTAAAATGCGATAAAAATTGTACCTACCTCATAGGGGTTCTGTTAAATCAGTAAATAGATGTGTAATGCTTAAAACCTATTAAGTGCTCAGATCTTACCCAGGCAATACAGACATTAATGCCTGCACCATCCAATTTAATTTGTTACTGGAAACTTTTCTGAGAGTCAGTTTCAACAGGAGTGAAGAATAAACAGCTAAGAATTTGAAACATTAGAAGGGACGGATCTGTACAAAGCCGTGACCTCTAACACACTCGCTTGGTGGTAAGGAGAGAAACATCGAAAATAATCCAAAGCTCTAATAAGAAAAGCAAAATAAACCTTTAAAATAATAAAGAAAAGGAGGAGAGGGGCCGGGAACAGTATCTTCCTTGTAAAATTATCACGCCAGCAAAGAACACACTAAAAGGAACTTAGAGAAAGACAACAGGAAGTCTCTCTTGCAGAAGACCCTGGGAACAGGCAGAGAGACAGAAACAGGTGGAACAGGAGGGGATGTGGTGGGACTTGGGAGCCTCTAAAAGCATCTGGAAAGGTGCTGGTTAGTGTGGGAACCTACGAGGAAAATTAGCAACAGATGCGGGTGGGTAGATGGGGGAGGGCTGGATTTCCAGTCAATCCGAAGCGGGCAGATGAAAAAGGAGGAGGAAGGAGACCCCTCGAGCCAGGCCATTCACCCTCCCCAGCCACGCCTCCCGCCTCTGGCTTCCCTCCACCCTGGCCTGCCTGTCGGTGACCTTCGGACAGTAGGGTCTGCATTTTTCTCCTCTTCCCTCTTCCCTCTTCCCAAAGGACTCGGATAACCCAAGCGATTGGGTTTGGGAAGGAGCCCCACCACCTCCGGTGTTATGGTCGATTCCAATCAGCCTGTACGATCGTTGCAATCAAAGTCCCTGGGCCTCAGGGAAGGATGCCAGGTGGCACACACCCGAGTCACTCCGATTGCTACAGAGCCAATGGCGGTTGTGGGAAAAGCAGCACATGGAAGAAGACACAGTGTCAGCTCAAGCCAGTCCTACCTCTGGAACTCTCCACTACAGGAAACCTCCAGCTTATAAGCTGCTTAAGCCAGGGTATAGATGCTGCTTCTCACAACAAAGTCATCTAAACAGAGACAGTGCCGCGGAGTTCTGGGGTCCTCCTGTGTCTGTGACATGGTTCTGAAGATACACTGACCTGAGTCTTACCGCCGTTTACAACCGTGACCCTGGAAGTTCACCTATCCATCCCTCCCCACCCCCACCCGCATTTTATTTTGCCCATCTGTAGAATGGGGACCATAAAGCTTTTACAGTGCAGGGTGTTGCGTGAATTATATCAGGCAATAAATGCAAAGCACCCAGCAATATCTGAAGTAGCATGAGTGTAGATGTGAACACACACACACAAGCCACATTTATCTTTAAAAGCGAACATATTATAGAGGCACCTGGGGTGACTCAGTCGGTTAAGCCTCCGACTTTGGCTCAGGTCATGATCTCGCAGTTCATGAGTTTGAGCCCCACACGGGGCTCTGTGCTGACGGCTCGGAGCCTGGAGCCTGCTTCGAATTCTGTGACTCCCTCTCTCTCTCTGCCCTTCCCTCTCTGCTCACGTTCTGTCTCTCTCTCAAAAATAAATATTAAAAATCTTTTTTAAGTGAACATCTTATATGATAAAAAGTATCAGTGAAAAAGGAATACAGGAAAACTTTAGGAAAGGAATAAGCGGAACCTTATGGGTCTTCCTAGTCCTCAGGTTTGAAAGGGAAACTGAGGGAAGGGGCTCCCCGGAAGGCTCTACAGACCTCCTTCCTTTTCTCCACTCTTTACCAAGACACACACACAGCTTTTTTGCATCAGGAATGTTCCACACCGGTAACTGCTGCTCCAAAGGCTGGATGCAGGATCTTGACACATTTTTCAAAGAGCTAATCTGGGGGGATGATGTCATCATTCAGGTCCCCGCCGCCCCCAGCTCTCGCATACTGGAAGAATACGCACGAAGGAAAACTGGCACCAGCCCAGCCTTATCCGGCCCACGACGCGGGTGACAAATGCAGACGCCATGACTCCCTTCCCAAATCCTTCCTCAGAAACCATTCTCCATGAGGGCTTTCCATCCTGCTCTGAAGTGGAGCCAAAGAGACTCTGAGGTGGACGGAACTTTCAAGGTCAGGCACTTCAACTTCCCAGCCAACACCACTGCATTCGGGTAAAAGTAACAACGGCGTGGACCTCGGTCGCCTACAGCAGTGAATTCCGGCTTCTGCTCTGTAGGACTGGTTTGGACACCTTCATCAGTATTCTGCCTCCGGATTCCTGGAGCCCTCTTTTTCTTCAAGAAACTGCTGATAACAAATTGGATCCATATCGGGATGGAGAGGCAGTTATATGTCCTGTCCTGTTGAGAGCCAGTGGCCTTGAGCGGTGTTTTGGGAACCCGAGGCCTTGAGAGATGTTGAGAGTCAGAGACCTTGAGCGGTGTTGGGAGCCGAAGGCTTTGAGTGCAGCCTTTGTCTTTGAGTCGGGACCGCAGCCAGGTCATGTGGGGAGGTTCAGAATGCCTTTGTAAAGTTTGATATAGCAAAATACATTTTGCCTGCTGAGAACTTGTGAGAGGAGATGTGCCTCGCACGTACACCACCCTCAGATTGTGGATAAATACCCGAGTGAAAATAAACTCGTTGCTGGTGACGCTTGGGAGCGCCAGCCCTCCCTTAACAACTGTGCCTTGCCCCCCGATCAGGAACCGTTCGATTCTGTGACAGCTGGTCCACCGCACTGTCCCTTGCAAAATGTTGTCTGCAGTAGAATATTACACTCGCAATCCTGTGGGTACGAGGCCAGACTACCCCTGTGAAGTTAGACTGGAGACGGGCTCACCACCACCTGTTTGTTCATGTGGGAAGCATTTCTAGGGCAACGCTAGGGGCTGGCAGTGTGTCTGCGAAAATAAAGGCATAATCCGTGTAGTAGAAACAAATCAGGCAACTAACTCTAGCAAAAACGGATGCCTGTGTTTGTCAAGATACAGATAAGAACATTCCGATCAGCAAAAAGCAAGAGTCACTGGCTCGCAGTGTGCTGGTGTGAGGAAGTACTTGATAGGCAGGAACGGAAAAAGAGAGGTGTCTCCATAGACGAGACCACGCGGAAGCAGGGATCTCAAGTATGGACAAGGGTTTGCCGCGTGTGTGTGTGCTCACAGGTGTGCGAGCTGCACTTAGCCAGAGTGCAGGGAGAAGCAATATCGTAGCTGCCCCATGCACTTTCCACCTGTTTTAATTCTTTTTTGTTAAGTTTATTTACTTTGAGAGTGAGACACAGACAGTGCGAGTGGGGGAGGAGTAGGGGGAAGGGGAGAGAGAGAGAGAGAGAGAGAGAGAGAGAGAGAGAGGGGAGAGAGAATCCCAAGCAGGCTCTGTGTTGCCAGCACAGAGAGCCCAATGCAGGGCTTGAACTCATGAAATAGCAAGATCATGACCTGAGCCAAAATCCAGAGTCAGAAGCTTAACTGACAGAGCCACCCAGGCACCCCTGCTTGTTTTAATTCTTTATTATTCTTTTTTTTTTTTTTTGGTGCAAGATTTCCACTGTTTTGTACATGTATGTTCCAGCTACAAAATACAAGCTATGTAATTTCAGGGATTTTGTTTTGTTTTGTTTTAATATAATTTATTGTCAAATTAGTTTCCATACAACCCCCAGTGCTCATCCCAACAAGCACCCTCCTCTGCCTGTTTTACTTCTTAAGAAGCCTGACTCGAGGCAGCTTTCTCTTAGGCCCTGACTCTTTCTATCTGAGAAGCTCGGTGTGGGCGTACCAAAGCCCTGTACTGAACCGTAAGTCTCTTGTAGGCAAGGATTGTATCAAATGTCCTGACGGCTAAATATTTACCTCCAAGGGTTTGTAAAATCTTTGAGCTTATTTTTATTTTGAAATAATTGCAGGTTCACGGAGGTCCTGTGTACCCGTCACCCAGGCTCCCCCACCAGCGGCATCTTACATGACTACAGTCAGCAAGAAGACCGGAACACTAACCCCAGCACTGTACAGACTACAAATCTTACTCAGATTTCACTCGTTTGCGTGGCTACTAGTGTTCTGGTTTTGTTTCTGTTTTGGGGGGGTTTTTTTGGACTTTGGGTACAGTTCAAGAAATTCTATCACATGTATAGATGTGTGGGACCGCCTCCACAATCGAGATGCGGACTGGTTGCATTACCCCAAAGCGGCTCCCTCAAGCTACCCCATTATCTCACACACAGCCCTGATTCCAGCCAGCTGCGGGCGACTACTGACTGCTCCTAGCTCTGCAATCCTGTCCTGCAGAGGAGGCTACATACATGGAATCATACAGTATGTAACCTTCTGAGACGGTTTTCACTAAACACGATGCCCCTAAGACCTCAGCTCAGCTGCTGCACATAGGAAGTCCATTCCTTTTTATTGCTGAGTAGTATTCCATTGTAAGGCAAGACCGCATTTTAATAATCCGCCTGTGGGGCGCCTGGGTGGCTCAGTGGGTTAAGCGTCTGACTCCTGATCTCAGCTCAGGTCATGATCTCACAGTTTGTGAGTTTGAGCCCCGCGTCGGGTTCTGCGCTGTCAGTGCAGAGCCTGCTGGGGATTCTGTGTCTCTCCCTCTCTCTCTCTGCCCCTCCCGCATGCTCTATCTCTATCAAATAAATAAACTTAAAAAAAAATTTTTTTTGAATAATAATTTGCCTGTTGATGATGAAGATATGTTTCTTAATTACGGCCACAGTATCACACTTGCGTGACTACGCCCAAGCTCATCAAACAGCATACGGTGAATATGTGCAGTTTTTATATGCCAATGATACCTCAATATAGCTGCATACAAATAAATGCATGTGTCAAGTCAAAAAAAAAAAAACCAAATTCTGGTATCAAATAATAATGATACTAATTATACTGTTACTTATCTATTGAAGGACACAGGGGGCGTGTCCAGCGTGGAGCTATTACAAATAATGCTCCTATGAACATTTGTGTCCGGATGTGTGTGTGAACACAAGTTTTCATTTCTCTAGGATCAATGCCCCAGAGTGCGAATGCTGGATCCTATGGTACGTATATTTTTAACTGTTTAAGAAGCCGTCGAACAGACTTAGAGAATGGCTCCACCATTTCCCATTTCTGCAACAGATGCGGTTTCCGCGCATCCTCGCCAACCACTGGCTCCTGCTGGCACTCTTCACACCCCTCTACTAGGAGCAGAGTGGTAGCTGACGATGGCTTCACTCTGCAGCTCCCTCATGGTGCGGAGTCTCTTCCCACTGGCTTATTTGCCAGCTATATATATTCTTTGGTGAAGTGCCTATGTAAGCCCGATGCCCATTCTCTAATTGAGCTGTTCAGTTTCTTCCCGTCGAGTTTGGAGGGATTTCTATCTATCCTGGAGAGAGCTTTGCTGTCAGATATGTGATCGGCACAGTTTCCTCCCAGTTGGTGGCTTGTCTTTCACCTTCCTCCTAACAGACCCCCTTCCAAAGCAACACTTTCAGTTTCGATGAAGAATAATTTATCCATCTTGTTTTGTGTTTTTGTGTTGTTTTGGGAATCGTGCTTCTGGTGTCCCACTTTTCTTGAATCCGACATTAGTAGAGGCACTTGAGCACATTCCTTAACCCTCTGATGACTCAGTTTCCCCACCCGTAAATGGGGGAGGGCCAGCCTCCCAACTAATTCATGAGTTATTATACGAATCAAGAGCTGAAGTGTATTCTATAAAAGACTTACAACACACAGAGTCTGCGGTTTTTATTATTTTCATGCACTCATAGAATACCTGCTTTCGCTCCACCCACCGCCTGAGGACCCTAGGAGGAAAGGCCTGGTAATTAACTCTGGAAAGAACGCAGGGTTAATGAGCATCTGTGCAAAGAAATAATGTTGTGGAGGTGGGGATGAGGACGGAATGCTCTAAACACAGAAACCAGGCCAGGTTGCTCACACAAAAGGTAAGTCAGAAACAAAAGGCATTTTGACCCCAGGCAAAGCCAAAAATAAAAGCGATAATTTGGCTTCTTCTTCAACTCACGACAGCTGACTCTCTACCAGAACGGGGGCTTCGCCCACCCCATATCATTGCAGGAAGAGTTCTCAGCCTCCGCTGAGGTTCCAGACCGCTCAGTTGGGGGCCTTCCTTTGACTACCGCTGGCAGGTGAAGGAAGGTCATTGCCACTTTTCTTTGGAAACGGCTCCATCCCGTCTTGAGCTCAAGGCGGCTCTAACTCATCTCAACGCCAAATGAAGAGAATATTTTAAATTAACCTTTAGGGAATTCCCACGGGAGGTGGTCCTCTCTCCTCTGCCTAAATGCCCGCGAAGGCAGAGACAGGACACCCCACCCCTGCACCGGTCCCTTTGTTTGGATAATCTTCCTGGACAACCTCACTTGCCAACTACCTCCCTCCCCCTCTCTCCCCAGCAGGAGGCATGTGCTGCTGTGGGATTCTGGAGAGACGCGTGCGTATCACCTTCCACCCAGAAGTACTGATTTCCATGTCTATTTCCCTCCCCCTGGACCACACTCCGGGGGGCAGAGACCCGACTCAACCCATTGCTGTACCCCATGCCTAGCACATCACGGGACACATAATCGATGCTCAGGAAACCAACAAACTGCCCGGGTGGGCGAGTGGATAACCAGACGGACAACTGGATGGACAAGAAGACAGGTGGATGAATAATTGATGAAAACTTAAAGAAAAGCAAGGAATACCAGGGAACAGCGAAGCTTGCTTTTGCCCAAACCACTCAACTCCACCAGTGTCTTACGGTCACTTCTATAACTCCCTCAAGACAAGAGGCATAAGCCTGTCCTTAGTAAAAACTACTGTCACAATCTGGGAAGTGGCAGAGCACTTAATTTCCCTAAATTTACAGAACTTACATTTTCTCCCTCAAACTGAGATTCTGTCTCTGTCTCAATCATCTCTGCGACTTACATAACACCTCATACATAGAACTGTCTTGGGCACAAGTCACCCATGGAAGCATGTCACGGAGTGAGTCTTTGTAAAGGCAAACCAGCCTGGAGATGTGGACATCTTCCAGATGCGATACGCTGACAGCATTTACAGATCGTAACGCTGATGGCATCCAGGGGTCTCTAAGGTGATAGGACTATTTAATAAAGCAAACCACCACAGGTGGAGGGGTGTCAGAGGTTCCCAAGACCAGGCCCAGGTTCCATGATTCTCTGAGAGGACTCAGAGCTCAGAGCGCTCAGCCTATGCTCACACGCACTCATGGCTATGACTTATGAAAGCAAATAGACACCACACAAAATCGGCCAAGAATAAAGGTGCATGGGCAAAATCTGGAAGGAACCGGACACTAGCTTCCAGAGTCCCCTCCCGCTAAGCCAGCCAGCAATGAACTCTGGTGACACACGTGAAATGTTCAACCAGTGAAGCTCAGACTCAGTGCCGGACTGTTCAGGGGGGATCCTCTGTCTAACATGTACCAAAATTCTGGACTCCCAGAAGGAAGAGAGGTGTTTGGCCTCGACTATACCGTCTGCATAGCCAGTTGAGGCACAGGGAGCCACCCTCACCAGCTTCAGGAATGATGGGAACCCTCCTAAAATCCAAGTTTTCAGGCATCGGCCAAGAGCCAACCTCGTAAACAGGCATTTCTACAGATACCAGCCGGGCCCGCTAACTCTCGTCTGCACAGGGCCGCACACCCCAAGAATTCTGGCCCCAGTCATCTTCTTGGAAAGTCATTTGCTGATCCCAACAATGCTACCTTTGTTCACCGCTGTTTTGGATTCCTTTTGAGATCTACCTTCAGGGTCCTACGTGCAAACTATAGTGACTCTTCATCAACCCATGAGGAGAACTGTATCTCCAACAACCAAGGGATCTGCCGGCCTCTCTGCTTCCAACCACGAGTCAACAGTAGAATAACCACACTGAACCTTCCTACCTTGGTCTTCAAGCAGGGCACTCAATGACTATCCATCCACTCCTTCCTCAAGCATGTATCTGGCACCCTGTGAGGACCAGATAATTTCTCGGTCGCTGGCGACACACATGTGAGAAAAAATGCCCCAAGAGACCCACAGCCCAGCGCACTGTTGTTCAGCCCAATAAATACACACACACACACACACACACACACACACACACACACACACACACACCTGGGGACCGCGTGCCACAGAACACTGCACAGAGCCAGCTGTGTATCTGTGTGGTTTTGATACCTTGAGCAACCTAGTTTTTACTTTCCCCAGGGAGCAGGACTGCAACTCTTTGCTTTAAAAAAGAGAAAGAGAGAGAGAGAGAGAGAGAGAGAGAGAAGAAGGAAGAAAGAAGGAAGATAGAAAATCTTGGGGTGCCTGGGTGGCTTAGTTGGTTAAGCGTCTGACTTCATCTCAGGTCGTGATCTCGCGGTTTGTGGGTTCGAGCCCCGCGTCGGGCTCTGTGGTGACGGCTCAGAGCCTGGAGCCTGCTTCGGATTCTGTGTCTCTCTCTCCCTCTGCCCCTCCCCTGCTCGCACTGTCTCTCTCTCTCTCTCTCTCTCAAAAATAAATGAACATTAAAAAAATTTTTTAATCTGTTTTAAAAAAATGACTAAAGAACCCCCAATGTTTCCAGTACGGCACAAACTTTATTTTTCCAGAGCACGGACAGAGTGCAGCCAAGTACAGCCTCCTCTTTTCTACTTGTTTTATTTCCTGGCTGATCTCAGCCAGGCCCGTGGCCTTAAATGCCACCGAAACAATGGCCACTCCCAGTCTGCAGCTCCAGAACTGCCAGCTCACATCCCAACGTCGTCACCTGGCTATCTAAAGTGCACTGCTATTCAGTAAGACCACACCCAGACTACTAATATCCTCTCCCAAACCGGGACCCGTGTACTAGTCCCATTACTGTAAATGGAAGCCCTCCCCCCCTTCCTTCAAGCTGCTCAAGTAAGAAACTAGATTCACCACTGACTTCTCTCCACATCCCACGTGGCAGCAAATCCTGGTGAACTTATCTTGAAAACACACTCAGATTCTGATGTGAGAGAACCCATCACATTTACAACCTCGATGCCGGTTCGAGCCACCAGCACCTCCTGCCTGAGTTTCTGTCCTAGCATCCTGATGGATCTCCCCAACTTGGACCCTTGTCCCCAGTCTCTTGTTGACACAGTACCAGAGGGATGGTTTTGAAAAGCCAGCCAGGTCATGTCACCCCCGTGCTGGGAGCCTCAGGGTAAAGACCCCTCCTGTGAGTTTCCCTGACCCACGGTTCTTAGCTGGGCCACCATGTGACACACGCACACTGTGCCCGAACAAGACGGCAGGTCAGAGAGGGATGAAATCCAGCCACCCCTCTGGGGAGCCCTGTGCTCTGGGGCTGCACCTCCGGGCGGTGGGGAGGGTGCCCTGTTCTAACCTGCACTCGGGCGCTTGGGGATGGCAGCACTGCCTGGCTCTGATCCCCACTCAGCCTGTTCCCCAAACACAGCGGACGTGTTCTCCCCCAAGCCCTTTGCCCTGCTGTGCACCCCCTCCCTCTGCCTCTCTCAGCGCTCTGCTGACACATCCCTGTCTATAAGGACAACCCAACACGCCACCCAGGAGCCCCATTTTCCTTCCTTTTCTTCCCTTCCATCTCTAAATTTTGCACCATGAACTTCTTTTGCTTAATGCTTACCTCCCCTCTCTAGAACTTTTTTCTGCTTATTTTTTAAAATTCATTTAAGTGTGGGGCACCTGGGTGGCTCAGTGGGTTGGGCGTCCAACTTTGGCTCAGGTCATGATCTCAAGGGCCTTGAGTTTGAGCTCCGTATGGGGCTCTGTGCTGACAGTTCAGAGCCTAGAACCTGCTTCAGATTCTGTGTCTCCCTCTCTCTCTGCCCCTCCCCCATTAATGCTGTCTCTCAAATATAAACATTAAAAAAACTTAAATTCATTAAAGCGAAACACAGAACATAAAATTAAATATTTCATTTTATTTATTTATGTTGAGACAGACAGAGCACGAGTGGGGAAGGGGCAGAGAGAGGAGAGAGAGAGAGACAGAGAAAGAGACAGAGAAAAAGAGAGAGAATCTCAAGCAGGCTCCACACTGCCAGCCCAGAACCCATGAAACTGTCAGATCATGACCTGAGCCAAAACCAAGAGCCAGATAGATGCTCAACCTACTGAGCCACTCAGGCGCCCCTAAAATTAAGTATTTAAGGTGAGCGATCTCTTGCCATTTTTAGTGAGTTCGCAACATTGTGCAACCACCAACCCAACCTACTTCCAAAATCTGTCCATCACTTCCGAATAAACCCCTACCTCCCAGGCACTTCCTCCCCGCTCGGGGTCTGGAACCGCCCAATCTGCAGTTCTGGATATTTCATGTCAGTGGACCCTACGACGTGTGACCGTTAGTGTCTGACTTCAGTCACCGCCCCTCGCCCAGAATGTGAGCAGCAGTCTCTGCGTTATTCACCGCTGTGTTTCCTGCGCCGAGGGACAGTGTCTGACGGAAGAGAACCAGTGGGCAAAAATAAGTGTCGAATGAATGAATGAATGAATGAATGAATGAGCAGGTGCAGGAGGGGATGAACGAGCAAACGGGCGTGTCATCCAGAACAAAGGAGAACAGAAGGGGGCTCCTGAAGGTTCCCTGAAGGAGCTGGAGCGTCAGGCGGGGCTGCGGCAAATACACCGGGCCTCGGCTGGAGGCGTGTCAGGACAGGGCGGTTTGGGAGTCCGGCCTGCAGGACAGCCTAGAGCCTTCTCCATGGACCTGGCACATTTTCTAGACGCGGTGCCTACAGGACCTTCGACAGAAACAGCCCTTTACCTAATCCCATCCTGGAGGAAGACAAACAGCTCCTAGAACGCTGTCCAGGAAGACGGCTGTATCGTGATATTGGAATCGTCTGTAACATGACATATCCCCCAACTGCAAGGTCCTTGAAAATGGGAAGCCAGCTTTTCACCTCTGAATTCTGCACCACCACGCCCCCAGAGCAGGGTTCAGGCCTTAGAAGGTTCTCGGTGATGCCGGCTCCCCTGCTCAGAGGGAAACGGACTCAGGGCCAACCTCGAGGCCTCTCCCTTGAACTTTCAAGCCACGCGACTTCCAGAAACACAGCCTGACAGGCAGCGCGCTGCAGTGGGTAACACCGTGTGGCAGGTCATTAGGAGCAAAGCCCTGGAGACAGCTTGCCGGATCCAAACCCCAGCTCTGCCGCAGCTGAGCTGTGTGAGCCTGGTGAATTTCTCAGCTTCTCTGTGCTCAGGGTCATCACCTGCAAAGTCAAGAGGACAGCAGTGGTTTCTGCGTCCTCAGACTGCTGGGGAGGAAATGAGCTAATTCATAGGAGGTACTCAGAACAGGCACCGGCAGAGGGTTAGCCTTCGCTTTCACAACCAGCTTTTCACCTTTCGAGTTCCTCCATCTCCTTATCTGGAAGAAGAGGAATGAAGCCTTGCCAGAGTGCTGAGAGGAGTCAGCAAGGGAGTATAAGCTGACCTTCTCTGCCCCCACCGCGAGGCACGAAAAAGCAGCGGGGGGAGAGGGGGGATTGCGATAAGAAGCCTTCTCCAGTAAGAAGGAAAGGTCATTGCTATTTCCTGAGTGTTTACAAGTTGCAAGGCTCTGTGCACAGCTCTGAGGTCACGAGCATCCCTACCACTCGGAACTGCCCCGTCCTGAGCAGGCACACAGTCCGAGGGATTCCACGGAGCAAAGTGCCCGCTGGCCTCGGACCTCTCTGGAGATGCGGTAGAAAGATTCAGGGTTTCACACGCTTTCCAGGAGACCATCCTTTCTGTATTTCCCCGTGAAAATGAACTATTTGTGCAGCTCGAAAGGACGAGATGGAGAGAGGTTCTGTGGTAACTGTGGCCTCAGGACCCGGGCGCGTACTTTTCACTCTGCCTGGGACACTCCCCTCCAAACCCCAGACCCACCTTCACCCAACCCCCTTCCCTTTGATTTTAGATCTCAGCAAATCCGGCCCTAACCCCACCCACCCACCCAATGTACTAAAAGGAGCAGGTCCTATGTCATGTTTTCCTAGCGCCCTGTCTGACGTGGCATACGGCAATTTACACTTATGTATGGACACCAATGTAACATTGGTCCCCAGCCCCCCATAAGCTTGAGCTATGAGAACCATCTGCCTTGATCAGTACTGATAACCAAGGGCTTAGCACAGCACCTGACACATAATAGGTGATCAGCAAATCTATACCAACTGGATGGATGGATGGATGGACGGACAGAAAGAGAATCAGACTGAAATCCCAGTAAGGCAGGGACCTCACTCTCTGTATCTTTAAACCAGCACCACCCAACAGAATGCTAGCCCTATATACAATTTAAAATTCTCTAGTAATTAATTTTAATTATCTTATTTAACCCAATATATCCAAAATATTTTCACTTCGGCAAGTGGTCAACATAAAAGTGATTAATGTCATAATTTACATGCTGTTTTCATATGAAATATTCAAAATTGGGTGCATATCTTATATTTATGGTACATTTCAATTTTGATGCTATGTTTTCAATAATTAAAGTCAAATGGAGTCCTTCCAAAACAATTATCCTTGTGCTTAAAGGAAAAATATTTCCAAAATAATAAGCTTCTATTTAAAGGAAAAATATTTTACACTGCTTGTTCTAAAATTTAAATCATCAAGGGCGCCTGAGTGGCTCAGTTGGTTAAGCATCCAACTCTTGATTTTGGCTCAGGTCATGATCTCGTGGTTTGTGGGTTCGAGTCCCATGTCAGGCTCTGCATTGATAGCGCGGGGCCTGCTTGGGATTCTCTCTCTCTCTCTCTCTCTCTCTCTCTCTCAAAATAAAATACAAAAATAAAATTAAAAAGGGGCACCTGGGTGGCTCAGTCGGTTAAGCGTCTAACTTTGGCTCAGGTCATGATCTCATGGTTCACAAGTTTGAGCCCCACGTCAGATGCCGGAGCCTGCTTCAGATTCTGTGTCTCCCTCTCTCTCTGCCCCTCCCCAGCACATGCTCTGTCTGCCTCTCTCTCCAAAATAAATAAAAACATTTAAAAAAATTTTAATAAATAAAGTAATAAAAATCAAATATCCAGATTAAATAAAATCGACGTGCAGCTCCTCAGTCGCACCAGCCACACTTCGAAAGCCCCAGAAGCACGTGGGGGTGTGTCCTCCGTCAGGGAGAGCACAGACGTCAACTACAGCAGCCTGCAGGGACAGGCCTCCGAGCTTCCACTTGAATGGGCTCTAGCGGAGGGGACATGGCAATGAGAGCAACCATTTACTGGACAAAATCAGAGATGCTCTCAGACCCACTGTCTCGCTCGATCCTCAACAGGCCTTTATGACAGGGATTGCTATCACGTTACAGAGGTAGACACTGCGTTTGAGACGGGTTAAGTCGTTGGCCAAGGTCACAGAGTTAACAAGTGGTGGGCGGGATCTGAACCATGGACTGCTAAATCCCAAGCCTGCGTCCTTCAACACAAGACTCAGGGCCCATGGTCTCTCCGCACTGACTCCCTAGCACCACGCTCTACAAGGCGTAGGAGTGCACCACTCTACTGTGGTCTGGTGGGTGCCGGGCTGTTCCCGAATACCAGTCCTCCAGCTCAGAGCTCACTGAAACGGAACTTCTCTGCTCAGGGCACGGCCAGGTGACTTACTCTGGCCAATGAAATGAGCCCACAAGCAACTGAGGGGAAGCGTTAAGAACCAGTGTGTGTTCCCTCCTCTCTCTGCCAGGATGAGCAGCAATGGTTCTGAGAGAGGGTCCCTCACCATCCTGGATCCTGAGGACGGCATGGGCTAGAGCCACAGGTGACCTCCGATGAACATGCATTATGGGGCGGGGGGACTCATTAATGTGAGCCACTGAGATCGCTTACCCAGACAACCTAGCCTCCCGATGGATATGCACATGGTTAACTTGCAGTGGAAGACGGATAACTTTAGTGTTCAAGGAAAAATGGGGGACCCGGAGCCTTTCCTTATATTCGCTGCCAGAATCCTGCAGCCTGCTCCTCCCCAAAGCCAGTGAAAGGGCTATTACACCACCAGCTGCGGTGGGGTCTGGTTTCATCCCTACTGGTATTACTGTATTTCTTACAAATAGCTCATTAAGGCAATTATCAGTCATTAGCACAGTAGCCCGAGCATCAGTACAATCACACACATTAATAAAACACAATTTAGCTGAGCGAGTGAAGACATGAACAAACTGGGCTCCCTTGTGGGGCACTCATGGCTTCGGCTGAAGAGAATTTCCACTAAACTAAAGCGAAGCACTGCAGAGAAGTTTGCCAATTCCGGCACCTTCTTAGTGCTTGTTTGCATGCAATTCAATTTAACCAAAAACCAAAAAAAAACAAAAAACAAAAAACAAAAAAACCCTGAGTCTCAAAGGAGGAGTAAGAGTCTAAGAAGCAGAAAAAGTTAGTAAGTAGGCTTCCCAAGAAAACAGAACTCACATATGTCACTCACTCTTCAGAGAGTGGTCAAGTTGAAGTCCGGCGCACAGATGTAGGGCCCACGGCCAGGAGGACCAGAGCCTGCCTGGGAACTGCTTTATAGAACACGTTCACTTGTTCAGGCTTTTTTTTTTTTTTTTTTAATGTTTATTTTTGAGAGAGATAGAGAGACAGAGTATGAGCAGGGGAGAGGGAGACAAAGAATCCCCAGCAGGGTCGGCTCTGAGCTGTCAGCACAGAGCCCGACATGGGGCTCGAACTCACAGACCGTGAGATCATGACCCGAGCCGGATGCTTAATCGACTGAGCCAACCAGCGCCCCGTTCAGGCTTTTTCTAGAGGCAATGAGGAAGAATCACAGAGGCTGAGCCACGGGCTGCCGTGAGCTGCTCTGAGCTTTAGCACTACCCCGCATGGGAAGGACGGGTCAGGAGACACAGGAGGAGGGAAGCAGGCCAGCAGCCAGTACCATCGTCCAGCCCCAGGGTGATGGGAACCCCACCGAAGCCTGTGGCAGGTGGAGATGAAAATCCTGCTCGCCTGGGTGACCTAAGTGAAGGAGGAACAAGGAGAGGGGAAATATCAGAGAGAGAGTTCCTAAAGAGGACTCTGACATTTCAACCTTGGGGACACAACGGTGTCATTAAAAGAGACATTTTGAAATTATTTGGATAGGTTTAATCTGGGCAGGCAAATGTAGGAGATGATTAACATATGCAAACACAGATGTTAAAAACTCATTTCTTTTCCCACTCAAGAGCACTTAATATCTGAACAACTCCAAGAGCAGAGGCCCCAGAGGGCTAGACCATGAGGTCAAGGCTACACGAGGCTCCAACATTCTCTAAAACGTACTGAGAATCTTGCCTGCCCTACTCGGCCTTTCTTTTTTTCCTTTTTTTTTTTTTTTAAGTTTTATTTATTTATTTTGAGAGAGAGAGAGTGTGCGAGTAGGGGACGGGCAAAGACAGAGAGAGAGAGAGAGAGAGAGAGAGAGAGAGAGACTCCCAAGCAGACTCCACACTGTCAGCACAAAGCCCCATATGGGGCACGAACTCATGACCTACAAGATCGTGACCTGAACTGAAAACAAGAGTTGGACGCCCAGCCACCTGAGCCACCCAGGCGCCCCCCCCCCCAACCCTGCCTTTCTGTGTTTCTGACGGAGCAGCGCACCTGCCTGTAATTCGTGATGGACAGCTGCATTTTGGACAAGGCTCTGTCTGTGGCATGTGCTGTCTTCTCCCAGCCATCACTTCCACCGGATGTACCCAAGCGATGGCCCTCTCCCTGCATACCACGAGGCCACTTCTATCTATTCAAGTCTCAAGGGACACTGGGATTCACACCAGAGCCTCCCAGCATGAGCCTTCCAGCTAGGGTGAGCTGCCATTGGTAAGACCTCACTCAATCATGCGTTCACCTTCGATCCGCCAGGACGCAGATGGTACAGGCCTCGCCAGGCGGTCCCATCCATCTATCAGACCCTCTGAGGTGTGCCCCTTGGGACTCTGGTCCATTACTGCGTTTCCCTGTGTGTGGGGAGGTATTTCATTCCAGAAGCTCAGTCAAGCCTCAACAGCTCTCCGGGCCAACAGCACGACATGGATCAAGAAGCTCCCTCACAGTGTATCTGCTCGTCCGACAAACACATACACTGTGCCCTGACAACACGCCAGCCCCGCGCTAGACAATGAGGCACAGCGACGGGAAGAAAACCATCTGTCCCTCAAGGACTTCACAGCCTCCTCAAGGAGATGAAGAAAGAAAAAGACAAAATACGGATCTATTTAACGCAACTGGTTCTGTGTGCTTTCTAGTGTTTTCTCAGGCCGAGGTACCAAGTTAGCATATAAACCAGTGCGAAGCAAATAGTCTGTATTTAAGTGGTTGTCGTCGTCACTGCGGACTACTGTACAAAGTACCATGGAATGGGGGGGAAAGGGGGGGTCGGAAACAACAGACCTTTATTTCTCGTAATTCTGGAGGCTGGGAGTCTGAGCCCGGATGCCAGTGTGGCCAGGTTCTGGCGAGACCCTCTTCTCCTGCGTGGTTGCACACTGCTGACTTCTTGTATCCTCACACCTGGAAAGCCTTTTGGCGGTGACTCTTACAAGGCCACTAATCCCAGGGCGCCTGGGTGGCTCAGTGGGTTAAGCATCCGACTTCCGCTCAGGTCATGGTCTCACGGTTCGTGAGTTTGAGCCCCGCGTTGGCTCTGCACTGTCAGTGCAGAACCTGCCTGGGATCCTCTCTCTCTCTCTCTCTCTCTCTCTCTCTCTCTCTCTCCCTCTGCCCCTCCCCCACTCGGGCACTCTTTCTCTTTCAAATTAAATAAATTTTACCAACAAGAAAAAAAGGGGGTGGGGCACGAATCCCATTCACAGCAGGCTTCGCCCTCGTGACCTCACTTAATCACGAGGACCTCCCAAAAGGCTCCACCTCCTGACACTATCCTTACATTGGAGGTTAGGATTTCAACCCATGGATCGGAGGGGCAGACAGACAGACGGCCGGTCTCCGGTCTGTTGCAGGGGTGTTATTAAATACGCCCACTGCATTCAGAAGGGCACCCTAAGAAGCAACGAGCTTTCTCAGATGAGGATGCCACGCTCGAGGGAATTTTCCAGGCTCACAGAGAGTCTCTGTTCATCGTCTGACAGTCAAGTACCCCAGGAGCAGAAACAAAACAGGTACCAATGCCGCCCCACACAAACATGCTGGTGAAAGGCGGGTGTGTCACACATTTCGGATCCCCTCTGCCCAGCAGGACAGGGATGGATGGAACAGTATCGAGAATGGTGATCGCTCGTCTTCAGAAATGGTGACACGTCGCCATTTCCCATTCGCACACAAGCATCGGGAAACAAGCCTCCACTTCTGCCCTCACCCAGCTCTCAGCTCAGATGACAAAGCACTCCTTCGGGACAGTATTTTCTTTAAAAAAAAAAAAAAATTTTTTTTTAACATTTATTTATAATTAAGACAGAGAGAGACAGATCATGAGCACGGGAGGGGCAGAGACAGGGGGAGACACAGAATCTGAAGGAGGTTCCAGGCTCTGAACTGTCAGCACAGAGCCCAACGCGGGGCTCAAACTGACAAATCGCGAGATCATAGCCTGAGCCAAAGTCAGAAGCTTAACTCACTGAGCCTCCCGGGCGCCCCAGGATGTTCTATCTTTTCTGCTCATGAGAGATCTCCTGGTGAAATGCACGTTCACTGTGCACTCGGGGAAGCCAGGCAGTACTGAACACCATCCTCGTCCCCATCTTGACAGATACTTCCAGCTCTCCCGAACTCTCTTGCATTCTGCCATGTTCCCAGCTTCAAACCTCTTATAAGAAAATCTTAAATTATAAAACAAATGTCCCACTACAAAAACTCAATAAACACTTACCAGACACACAGGCAGGGAAACAATTATTTACCGAGTGTTTCAGTCACGCCCGATACACTCCACACTCTTACAATAAGCCTAAAAGATGTTTGTTTTTCCCATTTTATAGGGGGAAAAAAGGTTTTAAAAGCCATCACTGAGACTCAATTACTTATCACAGTGTGGAATGGGACGGAAGGTATGCTGAGGTCAAGATTCTAAGTGAGGTCTGTCTGGCTTCCAGAATGAAGATCCTCTCCATGATACACTCTCACTTGACCATTTCAAATTCCAGAATGTTCTCCTAGAAAGGCTGGTCTGATGGTCTGTAACTCTCCCCTAAGTGCTTCTGTCTCGGAAGTCATTCTCCTCAACCTGACCTCATCCATCACGATCTACCCCCACAGCTAAGATGCTGGCTGTGTGTCAGGCCAGCAAATGACACTTTTCCAATAGTCCCCAACAGGGGCAAATACAGTATTTGGTTCCTGGCATGTCAATAACAATGACAAGAACGAGGATGGTTAGTTTTATGGGTCAATATGGCTAGTCTATAGTCCAAGGTTATTTAATCAAACCCCAGCCTCAGCGCTGCTGCAAAGTCACTTGCTGGATGTGGTTAACATCTGCAATCGGCTGAGTTTAAGCAAAGGAGAGTACCCCTCAAAGGTGGGCCTTGTCCAATCAGTTGAAGACCCTTATTAAGAGCCAAAGCTGAGGTTTCTCGGAGAATTTCTGCCTCAAGACTAGTACTGACTCTTGCCTGAGGTTCCCACTTGCCGGCATGCCCTACAGATTCCACAACTCCCACAGCCGCATGAGCCAATTCCTTAAAATACAGCCTCTAGATGTAAGTATATCTCTCTCTGTGTCCTATTGGTTCTGTTTCTCTAGAGAACCCTGCCTGACACAACGACTAACGTAGGCATAGTGTAATTCCTCGTGAGCTATTCCATCTGATCCTCAGGACAGGTCACTGATGTAAGAGTGTCTCTTCTCCAGAGGAGGAAACCACAGCTCCCCACGGTTGAATAACGGGTCCAAGGAACACACAGACATAAATGACGGGGCCGTCACTGAGACCGCTGTATTGGCAATGGCATGCGCCTTTCCCCCAAAAGCCACTGTAATCCCTAATCAAAACACCCGAGGAAAGGAGATTAACGGTTCGCCGCCGGCTACGTCTTGAGCACAGCCCGAGGAAAATGGACGCCCACGGCCTAGGCGAACTGGCTCCTCTCCTCGTGGTGGGGCAGCCCCGGGGGGGGGGGTGGGCAGCCCGAGCCGACCATGCTCAACTTCTCCCAGGACAGCAGCCAGAGCAGGGAGAACCGAGGAAGGGGCTAGCCGCGCAGAGAGGTTCCCTCAGTGCTTACCACCTTGGCCAAGCCCCAGGCTCCCCGGTGCGCCCCCTTATCAAGCTGTCCAGCTGTTCAACATGAATGCCAAAATGACTGTTCTTCATTAATTCCCTGGAAGCCTTCATGTAAACCTCATTAACGGGCACGGTAATTGCTCTGTGAATATTGCCCATTTTCCAATTATGTTTCTTTCCTCATGCCGGGAGAATCTGCCATCGGAGAGAAGGCACTGCGTTGCCTTCATCTGCTCGATGACAAGTGGGTGAGTGATTGGCTTTTGACCGCGGCTTCTACATCCATTAAAAAAAAAAAAAGAGGACTCTTTTCATCTAAGGCCCATTCTTTGGAATTTAACAGTGAGCAAAGTGCAGGAACCTGCCTCAACCCAGCCCAGGGCCTCGCACACTTGTGCAACTTCAGAGAAGAGGCCGGCCAGGAAAATGAAGTTTCAAAACAGAGCCGCGGCAAGGGGAGGAACTCCTTTTCTGCGTTTCCCACGGGGGACCTCGCCGGAGGTGCGCGCACATTCACGTGCGCACGGAGGCCCCGCGAGCGCTCAGCCTCACGCGTCGGCAGAGAGCAGGAGGACCGGCCGTGTAAGGAAGAGCTTGGGGACATGTGCCTTAGAAGTAGGAATCTGGCTGCTCGGCCATTTGCAGACCATCATAAGCACTTCTTATGAGACTATCAACTGCTCATCACCTCCAAAAACCTGCAAGCCTCCTGAGTCCAATTATCTCCAAACTTTCCCTCTTTTGCATTCCACTTTCTCATTAAATGAGCACACAAAGCATGGCCTGGCGTTTGGATCCCTGCACTGTTTTCACAAATAGGAAGAGTCTAAGTGACAGAAACTGGGCCTGACAATGAGCAACCCCTGTGGCCTGTGCAGGAAAGGAGAGAGTGAAAATCCCAGGCCAAAAGTAAACAACATGGGGTGGCCTCTGGAGTAACACACAGGGTAACTCTCAAAAGGCAGTTTGTTCTGAGAGATTGATAGATATAGACAGACACAGATATCAGCAGATGGATAGATGGATGGAGGGATGGATAGATGATAGATAGATAGATAGATAGATAGATAGACAGACAGACATGGATGGATGAATGGATGCGTGGATAGATAGACATGGATGGATGGATGGACGGATGGATGGACATGGATGGATGGAGGGATGGACA
Source organism: Paguma larvata (assembly GCA_030068075.1). Classification (NCBI taxonomy): domain Eukaryota; kingdom Metazoa; phylum Chordata; class Mammalia; order Carnivora; family Viverridae; genus Paguma; species Paguma larvata. The sequence continues at coordinate 13,483,699 of CM057828.1, read as the reverse complement.
GATAGGTAGACATGGATGGATGAATGGATGGATGGATGGACAGATGATGGACATGGATGGATGGATGGATGGATAGATATACAGACAGATAGACATGGATAGATGGATAGATGGATGGATGGATGGATGGATGGATAGACAAACATGGATGGATGGCTGGCTGGATGGATGGATAGATAGACAGACAGATGATAGACATGGATGGCTGACTGGACGGATGGACAGGTGGATGAATGGATGGATGGACAGATAGACAGACATGGATGGGTGGATGGATGGATGGATGGATGGATGGATAGGTAGGTAGGTAGGCAGGTAGACAGATAGACAGACAGATAGACAGATATGGATGGGTGGGTGGATGGGTGGGTGGATGGATGGATGAATAAACAGATAGGAAGTGAGTTGTTGAGGCCAATATTCTAAGTCAGGTCTGTCTGATCTCCAAAATTAATATCCTCTCTGTGACACAGTGTTTACCCTCACTTGACCATCTCAAATTCCAGAATATTCTCCTGGGAAGGCTGGTCAGAGGGACTGTCACCCTCCCCTAAGGACCTGTCTCTCAAGTCATTCTCCTCAACCAATCTGTCCCTATAACTAAGACACCAGCCAAATGTCATCTGCGGACACGTGTGTTATATGTACATAAACATACAGATGTACACCCACACACATTATGCACATACACCACCCACGCACAGTGTCAAACACATACACCTGAGGCTTGGTAGTTTCCATTATAGTCTCTCCTGCGCCAGGCACATCAGTGCCTTCCCCCGGGGCATTTGCCTACAACCTTGTCTCCACCCACCTCAGCCCTTCGCAGGTACGCTCCCTCTACAGGCCTCTGCCGAGACTGCAGGAGGTTTACAAAAGGCCCTCTGGCCGCCTCCTACCTCTGGTGTTCCCTGTTTGGGCCTCTTGCTCAGGCCTCCCCGTGGCTTGCTGCACTTGGTCACACAGTTGCCCTTCTCCTCTCTCTAGATCAAGAGACCCTCGGGGCAGCCCCTGCAGCTCCCTTGGCTGGATCCCCAGCATGACGTCCACCGTTCTTGGGGCTGTTGGCCAGTTCACAGAGCCGAAGGGCTTTTGAGTTGTTGCAGAGTCACCGAATCCACGTGCAGAGAGATCACAGAAGGGAGACAGAGCAAAAATACAGAGGGCAGAGCTAGAGCCGCTGGAGCCAGACTCAGCTTCCTAGTCGAGCTGGGGGCAGGAAAAAGCCCGCCAGCTGAATGGCTGCCTAATAAATGTGCCCTCACATCACAGACGGGCTCCGCTGTGAATCAGCATTCAGCAGCACACCTTCTATTGGCAAAATGCTTCATTGTCATTTTCACTGGTTATGCCTTACAACTTCCCGCTAGGTCGGTATTAGTGAGGGGGTCAGTGGTGACGGAGGACAAAAGCATTATCCACATTTGACAGAGGGGGAGGCTGAGGAGGGAGGGGAGGCGGGAGGGAGGAGGAAAAACGGGGAGCAGAGTGTGGCACGTGGGCACGGGGACATTACAGGCAAACGACCCTGAAGGAGACCCCAGCTCAATAACTAATTTGACCTTGGACAGTCTGTGCCTTAGGGTCTCACCCATAAAAACAAGCTATGACTGAGGGGCGCCTGGGTGGCTCAACTGGTTAAGCATCTGACTCTTGATTTCGGCTCAGGCCATGATCTCACAGTTCCTGAGTTTGAGCCCTGCCTGGGGAGGCCGCTTGGCATTCTCTCTCTCTCTCGGTCTCTCTCTCTCTCTCTCTCTCTCTCTGCCTCTCCCGTACTTGCACACACTCGCCCTCTCTCTCAAAATGAATAAATAAACTTAAATAATAAAACAAGACATGACTCTACTTACTCACACACACTGGCACAAAATATTAACATCTCCCTATGATACAATGGCCAGTTTATAATAGTTAAATAAACGGCATTTCCGTTCCTATTCGAGGCGGAGCACAAGAGAGTGAAGGGCTCAGGATTCCAACTGGGGGCTCCCAGGGCTCAATACAACAGGCACGGCGAGAATGAAGCTTTTCTAGATTCATCCAAGTGCACGGACTGGTAGTCCTTATGTAGCCAGGACGTTTTAACAAGAAAAGTGGGAGGTCTTTTAGTAAAATGTTTTGCCTTGGAAGGCTGGAAGAGTCAGCTGGGAGAGAAGGGGGTTCAAAGAGGGGGTATGTTTGGGTGCACCCACTCTTTCACAAATACTTACTGAGCACCTGTGACGTGTCAGGGACTAGTAGAGGAGGAGGGCTAATATCTCTTACGTGTGTCTCAATATGCATTCGCTCTACCCCCATCCCCTGACTGGGCTTTGAGCCGTCCACCACTGTGGCCCCTTCAGTTCCTGCTGTCCACGGCTAAGCCTCGCCACCCACCCCCGGGTTAGCTGCTGGTCACCCCCACCGTCACGGGGCACTCCTCGACCTGCTCAGCACTCAGCGCCCCGCCCCACCCCTGCAAAGACCTTCCCATCCAGTGTGACCTCACAAGTCACTCCCACCACACTGCTGTCTCTGGTTTATCCGGGGCACATACGAAGGTGTGAAACGCCTTGTTTGCCCGTTTACAGCCTGTCGCTCCAAAGACATTTGCTCCATGGGGACGGGGACCCGGCCTACTCCTTCATGGCTGTCTCTCCAGAGCCTGATAGACCGTAGGTGTTCGAGAAGTACTTTCCGAACGATTAAGGAGGAAGGGAGGGGGGAGCGTGGGGTGGCTGCACGAGACTGGAACGGACTGGAGAGCACGCAGGAAACAGGCAGACTACCCACTGCCGGGGCCCTGGGAGCAGAGCCTTGTACAGCGGGGGGTCGCGTCAGTATCTGTCGACAGTCTGTACCAGCCCGCCTTCTCCCCCTGCGTGTATTCGTCTTATTCCTTCGCTACTTGAGGGCAGCAGCTCTGTGTCCTACCCTCTGTGCCCCATGGACCTGAACAGATGGTACACAACAAATACTTACTGAATAATGAAAACAAAGCAGCCTTGCCCGCGCTTTTTGGTTTATTTTTAAACAGATGAGACACCCAAGGACCAGCAAGCCCAGTGACTTGGCAAAGGCTCACAGAACTCAGCGACGAGAACCCAGGCGGCCCCGCCTTCGGGGGCTCTGTGTGCTGGGATCGCGGACTCCCTCGGACGCCGAGAGAACCCTCGGTCCCTCGACCCCTCCCCGGGAGCGCATCCTCCCCACAAGCAGGCTCCGGCCGAGGCTGTGGGTTACACCCCGTGCCCATTTCTCATTGCCTTTCCAGGAACTGATGCCACAAATATTTGAGCACATGGTACGTATTCAATAAATATGCACTGACAGACTGATGTATCCCCACGCTCAAAAGCGACTTCAAAGACCACCAGTTTGAAGAGAACTGGACTCACCCATTTTACCAGCAGTCTGATGCAGACGTCAAACAGCTTCCAAGTTCACACGGGCTCCCGTGACCTTCGTGATCCGAGAGCCCTGACCACGACCGCCGATTCCCACCCACCCCATCACCGCCTCTCATGTCGTCTCCTCCCCGGGGTACACGAGCCTGAAGCTCTCCCTGGGTCTGCGAGCCTACGATGTACGTGGAAGGGCTAAACGAGCTATTCTGCACATCCGGGTCCTCTGAACGCTTTGTTTGAAGTTTAGACCTTCTGGCCACAAACTCTGTATCCCTCTGCCGCTGACAAACCTCAGGTTTTCTCCTTCCCTTTCCAGTTCTACCACCATCCCCAGGTTGCTCCAGCAAGCCTGGGGCTATCCGTCCATGCCACCGGTTTACCTGGTCCTTAATTTCTGATGCCAACAGCCTTGACCACCGCGTCTCCTCGGTACCAGCTCATGGCCCCAGACATCATCCAAGAATTGCCTCAACCACCTCAACTGTAAATACCCCTCCTTTATGAATTACTTAATCCCACTAAACCCACTTCACTTAAGCCACATACCCCCAACCATGGGGCCCTTACTCTCCCCAACCCTCCCCTCTGGAGAAGGAGAAACAAACATTGTTTGTTTTTTACACACTCTTGGGGCTATTCGGCCTGCTCTCATGGGATGGTTATAATAATTAATTAAAAAAAAAATACGAAATACCTAGTATAGGAGCTGGCATAGAGCCTGCCAATATAACAGACACTCGATTAATTTTTTTCCTTTATTTGCTCCTGTAGCGTTTTGCCTCAACTCTTTGGCATGAGAATAGAGGTTTACCAGATATTAAATTCCGCACTGCCCGGAGAGGTGGTATCCATCTCCTACTCAGACCCCTGGCGAAGCCCTAGACCATTCAAAAGGGGACCAAGAAGTTCATCAGGCACCTGTCAGACCGATACGTCAAAATTAGAAGCGACTGATGGAAACTTAGAGGCCCTCATAATAAGGTGCACAGAAGATTTAAGGGACAGATCCTGACGCCCAGCTCTGGTTATGGGAGCAACAAGAAAACAGAGCACCCGCTGCCCGGTGGCTCCCGGAAGCTCCTAGCCCACGACGTCCAGGAGCTTCAAGTGCTGCTGACGTGCAACACACCACGCCGTGCGGTCCGCTCAGGGTGTCCTCCGAAGCCGCTGCGGAAAGAGCAGCCCGGCTGGCCATCGGGGCCACCCATCCCCACGCCAGGCTGCAAGCGAGGACAATGGAGAGAAAGCTTAGGCGCACACTGTGGTTGTGTTAACACAACCATAAAACTACAAAATAAATAATTAAATGCACTCCTCACTGCAGCAAGCTACACTTTATCCATCTTCATCGTTGGTTATTAACTACTGGTTATTGGTAATGAGCAGCAGCTGGCATTTAAGTGCTGTATGTGCATGACTTCATTTCCTTATAAAACCCCTGCGAGGAAGGTACAGTCTGTATCCCCAGGTTCCCAGAATCCAAGGCTCAGGGTGGGTTAAGGATTCTGCCCAACGTCAGAAGGCTACGAGAGAACAGAGGGCTTGACTCCAAGGCAGGTGTTCTTGCCCAGTCTGAAACGGGACTGTCTTTCCTGCAGATCTGGTCCTCCCTCCCGGTCCACCACCACCCAGCTAGTTGCCCAAGCCAGGGACGTGCGGACCCTCCCAGGCTCCTTCTTCTCTTGTCTTCCCCATGCTCACCCACCACTCAGGACACCAAGCGCTTCTCTCCATCCCCCTGCAGCATCTGAATGCAGCCCTCTCTCATCCCTAGGCTTCTTGACAGAGCACGGAGGGGGCTTGCTAACTCGCCTCCAAAGGTGCTCCTTTCTCGCTGCAGTGCCACCCCCCCCCGCCCCGCTGAACACCCTCAATGCTTCTCATGAACACACGTGAGCCACCCTCGTCCGTGCTGCTGCCCACGGCAGCGGACTCCCTGCACTGACTTGATGAACTTATTGTCAGCATCACAGCACTAGACTGTGGGCAGGAGCGTGTCTTCTTCTTCTTCTTCTTCTTCTTCTTCTTCTTTAAGTTTATTTGCTTATTTTGAGAGACAGCAAGAGAGAGCATGCGTGGGGGAGGGGCAGAGAGTGAGGGTTAGAGAATCCCAAGCAGGCTCCATGCTCTCAACAGAGCCCGATGCTGGGTTCCAGGTCACAATCCACGAGATCATGACCTGACCTGAAATCAAGAGTCGGACACTTAACGACTGAGCCACCCAGGCGCCCCGGGTAGGAGCCTTTCTTTATCATCACTGTATCTACGTCAGGCTTCTATGTCGTCACAGGGAACATAGTGGTGAACAGACCAAAAGCCTCTGCCCTCCTGAGGTCCCACTCTGCTTCAGGGATCTCTGAACGCTCCGTGCTGCTGCCAGGTAGCAGGGCAAAGGGCAGGCTGGACTTCAAGATGGCTTCACACCCCAACGCTGCCACTTAACTACGTAAGCATGACAGAGTTAGCTGTCTTCTCCGGTCTCAATCTCTTCATCATAAAGTGGAAAAGCTGGCAGCTACGGGAGCCTACCGTAGGGTTAAAGGAGGTGATAAAAGCTTGGAACGGTGTGCGGCACCGAGTAGGCAAACCCTGACTGATCACCCCATCTCAAAATTGTAAGCGCCTGGAGTGTGGGAGCCATTCTTTACACTCCCCTTTCTTTCTCCGCCATGCCTGGGGGACACAGACCATGCTTGATAAACGTTTGTTTGACTGATGAGCGAGTGCAGATCTCCAGGAAAGTGAGCCAAAGATATTTAAGGATCTTTCTTCCCTGCCACCTGTATAAAGGATACAGAAAAGCATGCTGAGAAAAGAGAACAGAGCAGAGATAACAAGTAAAGACTACTCCAAAACGATGTCCTGTATCCTCTCTGACCCCAACCAATGACCTTCTGCTTGCCAAAGCCCGTACTTCTCCCAGTAGAAAGGTATGTGTTCATGTGTACCTATATACTTACATCAAAGTAGCTTGATTTTCAATACTTTACTGGAAATTCTCAACAATCATAAGCATAATGAACAAGAAAAGAGTAAGAACAAGGGAGACAGACAAAGGCCTGCCCACAGGCTCAAGCACTTACAAACTGCCCACGAAGAAATGGAAAACTATGAACAGCAGGACCCCAATTTACCCAAATTCTACTGAAGTGTCATTTTTGGGTAACAAAAGGCTTACTGTTTTTGTGACATTTAGTTTTAACTAAGTGAAAACACACTTCCCCTGGTCTTATAACCAAGAAATAAATAAACTCTAAATTTTTCTGAATGATCCCAGTTAATTACGTATCCCCAGCCTTGGCACGGGCCTGGCCAGGGCACCGTGTGGCACTAGCTTTTACTACGATGCAACAGCATTGTATGTGCCCTCGGGAGCTCCGGAAGTGTCCTGGCAGTCGGCTCTAGGCAATGGATCTATCTGACCTTCTCACTGGTAGACATGACTTTCCTGTACTTTTCCTAGATGTCGGGCTGTCAGTCCTTTTCATGTTTCTGGCCAACTTCTCAAGCTCGTCTTTCAATGCACTGTTTTGTTATATCCCTCTAGCTTAGGAAGCCAAATGTGAAGCTGGTCAGAATAACCCAAGGCTATCAGGAACCACATGGGCTCCCCCTCTCCCAGTCACAGGCAGGCCTGATCATCCCCAGTTCCCGGAAGTGAACGGTGACCATGTGACTATCTTGGGACAACCAACTGTGAGCAAAAGACTGTAAGAGCCAGAACATGATTCCCCAGGTTCTAACTTCCTCCTGCCACCGAGATCTATGACAGTCCACGGAGTGGGACCTCCCCGAGTCCCAGAGTATGAGTAACACGGAGCAGGAACCCTCCACATAGACACATGCCAACCACAGATGAGTGTGTTACATGAGTAAGAAATAAATCCTTGTTCTTTAAACCACAGAGATTTGAGAATTGTTCATATAAATAACATAACCTAATCCATCCTGATGAATGGAAATGATATATTACAAAAGAAAACAAGACCATGAGTCATCTGTCAAGAGGCTTTCCAGTGAGAAAAATTCCTGAGCTTATACTCAGACCACAACGCACACCTTGCCCGTGCTCATGTGCGTAAACACATCTTGGGGCGCCTGGGTGGCTCAGTCGGTTAAACGTCCGACTCTTCTCTTGATTTCGGCTCGAGTCATGATCTCAGTTTTGTGAGTTCGAGCCCTGCTTTGGCCTCTGCCCTGACAGCACGAGGCCTGCTTGGGATTCTCCCTTTTTCTACCCATCCCCAGCTTGCATGCTCTCTCCTTCTCTCTCTCGAAATAGATAAATAAACTGAAAAAATTATAAATACATCCACAGTACCAGAGTGCACTTGATTTTACGGCTTTCTTGCCTGTGTCTTATCCTGGGAGCTAAAAACTGCCCAAGGGCAGAAACCATGTCTTTTCTTCCTGTCTTCCCAGAACCTAATACAGTGCCTGGTACATAACAGAGGTCAATACATACTAATCTAGGTTGGAAAATTAGCAGAGCTTGCCCAAGTTAACATAGGACCTGTAATGGAAAAGGAATTAGGCTCAACCATCCTTCTAAAATGCAGTTCCGCCCACCCCAATGGGTAGGTCCAATGACATGCTGTTCCCTGTCCTTGCCCTCCACATCTGAGGACACGGCCAATGACTCATGCCCATAGACAGTGTGACTGCGGACAGATGCATCTGCACCCAGCCAGCGGCTCCTTCTGTCCATTGTGCCTGCCCGTTAGACAGTAAGGAATTTTCTGGCCAGGGCTGACGGTGGATAGAGCTCTTTCTGCTGCTCTTTGGGGTCAAGATCTCCTTGTACCAACTGAGTCATCTGTACTTCACGCTGGCTGTCCTGTTGGAAGGGAAGACCTTGGAACAGGCCTTTACAATTACCCCAGAGCACCCCACAGCCCAGTGACAATGCATTCCTCATTTGCCCTTCGAGTACCTCACCAGCTAACAAAACACGCTGCCATGTACTGGGTTAGGTACTTTGCTTATATTCCCCTCCCATCCAGTCTCACGGGTAAACACTGCCATCCTCACTGTCGAGATAAGAACGTGAATGAGCGTAAAGGTTCCTGTCACATGCTCAAGGGAAACACACAGGGGGCTCCTGGGTGCCTCCATTGGTTAAACTTCGGATTCCTGATTTTGGCTCAGATCACGATCCCACGGGTTTGTAAGATCGAGCTCTGTGTCAGGCTCTGTGCTGATAGCTGGAGCCTGCTTGAGATTCTCTCTCTGCCCCTCTCCTGCTCCAACTCTTTCTCTCTCAAAATAGATAAATAAACACTAAAACAAAAACAAAAACAAAACACCACAAAGGTCCTGGATTTTGTTAACATTTCATTGACTGATATTTCTCAACTACATGTATTTTTCTGAATCCATCATCTATCTGTTCATCTACTTGTTCCTTTCACCCATAAATATTTACTGAGAGCCTGAGGCTCTACTATCCCCATTTTCTATATATAACTAGCAAATGATGTTTCCAGAAGTTAAAGGTTTGACTAATTATAAAGCTGAGGCACTCTCTACTAATAGCAGCACCTACCTCATAGGGTTTTAATGATAATTGGACGGACTAATATAGGAAAAGTGCTAACAGCAGTGCCACACACACAGTATGGCTTCAGTAAATGTCAGCTGTTTATAAAATTTAATATAATGACAGCAATTGCCAAAGATATTTTGGCACAGTTTGTTGGTAAAGAGGGGTGGGGGACGGATGGGAGCAGGTGGGCCATCGCGACTAAGTCTAATGTCATATTGTACTATCGCTCACCCCAGAGGCAACACTTGGGGGCTGTGTTTTCTCATACGCAAGATGAGGAAAATGCATCAGATCATCTCCAGGAACTTGTCTTAAAATGCTCTAATCTGTGATTCTAGTAGTTGATCAATAAATAAGCAACTTCACAACTAAGCACCCCAGACAATCCCTCAAGTCCACTCCGCGGAGAACACTGGTCTTTACTCTAGAAAATAGGGGGAGGGGGTCCCAGATGACTGAGCCCCTCTAAAACAGAAACCTCGGAAAGGAACATTCCAGAGGCTACTCTTTCCATTTCAGAATAGGGATATTTATCAAACCCCCAAATACGGGATGGAGACAAAGACAGGGAAACAAGGCCCACCTGGCTGTTCCCACCACCCATCAATGCCGACTCCAGCAGAGACTGGAAGCCGCTAAACTCCCCAGCTGCAATTAGTGAGAACAAAACAGCAGGTGCGGCTGCGGGAGAGCACCACGAAGGGAGGCGGCGGCCGGAAGGCGACGCACAGAGTGCCACTCCGTGAGCAGGAAAGCAGAGCGGGAGGCTCGGGAAAGCATCAGGACGAGCAGGGGAGGGGCAGGGCTGAGGAGGCCAACCCGCCGCCGGTCCCACACCTAGAGACCCTGGTGCCACGGACAGACACATCCGCCACCCGGCAGGCACTTCAAACACAGGCGCGTTTGTTTCTCCTTAAAAAAAAAAGTGTTGTGGGTTTTTTTTATTATTATTATTGTGGTAAAATTCCTTATGTCACAAACTTGGTGGCTTAAAAAAACAGCAACGTGCTCTCTTAGAGCTTTGGAGGCACAAGTCCAAAATCAAGGCGTCCTGGGCGGGGCTCCCTGCAGGGGGTCTGGAGGAGAGTCTGGTCCTTGCCTCTCCCGGCGCCCGCCAGCACTCCAGGACTTGTGGCTTCTGGACTGCGGCCTCTCCCTCCGCGGTCACATTGCCCTCCCCCTCCTGGGCGTGGACAATCTCCCTCCACCTCATCGCTGAAGGAGGCGTGTCCCTGCGTTCAGGACACACCCCCGATGACCCCGGGTCACCTCACCTCGAGATCGTTCCCTGATCACACCTGCAAAGGGTCTTTCCCGATTTTCAAATACAGTAACATTTACTTCTCCGGGGATTAAGACTTCGGATCTGTGGGGGACATTTTTCAGCCTACTTCAATTCTTTTCTTACCTAATTTTAAGAAAATCGAGAACTATTTTACCTTCGGAGTCACAGACCGAGGACAGCCAATGCTGGAGGAATAGCCTCGGACATAGCACATTCCAGCCTCTCCGGAACAGGAGAGGCCAGAGGTGAAAGTTTTTGGCCTGGAATTCCCCAGAAGACACAGCCGGGCAAACAAAAGCTACTTCAATCTGTGGCTCCTCCCAGGGCATTTAAACAACTTAACTGAAAAGAATATTCTATTACCCTCTTCTCCCTCCCCTCAAAAAATCCACCGTGCATAAATTTTTGGCACATCTGCAGCATAAAATGAGCCGCATCTCTACAAAGGGATATAATTTACACACACACACACACACACAAAGCCACTTCTGAGTTAGCCTAGTAGACCAGAAATATAAAATTCAAGAGTTCTGGTGTGGGTTCACGCCTGGGCAGTGTGACCTCAGACCTGTCACACAGTGGCCTACGCAGGAGCCACACGGGAGGGATGTGACAACTGGGATCTGACCAGGGCTGCTGCTGAGGAAGAGGAAGCCGGCATCATGGTGCACGGCTGATGGGAGCTGCGAGAATCCTTTCCCGGAGACGGGGAAGGAGGCTTATTCCCTTACCTACCTCCGTGGTTCTCAAGCTTCAGGAACAATCAGAATCACCGGGACAGAGAGTGTTAAAACCCAGATTTCTGGGCCCCACCCCGAGAGACTCAGATTCTGTAGATCCAGGGTGGGGCCCAAGGACGTGCATTCCCCACAAGCCCCCAGGTGCTGGGGGAGCTGCTGGTCTGCAGGCCACTGTTCTCTGGAGGACCCGGGCCAGGACAGGGAAGAGAAGTAGAAAAGGAACAAAAGGGGTGGGTATCAGAGACGGCACTGCAAGAATTCCTACGGTTTGGGTAGATGCGAAGAAATGAGGTGACAGGCAGGGACAAAGGTGCCGTATTCACAGGAAGTGGGAGCATAAGGGGGAAGGAGGGAAGGTTAAGGGTTTGGCACTGGACACACTAAGTGTAAAGCTGCCAACAGAACAGGTGGGCAAACCTACCTGCACACCAAGTGGGAGGGTCCGTGAATGAGAAGAAGCCACAGAACCTGGAGGTGACGTGCGTTTGAAGGGCGGGAGAAGGGGTGTGGACATAGCCAGCTGGATGGGAGTCCTCAGGGAGCCAGCTGAGTCTCGAGAATCCTCTTCCAGGAAGTGCCCAGAAGGAGGCTTATGCAGCGGGAGGTGGTCCGTGGTTCAGGAAGGGGGTTGGATGGAAGCGGGGTGCGTAGACCTAACAACCAGTTCGCTGATGGCGCAGACTGCAGCTTAGAAACGGAAGCCAGAGTCTCATGGCCCAGCTGACAATGTGAAAGCCTCGGCCATGGGCTCTTCTTTGAGACCTGGTGCTGAAGGCAGATGCAAAAGGAAGAAAGAGTTTCATAGCTTCTCAGGGAGGGACCACTATCTCCAGAGGTAAAAGAGCCATCTAAAGAGAGCAACAAGGGGCGCCTGGGCGGCTCAGTTGGTTGGGTTTCTGACTTCGGCTCAGGTCATGATCTCACAATCCATGAGTTCGAGCCCCGCGTCGGGCTCTGTGCTGACAGCTCAGAGCCTGGAGCCTGCTTCGGACTCTGTGTCTCCCTCTCTCTCTGCCCCTCCACCGCTAGTACTCTGTGTCTCTCTCTCAAAAATAAATTGGGGTACCAGGGTGGCTCAGTCGGTTAAGCTTTCGACTTCAGCTCAGGTCATGATCTCACGGTTCGTGGGTTTGAGCCCCACATCAGGCTCTGTGCTGATGGCTCAGAGCCTGCTTTGGGTTCTGCATCTCCCTCTCTCTCTGACTCTGCCCTGCTCATAGTCTGTCTCGCTCTCTCTCTCTCAAAAATAAATAAACATTAAAATTTTAAAACTAAAAAAATAGTAAACTCCCAGTCCCTAAAGTAGTACCCGACAAGTAGCATCCTTGGTAAAGAATCACTGAAGGAATAAATGAATGAATGAGAAAATGTAAACAATATAATAGATATAAATTATACATAATTATATATATGTTATATATATGTAAGTATCAAAATTGTAGAAGAGCAATATGGAAAGACAGAAGGAAGAAGAGACCAACGTGGTTCCAAACGGCCCCATCTTTGGACTCCGTTTCGTAAACGCAGCTCTAGCACGTCTACCTGAAAAGCACCTTTTTAAACGTAATCCGGATGGAAGAGAAAACACACCTGCCACTCTAGCCCCTATGCCAACGCTTTTCTTCTTCGCCCCAAGAGAAACTGCTAGCCTGATTGATAAGGCTGAGAATATTCATTTTGCCATGCTTAAAAGTATGAAGACTAAAAAGGAAAAAAAGGAAAAAGAAAAGAAAAATTGGTGTGCACCTCTTCACACCCATTCCTCAGCTCCCAGAGTCTCCTTTCTAACCACACTCTGCGTAGGGCGCCTGCGTGGCTCAGTCAGTTAAGCGTCCGACGTTAGCTCAGGTCATGGTCTCACAGTTCGTGAGTCCAAGGCCCACGTCGGGCTCTGTGCTGTCAGCTCAGAGCCTGGAGCCTGCTTTGGATTCTGTGTCTCCCTCTCTCTGCCCTTCCCCTCGCTCGCTCTTTCTCCCTCTCTCTCTCTCAAAAATTAAATAAACATTAAAAAATTTAATCACACTCTGTGCTCAGGGCCCTTGTTCTTGTGTTCCCTCTCTCTGAAATGCTCTTCCCTGCTTCTCTAGGCGGCTTGCCTCCTCGCCTCACTCAGGACCATGATTACTTGCTACCTTCTCCAGGAGGCTTAACAACCTCTTTTTCTAAAACAACATCCCACCCATGCCCATGGCCCAGTCACCCTCTATTTTCCCCTCTCAGTACCTCCTGCACTGGACATATCCCATGCTTGTTTGTTTCCTAGAAGGTCCACTGGACCAGGGGCTTGGCTTTGCTCATTCCTGCATCCCCAGTGTGTAGCTCTTGGCACGTAGTAGGGGCTCAATAAATATTTAAAAAAAAATTTTTTTTTTATTTTTGTACAGTCGGCATCAAGAACTGTTTATGAATCCATCACCTTCCTTCTCTGGAATTCCATCCCAGCCTTAATAGTCCCTTTAAGGGACCGACGGGAGCAGTGGAAACCTCAGGGAGAAACACACAGCTCCTCCCTGCACCTGCGCTGCAATCAGAGAAAAACTGATGACTGGCAGAAAAATCCAGCCACCATCTGGCGGTTCAAGGACCCCTCCTGGGTGCTGACAGCATTGTCATTCAAGATAATGAAGATTAAAACCAACAGTGATCCAGGGGGACAGGTCCCCAGGAGGCAGCCCGGCTGGACTTAACTCCTTCTGAGCCACAGAGCTTCCAGACAGGCTGAGAAGAAACCACCACCGCTCCCTGAGGATGGAGGCAGGAGGCAGGCCAGGCCCCCGCTTGAGAGATTACAGGTGACCCGTCCCAGGAAGAGATGAGAGGGAGAAACTGCAAGCAAAAGTGCCCGGGGAGATGCCGGCAGTGGGGAGGGGAGCAACGCCACCCCGATGACAGATGTAACACGCCATCTGCCCATCAGTCAACAAGGCCCTTCAGGCTGGAGGCCGGCTACACTCTCAGCTCATTTATTAAAGCGACGGCGTGTGCTGCCACCCTCAAGGCCTGAGACCCACGGCCACTCTGTCTTCAGCGGACCTTCCATCTCTGAGGTTTACAGAGAGAGCTTGCGTGGCTTAATCAATTTCCATGAGCAAGCGCTGACCACACCTGATTAGAGCAGGAAACTTCGGGGCGCTCTAGAGAGCAGAGAAAGCAACACCGCGCAGATGCCACGGCAGAGGGAGCCAGCTGCCGTCCAGCACGCCTCCTCCCCGGCGCACAGGTGAAGAAACTACCAGGGACACGCTTCCTCCGTGAGAGACAGCAGCGGCCCGCACTGGCACCAGACGGCCTGGTTGGGAATGCCACCTCTGCCGCCTATCAGCTGTGTGACCCTGGACACGTATGTAACATTCCTGTGCCTCAAAGGCAACATAAGACGCAAGACGTAACCAACTCCCAGCGTTGTTATACAGATTAAGTGAGTTCATTTCTGTCAAGCATAAAGCACAGGTGCCGGGTGCACATGTAATCTAGAGGCCCGAGACGATGACATGATGATGGCGGTGATGACGGCAGGGGTGCTGGTGGTGACAACGGCAATAATGGTGGTGGGAATGGTGCTGGTGGGAGTGGGAATGATACGGTGGGGGGGCGGGTAATGATGATGGTGATAATAATGGGAATGGTGGTGGTGATATTATTCCCAGATTAGCAGAGATTCTGGAGCTACACAGAACAAAGGAGGGACAAAAATATTCATCGAAAGAAGAGTTACATAAAACGCAGTACTCTATCTTGCATCTTTCCTACTCCTCCAGTAACACACCTGAGGACGAGGAGACACGTCTGGAGAGAGGAAAAGATGCCGAGAGTGGGAGAGAGCAGCCGAGAGGGTGGGTGGGAAGCTCATCGGTGGTTGCACTAGGACCCAATGCCGGCCCGAGGCCTAGGGTGGCCCCAGGGCCCACGGGAGCACTCCCGGGGCTGACGAGGACTCCCTGGAACCAGACGTTGGGAGAGAACTTTTCAGTTTTAAAAAAGATCACTGAATGAGAACTCACATGGCATGTCTGCCTCTCTCCTCAGTGGCTTCGGGTCCAGCCCTCCACCTTCACAGTCAAGTCCATGGACCCCTTTCCCTCAGGCACAGGTGCACACTGGGTAAAGTGGGATCACAACACACACACACGTGCACACGCAGGTGTACCACACCCACACACGCACATGTACACGCACACAGACTTCAGCCCCCAAAGAAGAGGACATTCAAGCTGTTGGCTTGCACACAAAGCCCCTCCCAACCTGGCACCTACGGCACCTCCCCAAATCCCAGGCACCTGGGCAGTCGTACTAACAGGTTTGAACGGTGCCTTCCTTCACTGATCTCAAAAGTCCCTCGCCTTCCTGTTCCTGCAGCTCCCACTGACCAGCAGGCCCTCCCTCCTTTCTTTCTAGCTAACTCCAAATCGGTTTTCAAGATTCTGGAGTCCAATGCCTCCCCTGAAAGCCCCAGGGCCCTAGAATACTGCACCACACTTTCCCTGCCAGAGCACGCGGAATCCCAGCACCCACCACAACAATCGGACACCCTGGAGGCACCCTGCTATCTTCCGCCCTCACGCATGGATCAGATGTTAAGTGCAGACACAAAGCCTAAGCCCCATATACTCCAAGAGCCCCCATCTAAGCGACAAAATAGGTTAGGAACAGACCTGAGAAGGGGAAGGGTGTCTGGTGACCAGAACCACAGAGGGACCAAGACAAACTCATGTCTTAACCAAAAGTGAAGTCAATGACCTGGACCCAGAGCCAGAGCTGGAGCCAGAGCTGGAGCCAGAGCCTCCGGCTTCCCAGGAGCTGTGGCTTGGGCCCTGTTTGGAACTCCGCAGAACCGAAGTCAGGAAGGGCTTTTGAGCTGAGGCAACCCCAGAGGGCTGGGACAGGCTGCTTCCCCCAGAGGGCACAGGGTAGGTAAGCTGCCCCGGGGTTTCAAATACAAATTCCAGGGGCACCTGGGTGGCCAGTCGGTTAAGTGTCTGACTTCAGCTCAAGTCATGATCTCACAGTTTGTGGGTTTGAACCCCGCATCAGGCTCTGTGCTGACAGCTCAGACCCTGGAGCCTGCTTCAGACTGTGTGTGTGTGTGTGTCTCTCTCTCTCTCTGCCCCTCCCCCACTCACACTCTGTCTCTCTCGGTCTCTCAAAAAGGAATAAACGTTAAAAAATTAAAAAAAAAAAATCCAGCACATTCTGTGCTATCCTGGGGGAGCTTATCACAACTCTAGATAGAAGCCCACCTGGAACTGTGCCCGGCAAACAGTAAGCACTCAATAAGTGCTGTGATTAGGCCCCTGTTAATGGACTAGGCCGGACAGGACTTTGCAGGGACCATGGAGCGTCTGAGGTGTGACCCTGTCCTCAGGGGGGCAAAGGCAGGCCCCAGCGATTCCGTAAGCCCCAGGACGCGCATGTGCCTTCCACGGGAGAACACGTGCCAGAAAAGGGGTGGGATGAGGTCCTCTCTAGATCAAAAGCACCACGTTCCCGCAGATCTTAGAACATACCGGCCTGTGAACGGACCTCCATGCCGTTAATTATACTATATCCTCAATTAGATTTGAAACTCCTCAGTAATACCAAAACCTCTGAATGGTGCTTTACCGATTCCAAAGCGCTATAATCAAGTCAGTAACTGCCCTGTTCCGGGCTGAACCCTGTCTCCCTCCTCCTTCACCGCCACGGCCCCGTCCCCTCCCTGCCATTCATGTATTCAAGTCTTACTCCCCGGACCTCAGACTGTGACTCCACTCGGAGACAGGGTCTTCAAAGAAGCAATTAAATGACATCTCTAGGGTGGGCTGATCTGACTGGTGTCCTTATACGAAGAGGCGATTGGGACGGACACGCGCAGAGGGAAGACCATGTGAGGCCACAGGGAGAAGACGGTCATCTGCAAGCCAAGAAGAGAGGCCTCAGGAGAAACACCCCATCGATCCGTGATCAAGTTCCAGCCTCCAGACTGGGAGGAAATGCATGCACTTCTGTTGTTTTGGCCCCTCGCTCTGGTGCTTTGTAACCACAGCCCTAACTAACACACCCATGAGGTCAGTCCTGGTGTGTTAGTTACTGTCTTTGTACCATGAGAACCTTGGACGTCTCAGACTTACCGCTAGGAAGGATTCAAGAGAAGAAAACCTAACTCCTTCTACTCCCCCCCCAAGGATCTGACATTGATGTCAAAACATTTATTGAGTATCTACTATAGGCTGAGATCTTTTTAAGGTACTAAAGATACTATAGTCACCAAAAAGCTTCTTCTCTCATGGAGCTTACGACTGAAGGAGAGGTCAATGATTACCAGAATCCGATAAATATCAAACATCTCTCTTAAGAACTAACCGGGAAGCACTGGGAATAGCAACAGTTTTTTTTTTTTTTTTCTTATTCCCATCTATAGTTTACAAACATGGAAGCCAAACGATTAAAGTTTTGTTTTTAAAGAGCTAAACCAGGAAGCGAATATTCGAAGGAAAAGTGCGGGGGGAATAAAGAACATCTTTTACTCTTCTTAAGTAAATGAAAAAAAAAAAAAAATTCAGCAGTGGCAAGTCATAAGCCCTGGGTGAAAGTTTCTATCGCGTTAATATGCCCCGGCAACAAAGCTACAGCTTTAGAAACGATACAGTTAGCATTTTCCTTCGCAGGATAATTTTTCCCTCTAAAGTTTGAGGCCAGAGCTATTTCAAAGAATAACTACGCTCAGGGAAACGGATTTTGTTTTTCTTCACCCAGACGAGAATTCACACAATGGCTAACACTCTCCGCCAGGGAAAATTCTCGCAAAACTGGATCGAGCTGAATTTCACTTTATAGCTGGTGCTTACACGTAAATTATTATTACATGTTTATAAGGGGCTTATGTTGGTATAATATTTTACCGCGAGAGAGGCATTTACACAGTATGTGGCATCTTTAAGTGTTTTTCCGTTTACAATCCTGCACTTTGGGGTCTGTAATGGCAGGCAAGTCTGTGCGAACCTCCTATGACTGTCCAGCCTCTGGCTGGCTCTGGCGGCGTCCCGGCGGGGGGATTAACTGCACCGCCGCGCACGGCAGGAACGGCAAGGACTTCGCATCCCCACGGCCCTCCAGGAGTGTCAGGTGCTTCGGAACCACGCTAATCAATGCACCGATGGCATTCAAGACGGAACCAGAAATTCACCAGCATTCCCCAGGCTCGTGGATCTGAGCTGCCTGACAGAGGCAGGTGAGAAATGACATTCGAGGTCCTGGCAATATCTCCAGGCACTTGTCTATTCATGCTAAGAACATGCTGGCACTAACTGCGGCCTGACTGCTTGGAGACTCAGTGTAACTAAGAGCTAAGTTAGAATCCGGGCTCTGTAGCTCAGCTGGCAAGGATCAATCCGCCAAACTCCGAGCTTTGTTCTACCACCCTTAAAACGGAGGAAATTACAATAAACACCCTTAACAGAAGATCGCGGGGTCGTTGAAATGAAATGAAGCTCTTGGTCCCAGACCCGACACATAACTAGGCACTGGAAGTTACGCTGTTTAGATAAAAGAGGCCACAGCTTATTGGATCCACAGAAGAACGGCGGTCAGGAATCACTCTGTCCTCCTCCTTCCCAGCTGCGTTGGTGTGTCAGGGTCCAGCCTGATGTCCAGAGAGCGGGAAAGGGGTTCTGGACCCATTCGAGAGACGCAGTAAAATCCTTCAATGTGCATGCAAACATGCACAAATGAGCCCCTTGGGGGAAGAGGCCGCATTGTAACAGCCTCTCCAAAGGGCCCCGCAGCCGGAAGAGGTTGACCGCGACCGGCGTGGAGTGCAGCTTGTTCCTCTTGTCCGGCTTGCTTCCTGCAGGCTGGACAGAGGAGGTGTGATGGAGTGGAGAGACAGTGGAGTCCGTTCCAAAGTTTAAAGCCTGGATCTGTGCCCACCTGCGAGGGGACGATGGCACAGCTCTCCACCTCTCTGAGCACGGCACTTCACCAGTAAAACAGGATCGAGGCCGCCTCCTTGCAGGGGTTTTGGGAGGGTTAAATACAAGAACAAGTGTCTGGCATGCAGTGGCAACAACTAAGTGTGAGTCTTCCCATTCACAGTCCTGCTGGGAAAACGGAAGGGCTCCCCTGGCCAAGAGGACCAAGGACACGCCTCAGCTCACCTTTCCGTCCATTCGCTGCTCCGTGCACATCACGAACCCGGGGCCATTCCTGCACCCGGTGGGGCTTGATTTAGTCTGTCTACACCCACCCACAATCCCACGTTCTCTCTCCTCCCACCTAGCCAGGTGCCTCCGTTGCACTCTACCTTTTCAAGTGGCAGCACCAGCTTCAGAATCAAGTCACCTGGATTCACACCTCAGCCCTCCCTCTTCCTAGCCGGACTGGAGACCAGCCACCGAACCTCTCCAGGACCCAGGTTCTCAATCTGTAGAATGGGGATGATCGTGGCTGTCTGCCCCACTAGGGAAAGATGAGTTAATCCAGGTGAAGTGTGAAGACAGGCCTGGCACGTTGTAAGTACTAGCTGCGGTTCAGGTCCGACCGCGGAAAAGACTTAACGAGGCCAGCTCGGATTATGGCAATTTAGCATGAACACAAAAAGGGAGACCGCCCCTCCCATGAACCCCAGAAGAGCAGCCCTAGTATAACCAAGCCACAGAGAACTGGCCGCTAGAACCAGGACCTCAGCACGAGGGACGTCAGCCGGGGGAGCGTGAGCTCCGCCATGAGCGGGTTCCGTGGCTCCATGTGTCTCTAAGATCTGGCCTCGTTTCCTCCGACCTCATATGCCACGGCTGCATCTCAGACACACCTGCTTTTCTCTGTCCTGTGAACAAGCCAAGTTCCCTCGCACCCCAGGGCTTTTGCACTTGCCGAATGCTCTACTGTCCTAACTTTGCACAGTAGCCGCTTTCCTGCAGCCTTCAGCTGTCTCTCCCTGAGAGGCCTTCCCTGACCCGTAACCCTTCCCTTCTACCATCCACTCTCTAGCCCATCGGTCTGGAGTATTTCCTTTATAGCACTTGTCTTTCAAAAATTAAAAATAAAAAAAAAAGCATTTTTCTATATTCCCTTACCCTGGAATGTAACATCCAAGAAGGAAGGAACTTTGTTTCTTCATGCTCCTAAAAGAGTCCCTCATTCATAGGAGAAACACTGTAACTATTTGCCGCAGGAATGAATTTCTCTACTTCTCTTCCTGCTGCCGAGTAACTCTGTATTTCTAGTTCAGATTCTCTAAAAGATACATATAACTAGTCACCATTATCGAGTCAGGTTTCAGGTTCTTATGCTAGCTCACTACAAAAACAGGCTGCCCAGATTCTGCAATGGCCAGTGTGTCAGCTGCCCATCCTCAACGCAATGAACACAGATGCCTGCAACAGGCCCCAGCAACAAGGCATTGGCCATTTCTATCAGCAGGTGTCGGGGATGTGGCAGAGCCCCGGACGGTCACGTCAAAGGCAGAGTCTTTGCAACACCCTCTATCCCACATATATAAATCCTGTTTCCCCAACAACATCATAAAATTCTTAACAATGCTTTCATACCTGCCCTTAACACCTTCAAGAAGGGCTAATTCGAATGGATTATGAAAGGCAGACCTCGTGCCTGAGAAGAAAGACAAAAATATAGCCGCAAGAGTGAAAAGCGTTTGTAAACCACAAAGAGCTTCCCAGCCCCTGTAAGAGTGAGAAGTGATGGAGAAGGCCGGGAACTTCTGAGTCTGGAGGTTCGTTCAGGAAGCTGCGGAAGAGCGGGCCAGCTGAGTGTCCCTAGTGAACAGCCCCAGGCGGGGTTGAGGCCCCTGGCCAGTCTCTGAACGAGGACTTTAGGTGAGGCGAGGCACTGCTCCCCCAGCCCTGGGCCAGCAGGGCACCTCCCACCCATCACAGTCCACTGAGCAAGCGTCATCATTTTCCACGATGCTCCAGGGTGAGAAGCGTCAGAGAGCTCTACTCTAGAGCATGGATCTGCATACTGTTCACGTAAAAGGTCAGACAGTAAATGTTTGGGGCTTTGAGGCCATAAGGTCTCTAGTGCCACGACTCCACTCTGCCCTTGTAGTGGGAAGCAGCCACAGACAACGGTGAAGGAACAGGCGTGGTTGTGTACCAACAAAACCTTCCTTGTGGACAATAGCATTTAAATTTCATATAATTTCCACATGCAATGAAACAGTTTTTGTTGTTTGTTTTTTTAATTTTTTTGACCACTGAAAAATGTAATAAAAGCCATTCTCGTCTCATGGGCTCAGGTGGTGGGTTATAGTTTGCTAATCCCTGCTCTAGACTATTCTCCACTGCTGTCTCTTATCACGTGGTCTGAACGTCAAGATTCTCTTGACATTCCAGGCTGGGGCTATGGACGCTGGAATCTCCTCTACTCAATCTTTAGGACTTCATAAAACCACTAGATCTCAAAAAATTTTTTTAATTTTTTTTTTTTTTTGAGAGAGAGAGAGAGAGCGTGCGCGTGCACTCACGTGCATGAGTGGGTAGAGACAGAGGGAGACAGGGACAGGGAATCCAAAGCGGGCTGTGCTGACAGCAGTGAGCCCGATGTGGGGCTCGAACTCACAAACTGTGAGATCATGACCTGAGCCGAAGTCGGACACTCAAAACCGACTGAGCCACTCAGGTGCCCCAAGAAAAGTTGTTTTTGTTTTTTTTTTAATTGCCCTTTGGGCTGCGATGAAACACTCGGGCAGCAGATCCTCACCTGCATTAGGGAACAGCCCGTCCCGCTGGCGGACAGCTCCAGCGTGGAACATTCTACGTCAGGTATCTCTCCACCTCCTGGTGACTCTCCCTGGAGTTCCCGGCTCTCCGGGATTTTGTCTGCAGAACTTATACCCTCCGTTTTCCCCCTAACAGCTTTCCACATTTTTATTTGCATCAGAGAAGGGGGAAGTAAAAGAAATGGACTATTCCCATGTCAATAAAATCTACTCCAAGAGAGCAAGCAAACACATAATTTTGGTGGAAAACTCTACTTTTATCTAAATATTGGCTCTAGAAATCACCCAAAGTCCATAGATCTACTAGGAACTCAAGAAATTACTTAGGAAAGGTGAAAAGAAAGATGTTTCCTCAATACCTGGCAGAGAAAGTCCCTATTATGATTTGAATGAATGAATGAATGAATGGACGGACAAATAAATATATTTTAGCATGCCTGAACAGAGGACAGCCTCATCTTTTCCACCTAAAACTTGCCCAGATCTCAAAAAACAGAACATCTGCTGAGCACGAGGTTTAGCAGTCTAAAGAATTAAAAGATGGATGCTACTGGGACCGATTGATTCTTTAATAAAATTCCTAATTTCCCCAGAGCTAGACTCACCGCCTGAAAATATCTCATCTACATGAATAAAAAAAAAAAGAAAGGTTATTACTGACTACCTACCAGGTGTGAGGTGCTTTGACACGTATCACCCCCTTCAATCCTCACCACCAACTCACCACAGAGAACCATGATCCTTCCTTTTTTTTTTTTCCAGATGATGTCACTCAGACCCAGGAGCGGGGGCTCCGGTCTCAAATCCACATCCGCCCAACCTCAAGGCCTAAGCACTTTCTGCTGTTTAGGACATAAAACTCTGCTTATTCCGGTCACTTGTGGATTATGAAATTATTATTCAACTATCCACGGGTCAGGCCTCTAAAATGCCTCTGAATCACAGAAGAGACAACACAAGCCAACAGAGGAAAATTTGCATAATGTGAAAAACACACAGCCGTTGCGACTAGGTTTGGGATTCTGGTCTACCTCATGCTTCATATAAAGGTATCTGATTTAATGACATCATATGCAAAACAACCAGCCTGGCACTGAACAGGTGCCTCTCCAAATGGATAGCCCCGCTTAAAAATCTAGGAAATTAATACGCTAAAAAAGGACCTAGTTCGCAAAAACAAAAATGGTCCTAAAAATAAAGAATCCTTTTGCAGTTTTACTCTCGGTTCTTAAGAACTGCTTTTACACATATTCATTTAAGAATTATTTTTGGAGGCCAACTCGCTTTGAGAAAATACTGAGAATGTTATAATATGGTCTAGTCTCTTCTGTTAACGTTGGTCCATGAAACTAAATGGCTGCTCCTTATCAAAATAAATAAATAAGTAAATAACAAAGTCAAAATTTGGTTTAAAAGGCTCTAACATCTTTTTTCTTGCAAATACCTGATATCTGAGTGTGATTTTACCCTTTGGAGAGGCTTCTGGATATGTCACCTTCCTTCACCTTTACAATATCCTTAGGTGATAGGCAAATACTTTCATTGTTTTTTCCTTTAAGAATGTTTAAAAAGGGGGGTTTTCCAGTCGCAAGTGATAGAAAAATTATTCGAAACAAAACAGAGATTTAGTGGCTTATAAACTACAAAGTCCCAGGGTAGATCTGCCCCTCAGGCAAGGTTTGATCTAGGTCTAAGGAATGACCTGGTCTCTCTCCAGTTCTCAGCTTTGCTCTTATAATGACCTCATTCGCAAATGCCAAGCTGTGAAGAGACAGCTGCCAGGTAGGATGTAGCAAGGATGTGCACAGCTCTACCCTCTGAGGTTCAAGGCCAGTGGAAAAGAACACACGCTCCTTTCTCAAGAGTCCCTACAAAAGTCCCATCATATCTAATTGGCTCTGACTAAGCCATGTGCCCACCCAAATCACTGCGGTGAGGGGTAATGTGACCTCACCCCCGAAGGTCACGCCCTGAAGTCAGGCACAAACAATACTGTCTCTCCCAAAGTTCACGGGCTGAAGTAGAATTCCACAGAAAAGACTGAGGCAGGGTGAATGCATGCTGAGTTGGAAACCAAGAGCTGCCCCACCAGGACTTGCCCAAGGTCACACAGAAAACCAAGAGACACAATCAGGACTCAAGCAAAAATCTTCTGAAAGCGAGTACTCTGAAAATAGTGGCAAACGGTTTCAAAACATAGGGAGTAAATCACAACAAGCCCTCGAAACCGAACCTCTTGGTCACAAAGAACATTCGAAACTATTGATCGACGGCTCACGGAACTCCAAAGAAAGCCAAGCCCCTTTTACAAAGCATAAATTTTGTGAAATTAAGCAAGGTTACCATTATCTAAATCAAAATCCCTTTATGGCTCTAAATGGTTCCTCACCATCTGGAAAGTCAGATCACTGTACTCAAAAGGAAAGAGGAAAAGCTTTTTGACCTATTTCTGTCCCTCCACTAATGTAAAGCACCAAATCCTATTTATTAAGTACCCTCAGTGCATGCTATTTCACTGGCTATTTGCAACTCTAAAATGACACCTATTATTCAGTTAGAGATTAGAATCTCAAGCAGTAGGGTGTTTTTTAATAAAAAATAAAATTAAAAATAGATTTGCCATTGCCTTTTTAATGAAACTAGTAGCTCTGCTGGCTTAGAGGGGAAATGATCTATTTCTTGGGAGCTTTATATACAGAGCTGAGCAGTGCTTAAAAAAAAAAAAAAAGTTTGTATCTTAAGCGAGTGTACAATGCTTCTCCCCTAACTGCACACACCATCCCACTACCCCTTCAATGAGAGCCTAGGCAGCCAACACATGCTCTTCCACCCAAACCAAACCAAACCAAACTCTCTGAAACCTGACACCTGCAGGTGACACACCAGGTGGGGCCTGACAGGTGTGTGCCAAGCAGGAAAATGGTTTAGCCCAGCACTCTCCAACACAGCCTTCTGCAATGATGTAACTCTTCTGCATCTGCGCGATCCAATATGGTAGCTGCATTGGGATTATTACGTCTGAGGACCTGGAATTTTTATTTAATTTTATTTTAATTAATTTAAAGTAGCTCCATGTGGCTAGTGGCTAGTGAAGAGAAGGGCAGTTCAGATGATGCCCTTGAGAATTTCTCCAGCATGGCCATCTACTGTTCTCTCTCCCCTCCTTGCACTTTCTATCCCAGCGCAAACCGACCACCTGCCATTCTCCAAATAGGGCACCTGTTTGTGCCTCTGGCTCCTGCATGTGCCGCTCCTTTGGGCTGGAATTTCCACTCCCGGCCTATGTGGGTAGACTCCTTTTCATCCCCAAAATATAACCCAGGTTTCACCGCTTCTCTGAAGCCTTCCCTGACTTTCCCTTCTCGCCTCCGCCCTCAAGAGAGTGGGTCGCCTCTGCTTCTCCATCGCCTCCAAGCTTAGCACATTTCCTTGGCTGTGTTCGGCACACTGCAATGTCCCCTCCACAGCAGAAGGCGGTGGGGCCTGGTGGTAAGAGGGAGCACTCTAGAAGACTTTTGTCTAGTGTCAAATCCTGCTTCTAACACTTACTCTGAGCTCTATGACCTCAGGCAAGTCACAGGACGTCTCTGTAAAATGGGGTTATTAATGATAACTCTCCTTTGTGGTTGGTGCAAGGACTAAATGGCCAAACACAAGTAAAACATTACCATGGTGGCTGGCAAGAGGCAAAGACTCAATAAAATTGAGCTCTTATGAATGACTTTTCATTAGCTTATTAGACTATGCACCTTAGAGCAGGTACTAGATCCTAGCCGTCCCCATAACCCAGAGTCAGAGCATACAGCAGGCACAACTTAAAGACTGAAAGTATTAATTCTGTTTCCAGCAGATGGATCCAGTCCTGAATTTAGTTCTGAACATACACCATAATGCTTAGCAGCCTTGAGACTAAACAGGAGATCTCGAGGTAAGCAGAGGTAGAGGACGGAGGTCACAGGTAGATCAAAGAATTTTCTGGGGGCTTATTCAAACTGCACCCAAAGTCACCACCCTCCATATGTCCCATCACTAGTCCAGACCCTCTCCCCATCCCCAATCTGGCCAAATCTCTACCCAAATGTTCCTGATGGAAGTTCAGCCTTATCCTGCAGATTTGGGGGGCAATAACAGAAGTTAAAGGCCTGCGGGCCTAATATTAACATAAGAGATTTTATAAACCAACAATCTGTTTCTACCGCTTTCCTCCATACTTCTAGTGTACCTATTCCCCTCTTTTCCTAGGTATCTGGATACGGGGCGGGAGGGGGAGAGAGGGAACGTCTCCTTTCAATTTACAGAAACAGCCCTACAACCCTGGATTCTAGCAGCGCTCCACCTGTGTACGTGGCCCTGAAAGACGGGGCAGCTCCTGAGTCCCTACCAGGCACCTAGGTTTTACTGAAGGCAAATAAAGACGAGCAGCAGATGAAACAAGCATTAAAAATGATTAAGTGTTCAATATACAGGCTTTTCAGCCTGTGTAGGGTCCCAACGAGACTGTTCATTTCCCAAATTCGATGTCTTCCTCCGCCGCAAGGCTCCCTGACACAGGAGCACGGCCAGGAGTTTGGGCAGAGAGCAAGTCCGGGAGCCTGGAGCAGGAGCCTGGAGCGAGCACTCTGCACGCAGAGAACGACTTCGGCCCGGCTTCCAGTGCAGCTGGGGAGCGCAGCACCGATACCGGAATGCAGGTGGGCCATCCTCCTGGGGGACCCTGCACGAGAAGCCTAAAAGAATAACCAGAAGCAGGACTGAGCGGTGCGAGGAACACCTAACGAGAGGTCTGGAGCTCTGCCACGTGCCTGGGGTGTGAATTTGGGTACATCGCGTTTCCTTACCTGGGCTTCGGTTTCCTGGTTTACAATGTTGAGGAGTGGTCTCCAAACTTTTTTCTGTTTTTAAGCAGTAAAAATATCTTTTTGTCCCAAATGAAATTCAAGATATAAAATATACAAGTGAAACAGCCATGGTTAAAGTGCATTTGTAGGATTCATAAAGCCCTACCTACTGAGTCTCTCTCCCTCCCCTCTCCCAACCCCTAGAAACCGAGGGCACAGTTCTAGCAAACTGGTTCATCTAAGATCATAGCGAGTTGGAACATTTCAGGAGATCACTTACAGCAGACCTTACTATAACGCTCCACATGGAATAAAGGAGAAATAGACTAGATTGGTGGCTACTTCATTCAAAATTCTATGTTGGGGCGTCTGGGTGGCTCAGACGGTTAAGCATCTGACTTTGGCTCAGGTCATGATCTCACGGTTCATGGGTTCGAGCCCCACACCAGGCTCTGTGCTGACAGCTCAGAGCATAAAGTCTGTTTCAGATTCTGTGTCTCCTTCTCTTTCTGCCCCTCTCCTGCTCATGCTCAGTCTCTTTGTCTCTCAAAAATAAAAGAAATGTTAAAAAATAGGGGCACCTGGGTGGCTCAGTCGGTTAAGCGTCCGACTTCGGCTCAGGTCATGATCTCACGGTCTGTGGGTTCGAGCCCCGCGTCGGGCTCTGGGCTGACAGCTCGGAGCCTGGAGCCTTCTTCAGATTCTGTATCTCCCTCTCTCTCTGCCCTTCCCTTGCTCACGCTCTGTCTCTGTGTCTCTCAAAAGTAAAATAAAAATAATAATAATAATAATAACTATCTCCAAATATACGGTCGTCTACTCAAAACTATTTTAACATATCTGTCTAAAAGGTAAGAGATTTTGAAAATCTAGACCTCAGTTTCATTACTGAGAAATAAAAACATTAACTCCTTAATATCATCTGACATCCAAATCACCGCTCCATCAATTTTTTCTCCCTTATGATTAATTTGACAGAGGACTTTTTTCTATAGCATTTCCCACTGCCTGGGTTTTCACGACTGCATCTCTGTCAATTGACATGTGGCTGTACCTCGTGTATTTTTGCTGATTTCAGAGTAGATCAAGAGTCTCAACCAGATACTAGGGCGCCTGGGTGACTCAGTTGGTCAAGCACCCAAATGTTGGTTTTGGCTCAGGTCACGATCTCACAGTTCATGGGTTGGAGCCCTGTGTCGGGCTCTGCGCTGACAGTGCAGAGCCTGCTTGGGATTCTCTCTCTCCCTCCCTCTGCCTCCCCCCACACCTTCGTGCTATCTCTGTCTCTCTCAAAATAAATAAATTAAGAAAAAAAAAAAAGAATCTCAACCAGATTCCAGTTCCATCAGGAGACACATAACATCTGGTTGTTTTCTTTCTGTGTTGTTGGCTGCCATTCATTATGACTTTCTTTATTAAATTATTTTTCGGCTTCTTGTGTATCTTCCAAAATGTTTCACAAACATACAAAAACATTTTTGTCTTTACCCAGAGCGTCTTAAACCCTATTGTTGATCTGAAGCTCTCTGCTTAACAATGTGAGATTATTCACTTTTTACAAGTCAGAATTCAGTAAGGCACAGTTAACATGGTAAAGATATCGGGTATGGTTGACATTATAACAATTTAGAGTTTAAATTCTGGCATTTGTCTGAAACACGGTTTTACGCATAGCAGGTGGGCTGATAAACAGGTACTGAATAAGCAAGCAACACTATTAAATCCGCTGGACATTTTTTTTTTTAAGTTTTCATTTATTGATTTTTAGTAGTCTCTACGCCCAACGTGGAGCTTGAACTCACAACCCTGAGATCAGGGATCCCATGATCCACCGACTGACCAACCAGGCGTGATGGAATCCACTGGACTTCCAAGAGTGTCAACTGACTGGACACGGGCTCCCCAGACACCACGTCTGCTAAAAATTCTCAGTCATCTTCTCAGATCAGCTGCTGGAAAAGCCAAGCGAATCTGCTTTCCACCACTTCACATTTTCTTTCCTGTAAACAACTGCTTAACCATCCCAGCATGCCTCCCTCTCTTACTGCCTCAACTTGCTCCTTCATCAGATTTCCCGCCCCCTAAAGAGCCTAACTATAAGCCATAGTCCCCGATCAATAATCAAACCAATGATTCCTGCCGCCCCCACTACTGCTAACTGGTGGTTACAAAATTAACAGCCTGTTTCTGCAGGGCACTGTCTGGAGGACCCCAAAACGATCAATGTCCTTGTTCCACTTCCCGACGAGGGACTTACTGAGGCTAAAAGCAGTCACTCTCAAGTCCATTAATAGTCCCATGAAAGAAGCCAGAATATGAGCAATCAAAACTAAATCAGCAACACAGATTTTTTTAAAGTCCTCTGTAGGTTTATTTTTTTTTTACTGGCATGACACTATTGCTTGTATCCACTGTGGAAGCTCAGAGTATAAACAAGGGGATGCTTACAAGGCAAGACTAATCAGAAATCTCCTCCCAAGTCTATCTTAACCACCTCAATATTGCTCGTGGCAAATGTATTTACGTCTGAAGTATGTCGTGTATAAGCACAGAAATGGGAGGATGGCTAAGTGGTTTTTAAATCAGGCTCACAGGCCCAACGAGGCAGAAGAGTAAGAAAGAGCAGGCATGAAGAGTTTTTGGCCAGCAGCTCTATTCCCCGCCTCCCAAGGGCCTCTAAATAACTCGGAGTAATAACCATTCCCTCCAGAATTAATGACGAGGAGGAAAGATGTGCCCCTTACCAGCTGTCCCCAAGCCAGCAGCCCATCCCCAGCCTGATCCAGGTTCCGCCTCAGCCGGAGAGGAGAGGGAACTATTCCTGAAGCCATAATGAGACAAAGGGGTCCCCTACTTCTGACGCACGGCCAGGCATGGGGCCCTTAAACCTCAGTATTTCACCAAAGGCATGCCCACCTGCACTCATAGGGCTCTCGTTCCAAATAAACTGCTATTCTACGAATTACTCGAGGTTAGTCCCTTGGGTCCATCCCAGAGTGACTCGGAGGCAGAGGGACCTGGGTCCAGGTCCTTGATCCATCCCTAACTAGCTCTGAGTAACTAACTTACCTGAAACACCTCCCTGGTCTCCAAAGTGGAGAGCCATACTCACTACCTTTTAAGATACCTAAAAGGATAAGTTGGTCAGAGAAAGACAGATATCATGTTTCCACTCATATGGGGAACTTGAGAAACTTAACAGAAGACCATGGGGGAAGGGAAGGGGAAAAATAGTTTCAAACAGAGGGGGAGGCAAACCACGAGAAACTCTTGAATACAGAGAACAAACTGAGGGCTGGATGGGGGCAGGGAAAATGGGTGATGGGCACTGAGGAGGGCACTTGTTGGGATGAGCGCTGGGTGTTGTACGTAAGCAACGAATCACAGGAATCTACTCCCGAAGCCAAGAGCACCCTGTATACACTATACGTTAGCTAACTTGACAATAAATTATATTAAAATAAATAAATAAATAAATAATAAAAGGACTAATGATTGATCTCTTTCTTCTCTGCCCCGCCCCCACCCCTTCTTTCACTCTGCTTCCCTGTTCTTCATCTGTTTCCCCCATCTACTTCATTTTCACCTGCTCTGTCGCAAGGACCAAAAAAAAAAAGGGTATAACCTCTATGCCCTCTTGCTGTTTCTGGTCTAGGGGCAATGCCGTATCATCCATCAGTCTCAACGCTCAGGCCATGCCTTTGCCTGAGTCACCCCAGGATGGCATGCTGCTCAAGATAAACTTGTCTCCTAAATACTAGGTCCAGCACGCGCGCGCGCACGCACACACACACACACAGGTCCACTTCACAGAACACCCAACCACCTGGGTGGGTGTGGTAAGCAAATTTTTTTCGTGAACTTCACCGTCCAGCACCTCTGCACCTTTACCATGTCTTCAGTGGCATTCATGTGGGGAAGATGGGTCCTGGGGGTGGGGGAGGGCAAGGGCAAGAACTCCGGCATACTGGAACAGACTCAAATTAGGACCACAAGCCACGGAACAGGCAGCACTTCCTGATAATTCCCCATGTACTAAGAATTTCAGATATACTAATTCCTTCCGTTTCTGTCGCATCCCTCTGGTGTAGGTATGGCTGTTATCTCAATTTTCCACATGAGGAAACATAAAGGGATACAGAGATTATACCACAAGTCCCACAGCACGTGGCTGGCCAGGGGCAGAGGTAGGCTGGGAGCCCAGGTAGCTTGGCTCTGTGGTCTTAGGTCTTTTCCAACTGAAAAACCAGAGGGGGCCCACACTTCTGTCCAAGAAACCACACTAGGAGAAAACCATCAGGAGAAAAAATCATATGAACTCTCTAGACTGAGGTGGAGATCGAGGCCTTATCCTAGGTCCCCCCACCATCAACAACATGGCCCTTTAACTGGGACCTTACCTCTTCCAACCTCCCTTTACCCATCTAAAAGACGACGCCGTAGATAATAGCTCTCACATGCTAGGGTTCTCTGTGAGGACTCCAGGGAGCAGAGTCTTAAGACTCTGGAACTTGAGGTCAGAAGGAACAAATTCTAATCCAGGCCATGAGACCTGCTGGCTGGTAACTGCAGGTAGGTAAGTCAGTCTCTCTGTGCCTGAGTTTCCTCATTTTCAAAGGGGGATAACAATGAATTTGTGGTAAGTGCTGAGATAATGCACATACATGCTGACTGCAGTGCCCGTATATGACACCCCGTAGATGGTAGATGGTGGTATTATTACAAAATATCGTCATCACCATCATCGCCATCATCACCATCATCATCACCATCACCACCATCACCACCATCACCACCATCATCACCACCATCACCATCATCACCATCACCATCATCATCACCACCATCACCATCATCATCACCATCACCATCATCACCATCATCATCATCACCATCATCATCACCATCATCGCCATCATCACCATCATCATCACCACCATCATCATCATCACCATCATCATCACCACCATCATCATCATCTGAAATTCCTTAGAAGGAACTCTTCCCCTCTTTTTTTTTTTTAATGTTTATTTGTTTTTGAGAGAGAAAAAGACAGAGCACAAGCGGGAAAAGGGGCGGAAAGAGAGGGAGACAGAGGATCTCAGCAGGGTCCAGGCTCTGAGCTCTCAGTACGGAGCTCAACATGGGGCTCAAACTTGCAAACTGTGAGATCATGACCTGAGCCGAAGTCAAACACTTAACTGACTGAGCCACCCAGGCGCCCCTTCCCCTCTTTAATATAGGTAGACTTTATAACCTTATTTGGAAGAATAATGTGGTTCACGCATTTTCCAATTTAAATCCCTGAACAATTAAGGTTGACTCAGAGTGGAGGGGATGGAGCAGATGGTTTAAAGGTAGCAGCCCCTTCAATCCCTGGCCCTTCTCCTGAGGGAGGGGCTGTGTGGGCTCCTGTCCTGATGTAATGCCCCTCCCACCACATTCCTGCTCCCAAGACCCTGCAAGTAACCCTAAAGGGCCTTTCAAAAATACTCTACCCTTCCAAATCTACATCTGCTGAATAATAATGACGAGGTTCCTATGGCAACACTCCCTTCGAAAGTTTGGCTAGTGGAAGACAGAGGGATCACTTAGCACCTGGCTTCTGTTCCCTGAAATGCCTTGAAACCACATGTTTTTTTTTTTCTTTTTCTCCACAGTTAGACCAGGCTTTACACTTTTAGAGCACATGACCATTAGAAAGCGTTTCCACCAGCATTCCCTCCTCTGTGAGGTAGAGAGAGATTACTGACCCCAGTTTTTACAAATTGAAACTCTAGCAATTAGCGTCATTAAGAGCTCACACACAGTGAAATCAGCAGACGACCAGCGCTGTTCTCAAGACCTGCAGCGTCTCTTGAAGTGGTGCCTCCTCCTCTCGGCCCCTTCCAGCAGGCTTTCCCTTTCTCTCCACTTGCACGCTTTGAGGCACGCTTTGAGGCACGCGTTCCACAACCCCTCCATTAACATCCCCACCAGGGGAGTGTGCAGGACCGCGCCCTCCACTGCTCTCCAACAGCAATCACAGCGTTATGGTGAAGAGTCTGAGCTCGGAAGTCAAAACATGCGACTTCACATGACAAAGACCTAGGTTTCGATCCCAGTTCTGACCCTGTTGAGCTGTGTGAGCTTAGGAAAATGACTGAACCTCTCTGTGACTTCATTCCCTTGTGTGTTTACCGAAGCGACAGCACTTCCCTTATAAGGTTATGGTGAGAATTCATGGGACCTTGACTCAGATCACACAGACTAAGCTCTTGGAAATTTTATGCTATTGTTACCATTGATATTATCTATCAATATTATTATTAATCAACATCATCACAATTTTACAGTTAATAAAGCCAAAATTCGGGGCCCTGTATCTTGCACAGGCCCACACAGTATGCGAGTGCTACAACCCGGGAGGGAATTCCAAGACGCCTCCTCCTACTTCTACCTCTTTTCTGGTCCCCACAATGCATAACACACACTGAGCGCTTAGTAATACCCAGGACTTACAGAATGTGACAACTGTAAGAAACCCCAGTGAGTCATCTGGTCAACCCGCTCCCTTTGCCGATTAGAAAACTCAGGCCCAGCTGACATCACATCTGTTCAATACCATTTGTCTATTAATGATGACCTACACAGTTGTACAGGGATGCCCAGTGACAGAGGTTTATTCTCCAGGCCATTTGATGCTGAGGCCTCCAGCCAAAGACCACCAGGAACACGCCTGAAGTCAAACAAGGAAGTCATCCCAGAGAATCCGAGTTGTCTCAGTAAGGGGATGTCAGAAAGTACTCATTATACAACGTGGGCCTGCTTAATGATTTGGGGGAGGGCTCAAGGAAGCATGGTTTTGCTCCATAAAGCAGGAATTCTCGAAGCACGTACCCTTGTAACGGTTGTCTGAGAAGCAGGAGGAACAGACTAGGGCTAAAGCTCGAATTGGTGAGGAGACAGCAGTCATTCACGTGATCTGAGAGAAGGGGTGTTGGGCCAGTTTTGTGGATGGAACAGTGACCTCATTTTCACCTGCGATCAGTCCCGGTCATGGGATGGCCTTGCCTTCCTCCTAGGTTCTATCGCCACCACACAGCGCCCTTCCCACATCTCCGTGCACTGTGAAATTCCTCTCATCCGAAAGGAAGACACCAGGGCCTCTCCATCAGAGCCAGCAGCCCATGCGGACAGCAGTCAAAAGTTGCTAGGTTTTTTTCCTTTTCGCTTTAACATAGTCAACTCTTCCCCAAATGTGTCAGGCGATTTCAAGACAATGGACAAGATAAATAAACATCCTGACCCTTAATGAGGCTACATTCCAACGGGAGGAAGAGGTAATTAAAAATAAACATAATACATTAAAAAAAAACAAATCCTACAGTATATTACAAGTGGTAAGTGCTTTGGGGAAAAAAAAAAAGGCAGAGCAGGGCAAAAGCGATGGGGCCTGCCAGACGGGGACAGCGGTGATGAGCAGGTGGCCAGAGGTGGCCTCCTCCATATGAAATGTAAACAGACACTTGAAGGAAATGAAGGAGGGGACCACAGAAGTTAGCATCCTTGTCCTAGTTCAGAAACAAGAAGAGTGACACCTGCCGCAGTGGGGAACAAGCTGGAGACCACCCTGCAGTTACACATAGAACCAGGGAGCCCCCGGGCGTCCGGATCCTCTGCTACAAGTGACCTTTCTGATTTAAGGTCATTCCTGGTGCGGGACTGGGCCCAGGAGGGGCTCTAGACTTAGGGGTGCAAGCATGTGCCCTGAAACTAGGAAGAGCCTGGCTTTCTCGCTCCCAGCCAGGCGACGACACATTGGTGTGTCCACATTGCTGGACTCGGAACAGGCCACTGGAGATACGCCCCTCTGGCAGAAGGACCACGTGAGCAGATGGCATGGAGAAAAAGCAGGCCCAGGGCGTGCTCTCTGCCCTCTCCCTACCTGCCTGGAACAGGGCATGAATTCCCCTGGGAAGGTTCCCTCTCTGCTCACACCAGGAAGCGACGACAAGAACAACTTTATCCTCAGAACAACTGTATCCCCAGCACATTGGAGAATCTACATAAACAGACCCTGCTAGGTAACCCTTTTCTGCCATTGGTGCCCCCCCCATATGCTGACCTTCCCACAATTCACCGCCCCTAAAGGTGCAGAAACCCCTTTCTTCGTATCTTCCTTTGTCCTGTCCTAGCCGCTTCTTTGGGGAGTTTTCTCTTCTTACTCCTAAGCCTCCTCCCCCCACCAACGTGCCCCCATAAGACTTTCAACATCCAATAAAATCTGAACACTTTTCTCCTGGTAATCTGTCTTCTGTCAGCTTATTTTGCAGGCCTGGCTGTTGAATCTTCAAGGGTAGGGGGAAATTTGTCCTCCCCACCGTAGCTCCAAACTAGTAAGTGCTGCCCGTGTGCAGTCAGCCATCCGTGCTGCCCCTCACCCATCATCTCAATGACTCAGGGAGGGACATCCAACCACTAGCCTCATTCGACAGAGGAGGACACAAGACTCTGAACACGGAAGTCCCTTGTTCAATACAGCACAGTTGGTTAAGAGGCAGGGTTTATTCTGTGGGGCGCCTGGGTGGCTCAGTCACTGAAGCATCTGACTCTTGATTTCGGCTCAGGTCATGATCCCACAGTTCCTGAGTTCGAGCCCTGAGTCAGGTTCTGCGCTGACAGTGAAGAGCCTGCTTGGGATTCTCTCTCCCCCCCTCGCTGTCTGCCCCTCCCCCACTGCTTGAACTGCCCCTGTCTCGGTCAAAATAAATAATAAACTTCAAAAGGAAAAGAGCCAGGGTTTATTTTCAAACCCAGACTGCATAATTCCATAGCTTAACTGTTTTTGCAAAATGCCCCACACCAAAATAATGTGTACAGATGTGTGTGTGTGTGTGTGTGTGTGTGTGTATAATCCCTAATATCTGTCTCAGAGTGATGAGGTCTAAATAAGTATGTCTTGTGTAGCAAGGACCCATCCAGCTCCCGTCTCACAGAAGCTGAGCTGGAAAAAGCACGTTCACAAGGAAAGAACTTTGTCTTAACTTCTATATCCTCAGAACCCTCCCTGAAGCAGGTACTGAATACTCACCAGATGAACGGAGAAAAGCAAACTTCTTTCTGCTCTTTGCCCAGAACACTCGAGGGACCACCCCCCCAAGACCACCTCTTGGTTCATCCGGGGACAAGAGGAATCAAGTGTGAAATGAAACTGTTCTCAGCATGTCCCCGAGTCCCAACAGACAGGCAGGAAGGCAGCCAGCTGCACACGGACACTCTTGGCCTCACCGGACACTCTCACCGGACACTCTTTCTAGATGCTGGACAAGAAAATTAAGGTGCTGCTTGGGGACTAGGCAGTCTACCAAGGCACTCTACAATTGAGTCAAATCCATTTGGATCAAAAAAATAAAATACAACAGGGGCACCTGGGTGGCTCAGTCGGTTAAGCGTCCAGCTTCAGTTCAGGTCATGATCTCACGGTCCGTGAGTTCAAGCCCTGTGTCGGGCTCTGTGCTGACGGCTCAAACACTGGAGCCTGCTTTGGATTCTGTGTCTTCTTCTCTCTCTACCCCTCCCCTCCTGGTGCTCTCTCTCTCTCTCTCTTTCAAAAATAAATAAACATTAAAAAAAATTTTTAATAAAAAAATAAAATAAAACAAACCTCACACTCAAACAGCTAACATAAATTCATAGTTAATGAATGCAAATATTAATGTGCTTTCGAAAAAAAGGAACTTGCCTTCAGCACAGATAACTGGCAGCTAGGGACTGGTCAGGAAGCTTTGCCAAATATAAAATAAATGCAAACATAAAAGTGACTATTAAATACTTGAGCAGTTGTTGGCAAAGAGAAAAAAAAAAAGAAAGAAAGAAAGAAAGAAAGAAAGAAAGAAAGAAAGAAAGAAAGAAGAAAGAAAGAAAGAAAGAAAGAAAGAAAGAAAGAAAGAAAGAAAGAAAGAAAGAAAGAAAGAAAGAAATCCTGTCCAGGGAGCATGGTTTCAGTTCTCAGTGTGAAGGTCCTTTTTTATAGCTCAAGGGTGGACCTCTCAACCTACCAGCTCACATTGGCCCTCTCCACCACGTTCCTTATTTTTTATAAAAACACAAAGTTAAATCCCCAGTGCTCTAATCAAGCTCCCTTGCTCATCCGAAGGGTAACCTTCACAGAAAAGAGGCCACTTGATCAATTCCCAGAGAGTAAAAATAAAACATAATGGAAAAGACAGTCTAATCATCAAGGCTAATTACAAAGGAAGAGTATCCTCCCCCCCATCCCACCCCCGCCAAATGTCCCTGATTTATTAAAAAGGAAAAAAAAAAAAAGACCCATCTAACAAAGATGTCCTTTGTCGCTGGTCTGAGTAAGAACAGAAGGAGTCAGTTATGACTTACACGTGTGAAACCAGATAAGTTAGGTTTTGAAAAAGTGATTCATATATTTACTGGTGACACGCTGGAATATATAATATGTGCCAATTAGATCCGAGAGGCTGGGGAAAGGTGGCGTGAGGGGCGGCCCGCTGAACCAGGCAGGGCTCTGCTCCCCACTAGCCTGTGGCCTAATAAAGAAGACACGTCTCATTCCAGCTGGTGGTGGCATTACGGATGTCCGGAATCAGGACCCTGGGGCACTGAACAGACAGAGGTGCTTTGAATCCGAGGAGGAGAGGACAGTCTTTCTGGAGGTGACTTTCAAGCTGTGTCTTGAAGGAGGGGTGGGAGGTGGACGGCTGGAGTGAGTGCCGAGGAGACCCTGAGGACTTGCCCTTACCTGTTGTTGACCGCAGAATCAGTCAAGAGACTTCAGAGGCCAGTGAGCCCCCCGTTCTTACCTGGGGCCGCACGTGAGCATCGCCCAGAACCCTTACTTTCAGAAAGCACGTGCCCAGCTCCAGCCAAGATGGAGATGCAGTGAGGCAGAAGTTCAGAGGCGGGGCTTGGTTGGGGGCTTACAGGAAAGGCCTCCGAGGAATTTCTGAGAAGCATCCCCCCTTAAGAACCACTGACCAACACCATGATCTCGTTTTTCAAAGTGGGGGAAATGAGGCTTAGAGAGGGACCCCTTATTCCTTCAGTCATTCAGTAAATATTGACTGAGCACCCACCCGGCAAGACGGCAGTGAATACAACAAAAATATCCGCTCTCATGAAATGCTTTTGCTCCCTGAGACCTAGCACCACCACCGTGGGGTATTACTCTCACCCCAAGTCAAGGAAACTGAGGCAAAAAAGATTAAGAGAACACAAATAACAACTGATGGCGTCAGGATCACCTAAGCCCTCTGAGAAGCGCCTCTGGCCTCAGGACTGTGTTGAGGGCCTCCTGTGGACCCAGCCTTGGGGGATGAGTATGCACAAGGAATGGCCTCTGTTTTTAGAAGCAAGGACAGAGCGAGGTGAGAGCGGTAGGGTAGTGGAAAGCTATAGGAGAGAGCTCCATGACAGACTTCCACTAAAGAGATTCCAGAATGTTCCACACGCAGAGTCCAACCAGAATTAAGTGCTGATTTGTGGTTATAACAGCTCTCCGGCAGCTGTGTTCTCCGGAAATGTTCTCCATTGGGCTACTCAACCCTCCACAGAAGGAGGCCAGGGATTTGGATGCAGAATCACTTCTGGGTCAACGTGCGGAAGCCATTATGTCTTCTGTGGTGGGAGAACCAGAACAGAACCTCGAACTCAGCGAAGGCTAGCGCTGAGCCGCCGGCCGTTCTACTTACAGCCGTGTGACAGTAGGCCAGTCACTTAAGCACAGTTCACCCAGCTGCAAAACAGTGATTTGCAAAGGTTCTCAGGAGGATTTAATAAAACAGCTTTGGAAACACTCCACAACTTACCGGGCACACGACAGGGGCTCCACAAATGGCCAACGCATCTGAATTTGTTTCCAAATGTTCGTTCAAACACATAGACGAGTTCCCCTCCTAAGGTCAGCTGTCAGATGAACCTGTCTGTCATTATCTCTTTTTCTTCCAATTTCTGTTTTGCCAAGAGTGAACAGAAAAGGCTAAAATAGCATCTGAAGTCAAGGTTCACGGGGCAGACGGAGCTTGGCAGCCTTAGGGAGCTCACCTCACTGCCCACACGCCTCCTTGGTTCTACACTGGGAGCCAAAAAAATAGACTCTCCTCAAGGGCAAGAGAAAATCCATTATGAGCTTTTGGTACTCAAACAGCCCCAAAATACTCTGGTTCAATAGACGTGTGCAGTAAATATTCCCAGTGGACTCGCAACTGTAAGAAATGATGCGGTCAGAGAAAGGGAGAGCTAAATTAAGCCCTGGCTGCAGTTAAGTTTCTCAAGGAAGATACTAAGAAAACACATATTTAATTTTTTTGAATTTTTTTTGAGAGAAAGAGAGACACAGAGCACTAGTGGGGGAGGGTCAGAGAGAGAGGGAGACCCAGGTTCCGAAGCAGGCCCCAGGCTTTGAGCTATCGGCACAGAGCCCGACGTGGGGCTTGACCTCAGGAACTGTGAGATCATGACCTGAGCCGAAATCAGACGCTTAACCAACTGAAGCACCCAACTGTTGCCCCAGAAAACACATATTTTAATCTTTCTTCTAGTTGTTGATACCTAAATGGTAGCAATTAAGTGCCTGGAAGAGAACTCGCACCAGTTAGGAACTCCGGAGTCAGAATGTCCTGGTGCAAAACTGTCCAGGTGTGGCCTGAGCAAAGTCACCCAACCTCTCTGGTCCTCAGCTGTAAAGTGGGCAGCAGGACCACCCAGAGCTCAGAGGGGGAATGTTCTGGGAATCAATGTGCGGGAAGTATTGAGGAGAGCGCCCAGCACACGCTGAGGGCTCATAACTGAGAAGTCCTGGAATCACGAGGTGAAAGTGAGGACAAACCCAACACAGCCGGCTGGCCAGGCCACTGCCCTGTCCCCCTGCCCCCACCCCTCTGGGCCAGCCCACCCCTCCAACGGCCACAACTGGGCTGGTGCACCCATTTCCTTCACCCCAGAATCCCAGGGGGACAAGGCGTGAAAGCTTGCTCAGCCTGAGCGTACGGGGAGGCAGCATCGCCCACGCGGCCTCCCGTCCTGTCTCCTCCGCTCTTCCCACCCTCCTATTCCCATCTGGGCAGCGAGGAAAGGTCAGTAAGCTCAGCCCCGTCCTGCTGTTGCTCCGCATTAAAGGGACAGTGGCTCCGGCACCGAGAGAACAGCGAGCTCGTTTCCCCACGTGAACCAGGCGGGCTAGGACGCCAGCCTTCGCCGTCGCCCACTCTGCAGGAGGAGCCAAGCCCTGTGGTTTTGCCAGACGCCCCCCCCCCCACACACACACACGCACTTACACCCACCTGCACACATGCACCCCTCCACTCCACAACACAACAGAAACCAGGACTGGCCACCGGCAGCATATTGCCATCGAACAAGCCACACCTGGACCTGAATCCCAGCTGTGGGACCCTGGATGGGTGATTAACCTGGCCAAGCCTCAGCCTCCTCACCTGTGAAATGGACACATTGCCGTCTCGGCTGCTCAGGGTTCACAGACACCCCCTGCCCCCGCCCCTCCGTATTTGGTGCCACTCCCCCAGCCCCACAGGCTCCTGAATGGATCACCGCCGGAGCTAGACAGCATGTCACTTCTGCTTGCCACACCAAGTGGCCCTGCCTAACTGAAAGGGCAGGGTTAGGACCGGCCCCGGGCCCCAGAAAAAGAAGGTGGGGTTTGGGTGAGAAACAGAAGTTTCTAACACAGACACAGTCTCCTGTCCTCAAGACCTCCCAGCTGTTGGAGGAGCTGAGACACACCAACCTCTAAGAACACACAATGGGAAAGGATACAACAGAAGTTCACACAAACCACCACAGAAGCAAAGGAAGACTCCGCTCACGCCACCTGGGAGCATGAAGCAGACCGTCCATGCTATCAGGGAAGGCTTCTCTGGGGTGGTGACACTCCCGTACCTCCTTTCCGCTCTTCCAGCGGGGTCTGGGGCTTCCCCACAATAGATCACAAGCTCCCTCGGGAGGGCCTCCCTGACACAGTGGCTGCGAGAAGCACAGTCACCAGGACCGTGGGAGGTGACACGGGGGTCCTAGGAGAGACAGCTCTGCTACATGTCCTTGGGGGCCACTGCGATGCTGCACATGGGCTGGATGTTGTAAAAGAGAAGTTCTTGTTCTAAGAGCTGTGTCTTCACTAACAAAACCACAACTCTATTAATTAATAAAGGCGCAGTCCGGGAACACAAAGATCAAAACTGTTACTAGCAGTGACAATTGTCGGAATCGTAATGATCACTAACGTTACACTCATCGTGTCAGAGTGCTTGCGGTACACCAGGCTTTCCCTGAACGACCTCATTTAATCCTTATCAACCGTACAAGATATTACTACTATCATTAACCTATTTTACAGATACAGATGGGATAAACAAGGCACAGGAGTCCACTGAATTACCCCAGATTGTGTGAATGTGACCCAGAAAGTAGATTCCCTCCATCCCGGGCCCGGGATTCAGGATCCGCACCTCTCCACACAGCATCGTGGCAGACAGGAACACAGAGGGGCCAAGAGATTAGGGTTCACGTCCCAGGTTTGGCCACTCGGTAGCTGCCTGACTTTGGGCGTGTCATGTCTGTGACACATTTGGGGCAGGATGCTTAACACAGATCAGCATCTCTCGGTTCTGGAGGTTTTAAGTCCGAAATGGGTTTCCCTGGGCTTACAGAGTTCCATGTTTTGGTCTTTTTTTTAAGTTTCTTTTTCTTTTTTTTTTTTGAGAGAGAGAAAGCGGGAGGGACAGGGAGAGAGAGGCGGGGAGAGAGAGAGAGAGAGAGAGAGAGAGAGAGAGAGAATCCCAAACAGGCTCCACAGTGTCAGGATAAAGCCTGATGCAGGACTCGATCTCAGGAACCATGAGATCATGACCTGAGCCGAAGGATGCTTAACCGACAGAGCCGCCCAGGTACCCCTGTTCCCTCATTTTTCAGTGGAGATTAATGCAGGCTCACTAGGAACCTGAGACAGTTACAATAAAACAACATGAATCAAGTCCTTGACACCAAATACACTCCCGTGAAGTTGGCGACTTCTTTCTTCCAGCTCCGGAGGGACCCCTGCCCTTTCCGCTTGCTCAACGCCCTCCTGCCTCCCGATGGGAGGGTGGGCAGGGGCACCCTCCCAGTGCTGGACGATGCCGTCCCCATTTTTAGGAGTCCAGACCAGGCCTCGGACGCCTTCTAGGCCCAGGTGAACTTCATTAGGAATGAAAGGAGAAGAGCGGGTCAGAGTGCGGTTTCTCCAGAAGTTTGTAGACTGTGGTTCCTTCGCGGAAGCCACCAAAAGTAACCGGAGTTGTACAACCACACGAATTGTCTGGCACGCTTACATTTCTGTTACCTGAATGCAAAGTAAATACGTCACGTCCCACATTTGCTACTCCAGAACAAATGCGCTCTGTTGTCACCTGTGTCTGGGGGACAGTGAAGTGCCTGGAGGTGCAGCGAGCTTTGGTGAACCTCTGTCTTCACCGAGGGGTGAGGCTTCCCTTTCTTCTTCCGCTGACTGGCGACAGCTGGTGCCAGAACCGACCCTGACGGGCCTTACCCAAGAGAGGCAAAGACGGAGGAGAAAGCTGGATGGCCCTTCGAGTCACCGAGGACTGTTAAGATGCCTTCCAGGTTGAAGGACTCCGATTTACTTCCATGGTCCTGGAGTCCCTAGCATTGCCTATAACTGGGCTGTGTCCCAAGGAGACCCCTGTCCCCGGGAGGGTTACAGTAAAGATACAGTGAAGGGTACCCTGAGCGTAAATTAAATGCCCCCGAAGCATAATGCCGTGACTACATGTATGATAAAGACAACAGGAGACGTAGAGAAACCCATGCTGGCTTCGTGTTACTGGTGAGAGCTACACTGGCAAGGTTGACCTTGGGGTGCAGAGCATCCAATGCCTCCTTCACCTACTTCATAAACACGTGCCCACGTATGTGTCTGCACACAGGACTAGGACCTCCTCGAGGATACGGACGGTGCCTTGTTCACCACACTATCCCCAGGACCAGAGAGAGATTCCAATGCTGGCTGGGTGGACGGGCAGATGAATGGACAGACAACACGGAGAGACAGGGCTGGTCGGGGAGGCCGTGTGACTGCCTTGAGACAGCAACCAGAACGCGTGTCTAACTGGTCAAAGCCCTCAGAGAGCAAGGCTTTTCCCAGAGGCCTGGGGTCCCACTTCTTCGGTCCCTGCTTCTCAGAACCCGAAGCGCTCCTGGCCTGTGGTCCCTGGGTTCCGCCATCACCGTCTGTATTTTGGACCATGGTCCTGATGTGGCCTCATCCTTCGGGCCTGTCCCTCTCGCCCTCTTTCCGTGCGTCTCTCCCCATCTCCTTTCCCCAGCTCTGCTTGTAACCTGAATCCCTGTTCGGTTTCCAGACGAGCCACGGGCACAGACGACAGACAGCCTCAGCCCGGCATGCAAAACACAGTTGGATGAATTTTTCCCACAAAGTAAGCTGACCTTTACTGTAGGACACAATTCGGTGACCTCTGCCACCCCAGCCCTGACACGGAGCCCTCTCCCACCCATCCCCAAGAAGGGAGGGTGCAGCCAGAGGCAGTAGAGTCCGGTCACTCTGCCCACAGGCTGCGGTCCCGTATTCCACCCAGCGGGACTGCAGATAATCTCAGCCCCATTTTTTTTTTCTCTCCTTCCCAGCCTGACCTCGAAATATTATCGCCACTACACCAAGAAGCAGGTTTTGTTCGGTCTGTTTGTTTTCATTAAAGAACATCCTGGCAAGGGATACTGGCATCTTGGTTTATTTCAGAGTGACACTGACACGACGCTACTTCAGGTAGATAAACGTTTTCGACCCAAATGAGTCATTTGGTGGGAACAGGGAGCTCTCCAGCCGGCATACGGGCTGACCCCTTTCCCAAGCAGGGAGGAGGGTGGCACTGTGGGTGGGGTTAAAACCACTCAGAACACCAAGACCTCATTCTGCATGGCGCTATCCATTGCTGCACACGTGGAAAACAGGGAGATGGCTGAAAACACAGGGGTCAGGCAGAGCTCTCCCCGGGGCAGGATCCGGCCTCGCCGATTCTGGCCGTAAAGTCCTGGGGGTGGGAGGAAGGGCTCGACCTCTGGCCTTCGTTAGCTCCTTTGCGACTCTGAGGACTGACCTACATCACTTCCTACTGTAAAGCATCTGAAAAACTGCAGCACATGCTAAAAAATTAGGATGAACTGTTAGCACATGTGGGGGTCGCGCAGGAAGGAACCGCGCTCTCCGACACGGTGGTCACTGGCCACCTACGGTTATTTACCTTTGAATCGATTAATATTAAATCAAACTAAAAATTCAGGCTCTCCGTCACACTAAACCTATTTCAAGTGGTCGATAACTACCTGCGGCTAGTGGCTACCACACTGGACAGGGCGCACACGGCGTTTCATCACCACAAAGCTCCGCCAGACAGCCCTCGCATGGGAGGAGGGAAAAATGGCTTGAAGCAAGAGAGTCTGTGTGACCTCAGGCAAGTTACTTAACGTCTCTGTGCCTCACTGCCTCATCTCATTTAAAATGGGGATAAATAGCAGCTACATTATTCAGTGATTATTCTCTGCTGCGCAAGTGCTTATAATAAATAATGCTTACAACAAAGGTTCGCACTCACCAGCGAGCCCCCTATAATGGGGGACAGACCCAGGTATGATGAGAGATGGATTACTGGGAGAATTAAAAAAAAATTTTTTTTATGTAAAACACCTCCCACAGGGCCAAACACATAGCAGACACTCAGCTCATTTGCTCTTTTTTCAACGAATGTTCATGGAGCAACTGCTATGTGTTGGGCACACTCCCAGGCACTAGGGACACAGAAGTGAGCGAAGACCCTAGCCTCCTGGAGCTTAAGGTCTCAACAAACGGGGGCTCTATCGTGCTGATACAAACAGAGCCAGATTTTTATTTTACCACAGCATAAACATTCCCAGCAATGAAGAGAGGATGCTGCCAAATATAAAACTAGCCCCAAACAGAT
The DNA here is from genome assembly GCA_030068075.1 of Paguma larvata. Lineage (NCBI taxonomy): Eukaryota > Metazoa > Chordata > Mammalia > Carnivora > Viverridae > Paguma > Paguma larvata. Next base: position 13,439,186 of record CM057828.1, on the reverse strand, counting down.
GCCTAATTAAAGTGCTCTTTGGATGGATGGATGGATGGATGGATGAACTAACTAATTAATTAGGGAGTTGGGAGGAGACTAGATAATGTACAAATAGTGAGCTGGGCCCTGGGCGACCCAGTAAATTACTCTCTGGTGGGCGTGGCTAACTCAGAGAGCTGTTGCTAGGCGACACTAACAAATGATCCTACAGCAGTGTGCAAACTGTTATGCATAAAAGCTTAATCCTCTTTAACGGGAATCTTAAAACCCGAATGACTACGATAGAGGTGGTCTTCACATACATGCCCTCTGGCTTCTATTCTGGGCTCTGCGCTGACTCACCCTGCCAGCTGGGGCTGCTCACTCCCCTTCGTAGTGCCCGCAGGGGAAATGCACCAACCACGGAGCCCACACCCACTTCGCCCAACCATCTCTCCCACCAGGCAAACAGCCTCTCGCTGGTGCTGGACAAACAGCCACCCAAGAGGGAGGCATCCCATTGCCCAGCAAACTCCTGCCCGGCGTTCAGACTCACCTGCGGGCCAAGCGACTTGCACACTGGCCCCTCTATTACTCACTGGACACACCTTTCCCAAGAGCCGGCAAAAGGCACCATACCTCTGCCCATGTTTCTATTTGCAAAATCCAAAAGCTCATTTTGATAGGTTTGCAGCTCCCTGACACAGCGAACTGTTAGGGGAGGGGGATCTACATCTCACCTGCAGGGCAGGCCGCAGCAAGTTATTTCAAGTCCTCATGTCTCGGCCTCCCCTTGGTGGCACGGTGAGGAGAAATACTGCTTGCTACACAATGTTGTTAGCGGGCTTAAATGAGAGAACTTAAATAAAGTCCCCAAATACTCAGTAGGAACTAGTTTACATTCTGTCTAGCAAGTCAGGATGGGTGGACAACAAGAGGGGGTGTGGTCTAAGCTCATGTGCTGACACCATCCAGGCCAACTGGTCAACCCATGCCTTGCGCACTTCCTTAGCACTCAAAAGAGTCGGCTGAACGGGATCCGTGCAGTCTCCTGCACATGACCTTTCCTATTTTACCACAGCCAGGTTGCTTTTCATCCTGATGAAATGGATGCAAGGTATTTGGAAATGCAACATAAGAATTCATATCTGCAACCTCTACCATCTGCCTAAGCCTTACTTCCAAATGGTTACAATAGGACATTGTTTATTATAGGTCTCACACACCCAGGGGCCTGCAGGAACACCACTATGCAATCCGTGGGATCTGCAAGAGAGAGCTACTGTGCCCCGTCTTACCCTGAGCAGTAATACCTGAGAGATGGCAGGTGTGGGATGCTAGTTTTACAGTAATATAAAAATGCTCGTCTTGAATATCACACTTCAAAACACGCAGGACTGGATGATGTTGAAGGGTCTTGCTGTGTTTGATGTTCCATAATGATTTCTGCTAGGAGCCGAGCTGGCTCGGAGGACAGGGACACAGGGAAGCCGGGTTCTCACCTGGCCTCAAATGATCTCTGTCCATTTCCGCCCTCACCCTATCGCACTCAACACCCAGCATACCATGCGGGGCCTCTCACCTGGGCCGTGCCCCAGCATGTCCTTAACTCAGTGACAGGCGATTTCCATTCCCACCCGTGTGGAATCTTCCCACCAAGAGGGTCTCTGCATACTCTGTTATTCCCATTCGTTCAAGGTCCTTTTCAAGGCTGCCCAGGCCCTGGTTTGGGCAACAGGAGACCACCAGTCACGTCTAATTCCACTCATTTTGCATTTTCTGCGTGTCCATTCCCTGGCAGGCTCAACTGACAGACGTGACAATGACCACGGCTGACCTCAAGGGGCTAAAAAACAAACAGGAGCCGGCAAGGTACACAGTCTAACCTCCAAATGAAACGGGCTGCCCAGGAGCGCTTCCACAGAATTACAAAAATGGTAGAAGTCGGGGCAGCAGTGGTTAATTCCAACAATGGGGGAAGTGAAACCAAAGGGTCTTGGGACTGGGCTGAAAAGGAGCAGAATTTGGACAGGGAGAGGGATAGCAGTGGGGAGGGGAAGCAGCAGGAGATCCCTTAGGTCCAAATACTAATTTCTGATACATGCTCGTCTCTCAAAGCCCGTCTCTCCAGACCCCTTTTCTCCTTGGAGCCAGTCCCTTTGTGACCACTGAGCCTTCTGCAGCACTCTCCAATTTTTTGCTTGTCAGTTGGCTACTCCATGCTCATTCTGACCCTTTCAGGCCTGCTCACCTTCCCTGTTCTCTGGGCCCTGACCCAAGACAGCACTCTCCGAGCTGGCATTAAGTGTGGCAAGGCTAAAATTAGGACTGTTTCCATAGATATCTAGACTTCTCTGTAGCAAATCTGCTCAGCTCCCAAGTGGAAAAAAAAAATTTTTTTTTCCATTCAGACTGCAAAAGCAACTGGGGATCTGGAAAAGCCAAATCAGCTGACGTCTGGACATGCCTTTGAGCCTTCTGACCCCATAGGAAAGAGGACCCTTCTCTGGTCTGTGCCGTGGCCCCCACAGGAGTTTGTCCTCAATGGGCTATAAATCACCCACCACGAAGGAAGGATGGCAAGCATGGGAAGTACCGTATGTCTCGGCCACCAGCACACTGGGCCTCACTTCATCCTGAGGGGGGTCCCCTGCTTCCTCCCATCACAGAGACACACTGCAGAGCAGCGAGGTGAAAACACGGGCTTGCCCTGTGAGACGGGCCACACCATTCACAGTTAGTACGCAGGAAAGCTCGTACTTTAACCAACAGGGTTAACACATGAAGTTCGGAGAACCTCCCAAAGGGCTGTCATTGTGTTAAGGATGACAGGGCTACAGTAATAACGGGACAGCTCGCGCTCACTGGCACTGCTTTCTTCCGGCTCTGTGTCCAATGCTTCTCGTGGATTCTCCCATTCCGTCCTTGTTATGGGTTGAACGGCATCCTCCCAAAAAAAGACATGTTGAAGTCTGACCCCCAGGAACTCAGAACGGAACCTTATTTGGGAACAGAGTCATTGCAGTTATAATTAAGTTAAGATGAGGTCACACTGGAGTAGGGAGGGCCCTTCAATCCAGTGTGACTGGTGTCCTTGTAAAAGATGCCACGTGAAGACAAACGGAAAGCACGGCCTGATGACAGAGCACAGAAGTGATGCATTTACAAGCCAAGGCAGACCCAAGATGGCTGCCAACCGCCAGAAGCCAGGAAGAGGGAAGAAGGCTCATCCTACAGGTTTCAGAGGGAGCATGGCCCTGCTGATACACCCTGACTTCAGAATTCCAGCTTCCAGAACTATGAGACGAGGAGTATTTGCTGCTCTTTTGAGCTGCCCACTTAAGGGTATCCTGTTATGGCAGCCACAGAAAACCCATACAATCCTCAACCCAATTCTGCAAAGATGTAGGTACTTGAGGGTTAGGTTTTACGCATGAGGGCGCTGAAGTTCAATTAATAGCAAATAATACTGGTGACAAACACCAACCTGGCACTAAGTGCTTGATATATATTAACTTGTTTAATATCTACAACAACCCCATGAAGCTATCCCATTTTAAAGAGGAAAGAAAGTGAGGCACAGAAAGGTTAAGTAATTTGCCAGAGGTCACGCCGATCGTAAGTGGTGGAGTTCGGATTTGAACTCGGACCCAGAGTCAGCGCTCTTACCCACTATCACCACCGGAAGCCAGAAACCGAGTGTCTAACTGGGACTGGAGCTCAAGCGATCTGGTTTTAAAGCCCACATCCTTGGCCTCTGTGTCACCTTTTGTATTTCACCTGTCAAACAGAATGCTCTGTACCTAGGGGCCCTCAGAATGCTTATTTGATGACACGGACAAATTAATTAAATGAGCAGTGACTTGCATGCATCCCATTAATTCAAATTAAATTCAAATTAGTTCATTCTAGCAGTTAAAACTGACCCAGGTCCATATGGGCTAGAGAAAATAGGAGAGAAGCAATTAGGGTATCTCAAGTACTAAGCAGGCAGAGTGAAATAAAGCTCTTCACTTACAAAGCTTTTATGTACCAAGTTGTTTCCATAAACATTTACTGAGCACCCACTATGTGCCAGCACTGAGTCCGGTCATGGGAATAGGAAGCCACGGCTCCAGCCCGGGAAGGACATGTGCATGGTCAAAGGCCATATATCCTGGCGGGTTCCGGCACTGAAGTCAGCACCGAGGTGCTGCTGGCAACCAGAGCGGAGGCACCTGAATCCGCCCAGGTTCACAGCACAGGCTTCAGAACAGGAGGCATCTTGGCACCGTCTTCGATTTCAGCTTATCGTGTGTGATGACGCCGACCCAAACAGCTCCCTCCTCGCACGAACACACCTTTCTTTCCTGCCTCCCTCCTTTTTTACTCTCTGCAACCCTTCCCTGAAACAGTATTCTCACTGCATGAACCACACCGGTGCACACTGGGCAACGTTCAATTTTCACGCTCACTAATCCGTAGCGGAGGAAATAGTTAATTGTTCACCTTCGGGAAAAAAAAATTGGGGAGGAGTCAGAGCTTTTGCAAAACTAAAGTCAACAGACAACTAGTGATGGTTACTAGTTGTACTACTGAGCCACTCAGTTGCACCAAAGAATTTAACACAGTGCCCAGTGTCACTTGTTGACAGAGCAACAGACTACTGTATTCTTATCAACAAGTGAGGAGAGAACAATCCTAGGAAAGGTAGGGGGTGGGGAGCAGCAAATGGGAAGGGGTCCTGGGAGCCAAGGAAGAAGGATCTAGAACAGAGACGTGTCCTGTCACCAACCTTTCGACCAGCCACTCACCCACTCGCGGAGCGTCTCCACACACAGCAAGCTGGCATAGCCGTCAGCCAGTGCGTGGCTTATCAGAAAGAATGAGGGTTCTGACTTGACACTTTAAAAAATTTTTTTAAGTTTATTTATTTATGGTAAGAGAGAGAGCAAGGAGGACAGGGGCAGAGAGAGAGGGGCCAGAGAGAGAAAATCCCAAGCAGGCCTTGTGCTGTCGGTGCAGAGCCCGACGCATGGCTCAAACTCATGAACCTGAGCCAAGATCAAGAGTCAGATGCTTAACTGACTGAGTCGCCTAGACACCCCCTGACCTGAGCCTTTAAAGGGGGCATACAGGAGCACCTGGGTGGTTCAGTCAGTTAAGCGTCTGACTCTTAATTTTGGCTTAGGTCGAGATCTCATGGTTGTGGGATCAAGTCTCGCATCGGGCTTTGCACTGACAGCTGCTTGGGATTCATTCTCCTTGTGTCTCTGTCTCTCTCTCTCTCTCTCTCGCTCTCTCCCAAAATAAATAAACTTTAAAAATACATACAGGGGTACAGCGTGGTTTCAAGATCAAGTGCACCTCTGGTAGCTTATTAACAGCGAACGATACTGGTAACAAATACCAAGCAGGCATTAAGTGCTTTACATATATTAACTTGTACAATCCCCACAAAGACCCCACAACAGCCCCATGAAGCTCTCCCATTTTCTGTTTATTTTAGAGACAGAGGGATAAGGGCAGAGGGGGAGACAGGGGCCCCTCACTTCACACTCAGCAGAATCGGACATGGGGCTGGATCCCATGACCCTGAGATCGTGACCTGAGCCAAAATCAAGAGTCCAATGCTCAACCGACTGAGCCACTCGGTTGCCCCAAAGCTATCCCATTTTAAAGAGGAAAGCGAGGCATGAAGCAGACACATAGTCAGTGTTAGCCATTACGTATTAACACCAAAGAATTTAACACAGTGCCCAGGCAACCAACCAGCAGCTATGCCTCTCCATCACCATCACCATCACCATCACCATCACTGCCACCAGAGCTGTGTACAAGCCTTGGGCAAGCCACTTACATCTCTCAACCTGAACTTCCACATCTGTGAGCCCAGTTCTCATGGAGTGTAAGGAGCGGGCGTTAAGTGCAGGCAGTGGGGAGGCCGGCCTGGCTCACGCTGGGAGCTGGTCTTCCTGGAGCATGCTGGCAGGAAGTGCAGAACCATGGTCAAGGGCCATGGAACTGACCTCGCTGGGAAAACAAATACTAAAATAGGATCCTTTCACCAGGAAACATTCCCACTCACCTCCTCCCCTTAAAGAGATCTCCCTGCCCCTATGGAGGGGGCGGAACTGGCCGCCTCTGACAGCGCTGGTCTCCTGGGGCCGGCAGAAGCTGGCGGAATCTGACCCCGATAAGGCACCAACCTCGCTCCTGAAACGGCTTGCCTGTGTGTTTGGGTTTATGATTTCTGCGCTGCTACAAAAAGCCCTTGGATCGGCGTGAGTATTTCTTTTTTTAACCCCCCTGGCAGGAGCCGCACACGGCAGAGGCACGCCTCGATTAGCTCAAGCTGTTCCTGGACTAAAGAGACAGACATACCGTGGACTTTATTTGTGGAGCCTCTTCTGAATGGTGTTGGGCACGGAGGCTGGGGTCCTCGGGTGGGCCTTCTCGGAAACTCTGCGGCAGGTGGGAAACCCACGGGGCCAGCCAAGGACCAGATTCAGCCCCTCTGACCTCCCCCTTCTCTGCCCTGAGAGGCCACCTGGCAGCCAGGGGGCACTGGGGTGGGAGTCAGGGAACTTGGACACTCACCAGGCTGGAGCGGGGTCTCCCGCTCCCAGCACCCCATCGCGGGGCCTAGAGTCTATTCTGGCACTAAAACTTGTGGGATCCCTTCTCTTCATAAGCCATCCTCCACCCTCCCACTGTCTGCCGCCCGCTCTTCACAGCCTTCCTCCCCGTTCGCTCCCCCCAGGCCCGGATCTGCCCCCATCCCAAGCTGGCTCTGCCCTTCCCAAGGCACAAAACTCCAAATACAAATCACCCATGTCAGCTCCCTCCCCCTGAGCCTCTACCCCCACCTCTGCCATGTCCCCTCCCTCTCACTCTCCACCCCTGTGGCATTTTTCTCTCCCTCCCTCCTTTCTCTGGCCTCCTCGCTCGTGCTGGTTTCTTGGCTCTACTCAGGGAACTTCAACACGAAAATGGTACCTTCTTCCCACAGACTGTGCAGTGCCCTCCTATCTCTGTCCAACCCGAAATCTCCTCTTTCCTGGCTGGTCTGGTCCTTTCCCAGAGCTGGTACAGATCCCGAGGACGGGCCCTCAAGAAGGGCTGAAGGTCAGAATGAAGATCCGGCCAGCCTGGGTGACTGACATCAGGCCGGGACAGAGACGAGACAGTGAGCCTTCCCTCCTCCAAAGACTCCACTGCCTCCGCCCTCACACATCGCAGCGTCTCCCCCTCCTGTGAGCACATGGGCCACAGTGAGAGAAGTAGAGCCTCCGGTCTGACGGGACCACAGAACTTTCTCACCCAGGCCTCACCGCATAAGCCAAACACACAGGTGATGGAAATGCAGCGGCTGAGATGGAGCAATTCACTCGACAAACCCTAGTCACGTGTGTGATTTTAAATGGACCATGAAATAAATAGCATCTGTCCTGTTTTTCTTCCTACAACTACGGGAGGAGTATGTGAAATGTGTTTGTTCCTGAGGGGGTAAATCCTGGGCAAGCCGACCGCGGCTTCACCCGCCATTCACTGGAAAGCCTGCGGAAGGTGGTGCTGGGTTCACAGTCCATCTCAGCGGCTTCCTGGCCAGGAACCGACCCCCTCTGTGTCTCAGCTTCTCTGCCTGTAAACTGTGAAGACTAAATTATCTAGCACCCCAGATTGCTCGGAGGCTAGAGCACATCTTCATCATCACCATCATCATCATCTTCATCATCATCATCTTCTTCATCTTCATCATCATCTTCATTATCTCATCATCTTCTTCATCTTCATCATCTTCATCATCATCATCTTCATCCTCATCTTCTTCTTCAGCATCTTCATCATCATCATCATCATCCTCATCTTCCTCCTCCTCATCTTCCTCCTCCTCATCATCTTCATCTTCTTCATCCTCATCATCTTCTTCATCCTCATCATCTTCTTCTTCAGCATCTTCATCATCATCATCTTCCTCCTCATCATCTTCCTCCTCCTCATCATCTTCCTCATCATCATCATCATCTTCTTCAGCATCTTCATCATCATCATCATCTTCATCATCTTCATCATCATCTTCCTCCTCCTCATCTTCCTCATCATCTTCATCATCATCTTCCATCATCTTCTTCATCATCATCACCTTCATCTCCATCATCATCATCATCTCCATTATCTTCATCATCATCTTTATCATCATCATCATCATCATCATCACCAGCATCACATGAAAGCTGACTGAGCCTTGGCCATGTCAGGCAGTAATCGAAGTGCTCTACATGGATTCATTCATCGACACAACAACTCAGAGGTAGGGACGGTTGAGATCTCTGTGTTACAGCTGGACAGAGAGGTCGAGTCACTTGCCCAAGTAGAGCAAGGCAGAGGATGGCAGGACTCAGCCTTAGGCTGTCTGGCTCCAGAGCTATGCCATTCAATCCCTGACGTTAGGCTCAGTGGCCAGCAAAGAGTAAATCGTTCAGCAACTCACTTGCTAGGATTATTATAATAATATTGGCTTTATTTTTATAAGAACCACTGCCTCAGAGGGATGATTTTATTTTGCCTTTTTGAATTAAATTTCGGTCCTCGGGGCACCAAGCCTAGTGTAATAGCTTCTATTTCTGCCTGCTATCCACTCCCATCCTAGCAAAGGGAAAGCCAGGCTGAGGGGACGGCCTGCTTGCAGTTTTATGGGTCAAGCGGCATTCTCTGGGCCAAAGAGGCTGGGGGGTAACTCTATTCCAGAACTGTTGGCAAATCTCTCTCAGGCCAGGGCCAACTGCATAATGACAGCTACCACCTGTCCCTCTGGACTGGAGAACGGCGGGGGCAGAGGGCAGTGCCACAGAGACAGCAAAGCTCCCCAGCATGGAATACGTGTGCCCAATTCCAACCATCTGAGGGGCCTCCGGGCCAGCCAGGGGCTGCCCTCCCCAGCCCGCCCCTCTCGCTCCCTCCGGGGAGCGCTGCTGGGTGCTAAACTCCAAGGTCCTCACAGGCAGCAGCCCCGGCCACGCCCCCAGAGCAGGAGACCAGTGTACGTGGCAGGACGGAGCCCTTTTCGCTTAGGTGGGAGTGAGCTGTTTGACCCCATTTAGTGGGAAGCTTCCCCCAACAGAGCCCTGAGTGTGCCTGTCGGCGACAAGCAGGGGCGGGAAGCAGGGGGCAATGAGGAACGCCCCACAGGCCCCTGCCGCCCCACCCAGAATGGGCTCCGCCGGCCAAGTCACTCTGGAAGATGAGGGAGGTGTGGCCTCTGGGAAAAATCCAGCACCCCGGGCCCTGAGCCAGATGGCTGGCCCCTCCTCTCCAGTGTCACGGCAGCCACCCCAGATACTGCTCAGATCAGCAACCTCATCCTGAACGTCCCAACCTTGGGATTTGAGATGAAATGCCATAACCCATGGATATGGGACGGCCAAGAACACAGGCTTTGGAGCACGACAGGTGTGGGTCTGAATTGCCGATCCATGCTCAAGCCATGAAACGTGGGCAAGCTGTATTACCCTTGTGAGCCTCAGTTTCTCGTTTGTGCAATGGACACACAAACCAGGTCAGAACCTTAACCCTGGAGAACACTGGAGTAACAAGACAAACAAACTGGCCCCCCACATCTCCAATCATCAGGATTTCTCAAAAGCAAGGATGTGCAAAGGTCAGAAGTCAGGAGAGCAGATACCCTTGGGAGGGCGAGGGGAAGGGCGGCTCTGGGGTACTGAAAATGTCCTATTTCTTGATGTGAGAACCGGTTATATAGGGGACTCCCCTTGTTACAAATATATCAAGCCGCACACTTTGTTTTCTGTGCTTTGCTGCCTGAATAAATGTGCCATATTTTGATTTTTTAAATTTGCTAGGAAAACAAACAAAACAGCTTTGGCACGGGATGCATAAGCTGGCCTTTGTCCCCAGCTCAGAGCAAGAACTCTGGACGTGAACACTTCCTTCCACGTAGGTCCCCCTCACGCAGGGCTGTATTTATGAGACCATCCCACAACGGCACAGCTTCATCTCCAAGCCCTTGACGGGCTCAGGGGTCAGCACACCCACTGATGTTAACGCATCCCCGCTGACCTGCACAAATATTCACCAAGCAGCTGCTATGCGCCAGGCTTGGGTCTAGATGGGAGCAAGCCGGAGGAAGCCCTTTCTCTAAACGATTTTCGGGCTCATCCAGATGACCCTTGGGGCCTTCCTACCCCCCCTCAACCTCTGGTGTAAAGTACCCAGTCCAGGCCGAAAGGTAAGAGTCCGTTCCTCCAAGGTAACTAGCACAGCAAGGCCTCAGAGACAGCTCATCCGAGTTCAAACCTCAGCTTCACGACTCCGGTAAGTTTCTTTGCTTCTCTGGGTCGATTTTCCCATTCCCAAAAGGGGAGAAAGGAGGAGCTCTTAGGGTTCCGTGCGGACTGAATGAGAGCGTCCGGTGAGATGCCCAGAACACTGCTGGACAGACAGCTGCTACCGTTCTGCAGCTCCCTAGCGCACCGCCCCTTTCTCTGCGCCCTTCCACGAAACTTACGCCAGTCTTCATTCTCCGCAAAAATCCAACCGCACAAAGCCTCCACTGTGGCCTCCACTGCCCGTTCATCTTCTCAGCCCTCTCAGGGAGGGGAAGCTCGGAGAGAAAGACAGAGATGAGGAGAGACACAGATGGGGAGAGGGAGGAGGGGCACAGCACTGCGGCTTTAGCTCCTGCCAGGACCCACACCACCCGGGACAGGAGCCGCACGTGCCCCGTGCGGGTCTGAATCAAGCTGCATAATAAATATAAACGATGCACCAGCTTTCAAATTGGTGTAAAGAATACCTAATAGTGTAATAATTTTTCCGCGTGTTTTGGTTATACCGACTTACATACAACCTATTCTTACAATTCATTTCGCCTATTTCTTTTCACTTATTTTTTTTTTTTACCCTAGCTACCAGAAACCTTTAAATTATGTACGTGGATTCTATTTCTATTGGACGACACTATAGTAACTTATCAAGGTCTTTTCCTACACGAGGCAGTTCCCTGCTTCAAAGGTGTTTTCAATCCTAGGCCTTGAGATAAATGTTTCACTCGGTACATAAATACATGTTAAACAAAAGGCCACGGATGTAGAAGCTCCGACCGGGAGCAAGGTCTCGTGGTTTACGAACAGCGGGGCCTGAACAAGGTCCAGGTCCTACCAGACGCTGCTTCGAACACTCACACCGACTAGCGTATGTCTACAAGTCTGCCCTAGGCCGTCCCCCCAGGAGAGAAGGAAGAACCAACCTGCAAGCCCTTGCCGCCAGGATCACCAACACGTGGCCGTTTCTCAAAGGGTAAGATCGCTTGGTACCTCAAGGGGAGATAAGGCTTAAACGACATGGGAGTAAATGTCCACAGAGGTAAAACCAGGAAGAGTGACATTCCGACCCCTTTAAGAGCTGGCCCTCCGTGACATTTCCAGGCTCAGGTCCTCCTTGCACAGGACGCGCTCAAGGAACCTGGCATGTCTCAAGGCTCCCTGCTACAAGAGGGTCACCGTGGGCCACCCGCAATGCATCTGGCATGCAGTAGGAAGGAACTCTCCCAATACCCCAGGAGACGTGGAGTCTCTACGCCCACTTTACGGAGGAGGAAACCGACTCACAGGAAGGCTCAGTGATCTGCCCGGTCACCCAGCCAGTAAGTGGCAGAGCTGAAATTCAAACCAGCCCCTGCCCGCCAACTGCAAATCCACCCTTCCTCGTACGCATCCAAACCTTCGCTCCTGTGGTCCCCTGTGCGAAAATACCGTTTTCACACCACTTTTCTGTAAAGTCGATACTGCTTTCTCTTTTTTCATAAAACCAACCGCTCCTTCCCTTGGTCCCCATGAACTCTGAACACCATCTATCCTGTACCTACTACAAAGCGTTAGAATTCATTGCTTGTGTGTCTATTACCTCCATCATCAACAGTCTGAGGCTCTTCACGGGAGAAGCTACGCCTTATCCATAAATGTTATCTTCCGTTCCTGGCACAGAATCAGGCCCACAGGAATTACTCAATAAATTTCTGTTGGCTGAAAGAAATAATCAACCAAGCAACCCATCTTGACACCGCTTTTTTGCTCCGAACCCTTTTTCCAACCAGCTTCCTTATTCTGCGCTCCGAGGTTGCTCCCCACAGGTGGCTTCTCCACCAATCTGTTTGCGTGGAGAGAAGCCAAATGCGTTGCTTTCCACTGCAGCTTGGTAACACCAATTGTCACCTCTCCACTTTTATTAATTGCTGGCTTAATCAAGCACTCCAAATTGTGCCCACCCACGCTAACACGAGCGCGTCTCTGGATGACCAAGAAAACAGGTGTAAGCGGAAGCCAAAGCTGGACTCTCACAGCCTTTTGGACCCTGCACGGCTGCCATATTTTTCAGAATATGTGGGTGCAAGTCGCATCAGAGAGAGAAACAGTCTTGACCAAAACCTCGGCCATCCAAGGCTTCTACCCGGCAGGTCGGTATCGCCGTGAACTCTGACATTCGTCCTCCTTTGCCTGCCCTCACAGTGAGAGAGACTGCTGGGGCCATACCAGCTTTCAGAGAAGGACACTGAGGCCCAGCCGAGAAATACTGCACAGACCTGCCCACGGCCACCGTGCGGATCACTGCATGAGGCTCACCTAGTCCCCGCCATCCAGGACCTAAGGACTACACTCCTGCCTCCTCCCTGTGGCCTGGCCCGCCCTCCCGGACTCGCCTGCCTCGCTCTGATCACTTCATCGAAGCAGGGCTGCCTCGCATGATTTAAGTTTTCTTTCCTCGGGCTGAGTTTTCCCAAACCTCCCAGACACAGCAGGTGAAGATGTCCTCAACCAAACCTTCAGTTAAATCTTGCTTTCGAATTCTAGGACAAGTTTCCATGCAGATGCTTCTGCCCCCTCTGTGTCTCTCACGGGTGACACAGGCGTCGATGGAGGTATGTATATTCCCCTCCCCCACACGTGCCTGTCTCTGCACCATTTTGTGAGCAGTAAACACAGGAGCGGAGGGAAGAACAAGGAGGGAAAGATTTACTCTATGTGTTCATGTACTTTTTAGTACATGATTGCAAAGAATAATGTCATCCTTCCAAACTGTCCCCTTCTAGTTCACAAAAAAGCAGCTTTTTTTATGCTCAATGCAGATGCCAGTAAGCCGCTAGGCCAACCGGCCGTGACATTCCCTGACAGGCTTCCATATGGAAAGTCTAACATTCCAGATGCCTTCCCACGTACCAGGTTCCCAGAAGCGTAGTTACGAGCACCCCCGGGGGCCGAGAAAGGAGTTCTGCGCACAAGACAGGCTGCACGGCTTACTGTCCAGCTTTGCGAGCAAACTGCTCAAAGCCTGCAGCGGGCCCGGGAGCCCTCAGGGGTCCCTGTGCTAAGTCACCGGGCGGAGTCGCCTCCTGCCCCCCAAACGAGCAGGTGGAGAACGCAAAGGCAAGGTGTGCCTCGGCGCAGGAAGGCTGATCTAAGCCTCTCCGCCTGAGGAGGAATCTAGGAAATGGCAGGTAGAACAGTCGGAATTATAATCGAGTTGCTGCAACACAGATAACAAACTGGCCCCTGTCAAAGCAGGAGGGGGAGGCTGGTTCAAAAGCGCAGGTCCTGTTGTTTATAAAAACACACACCAAATGCAAAGGATCACAGCGAAGCTTCATGGCGACGTTTTTTTGTTTTTGTTTTTTCTCACTTTATCGTCGACGTACACACCCCCAACTTAAAAAGTTTTGTTGACTTGGCGGCTCCCTCTCCTAGAACATACGGAAGAAAGACCCACTGGCAGAGTCTGTGTCACCAAGGTTAAGCCTTACTGGTCGGGGCAACAGTCACGAGGAACAGTGCGGTGAGGCTGTGTACGACCATGTCCATGCCAGATCAAGGGCTCATTCTCCAGGACCCGAGGCTGCCTGCAAAAGCCGCCAGGGCGGCGACGACCAGCACAGACACGCGACGTGGAGGAAAAGCCTTCCGCACTCATGCACAGAGGAGGTGCTGACACCCCTTCCACGCCGGCAAAGCCGCCTCTGTCCTTCCATACTCCTTGCCCTTCTCCTTGATGAGAAAGGCCAGGGACCCAGGGGAAATGAAATCCTATGTCTAAAGCCATCTAACATCTTATGCAGATCTCGCCAGACGGCCACCACCTCTGCCCCCAGCAGCCATAAGGGGGCCGGGGGACACACCTGCAGGAAATACTGTCCAACCCCAGGGAAAACATCCCCCATGACATTCAGCTGGGAAGGCGCGCGCGCGCGCGCGCGTACACACACACACACACACACACACACACACACACACACACACACACACACACGGCAATGCTGACCTTTGTCACAAAAAGGAGATTAACGACAGTAAATAATGCGCTTTGCAAATGAAAGTTCCATTCTTCCCACAGAGCAATACAATGCCCTTGATTACTTGGCGAGGGCCCTTCTGGTCAAGGCCTGCTAGTCCATCTTGGAACAACAGGTGTGCAACCCTCAAGAAAACGGAGCCCCAATTTTTACTTTCTTCTGTTGTTCTTCTACTTTCTCCGCTAGGAGTTACCTTGAACTCCGGGAGCCCAAAATTATGGGGGATTTCAACAGACTGATGGCGCACTCTTTCGATTTATTGCTCCAGGATCCAATTTTCTGCACACTGGACCACAAATCACCCTGCCTCTTCGCAAACCCGCGGAGGCCATGAGACCCGACACACAGCTGGATGAGTTACACGGAACACGGGAAGGCTCGTCCCTTTGTGCCCCAGCTTCTGAATCACGAGCACAAGGAGGTTGGGTGAGGACATCTCCGCAGACCTGCTGGGCCATCGACCCCAGCGGAGACCATGCAGAGAAGTTGCCAGAAGCCTGTTTCTGCCTCAGCACCTCAAGCCTCTTCCCGTCTGAGACAACAGAAGGGAAAGTACGCAGCCTCCAATGCCAGCTGTGGGGGGACGGCGGGCAGTGCCCCCAGAGGGGTCAGGCTCATGCCCGGCTACCGCACGGCGACCGCGCTGCGAAGTAGGCTTCATTATCTTCAGTGTAGGGCTGAGAAAATTAAAATCCAAGGATAGTAAGTAACTCGCCCAGGACCATAGAGACTGTAGGCAACAGAGACCCAGAATTAACTATTAATCAACACTTCCCATCACTGTAACCCTCGTGGAGTCAAGGTCACCTCCTGCCTGAGTTAAAGCCCCTCCTATCCAGTCTCTCTGCTTCCATCTGTGCCCCCTAAAGGCAATCCTCAACAGAGGAGTGTCCTAAGTGACCACCTGAGGAACAGGTGGGCTCAGGTCACTCCTCCAATGGCCCCAGCCCACCGCCTGAAGCACTGAGCATCCACTCCTCTCTGGCCTCACCCCCCTTCCCCTACTTTCCTCCAGGCTCCCTTCCTTCCAGACACAGACCTCCTTGTGGTCTTTCAATTAGCAACTGAAAAAATGGCCTCGGGGCCTTTGCACTGATCCCAGCTCTTTCTCTAGACAACTCCATGATTCATTTCTTTACCTTTTCAGATGTTTGCTCAAATCATCTTGGAGAATCCTCACCTGGGTAACTTCAACCTGTAAACTCCACCCCCCCAACACACACACCCCTCAACCCTCCCATCGCAATTTCTTTTTGTCCATGGGGACTTTTCATCCCCACAGAAGGCTTGACATATTTCACTTCTTCTATTTGTTAGTCTGTCTCCCTCAACTGAAATGTAAGCTCCCTGAGAACGGGGACTTTTATCACTCAGTTTACTGAACATCTGGGTGGCTCAGTCGGCTAAGCGTCAGACTTCAGCTCAGGTCATGATCTCAGGGTAGGTGAGTTTGAGCCTCACATCGGGCTCTGTGCTGACAGCTCGGAGCCTGGAGCCTGCTTCGGATTCTGTGTCTCCCTCACTCTCTGCCCCTCCCTCACTCTCATTCTGTCTCTCAAAAAAGAGTATTTTTAAAAAATACTTTATCACTCAGTTTACTAATATAATTTACTCATAGACCCACTGCACATATAACCATGCCACACATATAGGACTCAAAAAATATTGTATGACTTTAAAAAACACTATGATTTGAACACAGGTCTGCCACAGGGTGGCCTCTGCTCACCACGCCCCCTCTCTCACTCTGGGCCAGCGTGTAGAATGTCAGCTCCTGAAGGGCAGGAAGTAAGCTCACAGGACGAGCCTCAGTCAACACCGGATTCCTCCATTTACTGCCACTCACTGGTCATTCCTGAGCCGTCCCTCCAGGCTGCTTGGAACACATCACTCGAAAGCACTTGGATATTTGCAAAGACCATGGTCCCGGGTGGGACCCCTTTCCTCTGATGGCGTTAAAGCGCATGCTCTCCACACGCAGCCACGGTGCAGGGGGAGTGAGCTCAGGTGGAGGGCCGCTCACCAAACCCCACATCTCCCCCGAGGCCCGAACACGGCGCCAGCTCGAGCAAAGCACCTGATGTGAGAAGGCACGTGCCACACCCAAGCGACCGTGAGTTTGGCCGGAAAGTCACGGCGAAGCAGGGAATCAGTCAGCGGGAGTGCAGGCAAGGCCAGATGGGGGAGGCCCTACAAGGCCAGATGCCACCGTCGCACAGAGCTGCCAGACCCCTGAGGTCACTGCTTACACTGCTGAGGGCTGGCAACTCAGCCTTTAATCTGCCTGCTCGGGAAGGGAGGCCTCCCCCTCCTGCAAATCACACACATGCACGGACTCCAAAAGCCAACCCTCGCCTCCAAGAGACAATGACAGGAGCATCTCTAGGTTGCCCCCACTGCTCGAGTCAACCTCCCTCCTGTTCTCTGAAGCCCAAGCTCCTGCAGCCTCCAAGGTGCCTGCCAAGCATAAGGACAGAGTCACCCTGAGCCCACGATGCAATTTAAGTGGGGACGCCTGAGTGGCTCAGTCAGTTAAGTTTCCTACTTGGGCTCAAGTCATGATCTCCCGGTTCGTGAGTTCAAGCCCTGCATCAGGCTCTGTGCTGACAGCTCAGAGCCTGGAGCCTGTTTTGGTTTCTGTGTCGCCCTCCGTCTGCTCCTACCCCGCTCATGCTCTGTCTCTCTCTGCCTCCCAAAAATAAATTTTAAAAAAAATTTCTTTAAGTAAAAATAAAAAAGTCTCAGATAACACCTGCAAGCCCATGAAGGAACACTGTTGGAGAAACAAAGGACCCGCTTTCCCTCCATTTGTCAGATTCTCCATACCCTCAAAAGAATCCCTCCCCATTGCACTTTCAGCTGCCTTCCCACCTTTCTTGCAGTCTCAGAAATGGTGTGTGTATTGTGGATAAATGCAATAATGATGCATGTGATGGACAGTCCTTCTATCTACCACACGTGGGGGTGAGAAACGGACTAACACCCACTGAGGGCCTCCTGCCTGAGAAGCACCTTCACATATGTCCTCATAACACACACCGTCAGTTTAATAAAATATCTCACCCATTTTAGAGATGAGAAAGTCAGGGGTGGTTTCCGTACCTCACTTAAAGTCAGTCCCACACTTAGTCAAGCGCCCGATTTAATCGAGGTCTGTCTGATCAAAGAGCCTGGGCTCCGAGCAGGACCTCACCTCTCCCTCCCCCAAGAAAACCCTCTCCTTTGAGCTGTAAACAACAGGTACCTCCAAAATTCTTACTCAGCTCCCTCCAGAAGCTCCACGATTTTCCTTTCAATTACATGAGCTTGTCCTCAAGCCCCTTCATTCAATACAAATGAAAAACATTCTGAGTCGATTGTATCACCTTCCCTGTTTTAATGGTCAGATTTGCAAGTGTGGCCGTCTGACAATTTTGTGGCAAAGGTCCCGGAGTTAACTCCCCCCCGGGCCAGGCCGACTTTTGTGTGCCGAACAGCATTCCTTATGCATCCTTATGACATCTTTTTCAGCGGGAGAAAAGAAAATGTATCCTTTGGAGCCCATCCATTCATAAGCTTGAGCTGGAATAATACATATTTGGAAACTATGCAAAATAATTTCCTTAAATAAACTTTTTTTTCTCTTGGTCCCCTCTGAAGTTCTAAGAGAGGCGAAAGTCAAAGAGGGCCTCTGTTCCATCAACTCCCGGGTCAACAGCACTTACTGAGAATATCTTGACGTGGGAAAGTGGGCTCTGGGCCTGGTATCTGCTGCGGGGGTGGGGAGGGGGTGGTCCCACAGGGGCTCACCAGCAGGCAAGGAGACCCCCACCAGGGCTCACCGAAGCACCCACATAAAATACCAGCATAATATACAGACTCAAGCTGTTAGTTTCACTGCAGGAGGATGGGATCATTTGAAGGGAGAGTGTTCTTGAATGATCGGAAGACAGGGGAGAAGAGAAGTGAACGGAAATCTATTCATTCATTTGGTCTTTACTGAGAGCTCCAAGCAGAAAAAGGACTAAGTGCCAGAAATACAGGAAAACAGATATGGTCTCTGCCCCTGGTGATGTGTGCAATCTCGCAGGATAAACAATGATAAACACGTGTCCAAACACAAACGACCACACGCGTCAGCACTGGAGGAGACACCCCAAGGTGCCACCCATGAACCGGAACCCCGGCTGGTGCCCGCCAAGCCCTCCCAGCCTGGCAGACACACTGGTTCCTCACGACTGGGACAGAACAATGGTGGTCAGGTCTGCAAAGAGAAGGGGATGCCTGCACGAGTTTTAGGGACAGAGTTACTACAGCTGAGGGGTCAGGAGGATGGCTCTGGGGAGTTCAAATCCTAGTTCTCCCCCAAATAGACCTGAAGCTAATAGGGGAGTCATCACACTTCATGTGTAAGGTGGGGACCATCCCATCGTATGGTTTTCTGTGAGGATTCAAAATATCAAATGAATCCATTCATACAGAGATTAAAAAGACTACTTGACACATAGTTGGTGCTAAAAAGAAAAAGGA
Organism: Paguma larvata; assembly: GCA_030068075.1. Taxonomy (NCBI): domain Eukaryota; kingdom Metazoa; phylum Chordata; class Mammalia; order Carnivora; family Viverridae; genus Paguma; species Paguma larvata. The sequence continues at coordinate 13,420,375 of CM057828.1, read as the reverse complement.
AAAGAAAAAAAGAAAAAAATCCTAGTTTTTTTTTTTTTAGTTAAACTGCATAACTCTAGGGTGTGGAGTTTATCTCTATTTCACAGATGACGAAACAGAGACTCAGAAAGCTATTAAGGAAGTTCACCAAATTCTCACAGGTAAATGCTGGAGCCAGGGGTCAAGTCGCAGGTCGTCCATAAATAGTTTCAAAACTCGGAGTCATTGGGTGTAATTCTGTTGCGGTTCTAACTACCGCGAGCTATTCCAAATTTATTTTATAATCTACAGAATTTCTAGCTCTTTTCAAGAGAATCATTAGCTTGGTGACAAGCCAGCCTTATTAGGCAATAATTCCTTGAGTTGTTTCTGACAAAATGGGTCCCGGTTCCTTTTGTTATGCTGCCTCAGTTTCCTAAAAGTGACAAGCCTTGGAAGAACTGGAAACAAAAACGTTATAAGATTGCAGAGACTCAAGTGTGCACAGCTGTGATCAGAAGAGCTCAGGAAGTTCACTGCCAGCACCTGCCTCACCCAACAGGCCAGAACAAGGAACATTTGTACCTGAGCACCGCCGTGTCCCAGAAGCCACGCTGGGCACTGGAGGACATGCATCTATGGCCTCTGTCAACTCACATCTCCTCTGCAAAAGGGCCCTTGCTTCTCCCTTGTCTAATTCAGACTCATTTGAGACTCACTTTGGAGATCGCCACTTCCAGAAGGCGCTACCTTTCCTTTCTGGGCTCTCCCAAATACCTATAAGTACTTCCAGGATCTCCAACCACCGACACGGCCTCCCTGTTTTATAAGGATCAGTCCAGAAATCTGTCTCCTTACTGGATACAATATCCATAGACGCTGTTCCTTCTTAATAGATTTATTCTTTTTTTCCCTTTAACAGACATCATCTGCGCACCTACTGTGTACAAACATCATCCTATGTGTAGTGATACAAAAATGAATGGAGACAATGTCAATCTCATGGGAGAGACAGGACGGAGAGTAGAACGAGACTCCGATGTTCCTGCACGACTTAGCGAGTCACCTACCCTCTCTGGCTTGGTTAATTTACCTGGAAAATGAAATTAACGTTAGCATCTATCACTCTATCTTAAGGTGACGGGGATTACACGAGATCATGCCTATAAAATGCCGAGCGATCACATCCCTGCAACTCAGCAGGTACGCCAAATATGCATTGGGCAGTTGTGATAAGTGTTGGAAATATTAGCTGTCATCACAGGAGGATGCAGTTCTCCGACGACGCCGTGTAGCTTTCAGTCTTAAGAGCCTTCTTTTGGTCCATTGAAAGCAAAGTCATTAGATACTTAATGGAAAATTGACATCAATTCAATCCAGCTTTGATGAGAAATCAGTTTTGAACCATCGCATATTCTAAACTCAGAAACCTAGTCAATGGTCCTCTGATCTGAAATTTGATAACATGGTCAAAGAACACCCTTTCCAGAGGTCACCCCCTCCTTGAGGCCTTCCTGGATCACTCACCCAGCAGCCTCTCCCTCCACTGAGTGCTCTCTGAGGGCGCTCAAGCATCCTCGCTGCCCTGTAGGAGCTAACGATCTTGTCCTGGCCCCAGCACCACATTCCCAAACTCCGAGACTTGAGGATCCGTGTCTGAGTCACAGTAATACCCCTCCGTCAGCCACCTGTCACATCGTAACACTGCGTAACAAACCATCCCAAAGAGCAGTGTCTCGAGGCAACCATCGTTTATCTCCACTCAGGCATCTGCAGGTCAGCTGGCGTCCAGCGGATCTCGCAGGGGCTTGGCTCCTCACTGCAGGCTCGCGGGCCGGCTGGGCGGCTCCGTTCCAAGGATCTCTCCTCCTGCTCCTCCTCAGGACAGCACGCTAGCGGGGCATGCTGTTCTCGTGGCAAAGGCACAGAGATGCAGAGGAAAGCAGAAACACTCAAGGTCTTCTAAGGTCTCGGGCACAGACTACCTAAAGGAATGAGTGAATGAATGAAAACTGAGCGGCTTTCAGAACCTTGTCAGGACATGTGACAATTTACCAGCGGCCACGGTGAGTCCTAAATCTGGTACTACAGCAACACTCTCATTAAATATTAGTCGGTCACAGGTCCCTAGACTCCACTGTGCTTTAGCTGGAGATGCAAAATTTCAAAACCCCGTACAAACACATTGTTATTTTTTTCATGGATCTCAGATTATGGAATAAACCAATGTATCCATTCGCAGGCGGGAGCCCACCCGCGCACACACACACACCGCACCCTCTCCCTAAAAGAAGGAACACGGGACAGTGTTTTGCATACCTGAGGTAAGGGAAGGGGATACAGAGGGAAAAGGTGAAGAGGTGACTTTGAATCACACCGACGGTGGTTAATTTTCATTTAACTGCCTACCTGAGACTAGAGGCTCGGCAGAAGCACATTAAAGTCCGTGAACTTATGAAATGATGCATTATTGAAGCCACAGCAGGGGAAAGGGCTCGGTTTGAAAGACATAAAAGACTAAAGCCTGCAGAACTGTCATTTTGCATTACAAGGTAACTGCTAAAAAAAAAATACATTTTAATTAAGAAAGAAGACACCAGCTCTAGGAGGGCAGGTAAAATAAAATTAACCCATAGCTCCCCATTGCTCCTGCCCTGGGAAAGCCTGCAGTTCCTCTCAGAGCTCAACCAAGGGGAAAAGTCTTATTTCCCCCCCTTGGGGTCCCAACGATACCAGCTACAAGCCACCATTCGCTCACGCATTTGGCAAATATTTACCGAGTGCCTTCTAGGCGACAGACATAACGGGACAGAAATGCCTGCCACCATCAGCTTACATTCAAGTAAGTCGCACAGGGTATTCATAAACAGTGATGCCACATACAAAAAAAAAAAAAAATGGAGCAGGCTAAAGGAGGCGGTGGGGGCGGCTAACACAGAGTGACAAACTAAACAGGACAAAAATCACCAAGTGTGTCGCCTCCCCAAGGGACCTCGGTTCTCTGCGCTTCAATTCCAAAAGCTTTTTAAACCAATCGCCTGCTGCAGTTGCACGCCGCACCCGTGACGGTGAATCCGGCATCCCATCCACTCCGGGAGATGACACGTGCGGTCACACTACCCACGAGACGACTGTGATCCAGCCCCGCACATCGGGAGGCACTCCAGCCACAAGGGAAAACGGCGCAGCCCAGATGTCACCACTAGTTCTAGGCAAGAACCAAAAGCGGTCCAGCAGACACACGCAGGCTTCGAAAGGCTTGGGGTCTACATCCCAACCCCTCTGCCCCTTTCGCTGTGTGTTGAGTAGGCACGAGTTGATGGCACTAGAAAGGCAGGGGGCCACGTCAAAGTATGAGCTTGACTCACTGGGTCCCCAAATTAGGCTCCTGGAAGCCAGTCCTGTGGGCTAGACTCTATAAGGCCAAGGCTATAAACACAGAGTCTGTCTCTAAATGGGGGAGACGGCGGAAGCGGGGACGCCTGGGTGGCTCAGTTGGTTAAGCCTCTGACTCTTGATTTCGGCTCAGGCCATGATCGCACGGTTGGGGGATCAAGCCTCACACAGAGCTCAGGGCTGGGCACGGAGCCTGCTTCAGATTCTCTCCCCACCACTTCCTCTGCCCCGCCCCTGCTCGTGCCCAGGTGCACGCACACCCTCGATCAATCGATCAAAGGGGAAAGGGGAGTGTGGTGGTATTCGGGACCATGCCCCTACCCTTGGCCTCTGTCCACTCGACCTCCTGCACAGCCTCCTGCCACGCGGAGGCCCTCCTTCCAGCGTTCAAATCTTGACTGCATGTGCCAATCTCCCGGGGAGTGTGGGATTCCCAGTGCCCAAATTGCACCCCAAACCAGTTGAACCAAACCTTCCGAAGGTAGGGCCCAGGCGTCCATAGATGTGAAAGCTCCCCAGATGATTCTCTCCCAGGGCTGAGAACCACTTTGGGCCCCTCGTTCTGCCCACTCCGACCGGAACCTCCATTCCCGAGCACCTGGGGGTCTCCCTCCCTATGTCAGCTTGAAGGCTCAGCTGTGCCCTCTCCCCCACCTTGTCCCACTGTGGTCCCCCAGGAAGAAATTATCAGAAACCTCCAGGTGGCCTGTGTGCAGCAACGCTCATTTCCAAGCAAAACTGGGACACAGGACCTGGCAGGAACGCCCCTGTGCTCTTCCGAGGCAGTGAGCCCAGACGCACAGTTTTGGAGTTCTAATCCTGGTTTGGACACAGGCACTCTCCGTGCGACCTTGGACAGGAAAATAAACCTCACTGCATCTCAGCGTGCTCCTGTGTAAATCAGGCATCGTGGTAGCCACCTCGCCGGGGCGGACGGGAAGACACGAGGGGAATCATCAATCACGGGCCTGACATCCAGCAGGTGCTCCCTTATTAATTTACCGCAAGGGAACCGGTCCAAAAGGAGTGTCGTTCCCAAAACAAGAGTATCTGGGACAGTTTCACGGTTTAGGGGGACAACAAATGGGGCAGGAGATTTGAAACCAGAGCCACCCTAGAAAACCCGATTACCTGCCTTCTGCAGAGTGAGCGCTGTAACTGGGAGGCAAGACAGAAGGTTAAGCCACTGCCAGTGAGCGAGCAGGCGAGGGATGGAGAGGAGCTCACCTGAACAGGTGAGTACAGGTGGTTCCCTGCGTCTCTCTCTGGCAATGTCCACCACTGCACTAGAAACCACTTTTCTTCTTTCCAACAGGGGATGATGGGAGACTCCCCTCAAACCACAAACCAAAGGAGAGGAGGCAGGAACCAGAAGGACGAAGCGGCTCTAACACTGAATGTAACTGAGTGTAAACAGAAAACAGAAAGTCTGCCACTCCCAGTGGAACCAACGGGAAGACGAAGTCTGAAGCGGTGACCAGGGTGGATGGAGAACGAGAATGGAATACATCCCGACGCGGCTCCCGGGGGGCTCTGTATCAGCTATCTACTGCCGGGGAACAAATCGCCACCAAGTTGGTGGCTTGAAACGGCACGCATTTATTATCTCGTGGTTTCTGCAGCTCAGGAGTCTGGCCGTGGTTTCGCTGGGTCCTCTGCTTAGAGACGCACAGGGCTGCCACCAAGGGGTCCCGGGTGGTAGCCTTGCGTGGAGGCTCTGGGGCAGAACCCGCTCACAAGCTCACTCGAGTCCTTGCGCTGTGCCACTGAGGGCCTAGCCTCCTTGCTGGCTGCAGGCTGGCAGTCACCCGCAGCTCCTGGCCACGTACCTGGGTGTCCCCAGCATGCCGACTTCATCAAGCCAACAAAGACAGCCTCTACCGTGAGTCAGCCAGAATCTGAGGAGCAGCATCCCATCCCCCCTGTGATGTTCTACTGGTCAGAGCAAGACACTCGTTCTGCTCACGCCCCGTGTGCAAGGGATTACACGAGAGCCTGAACTTCTGCCGGGGGGGTCACAGAAAACCACTTTTTTTCCCATTGTGGTAAAATACACACAATGCAGGGCACCTAGGTGGCTCAGCTGGTTAAGTGTCTGACTGTTGGTTCGGCTCAAGTTGTGATCTCACGGCTTCGTGGGTTCGAGCCCCGCATCGGGCTCTGTGCTGTCAGTGCGGAGCCTGCTTGGGATTCCCTCTCCCTCTCTCTCTCTCTCTCTCTCTCTCTCCCCCTTCCCCACTCACACTGTCTCTGTCTCTCTCAAAATAAATAAATAAACTTAAAAATATAAATTACAAAATTTACAACTGCAACCATTTTCAAGCATAGCATTCAGCGAAATTGGATTAGTGTCGGGCAACCATGACCTCCATCCATCTCTAGAACTCTTTCATCTTCCCAACTGAAACTCTGCAGCCTCACTCAATCAATCGACCAGCCAGTCAATGGGGAGAGGGACGTGTGACTGTGCTGGAGACCTTTGCCTCTGTCTACAGGACCCCCTGCCCACCCTCCTGCCACATGGAAGCCCACCATGTAGCGAAAAGCTAACTACCTGTTCTCTCTCCCCGGGCCCCATCGGCCACCATTCCCTCAGTCTCTGTGAACGTGACTCCCCTCAGCACCTCACACGGGGGAATGATAGATGCCCAGGAGTAACAGAACACTGTCACTGTCTCTTCTCTCTCGATGATGCGGTCACCCTGCTGGGATGTGCAAACGAGGGGCGCCTGGGTGGCTCAGCTGGTTAAGCGTCCAACTTCAGCTCAGGTCATGATCTCACGGTTCGTGGGTTCGAGCCCCACATCGGGCTCTGTGCCGACAGCTCAGAGCCTGGAGCCTGCTTCAGGTTCTGTGTTTCCCTCTCTCTCTACCCCTTCCCCACTCATGCTCTGTCTCTCTCTCTCTCTTTCCAGAATATAAACATTAAAAAAATTAAAGAAAAAAAAGACTGTGCAAATTAAAAGTGTATGCGGCACCCCAGCTACGAGGGTCGGGGATGCCGACCACACCCGTCCCCATCCTTTGCGTGCTCTTTTGCTGATCATTCCGCATTCTGAAGGAGCCTTTTTCTGTTTTGAGTTTCCTGTAAGTAGACACTTGCTCTCTCTTGGTATTCAGAGAAGTTCACAGTGAAAGACAGTCTCTCCCAGCATCGCCTGGGATGCCATACGGCACAGCGCCTTCCCCACCGACCAGACCTGATGACGCAGCACCAGGAAAGGTCCTCCAAGAGAGGAAACTCGGGATCAGAAAAGACTTGGAGTCTATTTTTTTTTTTTTACCCTAGGCATTTCCCCCATCTCTTGCTTCAGGAATTCTCTGCCCAAACCGTAGCAGGTAAGAGGCAGTGTTGCAGGAAGGAGGAGGCCACTCCTTTGAGGAGTTCCCGTCCCCAAAACCCCTGGAGGAAGCTGAAAGGAAACCTCAGGGTGACTCTCTCACGCCTAATGAATGAGATGCATCTGTCTCTGCGCGGCAGCTGGTCACCTGGGGCGGAACACCTGGAGCCTTCAGGTCAAGCCTGTGCTTCTGGAGATCCGCCCGCCCCCCGCGCCTCTGCTTTTATGACTGCTCACCCCAAAAGCTGCGCGTGGTCAACCCTCATTGGCGGCTCATGCAAACAAAGTCCCAGAGATGTATTATTATAGGCGGCATGAGGGGTTCCTTCCTGCTGTCCCCAGAGTAGCCACCCACGAGAGAGAGGGGAGCCGGGCCGGGTCTGCCGGGCCACCGAGGAGCCTGGCTCCGTGGCAGGAGTCGGGCCGGGTCGCATGACAGGAATACACCAGGGCGCAAAGGAGTCCGTACCTCACTCCATCCCATCTCGGCCAGTGAAGGTGAAATCGGCGGGGGGAATGCCAACGAGGCCGCCCATCTCCAGACAGCCAAAAATGTGGTGCTTTATTACAGAGTCTAAGTGACTGCAAACAGGCCATTATCAAATCTCTTCAGTGACAAAGCTCCGTGTTGAAGGGGACAAATAAAAACAAGTACATTAAGCACAATAAATCACAGGGGCCTGTCGTGGAGACCCATTATCCCTGGGGGATTAAGGGACTGTTCTCCTCCCTGCCTTCCAGCTATCGGATCCTGGCTTTCTCATCATGGTTTTAATATTGCAGCCATTACTCTCCCAGCCACGAAGAGCCTGCTGTTTCTCTGTAGTTCTGGGTGGCAAGGGCATAATTTGTTTTTGATTTGCTTGGGAGGGTAGCTGTTTTATATTCATCTTTAAAAGATACATTCAATAATCGTAGCAATGAGACCCAGCCTGCCATCTCTTCCAGCGTCAACGTGGCCACGGCTGTAGCGACCCACAGGGTACCCAACCATCACCAGGAAGGCCAGGCCATTTCTCTGGTTGGGCGGGGGCGGGGGGGGGGTGGGGGGACCTGCCCATAACAGCCTCAGTCATGTAGCCTGGGCTGGAGGGAGTTAGCCAGAGGCCGGAGGTCAGGGGACCTGGGTTTCACCATTAAGTTGCTGTGACCTTGGACAGGGCCTTTGACCTCCCAGGCTTAGTGCCCCATTGCCAAATCATCCAGTTTGTCCACGCATCTGTCTCTTTGGAGCCCAAAAGAGTCTGCACCCCTGTGAGATGTAGAGGGAGGGGGAAGAACTTGAATTTATCTCCTCCTCTCTCTCAACGAGATCACCGCAAGCATCAATCCGAAGAGAAGACCAACCCACTGTGCAACTGGCCTAGACACTTTCCACTGGTTACTTCGCCCACCCACGTGGAAACCTTCCCTCCGGCCCCTGAGAAGCTGTTTTCCTGGACAGTTCATCGTTGCTCCTGTAAGGGGCTCCTCTCCCAATTTTATCCAGCAGGAGGTGGATGGGAGGTCTGTAAGGACCAAGCCTGCTGGCCAGCTCCCCACAGCAGGACCCGTGTATGCTCTTTCCCGTCGGAAGTGTTGTCTTCCGAGCAACACATGCTCTCCACTCTTCCGCAAGATGGCCGGCAACTCCCGCACGCAGCGTGGGGACATCGACGGTCCTTTCAGGCATTCCCGTTTCAATTACCGCATCTAAATCTCGCCATGAAAAGAACACTTCTTGCAATGTAATGCTTCCGAGGGCGCCACTACGCGAGGCAGCCGTATAACAAAATTGATCCCACGGCTTCGTCGGTCATCCAAGAGGCACTGACATAAAACCCGCCCGCCAGTGCCCGACTCTCAAAATACTCTATAAAGGACTCAAATTCAGAAAAGGCAAAAAAAAAAAAAAAAGTTACAACCTCTCTCGTGTCAGAAACGGAGCTGGGTTTTACGGATCATCAAAGCCTGCTGAGCAGCCTCTTGGGAGCGCAATAGAGGATTCCCTCTAACCAAGCGACGCCTCTGGCTTTGCAAAATTTGGTGTAACAACCCAATAAATACCAAGTGGAGTTAGATATATGGTAGCTTTCAGCCTCCGTTGTAGGTGGCAGGTGTCAAAGGAAGTAGCTGTGCGCGCAAATGGGACAGCAGGGAGACGGCATGTCCCAGGCACAAAGAACCGCAACGAACCACAGGCCATCCGCAATGAGAGCTCCACGCAAGCAGGCCCTCACGTTTTGTTGTCCTCACCTCAGCGCCCAGCACAGTGCCTGAGCCATACCAGATGAGGCGTGCTCACTGAATGAGGGAGGGAAGGAAGGAAACGCAGCAAAGCCACATGGATGACCTAAAGCCCCTGGAAACACTGACTGGCTGATGGGAACCATGTTAAGACCTACTTAACAAAGAAGTGGGATCTCGGCCAAGTTTGAGCATCTCCAAGTAAACATCAAGACGTACAAATATTCAGACAGCAACATATACTAAGCTGTGTGCAAAAGGAAGTTAAAGACTCCAAATCCTTCCATGTCAGGGTGAGGCTTTAGTTTTTGCTTTGTTTGTTCTGTAGTTTTTTTTTTTTTCATACCACTGCAAGTTACTAAGAGAAAGCGAAAAAGAAACACACTCCAAAAACATCCTTAGCCTCTGCCCCAGTGAACCTCTTCTGAATATTAAAATACGTCTCGTGAAAACAAACCAATAAAGCTACCACACGCACTCCATGAAAGATTCAAGAGTTCGGACGGGTATCTCAGGATTTACATCCAAATCGTACCGCGGGGCAGCAGTGAGTGGCCAGCAAGTCTGGACGAGGCAGGCGACGCAGCAGTCTCAGACTCTGTGGGGGCACAGCTCCATCCTCAGGGTGTGATAGTCCCACTGCAAACCCGCAGACAACTCGCTCTGAGTTTCCGGCAAACGCACAGCCCAGGTCAAACGTTCACAGTCCCCAAAGGACCTTTACTTGAAAAATCACACAGAACATGTCAAGTACTAGATCCGAACACTCACCAGGCACAGAAACCAGGAGGAAGACACACCTAACATCCCGCAGGGCATTTAGCCGTCACTCAAGGGATATATTTTCTAGCGTGCTCTCGGACGTGACTGTGTTTGATCCTTAAGTTGAAGATGGGAACAGATAAAGGACCCTGTGAAGAGGAAACATAAAGCCCGGAGACCAAGGGGCAGAGCTGTGTCCCCCACAAAAAGCATGTTGAAGCGCTAACCCCCAGGACCGCAGAATGTGACTATATTCAGAAACAGGGTCTTCACAGAAGATGCCAGTTTAAATAAGGTCATTAGGGTGAGCCCTAATCAGAAATGACTGGAGTCCTCACAAAACAGGGGAAACGTGGACACGGAGCTGAGCACAGAGGCTCACACGCAGGCAGCCGGCAGCCAGGTGACCCGAGTGATAACAGCTAAGGATCCAGGCAAACCCTAGAAGCTAGAAGGGACGAGGAAGGACTCTCCCCTAGAGCTGTCAGAGAGAGCATGGCGCTGCTGACACCCTGAGATGGCCTCCAGAACTGTGAACCGTGTTGTTCTAGTTCCCCCAGCTTCCGGTACTTTGTTACAGCAGCCCCAGGAGTCCCACACGGAGAAGGCACGGGCTTTATCCCAGGCCGAGCTAGTGAATAACAATAATCCACGCTCTGCCCGAACTGTGACCTCCTGGGTCCTAGTCTCCCAGGGACAGTGACCCACTTTCAATAAAGACAATCCCTAAATCGGTCACCACAACCCACACTGGCATATGAAGGGATGCTACTATGTGGACGGACCTTTCGAAACGTCGTCCTCTCCCCAGGGAACATACGTACCCTCCGACCACACGCTGCAGCAGAGGGCTTTCTGAAGCAGTAAGTATGGAAATTTCTGGATTGTAAGTAAGCACGATTTGGGTGGGGCATTTGGGGGTTTTGATGTGAAAAGACTACAATTTGACAAGGGGCTGCTCACCACCCCCCCCCCGACATCTTTTCACTCGTGATGCTCCATCACCAGCTCCGATGGACCAGACGACGAACACCCGACCCATGTTCAAACAGTGATTACTGCGGACTGAGAACAGTAACAACTGCTCAGCGAAGGAGAACAGGGGACAGGTTTGTCATCTGCCGACTTTACAGATGAGGCCTGAGTGTGAACGGAAAGTAATGTCGGCCCCTCTAGGGACTTGGGTCAAGTTGCCTCATAAAACCCCTCACTGGTAAACTTTGTTCCCTAAGACACAAAATATAGGATGATGAGATTTCTCTTTCACACACACCAGCCCGGGCACAAGGCGGGGCCCAACAGAGCTCAAGGTCAAATAATCCACCTGCTCCAAGGGAAACAGTAAAGGAAACCGGCTTTGACCACCAGCTGTTGGGCTGATGGAAGCATCCTGCCCCAGGGTAGCCTCTTACCCGCTCTACAAAAAGTCCTACTCGTCCCACAACCCAAGTCCACCCTCAGGGAATTTCAGGCAAACTGTTACCGGAACAACACTGGCAGCTGAGCTTAAGGAGGTGAAAGGCCCAGATCCCACCACAGGATCCCAAGCATTTCTGGCAAACCCACAATCACCTGCCTTCCCTCCACTCCATGAAGAGGACAAGTTACCCCAATCACAGAGTCAAGCTTACCACCCTGTAATGGGTCGTCTGCATTTGCACTGGTGAATCTGTCACCAATTTGTGTTGTAAACAAGGTGTGTGCATTAATATTATTTTTAAAATATAATCCATTCACAGAGTTGAAATACAGGACGGTGTTAAGGGCTGAACTGTGTCTCCTCCTCCCCCAACCCCACCAGATCGTAGGCTGAAATCTTCACCTCCAATACCCCAGAATGTGACTGCTTTTGGAGACAGGCCTTTAGAAGAGATGATTTAAGTTAACTGAGGTCATTAGGGTGGGCTGAGCCCAAATCCAGTTTGACTGGTATCCTTATAAGAGGAGATGCAGACAAAACATACTTAGAGGGACCATGTGAAGACACAGGGGAAAAAACGGCTGTGGACAACCCAACAGAAAAACCTCCTTAGAAACAAGCCTGCTGAGACCTTGATCTTGGACTGTAGCCTCTAAGAACTGTGGGGAAATAAAAAGCCCCCTCAGTCTGTGGTCTTTTGTGATGGCAGCCCAAGCAAAGTAACACGAATGAAATTCCACATTTTTTAAATTTCTTTAATCACATAACTCAGGGTCTCGAATAAAAAAATCACAAAACACACTACATCAGGGATTTTTCTGCATCTCCTTTCAAAGTCTTGAGACGACCGAAGCAGGGAACAGAAGGTATCACTAATGTCACTGTGTCGTTGGGCAGACGGGTATCCTAACATTGCAAGTGTTGGCAGGTGGGGAGTATCAGGGAAACTCACCCAGGAGAATAAAAGGGTCTCGGAGAAGAGACCTGAGGTTGGTTTGCTAGGACTTCGAGATCTCCAGGCTAATCTTCCCACTGGGCACTTGGGGGTTTCTACTTGGCCAGCTTCTCTTAGGGACCCCTCCTCACTCTCCGAGCAATCCAAACAGGACTGATCGCTTTCCCCCAACCAGCTCCAGGGCTGTGGTCTCGGCGATCACGACCAAGACTCCTACCACATCTACTGGGGAAGAGACGCTCTCCCTCAGCCGTGATGACGAGGAGAGTAGGACGTAAGCCTGAGGCCCATCCATCCTGCCTTCCCATGGGGACTCTCTGCCTGAGAACGGAGCCAACAGACACGAAAGCAGAGCCAAGAGACAGAGCAACAACTTCCTGAGGCGTGGGTCCAGCACCGCCGGATGCCGCCAACTATTTCTCAGTTACTTGAGCAGATGAAGTCCTTTTCTTTTTGCTTAACACCAGTGTGAACGGGGTTTCTGGCATTTATGTGTCAAACAGCCCTCACCGAGCCACTGAGGCATTCTGGTATTCATGCCACATGCCTCGCTCCCTATGTAAAAGTTTCATCAAAATTTAAAGTGTGTTTACATTGGACTAAAACCCCATGTAATTTCAAGGGTGCTTAACTAGGAGTACAATGTGAGCTTTAGGAGACACTGATGTCCCTGAAATTCTAAGAAAGGAAAAAAAAAAAATGTGCACCAGGACCCGCGGCAGAAACCAACTTGGGAGCTGTCTGCTCCAAACTTCAGTAGCTTAGGCGGGGGAAGGACACACAGAACAATGATCAGGCTGTTTTTCTGAATTCTGGAAAAGCTTACACCGCCCCACCTATTTTTAGGCTGACATCTGAAGTTTCTCATCATAAACTAATTTCTAAGGACAGAATTCCCGGCAGATTATATAAACAGTAACGCGTTAAAATAAAACTTTCGCATCGCGTCTTTAAACAGAAGCTAACCATCTGAGCCCCGTCATTCATTTTTAAAAATTCAAGAGCAAGTTATTTTTTTGAGATCGGAAACATTTACATCATTCCGCAGCATGACAAAGGGGCCCAGATGTCCTGCTTGCACACCAGGTGTCAACAGGTGAGAGACTGAGTGCAAAGGGGCACCGTACGGCAGGGACTGCGTTCGCAGAAGGTCCCTGCCCACCAGTTTCAACCAGTTCCTCTGTTTGGTGCCTTCTGAAGAGTTCTGTACTCAAGAGCAGTGCACCAGAGGGAGATTTGTGTTGGGTAAGAGATGTCCTTTTAAAAACGGGGGAAGATTTGAGGGCACCTGGGTGGCTCAGTCAGTTAAGCGTCGGACTTCAGCTCAGGTCATGATCTGGTGATTTGTGGGTTCGAGCCCCACATCGGGCTCTGTGCTGACAGCTCAGAGCCCGGAGCCTGCTTCGGATTCTGTGTCTCCCTCTCTCTCTGATCTCCCCCACTAGCACTTTGTCCCTCTCCCCCTCTCTCAAAAATAAACGAATCAAAATAAATAAATAAATAAATATGACAGGGGAAGACTGGGAAAATGAAAAAACGGTCCATGGGCCGGGGATGGTGGTCTCAGTCCAGTCAATTTCAGGGCAAAGTCCACATGTGAGGTTGAAAATCTGAAAACTAACTCCCTTACAGCCATCCACATCTGCGTACTCCATGGAAAGGGCTCACATATCCCCAGGGGTGTGTGTATCCCAGTGTCAAGACACCCGGGCTAGTGGATGACAGGACCGAGATTAAGAGGAAATGCTCTACAGACAGAACTGGGATGCAGTCTCTGGCTTCACACTTAGCAAAGGACCACATCTCTGCACCTCAGTTTCCCCACCTGTAAAATAAAATGGCACAGCTCAGGGGGTTGCAGTGAGCATCAAAAGGCATCATGCGTGCAAAGTGTATCTTGTAAACACAGAAGAGGCATTCAACGGATGGTCTGTAACTATTCCCACCACAACTGTCACCATTACTATGGATACTGTTATTTGAAAGACTGTGAAACACAACTTGCTAAGGAAGAGCTGTCTCCTACAGTATTCACTGGCTACCTCCTTCGCCAGTCAGAGTGCAAATTCCCTACAAGAGAAAGGAGCACGGTGGGACAGAAAGTTTCGGAAAGATAGCCTCAGATGATGAGTGAGCTTGTGTTTGCCGTTACCTTCAGGGCCTCTGCAAGCTTTCTGAGATCTCTGGACAGAGCTGAAAAGACACAGCCTGTGGCCCCCTCCTCTGCCCCGAGAGCCACTGGTTTCCTTATTTTACCAAGCACGACCACCAACCACCGTAAGTAGTGAGGGAGAGGGGAGAAGGAGTGGGGAAGCTCTAAATAACAACACAATTACAACAGCTAATACTTACGGAGTGCTCTCTGTGTACGGCTCTGTCCTAAGCATTACACACACATTAACAGATTTAATGAGCTCAAGGATGCTGTTTCAACAGGAGCTCGGGATAAATCCAAGCAGAAGAAAAACGGGAATGTCAATACGTGAGAGCCAGAGAAAGCATCCCTTGATGTGTATGAAGTCGGACTACTATTGGAAAAGTAGCAGGGCTTCGTAAACCGTGAAACCAACGCCCGTGCCAAGTGCAAGTTTACAAAGTGTCGCTGAGCGCCGATCACATCACCCTCTGCTAAAGCCCAGGGTTCATCTATTGCTCCTCCCTGATTCACTAAGCAAACCTACTCATGCAGCACCAACGCCTGGCTTACAAGGGCAGTGTGATAAAAACCCAAATGGACCTCACAAATACTAGAGGCGATCCTAAATGTTCCAACAGAAACACGCTCATCACCTGAAGCAGAGTCTTTGGGCCCTGGGGCTGGGCTTCTGTGCAAGCTCCTGTCCTCCCCAGCCACTGCCCATCCCTGCCCGCTAATCTCTCAATCTACTCCAAGTGCCACTCTGCAACTGGCTCTCTAAAGAACGTGCGATGGGGGTAAGCCTAGTAAACAACAGAGACCACGGGCAAAGCCTCCATCGGCACCTAGGGACCAGCGGCACAGCCAGAAAGAATCAAACACTTGAGGGCAAGGTCCGCAAGGGCTTGGAGGGAAGAGCTGAGCTTCTCCATCGGGGTTTAAAAAAAGCCTAAGAGGAGAAGAAAGAGGAGACTGAAGACCAAAGAAAACGGTTTGGAAAGCAGAGAAATGCAACGTTAAGGCAGCAGACAGAAGAGGGTGTGTGAGGGTGATGGCAACATAGTTACACGGAGCAAGACGGCAAGAAGCTGGGATAGAGAGGTGCGCCAGGCTCTGTCCAGTCCAACTTCGATATCCTGCCTGGGGCTTTGCGCAAAGGCACTTCTCCGTCTGGGCCCCCTCGCCACCTCCACCTCCACTTAGCCATGCTGGCCCCTGGCAACGTTGCGTGCACTCATTAGCCTGGGGGTACCCTGAGAAGGTAATACACACACACCCCATGTGCCCCTACAGCACGCCGAACACTCAAGGTTCCGCAGGAAAGGGCTGTATTATGCTTGGACACGCAAATACGATAAAATCCAAAACAGGAATCACTGCTACCACGTATGGAGCAGACAGCACGGTCCAGGAGACACTGGAGACCCCCAGCCCTGAGACACCCTCTGTACTGAAAGGCTCACACGCTCACGGCCAGGCGGCCAGCTTGGAGAACTGGGAACACGGCGTGGAGCGTGCAGAAGCAGAGGCCGGCACGAGCCACACAGGCACTTTCGCACCCAGATCCGGGGAACGCTTGCAGGAAAGGCTGCCTGCACCGGGTTGGGAAGGAAAAACAGAGGCGTCCTAGGCAGACAGAGGGAAAGAGCTTCTCAGGAAGAAAGCGAAAGACATGCACAGCTTGGCAGGTTTTGGGGGGAAATAACCAGTAAGGAAAAAAAGCTAAGAACGGGGATGTGCGAAGGTGGGGGAGGGGAGCACGCGGCTGCAGAGAAAGGCAGGGGCCAGTTCACAGCAAGCTTTGTGTCCTGATAAGAAAGACGGATGCCTTCCAGTGGCCAATAGTGAGCCAGGGAGGGTAACTACACAGAACATTCTAGAAAAGCCCTCATTCTTTAAAGATTAAAAATAAAAGGCTCTCTTATCTAGAAGGGATCAGGTGAGGCGATTTGAAAAACTCTGTTATCCAGAATGGCTTACTCGGAAATTCTGAAAAGTGGGGACTGCACTCTCCCAGCAAGGCCCCGCTCAGGCAGAGAAGCACCACCAGTCACGGAGAGCACAGCACAGCTGCGCTTTCAAGGTAGATGGGGGGCCGGGACATCAGAGCCCCTGGTCATTTTGCTGCCGGCTCTCTGCTGCCGCTGCTTTAGGGACCACTCATGAGGAAAAGAAGAATTTTCTCTATTACGGCCCTTACGGGTGTCGTTCAGGGCTAGGAAAAAGGTTGTTCTGTAACGCGGGGCTCATTTGAACAAACCCCCAATAAAGAAAGGCTCTGGAGAGCGCATTTCCACCCGAGCCCCATCCCCGGGCCCAGCAGAGCCAGGGGAGAAAGGGCTATTTTAAGAACCGCTGCTAGTGTCACAAGTACACCTTCCAGGAGGCAACGTAAAGCATCTCAGATTCTGTACCAATGACAGGGGTCGGAGAAAAGTTCACAAACTCCTCTGGGCTTCCATCCCTACGGTACCAGTCCTGGCCCAGCGGCCTTCCCAACGTCACGTACGTACTAGGGCAAAAGCCTGTTGGATGGCCTCCCGGGCTCCATGTCTCCCCACTCCAACCTGACCCCAATACTGTTGGGTTCATCTTCCTAAAACAGAGATTTTTTTTTAATTTTTTTTAATGTTTGTTTATCTTTGAGAGAGAGGGAGAAAGACAGAGTGTGAGCAGGGGAGGGGCAGAGAGAGAGGGAGACACAGAATCTGAAGCAGGCTCCAGGCTCGGAGCTGTCAGCACAGAGCCTGATATGGGGCTCGAACCCACAAACACGAGATCATGACCTGAGCCGAAGTCGGATGCTTAACCGACTGAGCCACCCAGGCAACCCTCCCTCTTTAAAAAAATTTTTTTTAATGTTTATTTATTTTTTGAGAGAGGCAGACAGACAGAGCATGAGCAAGGGAGGAGCAGAGAGAGAGGGAGACACAGAATCTGAAGCAGGCTCCAGGCTCTGAGCGGTCAGCACAGAGCCCGACGCAGGGCTCAAACTCATAAACCCCAAGATCATAACCTAAGCCGAAGTCGGTCACTTAACCGACTGAGCTACCCAGGCACCCCTAAAACACGACTTTTAATATGCCATCATCCTGACCAAAAGTCACCCCGTCCTCCAAAAGCCCACAACCCCAACCTAGCTTGCCAAGTTCATCTCCGATTCCCTGCTAAAAGATACCCAAGATGGCTTATCCTGTAACCCAGAAATACATATTTGTCCACCTCACCTGGGCCCCTCGACCTCCCTATAATTCTTTTCTTCAGATTTTAACGATCCTGAGCCTAAAGACCCAACTCAAATCCTACCTCCACTGAGTTTAAGCCGCTAAAGTAAACCCCCACCTCCGATTTCCCATCTGGCTTCAATAACCCACAGACAGTAACTGCACTAGCACATGGTTGCTATTCCTGCTCGAACCGTTCATTTGAATCTTCTCTTGTTGTTTAACTTACCACACATTCTTTAATTTTTTTTAACGTTTATTTATTTTTGAGACATAAAGAGACAGAGCGAGGAGGGGTGGGGTAGGCAGGGACAGTGGCAGGTAGAGAGAAAAGGAGACAGGGGATCCGAAGCAGGCTCCAGGCTCTGAGCAGTCAGCACAGGGCCCGATGCGAGGCTCGAACTTATGGACCGTGAGATCATGACCTGAGCGGAAGTCCGCTCAACTGACTGAGCCGCCCAGGTGCCCCTCCACACATTCTTTCAATCTCTCAAGTATCTGTCTTGAGGGGCAAGGACAGAAGGTTTTCAATTTAGTTTCATAAATGATTGCTTTAGGATCCCTAAATGCTAGGAGGGTAACGAGACATACCCACAGGAACACGGATGGGCTCTCCCAGCCACAGTGAGGGAATAAGAAAACGGTAAAGACGCTGACAAGAGGCCAAACGGAAGATGACGTGACGGTATGCCACAGTCTCCTGGGCTTGGGGGCCATGCCTCTCCCCCTCTACTCTCCCATCTCCTATTCGCTAAGACCCAGATCGAATATTCTCTTCTTTGACTCCCCCGCGCACAAGGCTACCCAACACACTGTGCCCACCGCCCTTCGTTCGTGTGCTTACTAGCATTCACCTCCCTCGCCAAGGCTCCCAGACGATGGCAGTGATCTCCTTGCCTCCGTGTTGTGGATGTCAAGCTAAGACCTGTGCATCATGGGAGTTCACAGTGAACATTGGCTGAAGAGTGCTGGCTTAGCGGATGTTGAATGGATGAAGGAAATGCCCTCAGGGACACACGGAGTGCACGGGGTCCCTAGGCAGGAGGGATTTTGACCAAAGGAGGGAGGACGGAGGAGTCCGGTCCAGCAAAGGGAGCAGTGGCGAGAGGCCCAAGTGGGAAAACAAGAGGCGTTTGTAGGCAACAGCCAACAGGCTAGGCTGGAGAAGACCTGCAGGGTCCTCGGCATTCGGCGGGTGTAGACAGATGGAGAAGGCAGGGCAAGGTCAGTCCCGGGGCAGCAGACCACGAGTCTCAACAGCTCAGAGTCGAGTGCCAGCCCCATGCCTCATGGCTGTGTGACCTGGGCAAGCCTCAGCTTCCACGCCCAGGAGGCAGGAAGAGTAAGAGTGCCGGGCCCCCCACCAAGAGTGCGGGAAGGCCGAAATGACACCAAATGACCCGATGGAAGAGTGCCTGGCTCAAAGGAGGCACTTGGGGAATGTGCTTCTGGGTGTGGAACAAGCTGACGTAGAGCGATGACGGGAGGGAAGGCGGCTGGTGACAGACACCCAGAAGTCGTGGGTGTGAGAAGGCAGAGCCAGGGGCCGCACGGGGTGGTCAGGAAGCCATGGATGCTGATCCCGCCTCCCCTCTGGATAATCCTCTTTACCTCCGGCCTTAGTAACCACGGCTGCGAGAGGAAGGTGTTGGTCTGGGGGGCTCGAGGTCTCCTCCAGCCCTGGTGGTGCGTCCACACCGCAGCTCTGCCACAGATGCTGAGAACTTCCCCGACACGGAAAAGCCCACGTGGGAGTGGTCCATGGAAGCAGAGAAGGGAGACCAGACAC
The DNA here is from genome assembly GCA_030068075.1 of Paguma larvata. NCBI lineage: Eukaryota > Metazoa > Chordata > Mammalia > Carnivora > Viverridae > Paguma > Paguma larvata. Next base: position 13,401,167 of record CM057828.1, on the reverse strand, counting down.
CAAGATGGCAGTGGAGTGGTCTCCCTAGGGGGCAAGAGAGGGCTCCAGTCTTCCTAAGCTTTCCCAAGCCCCCCCCTTCCTCCCCCTCCTAAGAGGGAGCCACCACCCCACCCCCCCACCCCCACCCCCGGCAACCGGCCCCACCTGGGTCACTTCATGATCACCTTCACCGACACTGGGAACATCATCAGCAACAACCCTGCTCCTCCAGCCGTCTTCCGGGCCACCCGGCGTGTACACGTGACAGGCTGGAGGGCACGCCCACTCGTCCAGTGCCAGAAAAAAGCCAAAATCCTCACAAATTCAGAGCAAAGGAAACCCGCCACGCATTTCAGCCCTGTACTTCCCTTGCCTTGTTACAAAGCCATCAGTGTTGGAACCACAACAACGACCCCTAAGAGAATTCATCTTGCTGACCTGAAACGTCCTTCAGGTTTTTAAAAGAACATCTTCCTGGAGAGGCCTCGCGAGTCTGGACGTCTGCTGGTGTCTACTCACTCTCCCTCCCCGTCGCCCCCGCCCCGGTGCTGAAAACTCGACCGTTTGTTCATTCATCAAACAAATCCTCCGTGGGAACACACTGCTTATCTCGTGCAGACCTACTACGCACCAGGCAGCAAGCCTGCAGGCAGGGAAAAGCCCCTGTCCTGCCCGTCGCTCAGACTGCCCCTCCCTGGCTCCTGAAGCAACCAGGCAATGCCATTCCCAGGTGAGAGCTGACATCAGTCAGGGAGGCTGGTACACGCACAGCGCCGGCACATTAAAGATCTACGCAACCCTCCGGGAAACAAAGGGGGAGAGGGCTGTTTCCCAGGAGCCACAGCAATGTTAACCTTGCTCAATAATAAGCACATGTCCAATGTATCCAAGGCAATCCCTAACCACAGAACCTCGGGGAGCCCATGATTCCCTGCTGAATTTAAATTAAAAAAAAAGGGGGGGGGGAGGAAGACAGACATCCCCAGGTGCCCATGTCCTGCTGTGAATCTCCCTAAGCGGAAAGGTCAGTGACTGGCCTTTCTTCCCACCCGGCCCTGGCACTTCAGAAAAGGCCTATGTGAAGAGCAAACGTCTCCCAGCAGGTCAGGGCTCCACCTCCGCGTCCAAAGCGCGGCCCCGTAATGTGACAAGGGAGGCCCACGTGACCGAGCCTGTGAGTATCCTCAACTCCAGGGTGCCCCCACATTACTTCTGGAGCTGTAAATGCCTTACACTTTACTTCATTCCTAAAACAAATTCTTTTCTGGAAACTTTCACGAGATAAAGGAACCAAAACAAACAAAAAACAAAAAACAAAAAACCTAAAAGCCCTAGACATTTCAGATGCGGCAAAGGAGGGCCAGTAGGCACGCATCTCCGACGCTGGTCTCCTCTCCCCTACACTGACCCGGAACAAAATTCGTTCCATGTCTCCGCAATTATGAAACCTCAGGATCCTGGAAACTCTTCCTTCATTTACCCTTTAAACCACTTCTGTTCTTGATATATCCTTAGAGTTCAGCGAAGGGACTCAGGCAGGTGGGTAGGCAGGACTGCCATCTCCAGGAAGAAGGGCGGTTAAATAGGTAAACCTGCCCCAAGTAACGAGGTCAGTGAGGGGACTCTAGGCTTTGGTGAGCGGTCAGGAGAGATAATGCAACTACTGTACTTCCCTCAGGAAAACAGTTCCGTATTAGTATCCTTGGCAGTTGAACGTAGGAGTTATTTGTTCAAACATTTGAAAAGTTTGTAGTATAAAAAAAATCCTTGGTTTTATATAACAGATAAGGTTTCCAAAAGCATCCATCATGATTGTCGTAATCAAATAATTTGAAATACAATAAAGGAACTAGCTCTTAAAAAGAACCTTTTATGAATCCCTTTTGTAAAATAAAAGTCTGTTGTACCCCAATTACTTACCTTAAAGTGGTTACCTTTAAAATCAAATTTCACAAGCCAAATTCTCCTAAATAGGGCACTCCTATACTTAGCTTCAAAAGTGGAATAATAATGTAAAAAAAAAAACACACCAAAAACCTAAATTTACACTGCACTCACTTCGAATCTCCTCTTTCCAGTAAGCGGTACCTCTGTGCTCAGGGAGATCGGTGCCTGGGTGGGGAAGAGCCTTCTTTCTAGAACACAAATTTGGAGGCATAAAATTACACCGGTTTTCATTTTTCCAGACTTGTTCATCTACCCAATTGCTTTTCTGCATCCATTTTTCTTCCAAACATCCCTCCCTCCACACTTACCCAACAGCTGGACTACAAGGTAACCCCCTCCCCCCCCCCAGGCCAAAAGAAAGCATTCTGCTTTCCATATTAGAGCCCAGGCTTTGCAAAATTCCCAAGGGTCAACTCAGCTTTTATCTATTTAATATGGAAACAATCAAAATTTTCAGCATTGCTTTTTATCACAACGTGCTTAATTCTCAAGTAGTTCTCAAAGAATAGGTTAATATCAAACCCCACTGGCTTCCGTATTACATAAGAAGTTAGCAGGCAAGGCTAGCTGCTTATGTGTGAACGGCCTGACACATCAGAGAGAGATGAGAGCATCTACAAGCAACACAGCAAAGACTCTGTGATTCTTTTCTTCAGCGTTGCATCCTTGTGCTGTTTTATATTTCCAGGTAAAGTACACCTTTGAACTGGCCAGGCCTCTTCCCATTTCAGAGTCAGAAACCTTAAGAAGTCTGAGCTTTGCAACTAACGGACTTAGGTAATCCCATTTCCTTTCTGGGCTCTAAATTCCTGGGAGCAAGATAAAGAACTCATGTACAGAGAGACAAGGCCAGAGAGGTCAAGAAGTATTCTCATGTCACACAGCAAGTTAGCGACAGATGATGCAAGGCTGGACCCAGACCTCCTGACTCTACTTAAACCACCTTGCCTCTCACTCAACACAGGTAAAGATGACACAAGCAAACGCATACAGAAGCTTCTTTTACCTCCACTGTCTGGCTCCTGTTTCTGAAAAGAACTAAACATATTTTGCACTGGGGCTCACTGCTGCCCACTGTGATTTTCCTTCCTCCTTAACATCCTCCAGCAAATAAACGGTTGTTTTTCTTTACTGTACAGTTTCCTTATGTGACAACACACACACACACACAAGTATACATGCACACATGCCCGTGCACACACTCATCCTCATTATTAAACTCTTCCTTTTCCAACAGCAAAGAAAGTTGAGGCCAGAACTGAGACGATTCGACTACGAGAACCTTGTTCGAGTGTCAAACGCGGCCATGACTCTCCCCAGAAGCAAATCTGACAGAATGGAATGTGTTGTCATAGAGAAGGATTTTTCCCCCCATACTGTATCATTTGTCAAGCAACACTGTCACTTCTCCCACCGCTGCATAATCACATAATGAAAGCCCCAGATGAAATTCTTGTACACAAGAGGGCGGACTTATGGTTGATAAGGGACCCTTTCTTTATTTGCATTGCTAATAGTTTTTTTAAAGAACAGGCAAAGTGCTATCTGCAGAAGGATAGAGAACAAAAAAGAAAGTTCCTGTTTCTGTTTTTATTAACAATGTGGCATAATCGACTAGTACTCCCAGATCTTAACCAGAAACCTTTCCTGTTCCCACTTGAATACAAGCAGCATGAAGTTAGTCCCCAGCATGGAATCCTATTAAATTCTCTCCCTTCTAACACCAAGGCTTCCCCCTCTCCCAGGAATTTTGCAGCCACATCAAGTAAAGGCTGTGTTCCATACGGAGTACATCTTTTAAGGTTTCCATCCTGTTCATTCTGCCTGAGACTCCCTTTCTTCTCCTCTCCTGGCAAAGTCAAACTCATCCTTTGCACAAACCTATACGACGGCACTTGGCTCACAGTAACGGTTCAATGTCCGCTTCCCGGAACTAAACATGAAGCCTCGGTAGCCTCCACACAGAGCATGGCATCTGCCACACAAGAGATGTTCGATGATTATTTGTGGAGTTGAAAGGAGAGATGTTCTCTAAAACACATTTCTGGGGCGCCTGGGTGGCTCAGGGGGTTAAGAGTTCAACTTCAACTCAGGTCACGATCTCATGGCTGGTGAGTTTGAGCCCCAAAGTCGGGCTCTGTGCTGACAGCTCAGAACCTGGAGCCTACTTCAGATTCTGTCTCCATCTCTCTCTGCCCCTCCCCTGCTCGCTCGTGCGCTCGCGCGCTCTCTCTCTCTCAAATGTAAACATTTAAAAAAATAAAATAAAATAAAATAAAATAAAATAAAATAAAATAAAATAAATTGCATTATGCTGTAACTTTACCAGCTGCTTACTACTGGGCTCCAAATATCGATGTGGTCGGAGAGGAACTCGGCACCCAAGTACTCCTCAATGTCAAATGCTCTGGAGTAGAGCAGCAAAGCCTCAACAACATTAGCGGATCTCGTGAGGCGGCTGTCTTGCTGAAGTGTGTCGACGGCAGGCTGCCTGGAGCTCCCAGTGCCCTGGGACTCACACCCCCGACCTTCCGTGCTCCCTACTCTCTGAGAACTCTGGCTGCGAAGATGCCTTCGCGTTATTCACAGACCCTAAGGAAGACCAGCATTCTGCCTCAACTTCTTACTCTGCCTCTGCCACCTGGTGTCCCTGAAATTCACGAGACTTCACGCAGGCCGTAGGTCCACAGGGTACATCCTCTCCGGGACCAGTTTTCACTAGTCGATGCTCAGTGGCAAATTTAATAGTGTTTTCCTGCTCCGATCTCCTACCCCGTGGCTATACGGGGCCTATGAGAATCAATCTATAAAGCTTTAATAGCGGAAATAAAGCTTTATGCTGACCATTTTCCTTAGACCGCAACAATAGCTCCCTTCAAACTACCTAAATATGCACCGCGCAAATGGGGGAAAGATCACAAAGGCAGTCTGCCAGACCCCGGAGTTCAGGAAAGCGTAGTAAGGCATGCAGCCTCACAGGTTCCAGACGCTAAAGCTAATTCCGTACGCTGAGTTGGGGCTTTTAGAATCCAGTGAGACCTAAATCTTGGTGACATTTGCCTTTTTCGGTGCCAGCGTTCTGAACCGGGTAATCTCTTCTCGGACTCTGCTTCTCACCTTTTGCTGTCTGCTCACCTCTGGACTCGGCTTTGATAAGACTTGGCCACTGTGCGTGAGGGAAGCCTGGGCAACAGGGCTTTGTTCCTCAGTGAAATAGAATTATCTTCCAATTCTGCTGGAAGAAACCTAGACACTGAGGACTTAATGCTGTTAAAAGTGCAGAGAGCACCCGAGATGAAAGTGCAAACCGCACCGTCAAATGTCATCTGTGTATAAATACAAGGTATGTACTTTTAAGGGATGACAGGGAGAAACTCTACGTTTGAGGGAGTTGACGCTGGACTCCACTTAGAATGATTTCATGTGATTTTATGAAGACTGCGGGTCTTTAGGGCAGTCCAAAACCAGAAAGGGGAGTTCTGATTACAACCCCTCAGGGAAACACAAAGTCAGCACGGTCTGGTGCCCAACAGACAGAATCTGCAGGAGTCTCTGTCTGCCCGAAAGGTATAGCCCTCGCAAACTCAGAGGTTATAACTGAGTATTTTTCAGAGTCTCGCAGAGCACTCTGCAGTCAACGGTTCTGAGTTGCCTAATGACACTTTAGACGTGATCGGGCCTGTCATGTAAGCATTTGGAATACACTCATTCATGCAAGCATACATCAGGTACCAAAAAGTCAAGTTCACGAGCCCTAAAGATAAACCACAGCCTTTTGTAATGTGGGCCCTTGTGTTTTCTTCATTGGGTGTGGAAGAGAACACTAGTCCCCTAATGTCCTGCCACTCTAGGGGGCTGAAGAATGGAGACAGTCCTGCGATCGGCCTCCACGCTAAACCACAGCTCAGGGACCCAGAAGCCAAGGAAACCTTCTGGATCTACGGGAGCCGGGAAAAACCCTCCGTTTCAAGGCCACTGCCCACTCCAGAGTGAGCCCATCTTTTCCTCGAAAACCTCTCTATCCTGTTAGGGGGATTGTTTTCCTTTCCTCACCACCCTTGAAAACCCACGAACATGTAGATTTTGAGGACTTTTGCCTCTCTGTTGCAGTTAATTTCCTTCCTGGTATGGAAGTACCAGGGCCCGGCTCGATAAATGCGTGTTCTCGTCAAACAATTTTCACTGAAGGAAACACTCTTGAAAAATAAAGGTACACTAAAATGTGTGAAACCTTAAAGCCAGGTTGTTGTTGTTGTTTTTTTTTTTTTAATCTCCAGTGAGGACTCATGCCCGTGAGTAATTCATTCATGTCACCCATTTGTGAGAAACGAGAAAAGAAAACACCACTTATTCCTTTCCTTATTTAGAACCTTCCCCTGTCTTAAGTCTACCAAAGCTGATTCCTGGGGAGGGAAGACGGGAGAGGTGGGGAGAAAAATTACCCTGAGGTGAGTGCCTCCACGGAGTGAAGAAGCACTCTGGGTTTCCACCTGTGTCCGAGAGCGACTGCATTTAGGGGAGGGGACCGCCCCACCAGCCGCCCCACCGCGTCCCCCAAGAAGTAAGCAGAAGCCCGAGTGCTCTCTTGGGGAACTTACATAAGACCCTCTAAAACTTCCTGTGACATTCACGGAAAACGTAAGCTGCTATTTTGCTCCCTCGGGAGATCATCTTAATGGACTGAGTGTCAAAATTCACGGATTCGGGATTCAACAAAAACCTGCTCAACCGAGGTCCATCAGCTCAGAGACAAAAAAAAAAAAAAAAAAAAATCTATCCCCATTAAATAGGGTCACCGGGGGGATGGAGTCAATGCTGGAGAGACAATCTGTTCCAGGCCTAAGTGACCCATTTAAAATCAGATTGTTCCAGGGAAATCTCGCAGGTTTAATAAATTTCAAACGGGCAAGGACAGGCTTACAGGACTGGGGTTCCTTAAAAGGAAAATGTTAAAAGAAGTAATAAAGCAATGAACAAAATAGCTTCAGGATGCCCCAACTTTGGAGTCAGCCACTCCACCCTCCAGCAACAGTGACATTCACAAGAGTACCTGGATCGCTATATGCTGATCACTCACCACGAGCAGGTGTGTGGAAAGCGGACTGACAACTCTGGTTAGGTTTCCTCTCCACAGATACCGCTGCCACCCAACCACTCTGTCCTATAGAGGGACTCGAAAGCTGTGGCGCTTAACCCTAAATCGCCACGACTCTCTACAACAAGGAGCAGAGAAAAGTTCTTGACAGCATCACACCAGGAAAGGCAGGTGAGGATCACCAAGGAGGGACAGCTAAACACACGGCAGGGTCCCCAAAGCACAGGTGCCCACAGCTAACAAGCTGCGGGGGGGTTGGGGGGTGGGTGCGGGTACACCACCTCCCTGTGCTGACGGGAAACTCCTCCTCGCTTGCTCCCTGTAAAGCAGCCTGTGTGCCTAGGAGCAAGACAGTCCCTGAGAAGGGTCCTGGGGACATCGGAGACTTGGGGACTTCCACCTCCGGCTGGTCCAGGGCTCCTGACCCAGACGGCTGAGGGGGTGCCCTCGCAGGGAGTGCCAGCTACAGGTCCGGAGTACTTGTCCGGCCGCTCACCAGGGCGCCCCCGGGCTCTTACCTTGGCCGTGACTGCCGCCAAACACAGGGGGACCGCGGAAGAGCTGGGTGGCGCGGCGGCGCCGCCGCCTACAAGGCTTAGAAGGTCCGGGTCGGGGTCCCAGCAGGCGCTGCCCTAGTTCAAGCGGCGGTACCAAGCGCAGACTTCGGGGCGGCCCCCGGCTCCAAACGCTGCGGGGAGGGTCCGGGCCGCCCCGGCGGAGCTCTGTCCCTTCTTCCTCTCCCTCCGGTGCCGCTGCTTGGAGCTGCTCCCCGCCCTAGGGACTCTTCCGAGCCGGGGGCGCCCCGCATGGGCAGGGGCCTGCGTCCGCCTCGGGCCGGGTCCGGGAAGGGGGCGCTGGGGAGAGACGCGGGGCGGCCGCCGGGGCCGGCTCCACCTCCCGCGCTCCCCGCCGCTTCGCCCCTTCAGGGCAGGGCCTGCCCGCTCCCGGCCCCGCGCGGCGAGCGCGGCCGCGCCCCCAGCTCCGGGCGCCCGGGCTCCGCGCGGCGGCGGGGCAGCGGCAGTCCGGCCGGGCCGGACGCCGATCGCGGCGGCACGGAGGCTGCAGCCGGCCGCGGCGCCCCCTCCCTCCGGGCCTGCGCCGCCCGCCCGCCCGCGGCTCCGCGGTTAGGAGGCGCTGGAGAGGGCCTCGCCCCGGCCTGGGGCGCGGGGCCGGGGGCGCGGGGCCGGGGGAGGCGCCCCGGGAAGGTCACCGGAGCGGAGGCGCGGCGCAGCGCGGTGGGTGCGGGGAGCCGGGGCGGGCGGCCCCGCTGCCGCCGGGAGCGCTCGCCGGCCTCGGCCGCCGCCGCCGCCTCCGAGACGCGCCGGCTTTCCCGAGCGCCGGGCGCTCGGAGCTGGGCGGCCGCTGCAGCCGCCGCCGGCAGCCGGGCGCCGCTGGCCGGAGCCGGCGCGCGATCCCCGCCTCCCGCGCCCGGCCAGGCGGGGGCTGCCGCGCGGGGGCCGGCGGGCGGGGGGGCGCGCGGGCGGGCGCTGGGGTCCGGGCTCCGGGCTGGCCCCGCCGCCGCCGCCGCGTGCCCAGAGCGCCGGGCTCGCTCAGCAGCTGCAGTGACTGTGTGTCTGTGTCATGTCTGTGCAGCTGGGGGGGACCGCGAGCCCGGGCCGGGCTCCCGGCGGGGGCGGGGCCAGCGCGCGCCTGGGCGCCCGCCTCCACCCCGTGACGGCGCGACTGGCCAATAGCAGGCGCCGCAGCCGCGGGGACCTAGAGGCCGCCCCGGCCTGGGCTCCGCCCCCTCCCTCGAGGCTCCGCCCTTCTATTTCTCCAGCTCGCTCGCACGCGGGCGGAAGCAACACCCGGAGCCGGAATCTCGGCTTGGGTTGGGAATGAAAGGGTGCAAGCTGGGAGCTCCCCGCCCTTCTCCCCCCACCCAGGCCGCTCCCGGCCGCCTCGGGCTTGGCCAGCCTCGCGGAAAGAGGGGGAAGGGAAGAGGGACGGGTCCGCAGCTGCCGCTGTGGAGACGCCGGCAGGCTCACGAGGCCATGCAGCCAGCCTACTCCCCCCTGTATAAAACCGCTGTCGTGGGAAGTAGGAAGTTTCCCCGCCTCCACTTCTACTCGGGTCGCCACTTCTCTCCGAGGTGGGCAGGGTATGGAGGTGGGCAGGGCTGCGAGGAGCCACGATGAAGCGCTTGGACAGCATTATTTGGAGGTCTGTATCCAAGAATCCGGTCCAAAGCTTCCCGTTCTTTCGGGAAAACTGTATTTCTTTGCCCCCACCCCCAACACACACACTGGTGCACGCACGACATGCCCCTCCCCGTTCCTATTTCATTCTTGCTCTCCGTCCTGGGGAAAGAGCCCCGCGCGCGACATCCCTTTGAATGGACTTCCAAAGCCTCCCAGTCCTAACGCCGTGAGTGCGGCGCCGAGAGTCCTCCGAAGCTACGCGAGGAGTGGGTGAAATCGGCTGGGCAAAGGGGCCGGGAGTGCGAGAGTGGATGGAAGGAGGAGGCCTGGAGAAAAAACCCAAAGGCGGGGAAAACAGGCCGGGAGAGGAGGAGAACGCAGAGGGATGGGCAACTCTGACTGGGAGACCGGAGCTCCGGCGCGCGATCCAGCTCCCGGGTTTTTCCTCAGCTCGGTCCCAGGGCTTCTGGGGTCCCCTTCCCCACCCCCCTACCCCGGGTCCCACCCCTCCCCATCCCGGAGGGCGCCGGGTCCCAGCCTCGCCTCCGCCTGCCTGTCTCTCGGCCCTCGGACGCAGATGAGGCAGCGGGAAGCCCACTGTACTCTTGGAAGGGGCAGGGGAAGGATGCAAAAGCAGAGATAAAGTGCAAGGCGGGGGCCGGGGGGGGGGTGCATCAGAGAAGGGTGCCGAGCTCGGGCTGCGGTACTGACCACACTCCCCAGAGGTCAGGCTGAGGGCCCCAGGGTTTCGAGGTCTGGCCCTTCGCTCGGCTTCTGACCTGGCTCCCGCCAAGTAACCCCGCTCTTGGTCTTCAGCCCGACCCAGCCGGGACCCTTCCGCCATCCCCTCCCTCTGCTCCAGCCTCTTTAGGCAACGACTCCCGGCCCCAGTGCCCCCCACCCCACCCCTCGAGCACCACCACCCGCCCTCCCGCAGCTCTGGAGCGCCGTTTACCTAATCTCGGCTGCAGACCCAGCAAAGGAGAATGCAAAAAGACGGTAGCGGTTGCACGGCGGCGTCCCCGGCGAAGAAGTAAAAAACGCTTGCTCTGGAGCTTCAGGATAAGTTAACTGCGAAGCTGGGGTCCTGCTGCCTTATCTCCGCGGGGATGAGTCTCACCCTGCACGTTTGCAGGGATACGAGATCGTATCTGGTTTTGATGTCACTACCGTGTCGGAGAAGAACATTAAATATTATCTAATATCCTAGAAACCATTAAAGTGTCAAAGTTTAATGTCAATCCTTTTAGCTCGAATGCTGCTCCGTTCTTCCTCTGACGTGCAGCTCTGTTCTAGAACGCGCTGAAAACAAGGGGATCATTTTTTATTTTTTTGCGGGTCGACCGTCCTTCCTACTCTCCCTCCACGAGTACTCCAACTCCCCCCCAACCTCCCGCCCTGAAACAGGGTAGGGTTAAAACAAGAATTTGGGCTTTCTTTTTATTCATTGCTTTGCTTCATTTCATTAGTGGTGTAAAAATGCATTATTACAATACATTAGCATAGTAATAAGGGTAACGTGACTGAGGAAGGGGAGGGAGACCTGAAATTTACAAGCAAAGGAGAAATAATGGAATAATATCAGAAACTAAAAGATGAGCATGTGGTAAGAAACATCTCCATTATAATTATCTAGTGTATTACATTCTCTAGATTGGATTTTAGAAAGAAAAATATGACCATAGTGAGGGACGGAGCAATACTCACTCTGGTCAATAAGAAACACTGAAGACATATTTCCTTATTAGGGGATTTCACAAAAAATTACTTGCATCCGTGGATAGACACCTTAAAGGCGTAGAAGCTTTGCTCTAACAATTCAATGTTGCAGTTTTGAACTCAGTGGCCTATCTCATGTTCTAAATGATAGGAATGTTGTCAGGGTGAAATATTCCAGAAACTGAACCCTTCTGTTAAATCATGTGAAGCCCTTCATGAAGAGAATTCCTTTGCCCCACCAATGAGATGAAGAAGTGTGTGTGTGTGTGTGTGTGTGTGTGTGTGTGTGTGTGTGTAGGATGTACTTACCTATGAATTACAGCCTTTTGACACAAACCAAGATATAAACGTCTTAAAAGGAGTTCAGCTATGACATAATATAGTATGAGGAATGCAGAATAAAATATGTAAGGTGATATATCTTATTTCTAAAGAATCTGCACTGCTTTTGCTAAGAACTGAGAAGTGGAAAAATATTGAGCCCTCTAAACCAACTGTTATCTATTTCTCTACACACAGTCATTGCACCTGTCACAGGAGAGATTCAGAAGGGTCTCTCTCTTTTTTTTTAATCAGGGTCAAGGAGACCTAATCCTAAAAAAAAAAAAAAAAAAAAAAAAAAAGTCTTAAATCAGCCACTAGGGGGCCCTAAAGGCATCTCAAAGAGGAAGCCTGGAGCCTTGCGCTCCCCTCCGCTTTTCCTGATCTCATTTTTTTGTGTACCCCAAGGAACTGGAATGGAATAAGAACATGATGCGAAGTCTGGAGGCAGATTAGTTTTGTGTTTTTAAAGAAGAGAGTTCCGTTTTCCCAATTCTTGTCTTGCCTCCCAACAATAATAATAATAATAAAAGAGAGTGCACTCATCCAGACAAGGTGGCCTGATACTCTAACCATCTTAAAGTCAACCCAGTTACTTTTACTATTCTAGATGGAATCTCGTTTCTAACATTTTAGGGCTTTTTTCTGAATGTTTTGAACATTGTTCAAGTGCTAGGTAGGGAAACTAATGAATGCTCACAGGGGTGATATGAAAATTATATAACCTATAACAGCAGAGCACCTACCAGCCAATTGATGGGAAGTTAAGTCAGCCATGGGGCACCAGCACTAGAATAGAGTCTGAGGGTAGGCCCAGTATCAGTTCTTGGGTGCCGGGGTCGGTGAAATGGTGGTGGGAGGAAGGAATGGTTTGGGCAGAGGACTATGGCAGCCGGGGTAGAAAGACAAGGGGTGGGAGCTTACTACAGGGGATGCTTAACAGCCAACATGGAAGGACTTCAATATTTTAAATGGTAATGTTATATTTGTCAAAACAACTGAATATCAGGCCTGATCATACGTCAAGTTGCTCAATTTTTTTTGTAGACTTCAATATCTAGCAATCAAATGTTCAAGGTTTCAGAATACTTAGCAGTCACATAATATTTTTCCCACATCTCCGGTAAATAAGGTTACAATGCCCTTCCAAGAGTCAAAAATCAAAAAGTACTCAGGTTGCACAGACATAGAGAAGACTAGTTATCCTTCAGCCAATGCCGAAGACGTATCTGCAAAAGGTGATCTACCCAAATACATTTCAAGGGAAAATGTATGCGTGGGGTGTGAGACACTCCTCTGTCATTCAGGCCAATAATCAAAAGCCATTTCTGAGCAAAACAAAATGCCTCCATCAGATCTAAGCAGGATACCAGCCACTTGCTATCTGAAGAATTAAAGAACATTGCAAAAGCCACAGAATTAACACTAATGAAAGTGTGATTTGAACATAATTTAACTAAAAACAAAGCAAGTCTAGAATTGAGATGTGAGATGGGGAATAAGGATAAAGTCTTTCTTAGTGGAATGAAAAATAGTTTATGTTCCCATCGTCATGTTCATTAAGCAGGCAACATACAGGTATTCTCAAAATAGCATTATTAACTTCCGGAAGACTTGCCACTGAAAACCTCAGCGGCAGCTAATTAGAACAAATTTGGCTCTAGATAGAGAATCCCATTGTCTTTAGAAGAAAGGGGGTTTATTCACTCACTGAATGTGAAAATCCATCAGAGTAAAAACCTTGTCAGGTATATAGCTCCCTGATCACCTTATGATTAAGTGCTTGACTGGGAATGCAAACGCCTTTTGGAGACAGAAAGAAAAAATCAGTACTGAAGAGGTCACTTTAAAGCTCAGAGCCAGGGTGCCTGGCTGATTCAGTTGGTTAAGCTTCTGACTTCAGCTCAGGTCATGGTCTCACAGTCTGTCGGTTCAAGTCCCACATCGGGTTCTGTGCTGACAGCTCAGAGCCTGGAGCTTGCTTCTGATTCTGTGTCTCCCTCTCTCTGTCCCTCCCCTGCTCATGCTCTCTCTCTCTCTCTCTCTCTCTCTCTCTCTCTCAAAAATAAACATTAAAAATGTTTTTTAAATAAAAAGGTCAGAGCCAGGTTTTATCCTGAGGTCTTGGCCCCCAGGAAGAAAAGGAGACCTCAAGTTAGTATACCAAAAGACCAAGACAAAAAATGAAAAAAAAATGTACATACATATATATACATACACACACACATACATACATATGTACATACATATTCAAACATCCGTAAAGGCATCAAAGTATTGAAATAAAGATGATGAAATCTACTTTTTGGAGCTTTTAGGCAAAACAAAACAAAACCCTGTTTAAATGACAATCATAGTTGTTTCATAGTTGTTTTATCAGTTCTGCTTATTTTTCCCCTCTCTGTCTGAGGGACCCATAGAGCAGGACATCTCCAACCTCAGTGTGCATATAAAACACCTGGGAATCTTCTGAAACTGCAGATACTGATTCGGTAGAGTTGGGACAGAGCCTGAGATTTTACTTTTGTAACAAATTCCTGTCAGGGGGCTGCACTTTGAGTAGCCAGGATGTAGAGGACGCTTGTCGATAGTTAACAATATCTTACCCTCGCTTTCCTGTTCCTGAGAGTATGGTGTTAGTAGCGTTCCCCAGAAAGTAAATGCTGAGACAAAGATTTGGGAGCAAGTAGCTTATTTGGAAGTAGATTCCAAGAAGCACAGTGAAGACGTGAGGAAATAAAACCAGAAAGGGCAGAAAGCTGAGAAGGGGTAAATTAATAAGTGGTCAATGGGTGCTTAGTTGTGATAAGGACACTCTGAGAGACTGAGTAGAATAGCACTGTCCCAACAACCTGTGTGATAGAAATATCATGTTTACACTGTCCAATATAGTGGCCACTAGTGGCTATCATGTACTTGAAATGAGCCTGGTCAGACTTAGGAAATGAATTTTTTGTTTTATCTAATATTAATTGACTTAAATATAAATAGCCACACATGGCTACTAGCTACTGTGCTGGACAGCGCAGATGTAAACATAACTCAGAACTGTCCCACTAAGGGACAAGAAACCTAGAGAAGTAATTATCCACCAAATCCTTTCATCTGTTGAGCATTGCTCCTGGGAACTGGTCAATTCTAGCACTTCTACCATGCTCCCATGGCCAGGGAATACCCACAGCAGAGAGGTACAGGTGCTTAAGATAGGAAACCTTCAGTTTATGTGGTATCTATCCATCAAACGTGGAGCTGACCACCAAGGTGGGTCTGGGGAATATGAACGAGGCAATGATAACATTTACTAAACAAATCCAGATTTTATTTTGAACCTGAACTATCCCCAGTTCCAGCAGCAGACATGAGTAGCCATAAGATAATCAAAGCCTTCCATATCCCGGACACCATCGTTGGCTCAAGGCTCAATAGATACCCTAGGGTAGTCCAATCAAGGTGACTCTCAGGACTCTTATTCGGGATGCTGGTCTACTACTGTTCTTTCAGCGTCCTATCTCTGTTCTGCTGATACAAACTTTAGCATGGCTGCAGCCATTTTAATGCCACGACAGATAAAAGAGACACTGAGAATAGCAGAGCACAGAGAGAGGGAAAAAAATCCATCCGTATCAACTAAGATTGCTTTGAGCGACAAGTAACAAAGCATCCAGGTAGCAGGACCTTAAATAATAATCTCCCATAATGATAAATCTCAAAGTGGTCAGGTCCATGATTGGTACAGCAGCTCGATGCTTTCAGCAAGGAGCTAAGATCATTCTCTCTAGTCTGCCATTCTCCCATCCTCCATGTATTGGCTTTACATGTTGCTTCACAGTCACAAGTTGGCTGTGGTTGCTGGAAGCATCATGCTCTCAAGCCAACATTCAAAGCAAAAAGAAAAAGACAGGCAGAATGTGCTTTGTCTTTTACTAGATTTCTCCCTTAGGATTGACATTGGGCTGTGATTCTTCTTCTGGAGAAGCGGCTCTTCTGGAGAAGAGGGTTTTGCTAGCAAAGAAGATGATTCCTGGGCATGAGCTAATGGTGCCTTCTCTAGGACCCTTGATGACACTGAATAAGAGCAATTCTGGAATCTATCCTATGAATTCCCCACTTACATAAGCCAATAAATACGCCTATTGCATAAGCTTTAGTTGAGATTCTCTTACGTGCATCCAAAGATATCTTAACCAATATAGGTAAAAGGACTCGCTGCCCAAAGACTTGGACTTGGCAATTCTCCTCCCTCCCTATTCCTGAATGTGATGACAGCTGGTCCTGGGAGGGCACGAGGAGCTCCCCCTCCTCCAGAGAGTGAAATTCTGCATGGAAATCATTTGCTATTTTATGCTTAGTGTGAACAGACCTAGAACCTGCAGTTCCCACACTCTACCCTCCACCTATCACATGTGGTTGGTCTCCCCAACTACCACTTCCCCTTGCACAAGGATCCATTTATCCTCCAATCTCCTGCTGAGTCTGGCGTGAAGACCCAGCCTGCTTGGTTAACTCTTTCACCACCCTCTCTCCTACCCCATAGTTTCTGCCAGCATTTCTATCATGGGAACTGGTGCCTGCCACCAGAAGCTTTGCTTTGACTTTGGAAGACCTACATTGAGAACTGATGATGACTGAAAGTCCCTATGGTAGCTCCATTCTCCACCAGGGCAATTGGACCTTTGGCTTTTAATCTCGTATGTTTGAGCTCGAGTATGCTGTAGTTACGGAACAAAAGAATTTGAATTGATGACCTCTGTATGGACAGGGCAAGTCATGGTGTCCTAGTTTAACTCCCAAACCCAAACCTCACATTGGCCTCTCTTATGGCAGAATAGGCCATGCCTGGAAGCCAGAGAAGAGCTGTTTCTAACAGCGTTTTACCCAGTCCTGCTAGAAAGTCAGGGATTTCTCATCTTAAACAGTAGTTTTAAAAATCACTTGACTAAGAAGATTAAAAACTATAACCTGAGTATCTAGAATCGTGTGCCTCATGGCTTATTGTGCAGCTACTATTCACACATTACTACTATGCTATGCATTCCGTGGGGTGGGCATCATGGGGAGAGCAAGCCGAGGGGCTGTGGATGTGTTCCAACACTTGAGAACCTCCAAATCCAAATCAGGGGACGAAGCATTTACTTTGAAGAGTTAGATGACTTTGCAAAACTGAGATAAATCCAAAGACTTGTCCTTGAGTATTCTTGAAAGATTCATTAAGAACAAATAGTATTATGAATCTGGAAGAGAGAGATCACCATGGTCCCTCTGGTCTTTGGAAGACTTCTGAAAGCAGGAGGTTCTCTTTGGACATTGAAGGTTTGGCAAGATTTGACCGTATGTAAAGAGAAGGAGTTTCGAGCTTTGAGAAACACCTAAGGTGTTAAATAGAAGGTGTGATTGGTTAAGGTGACACAATTATTTGAGGGATCAGAGACTGGAAAGCTAATTTGGATGTAGAAGTATTTGACAAATAGTGTCTGAATCCCTGCTGCCTGTCAGTTATTATGCTGACCATTGAGGATTTTTAATAAAAATAAAGACGGTTATTATTCTTTTAGTGGCTCACAGCCAAGGGGACAGAGGAAAGAAAAATATTAAAAGGGGATGGGTAATATTATTAACTTTGACTCCGTCCACGGTTTATTCTCAGTCACCAACTGTTGTTCATCCTACCTTCAAGAACATCCTTCAAGTGCTGTTAACATCCAAACCATTAGTACCTTTGCTCATATCCTTTTTTTTCCTTTCTTTCTTTCTTTCTTTCTTTCTTTCTTTCTTTCTTTCTTTCTTTATTTCTTTCTTTCTTCCTTTCTTTCTTTCTTTCTTTCTTAGAGAGAGAGGGAGAGCGCGAGTGGGGGAGGGGCAGAGAGAGAGAGAGAGAGAGAGAGAGAGAGAGAGACTCTGAAGCAGGATCCATGCCCAGCATGGAGCCCAACATGGGGCTTGATCTCACAACCGTGAGATCATGACCTGAGCTGAAATCAAGAGTTGGACGCTTAACCGACTGAACCACCCAGGTGCCCCCTTAGCTCAGATCTTTATCTCTCACCTGGAATACTGCAGAACCCACCCAACTACCTTCAACTTCCTTACACTAGCTTTTTCCCCTTCCTACATACTAACCAAAGTAGCTCCACAAAGTAAATCTGAGCATATTTCTTGCTAACTTATGTTTGCTTCTGTTTTATTTTTTCTAGGTCCTTCCCCCAAATATCTACAATTCTATTTGACTCCCCTATCTGATTGGGATACTAGCCCCAGACTGGGGTTTAGGAAGTATCCAAAAGCTCCATGGGCTCCAGAGAGGAGAGCCAAGGAGAAACCCAAAGTCCAGAGCATCACCCGAAATTCTCAAATGAAGTATCAGTCCCGAAGTATCAATCCATTTCTGTAGAGAGAGAGAAACCGGGGACAACGCAAAAGATTTGAACTATGCTTTACCATGGATTTGTAATCCATTTGGCACTGTCAAAACACTTCAGTTATACTAAACCCTCTGAGGTAACTACTCTTACCATCATCATTGTGGCCATTTTACAGATGAGATCATGAGCACGTAAAGAAATCAGATGACTTACAAAGTTCACACGGTAACCGTAGGACTGGATTCCAGACACAGGCAGTTTATTTCTGGAGTCTGAGCCCTTAACCACTATGCCATATTGCCTCTGCAAAGTGTGAGCACTAGAACGAATTAAGGATATCATAACGAAGGCTAAGAGACGACTGTGGAGATACAGCTCTGAGTCACTAGAGCAAAGCTGTAGGGGTTTTGTAAAGACTGTTCACAACCTTGGCTAAGGTTGGGCTGGGGAGGGAGTGGACAAAGATGCGGGTGAGTTCCCTGTAGTTTTTTTGTCTGCATTGTCATCTGATAGAGATGCCATTCACCATCTATTGTTTCTAACCCCCGAGGATTCACACGCGCCTTCTGAGAAGGCTGCCCTTAGCTCATCCTTTCTGGCATTGATCCACATTAACTCGTGCTCGGTTCCATCCTCTCCTGTTTCGTTGTAGATTTTAATTTCTCTATTCGTATTTCATTTTTTGTTCTCCTTACAATTCTTATTTATATCACCTGTCTGCCTTTTAATTTCATTTTCTTTGTCTTGACAACTCGGCCTTTCTGCTCCAGTTTTATAGATGTTAAGCAGATTCTAAAATATCACTTTATTTTCTATAGTAAATCATTCTGAGAGAATTCTTCTCTCCTTAGGTCTTTAGGACACTCTTCCCTTTTCCTTATTCTGCAGTGTTTTTCACTGGCTTCATACGGTTGTGGTTTCCTGCTCATTTGCCCTCAAATAAGAACAAATCCGTCGATACCCAGTGTTTACCAATATACTGGTCTACTGGTCATGGATTTCCCTTAGCTCAATTCTCAGAGTGGTACTTTTGAACTGTTTTCCAGATCTACACCTGGCCAGACACTGGTATGCACAAACAGTTCCTGGCCCAATGTCTCATCCCGCCCGCCCCACAGCCCACAGTGCCTTGCTCATTTGAGGATGAACCTTCTCTCTCCCTGCCATGTGGCTCTTTGAAACTCTGAACAAGTGGAGTGTGCAAATCTAGAATTTCCCGTTCTTCCTCTCACTGTGCTTCCCTGTTCTGCTTTGCCCGTGAAGACTCCACCTTTCAGACTCTGGTTAGTTGAGACCTAGAGTTTCTCAATCAGAAGGCAGGGGCTGGGGATTGTGCCGAAGGGTCTATCCATGAATTTCAAGCTCCTGTTGTTTCTATTGGCCCGATGAAGGTGGCCCATGACCGTGAGCTTCTTCATCCCCACCAGCAGCCACGCGGTTGGTATAAATAATGACTCAATCGACAGGCCCACTTTTCCGTGCTGTTGTGCTCTAAAAAGTTGTGAAAGACGATGTGTGATCAACCAAAGCTTTTTCATGGTCAGGAGGGAGACGATCACACTCTACTGTTTACTCATGTCTGGTGAGAGGGCCTTTGTTCAGGAGCATCACCTTCTGAAGGATTTCTTAATGTTATAATTATAGTGAAAGGTATATACTTCAGTTTCTCAGTGAAGGCAGGCTGAGACTGAATGAGAGTGGGAAAGTCAGATACTGCTTCTCCCGGGAATAGCTGTCCACTTCAACCAAGCATAAGAAGACAAACTTGCTGGGCAGATTAGCCAAACTGGAGTCAGCCAGATTAACCTAACCAAGCTGTTGCTTAGAGTCATGCTCCCATCGATACTAATGTGATGTTGAGTTAACTCTTTCTTGTCCAATATAAATAAATTACATGCTGAAAGCTGGTGGAAAAGGTCTCCAGTGGAGAGACATTTTGGTTGATTCTAAAGGGTTCTTTATTTTTTTAATGTTTAATTATTTTTGAGAGAGAGAACAGAGCTCAAGCATATAAAAAGAGGGGGAAACACAGAAGCTGAAGTAGGCTCTAGGCTCTGAGCTGTCAACACAGAGCCAGATATGGGGCTCAAACCCATGAACCATGGGATCATGACCTGAGCCGAAGCGCGACGCTCAACCGACTGAACCACCCAGGCGCCCCCACTTTGGTGGATTCTAACACTCGTGTATTCAACCAGGATTTTTTGAGGGCCTGCTTTTCTAGCCTGGTGCCAAAAGTGGGCAGAAAATACATGTTCCTTCTCTCATGGAGGCTACGATCTAGTTGGAGAGACAAATAATAAGCAAACAAACACAAATATCTAAATAACTGTTAATTGAGGGAAACGCTACAGTGTACATGGAGGGGGTATGGTGGGAAAAGGACCAAAGCTGGAGTTCAGGCAGGTCTTTCCAAGGAAGGGACATTTAGGCTGGAATCTGAAGTAGGAATAATTCAGGCAATGAGTGAGTACAGGAATATTCCAGGTTAAAAAAAAAAAAAAAAGAGTATTCCAGGTAGAAGGAACAGCATGCACAAAGCAATGAGGCAGGAAGACTCGGCACGTTTAAGGACCGAGAGAAGGCTAGTATGGCTGCAGCTTGGTGAGCAGGAAGGACGGTCTCAAAGAGAAGAACAAGACATGAGCAGCTGCTGAGGGCACTTAAGGGAATCAACAAGAGATGAACAAATGGAGTAGCAGTGTTGCCACTTGAACTTAGCATAAATTAGTGCTGATCCATTTCAACACAGTTCTGGGACTTTCTCCAGCAACATTCTCTCACTCCGTCTGTCTTCTACTTTTGCCTGGGTTAAAGTGACGCAAGGTAACCCAGCTTCGCCTTTTGTGATGGTCTGCTTTCTCCAATCCCTGCTCGGAGGCCCACTTAACCTTCTTATGTAGCCTCGTCTTCAACCATATTCTGGAAACATCTTCTCCTAAGAAGGGAGATTATTTGGAAACTGTCGACTTTTCTTCGACTCCACGTTGAGTAGGTTGGTGATAGCCCCTCTCATCCCGACACGTTCCTGTCTCCTTCCCAGTGGGAACGGGATGGCCTTTCAATAATTGCGGCTCTCCTGGGACCACCTCCCATCAGTTGCTTGCCTCTAGATTCCATCTTGAGGAACTCATATTCCTCACACCTTACCTTTGAACTAGAAGCCATGATCTTATCTTATAAACCATCGGGCCTTTTTTGTTCAAAGCATCCAACTGGCCTACTCATTCTGGAAAGCCCCGACTCGTACACTGATGGCATTTCCGTATGACATCTTTAATCCAGCCAATACAATCTCTGGAAGTGTTTCTTGGAGTTAAAACCTGGTCTCTTCTAGCAGCACTTGAAACTAATTTCCTATGTGTAGACCTCGGTAGGAACCAGACAATTTGGTCACAGCTCTCTTTGCGGAGACAATATTCGAGTTAGAAAAAATAATTAAATCGCCCTGTTCAGATTTCCTTTCCCCAGACTCATTTACATCCCTTAAATTTTTTTTTCTTTTGGTTACATATTTAGACCTTACATATTTAAAGGGCTTTCAAGGCCAAGTCTTATTATTTACCAAGGTAAAAGCTTTCCAAAAACAATAACGGCCACAAGGACAGCAATACCTTGCAACTTTATGGCACTTAACTTTTTTCCCAGTGCTTTTTTTATACATACATTATCTTATTTTGTCCGCTTAATGACTCTGTGAATTAGGGAGGGTAGATGTTATTATCTCCCTGGGGAAAAAATAAAACAAAACTCAGCCTTGATGCGCTCTGGTAGACATTCAGAGGCTGGTTAGACCAACACGAGGCTCTGGCCACTTCCCTGGAGTCTCCCTCCCAACACTCAGCGGACCTGTTCCTCTGTGCAGTGCCTTCCTTCGTCTTTTAACAAACGTCACCCAAGGATAATAGCCAACACTTGTTGAGTATTTAATGTATATCAGACACTGTGTTCCATAAGAGCTCTAGATACATTTTATCTGTCAAACCTCAGAAGGAAGAGGGTGGTTCTCTTATCCCCACTGTTCAGATGAAGCGAAGGGACTTGCCCAGGATGTCACTAGGACGCGGTGCTCTCTGGAAAACAAGCCGAACAAAGCCCACTTCTGTGTTTGCTGTGAAACTCTTGGTGAGGACAGAGTCTGGTCACCTTCCGGAACCTTCCAACAGAATGCCCACCTTTTTAGAAAATTCACAAAATTTACTACCAGGCATAATGTACTTTCTCTGGAGGAGAGGGTTTTTGCTGACTTTTGTGTTTTGTGTTGTGTTTTTACTGTTAACGAAAAGGTGTGTCATAGTGGAAAATAATAGGAATTAGAAAGATCTGGCTCAGAATGCTTCCTGCCCGTCAGAGCTCGATGGATTCAGCTGCCACTCTGCCAGGTGGACTTCACACAGCCACTCTACCTTCTTGAGCCTTCCTTTGTTTCATTTTTTTTAAATGTTTACTTATTTTTGAGAGGCAGAGAGAGAGACAGATCACAATCAGGGGAGGGGCAGAGAGAGGGAAGCACAGAATCTGAAGCAGGCTCCAGGCTCTGAGTGTCAGCGCAGAGCTCGACATGGGACTCGAACTCCTGGACTGCGAGATTATGACCTGAGCCAAAGTCGGATACCCAACTGAATGAGCCACCCAGGCGCCCCCATTTCATTTCTAAAATGCGGGTAGTAATAGCAAATTTACAGGTCGTTGTGAGTATTGGAGATGATGTATGTAACAGTGCTGTTGTGGTATTAATGCATCTTTCTTTTAATATTTTTTTATTATTGAAAGAGAGAGCATGAGCAGGGAAGGCACAGAGAGAGGGGTACAGAGGACCTGAAGGGGGCTCCATACTGACAGCAGTGAGCCCAATGTGGGGCTCGAACTCATGAACCACGAGATCGCTACCTGAGCCAAAGCTCAACCATCTGAGCCACTAATGTGTCTTTTTTTTCCCTTTTGCTTCTCAGGGTCAGAATACCACTCTTTTTTTTTTTTTTTAGTGATCTCTACACCCAATGTAGGGCTGGAACCCACAACCCTGAGATCAAGAGTCGCCTGCTCTATCAACTCAGTCAACCAGGTGCCCCCAAATACCACTCTTAATTGGGAAGATATCTCTATTATTTTAGTCTTGGTAGGAGCGAGGGCTCAACTTTCTGATGTGGAAACTGAAGAGGGATACACTATCAGCTAGGGATCCTGATTATGATCAATGCCAAATGACTCTGGATGATGAAGCAGAAGATGGATAATTTACAGGTTATCGGAGGGCTGAGGAAATTAGGGAAGATGCAGAAACCATTCTGGGGAGCTGGCCCCACGAGGAAATTGCTGTGCTTTCACTGAGTTCTGGATACTTGCACCCCATTAAGGCCTCGACTTTTTTTCCTGTCTCCTATGCCATTTCTGCATGGAGAACTTGACCTTGCAACCAGCAACCCCCACAAATAGACACACCACCCCAAACCTGCTTCCTCGTGTTGTCCTTTACAGATGGGGTGGAGTTGAGGTCACATCTTTGGGCCAAGGCTGCAAAGGAACCTGGAGAAATAATTTTTCTGACTTCTATCTTGGGAAGATTAGACCCATGGGGGAGGAAGTGGATTACCCAGAGATTTCAGGGTAATCAAAATGTTTTCAGGGCAGCCAGAAAACATGAGAAATATCAGATACCTATCACAGGGAAGATATTCCTTCTCCATACTCTCTGGCAGCTAACGTAAGGGCACATGACCAAGACTGAGCTAATCAAATGTCGCCGTCAAGGACTTTGCCATCTGAGAGAGCAAAGCAGAAACCCAGGTCGGTTGGAGATTACTCCAGGTAGCCACGGTAGAATTGAAAATTGGGGGCAGCAGCAGTGGCTTTCCAGGGGTGACGGTACCCACAGTGACATCCTAACCAGATTCTTTCCAAGACATGGACTCGATTATGGTAGCTTCCTTTAATCTCCACATTGGTTTTGAGCCTGCTTTTCCATCATTTCCTTCAGTTCTGCAAGGTATGCAATAACCTTCCAGGAAAATAATTTCTTATCTAGTGTTTGCAATACTC
Source organism: Paguma larvata (assembly GCA_030068075.1). Classification (NCBI taxonomy): domain Eukaryota; kingdom Metazoa; phylum Chordata; class Mammalia; order Carnivora; family Viverridae; genus Paguma; species Paguma larvata. The sequence goes on along the minus strand of CM057828.1, from coordinate 13,377,567 downwards.
ATTGGTATAGAAACTGGTCGTAGGGATTAGGCGGTGGGCAATAGTAGACCAACAGAGAAAAGGGAAAATCTGTGATTGTTTTGGGACTAATCGGGGCTGTGATAGGGTTGCAGGTTATGGTATATGGTAGTTTTATAGGTTCCTGGACCTGATTCCAACATATAAGGGTGTTGGGGGGACGGGAATTTTATTCTATCTTTCAAGGTCTTCTAGCTGGTCTAAGGATTAAATAGACATGAGACAGATTAACAGAAGGGGGGAGAAAAGTTTACTTACATGTGCACAGAGGCCCCATAATGAAATTATGACCTAAAAAAATGACCAAGGCAGGCAGTTCTTATACTTTTTAGACAAAGAGACCATAAATTTGTGAGGAACTGATGGACAAAGTAAACTTACATTTGGGAGTTTCAATTAGTAAGGAATTCTAAACAGCATTTGGGCTGGGGTAGTAAATTAGCAAAAAGTAACAAGGTTTGTTTATACAGCCTTTTGACTCTAAATTGACTCTCTCCGGTGGTAGGATGGTCTCTTTCCCTCCTGGCACAGAGGGTACCTCTCATGTGGGAGATTTATTTCCAGCTTTCAGGGGGACAAAGGAAGGTCAGAGTATTCTTCTTTCACTGGCTGATTCTTGAGTAACTTTTAATTTAACATAATCAATATGGCTACAGTGGCATATTTGGGGGCAGCCTGCCCTTGGCCCCTACGCTTGGCTTCCCCACACCACCCAGCGAGTCTCTGACACTACTTGGGTGTCCTACAATCCACCTCAGTTCTGACACTAGCTACCTGAAGACCCCACAGGTTAGGGTGAGCTCACAAGACCGCCCCTCCCCCACTACAGATGCCCATCGCCCGCTCCCTTTGTTTCTGACCAACTGGTTGTAAATGAGGGGTTCCCAGGACCTCCTCCTCAGGTTTGATTAACTTGCTAGAATGGCTCACACAACTTAGAGAAACATTTCACTCGATCACCAGTTTATTATAAGAGGATATAACACTCAAGAGCAGTCAGATGGAAGAGCTACAGAGGGTGAGTTCTGGGAAAAGGGCACGAAACTCCCATGGCTTCTCCAGGGGCACTGTTCTCCCCATACGTCCGGGTGCTCATTCGCCTGGAAACTCCATGAACCCCATCTTTTTGGATTTTTATAGAGGTGTCACTATGAAGGCACAATTGATTAAATCATTGGCCATTGGCAAATGATTTGCGCTCCAGCCCCTCTCCCCTTCCCGGGAAGTTCCAACCCCATCTTTCAGTGCAATCCAAGAGGCACCTCATCAGCATAGCAAAAGACACCTTGCTCTTTCTCAGCATTCAGGAAATTCCAGGGGTTTTAGGACCTCTGGGACCTAAATAGAGCAAAGACCAAATATATATATATTTGTATGTATATATACACACATATATATATGTATATATATGTACTTATACATATATGTTTATACGTTACAATATCACAGTCATATAGTTAATTAAATCACTGTATTGGATCACCTTGAAATCAGTGCCCATTGAAGGACTAGTGAGTGTTCCTCGCTACAGGACAAATAACAGGCTTTTACTGATATAGTCTGAGACACTTTGTTTCAGTAAGAACTCCAACAGAGTCAAAAGCCTTATTTATTAATTTTTTAGCATCTATGCATGGAGGATAAAGAGAGAAGTACCGAGAAGACTTCTGGTTTATCAAAGCAACTTCACAAGTATTTGTAGCCTTTATAAGTGAGGAGGCCACTCTATATTATATTCAGGCAGGAAATTATTAAAGTAACAAAGGCAATTGCAGCGTCTTTAGCAGTGAAAGGTAACACCCAACCTACCGAGGCCATCTCCAGTCTGAGTGTTGCAAAGACTTCTCTGTTAAGAAAATATATTTGCACATACAGCATCATTGTACAAAATCGAATCTGCTTTTCTACGGCTGAAGCAGAAGGGTGAACATTTATCTCCTCATTTTTCTTGAGATTCCTTTCATCAGAAGTAGAAGGGCTTGTCGCTTCAAGTTAAGCAATGAAACACCAGTTAGCAGTGAGGGGGGGCGGAAACAGCCCAAGCAGCTTAAAAGCTAACAATACGGAAACGAAGAAGTCCATAGAGAAATGTTGAACAATTAACGCATGAACACGTCAAATTCTGTATTTACAAGAGCGTGAGGGATTCGTGGATGATGGGTGGTAATGTAAGGAAATAGAAGGACATCCTCAAATCTTCCCCTTTGGGCTCAAAACTCAGAAATGGGGGACTTTCAATGGCTGCAGCTAAATACTCTGTTATCTATTGCGGCTGAAAACCCAAAGCGAATTTTGATCCCAGGGATTACCAAAGCAATGCCTGTTGAATTCACAGTCCCACCAAGTGTATATGTAAGGTAGGTTATTGTTAAGAGTGGGCCCCCAAGAGTTAGAAGGGGGGGATACGTGAGAGAATTTAGAGCATGGGAACTCCCAGTCCTCAGTAATTCTCCCACTAGCCCCCAGGAAAAGCAGCCCTCCCTCCCACGTGTGATGAGGCTGTTTTCCCTTGCTTGAAGGCCTGAGGGCATTCTCTTTGAAGAAGCAGCTGCTTCTCTGCAGGGCCTCCATACCTATGAATACTCGGGTCCCAGTATTCCTCCAGCTAGAAGTCAATTTAAAAGTTAAGCCTTGGGGGGAAAGGAGGAGTCACAAAATAATTTTGATATGGGTTCACATGCTGGAGATGCTGAATGCAGTGTGTTCGCTCAAACAACTGGGATTAATGCTAATCGATAGCTTGGACGGTTGGCTGGAACGCATGCGCATGCGCGCGCACAATTGGTCTTGCAGACGCAAGTACGTTACAGTAACACTGCCCAAACTCCGAGTATTCTTATCCCATTTACTTTGCTGCTCATCTAGGCTCCACGTCTATGAATTCGTGGGATTTTCCAGTGACTGGGGAGGAAACAATTTGAGTGTGGCATATGCCGGGTCTGCACTGTATGCATAAGCCGTGATTGTACCTGTTAAAAAACAAAATTTAACTAAGCGAATTTGAAGGTCTAATTGGCTTTATCAAGCGATCCATGAATCCAGCTGCAGCCCAAGCAGCAAGTAGCAAGAAACTCTGAGGGGCTGTACAAAAATGGGAGGGTTTTATAGGCAGGTTTTTTATAGGCGGGACAAAGACATTATTGGCAAAACAAAAGAAAGGATTGTTCAGGCAGGCGTTTTTTTTTTGGGGGGGGAGGGAGCAAAATCAGGGTTTTTATCACAGATTACCTTACTCGTGCTGATCTGGAAATTTCAGGTTGACAGTTAAAAGGTCACATTCCTGGAATAGGTTGGTGAAACTGTAATTAAGTCTTGGTTTGCTGGCTTGGGGGGGGGGGGGAAATGACTCCAGTTTAGGCTTGTTTCTTTTTTAACATACGGTGGTGATCCTCGTGGGTGGTCTTGTAGAATAGTGTTGCAGTGGCTTCACCATGAACAGGCTTTGAGTAGAACATTCACAGACCATTCTCAGTTGTATGAGGGATAGTTGAATTGGTACTATTTTAGTGGGAAGAAGTCTTTGTTTTTCTTTTTTTTTTTTTAATGTAGGGCCGTGGGCAGAAGTGTTCTGAGGTTACTGGGTGCCAGAAGGGGCAGGCTTCAAGGAACTCTCCTTATCTTATCGTGTCTTATCTTTTGTCCTATTTTTGTGGTTGCCTGGGACCTGAATAGCCTTCCTTTTAAGGTGAAAATCCCCATTATAAGGACCTTGGTTGGATGCAGCCCCACCCCCAATAAGGAAACTGGTAGGAGCAGGTGTTTCCTCCATCTGGCTGCTAAGATGTGGCCACTTGATCCAGATTGACCAATTAGAAGCTGCAGAATTCAAAGGCAGCAGATGCAGTTGTTCACACGTTCGGTTGTTGGACTCGCTCTGAAATAGGTCCTCGCCTGTGGCCTCAGCTCTCTCGTCCCCTTTCTTCCCTACCAGCTTTCAGTTTGAATTCACCCCTGACATAAACTGGCCGAAAGCAAGGACCCAGAGGGGGTCTGACAGGACCAGCCAAGGGGGCCCTTGGCTTCATGCAGGACAGAACTCCAATAGGAGCAGAGAGAAAGTGAGAGCAGAGTTTGTCAAATAGCGTAAGTGACAGAGCATAGCAGGCAGAGTGTCTGGGAGACTCGGAAAGGAAAGGCGAGTCTCCCCATCACTTGGGGTCAGGGGTTTATATTGGAAAGAGGTCCGAGGTACGTGTTCCTCCAAGAATCCAGGGTAGGGTAGGGTTCCATCAAAGACGAATGTCAGGTGATCAACAGGTACTATGCCGTAAATCACTGAAAGCAATATTGACACCAGTGTGGACTGAGGTTTGTTTGACACTAGTGTCCGGAACACACTCAGGATCCAATTCTTCTCGGACGTTATTAGGTGTATGGGGCCCTCGGACGCAACTTGGAGAATGACTACCTTTCTTGCCTCCCCCTTGGAGTGGGAACTTGCTTCTTTGGTTTACTCAGATGCTGGGTGAGATACAGAACATAAATAAATAGGGCGGCGCTGAGAAACAGCAGACAGGGAGCCTTTGTAAAATGGAGTCCTTTCAGTTTCCCTGCCTCACCTACCTTCTCACTTCCACCAGAGACCACCTCGGTTCCTTCCGAAAATATCCATTTCTGCTTATCTTAACTAGAAATGGTTTCTGTTGTTTGCAGCCTACACCCTGCCTGGTGTCAGTGCTCACCCACAGCAGGGTGCTGGACGCATGGGATGAGCAGTGAATGGCAGTGACTGTTTTTTTTTTGACAACTTTTATGATTTAATTAATTGATATCAAAAATCCTCAGAGACTCTTTCAATCAAATACTATTGTATTTAGTCTGTTCTGGAATAATCCCTTCATCTACTTAGACATTCCGGTTGTTTCTGTCCGGAAGGTTTCTTGCTCCTCTCTCTCAGTGTGTGATCTTGGCAAAATTACATGGTCATTCTCCCTGGCGAAACCTGAGACTTCAGGACTACCCAGAAATCGTTACTGATATCCTTGACATTTTGATTGTAGATTTTTGGCTGAATGGTGTAAACTGATCTGTCTGTAGCTCTAACATCCAGAAATTATACTTAAAATTTTGAAAATCATTGAAAATTTCTTTTCTTTTTCTTTTTCTTTCTTTCTTTCTTTCTTTCTTTCTTTCTTTCTTTCTTTCTTGCTTCCTTGCTTGCTTGCTTGCTTGTTTTCTGAGAGATAGAGAGAGAGAGAGAGAAAACACAAGTGGGGGTGGGGTAGAGAGAGAGAGAGAGAGGAAGAGAGAGAGAGAGAGACAGAGAGAATCCTAAGCAGGCTCCTCGCCCAGCATGGATCCTGACGCAGGGCCTATCCCACGACTGTGGGATCATGACCTGAACTGAAATCGAGAGTCAGATGCTTAACCAACTGAGACACCCAGGCATGACTGCCCCCCCCCAATTTTTTAAAAAATCATTTTGATTAAGACTCTAAAGAGTAATAATGGTTTTAGGGGCGCCTGGGTGGCTCAGTCAGTTAGGCGGCCGACTTTGGTTCAGGTCATAATCTCACAGTCTGTGAGTTCAGGCCCCGCGTCGGCTCTGTGCTGATGGCTCAGAGCCTGGAGCCTGCTTTGGATTCTGTGTCTCCCTCTCTCTCTGCCCTTCCCCCGCTCACACTCTGTCTCTATGTCTCTCAAAAGTAAATAAAATGTTAAAAAAAAGAGTAATAATGGTTTTGTTTTGTTTTGTGTTTTTAAATCATATTACGTATGGGATGCTGTGTCATTACGTGATTAGAGCCGCAGTCAGGCTCTGTGCTAACAGCGTGGAGCCCGCTTGTGATTCTCTCCCTCTCTATCCCCTCCCCCACTCATGTGCACTCTCTCTCTCTTTCTCAATAAATAACTTTAAAAAACCACATTACATCTTATTTTCTGGGGTAAAGACGGGAGCATAGTTACTTAATTAGTTACTTAATTTTTATGAGTTGCTTAACTCAGAAAAATAGTGATTGGCCTAAAAGGTATAAAAAAATCATTGTTTAAGGGAGAGATATTATTTAAATTATATGAATAAAACAGATTTAAAAACTTTAGTGATCATTCATGGAAAAATCGATGTTGAGCCAAGTGCCTAATCCAGTGATAAGCTCCCTAAAAAAACTATAGTCTAGCTGCCAACAGACATGCTACTATTGCTCGGAATCGCTCTGAGCAGGAAATTCATACTTTCTTGGGTTTTTAAAAGCATAACACAGATTTTTCAGTTATGTCTGTAGGTCTCCCAGTCTCTCCTCTGGTTCTTTCTGCCTCTTGGAAAAGCCTTGACTATTTATCCTATCTCTTTCCCCATGTAATCTCTTCCTACTCCACTTCCCAGGGGATCAGTTAGGGAGAAGAAAAGCAGGAGCCCTTACTGTTGGGGCGATTTTGCAAGTAGAACAGGCTAGGAGTCTCCGGAAAAAGAAGGAGCTTTCTTGACATAAAAGTCATCGGAGGTCCCCCGGCATCTTGCCATCTATACCTGACCGGCACTACTTGCCCAGAGCACATTCCTTACAGAACTTCCTGGGATACCTTGAAATTGCAGAAGGATAGACGTGTGGTTATTGATTTTTAAGGGGTGAAAAAATGTAAGAACAAGCAGCCACTATGAGGGCAGGAGACGGCCCAGTCATATCAGGGACAATAACTCAGCAGTAAAACTCCCAGGCTGTTCAAAAGTCAAGACTTGACCTGACGATGGAAGATTCTGGAATGATCTTTGCAAGATTCAAACCCCTCTGAGCAATCAAATAGTAGACCAATTGGAGCAAGAGAATCATGATTCTCACCCTTGCCAGCCCTGGTGACTTCTTCAATCAACTAAGAAAAAGACCTAGAATCTGTCTCCTTAGATGACTTTTGCCTCAGTTCCCTGCTGAATTTCCCAGTGCACGAGCCCCTTTGTGAATGTGTGGACCCTTCGTTTCAAACCTCCCAGTTTTGTTGTTCAAGGAGACACTACTTTGGGAAACGTGCCTGATGTTCTCCTTCATTTGTTGCAAGCGAACCCCTTCTTTTCCTATGCCTGGGCTTGACACCCACCAAGAGGCAAACCCGGTTTTGGGTAAGAGTTTCATTTGTCTGGGGTTTATTTTCATGAAAGACTTGAATGTTATACTGCTGGCTTTGGATTCCTGCACCCAATTTCATCTGGGGGGTGGGGAGGGGAGGGCGTTGCCTGAGGTTTCTGAGAACTCAACTCAGTTGGAACACAGTCTATCCAGAGACAACGTCAACTCTATGGTGAAGGGCTCAGTCCGACAAAATTGCCCCTCCCCCCACTTTCATTTCAAAAGCCAGTTGCAAGTTCAGGTTGTCACCTGTGCTTCTGATCAGTCTGATACAGGTCAGAGATCCCCATGACCTCCTCCTTGTGTTTGACTGATTTTCCACAGTGGCTCATAGAACTCAGAGAAACATTTTACTTTCTAGATCACTCGTTTACTGTGAAAAGATACAACTTACGAACAGCCAGATGGAAGAAATACATAAGCCAGGTGTGGGAAACAGGCTTGGCGCTTCCCTGCTCCCTAATTACACCAGTACCCCCTGGAATCGCCACTTCTTTACCAAATCTGAAGCTCTCCAAACATGGACCTTTTGGGTTTCGATGAAGGCTTCATTACCTAGGCATGACTGGTTAAATCATTAGCTGTTGGTTGTAGATTAAATCTCCAGCCCCTCTTCCCTCCCTGGAGGTTTTAGGGTGGAAGGATATCAGATTGGTCTGAAAGTTATAACCCTCTAACCAGGCGATTAGTTCTCCTGGCAACTAGCACCATCCTCAGGTAAGGCCCCAAAGTCATGTCATTAACACATCAAAAGACATTTCAGTCATCTCTTGGACAATCCCAAGGGTTTAAGGAGCTCTGTGCCAGAAACAGGGTCAAAGATCATATATTTCTTTTGATAAATCACAGCATCACACTGTCCAACGTCACTAAATTTGTAGTGTAACTGACTCTTCCATCCAGGGAGTCTTAAGGAAAGTTTGCCCACAGAAAGCTTTTGGTCAATGGCCATAAAGACTTGTCCAGCAGGAAACAGCCTGAGACTGTGTTTCCAAGACTGCTCCCTTATCACTCCTAGCCCAGAACACTAGCTTTTTGTTAAGTATTTATTTATAAAACACTCCTAGGCTACTCTATTGTACCCTACTCCTGAAAGGGAACTCAGGAGGCCTGATTATTCTTTGATTGTCGAATGCAAAGCCACCATTCTGCAAACTGCTCGAAGTTGGTCATGTAGTAATTCTGAGATGGTGCATGGTGCCTAGTGCCAAAGCCATCCTCCCTTCATCTTTGCGGGCAAAGCCCCAACTCCAGCGACAGATCCTGATTAGTCTACATCTACCACTGAGAAACAGTCCTCTTGCCAGAAGTTGGTTTAGAGACATAACTTAAAGTGGTTCTGGCCAACGAGATGTGAGGAGTATGCTGAAGGTTTGGGAGGCGAGCTTCATTACTGATAAAAAGGGACACAGTGGAGGAGGTGGGACTTTCTTTCCTTTGGACATCGCTATGTTTGCATGTAATCCTCAGAATGGTGGCTACCATGTCCCATGACCACGATTTTACCAAAGACAAAGCTGGCACGATGGTACAATTGAAAACTAGAAGAAATGTGAGTCCTTAATGTCGTTGCACCTTGAATTAATTAATTCTGAAACCACCTTAGAATCCTTGCAATTCGAAAATTTTAAATTTCTTCACTGTCTTGATTGGTTGAGTCAATGTTATCTGTTACTTGAAGCCAAATACATCCCAACACATATATCTCAAGAATCATTCACTCATGCCCCTCTTCCCTCCACAAAATTGAGCTGCAATGATCAACTTTATGGTTATTCAAATTTTACTATGTATAAAGTGTTTCTTTTTAATAGCTGTCTGTGAACACCTGCCTAGTACTCAAAAGTACCAGTGATATGTGGGCACCCATCACCGAAGTCCTAACTAGAAATACAGGGGTATTAAATCATGGAAACAAAAATAATGCTAACAAAAACAAAAAAATCACATATATATGTCTGCTGTGTTCTAGGTACTATTCTAGGTGCTTTGTATCACATGTGTTGAGGGTTTTTCTGTTAAGAAAGATAAATAGTGCAGTAGTTTGAGAGGCAAGGGAGGATTTTATCATAGCACTCATAAGATTTTCCCAATACTTTTAGCCCAACACCCACAGAATTTTTAAACCATTAATCCTCAGCCCTGGGAGTATCTACTCCCAGCAAAATTGTGTTTAAGAGCCCACCCCTTAGTCTGAACGCATGTTAGAGTTGCCAAACACCATTGTAGGGAATCGGTGGTATCTGAGGGCCAAAGTGTAGACACTGGAGAGAAACTCTTCCTTTGTTAAGCCTCATTAAGATGACAGTCATCCTGTTCCAGGAGAATGGAATCCGTATCATCTTGAATTTAAACTCCATTGGGAGAAATGTCCCATCAAGCTGTTAATTTTGGCATTATCCATTTGCTGTATATAGGGCAGGGGGATTGACCTATGCTTCACGTCTCTTCTCTAAAAGTGAAGAATTCAGATAGTTTTGCCTTCTTGAGAGTTTGGAAACACGTGTTGGCCCTTGCCGTGCAGTTCACGTCCCACCAGCCACTCTTCAACCCCACCCCTCCCCACCTCCCGGCAAAGCTTCTGATGCTGTTACTTCATGGAAAATGTTGCTTGCTAAGGTCCCCATTGGCTTCCAGCCTGCTGGATCCAATTCTCATTTTATGTGACCTCTTACCGGGAGGGATGGTGTCTACTGTACTTGCTGAAGTATTCTTGGTGCCAAGTAGAGTCTGGCACGCAAGTAGGTGCTCAACAGATAATTGTGACTGAAAGAATATGCATCTTATGTCACATGATGTCTTAGGGGCAATCAGGTCTAGAATTCAGAGTCCAGAGTTCTTGCTACTAAAACATACTCTGATAGAGCTTTCCATGGTGAGACCGAGATAGAGCATGTTTACATTTTCTAAAGAAGGAACCCAAAGCCACTTTTACTTCTTTGCTTTGAAAAACAACTAAGTCCAGGAGTACACTGAATCTAGAGTCACTTTTCCTTTTCAAACATTCTTCCCCCCAAATCCCATTGCCTTGCAAGCAGGTGCACGGTAGAATGTTTTCAGAAAAGCTCTCATGCAGGCATCAGTTGTGTTCTGAGTTCCACAGCCAACCCCAGTTCTTCCAATAGGGCTCTGAAAGAACAATTAAGCCCTGAATTTTTTTTACAAAGATTAGGGGGGAAAGAATCCGTTTTAAAAGCTCCATTATCAATCACATAAACTGCCAACTAATTATTACAATGTACCAAATAGCCAAAAGCAGCAAATATCTTTTGAAGAGCTGGCTTCCGCAGCCACGAACTGGGTTCGAACTGGGCCAAAAGACCCAGCTGGGAGGCCCTGCTGCTCTAACCAAAGGTGAGCTGCAATGTCCACTTACCTTCCAAATTCACCAGTTAGGCAGAAAATAGGTTTTTTGCTGTTGCTATTTTTTGTTTTTATTGTTGTTGTTGTTTTTCACACAAACCCTCATGAAATGTCAGATAGAAACCAAGGCAATAGACTTCACAGCTTCTTTTGAAGGGAATGGCCAGATGCCACTGCCAGTCTTTGTGGGAAAGATGGATGTTAGCTCATTTTAGAGAATGGCTATGCTTGCCTATCAGTCCGCTTTTTAGGAGGCACCATTCTAGTGCCTGGTGGCCACAACAAACTGGGATATGTAGTTACTCAGAGAATCCAGAGGCAAAGTAGCTGGAGATGCCTTCTGAATGTCAGTCAAGGTCATAGTTTGGAAAGATGGACTGAATAGTAGGCCTTCGAGATGAACCATGGCCATCAACAGAAAAGAGTGATGGAGTTGGAAGCCTGGGCAATTGGGACCTGGTTGAAATGCTCAGTGCTGAATGCACCTGGTGAGGGGTTGGGGGGAGTGGGGTGGAGGGGGCAGAAGCAGGTGACACGGGGTACTGAAGGTCCAGGTTGATGAATCGGGGAGATAGGCCCTTGCAGAACTGAATGCCAATGGCCCCTTGCTCCTACAAGTGCTTTTTCTTCGCATCTTCGGACACTACCAAATGCACTCACAAGTGCAGCCGATGCAACGTTGCCCACTCACCTTTGCAGGTTTGCCTTTGCTACCAAACACGCCAAGGAAGACAACCTGGTGCCTGCCCAGTTATGTGTCCTGGTTGCCTTTGGAATAAAAACCAAATTTTGCCTGATACCCACAAGTTACATTTTGCTTTTGGGGGGATTACTTTCTCTTGAAGGACAGATATAACCTCAAATATATTTTGGCCAATTTTTCCAATTTTCTGTACTCTGTAAACACTATGATAGCTTTCCAGCAGAGCCAGACATAGATATAGCAAAGTCTGAAATTTAGGGTAACAAACTAGGCCATCTCAAAATCAGGCATCTTCTGAATTAATAACCTATTTTTGGTGACAATTTTTTATGGTGACATCTCTAAGCTAATATCATACTTTTTATATTAAAGCAGAGTCTTTGGGGAAAGCTGAACAGTCGCAGTTCATGCCTACTAATATACCCCTTAGCCTCAAAGTTCCCAAGGAACAGGGAAAACACAAGCGTCCCCATGATGACAATGGATCATGAATTTAGAGAGAGTTCAAGGGTGCTGTATGTGGGGGTGTGGCTAGATGTGCCTGGTTACTTAGTAAGACTAAGGAAGGTGAGAAGGGGTTCAAAGAGTTAAATTAATTTTGTTTGGCCGGGGTGGGGGTGGCGGGAGGGGTGAAGAATCTCCTGATGCTGAAGGAAGGACTGGTCCTAATATCCAAGTTCTTCAGTTCACGGTGGCCAATAGTCAGATTTCGCAACAAATGGTGGAGTGTACCTTCAGCAATTTGAGATGTAGTAAACCCAGATATCCAAGTAAGCAGTTGCTTTCTAAAAGGTCCACTAGCTTGTAGTCAGCCCCCTGGCGCAGGGTGGGGCCCAAGGTCCCTGTTTGTTCTTCAATTAAACACAAGGATGTGTTTAATTAATCTCAGAATCCCCAAGGAATGTTTATAAATGGACAAATGGATGAATGACAAGGGACATGGTCCATGGCAGGCCATGCCTCAGTCATAGGTTAGGAATGAGATACTAGGCATATTATTGGAACAGAAGCTGGTTACGAGAGACAAAGGGTGGCTGTTGTCCTCAATATTGGGTCGCCCCATGGAGGCCTTAGTTTAAGAATAGGACTGGAACCCAGGTATCCAACAGAAGAAACTCAGATTCAGATGTACAGCAAAATGACTTGATATCAAGTCTCCGACTAGAGCTCCCAGAATGCTCCCAGGCTGCAGGTGCACCTCGAGAGGCTACAGCCATGGGCAAGAGGGCAGGGTTCTTGAGGCTGGGTGGACCCTCACCTGGGACAAGAGGGAAGCTTCTGGTTGGTGCTAGAATATATCTGCCTATGGACCTCCCACGATCCAGCACCTGAAGAGATAATTCCCGGTACCGCAGGGTCTGGATCTGTTCTGGGGGGAAGGGGAGGCTGTGCTCAGGCAGGGTATTGTAGATTTGGAATATCATCCTTGCATGCATTTATCCCCAGGGTGAAGCTAACCACAGGATCAGCAGGGGATTGAGGGTATGTGAGAGAGATTTTTAAGAAGTTTAATGGGGTGTTTGGTAAATAGAGACCAGCTACCCAGTCTCTAGTCTCCTGACACTCTCAATCCCCATACCTGTATGACAAAGAGCAAATCTGTGGACTCAGAGTCGTCTGAAAAGCCTCATGTACTGACACCACTGGCCCCTTCATTTCTTTTTTTTTTTTTATGAATTATCTGTTTTTATTTATTTTTTTAAATTTATAAGTTTATTTTCAAATTGGTTTACATATAACACCCAGTGTTCATCCCAACATGTGCCCTTTTTAATGCCCGTCACCCCCTCTCCCCTCTCCCTCACCCCCCTCACCCACCCCCCTCACCCTCAGTTTGTTCTTAGTCTTTGAGAGTCTTTTATGTTTTATCTCCCTCACTCTCTGTGTCTTTTTTTTCTTTCTCCTCTTCCCCTCCCCCTGGTTTTTGCTTAGTCTCACAAAGTCCACCTATTCGTGGAAACATATGGTATCTGTCTTTTTCTGACTGACTTATTTCACTTAACATAATACCCTCCAGTTCCATCCATGTTGCTACACATGGCCAGATTTCATTTTTTCTCATTGCCACGTAGTAGTCCATTGTATATATGTACCACATCTTCTTTATCCACTCGTCAGTTGATGGGCACTTGGTCTCTTTCCATGATTTGGCTATTGTCGAAAGTGCTGCTGTGAACATTGGGGTACACGTGCTCCTATGCATCAGCATTCCTGTGTCTCTTGGGTAGATTCCTAGCAGGGCTATTGCTGGATCATAGCGTAGCTCTATTTTCATCTTTTTGAGGAACCTCCACACCGTTTTCCAGAGTGGCTGCACCAGTTTGCATTCCCACCAACAGTGTAGGAGGGTGCCTGCTTCTCCACATCCCCGCCAGCATCTATAGTTTCCTGATTTGTTCATTTTAGCCACTCTGGCTGGTGTGAGGTGGTATCTCAGTGTGGTTTTGATTTGTATTTCCCTTCTTAGAGCTTCTTGTCACCTGAGAACTCAGAGAGAAACAGATTCGTATCTCAGACCAGAGAATCAGAACAGGGACTACATTTTGGAAAGCTGAGAGTTTCCCGTATGGAGTAAAAAACCGAACACAGGAAAGGAACTCCGTTTGTTTTTGTTGTGTTTTTATTTTCCCTTCTTCTGGTTATAGGCTCACTTTTCACAATGTCCTGCTCATCCACCCTTGCAGTCGAACACGTGACTCTTTCAAAGTCAATCAGATCATCTCTCAAAGGAATGGGTGGTGCTAGAATTCATCTGATTTGGGCTCCCTAGGAAGCACCGCATCCCCGTTCCTGAAAGGCTCAGAGCTGCCTGCTTCCTGTCCCATAGTCGTTCAGTTCTCTCTCTGATTTGCTGAGTGACCTCATTGTCCTTCTAATAAAGGTCCCTTCCTTTATTTCTGTTGCTTACATCCTGGGAATCCTAATACGCCCAAGATAGTAAGGAAAATATTTTGCAGGAAAAAGACATAAGTGTATTATCTTTCAAAACCACAAGGACAACTATTTTACATTGGCGTAGACCAGTCAGTGTGGACCTCCACCTCCTCCTCTTCTTTCTTCTTCTTTGTAAAAGGGAGGTAATGACAATACCTACCTTATAGACTATGCTGTGAGGATTAAATCATAGAGATCATACAGTTTTGTTAGTTGAATTTGAACTTCAGAGATTATGGAAGTAAGTGTTTCTGCATCCAAAATACTGTTGGCTGAACATTCCTTAAATACAGTTACACTTAAAATTGGCTTGACTTTTATACTGTGCTGCCATTGTCTTTTTTGTCACTTTGGCAGAACCGTAGGAAAAGAACAAAAACGGGGTATTATTGAAAAGCCGCACATTGATAGACGGAGTCACAATGAGCCAGCCCATGTCTGACACCCTTTCAGGGAGCTCTAGTTATGTAGTAATTCGTTTCCTGCAGAACAATTTACTTCAAGTTTTTCTCCTATCCTCAGAAGAATTTGGGGGTGACAAGCACCTTCTGAGCTAACTCTAGGGGCTCAAATTAGGAGGAAAAAAAAAAGTCCCGGCAACAGCAGTAGAAGAAATTAGCAAGGGCGGGTAACACCCCGTTTACAAAACAGTGAATGGAGAGAAACCAGCAGTTTTAGGATGCTGATCATTTATTTTGACAGGTGTAGTTTATCTCTGCTCATTTATAATAATTATACATGGTGGAAACTCATTATCCTGCCCCCCTCTGTCTCAGTGCTGAGAGCAGTTAAAAGTAAATTTGGCAAGTCTGTGGGGGGAGTGAGATAATGGGTGTTAATGACCAAACGGGAAATCTATACTTGAGCCACTTACTGTGAGGGTGACACCTAGGTGGTTGGAAGGGTGCTGGCAGGCTTTGAAATAACAGTTCTAAACTCTTGATTTTTTCCCCCCATTAACATGTTCCCATTACCTGTTACTCTCCCCTCTCCTAAGATGACAGGATCTTTTGGATTCAGAGTTCAGAATGATATGGATTTTTGGATGAGGTTGATACAGGTGCTTTGGAAGATCCTGGGATGTTTTTATTTTTAGATGGGGAATTTGGGGATGATATTGGTTAATCACATGGACCCTGGAGCCCAGGAGGTTTCCAAGCTCTGTTACCTACTAAATGTGCTATTACAACTTAGTTTTGCTATCAGTACCATGAAGATGGTGATAGTAGCTACCACAATATTTTATTTTTAAGCAGGGTTTAATTAGTTTACATAAATAAAAGTGCTTAAAGCAATGCCTGTCACATATTAAACACTGTATGTATTTCTTCTACTTCTCCTCCTCCTCCTCTTTCTACTTCTTTGTAAAAGGGAGACAATAACAATACCTACCTTATAGACTATACTGTGAGGATTAAATCATAGAGTTCATACAGCTCTCTCAATAAAAGTGAGTTTCACAATATTAAAATTTTGAGCTCAGAATTCTCTTAGAACTGAAATTTCACATTATGACATATAGCATGTCGTACAGTTTTGCTCAACGAACATACTCGGAGGGTCCAGTCTCGGCCAAGTTCTCGGAATGCAAACATCAGTTAGATGAGAACCCTAACACCCAGAAATGGAAAGGAAACACAAGCAAATATATTCCAAAAGCTAAAAGAGACGCCGAGAGACCCTCCCCTCCATGCAGAATTGAAGATAAAATATTGTAAATTGCCTTTTTGGGGAAGCCTTGCTAGAAAGGCTGTTTTCTAAGACTCCTTAGAACCACTCCAATGCCTGCGTCTCTCTCCACCTTTCACCTGGTTCTCTCATCCCATAAATGAGGTCTCTGCCTTCCCACTTCACACAGATGAAAAGCACTTTGCTTTCTCTTGGACATATGCTCTGGTTTTGCTTTCAAGTTTATTGACTCAGGACTGCCATTGGCCCATAAGGTGCCTTTGTTCAAATGAGTAAATGGCACTCCTTGTTCTGGGTGCCCTGGTGCAGAACTTTCGCGACGCTGTGTGGCAGCCCGTGGCTCTCCGCTGTCTAACTTCCTCTATTGACATCTCAACTCTGGATGACTCTGCAAACTGAGATGTCCTTTCAAATGTAAGTGCTTAAGAACCACCTCTGCTCTAGGGAAACTTTCTAAAAAGGCAAATTTTACTTTTTTTTTTTTTTTTTTCTTAAGAGAGGGAGCAAGAAATGAGTTATTCCGGAAAGGTTTGGCAAAGAGGTTAGCTTTGGGAACGGTTGCGTGTAACCTCTATGGCCGCTGGCCTCCTCTACCTGTGAGTACAGGATGGGGTCACTTCATCCTTATGCCCAAATTACAGTGACTCGGGCGACTCTCCAGCCCACATCTTCTGATGCAGGCATGGGGGTCATTTTGGGGAACCCTCTCCTGCTCTGGCTCTCATCGGTCTGCGGTGCCACGCTGGAATCTGGGCTCTGCTGAAAGTCTTCCTACAGTTGTCACTGTTCCACGTGCTCATTGCGAGGATACCGAGGCCTGCGCGGGGCCAAGTGACCCAATCCTCTCCAAACTGCCAGGACTCAGGGTGCAGGTTTCTGTGCGGAGGCGGGAGAGCCATCTCATGATGTAACCCACCAGAGTATTAAAGAACGGGCTCTTGGCAAGACCATTACAACCTGCCTCCTGTAGCGAACTAATTGCGAGGCTCATCCCTAAAGGGGGTCCATAATGAAAATCGAAAGCTCACCTTCTCCTGTAAGATCCCAGCACTGATACCTTCATATAAGCCTTCTATGCCTTGTTACCTCAGTCCCCATCACATCCCCCAGCCTCTCTGGCCATCCCTGGTCCCTCGGACACATCCCCAAATTGTCCCACACATCACATCACTTGACCCAATTTCATGCTCACTTCCTGGTCCCTTTCACTCTTCTCTGTATTCCAAAAAAAAGGAAAAGAAAAATCCACATCTGTCACCCCATCTCTGTCTGTGTGTACCCCTCCTCTCGATGCTGTAACTCCCCAGAGAGAACCACCTCCAGGGTGGCCCTCACCTCGAAGGTGACCGATCCGTCCAACATCCAGGCCTCCGTCCTGCGTTCCCGTGTCCTTCTCGTTTTCTTCCTCCCCCAAGTCCCAAGCATCTGGTCACGTGACTCCCCCCTCGACTTTGTCATTGGCAATAGCTGAGCCATCTTCCACCTCTTGCCTGGAGCATCTTAACTCTCTGACAACCTGATTCTGTTTTTCCAGCTCCGTTATATGATGACTGCCCCCTCCTCCACTCCACAAACAGACCTCTCCCACCTCATTCAGACCTCCACTGACCCTAACACTGTTTTACTATTTATCAATTACTTCTGGACTCAGCTTACAGAACACAGACCACCGCTGCTATTGACACAGCCTGTACACATCACCACCAATGAACCAGCACACTAGACCCCAACACTGCTCGCCAT
Source organism: Paguma larvata (assembly GCA_030068075.1). Lineage (NCBI taxonomy): Eukaryota > Metazoa > Chordata > Mammalia > Carnivora > Viverridae > Paguma > Paguma larvata. The sequence goes on along the minus strand of CM057828.1, from coordinate 13,360,056 downwards.
CTGCTTCTCAGCCCGAGTAGCTGGACGTGGAACAACATTCTGTAGCAGAGAAACATACAACCCTGCTGATGGATCTCACTTCAAATTATGGTAAGTCATAGGCAGACATGAGGGCTGCCTGGCTGTTCCACTGGGTGCCCTGGTCCCTTCATTCTCTTACCCGGCGGGCTACTAATTCATCATGTCTCCTTCCTCCCCACAATTCCAGTGCTGCTTTGGCCTTGTCACTCACTCTGTCTCTTCTTTCATCGCCATTGATGTTGGAATCCGGAGGGAGAGAGCTGCCTCATCCTGCCTTTCCTGGTCTACCCATCAACCTACATCGCTTTTCCTCTTCTCATCATCTCTGTGGAGAGCTGGTCCAGTTCCTGGGTCAGGCCGGTCCCTGAGGTTGTGATTGGCTCTCATCCCGCCCTGTTGGTCACAGACTTTGCCACTCTTTGAATTATCCCATCTATTTCTTGAATGGACAGCTTCTCCCTTGGTAGGACCTAGTCCCATCAGTATGTGAGCACATAGGAAAGAGCTGTGATGTTGAAGCAAAACTGGACAAGCCATTTTGAGGCTTCATTTCCCATCTCAGGCCTAAGTAATTTCTTTTCTCTACTTTAAGGTGAAACTTCTAAAAACTTTGTATGTACTTGCTATCTCCAAACCTCTCAACCCAATCATTGCAATAGAGAGTGGACCTATCCTCCACTCTCACTCTTCCTTTCCACCTTACCAAAGCCCATGGTCAATTTTTGATCTGTATCTCCCTTGACCTTCAGGAGCACTGGGCACAGTGGATCACTCCCTTCCTCTCAAAGCCCTTTCTTGGCTTCTGAGCCACCCCTCTCCTTCTGTCTTCCTCTTACCTCACTGGCTGCTCCTTCTCCACTTCCTTTCTGGGACTTCTCCCCTCCTCCTGACTCTACATGTGTTAGAATTCCCCATCATGCTTACTTACTCTCTTTCCTCTCTGAACTCACCTCGCCCCAATGGGATTAAATATCATCTATATTCTTAAGGTTTCCCATTTTTTCCCCCTACTTACCTCTTCCCTGAGACCCAGAAACATATGCCCGGTTGTTTTTTTTGGATTCACTTAGAGAGGTAATTGTCTACATGGCCAATCAGGCTTCTTGATTCTATTTCCCAATATTGTCTTCCATCGGTAAGTGGCACCTAGCTTCTCAGACTCCAAACCCAAGGATTCTCCCTAAATCCTCACTTTTCCCTCACCCCAGATCCAATCTAACAGCAAACCCCAGACAGGCCCCTTTCCACTACCTCATTTGTTACCTTTCTAATCCAAGGTGCCAGAGTCCCTGGTGGCCTGATAAAACAGTCATGACTCCCCATCCTCTCTTGACACCAGCATCCGATTCCCCACATGACAGCTAGAAAGATCTTTAAAAGCCATAAATCAGTTCATGGTGTTTTTTTGCCAAAAAAAAAAAAAAAAAATCTAAGGATTCAGGGGACTCAGAATAAAATCCCAAACTCTTTACAGTGGCATCCAAGGCCTTACAGAGTCAACCCCTGGGTATCTCTTCAAACCCATCTTCTACCACTTGGTGCCTGGAATGGTATTTCCTCAAACTTTTGCACAATTTGCTCCTCCACTTATTTAAGTCTTTATTCAAACGTAAGCTCTTCAGAGAGGCCTTCTTTGCCCGCTGTTTGAAACAGTCATCCCGTTATGCTTATTCCCTTTAAATTGTTTATTATTTTATTATTTTTATTGTTTTTAATTTCAATTCCAGTATTATTAACATACGGCATTATGTTAGTTTCAGACATACAATTTAGTGATTCAATAATTCTATACATTACCTGGAACTTATCACAAAAAATGCATTCTTAGTCCCTATCACTTTCTTCACCCATCGCTTCCCTACCCGCTCCCCAGCCCAACCTCCCCTCTGGTAACCACCAATTTGTTCTGGATAGTTAAGAGTCTGCTTCTTGGTTTGTCTCTCTTGTTCTCTCTCTGTTTCCTTTGCTTTTTTATTTTGTTTCTTAAATTCCACATAATGAATGGATAAAGAACATGGATATATAATGGAATATTTCTGATCCATAAAAAAGAATGACATCTTGCCATTTGCAACAATGTGGACCTTGTTGTCAGGAAGATGGCTGAGAGGATAATGCTAAGCAAAATAAGTCAGAGAAGACAAATACCATGTAATTTCACTCCTATGTGGAACAGAACTTGTTTATTTTTTATAGCATGTATACGACAACTTTTTAATATAATTTTGTTATTCATAATATTATTATATCTTATACGTATTCTATATTATGTATTTCATATATAATGTTGCATGTAACATTGCTATTATATTTTATATAATTCATAACATTAACAGAATAAATAAGAAAGGCCACATGACACAAAAGTACATCTGACAACACTCAATACCTAATCATGATAAAGTCTCTCTGCAAACCAGGAAGGAATAAAAGGGAACTTCTCTCAATCTGTTAAAAGACATTTGTTAAAAACATACAAATAACATCATAATTAATAGTGAAATATTGAATTCTTTCACCCAAGAGTAAGAATGAGGCAAGGATGTCCACTGTCATAGGACTTCTTAATGTTGCGCAGGACACATCTTAGCTTTTGCGATAAGGCAAGATAAAGAAATAAAAGACATATGGATCAGAAAGGAGGAAGTAAAACCATCTCTACTTGCAGATGCCACGATCATTTACATAGAAAAGTCTAAGAAAGCCACAAAACGACTAGAAATAATAAGTGAATTTCACAAGCTTGCACGGTTCAAGGTTAATATGAAAAATCAACTGTGTGGTATATGTTGGCAGTAAACAATTAGAAAATGAAATGTAAAAATTCCGTTTATAAAAGCTTCAAGAAACGTAAAATACTTAGAACTAAATATAACAAAAGTCAAGGTCTGGGCACTAAAAATTACAAAACATTGCTAAGAGAAGTAAAATAACTAAACAGATACATACACCATGTTCAAAGTTTGGCAGACTAAAATGTGCGTATTTTTTTATAGGTATATTGTCTGCTTATCCAACTAGAATGTAAGGTCTTTGAGATCAGGAATTTTTCTTATTTCATTCCTGATGTATCTCCAATGTCTGTTAACAGTGTGGGACACACAGTAGTTGTTTATTAAATATTTGCTGAACAAATGACAATACTAGGCTCCAAAGAAGCTTTGATTTTTGCTCAGAGTCTCACAAAGTTTCTCACAAAAAGAATCCTGTCTTATCCCTCTAGCCACGAGGACCAAAATTGGCTCCCGCAGCCTGCCAGCTGGAGAACATCCCCTTCATAATCTCCATCCCCTCTTGTGTCTCCAGCCTCCAGCTGGAACTCTGGTCTCCACCACTCGGCTCTGAACAGAGGCTCCTGGAGTAAATGGAGCACGTAGCCTCAGTGCCAGACAAAACACCTCATTAGAGCAGACACTGTCTGCCAAGTGTAGAGAAGAACAGATTCAGGTCTTGCAGCAGAGTTGGGTAGGGCTGGACAGTTCCCCTAAAACAATGAAGAGCCAAAAATGTGGCCCTAAAAAGGGAGGTTAAATTCTATAGTGGTTCCCAAGGGAAGGGTGCAGATTAGAGCTGACAGACAAAACCAAAGAAAAAGTCAGAAGCTGGCTAGACTCTGTAGGGAAGGAGAACACAGGACCGTGATTAAGACTTGTCTTGCTCCGGGGCACCTGGGTGGCTCAGTTGGTCAAGCGTCCGACTCAGTTCAGGTCATGATCTCACAATTTGTGAGTTCAAGCCCCACGTCAGGCTCTGTGCTGACAGCTTGGAGCCTGGAGGCTGCTTCAGATTATCTGCCTTCCTTTCTCATGCTCTGTCTTTCTCTCTCTCCCAAATATAAATAAACATTAAAAAAAAAAAAAAAAAAAAGACTTGGCTTGCTCCACTCTCAGGGAGCAGAAGACGATATATCTTTAAAAGACCGAAAGTCTCAAATTTGAAGTCCGGTATGAGTTTAAAACGCAGTTGTATGCATGGGTTTTGCTTTCCCTAAGACTTGCTTTCTGTATTTGATAGGAATGTTAATGCCTGCTATGCCTACCTTGTAGGATCATTGTGATTATCTTTTCTTTTAATTTTTTTAACATTTATTTATTTTTGAGAGACATAGAGACAGAGTATGAGCAGGGAAAGAGCAGAGAGAGAGGGAGACACAGAATCTGAAGCAGGCTCCAGGCTCTGAGCCGTCAGCACAGAGCCCGACGCAGGGCTCGAACTCACAGACCATGATGAGATCATGACCTGAGCCGAAGTCGGACACTCAACCAACTGAGCCACCCAGGCACCCCGGATCATTGTGATTATCAAGTATGTATCGTGGAAGGATTATTGTTCTTTATTAACTAAGACTTACATTATTAAAGTTCTGAGGAGTGCTCAAGTTTAATTTTTCATGGTTCATTATTTAATTTGAAGCGAATTCCCATAATATAAGAGCTTTCCGTATTCAAATGTAAATTTAAAAATCCATTATGCTGCAAAATATATGACTGTAGGGAAGACAGTTCGTGCCCTGGGCTACCTGCAATGATATGCAGACCTGTAGTGACCATGCTATTTTCTTGTAAGGTTGAAAAATATCTCTTCCGCACTCGGTCTTGTGTTCCAGCTACGTAATCTCTTTCAGAGGCTCTCTTATAAATTATCCAAGACAAAAGCGTCCAATACATACAAAATTCCAACGAAGGATCATCCACTATCTGGAATACAGACAGAATTAACTCAAAATAATTACATCAGTCTCCCATTTAAAAACTTGGACATCAAGTTCACATTAAGCCACAGTATTAAGTAACTGGAGCATGTTCAGCTTGTTTTTGTCCTGAAGTCTCCTTAGTAAATTCAATTGTTAAAAAAAAAAAACCGGTCTTCTTGGTATGATAACAAGCCCAAAATAAGCAGAAAACATCATTAAAATGAACTCTACATTGTTAGAAATAGAATAGTTAATGGTATTGAATGCCCTGCCACTTGTTACGTAGAAGAGTTGGAAGCAGGTCAAATCAATGACAAGAAATGTCCCATCACTCCAGAGTCTCACAGGTGGGCGTGTGCATTTCATGGCATCTCTTATCTTCTGCTTTGAACATTTGCTTCTCATCGCTGTTTTTCTCAGCAGATTTCCCTGACTTTCGATTGGTCTGTGCCTTTGTCTACAGTTGTAAACGATGATTCACCAATATGATTTCCCAGGAACCAGTAGACAAGAGAGACCAAGAGAAGAATATGCTTCTGACTTGTCTCGGTTCTAATGGATACAGAATCATGAGCCATATGGCCAAGGCCTCGAAGCTAGGAACTAGCCAGGCTGGGGTTTTCGCTCAAGCCTAAACATTGTTCTTTTACAGAAACAGCACTGTCTCTTGTGGGAAGAATCACATAATGCTTACAAAGGAATGGACAAAAACGAGTGACGATCAGAAATGTTATAAAAAAGCCGTTTCATACAATGGTTTGAAATATCCCGTCCCCATTTGATATAGGGATTTGCGATGGTCTTCGTGACCTGTCACGTCAGCGACAGAAATAACCATTGGCCCAATTGCTCGAGCTTGAAATAAATCAGAGAAAGGCAATCAATCAGTCAAATATTTTTCAAGTGTCTTCTGTTTGCTCAACACTATGCTAGACTCTGTGGGAAATGACAGCTCACACATCAAAGTTCTTTGGCAAGCAAGAAGTGAATATGAAATAGAATCATCAGAGAAAAATGACAGGAGCTGGTCTGGCTTCAAAGAACCTCAATCGCAATGTGGGGGAGGGGGGTTTCAAATGACAATAGATCCTCATGATCATAAACAGGACAGAAAATGTCTTTCATTGGTGATTAGACAAGGGACAGGCAAACTTTTTCTGCAAAGGGCCCAATGGTAACTATTTTAGGCCTTGCGGGTTGTAAGAGTCTCTCGGCTGTTGAAGAGTGAAAGCAGCCGTAGCCTTAGCTAAAGGAATGAGCATGGCTGTGTTCTAATAAAACTTTATTTAAAAAACACAGGTGGCCGATTTCGATCCCCTGGTTGTACTTTGCTAATTCCTCGCTTAGCTTGAACATGAGGGAAGGCTGCAGAAGAAGTGATCAAGGGTTGAACAGTCGGAAAAGCCTTAGTTCTACAACCAGCTGTGACTCAGGGCCAACCCTCTGCCAGGCACTCTGTGTCACAGTTCATTAAATTTTAAGACACTCCCCGTCAAGGCAAGCTGCTTATGGTTACACAATTTAGTAACAAGCTGACCTACTCTTAAATCCAGGCCTACCTGATCGCAATCCTCCACTGTCCCACCACAATAAATTACCCCTGCGGACAGACCTGCTGCTTTCCCCTCTCACTGTACGCCTTAGAAAACACGGCATTTTGAGCCTTTAATAACAGGATGACCCTGTGACACAATCCAGAGTCAAAACTCACGCAAAGTACTTGGAGAATTGGTTCTCACGCTTGGCGGCACGTTATGCTCTGGGCGCTTAGAAAATCCTGATGCCCAGACCACACCCTGTACGAATGAAACCAGAATTTCCAAGGGTGAGACCCAGGCATCAGTAGTCTTTTGAAACGTTTCTCAGTAATTCTAAAGTCCAGCTAAGCTTGAGAACCACTGTGCAGAAGCAGGATGTCGTCTCCGTGTGTCGTATGTAAATGGTACCCCCTGGAATTGTGGAACGTAACAGTCCTGGGTTAACCCTCATCAATTAAACATACATTGTTAATTAAATAATTCACTTCATACCCCTAGAGCACCTTCCTGGGGCTGCCTACCATCGTAGACGTGAAGAACAGTAACGGAAGTCAGAAAGCTGTCTTTGATTATGTCAAACTATTGTGTTTCTTGAATTTTCTTTATTTCCTTCCCGTCTCTGCTGGTATCTATCGAAGGCTTCTGAAAATTCCGGCCTGTCTTCTCTTTGCTAATGATGCACTATCCGCTTTGAATAGTTGCGTAGCGAACACACATCCTACTTATAGTCACAAAATAGCTGGCATTTACTGGACATCTATCACCCTGCAAGAGTGTACCCGTGTAGGGTCGCAACTCTGCGAATCATGTTTACTGTGTTCATCTCTGGCTTCCACATGTGTAAACAGTTCCAGTGAGTTACTCGTCCAAGGTTACCTGGAGAGCAAGGGAATAAGTGGGATCTGGACCGTATCTGCTTGATTCAATAACCCAGGTGCTTAACCGCTGGAAATTACTGCCTGGGTTACCTCCTCCATAAGTGTTGGCCAACTATTGAAATGAGAAATGAATAAATGAGAGAAAAACCTTTGCTTTGAGTCAGACCATTAATTAAGAAGGAGAAGTATCCCTTGGGCGTGATGTAGGGATGACGATGGAAGGTAATGAAGGGAAGAAAAAAAAAAAAAAAAAGGAATACCTTTGTCTGGCAACCCCTTGCTCATCTGGAAGGTTTGTTTCACTCAGAACTTTGCTTTATTCAAATTCCTCAGTCCGCATTTTGGATTGAGAAGCAAGGCTGTTTTATTCGAAGAAGCACCCTGAAGAATGTGCAGGACCAGGATAGATGGAGTGGAGAATACCTTCCGGGCTCAAATGCCACCGTTTTAGCGAGGAACTCCATCTTCTTTCCACGTTCTCCAGCCACCCAAGACAGAATGAACAGCTCCCGCCTCTGGGAACTGGAGAACTTTATTCCTTCCCAGAGCATCTGGTCCTCATCGCGGTGATTTCAGATTTCTATTATTATTTTTGATTCTCCGCCTGTCCCGTTAGGTAATCTCATTGTAAGTATATGTAACACTATATTAAGCGATGTTATAACTAGTCTATCCTCAGCCTAGCATGGAGCCAGGCACAGAATAGGTGGTCAGTTAAATTTTGCTCTGTTCCAGAAGCTAGATTTTGATTGTCTAATAAGAATAGCTTCCAGTTTTTGAGTGCCAGCTATGTGCTGGGCATTTTGATATGCATGTTAAAGCCTACTTAGTGCCTTCATCCTCATAACAAGCTTGCAATATTTTGCATCATTATTCCTATGAGGGTGGGCTTTTGGCATTCTGGTGTCTAGTTTCCCTTTCCCTTTCGCCCCAATGTGCGTCTTCATGGTGGACGTAGCATCCCCTCCAGTGATGGAGGCTGAAGAAACCTCTTCTATCCTGGCAAAGCCAACGACAGCATGGGAGTGACGTGGCAGTCACAACTGAGGACTTTAAATCTTGAGCCAGTGATCAATTTAAGGACATGGGGCCAGTTGGAGGTCATATTGATGCCTGCAGCATTAATGTCACTAATCACATTCTTGCTGCTGCATGGTCTCGCTGTGGTTTCTGCCCAGTCCACTTGGAACCTTCCCAAACTTACCAGTGTTCCAAAGTGGTCTTCTAGTCTCATTGACTGTGTAAGTCCCAAATGCTTCCAACGGCTTGCGTTTTTGTGGTTAAGGTTGCCCAATCTATTTTTGTCAATTGCAACCACGGCCGCAATGGACTCAAGCATTTGAAGGTTAGAGGGCAGAGTGTGTTTCCACCATCAAACAGCTAGTAAGGAAGAGATAGGATTTGAATGTTCTTCCTTCTGGTTCTAAAACCCATGTTCTTCCCATCCACCACTCTGTTTTGTACATGGAGGGTGCCCAACATTTGTTTGCCATTTACGGTGCTGCTGCTGATATTCCAGAGTTAATGGTTTTTTTTTTTCTTTCAACTTAAGAGCCATTTAATTCTTTATTGCTCTGGTATATTCTATGTTTAATTACCTTAACCTGCTGCCTGACACTCATAAGTACTTACATATAGGTAGGTGATTCTTTTCAAATTTATTTCTAACCTTTATTAAGTGCTTACTATGTGACCAGCATTGTGCGAGGTGCTTGGCTTGCGTTACCTAATTTAAGCATCCCCCAAATCCAATGAGATACAATTATTTTCATTAGCAACACTCTACAAGTGAAAAAATAGGGGCTCAGAAAGCTTTTGTATCTTCTCCAAAGGTCATGTGCTGATATATGTTGCACCCAGGATTCACTGAGGACTGACTCCCAAATGGATATGCTTTAACCTTTAAGCTTTGTTGAATTACTAACATTTTTTAACTTCAATTGTTTTTTATTACAGAAACAAGAGATTCATTGTGGAAAGCTAGGAAAATAAAGAGAGGTTAGGAGGGAAAATGCAAAAAATCTCTCCACCTAGAGATAGCAATATCTGTGATTTTTTCTACATATGCATAGGTATGCCTTAAACAAAGAGACAAAAAGAATTCTAGTGTGCCTCATGGTGTGTCCCTTGCTTTGCTTTGCACTTAAGAGTATGTCTATTGCTGTGTAACAAATTACCCAAAATTTAGCAGCTTAGAACAAATTTATCATCTTACGTAGCATAGAGGTTAGGGCCCCCAGGAATGGCTTAGCTGGTTGTGGCTCAGGAGAGCTCATGGGATTATAGTCAAGATGGCGACAGGGCTGCCGTCACCTAAAGGCTGGGCGAGGAGAAAAAGATTTGCTTCTTGAATCACTAAACGTAATCCAATGTGCATTCCAGAAAGATTCTGTTTGTTATAGTTCCAGGTTGAAAGGAAACTTCGAGGTCATGCTGTAAATACCTAGCTCTTTTGTCACTCAGTCACTCGACAAGATTTGACCTGATAACTAACTTCATTTCAAAGGTTGGAAGAAACTCCTTTGGGGACAAGCGAAATCTTGAGTAAATGGTTCTTTCCCTACTTGAGCGACTCAATGGAAGTAGCAAAGCTCTATGCAATCATATTTTACATACCATTGTGTCTATGGATTAGTCTCTTGATGGTGTTTTTAATTATTTAAACGTATTGAGGAAAAAGTACAAACTGACAAGTTTTTCCTTTCTCTCGCTGGTTTCTGTCTGTTATGGGCTGTCCATTAAAGTCACTTGGGGTTGGTTACCTAGGAAATGGCTGGCAGACTGAAGCTTTTAAATTGATCACCAGATTTATGGCAGGAAGGCGAGTCACATGATGTGAATTTAGTTGCTTCTAAGTGGAAGATTAGAAATTGCTGAGCATTAAAAAAGAATCACCGGAACTTTCCCCCACTACTCCTTAATTTTAAAGATGAAACAAATGAAAGACTCTCCTTTCAGGAAGTCACGGAGATCTAAATTTATCTCCAGAGGAAGGGAGTCTAATGATTCCATGACCATCTCAGGCTTCATGGTTATAAAGAGACACTGTATTCAAGGTGTGCGTGTGTGTGTGTGCGCACGCTCATGATAAACGCAAACTCAGCTATCTCTTAAGCTAGTGAAAAATGAGGTGTTTCCTACTTTCTTCACAAGGATGAGGATTAATATATGTACAGTTTCTTGAGTTCCTCTGAGAAGCACCATTACTTTGTCCATAGAGCCTGTTGTTATTAATCTCGAGAACGAATAGAGTCAGTAAAACCATCTCAGTAGCTAAAACATCGTTATCTGCATGATAAAGGAATTAAAATTCATCGGAATGAAAAGAACTGATCAAATTTGGAGTTCCTTAATAAAATATGCCAGGCACTTAAGACATAGCTGGGAGATAAGGCACACGAACATTTGCCAACTAGCAACCGTGCGTTAGGCACTTTTATTTTATATCTCACTGGATCCTAAACAAGACAAAGGTAGATATTAGTATAGTAATTTTTAGAATTTTGTGACGCAAATATTTATTGAGCACTTAATATATCGTGTCTGTATCAAGATTCAGAGAAGATGAGTAACTAATCCAGGATTAGAATCTATTTCTGTTCTGCTCCAATGGGCACACCTTTCCTGCTTCAGTATATTATTTTTCGGTAGGGTATTTTTGTATCAGAGAAGTGGAAAATTCAACAATTAATCTGGCCATTTTTATTATGGGACATTATCTAATTTGTAAAACTCAGAGGTGCCTGCATGTACACACATACCTTCCCTTATTCCTGAGACTTTTTCTAGCAGGCCAAAATCACCTTGAAAATCACCTTCCGTCTTGACTTTGCCTGCAATGATGATATAGGAATGGTTGGTAGATAAAAGCAGTGAACTCGTATTAGCTATTTACATGAGCCAGGCACTGTACCTAATACATAATCTCCTTTAATCCCAACACAACTCTAGGAGGGAGGAACGACCGTGACCCCTGTAACAGATGGCAGGATTAAATATTAGAATAGTGACTAGCCCAAGGTCACATATGCAATATGTGACTGCTTTATTTTCATTTTCATTTTTTTTTTTAATGTTTATTTATTATTTTTGAGAGAGAGACAGAGCAGGAACAGGGGAGGGGCAAAGAAAGAGAGAGAGACAGAGAGAGACGGAGAGAGACAGAGAGAGAGAGAGGGAGACACAGAATCCAAGGCAGGCTCTGGGCTCCGAGCCATCAGTACAGAACCGGACGCAGGGCTCGAACCCACAGAGCCGAAGTCGGATGCTTAACCGACTGAGCCACCCAGGTGCCCCTCTTCGTTTTTTTTTCCAACTCCAAAGCCCATTCTCTTAATTACTCCAGTATCTTCCTCTCCTTTGAGCTCAAACTGGTTTTCCTAGTCAGCAACTGGTGGTGAATGCCAAAGATTAAAAAAGAAATTATGGGAGGAAAATAGAAAAGTCATATATTTCCTCTGCAAATGAAGACACTAACATCGTTCTGTTTTATCAGAGGAACGCCGTGATTCAGAGCATGAGACATGTCTCACTACAGCAAGCTTTGAAAACCCCTTGGCTGGACGGACCCACGTTTAGCGTAGAATCCTCAGGTACGTTGATCTCCACACGTAGCTGGTCTCCTTGTGTTCCCTGACATGGTGTCAGGGCAGGTGACGCACTTGGTCTCCCGTTATGAGGGGCTAACGGATAAAGTGTGTTCTGTCCCTAGAAGAACGCTGAGCACACAGTCAGCATCAGCATGAGGTAACGCTCTATGTACTAACAGTTATTGTGTATAAATCCTGCATTATGTAACAATGATACACAAATACTGTCATAATTTCAAGACTTAGGGTAACCACTGTCCCCCGTCCCCTAAAAAAGTAAAAAAGAAAAGCTGCTGGCTCTGAAATCCCACCATCAAAGCTTGACTCCTTTCCCTGGAGGCTTTCATGCTGGGTAAAATGCAACTACATGGGCCTCTGGGTGTTCAGGTGGTTAAGCCACCAACTCTTAGTTTCAGCTCCGGTCATGATCTCATGTTTGTGGGACCGAACCCCGCATCAGGCATCAGGCTCTGCACTGACAGCCTGCTTGAGATTCTCTCTTTCTCTCTCTCTCTGCCCCTGCCCTGCCCATGCTCTCTCTCTCTCTCCAAAATAAACGGTAAAAAATAAACTAAATGCAACTATAGCCGGGAGTCTTCAGTCACGTATACCTCAGAGAAACTGAAGGATTTCAGACAAGGCTTGAAAAGAAAGAAGAGGGAAGGGAAAAAAGGTCCCAGAACGTCAGAGCAAGAAGGGGTCTTTGGGAGCCTAGAGCTGCACCTTCCTGTCACCTGCCAGATGGGGAAACTGGGACATAGAGTTAGTGAGTTGTTGTTCTTTCTTCTTTAAGCTTGGGCGAGCCTGCGCACACACGTGTGTGTGCACGCACGCTTACTCGTACGTTTTGGGGGTTGCGTTCGCTTCTCGAATGCTGCATAACAAACCACCCCACGCCGAGTGATGTGAAAACTGAGTGACGGCATTTTGCTCAGGTCACAGATTACAAGGGTCAAGAATTCAGACAGGGAGCAAAGGCGATAGCTTGTCTCTATTCCTAATACTGGGGATTCACCTGGGGAGAACGAAGATGCTGGTGGCAGCTCAGATGCCTGGGGCTGAGAGCCTTTAGAGGTATTGCCTGCTACCTGGTCTGAGATGACTCCACCCAGAGCATGACGGGTAGGCGGTGTCTCCATGTGGGGCAGTCTTCTCCCAGCACGGGGCCCTGATATCCAGGAGGGAGTGTGCCCGCAGTGAGCAGTCCACGAAAGCCAGGTGGCAGGTGCCTGGCCTTTTCTGACCCAGCCTTGGAGGTCGGAGAGTCCATTTCTGCAGCCTTGTACTGGGTGTGAGCAAATCATGAGACCAGTTCTGATTTCAAGGGCAGGCAAATGAGAGTCCACTTCTCAGGGTGGAGGGTCAGGTTACTTTGTAGAAGAGCATGTGGGATGGGGGAGAAGGTGGCAGCCATCTTTGGAAAACACAGTCTGTCCAAGAGAAGAAAGCAGCAGTGTATAGCTTTTCCACTAAGTCTTCAAAATGTCTCTCCTTTGTTCTCCAGGCCCCTGGCTTCCTCTCTGGGCACCCTCAGCTCTGGCCTTCAGAGGCGTGAAGTGAGTTCAGGAATGCTGGAAGCCTCAGTTTTCCAGAGAGGACTCCAGGGGCTCTGTCTGGTGCCAGGGAGCCCCCTGGGTCCTGCGGAAGCCTTGATCCATCGCGGCTGACCTGCGGGAATTTGTGGGAGTGGCAGGGAGTCTGCGTGGGAGAGGCTGAAACAAAGCAAAGACTTAACACTCCAGGAATCAGAAGGAAATAAAACACGGGACGTGTGTGTGTGCGCGTGCGTGTGTGTGTGTGTGTGTGTGTGTGCATGTGTGTGTCAGGGTCACTGAGGCCGAGGGTAGGAGAGCAGAAACTCTCGAGAGATGAAAAGGCATTCGCATCAGGCTAGCAATGCCAGAGAATTCTGGAAAATGGTGTGTCTGGAATGAATTCTCCTAGGTCAGCACTCCCTGGAAAATGAAAGGAAACCAATAAGGGTTGAGGACCTACTAAGTGTCAGGTACTCCATTAGGTCCTTTATTATACATTTTCTTATTTAATTCTCTCAATAAATTCACAAATCAGAAGTGTTAATAGCCTCTTTTTATACCAGAGGAAAGAGGATTGAGATCATATAGCATCTAAGGGCCAGAATCTAGATTTTAAGGTCTTTCTTGGGACTCTAGGACCTGTGAGCTTGTCACAAAACCAATTTCTTTAAGAGGCACTAAAGTTCGTCTTTGCAGAAAATATTAAATTAAAAAATATAAAAGAAACTATAAAGGAGTCATTATGGTTGAGGAAGGCATGGGGGACTTCCTTTTGACCCCAAGTGACCGTCCTTGAAGGGTTTGGGGAACCCAGGGGTTCCATGGGCTACGGTTTGAAAACCCAGTTAGTAGTATCTTCACTAGCTGCCAAACGAGACGTTATATTTGCCCTGCAGTGTTTTTGTTCTTAATCCTGAACCTACCTGGGGGCACCTCTCTTTCTTCATCCCTCTAAATCTTATTGATCCTTCAATGCCTCTCTCCTGGAGGGCTTCCTTTGGGTCTGTTACTTTTCTGTCTCTACACTCCCCCAGAAATGCCTAGTAACTCCGAGATTCTACTTACCTCTGTGTGATAATGATTCCTCAATTTATAACATCAGTTCACCATTTCAGACATCTCCTTTGAATTCCTGATTTGCATATCTAAAACACTACTTGACATCTCCCCATGAGTGTTGAGTGGGAATGAAAATTTAACGTTTCCGAAATAGAACTCTTGATTCCGCATTCTCTCACCCCTCCCAAACAAGCTCACCTGTTCTTTTGCTGCTCTTCCTTAACACCACTGACCATCTTTGACCATCTTGAGATGGTTTCCGAGAACCGAGTCCCAAGGAAGTCCCCAAACTTTCTTCTGATCCTGAATGTTCTTTAATATCAAGAGGCTATAATGGAGAGAACAGATGGTATCTCAGCCTGAGGTGGGCTCTGGAGATGATGAGACTGTCAGTAATTGAAGCAGGAATATACCATTCCCTCCTCCTCAAGCTGGCTAGGTTCCTAGTGGGCAAGAGAGACGGCAGGAAAGAAGACTCAGGCACGATGTTCTCTGAGATACTTTGGCAGAACTTGGGTACGGGTGAGAATTCCTAACATTCTAAGAGTCTGGCTCCCCTTCCTTACCCCCGGGAGACATTAATGTCCCTGTTGTGACTAGGTGATCTCAGTTCGTGTGGGGACTTCCCAACTAGATTTAACCCTCTTGATGTTGGAGGTCACTACATGGTCTTATGTCCATCAGCTCTCATGCCTTGTGTAGTGCTTCTCATTGGACACCTGAGACCGACCTGATCAAGCAGATGCCATCGACGATTGATGAAGCAATACATAGAATGTATCTGAGTCTACATTCAGGTCCTTAGAGAAAACAACATCTAAAAGGACCGAACAGGATGTGAGGGGGATCTGGCTATCACCTCATTGACAGACGGGGTTGCTTCTGTGGATCTTGCTGACTAGACGGGTGTCCCCTTCCTCCCTCACTGCTCCATGGGCATGCATCCCTCTCAAAGCTGTAAACTCAGTTGAAGAAGATGACCTTCCCTGATACAGGAGGACTGTTCTTCAGCCAAGGGAATACAAAATAGCTGCGCTTCCCTGCTAGAACCTCCAAACAAGCTCTCAAGGTCCATTTGGAGAAGAAAGGACAGTCAAGCTTCCAAGGCTCCAAACACATCCGATGAGACACTGCATGTGACAACCTGTCTTTCTTAAAAAAAAAAAAAAAAAAAAAAAAAAGAACTGAGCAATTTGCACATTGAGGTCTCAAATTTCTAGACTTTGTTGCATTATTGGAACATTGCCCATATCACAGGGAAGGACAAAGGAACTGCGATCTGTGGGGTGTGCCTTTGGTGCTGTGATACCTGGGTACATCATGTCATGTCACTCACACACAGTCCACTGAGGAAAGCAAGGCTAAGAGAGGTCCAGTAAACTGCTGAAGCTTCTTAGCTAGTTGGTAAGCAGAAGAGAAACAATTTGAATTTAGGTCTAGTTGATTCTAATTTATAGGGGAGGCATATACATTTCAGAGAGAGCGAGCAATATGTTCAAGTTCAAGACTAAAATTTATATCCAGACCTAATTCCTGCACCTGTGCTCAGTATCTGTATTCCTCCGTATCACATCTCCCACCAATGCCAACTCCATCTCCGATAACAGTGGCCCTGGTTGGATGAGCAGTGAGATAAGTATTGGATCCAGATCTCCAGTCCAAAGGCAGGACAAATTTCTTGCGAGGAAGTTGCTAAGCAAACCTGACAACTCCTAGGGATGTTGGAAATGGAGTGTAGTTCAAAGGACTGGTGGAGTGCCTACTGTTATTTGCCTTAACATTATACTTCCTCTTAGTTTCCTTCTTGCTGGAAATAAATCGTGTTGTTCTGAGATACTGAAAGAAATGATTTTACAGTGGAAATATCCATTTATTTCCATAATAGAAAGTTGACTATGTTATTGATCAAGATGTCCCATCTGCCAGGTCTTCCTAATAATACATTTGAAAGGTGCAGCCCAGTAGCATAGTAACTGTCAAACAGTTATTGATGGGACGCTGTTGTTATAAGTTTCGATGTAGGTCCCTCTAATGACAGACTGGCACAGCACGAGACACCAAATTAAGTATGTTCCATTTACAAGTAAAATGTTTTTGTTCAGTTTTGTCTCTCAAGAGTTGATTAACAAAATGATCCTGTGAGCTGTTCACTCCTCAAGAGACACTGGACTTTACCAAGTGCCAGCCCTGAACCATGCTTACAAAATTGATATTTCGCATCCCAGATTAGTGCTGTTTTAATTTTAAAAACTGATGGATTTACATAGCTCTTTATTTTTGTTACTTGGTCAGAGATTCTTATAATCACCAGTCCACTTTACCTGATGAATAATAAATTGTCTTGCTTAAGTGTCAACATTGCCAATAAATATATTGAGATATTACCCAAACAGATTGTTACGTGACATTTTTTTTTAGCATTTTGCACTTTCGATATGCAATAAAGGATCTCAGAGATGGTTTCTTATTTTGATTTTCCCTCCAATTTGGCAGGGATTAAAGCTGTTGCCTGTCACAGACCAAAACTGTGTCAAACGGGATGAACTTCTGAATAACACATGCTACGGAGACTAATAAACTCTAATTATCTCCCAGCCTTCTTCTGAAATGGGTACTTCCAATTCCATACACCACAAATATTGGCCCAAAATCAAGGATGAATTTGAAACTGATGCTTTAATTGCATTTTAGATAATGAAGAAGTTCCATTGAAGGTAAGAGAGCAAAGAGACATCCTTCTCAGAGTGATACACCTAGGACAAATGTCAGGGGAGAGGGTGGGGAGCCCGATTACCTCTGAACATCTCATGCACTAGGTACCCAAACTTGTAACATCAACATACTTGTCATTCAAGCTGCTCTTGTGCCCTTTAAGTCTTCAGTCTTGTATCTTTCTTTAACTCTGGGGAATGTCTTCTCATTCATTTTATTATTACTTCCTGGACACACTTGACCATTTAACAACATGGGTTTGATGTGCATGTCCACTAACACAGACTTTTTCAATAATTACAATAGAGTACTATAAATGTATTTTTTCTTCCTTGTGATTTTCTTAATGCCATTTTCTTTTCTCTAGCTTCCTTTATTGTAAGAATACAGTATATAATACACATCACATATAAAGCATGTGTTAATTGACTGTTTATGTGAATGGTAAGACTTCCGGTCAAAAGTAGGATAGTCAATTGAATGATATTCGTACTTTTGAAGTTACTTTTCTCTATCTTAATATTCTTTCTTACTTTCTACCTTCCTATTCTTTGGCACAGCATTCTGGGAGAATTCCTAGGTTCATCCTACCGATATCTCCCATTGTTCTCCGTGTACGTGTCCAGCCTGTTCTTCAGACTATCACATTTATTTTGATTTGATGGCTTATATTATCTATGATGGCGAAATGGTCTTATTTCTTAAGAGCTACTCCTATTTCATGGATGTCCTTCCTTGTCCCTGCAAAAACACTTACTTTTTTCTTTTAAAGTCTTTTTCTTTCTTTCTTTCTGTTTTATTTTTTATTTTGGCTCTCCGATTTCCTTGGGTATTAGTTTTTTGATGTGTTGAACTTAGTATTTTTTCTTAGATTAGTTTCCTAGGGCAACTGTAACAAATGCCCAAAAATTAGGCGGCTCGAAACAACAGAAATGTGTTCTCTCACAGTTCTGGAGATTGGATGTCTGAAATTAAGGTGTTGGAAGGGCCACGACCCCTCTGAAGGCTCTAGGGAGGAATCCTTCCTTTCTTCCTTTTTCCCTTCCTTCTTTCCCTCCCTTCCTTCCTTCCTTCTTTCCTTCCTTCCTTCCTTCCTTCCTTCCTTCCTTCCTTCCTATTTCCTTATATTATGGTAAAAATACATAACATAAAATTTACCCTATTAACAGAATTTCAAGGGTACAATACAGTATCATTGACTATGTTTGCATCATTGTACAGTGGATCAATAAAACTTTTTCATCTTGCGTGACTGAAACTCTATACACATGGAACCATTTCCCCTTGGCCCCAGATCCTGGAAACCATCATTTTACTTTCTGTTTCCATGAGATTGACTACTTCAGATACCTTCCATAAGTGGAATCATGTAGTATTGGTCTTTCTGTGACTGGCTTATTTTACTTATCACAAGATCCTCAAGGTTCGTCTCCGCTGTAGCGCACAGATTTCCCTCTGTGTTAAGGCTGAGTAATGTTCCATTGCGCGTATACGCCTTAGCTTATAAGCAGGCGTGGATTCTCTGGGTTCACCCCGATTAGGACGCATCTTCACTACATCTATGGGAGGCTTTCCGCTCCGTTTCTGGAAATAGTATGCCCTCTCCACTGTCTCCTTACAGAGAACTTACCAAAACTGCAAAAGCCATGATTGAACAATTGAATTTGACGTAGGAGTCAGTGAAGGGTCAACCTTTGCAGAAAGGTTGGCTCAAAGCCAGAGCAAAGCCAACCTATACAACTGAAGGGACAGCTACTGGTTCAATTAGAAAAGATAGTGTTTCTGTTTATGAAACACCTACTGTTTGCATGAGCTAATTGCGTGGATTACAGTATCCTTATGAACAAATACTATTATCCTCTGCATTCTGCAGAATTAAGGGCAAAGTGCCTGGTGGGTAGGTGGAAAAGGCAATGGGGAATCAAAAAACTAGTGGCTTCCTTTTCGGTCTTTTTCCAGGTTCTCCCCTCTGTAGGCTGGAGCTAATCCTTTAATCTGAGAATTTGGAGAGAGTAGTGTTTAAGAGCAAGAACATGGAATCAGACAGATGTGAGTTCAAACCCAAGTTCTACTCATTACTGATGGTAGGGTCTTGAACAATTTACTGGACGTCTCTGGCCCTTAATTTCTTACCATTAAAGGCATGAGTATATACAAAATAGGGAGACTGCTATCTGTCTGCAAACATGGCGTTTACCAAAGGAACAAAATGCAAGTCAAGCAAAGAGCCCAGACTGCAAAGTACTCTGCAGATTAGGGAGGAATGGAAACACTTTATAAATGAATGGGCCCCTCCTGTTTAATGTCCTACAAACAAGGAGAGCAGAGGATAGAGAATCATTTCCTAGTTTAGGGGTAGAGGCGATGCGAAGTCCCAACAAAATCTTGGGCTTTGGGAAAGGCTAGACAGATCATTCGCCTCTATCATATACTTGGTGTGACCTTGAACAAGCTGCTTATCTGCCTGGGTCTCATCGGCAACACGAGATGCGGACACCTAACTTGAAGAGGGAAGTGGGGTTAGATGAAGTGAGTGGACTAGCCACATATGAAGCTGGGGAGTGAGCTTCATCTTCTTATCCCAGGGTACAAATTTTACCAGGGCTGACATGCCTCTCGAAGCTCCCCCGAATCTCTATTTCTGCTGCTAGTGTCCTTTTTTCCCCCTTAAGTTTATTTTATTTTGAGAGAGAGAAAGCATGAGTGGGGAGTGGCAGAGGGAGAGGGAGAAAGAGAGAACCCCAAGCAGACTCCACACCGTCAGTGCCGAAACAGATGCGGGACTTGAACCCACAACCATGAGATCATGATGTGAGCTTAATTCAGATGCTTAACCGACTGAGCCACTCAGGCACCCCTGCTGCTACTGTCCTCCTGATACGACTCATTGTCTTTCGTCTGGATGGATGGGGTCCCCTCCTAAATATTCTCCTGTCTCCAAAATGCAAGCTGAGCAATGCCCTTTGTGTAGATTCCTTCGGCGGCTCCCAGTCATCTAAAAGGCAAAATTCCCACATCTTCGTGTGACACTTGGGCTCCTCCCTGTCTGATCTTTACTTGCTTCTCCCTCGTTCCCTGGGTCTCATTCCTACCACGTCTGCCTCTCCCGTTGGCGAATCACCTGCTTTGGTGAATCACCGTGTTCTCTAAAATGTCTTTTTTCTCTCCTTAACCCACCTGGAAAGCTCCTACTTTTTCTTAGCCTTCAGTCTTAGCTCAGGACATGTGAAATAGACCCGTTAATTTTTCTAACCCTCATTCTATCATCTATAAAATGGGTGACAAGTTTTACTTAATAAGGTGGTCTCGCAACTTAAATAATCTAATTCATATACAGTATAAACATGACACCAGAGACGTAATAAGTGTGCATTACTACTTTAATCCTATTATTATTTTTTATTAGAGCACCAAGAAAGTAGAGCTTGACTTCTGGGATTCGGGATCGAGGAAGTTCTCCTGGAGAGGAGATGCATGTGCTGAGCCTGAAAACATAATGGGGTTTGACGAGCCCCTAAGGGGCAGAGGAAAATGAGGAAGGACCTCCCAGTCTCAGGGGTGGGAGTGCACATGACATGTTTGGGAAATGGAGAGAAGGTGCGTTTGCCTGGAGTAGGGGACGGCAGGGAGAAGAGGAGAGTGGGTGGGGGGAAAAACCTTCCTTCCCATCCTGTTCTCTATTACCCCCCATTCATCTTTACTTTCTCCGCCCTCGGTCTGGAGTCTAGAAGGCTCCCCAGTTTGTCCCACCCAACACTACCTGTCCCTTGCCTTTCAAAGTCCAATCCATTCTACAAGGCCTGGGTCCAACGTTCCCTTTTCCGGGAAGAGTTTTAAGTTCCATGATGGCTGGACTGCGTGTATGCTGCTATCTTCTCTCCTAGTGCTTGGCATGGATCGGGTACTCATTTCTTTTCTTTTTTTTCTGGTTGAATAAATGAGTATGGCAAACCCTGTTAGTTACTATCCAAATCTGCCTCCCCTCTCCTCCCCCGTTCTCTTTGCCTGTGTAGTTTAGGTAACAATTTTCCCAGCCTCAGGTAATGGGTCATGATTAGCCCAGCATAGCGCTGTCCGAGGCGAACAGAATGAGGGCCATAACTGTGAGGTGCATATGTAACTTAAAATTTTTCTGGTACCCACAGTAAAAAAACAGAAAGAAAATTATTTTGATGGTATATTTTAATTTTTGTACAGCTGGTTTTGAGGGTATATTTGAATTTTGTAAAATTAATTTCGGTAGTCTATTTTAACTCAATATATCTAAAATTTTAGCATTTTACTATGTAGTCAATACAGAATTATTAATGAGATAGTTTACCTTCTTTTTGGTATTGAAATTTGCTGTATGTTTTATGCTTAAAGCACGTGCCTGTTGGGGCCAATCACATGTCAAGATCTTCATAGCTGCAGGTGGCTAGTGTCGCCATTATCGGAAAGCTCAGGTTTAGGCAATTGTAATCATCCATCTATTACTATCCCAGACTCCTTTTCTGCAAAAAGTGATCATGTGATCCGGTTCTGACCAATGAGGTGAAAAGGGAACTCAGTTGGGGCTGGGTGGGGCTTATGCCACCTTTCCCACCTTGTCCTGAAAGCAAATGTGCTTTTCAGAGCACATTAAGAAATGGCAGGAGCAGGGGTCAGAAAATTTTTCTGCAAAGGCCAACAAGCAGATATTTTAGATTTTTCAAGCCATATAGTCTGTTACAACCACTCAACTCTGCCATTGTTACACAAAAGCAGCTGAAGATAATATGCAGAACCATGTTCCAATAAAACTTTATTTGCAAAAACAGTAGGCAAGCCTGATTTGGCCTGTGGGCCCTCGTTTGTCAGTCCCTGGTCAAGAGAATTGTAGAGATGCCAGCCCTGATGTGGATTCACGTCCAGACTTCTTGTTATACGAGAAAAAAAAAAAAATCAAGCCATTGTGAGTTGGTTTTCTGTGACTTCTGGCTGAAAGCAACCTAATGGATAGTTAAAAGATAGAATCAGTGTGTCAGTTATAATTAGTCATCTCTCCTGAGATCTGTTCCTTTTAAAAATATTATCGCTAAGAGGATACAATGATCACAGTAACATGAATGCCATTGGTTGAAAGCCACTTGTTTTAAAAACTTTGATCCTCTCGACTGTCATTTTTTCTAGATTCATTGACAAGGAAACTGAAGCAAAAACAAAAACAACAACAGCAAAAAAACCATTGTCTGATAATCAGCAGAAAGAGTATTGGAATTCGGACCCCATCTGAATCAAAATCATTCAGAAATATCTATAAATCACCCACTATGTGCCAGCTACTGCTTTAGGTGCTTGGCAAGGTCAGTGAACAGAAACAAAGGTCCCTAAGCTTGAGGAGTTCACCGTCTGGAGAAGGGGCATCAGGCAATACCCTGCAGTGGGTTAGGAGGGTGTCTGCACCCCCAAGTTCAGGGCCCCATTATCCACCATAACCAAGACACGAAAACAACTTGAGTGTCCTCAGGCAGATAAACGGACTTGTAATAATGTAATATGTAATACATGTGACAGGTAATCATATAATAATAATGTTTTATGTATACATAAATATATATAATGAAACATTGTTTAACCATTAACAGAGAAAGAAATCCTGCCATTTGTGACAACGTGGATGGGCCTTGAAGGCATTGTGCTAGGCAAACCAAGCAAAACCCAGAACAAGAAATACTGCATGATCTCACATGTGGAATCCAAAATAGTCAAACTCCTAGAAGCAGAGTGAAGAATGGTGGTGGGGGAGGGGCGGCTGGGGTGCGGAGAGAGGAAACGGAACGATAGGGATCAAGGGCACAAAGTCGCAGTTATCCAAGGTAAGTAAGTTCTGGAGGTCTAATATGCAGTACGGTGATGAGGGTTAACAGCATTGTATACTTGACATTTGCTAAGAGGACAGATCTTAAATCGTCTCAACAGACGCTCGCAGACGGTAACTGTGTAGAAGCGATAACTATGTTAATTAGCTTGATAGCGGTGATCATTTCACAATGTGTGTGCATACGAAAACATCAGGTCACATATCTTAAATATATACAACTTTTAATGTCAGCGATAGCTCAATAAAGCTGTGAAAAATCTATATAAAGAGGAGAAAGTCAAGTAGGAACCTTCCCACTGTGCTGCCTGCCTCTTTGTGCTTCTTTGAATGGCGTTTATCGCAGGCTACCTTATGTAAGGATGACGCCAATGTCTGTGTGCATTTCCCCCTCAATCACAGCCTCTTGGCACGGAGGGCCTCTATTTCACTGATCTTAATGCAGCTACAGCAAACAGCAGGCACTCAATGCTTGTTGGAGAAAAATCCAATAGATTTCACTTTGGCATCAGCTATTTGATTGGAAGCAGCCCAAGAAACACACAGATATCAGAGAGGCTGAGTCCAGTTCAAAAATTCAACAAATATTTTTTGTGGGCGCCCACAAAGTCCCAGGCACCGTGCTGGGCTCCAGGCTCCCAGCAGGCTCTGGTGGGTTTAAGGAGGCAGGGGTCCAGGAAAGCACATAGCTTGCCAGTAGCAAGATATACAGGTCTGGGCTACACAGCTCGAGCCAAGACAGTAGGAGCAAATCTCTAAAGGGAGAGACCTTGGTAGGGTAGGGACTTCAGGTAGTAACCGCTGCAGCTTCCCCTCAGTTCTTACACTCCCTAAGATAGCCTGCTTATTGTGTATTCTGTCAGCTACTCTATTCCCTGGGCCAAGGGGCATGAGCTTTTTTTTTTTTCCTTTTCTCCCTCATCGGGTGTACAACCTCTGTTTGCAAACCTACCACAGGGAGAAAGCACACACGGAATACATTTGCATTTTGTTTCAGGTGAGTGTCTTTCAAGGTCCGACTAAAGAGGTCACCCGAACGTTCAGTGTTTGCAAGACGCCAGCCAGCCACGGGTATCCATCTAACTGAGCGGGCCAGTGAGAAGACGGAGAGCAAACGTTCCTGGGAACTGTATGCGGAGGTAGAGGCCCGATTTCAGGACCAATACTGCTCAATACTTGAAAGCCAATGCAGAAAAATACAAAGGTTTGCAGGATGCATTATTCCCCCATTCCAGATGGAAATCACTTGATTGAGTTTTATGGGGTGTGAGGATGCCTATTCTTACGATTTAAATTACCTCCTTTACTGGGTAGGAGAATCTAAATGGGAAAACCTGGCTCTGCTTTTTAGCCATTAAAAAGTTAATATTCAAGGGTATTTTTCTGGTGCCAATTTGATCCCGAAATTAGATCTTGCCCCTGGAACTCAAAGTTCAATGGGCCGCAGTTAACTCGGCCTGGGTCTAGGAATTTGGACGGGCCACGTCTCTCCAAGACTTCGTTGTCTTATCTGTACAATGAGGGCTGGGACTAAAGCGTCTCTGCGTCCCTGCTGGCTTTGCCACCTTAGGATATAAATAGATCCGTAATGACAAGGCCTCGAGGGTTCCCGAAACTGCCTGTGCACCAGGAGCAGCTGAGGGGTGCTCAAGATATCTGATCAAACCCAGATATTCTGATCAAAGCCTGGAGATTTGGATTCTGTAGGTCTAGTCGGGGGCCCTAGAACTAGGCATTTTAAATTGGCTTCGGTGTTTCTGCAAAACCCAGCTTGCCTGGCATTTGACGGCCCCTGGGCGAAATGAACATCCAGCCCAGATTGGACTCATTCTTGTGTTTTAAAAGGTCTCATTGGATAAAAACGCTGACCTGTCCCTGGTGTCTCTCGCTCTCATCCTGGATTCGGGGCCTTGAAACTAGCTTATATTAGTAGACATCTTCCAGAACGCATCATTCAGACTCATGTGGGGGGGAGGGGGGCAGGGGAGAAGTCTTTGCATTTTGCATTTTTTTTGGGATTCCTTTTTGGTAGAATACAGTCCCAAAGAGGCAGTGGGTTTTAGGAAGGGGACAAGCCCTTCCGTTTCTGGCTTGACTCACTGTGCGACGCTGGCCCAGGAACTCGGCCTGGCCGTCCCGGTTTTCCTGGTGTGGAAAACGGGGAGTGCAAGCCGTGGCCTGTCACGCATGTCACGTGCTGCCAGCACAAGTTTTTAAAGCTCACAGGTGCTTTGAGGATTAATAAGGTGCTTGGAAAAAGGGCAGTTTCTAAAACCGTGGTGTTTGGATTCAACATCGACAGCCAGCCAGCAGTGGTGTGTGCTGGAACGAACACGCCACGAGAGATGAGCTGATTTGAGTCCAGAGGACTGAAGTATCTAAATGCAGCCTCCAGGCCCGGCACGCCCTGGCAAAGGGCAGCCCCTTCTCAACATGGGAAGCATGGGACAGAGGTCCCGATCTGAGGTTGGGGATGGGGGTGGATTTGGTGGGGCTGAGAAACGAGGAAAAGAGTGATGAAAGGAGGGAAACTTGGTAGGAGTTGGGGGGGAGGCAGGCAGAATTTAGGGTCCATCTGACTTTCATGGACATGAATCTAAGGAGAGTGCTGTCAGCTTGGTTATGTGTTTTCTTGGCCACATCCTGCCTCCTGAGCAGGCGTCGAGCCGGCGGAGTGTTGGGGTTAACTGGGATGTGGATTTTGCCAAGCAAGTACAGTGGAAAAACGGCAGGTGGGAGACTCGATGGCGTGATGGTGGATGGGGTACCCCGTAGAGACACAGAAGCCCCTTTAAAATGGACATGATGGGAGGAAGGAGTGAAATGTGCTCTTCCCGAGGGGGGAGGAGGAAACGGTGAGCCATCACTTCACTCAGCAGTTAAATCCTCTTCTTTCCCAGGGAGGACAAAGTAGCGCCCAAAGGTTAGGGAAACAGCAGGAGCGTGGGAGGGGCAGCATCCCCCTTCCTGACCAACTTCCCGGAAGCCGCTGTGGGAGGTGTTGCAGGGCCAATGTTATCTGAGTGTGCAGAACTCTGGGTCCCCCTTCAGGACAGTGTTTCCTTACCAGCTGTGCGTATGTGTGTCCTCACTACTAATCTATTAAATACATCATAAAACATATACAAATATCAGACATTAACGAAGGATATCCAAGATCAACGTAAATAGAAGTTCTAGAATCTTCTCCCTGCTCCGCAGCACGTCGGTGTTTTTATTCCTTGTGCGACACACCCCCTTTTCGAGAAGAATCTTCCAGACCATGCTTCCATGAGAACTGCAGTCCTTAAAATGTATATTCTGCTTCAGTAGGTCCTGGGTGGGGGCCCAAGAGTCTAACAAGCTCTCTGGGATGCTCATGCTGTTAGTCCAGGGCCACATTTGGGGTGCGAAGATTTTGGGGTTCAGGGTACAGTTGTAGCTCCAGTTATTAATGACAAGGAAAACAATGATGCCTTTTTTAGAGTGTTGGAGAGGAGTAGAGGAAAAAAAATAAGGAAGGGACCTAATAGGTTTTTATGTAACTGCATTGAGCTCTCTAAAGCATCTTAGTTCGGTCTGACAACACAATTATACCCATTTTACAGATGATAACCTTGAACTTCAGTGAGATTACATATTTACCTGAATGTGTACAGCAAATAAGTGCAGAATAACAAATATGAACGCCGGTCTGTTTTCATATTAAAAACAAATACATATTTGTTGTAGGAAAACTGAGAAGGGCACAGAGACAAAAATTAAATCCCTTTGTGTTCCCAGCACCCCAAAGCGGCTACCATCAACATCTTGCTTTTATTTTGTTTTGTTTTTTTTTTACAGAAAGTTGGATCCTTTCTTGTGTGGTCCGTAGATCTGAGTTTGAACCTCAGCTGCGTTCCTAAAGAATAAGACCTCGGGCAGGTCACCAAACTTTGTGCCTCAGTTTCACCATCTGTAAAAGTTGATAACGATAGGACCAAAACAGAGTATTCGTGAGGATTAAATGAGTTGTATGTAAAATGCCTGATCGGGCACCTGGGGGGCTCTGTTGGTTAAGCGTCCCACATTGGCTCAGGTCATGATCTCACAGTTCGTGAGTTCAAGCCCCGCATTGGGCTCTGTGCTGACAGCTCAGAGCTTGGAGCCTGCTTCGGATTCTGTGTCCCCCTCTCTCTCTGCCCCTCCCCTACTCACTGTCTGTCTCTCTCTCTCAAAAATAAATAAACATTAAAAACAATTTAAAAAAATGCCTGATCTGCCACTTCTTGGCAGACAGCGAATACTCAGTAAACATTACGAATTATTATTTTTATTACCAGTAGGACCAGAAAGGAGGGAGATACATCTACTGCACAAGTTATACAGATTTAGCTATAGCAAGATTCCAGCAAGTCTCAGAATCGCTGTGGGCTCACGGCGAGGGGAAGGGGGAGGCTTACAAGCCCTCCCCCTCGGGGTTCTGGATCAGGAAATTCGGAAAGGAAACAGGAGCCTGAAATTAAATCAGCTCCCTGAGATGGTTGCCTGGCCAGTGGCCTGGGGACCCCATGTTGAGGAAACCTGCTTGTTCGTGTCTCGGTATTTCTGTTTAAGGGTGTGTGTGTGTGTGTGTGTGTGTGTGTGTGTGTGTGTGTGTGTGTGAGATCTTTCCATTGTTTCCGGCTTCTCCCTACAAGCATGCACGGTGGCTAGGAAGTCGA
Organism: Paguma larvata; assembly: GCA_030068075.1. Lineage (NCBI taxonomy): Eukaryota > Metazoa > Chordata > Mammalia > Carnivora > Viverridae > Paguma > Paguma larvata. The sequence continues at coordinate 13,332,510 of CM057828.1, read as the reverse complement.
CGCCAGTGTTTAAATATCACGTTATTACTACTTTGCTGTTTATCTCAGGCAGGTGTTCTGAATCCAGCTGGCCCGAGTCTCTCTTGTTTCCCAGCCGCCACGCTGGGGTGCAGCTCGGCTCAGCTCCCAGAGCCGACTCGTACGGCTTCTCTTCGGCCTCTCCTAACCCAGGCCGCACGGGGCAGTGTCTGCTCCAGCGGCTTGCGAATGAGTTCACAGGGTGGGCCGAGCCAGCGAGGAGCGTCGGTGTGCCCAGCCCCACAAAGACGGCCCACCGTGGGGTCCCCCTGCGTGGCGCACAGGCTCTGGAGCACAGGAGAGCTCAAAAAATGCTTGCTGGGAAGGAATGAACTCCGTCGCGTAGACTTTCCTTTCACAGAACAACCGAGGTGCGTTGAACAAAATTAATCCGCCAAGCACATTTTGTGTTAGAACGAGGGTCAGAAACCACTGCCCTGAAGGCATTTTTCAGAAGCCCAAACAGGTTAGCACATGCTCTTTGACTTGGGAAGGAGAAAAACTTGGCCGAAGGAGACCTAGAGGGGGTGTGATCACGAGCCTGGCATACCTCAGGGGCTCCACCAAATGTCGGTGCCTGTCCCCTTTCCTTTTCCATCCAAAGATTCAGTAGTCTAGGATTCCAAAAGGTGACAGACATCTCGAGACAGAGATTTATTTATAGATGAGGAAACCAAAGCCCAGAGAGGTTAAGTCACATGCCCGAAGTCACACAGCAAGTAAATGACTTGGTGGGTTTGAATCTGAGCCAGGGGCTAGCTCCCGACTCCAGAGTCCTTTCCTGAAGCTTCCAGAAGTTGACTCTGTAGCTGTTTGCATCGAAATTACACCTAAGGCTTGGGCGTCTGGCTGGTTCAGTTGGTGGAGCATGCAGCTCTTGACCTTGGGGTTGTGAGTTCCAGCCCATGTTGGATGTAGGGATGACTTAAAAGTTATATATAGTAGATACAATATATATATATTGTAATCGCACCTAAGGCTTGCGAAATGCAAATCATGTTGAATCAGACCTTCCCAAATGGCAGCTAGGAATCTAGAGTTTCCATAAAACAAGGCTTACTCTGTATCAAAAGTCAAACAGACTTTAGTACAACAAATAAAGATCAATTTCTGTAAAAACCAAACTAACAACCCCAAGCAGGTAAATCACATGTGCGCCGACGTTCGAGCACGGCCACGAACCCCTATCTTTTACATGACTAAGGAGATCCCTAAAATCACCTCACAGAGGATCGATTTCGAACCCGGCCTGGGTGTTATTTACAAAACAACACTGTGGGGCCCCTAGGTGGCTCAGTCAGTTGAGCCTCCGACTTTGGCTCAGGTCACGATCTCGGGGGTTTGGAGGTTTGAGCCCTGCATGGGGCCCTCTGTGGTCGGTGGCTCTGGCTCGGAGCCGGCTTTGGCTCCTCCGTCCCCCTCCCTCTCTACCCTTCCCCTGCTCACGCTCTCTCTCTCTCTCAGAAGTAAATAAACTTAAATATAAATGAATGAATGAATGAATGAATGAATGAATGGTTTTTCAAAGCCGGTGCAGCGAATGTCTCCTTGAAACCCACCACGAGCTGTCGGTATGTCGGTGAATGGTGGACTGAGGTCCAAACCCTTCCCTCGGTCTTCATTGCAGTCACCATCGCTGCCCCCTCGCCAAAGGGGTGAGTTCAAGAAGCCAGCCAGAAACAGTAGGGACGGGCTCTCAAGGCCCCAGACGGCTCTGCCAAATTTCTCACATTCAGATCCTGGGACGGTTGTCCATCAGGACAGGTGCCTGGGAGTCAGGGGCGTGGACTAAAACATGCATTTGAAGAGGCTAAACTGGAAGGCGGAGTCCCCGGCGAGCTAACCTTGGAGAAAGATGACACCAGAGACGCTGTAGACCAGCGTGCTCGGGCTAACACGGGCAAGGACACGGTGCTGCCCGAGCTCCTCGGCCACACGCCTGCACCTGAAGTTTAGCTAACAGCCTGTCTCTGGGGCCTCTGTTGCTATCAAATTTATGCCTTATGAAATGTCAAAAGGGAGGCTCTGCTTCACCAGTACAGCAAGAAATTTCTTTCTTCCTTTCTTTCTTCTTCTTTTTTTTAATGTAATGCCCTCCTGGAGGATTTTTGCAACCCTGGATAAATATTTCTCTGTCAATTCAAATGGAAAAGAGCTTATACCTTCTCGAGAAGGGCACCGTTTTCCTCTTTCTGTGGTGCTTTGGGGCAGAGGGGGAAATGTTTTCCTCCTACCCCTCCAGGTCTTCGGCCGGTCTAATAATTAAATTGACATAAGACAGTTCAACAGGGGAAAAACAAATTTAATTACGTACATCCTGGAGCACCACAAAAAAATATGACACCCAAGGACAAGTCTGGCAATCGTGGCTGACATGCCATTCTGAGCTAAGGAGTAGGCTGGGGGCCTGGGGCTTCCGAGTGGGGGAGGGTGATCCCCAGAACAAAAGAAGGGCAGATGTCTGGTAATGAGATGTTTGCCCTGCCTTACAGATAGGTCATTCAGATAAAGAGTTATGGCTGGTAACAGCCCTCTCTCTGGGCCAGTCCCCCTATCTGAAGGTAGCTAAGGGAGAAAGAAAAGTTTTTTCTTGAATCTGCTGGGTCTTGATTGCCTTCAGCTCAAAATAATCCAGAGGCCGAAGTGGCATATTGCAGGGTGCCCCCCCTCATCTGCAAAGCAGCCCAGTTGAGCACCCCGGTGTGTGCCCAGCACTGCGGAGTGTACCCCAAGAGCAGAGGCCCAGATGCCTTCCCCAGACGCGCTTACCTACAGAAGAGAGAATGAATCAGTTACTCAATCAAGCAGAGTTCTTCGTTTTCTGCGGGGTGCCCGCAGCCTGACCGCCGAGGCAAACTGGAGGTAGCCGTAAGGACTTGGAACTCCAAATAGTCTCTGAGTGTAACCCACATTTCCTAGGCCACACCTCCTCCAGGAAGCCTGCAGGTACTCCCGTAGTTCTTTCCACAGGGACACTAACAATGTCCTGAGTGACCGCCTTTGGCCAGGGGCAGTAAGGGCATTATCTCATTTATTCCTCCACGCCACCTTGTGAAGTGGGCATTCTTAAACTCATTTTACAATTGACAGACATTGAAGCCCAGTGTTTAGGTTAGGCAGTTTGACAGAAATCTTACCACCCCCCCTCACTCTTCGGCTGGGTGACGTAGGGCAGGTTGCTTCACTTTTCTGAGCTTTGCAGCCCCATCTCTAAAACGAGGAGTATACTGTACTTTTCAGACTCCTGGGGATTAGTCCTTGCAATTATGGATGTACAGGGCTCAGCATTGTGCCTGGCATTCAGCGGGCAGTTAATAAAATTGTGACTATTGCTGTCATTGTGACTAAATCTGCTAAGGCAGAGATGGGCAGAGGTGGGATCCGAACCCAGGTCTGGGTGGCTCCAGAGCCCATGGACTTGCCTGGCTGTGCCCTGAAGTCTGCGTCTCTGAGGGTTTATACTCTCAGGGGTTCGGATGTGTGTGTTTCTGTCCAGCCTCTGAGGACAAGGGCATGAAATAGACTTTCTTCTCATTTGCCACACTGCCGGGTTCCGGTGTGCAGGAGAAACATACCAAACACCTAAACGCGGTTCATCCAGAGCCCTCCCAGACTAATGGCAACTTTCCAGTCCTTTCCCTCCAGGCATTGGCATCCAAGTATTGAATCTACAAAAAATAGTAAAGGAAACCATACGGAAGATTTATTAGTTAACCTGAATATCTTGAAAAGAATTACGAACAGATTAGGAAAAAAAAAACCCGTGGAAATAAACCAGATTAAATAGGATTAACTATATGACAAAGCGCGCTGTGACGGAAGCCCCCTACACCGACTGTCTTTGGTCTTTATGGGAAAGACCCCCTGAGCCCCAGAAGAAAACCAGAGCAAAGGGGTGACCCCGTCTTGGCTTGTGCGTCCCCGTTCTTTTATCTGGGAAGAACCACCTTCTCCTGAGAAGGTGCAGCCAGGGGTCTGAAATCCCTGTCCTGTGCGGGGAGACCAGCCTTCGTCTCACAGTCCTTTGGCTTCCGGGGAGGCAGCGTGGCAGGGCACTAAAAACGAGGGTTCTGGAGACACCAGAGGGACATCTCTATCACAGCAGGAACACCTGTTACTCACTGCCGTCCTTCCAGAACCAGAAGCAGAGTGGAATGAGTGAAGGAATGAATGAATGAATGAATGGACGGGCAAATGAGTGTGCCAGGAGCTCCTGGGTTTGCCCTTTGGTGTTGCCTCTTGTTAGCAGGATAAGTTTTCCTGTATTTGTTTGCCATATGCTGTGTGACAAATCGCTGCCAACTTAGTGGCTTAAAAGACTATGAACGTAGTATCTCACAGTGTGTGGGGACTGGGAATCTGCTCAGGGTCTCACTGGCCTGAAGTCAGGGCGCTGGCTGGGGCTGCAATGCTCAGCTGAGGTCTGAGCTCCTCTTCCAAGCTGACCGATCTCTGGCAGAATTCCTTTCTTCGTGGTCGTAGGACTGAGGTCCCTGTTCTGCCCCTGGCTGTTGGCCAGGGAACATTCTCCTATTCCAAATGCTGCCTGCAGTTTCTTAACACATAACTGCCCAAGGTGGCTCATGACATAACTCTGCTTCCTTCCAGACCAGCAGGAGCGTCTCTCTCTCTCTTTTTAGTTTGCGACAGCTGGGCCCTCCAAGACCACACCTGATGAGACCAGGCCCACCCAGGATGAGCTCCCTTTTGATGGACTCAGCTGATGAAGAACATCAATCACATCTACAAAAATCTATTTTGCCATATAATACAACACGACCGGAGGACGTCAAAGGAGTGACAGCCTATCATAGCCACTGGTCTTGCCCACGGTCCAAGACGAGGGGTTATACGAAACCATGGGTCGTTGAGGGTCATTTTGGAAGTCTACCCACCACAGTTCTTTAGTTGTAGAAGGAGAACGATAATAGCATCTACTTTGTAATATTGTTCTGATTATACAACGTGACATAGATGAAATGGTTGTCACGGAGTGAGTGCTCAATGAATATTAACCATTATTTATATTGACATAGGAGTCTCATGTGAGTCTCCAGGGCGTGCCTCCATAAGATACCCTACTCTGTACGTCAGGAAAAGTTAGACTCAGACCGCCAAGAGCAACTGTATTCAAGTAGATCCTTTGCCAATAGCACTATTTCTCAGACTTTCCGTTTCCAGATGGAAGAATGTAGACACGTATTCTTGGGCGGTTTGGACTGTACCTGAAGGAACCAATCACTCAAAATTTCTTAGAAGTCTTAGGTTGAACTTTAAGCTAAAAAAGAAAAAGTGGATTTGGATATAACTCCAAAATCTGTGTTTGCTTTAATGATCACGGAAAAGTCTCTGAACCACACGGAGACTCCGGGAAGATGCACCGAATTCATCCTGCCACTCCTTGAGCCCCCTGACACATCGATGTGTCTGTCAAGCCCTAAAGAAGAGGTCTCCCCAACTTAAAAAATATTTTTTTAATGTTTATTTATTTTTGAGCGAGACAGAACACAAACGGGGGAGGGGCGGAGAGAGAGGGAGACACAGAATCTGAAGCAGGCTCCAGGCTCTGAGCTGTCAGCACAGAGCCCAATGTGGGGCTCGAACTCAAAAACCATGAGATCGTGACCTGAGCCGAAGTCAGACTCTTAACCTACTGAGCCGCCCAGGCGCCCCATCCCCAACTTTTAATCCCCTGATTGTGTACTACAATGAGGAAATTTGTTTGAGCCTATTCTTTGATATATGTATAATTACTGATAAATTACATGCTAACATCTTAAATCCCTAAGAAAACAAATCTATTTCAAAAACAGAAATTTTAAAAAGATGACGTAAAAAATAAATATGGGGCACAGTGAGTGGCTCAGTCAGTTAAGTGTCTGATTCTTGGTTTGGGCTCAGGTCATGATCTCGCAGTTTGTGAGTTCGAGCCCCACACCAGGCTCCGTGCTGACAGTGTGGAGTCTGCTTGGGATTCTTTCTCTCCCTCTCTCTGCCTCTCCCCTGCTGGCTCTCCCTGTCTCTCTCTCTCAAAATAAATAAATAAACATTAAAAAATAAAAATAAATAAATATGAACAGAAGTTCTAACATTTCCTCCCTGTGCCCCCAATGGATCATGTTCTAAACCCCTGGTGTAGACATCTCCTTTTGAGGACCAATAACCCAAAGGAGGCATTACAGTTTATGCTGGCCGCACCCATCTTCCTGTCCCTGTCCCCTGTCCTCAGGGAAGCGCCTTGGTGTGGGACAAAAGCAAGTAGGAGCTGCAGATTTCCGCAGCACAAGAAGCAAAAGCTTTGGGAGAAAGAGCAAAGGCATAGCAAAACCTTCCTTCTTCTCTCTCATTCTCTCTGTCTCTCCTTCCTTTTGCTCTTACTCTGTTTTCTTCTTTCTACTTTTTTGGCCCGGCGCAAAGACAGGGTTGGAATCTAGCACTGATGAGGTAACAGGCTACATGACAGGTTCCACGCTGGGCGCTTCCGGGTACACCGTCCCTCCCGATCAGGGCAGCACACTTGCTGCGTAGCTGTTAGAGTCCGGGCTTTGCACGTGACCTACATGGAGAAGTCATTAAACCGAGCCCCGCTCCGCCCGGTGGAGTTTGCATTCTAACTTCTGTTTAACTCCGGTGCCTCAGATTTAACCACTTAGTCATTTCCGAAGAGGTTTCGTTATATATTTCGACACTGTTAAAGAAGGGGTGGTGTATGTGGAAGGTTAGGATCGAGTGGGTTACGAACCCTTGAAGAACATTTAGGAGCTGGTGATATTGGAGACACTCCGCTCCGCCCACTACAGTTTGTCAGTTGGAATTGAGCCGGAAGACTCTCCCACTGAAGGTGTCTCCAGAAATCACCTAGGCTGTGACCACCTAGGCCTGTGGGCCAAACCCAGCCACCACCTGTTCTCGCAAATAAAATTCCGTTGGAATGCGCTCATGTTCCCTTATTTACATTTGGTCTGTGACCGCGTCCATGCTATAAAAGCTGAGTTGAGTGGTTTTGACAGAGACCATATGGCCTTCAAAGCCTAAAATATTTTACTGTTTGGCTCTTTACAGGAAAACTTTGGTGACCCCCACCTAGTTCTGAGACCTTCGAGCCATTTTGATTGTGTGCTCCTATTAGTAAACACACACACACACACACAGACCCACACAGACCCACACAGACCCACATCCTTTGAACTACATATGCCTATTTGTTTATTTAGAAAATATTTAAATGTACTACTATTCGAATATATTTTTTCATCATAGGGCACCCAAAATGGAAATTTACAATGAGCTGAAAATAAAGGTAAATTCTAGCATTTTTTCCAATACTGCTATGGATCGTTTTAATCCTTCTTTGGTCTAGAGGTTTGGAGACCGATCTCGATCATGAATTTTAAACTTCGTGCCTAGAAAGGAGCCGTCACAGGTTCTATAAATAACGTAAGAATTGTGTCCAATGATTTGGATTTAAATTCAGCGAAACCCCAACTCTCTCACACTTATCCCTCTCCTATATTATGTGTCTAGGACAGATTTCATCAGAAAGAGGGTTTTATAGTTAAGAATAGTTTATTTTTGAATCTTTTTAAATTTATTTTGAGAGAGAGAGAGAGAGCTTGCACACGCAGGGAAGGAGCAGAGAGAGGGAGAGAGAGGATCCCAAGCAGGCTCTGCACTGTCAGCGCAGAGCCCGATGTAGGGCTCAGCCTCATGAACTGCGAGATCATGACTTGAGCCAAGCTCAAGAGTTGGATACTTATCGGACCCAGCCACCCAGGCGCCCTGTGGCTGAGAATAGTCTACAAATGCACCAGACTTATTTAGGCTGGCCCTGGAAGCCAGACAGAAGGCACCGTTTGGGTCTCGAATAAATACCTTATTTCTAGCAGCACATTTTAGGCACCAGCTTGCTATAAGGGAAGAAAAATACTTTGGACTTACTGACCTGATCGTGGAAGATCCAGGACCTCCACCGGGCTGTGCTTTTGAAGAAGATCGAGGTCATTTGATTCCAAAGACGTGAACCCTAACATCCCATCCCTGACCCAGGTGGCTGTGTGAGCAGGGCCTTCTAGAGGAGTCGGGTCTCTGTCTGTCTGTCTGTCTGTCTGTCACTCTTGCTGCGTGCCTACTTGTACACATTCAGCCCGAGCAGCAGAAAGCAGTAAAACGTTTACACCTCACATCTGAGCCACGCCCTCAGCATCTTACCTGAACTCCGCAGGGAAGAAGCGGGCTCGTGGGGAACTCGGGCTGAAGTGAAGCTTCGCCACCACCCCGTGATCGTCCCTGTGTCGGCGTGAAGGGTGCTGTGGGTCAGGCTCTCAGCCATCCTGCCTGCTTCATCCTTTACTCCCAAGAAACGTGGAAAAGAGATGCAGAGCGGGGTCCTACCTTACAAGAGGAGGCTTGTGGCCTGAAAGACATTTGAGACCCAGGCAGAGGGGGCGCCTGGGTGGCTCGGCTGGTTAAGCGTCCGACTTCAGCTCAGGTCATGATCTCAAGGCTCGTGAGCTCGAGCCCCGCACTGGGCTCTCTGCTGTCAGTGCAGAGCCTGCTTCCGATCCTCCATCTCCCTCTCTCTCTCTCTCTGCCCCTCTGCCCGCACTCACTCTCTCTCTCAAAAATAAAAATACAACGTTCAAAAAACTTAAAATCGGGCAGAAGCGGATTCAACTCCAGTTATGAGTTACTTAACCTGAGGCTCTTTTCCTGTTTCATGAACACTACCTTGCAGGGCAGTTCTGAGGCAATTGAGCGGTTTTCTCTTTATAAAATCCGACACAGTGTAGACGAGTGCACATCCATGCATTGCGAGGATTATAAGTACGATCATAGCAATGGCATTAATATTATTAAACTTTGTGGTGCTAACCAAGAAAGATGCTACGTCTTCTTCTTGGATATCCCTACCACACCCAGACAATCACCAGCACCTCTGAAGATTCCAGTCAATCCTCTTCCATTTCACACCCCTCCCCCTCTGTACTCTGTACCCTCCCCCAGCCCCGTTACTTCCTTAATTTTACATTTATTATTCCTTGCAAGGAAGCATCTTAATTTCTCACACATTTGCTAAGAAGACCGAATGAACCTTGTCTGTGGACAGCACAGTGCAGATGCCTGTTATTACAATTGCCTTGTTTTTAAATCTGCAAGATCATTATGTTGCTGCAGACCGGAGATCAGACACGCGCTTGCTGCACGTTCGCAGCAAAACGCCCCAATTTCAACAGTCAAGTGCATTTTATTTTCCTACTCTGAGTTCATTGTTAGGGCAGCAACTCCCATAACTTCCATCAAGTCTGTTCTGGACTAAGAGACAAGATGACTCAAATCCCTTAAAACTGTGAGCTGGCTCTCAATTTGGTCCAGGGCGTCCTGCCCTGGAGGAGGGAACGTGAACTTCCCCGCCCGCCTCTAAAGGCGTTTGCTTTCACGTCTCAGAGGACTTCCGTCTATTCTTCGCGTTCAGGCCATGTGCTGAGGGGCAGGGGTTCCCGGCGCTGAATCATCCCTACATCCTGACTCCTTTTGCTCATGCAGCAAGCCATGACTGGGTGCCAAAGGTGGTCCAGTTGGAAATGGAGAGTTTTGAAGTCCCATTTTCCCTCCAAAGAGCAGCTCCTGTTTCTGTGGGACAAGGGAGTCGAGGGACACTCATGCCACAGAGCACTCTGCTGTCAGGGAGGTGCCCAGATGCTCGGGGACGAGAGAAAGAGTCCCAGGGTCAGAGGATGCTTCCCAGAAGAAGTGACACCGAGCGGGGTTCTGAAGATGGGGTAGGAGCTGGCTCGGCTGAGATGGCTGAGAAGGGCACGTGAGGCAGAGGTTGGAAGAGACAGCGACCACCTCCCCTAGACTTCTTCGCCTTGGCAAAGGGCGCTCTATATCCAAGATGCCGGAAACCTTGGAATCTTCCTTGGCACCACTGCGTCCTTCCTAGCTCATCCATCCATCTCATGTCTAGGTTCCCCGGTTTCGGAGCTGCTCCCGGGCTTCTCCTTTCTGCATCTATGGCAATCATTCTTGCCTAGCTAGTCTCCTACCTAGACTTCGGGAATCGTGTCCATGTTCTGCTGATGCCCACACAGCAATCTGCGTTAAACCCTGCTCTCTTGCTTAAACCCTTCAAAGGCTTCTCATCATGCATCACACAAACTGTTAGCATCTGTTCCGGCACCTTTGAGACTCCACCTGGACCACCCCCATGAGCCTCCTGTCCCTCCCCCCTGCTCAGTCACAGCACCCATGCTGGCTGTTGCCTCTGGCTTCTTTCAGGATTTTCTCTTTGTCTTTGGTTTGCTGTCACACTGGCAGTTTTCAAGTCCTTCAAACATTCCAGCTCATTCGTCTTCAGGACCTCGGCCACATGCTACCTTCTCTGTTCCCATTTGGTGTCTGGCCGATATACATGTACCGTTCAGGTCTCATTTAATTGCAGTTTCCTCAGAGAAGCCTTTTTCAATGCTCCATTATTGAAAGACTTCTGCTACCCTATTGCTTTTCCTTTATTGAACTCACCAGAGTTTGTATAAATTGAACATCTATGTGGTATTTGTATCTTCCACCATCGTCCAAGCTCGGAAAAAGCAAAGACTGTACCTCACTCACCACTCTCTATCACGACCTATCATAGTATGTGACACATGATAGACCTCACTATGTATAACTCAGGAAACACTTGTGCATTTGTTTTCTATTGATGTGTAACAAATCATCACACATGTAGCAGCTTAACACAACATAAATTCATCATTTCACAGTTTTTGTGGGTCAAGAATCCAGGCACAGCTCAGACAGATCCTCCGACTCACCAGGCTGCAGTCAAGGCTTTGGCCGCACCATGGTTCTCGGCTGGACCTTGGGGTCCTCTTCCAAGCTCATCGTGGTTGTCAGCAGAATTCGTTGACTTGCGGTTGTAGGACAGAGGCCCTTGCTGGTAGGCGACTGCCCTTCTCCAAGGCAGCTTTGCTTCCTTCTTGCCACTGGCAGGATCGTCTCTCTGAGTCTCGCTTTATTTCCCTTTAACTTTAGAATAATTTCAGATTTATGAAAAAGTCACAAGATAGGACAGAGAGTTCCCGTATATCCCACACATACCTTGTCCTACCATGAACAGCGTATGTGAGTATGATATGTTTATCACAATGAATGAACCAATAATGGACCATTACTATTATTATTAACTAAAATTCCGATTTTATTCAGATTTCCTCATGTTTTTCCAAGTATTGGTTTCCATTCCAAGATCCCACTCAGGATCCTACAGCCCGTTGATAGTTTGCAATCTCCATTTACAAACAATCTACATCTGGTTTCAAAAAACCACTGTACCGCTTCAGAGGTTGTATTTCTCACTCTTCTTCCCTCCCATCCACTGGGATACCGCTGTTATTCACTTCACTTATCTATACGTGCACTCATCCAGCACACCGTAACCATTATTGCTTCAAACAATACAGTATATTTTAGGTCAATTAAGAATGACAACAGGGGCACCTGGGTGGCTCAGTCAGTTAAGCGTCAGACTTTGGCTCAGGTCATGATCTCACAGGTCCATGAGTTCAAGCCTTGCATTGGGCTCTGTGCTGAGGGCTCAGAGCCTGGAGCCTGCTTCGGATTCTGTGTCTCTCCCTCTCTCTCTCTCTCTGCCCCTCCCCCACTCACGCTCTGTCTCTCTCTTTTGAAAATAAATAAACATTAAAAAAATTAAAATAAAAAAAGACAACAATAAAATTTTATTTTACCTTCTTTTATTCCTTCTACCACATCCTCCCTTTCTTTATTCACGTCCAAGTTTCAGACCCATAGAATTTTCCTTCATCCTGGAGAACTTGGAACATTTATTGCAGGGCTGATCTGTTGGCAGTAAAATCCCTCCGATTTTTGTTTGTCTGCAAAGTCTTTATTTTTCCTTCGCTTTTGAAGAATTTTGCTGGATATGGATTTCTAAGTTGGTGGGGTTTTATTCTTTCAAAACTTTAAAGATCTTACTTCACTCTCTTCTCTCTTGCTTGGCTTCTGATACAAAGTTCCCCATGGTTCTTATCATTGTTCTGCTAGCACTAAGGTGTATTTTTCTTGTGGCTTCTTTTATGATTTTCTCCTCGTCTTGGTTTTCTGCAGGTTGAATATGAATGACCTGATACATTTGGTTTTGTTTTTATTTATCCTCATTGCTGCTCTCTGGAACATCTGTGGTTTGATGTTGTCATTGATTTTGGAAAATTCACAGCCATTACTACTTCAAATATTTCTTTTGCTTCACTCTCTCTCTTCTGACAGTATTTCAATTATATGTGTAATCTCTTTTGATGTTGACCTACAATTTTTGGATACTCTATTTTGGTGGGTTTTTTTCTTCATTTGAGTTTTTGCCTTTGAATTTTCTCTTTGGGATATTTCTGTTGACCTATCTTCAAGCTCTTTGGACTTTTTCTTGGTTATGCCAAGTCTATCGTTGAGCCCAGTGAAGGAGTCCTTCATATCTGTTGCTGTGTTTTGAATTTTTTTTGAATTTTTAATTTATTTAAAAGAACTTTTTTTCAATGTTTATTTTTGAGAGACAGAGAGAGATAGAGCATGAGGGTGGAGGGGCAGAGAGAGAGGGAGACACAGAATCCGAAGCAGGCTCCAGGCTCTGAGCCTTCAGCACAGAGCCCAATGCAAGGCTTGAACTCATGGACCGTGAGATCATGACCTGAGCCAAAGTCGGCCGCTCACCAACTGAGCCACCCGGGCACCCCATGAACTTAGTTTTAAAAAAGCAAGTGGAGGGATGCCTGGGTGGCTCAGTTTGTTAAGCGTCTGACTTCAGCTCGGGTCATGATCTTGCAGTCTGTGAGTTTGAGCCCCATGTCGGGCTCTGTGCTGACAGCTCAGAGCCTGGAGCCTGCTTCAGATTCTGTATCTCCCTCTCTCTCTGGTCCTCCCCTGCCTCCCCCTCTCAAAAATAAGTAAACATAAAGAAAATAAAAAAGCAAGTGGAATGAGCTGACCTATAAGTGGGGGGAGCATGCATGGCAGAAGGAACAGCACGTGCAAAGAAAGAGAAGACATTGAAAAATGCCATCGAAACCCAGATGCTATGTCCAAACTCGTCAAAATGTACATGCAGATTACATGCATCACATACATGCCGATTTTTGTCTATCAATCACACCTCAATACAGCTAAAAGGAAAAGCCAGGCCTTGACTTCCTTTATTTGGGATTGTGTCTTGGAGTTTTTTGATTGGAGAAATGTCCTTACAGCTCACTTTGGGAACACAAATAGCTAGCCTGCAAGAGTTAAAAATAAAGAATTCTCTCCATCATCCAAGAAAATCTCAGATTATTAGTTTTGAACGACAGAAAGTCTAGGTCACCCGAGGCTCCCAGTGAGCGAGTGCCTTGAGTCATGTTAGTTGGGTTGAGGGACATGGTTCTTTCCTTCCAGACGTGCTGCCACCTTGGTTCTAACGAACCAAAGCTTTAAGAAACAAGGTTTTTCCAGAGGAGTGTTGTGTCTCTTCGAGGAAGTCTCGTGAAACCTGTTCCTTAGTTTTCCCCTCAAACGGAAGTTAAAACGGCAACAGCAAAACCACCCTGCGCCCCGCCTTGTTTAGTCCAGGGGGAGAGCTGGGATAATTCTCGATGGTTTCCCATGGTAATTATAGAAATGTCATTCTCTGCTTGGACTGTCATGTTTCTGGACATTTCTAGTGAAGATGTTTTCATTCCTGCAACACATTCAGAACACGTGCAGCAGCCGCTCTGCGGGGAAATGGCATTGACGGTTGCCATGGGAACCGTGTGAAGTCACAGAAAGTAGATTATCTCATAATGCATTACCCAGTGTCAGAAACCAGCAGCCTGTCTGCAGAACAAACCGCCAATTAGCAAGTGACGATTCGGGGCCAGAGAATAGAAACAAAATAGCGGCCGCCTCGGAAAGGTCATGTTCGAGCTAATTTATTGGTTACTCTGCTCTACTCACACCAATTATTCTGATTGCTTTCCGCCCATAGAAATCTATTTCAACCAGTCCAGACTTCTATATGCGGAAAATCCAGAAAAATGGAATTTTGATGTCTTAGTGAAATTTTAGTATTCTTTGTAGTTGTTGTTTTTGTTTTGTGTGTGTGTGTGTGTTTAAACTTTTTATTATCAAATTGGTTTCCATACAACACCCAGTGCTCATCCCGACCAGTGCGTGTTGTGTGTTAATCCTTTTGCTCAGTGGGTGAGATTTTCAAATTAAAGTTTTTGTCTTTTTATTTCTGGAAGTCTTTCGGAGGCAGTAAACTTAGCAATTAAGGGCATAAGGCCTAGATTCAAACTACCTGGGTGTAAATTTTGGCTTTGCCTCATTAGCCCTGTGGCCTTGCATAGATGACTTTGTTCCTCTAGGCCTCAGTCTCCTCGTCTCTAAGATGGAACCAATAACAGCATCTACCCCTCCAGTAAAAGTTTCCCCCTCCTGGCTCGGCATAATGCCTGCTCATATTAAGTGTTCGATACGTGTTTAGCAGTGTTATTTGATGAAAGTACTCATGTAAGGAGTAATGAATTTTGAAAAGCTCATCTGGTGAAGAAAAGCAAAGAAAGAAGAGAGAAAACAAAAATCTTGTTTACCGCCAAGTCTAACGTGAGCTCACAGCAAGATCACCTGGGAAAGATTTATGAAACCTCAGAACGCAGGGCCCTACCCTAGCGCTGCCGGCTCAGAATCTCCTGATCTCAGGCTCAGGCTTATGCATTTTAAATGACCTCCCTAAGAGAGTCTGGTTCATTTTAGCAAGCCTAATAATCACTTACGGGGCTCATAAGAGTCATTTTGTTGTGCTCATGGAGATGCATTTTTCTAAATCCTATTTTCTGAGTTTGATCAGCACAAGGCGGGGGGGGGGGGGGTGCATCTCGGGATTCTGAGGCAGGTGGTAGGAAAACCACTCTCGTCCGCGTCTCTCTGGAGCCCTCCCCCACACGAGCCTCACTGCCCCACTTAGGAGGAGGGGAAATGTCTCCGAATGTCCCCAGATGCTCCTGGGGATGGAGGAGGGTTTTCCATGGATGGAACAAAGATGCAAAAGCCCTTTCCTTCCAGAGGCAAGATGCTGGTTCTCTGCCTCGCGTGGCCCAGACTGCTTCCTGCTGGGGACCCACCTTCCCTCACCCCTGGATCCCTCATAAGGCCAGACAGAAACCCGACTGGCGGCTCTGGGACAGAAGCCTCCCACGAGGTGAGGAAGGAAACCTGGCTCTTGTCTCCGCCTTTCCCCTGGTTCCTGGGACGCACAGGGTCTAGGAAGTGGTGTGTTGGGTTCACAATAGCATCTCGAAAAACCAAAACCCCCCCCCAAAAAACCCAAACAACAACAAACCCTTACCTGTAGCACTTGCTGATTTCCATGCTGTCAATATTTCCACTTATGGCTGCCTTAATTTATTTATTTAATTTGAATTTTTTTGAGAGTGAGAGAGCGCAGGCATGAGCAGAGGAGGTGAAGAGAGAATCTCAAGCAGGTTCTGTGTTCGGCCCAGTGCGGGACTCAATCCCACGACTGCGAGATCACGACCTGAGCCGAAATCAAAAGTTGGATGCTTAATGACGGAGCCACCCAGATGCCCCAGCTTACGGCTGATTTTAAGCTACCAGCTGAAGTCCCAGAACACAGAGGTACAATTTGCTCTCAGGAGCCACCCACACCAACTCCAGTACAGCTCTGGGCCAAGTCAGAGGGCTGGGTTGTAGAGCCAGTGGAAACAAAGATAAAGGAATGAGCCACTTGGCTAGGTCCAGTGTTGGCTTCAAGCTAGAGGGACAAAGGAGGGTCCTTCTGCATGATCTGTGACCCGGCTCATGTCACCGGGGCAGAAGAGGCCGTGTCACGTTAGCCTCAGAAGGGCACCTAAGTTTCTTCAGTAGGCTGGCAGTTGCTGCCTGGAGAGGATTCTGAGGCTGTCTCCCGATTTAGCAGCAACGTTTACTAGGATCAGGTAGTGAGGTCTGAAATGAACACAGAAGGGCGGAGTGAAACACACATTTGTCATCCAGGACGTGGAGATTCCATTCATGTGTTCAGAAAACACGGAGTTTCCATTAAATTCCAGGCATTGTTCTAGGCACGGAAGGTAGAACTGTGAGCAAATCAGGCATCTTAGTGGGAGGAAGAGAGACAATAAAAAAAATGCCCTTGTAATATGTTAGGTAGCGTTGAGACTGGGATAAGAACAAATAGCACCTAGGATGATGGGGCAGAGAGCGGGTGTAAGATAAAGTGGTCGGGAATGGGATTCTGATAAGATCGCACTGAAGCAGTGACCTGGAGGAAGTGAGGATGTGAGAAATATAGCTTTCTACAGTAAGAGGGATCCAGCAAGTGCAAAGGCCCTGTGGTAAGAGTAGTGTGGGGTTACTCTAGGAACCTATTGACCTATTAGTTGTTTAGGACTTGAAGTGGATTTTCCAAAGAGAAGATATTTTAAATGGTTTCAGGGCACCCCACAAAGACGTATTAAGTGCATACGTAATTTCAGGTAAATTATGAGTTCTAGAGAATTCCAGAACCTCAGGCTTCTGTGAATGCTGTGTTCTCAGGGGATACTTCACTTAGCTGAGATTCAAGAAGCTAAGACCGGGGTGGAAGTCCTGTCTGCAGGAGCCAGAGAAGGTAGTGCCAATGAACCGGTTATCAACTGAAAAACATGTTCATAGGGGCATCTGTGAGTTCGAGCCCCACATTGGGCATGGAGCCCACTTAAAAAGAAAGAAGATAAAAACAAAGAAATCATTTTAAAAAGTCCAAGACATATTCATGACTAGACATTGCCACTATATAAGCCTCAAACTTCTTGCTGTCTCTTATTTAATTTATTTATTTTTTGTTTTTTAAGTTTATTTTGAGAGAGAGAGAAAGGCAAGGAGGGGTAGGGTCAGAGAGAGAGGAAGAGGGAGAATCCCAAGCAGGTCCCACGCTGTCAGCACAGAGCCCAATGCAGGGCTCAATCTCATGAACTATGAGACCATGACCCGAGATGAAACCAAGAGTCGAGTGCTTAACCATCTGAGCCCACCCAGGCGCCCCTTGCTGTCTTTATTTTAAACCAAACCTCCTCTTCCTTCTCATTTCTTAGTCACCTGTCAGCTTGTCGGATCCTGGAAAGGGGCATGTGTATGTATGCGTGGGTACTTGGATTATTAAACATTGAGCGTTTTTCTTGATTTTCCTATCCCCAACATATAGATAGAAAATGTGGTGGGTGATGGAATTTTGGCTTGCATCTCTCCTAATACCATACATGGAAGTGCGAATTCTAAGGTCGCTTGGTCCCTGTCTAGTGGAATCAGCAGATTTTCAGCTGGCTGTGCACATGCATGCATTTAGACACTTTGAGCATGTAATTCAGAGAAGACCAATGTCTCTGTACTCTAAAGCCTTTATTTATTTATTTGCACATGACACGTTTAATTCCAAGGTGCTCAAGGCGTCTTGCAAACATTAAATTAACTGTTAATCCTCTCCATGCCTCTATAAAGCAGTGAAAAAAAAAAAAGACTTTTATTATAACACATTATGAACTAAATCTGAAAAATAGACCTACCAGGAATAGGGATAATCAACACGGATGAACAGAGAAAGACGCAACAGGAAAAACAAACCTGGGTGAGAAGTCTCCTGCAGCTCCCAGCCACGCAGGGAAACTTTGGGCAAATGTTCCCTGCAGCTGGGGCCCATGCTAGCAGTCCCGAGTTCCATATGGCGACTGTGTGTGTATTTCCAGGCTTGATACTTACTACCTCAGTAGCTAGATAACCTTGAGTTAGGTGCCTTCCTGCTTGAAGATAGAATTTCCAAATCTGTAAAATGGGCATTACAACAGTATTTAACTCACAGAGTTACTGTGAAGAAGACTTGCAGTGTTACCTTTCTCTTCCTCCTCCTTTTCTTCCTCCTTATCATCCTCATCATCCACAATCATCGAGCAAGTCTTTCTCTTGGTCATTCCTGAAAATGGGATTATTTTGCTACAACCAGAACTATGTCTGAAAATTCCCCATTGTATACTGTTCATAGGAATGTCCCCAATTCTCCATCCCTCCCTATATCTATGCCCTTGACAGTGTGATGTTTTAGTTCCTCCCATCTCTATTTCCCTACCTCTCAAATTTGGATTGGTTTTGTGACTTGCTTTGGTCAACAGAATACAGAAGTATTATGATCTCAGTTCAAGTGGTCTTGAATCTTTCTGTCTGCTGTCTTGGAAACTTGGCTTCCACCATGAGAACAAGTCCAGACTAGCATGTTGGATGATGAGAACCATGTGATCCGGGTCAGGTCACCTGACCTGGAAATCGGTGAGCACGAAAAAATGGCTCCTGTTTTAAGTTACTACATTTTGGGAATGGTTTGTTATGCTGCAATAGCTAACTGCTACAGCCTTCTTCTCAGGCTTACCTTTCACTGATTTTGCCAGAGTCTTTCTTTTCTAATTTATAAAGATGAATCCATTCTGTGAATTTATTTATGGCTAACTCTGACCAGGGTCAGTGAGAGGAATAGAGATAAATGAGTCAAAGTCTCCGTTTTCATGAAGCAACAACCCAGCTGGGTAGGTAAAACATGGCAGATAATTATCACGAGTGGTGAACACGGCAAAGGGGTTTTCATGAGGGAGTTATGAACAAAAGAAAATGAGATTCTGAGAGTCTATTGCTCACCTGGAGTTGGGGAAGAATGGGAACGTTGGTGGAAGTCATATAAAAAATTGAAAAAAAAATTGTTAAAATTTATTTATTCTTGAGGGACAGAGAGAAACAGAGTGTGAGCGGGGGAGGGGCAGAGAGAGGGAGACACAGAATCTGAAGCAGGCTCCAGGCTCTGAGCTGTCAGCACAGAGCTCGACATGGGGCTCGAACTCACGAACTGCAAGACCATGATCTGAGCCAAAGTCAGATGCTTAACCGACCGAGCTACCCAGGCGCCCCAAGAAATTCTTTCCGTATCTCTAGAATCCATACCTACCCCTCCTTGTCCACTTCCTCAACCTGACTTCTGGACAGGTGGATAAAGGCTCTGAACTCATCTCCCGTTCTCAGTCTTGCCTTCGCTCCAATCTGTTCTTCTATCATATGATCTTCTCTGACTTGCAAATCTGGCTGTTTCTCCCTTACTTCAAACCTTCAAGTTAAAATCAGAACTCCAAAGCACGGACCACAGCATTCTGCCCGGTCGGTCTCTCTCCTGTGTCCCACCCTAGTTTTATGTCCACCCACACCTCCCACTCAGTACCGAAGATCGAGCTGTGGTTTTTGGAGTCTCTAAGGAGCATAGTATTATTCTTCCTCATCCAGGTTTTGAATAAGTCAAAAAATAACTCGAGGGAGCCAGAACACCAAGTTATCACCTCTCATTCTGGTAAGAACTAATTTAGGGGCTCCTGGGTGGCTCAGTCGGTTAAACATCCGACTCTTGGTTTTGGCTCAGGTCTTGATCTCATGGTTTATGAGTTAAAGCCGCCACATCAAGATCTGTACTGAGTGCATGGAGCATGCTTGGAATTCTCTGTTTCCCTCTTTCTCTGCTCTTGCCCTGCTCACAATCTCTCTCTCTCTCTCAAAAATAAATAGATAAACATTTTAAAAAGGGGCTAAGTCACAGTTTGTGTGAGTGGCATGGGCCTGCTAGCTAATTCCCTTGAAGCAAGTCCTCCACCTAGCCACAGGCAATCCTGGCTCGGGGAGTCTTGAACCAGCAAGGGTAAAATGCATGAGATGAAGCTGCACAAAACTGCTCTTTGCATGTAACTTGCTCACCAGAGGATAAAGAGAGGTCTGTTTTATTCTTTCCGTACTTACCAATCAGAGAAGTCACCTTACTTCCCCTGGGATGGAGTGAGTAAAGGGGTAGAAAGAGGTCACAGGAAAGACATCAGGGGAAGGGAAAATATGTCCCCCTAACAAGAGGGAACTACCGTGGTCCTATGATCACACCACTGCAACTCTCACACCGGTGTATCTTCATACATGCTTCTGGCTGGAACATTTAAAATGAAGGGGTCCCTGGGCTCCATCAGAACGCCGAAGAGGTCAATGGCTTAGACAAGTTTTAGAACCCATGGTATAGCATTCGAGAGTGGTCACTCTTGAACCAGTTTGGTTGAATTCTATTCCAATTCTGCTGCCTATGAACCCTATAATCATACAGCAATTACTAAACTCCTCTGAGTCTCAGCTGTCTCATCTACAAAGTGGAAGTAATAATAAGGCAAAACTTCTAGACGACATGATACTCTATATGGAAAATCCAAAAGATTCCACCAAAAAACTACTAGAATTGATCAATGAATTCAGCAAAGTCTCAGGATATGAAATCAATGCACAGAAATCAGTTGCATTTCTATACACCAATAATGAAGCAGCGGAAAGAGAAATCGAGGAATTGATCTTATTAACAATTGCACATAAAATACCTAGGGATAAACCTAACAATGAGGTGAAAAATCTATACACTGAAAAAATCTATGAAAGAAATTGAAGAAGACACACAAAAAAATGGAAAATATTCCATGCT
Organism: Paguma larvata; assembly: GCA_030068075.1. Classification (NCBI taxonomy): domain Eukaryota; kingdom Metazoa; phylum Chordata; class Mammalia; order Carnivora; family Viverridae; genus Paguma; species Paguma larvata. The sequence continues at coordinate 13,311,938 of CM057828.1, read as the reverse complement.
CATGGCTTGGAAGAACAAATATTGTTAAAATGTAGATACTGCCCAAAGCAATCTGCATATTCCATGCAATCCCTATCAAAATAACATTCTACACAGAGGTAGAAAAAATAATCCTAAAATTTGTATGCAACCAGAAAAGACCCCAAATAGCCAAAGCAATCCTGATGTTGAAGGCATCGCCATTCTTTGTTTCAAGATGTATTACAAAGCTGTAATCATCAAGACAATATGGTACGGGCATAAAAACAGACACTTAGAACAATGAAACAGAATAGAGAACCCAGAAATGGACCCACAAATGAATGGCCAACTAATCTATGACAAAGCAAGAAAGAATATCCAATGGAATAAAGGACAGTCTCTTCAGCAAATGGTGTTGGCAAAAAATGGACAGCGACATGCAGAAGAATGAACCTGGACCACTTTCTTACACCATACACAAAAATAAACTCAAAATGGATGAAAGACCTAAACGTAAGACAGAGAGCCATCAAAATCTGAGAGGAGAAAGCAGGCAAAAACCTATTTGACCTTGGCCACAGCAACTTCTTACTCAACACGTCTCTGGAGGCAAGGGAAACAAAGCAAAAATGAACTATTGGGTTCTCATTAAGATAAAATCTTCTGCACGGAGAAGGAAACAATCAGCAAAACTAAAAAGCAACCAATGGAATGGGAGAAGATAATTGCAAATGACATATCAGATAAAGGGTTAGTATCCAAAATCTATAAAGAACTTATCAAACTCAACACCCAAAAAACAAATAATTCGGTGAAGAAATGGGTAAAAGACATGAATAGACACTTTTCCAAAGACGACACCCAGATGGTCAACCTGTTCATCATCATCAGGGAAATACAAAAGGAATTTTTTTTCCCTGGACTTTCCATCACTAGCTTCTTAGAGTTATTTAGATCTGGGCTGAAATGTCTCTTCTACAGCAAAGCCTTCCTTGCCACTTGGAACATGCTTAGAATCGAGGTTATTATAAATATGCTTTAATTAGTTTATGAGTGGAGGAAACTCTATTAACTACTGCCTTCTTGTTGAAACTTCCCTGTCTCATTGGAACAGCATCTAGCAGTTGAGGGACCTGGAGGAGGGAGCCAAAGGAAGGAGATGAAGGTGATGGGTAGCCCCTGAGCCTTGAGAAGTTTTCACGTCTACATGGGGATTCTGTGCTTGTGCACCTGCTTCTGTAGCAGGCATCATCCATCTCCGGCGCTCTCCTGTGGATTAACTCCAGCCATGAGCAAATCTGCACAGTAGCTGGAGAAGGACAGGTTCTTAATACTTAACGTAGATCTCAAAAAAAAAATGATTTAAAAGCTTTGCACTTTCATATTTTTCCTCTATCATAGCTCTTCTTTGGCTTAACATCTGTCTCCAAATGTGTTTACTTATTACCTCTGAAAATAATTTGGGCAATAACTATGCTTTCTCAAAAGGTTTTGAATCAACATCTTGAAGTTTTCAGCTGAAGTTTAAATAATTGCCAAGGATGTAATTTTTGGTGAATGATAAATATTGACATTTAAAAAACAAAATGTCACGTTGTGATTTAAATGTATCCATTGAGATCTAGCCGCTGAGATGGTGATTAGAAAATCACCATGGAGTTGGGACGAGCACTGGGTGTTGTATGGAAACTAATTTGACAATAAATTATTTAAAAAAAAAAGAAAAAAAGAAAATCACCACTGAATATAAAAAAACATAAAAGAATAATTTACTTTTAAATAACTGGATATTTTGCATTCTTATGTAAATTTTGTTCAGCATGGGTCAAAACATTGCATTTCTAACACTAAGCTTTGCCCTTATCAGAAATGTTTACAAGACAGACAATAAAGGCACTGAGTTTTGCCTTCCTCACAGAGATTGGACAGAAGTCAAAGGTATTTAAAGAAAGGAAGGAGGATGCTTCCAAGGTGTTAATTTTTAGAACCATGGACAGAGGGGTTCCTCAAATGTTTTAGTCACGCTGCTCTTCAACCCTGGATTTGAGCCCAACGTGGAGATGACAGGCTAGGTTGCGCTGACAACTCTCAGATGTACTGGAACCTGATGCTGGCCCCTTCAGTGTCTATTCCAGGCTGAATGATCTAAATGCTGATGAGTGTCTCCACCCTCCTGACTCTGCGCTGGGGCCGGGCCTTCAGCTGTGGAATCTGTCAGAGCAGGGAGGAAGAGAACAGCACCCTGACTTCCTAATTAGGATCTCCTAGGGCTGGGATTTAAATTGGCTTTTGTTCCCTCGGCAAACAAACACCAGGACAGAGAGGCAACAGTGGGCAGTGGCTCTTGGTTGGGAAATAAGGGGCGTTTGCAGACGATTTAGCAAAGGACAAGCCACACCCAGTTAATTGGGAGTAGGGAACAACCAGATTTTAAATGCAAAAACGGGCTTTGTAGGCTTGCTAATGAAATTTATGCAGTGTCCAAGACAAGGGTCAGAGAAGAAATGGAGGCATGTCAAGATTATCTTTTCAACAGTTCTTTTCTTCCTTCTTTATTCATCTGAACACTAAACCGATTTATCAACCAGCCTCATTTGGGTAACATAATAATAAGTGCTTATGGTAGAATGCATTCAAAGCACACATTTAGATGTCAGGCATACCTGGATTTAAATCACTGCTTTACTCCGCTTCTCATATGAGTTGGGATAAGTTACTCATTTTCTCTAAAGCCCCAGCCCCACCTAGTCCTTGTGGATGGCAGCCCCAAGGGTGGGCAACATATAGACCTCCTAGCTATTTATGGTGGCCCGTACTCACATCGTCTCATCTGGAAATGGGAAGGATATCTTCCTTGGGGCGATGGCAGGAGAGTTAAGTAAGTTAACGTGCATACATCGCTTACCTTGATAGCTGACATGGAATTGGCACGAGTAACTATTGGTTATGAATGGGGCTACGTGCCAGGGATTATTAGATAGGACTATTGTCATTACTTTTAATTTGAGAGAGACACAAGAGAGCACGCGCATGCCAGGGGGAGGGGCAGAGGGAGAGAGAGAGAAATCTTAAGTAGACTTCATGTTCAGTGCAGAGCCTGATGTGGGGCTCAGTCCCACGACCCTGAGATTATGGCCTGAGCTGAAATCAAGAGTTGGATGCTCAACCAACTGAACCACCCAGGCACTCCATAGGATTATTGAGTTTAATTCCCACAACCATCCAATGAAGCAGACCTTGCCCAACTTCCTGTAGCTAGTAACTGAAACATCTCGGCTTTGATTTAGCAGTCTAATTGTAGAGCTTGTGCTCTTAACTAGCCGTACATCCTGAATAACTTCCTTTCCTTTCCTTTCCATTCCTATGTATCTATCCATCCATCCATCTACCTATTCCCTACCTACCTACCATCTTCATCATCTTCATCATCTCTGTTTTTATCTTTCTGTTTGCTTCTATCAATCATCCATCTTTCTGTTCTCTGTCTGCATATGCTATACATTGATTTGTGTGCATATAGTTGGCGCAATACACAGAGAACAAAGCAGAGGCTCAGAGAGTTTAACAGACCCCAGACAACAGAGCCGATTTTCTAGTCTAGAACTGTCGACTCCAAAACCTGTGCTGGAATTTTTCAAACGTACATCAAGATTATGATTAGAAATCATCAGCAATTCATCTTCAGTACAGTTATTCTAAATTTTACTTCTGAGAAAGAAAGATACAAAAGCATCAGCAATCTTCCTCAACATTTTTTGCTGCTAGCAGATAAGAAAGTATATTTTAATAAGAGGACCCGAAGCTATGTTTTAGGGATGGAGATCATGGTTTTTCAGAATTTAGGATGGTACCCATGTTGCTTGCACGCCGTTGAAGGCTTGGTGGCCTTCATGTCTGTTCTGCAGTCCTTCTTCTAGGCACAACCACGAGGACTACAGCTTTAAAGGCAGCACACTGGCCTAGAGACAAGTGGCACCCAGGAAAAGTATGACACACCCTGTGCATTTATATATAGAGACACTCTACAGAGCTGACACAATTATCTGCACAGATAGAGGGGAGTTGGCAGCACACAAGACCCAGAACAGCAGGCAAACCCCGAATCATAACTCTCCAGCTTTGGAATGCATGGACTTCATTGGGATAATTTTGCATCTGATTAACTTTCCTAATTAGGCTTCCCATAAACCAGCATGACCTCTTCAGCATTTCTCTCGGAATACATCAAGCCCTCTGCAGTAGTTTTCAATAGTCTGGGAGATGACCCGTGGCTGGCACCCTTCCCCTCCTGTCTTCGTGGCTCCAAGTGATTTCCTCTCTCCGTCAAGTCCCTTGCTTCACTCCACCTGCCCCATCCACGGATGACCCAATGCCAGCCCCAGCAGGAAAACACCGGCCTGCTTCCCTTGCATCTGTCTCCAAAAAGGATATCTAAGCAAACACGTGGCATCGCTCTCCTGGAAACTCCCCATTTCAATGATCCGGCCATGTTTTCCCAGTAAAGCTTAGGGATACCTGCAGACGCCAATAATTTTGAATCTCCCCAGATCACCTCTCATTGACCCCAGCTGATACTGTGTTCGGATATTTGGGTAAAAAATAGGGGCACTTGTCCAAGTTTCCTGATCTCCTTCCTGCTTAGAGGATGAAGTGGTTCCTACTCCTTTCCAAAATAAATCCTCCCTATTATGTGCTGGACCCAGTTTCCTTTCTGGGGGCGATGCTATTGCTCCCCCCACCCTGTCTCTCTTTTCAAGCTCTTCTTTCCTACCGGTTGCTCCCAGTAGCCTTCCAACATGCTTTGGTGGTCTCCGTACAAAAATAGAAACAAAGACAAACCAAAGCAAACTTTTTCAGAACTCAATCTTTCCCGTAAGTTGCTTCCTGGTTTCTTCTCTTCAATCACTATGATTCTTCTTTATCTTTCCTTCGTTATCCAACCTGCAACTGACTTGCTTTGACTTTCTCTTTCCACCAAAAGCGTACTCTGTAAAGAGATCAATAACCTCCGTCAAAACTCTTTTTCACATTGTATTGTTATTTTTTTTTTTTGATATCTATTTTCTCCCACTGGTTTGCTCTTTGAGATCAAGAAGACATTAATTCCATGCGCTAGCATTCAACCAATGGTCTCGCATAGTGTGTCTTCTCAGCTAACATTTATAGAATGAATGGGCTCGGCCAAACCCAATGGGTCCTTTTCACTGTCCCTTTATTGGTTTTCTCAGATGTGTTTCCTGCTGCTGACTGTCCATCCTGCTTCAAATTCTCTCATCCTCTGGATTGTGGGATGTAGCTTCTCTTTTCCTGTTCTCACCTCCACCTGCTCCTAGAGAAAATGGGCATTCATTCTAGTAATTCATCCCTATTGTCTTCTACCAGGTCATGATAAATTGACCGGATTAGAATGGATGAATCATGCTGGCTGTGTAAAAATTTTCTGTAGTCTGCTTTCATTCCAAGGAAGGTATTCCCTAAATAGGTTTTTAATTCTCAGAAACCTCAGGTCTCTCCAGTAGCTGATAGCTCGAACTCTGCCTTATTTATATCCATGGATCATAAGACACTTGCTGTTAATAAGTATGGAATCCTCTTTGTATTTAATCTTAATTTTTTTAAATAAGTCGGCTAAAGAAGTTTTTAATCTAATTTGAACCAGGAAATCTGATTGAAGGTCAAGTGTGCCTTATCTCTTTTACAAGAAGCAATAAATGTGCCCGAAGCTACCCACAAAATGGGTGGTTAATATGAAATTAAAAGCTAGACTTATTGCCCCCGAAACTATGGGATAGATTGATTATAAAACTTGCCTTAATTCTTTACTGCTCCCTGTATCCTCGCCCCTTTGCAATGTGATTTTTCAGAGCCTCCTCCCACCCCGCTTTAAATTTGGATGGCTTTATGACCCGCCGATTAAATGTGGTGGAAGTTGGGGCACCTGGGTGGCTCAGTTGGTTGAGCATCCGACTCTTGATTTTGGCTCAGGTCATGATCCCAGAGTCATGGGATCGAGCCCTGCATTGGTCTCTGCACTGAGTGTGGACCCTGCTTACTATTCTTTTTCTCCCTCCCTCTCCCCATTTCCCCTGTTCACGCTCTTTCTCTTTGTCTCTAAAATTAAAAAAAAATGTAGTGGAAATGATTCTGTGCCAATTTCCAATTTCAGCCTAGGGCTCAAGACGTCTGGCAGGCTTCCATTTATTTTTAGAACCCCACTATCTCCATGTGAACAAAGCTGGGCTAGTCCTTTGGAGAAGGAGAGGCCATGTGAGGCAGAGAGAATCACTCCAGCCAACACGATTCTAGACCGGCCAACCCTCAGCTGAATGACCAGCTGACCAACAGATGAACAAATCAGGCCAAGATCAATGACAAATGTCTGACTGAATTAGTTTATTATCTTGATTGATAAAAAAGTAGCTTTACTGAGATATAATTCATACACCATTAAATTCATCACTCATGTTGTACAGCAGTCCATCCTTTTCCACAATGGACATGTTCTAAGACCCCCAGTGGATACCTGAAACTAGATAGTAGCAAACCTTGTATATGCTTTGTTTTATCCATACATACACACCTGTGATAAAGTTTAATTTATAAATTTGCTGCAGTAAGCTATGAAACAATAATAACTAATAAAACAGAAATTATAACAATATACTATAATAAGTTATGTGAATATGCCTCTCTCGCTCAACATATCTTACTGTGCTGGGCTAACCCTTCTTCTTGGGATAATGGGAGATGATAAAATGTCCCCCATGGTGAGATGCAGTGTGGTGGATGCTGTGGACACTGTGACATAGCATAAGACTATGAGTGACCTGATAATACATCAGAAGGAGGACTGAGGACCATTTGCTTCAGGACCACAGTTAGCCTCAAGTAACTGAAACCACAGAAAGCAAAACTGCAGATAAGGATCGGGGTTACTATATAATGCAACAATTTTCAATGTATCCAAAGTTCTAGGACCAGCACCACAATCAATTTTAAGATATTTTTACAGCCCCTCTAAGAAAGCCAGCACCTCTTAGCAGTCATTCCCAGCTTACCATCCTCGCCTCCCCAGCCTGGTGCAACCACTAATTAACTTTCTATCTGTGTAGATTGGCCTACTATGCAAACAGCATATAAATGGATTGATACAAATCAGATGTTTTGTGGCTGGCTTCTTTTACTTAGCATGATGTTTTCGAGGCTCATCCATGCTGTAGCATCTATCAGTACATATTTCATTTCTTTTATATTGCCGAATAATATTTCATTGAATGGATATACCACATTTTATGTACCCATTTATCAGTTGATGGATATTTAGATTGTCTCCACTTTTGAGCCGTCATGACTAATGCAGCTGTGACCATTCGTGTACAAGTTTTTGTATGAACACACACTTTCATTTCTCCTATGTACATACCTAGGAGCGGAAGTGTTTGGTCATCTTATGACTCTGTTGAATTTTTCGAAGAACTGCCGGACTGTTTCCCACAGTGGCCACACCATTTTTCAGTCCCATCAGTGCGAGGGCTCCCATTTCCTCACATCATCACCAGCAATTGTTATTATATGTCTTATTGATTATAGCCATCCTCCTGGTATGAAGTGGCATCCTATTGTGGTTTTCATCTGCAATTCCCTGATCGCTAACAACATGGAGACATTTTCATTTGTTTATGGTGTCCAATGGTGTGCCTTCTTTAGACAAATGTCTGTTCAGATCCTTTTGCCCAACCTTCAGCCAAAATTGGGAATTACTGCCTGGCCCATATTTTTCTAGGTGAAGTAACGTTGGGAAATAAGGGGACTTACTAGGAAATCACAGGTCAACATCAGGAAAAAATAAAGGCTTCCGATGCTCGCACCCTGCACATCTTTTCACCATGGAGGAAGGCTTAATAATAAACGCTGTGTATGGAGAGCAGCGGTGGGCAGAGGAGGCACAAAGTTCAGCTGTAAACACTTTATTAGCTGCTCTTGAGAAGCACAGACTCTACTTTCTGTAGATTGTAACTCACAGGCCCCAGAGGAACAAACTAACAAGAACTCAAAGGTAAAAAGTCCTTACCGTTCCCTGCTGTGTTCAATAGCAGTTGTCCAAATAGACCCCTCACTGGGAGATGCAGGGCAGGACGAGGAGAAGACAGTATTGAGTAGATTGTGAAGGGAACAATAGTGCTGGACATGAGGAGCACTGGCTTGGTCTTGACTGTATAAAATCAGGGGATGGGCACCAACTAAGCGTTATAATCGTCCACATTCCAGATTCAAATTCTGGGAGCAAAGCTCTGTCAGAGCCCCTATGGCCAAAGGCCGGGAAGGACTCCAACATTTTGCGAGTCATAAATAAAGTTTTTCAAGTTTTTGCTTTGCAAAAATTCTTTACAAAACTTGTAGCAGAGCTAATTATGCAACCAGTCCCTTTGAAAAGCTGTAACTTCGCACGTAGGTGATGGTTGTACCTCGGATCAAATAAAGATAGAAAAAAAAGCCTAGAAGGAAGTCAACCAAAAGATTCACATTATGCACACTCCAATTTTTCCAAAACAAGCATGAATTTAGTTTTTTTTTTAAATGAGTAAAATTTCTTTTTTGAGGTAGGTAATACATTTAGATTTAAGTGCACAGAATCAAAACCTGGCTGCTTGCGTTTAAATTCCAGCCCTGCTACGTATTAACGGTGTGGCCCTGGGAAAATTAATATCCTCTTCCGTGACTCTGTTTCATCTTGTCTAAGATAAGCGTAGTAGTAGAACATTCCTCATAGTGTTGATGTCAAGATTAAACGAGTTAATCTTTTTTTTTTTTTTTTTTAAGTAGGCTTTGTACCCAGCGTGGAGCCCAACGTGAGGCCTGAAGTCACAACCCCGAGATCAAGACCCGAACTGAGATAAAGAATCAGACATTCAACTGAGATCAAGAGTTGGACGTTCAATCGTCTGAGCCACCCAGGCGACCCTAAATGAATTAATTTCTAAGAAGTGTTTGCTGTGTGTACCTCACACAGTAAACACCATACAAGTCTTTGATCTTATTAGTATGGTTTTAACCGTGTTGATCTTGAATGGACTTATTCGTGTATTCATTCCAATATTCAGTGAACATTTTCCATTTGCCAAGCCCTGTAGTAGGCATTACTAGCACACAGATAAGAAGGTGCGGTCTCTGTTTTCAAGCTCATGGAAGTTCCAATGGAAAACCACTCTCATTTTCTCCTTCACGCAATAGTACCTTCCATTCCTCGTTCACTTATCACACGTCAGGCACCATGCTGAAAGTTTTCCAGACATCATTTGAGACTTAGATTCGCCCTTCAGGGTTAATATTCTGATTTCTATTCTACGGATGAGGAAAACATGTCTCTGAGAAGTCAAGTAATTTGGCCGAGGTCATAGTGCTACTAACTGTGACCCTAATGCAGTCGCTTTTAATAACTGCATGATATTTCCTCTTAAATTCCAGTTTATGTCTATTGGAATAAGTATTCTTATCAGCCTCTCCAGTAGTAGCTCCTAATGGACTTGCTGTTGGGTTTCGCATGGAACCAGGTTTGGAGAAAAGGGTGTAAAGGTTGAGGAAATATCTGAGTCAGAAGAAAACATCATCAAATAAGTCATCAGGTCGCAGTCACAGAAATGCAGCCAAAATTCCCCTCTAACAGATAAAATCTCGATAGATCCGAGTTGTTCTATGTCTTTTAAATCCTTCCCATCCCCAAACTCCAAAGTAACAAACCATTCAGATAAAACTCAGTGTTCTTCAAGGTATGAGGCAGCTCATCCCTTTTTGCAGGACGTATGAACTGGGAGTGCTTTTTCTTTATGTCTATTTTTATTTTTTGAGAGAGAGACAGGGCCTGAGTGGAGGAGGGGCAGGAAAGAGGGAGACACAGAATCCGAAGCAGGCTCCAGGCTCTGAGCTGTCAGCACAGAGCCCAACGCGGGGCTCGAATCCACAGACCGTGAGATCATGACCTGAGCCGAAGTCGGACGCTCAACCGACTGAGCCACTCAGGCCCCCCTGAGGGTGCTCTTTGAAGAGAGAAGACCCTCTAGAGCCATCTCAAATTTAATTTGTCCCACAGTGGGAGATAAATATTATTTCTTACATTGAAGATTAATCCAGGCCACGCCAGTTTTCCTAGCCGATCCATCCTCTCTGGGCTTTGGAAGACTGCCTCTGTAGCATCCGCGACACAAAGAGTTAATGCTACAGCCTAAGTAGGTTTTTAAACAGGAGACCAATCTTTTCTTTTGTGATCTGTTGAATTTCAGTTTGGAGACGGTGATGAGGAAGAGCCCTATCTGCTGCTATGTCTCAGTGCATTCAATACCTAGGTTTAACACCTGCAGGGGTGTTCAACATCTGACACTATATGTGCGGTGTCATGGCTACCGTTTGCCGTGAAAATTGTTTGGAAACGGTAAGGTAACAAACAAACAAAAAAGGACTTCGATTCACTTGGTGGATTCCACATTCTTTCTCTTTGGATCTTTTTATACATTAAATATTGAGTTCATTTGGTGTTGTCTTTCTTCATTTATGCAAGTTCCAAAGAGCAGAATCCCTAATTCTCTGCGCTTCCTAACCTGATCCGAGCCTCTGGGAAAATTGTGCCATAGTAGGAATTATCTTCTATTGTCTCCCTTTTCTGTACTTGATCCACTCATATCAAGGTTCATTCTTTTGTCTGTCTGCCATTCCCGTGGATTTGGAAAGTGGCCTGGCATTCGCTGGTAAAAACTTAAGGTTTTAGGTTTATGGCAGGACTTGATTAAAACGATGTTCGTAGTGGAGTTTCAGGGGGTATGACAGGTCAGGAAGAAGATGCACTTAATTGATTCATACTTAAAGAAAAAAGATTGGGCTCTGCTATCAATGGTGACCGAAAGTTGTGTCAGCGAACCACATCTGAAAATATAAATATGACGTTTGTAACATCAGTAGTGATCACGGTTTGGGGTTATGGTAGGTTAATATTCCGAGGTTTCTGGAGTCCAGCTGTGGGCAGAATGAAGTGGGAATTGGGAAATGCCTGCTGAGTCTCAAGTACCTACCAAACCAACCCCAGGTTTCTAGGAGGAAGGCTAGTGTTAGCAAAATAAAGACATCCTTTTTCTCTTGTTTCAATACTGTAGCTGAAGTCCAAAGTCATTCTAGCTCTAGCAGCAGAAGAGAGTTGAAAGAACTGTATCTTCCAACCCAGCCACTATTTCCTGTTTCAGCACCTTGAATAGAGACACATTTGTTTATTCTCTCAACTATCTTCCAAAAAACGATAGACTCACGGAGCGAAGAAGCAATGTAACTGGCCCACAGCTCCACGGCTACCAGTTGGCAGGGCTGGCTTTGAATGTAGACAATCTAGTAACTGAAGTAAGATGTTGAAATTAGTAGAAAAGGTGTTCTAACTAGATAATTAATTATCTGGGTAAATGGTGGACACAGTCATTACTGGAAATACGCCGAATGAAACACACTTTCTGGTGTTCTTGATAACATCATGGGGACATGTAACCCCCGAGCATCTACCCCAATTCCTTCATCTCATAGATTAAACACAAACAAACAAAGTGGGGAGGCAGAGAGGAGACGTGATCTACTGAAGACCTGAACTTGTCATTTTCTTATGGTTTCTGCCTGGCACTCACCGGTCTGTCCCTTAGCATGTGCCGGGACAGGTTCCCCATCCCTGAAGTCCTAGTGCCCACAAATTTCTACTTAACTTTTACGTCCGAGGTCAAACATGATCTCCTGAGACCCCTCTATGTCTTCCCTCTGCCTTAGGCCACGCCAGATTAGACCCCTCTTCTGTTTTTCCAGCACCAACTATCTACAGGCAGCAACCCCCCATTTAATTGGCTGATATGGTCCAGTCTCCTCATCTGACAGATAAAGAAACCGAGGCTCGGATCAAAGAAGGATTAGCCCGTGAGCACATATTTGGTGAGAACCAGACTCAAAGACTACGACCCACGTATCCTAAAGCCAGAGCACCTCACCAATGCATGAGACTTCTCCATATTTTTGCTGATTTTCATAGCAGTTGATAAAATTCTTCTCCCCTGTAGTAGCTGTGTGCCTTCGAGAAAGATGCTGAATCTCTCTGAACCTCATGTTCCTCATTGGAAATCACACAATAACATGGTTTATATTAAGGTTTACTGTGAGAATTAACTGGGAAAATTCACATAAGGCGTTTAGTACAGTTGTTGGCACTTATATGAATCTACCTAATGTTGTAATTCCAGGGGCCCAATTCCCATTAAATTCTTAATTGTCCTGTTCAATAAATTAATTTTTTTTATTTTGAAGAAAGCAGGTGTACATGTGTGCATGCGTGCAAACAGGGGAGGGGCGGAGGGAGAGAGAGAGAATCCTGAGCAGGCTCCACGCCGAGCACAGAGCCTGACACAGTGCCCAATCCCATGACGCCGGGATCATGACCTGAGCCGCAATCAAGAGCTGGACGCTTAACTGAATGAGTCACCCAGGCACCCCAACAAATTTACTTTTTATCATTGTTTTTATTTTCTGAGAGATGCTTTGACTCCCATTTTATCTTCTTGTTTTTTTTTTCCTTTTCTCTGTGGGTCTTGTTTTCTGCATGAATATTGGACCCCTTGCAGGCTCGTACAGCTATTTAAGACTCTGCACCCCAGAGTTCTGACCAGCAGCCTGGTGAGAACACCGATCAAACCAGTTTCACCCTCGGGTTACTCAGCAAAACGGATCTGGACTTTCTGATCCGTGCATATTCCCTGTATATCTACCGACTGGAGAAGTAAGTGGAAATTCAGCAACCCTGAACTAATGGGAGAAACACAGTGCCGGATGACTTTCAAATTTAAAGGGCAATGCCATTTTGGAGAAAGGTCTCTTTGTAAGGTTACTCTTTCATCCAGAGCGGCACGCAGATCCAATCATCTGGAAAGTCAATAGAGAGGTATTTCGGGGTGAGGGTGACTGTCTTTAGATTTGGGGGGGTTGGGGTGCTCGTGCTTTGTGGCTACGGACCTGTAGCCAAAATGAGTTTTGGGTTGGAGTAGAGGGCTGTGATTGGAAACCATGTGGTCTCAGAATAGACGTGGGTTCGATCCTGATTTCCACTTCCTGCTTGTGTCACGTTGAACAAATTATTTTCCCCTAGTCTCAGGGTCCTCAGGCAGAAAATGGTGATATTAACAATAGCTATGTCAGAGGATTATTTGTTCATTGATAGGAAACACCACTGAGTACCTACTATGTGCCTATCCTCGGCACTTGGGTGACATCATTGAACAAAACAATGCAAACAATCAAATGAGGTAATATAAGGCACGCGGTTCACTCGGTGCCTGGCCAGCAGTGAAACCCGCAGCACACGACAGCTATTTGTACCACATTTTCCTATTCGCTAAACAGAACTGTGGTATGCACTCTGTTTGTTTTGAAACCTGTCCTCCCCTGCCCATGGGTGGTATGTAGCATCTTTGTGACTTTGATTTTGCCGGATCCTCTGAACTAGCATAGGGGTGGGGAGCAGATGGGGAAACCCAGAACTAAAATGCTAAGCTGAGGGTCACGTGATATCAAGAGCTTTCAAGGGGACGACAGAAGAATGTCTCCGGAGATACGCTCATCTAAATTAGGGATGAAGTTCTCAATGGCAAGCTTATTTCTTCCACCTCTTCATATCATATTTTCTATATCCCTTTTATAGCCCGTGCAGGGCGGGGGGTGGGGGGAAGGGCTGAAATGGGACCAAAAACCGTGCGCAGGAAAGAGTTTTTCTCATTCCTTTTATCCATCTTGTTCAAAATGTCCATTCTCCAGAATGTCAGCTGGAGACGTAAATTCTACAGTTTATCTATTTCCAGCATGCCTTGGTGAGGACGAGTTTCTCCAGGTCCCCGAGGACTGTGCTGCTGTGAAGTAAATGCTGGTGCCAGAGATAGGGAGCATTAAGCACACCAAACATCCATCTGGGAATCATAGTGCAAGCTGACGGAGAGACGCGCATACGCCGAGTGTGTCCCGTATACCAGACAACGCGCTAGAGGAGCCCACGGCCGGGCGTGAGCAGGCATGGCGAGGAAGAAAACCACTTTAGATGGGAAATCAGGAAAGACCCCCTGAGCAGGAGTTTTTTAAGCCGAGACCTGAGGACCAAAAAGAAGCAACATGAAGACCAGAGGAAGAAGTCACCAAAGGAAAAGGTGACATGTACAAAGGTCCTGCGGTGAGGAAGGACTTTGACCCTTGGGGTTTTCTAAGAGCCAAGAGGAAGCCACAAGAATGGAGCAGGGGGAAGGAGAGGGTTATAGGAACTGGAGTACATGAGGCAGGCAAGGTTGTGCAAAGGAGTCCTAATCTTAGACCAAGTCAAAAGGAAATCTCTGGAAGGAAAAAAATTGTCTGAATTTTGAAATAATTTTACATTTACAGTTGCAAGGATAACATAGTGAGTTGCCTTATACCATCCCCCAGCTTCTGCTCACGTTTGACAGCCGTAAGTGGTTACACGTATCGGAACCTAGGATTAACACTGGTACCGTACTATTAACTCAACTTCAGATCATTGGAAAGATTAAGATTAAGATTCCTAAGCAGGAAGATTACTGAAGAATGTAAGATGACTTATGTTTTAAGGGGGCCACCTCCTTAAAATATAGCTCCCTACGTGTGGGAGTGCATCAGAGTGGGGTAAGATGGAAGTTAGGAAGCGATGGCAGTGAGCTAAGGGAGAGAGAGTGCGGTGTGACACTGGCGACGAGGGTGGACTCAGGTTGGATGGGGAACGAGTGGGGGGGGGTGGAGGAAAGGAAAACAAAAATGCATCCTCAACACGTGACCCGGGTAGGAGGATGGATGCCAGGGCCGTTGGCCGAGATGAGGAAAAACTGTAACACCTAGGAGAGCTTCAGGGAAGATCAAGGCTTTGGTCTGAGCATGTTAATTGCGAGATGCCCGGAATTTTGTAACATCCTATAGAAATATAATTTTATCATTACCAGCACTGGAAGAGAGCCTCAATTAGGGGTATATTTGGGTTGAACACTTCTTTCCAGCTCTTATGTTTACCCTTTTAACTAGAAGGAAGCAATAGTTATTAAATATTATTGAAAAGCCGGGTCCTAGCCTAGATTCCCAAATTCAATTAACAGGATGGTTTTTGGCAATGGAAAATATACTTTAGTATGGCAAATATTTGAAGAGACGAACTCTCTGGATGGCACCCTGAAAAAGGAAAGCAAACAATGACAAATTACAGCCCCAGAGGCGAGCGCGCAGCCAGGCTCTAAACCTGGGATTCTGTTTCTTGTTGACTCAGTTTCCTTGTCTGTAAAGTGGAGACGAGACACACGTGGGGGCCGAGGTGGTTATAAAGGTGATTATTAAGCGCCCGGTACGGTACTTGGCGTATAGATGTTGGTTCCCTTCCTCTCCTTCTAAACAGATTTCCTCGCTTTAACAGGGCAACCCTCTCCACTCCAAAAACATTTTTTGGTTGTCGAGGTGCCGACTGCCGTCTCCAAGCCTAGACGCATTTTCTCAGAAATCAGAAGAAAATGGAAGTATTTTTTCTTTTCCTCTTCAAAGTAAGAAAACTTGAGCACAGTTAATTAAATGATCTGAGCTGACTTCATTTAGTACAGACTTCCGGGCTCCCGGCGTGGGCTGAAATCCTTCCCCCTCTCCTTACCCTCGCGGTCTCAGAGTCTAATGACCCCAGCCCTTCGCCACCCAGGCGTCTAAGTGTCTTGCTGATGCCTGGCAGTGAACTCTCCCTGGGTGTGTCCTCGTCAGTTAGCGGCTTCCCACCCTCTATGGACTGAACTCTGTGCAGGGAGCCTCGACGCTCCCCGCTCAGCAAGCCGCCGTGGGACGCTGGCAGGGCTCTGTCCACCCTCTGCTGAGTTCTCTCTGCCCCCACCCTTCTCGGCCCTTCCTCCTGGACCCGCAAAAGCCACCGCCGTGCAGGTGGGTCTTGCTACACCGTCACACCCTTTATCTTATTCCTCGCCTTCGATGATGTCTGCTCGGCTCTTTTTTCCTCTGGAGCACGCATTTCCACTTGTTACCCTCGCTCTCAAGGATGTATTAGTCCTCTTGATTCAGCTGAGGCCATTTTATCAGAGTTTCCCCCGCCATCTGCTTCCCATAATTCATTCACTGATTTATCGTCCGTTCGATCTTTCATGCAGGCATTCGACTATTCACTAACCCCCTCCCTCCCTTCATCCGATCTTTCCCCTCTCATTTCCTGCAGGAGGCAAGCAGAGTCCTGAGACCCACTGTTACGGAGACTGACCGGCAGATGGTTTGTGACTGGTATTTCTGGGTTAGGTATGATTATTGACTAAATGTGGGTGCCTCCCACCTCCCCCCCCCCCGAATTAATATGTTGAAACCCTACCCCAAATGTGATGGTATTCGGAAGGGGAAACTTTGGGGGGGAATTAGGGTTAGATGAGGGTACAGCCCCATGATTCGTGCCCTTACAAGAGTCACTAGAGAGTTTGCTTCTCTCTGCTGTCTGCCACGTGAGGATGTAAGGAGCTGGTGTCTGCCAACCCAGAAGAGGGCTCTTGCCAGAACCTGACCACACCGGCACCCCGATCTTGGACTTCTAGCCATCAGAACGGTGAGAAATAAATTCGCTTGTTTGTAAGCCACCCAGTTTATGACATATTGTTACAGCAGCCCAAGCCGATTGAGAGAGATACCCAGCACCAAATCCCCAACCGCTGAGGTCTGTCCCCTTCTGTTGCAGCCCTCCCCCCACCCTCGACCCACCAAGGACAATCAGTATCGAGGGTAGATCCCGTTTTACAGATGAAGAAATGGAAGCTCAGAGGGGGAGCCGGCTCCTTGTCAGTGGCCACGCAAGGCACCTGGTTTACAGAGTCAGGTCGACAGGCATGAAATCCTTGCTCTGCCAACTTCGAGCTGTGTGCCCTTGGGGAAGTGCCATCTTCTCTCTCGGCCTCTTTTCTCATTTAAAAACAGGATTACAGCACCCACCCTGCAGGGTTGTTGTGAAGATTCGAAAGAGTGTAAAGAGCCTGGCTCATCTCCTTACAAATAGTAGTTGCTCAATAAATGGCGGCTGTCATGAGCTGAAGCCCAAACACAGGAGCCCAAATTCTTAGTCTGGGGCTTTTCTGTGACCCATTCTCACTGCAAAAGGTCAAGCTTCAAAGCCCCCTTTCCGGTGAAGCCCTCTTGTACCTCGAGTCTCACCTTGCTCTGTGCTCATACGATTTTCCTTTTGCCACTTTGGGGGCAGTTCTGCCCTTCCGCCTTGGATTGTAGGTATTCGTGCTCCCCTCCGTCTCCTCCCCTGGGTCACAGAGCTTGAAGGCTGAACAGTGTCCACTGATTTGGGGGTAGTAGTCTTCAAACTCTAAAGAGGATTAACTATCACCAGAGAGGCTCATCAAAAACGCGAATTACTCGGTCCTACCTCCAAAGGTTCAGATCCAATAGGGCTGGTCCACGAATATAGATCTTTAACCCACGCCCTGGGCGATCTTACTGTAGGTGGGTTCCAGCATTCTGGCAATTACAGCGCGTCTATCTATTTTAGTGGCTCGCGTGGAGTAGGTGTTCTAGAAATCTTCATTAGGTGAGCTGTGATAAGATGGACTATATTGACTGCTTACTGCTACTAACAAACCACCTCTAAATAGCAGTGGCTTGTTATTTCTCATTAATGCTGTGGGTTGACAGTCTGGGTGGTTCCTCTGGGCGCCGTCATCTGGAGGGTCAGTGGGGGCTAGGCCCAGCCAGGGCAGTTGGGCTTCTCTCTCCAAGGTGTCTTGCATCTTCAAAGAGGCTACACCAAGCTTCCTCACACGGTGGCAGTAGCATTCAAGAGGATTAGTAGCCTCTGCCCAAGCATCTATCACGCCTCCGTATGTGTTACACGTGCTGACATCTCATTGGCCAAAGCAAGTCACATGGCTGGCATCGCTAAGGGAGGGACCACACGGAAGTGTGGCTGCCGGGAGGCATGCTTTATTGGGAGGATTGCAAGATAAAACACAGGACAACCATAAGTAAATTTCAGATAAGTAAAGAATAATTTTCTTTTTGGGGGTAAGTATGTCCTATGCAATATTTGGGGTATATTTGTCTTAAAAATATTTTTTGTTTATCCGAAATGCAAATTTAACTGATCATCCATTATTTTCATTTGCCGTATCTGGCATTGCTGCATCAGAACCGTTAAGGTAATATTTGTCACCTCGCTATTGTTCTTTTTTTAATTAATCTTTACTATGGGCTTTTCTGCCTCAGACTGTTCCACAGGTGGTGCTTGCTTCTTTGCTGCTAATAAGTACTCAGGCCTCCTGTATTTGAGTTCTCCTCCTATTCCACATTTTCTAGATTTCCCGAGGAGCAATTTCCACCTAACTCTGGTCTCCTCATGTGTCGTATTCTTGAATATCATCTCATCCAAATCGGAATCGCTTCTGGAGTCCCGTTTTTCCTGAAGCAGTTCCCCGCACTGAGGCCAGACTTTGTTCTAGACACGGTCTCTTCATCTTTGTACCGCGGGTTCCTTTGGCCGTCTGTGGAAGCCTAGGGACTCCTTCTCAGGGTCATGCTTTTAAATGCATCAAATCCAACACAAAAGAGTGCCGAGGAATTGTACTGAAAGTCGGTTTATCAAAATATTGATAAACCAAAAGCAACAAGAGTTGTAGATAGTAGTGGATGTACTTCCTTGTTAACACAGGAAATAGTAGGATCCACAAGCAGGTGTCCTTTGACGTAGTCGGTGAAGATAAACAATATTTCAAGATCCCTGCGACGACTGTGATATGATATAGAAGTTTCTTGATTCTCTTGGTCACAGAATCAAAGGTCCTGAAAAAAATGGCAAATGTCAGAGGGTAGCGAAAAAAAAAGATTTTTTTTTCCACTCAACTTCATAGACCCCCGAGTTCTATCCATGGCTCCCCAAGGGGCCCCAGGTAAGAACCGTGCATCTAAAAGTAGGTGAATCAGGGGCGCCTGGGTGGCTCAGTTGGTTAAGCAGCCAACTTCGGCTCAGGTCATGATCTCACAGTCTGTGAGTTCGAGCCCCGCGTTGGGCTCTGTGCTGACAGCTCAGAGCCTGGAGCCTGCTTCAGATTCTATATCTCCCTCTCTCTCTGCCCTTCCCTTGCTTATGCTCTGTCTCTATGTCTCTCAAGAATAAAATTAAAAGAAAAAAAACAACGCTAAAAAGGTGAACCAATCCTCTTTTCTCTGGGGCTCTTCTTCCTCCTATAGAGAAGCACCTCATTTCACTTTGAAACTACCCCTGATTAGCTACAGGTAAAAGCACTGTGAAGCAATTATAAATTAAGTTAAAGATTAAGACCTTTCTTTTCTTTTCTTTTTTAACCAATGGGCACTTGATAAGCCCTCCGAAAAATGGAGTGGAGTCCTTCGCGATATTTCCTATTCTAGGAACTGGGGCTTTCAAGATTAAGCTCTCAAAATTCATTCAAACCATAGTCTGTGATTTCATCTTGTAATTACTGTTGGAACCAAATAGTTCTTTTGTCTGATGTGGTTATTGATTATCACATAGTTATTTACCCAACATCGTTTCCCTGGTAAGGGCTTCCCTTTCTCCGTGCAGATGACGTCAGTGATCGAATCTCCTTTCAGGAGGGGCGATTGATTTGGGCTCTTCTCGCCCTATCTCTTCAGGTGCTTGGTTTTCCTTGGCTTCGGGACACTACCGTCTCCTGAGCTTGTGCCTGTCTCGCTAGCTTTGGCATTCTCCTCTACTGACTTGTTATCCTCTGAAATCAACGTAACGGAGTACCCCTGGGCTCGGTCCAGGGTCCTTTTCTGGTGTGTGCTCTCCTCCTGAGCGGTCCCATCCAGCCCAAGCCTTTATTAGCAGGTATTTGGTGATAATGGTGAAACTATGATCTCCGCCCTGATCTTCCTGTGCTCCAGAGTCCCACGTGGATTATCTCCCTCATGCATCCGAGTTCGCATCTTACGGGCATGCCAAGTGTAACACGGGCAGTTTTCATGCTTTGATTCTCCAGATCTGTCTTTTTTCTCCCTATCCTGGTGAATGTCATTAGAATCCACCCAGGGGCTCAAGCCAAACAACTAGAAGTCGTTCTCTGTTTCTTTATTTCCCTTACTCCCCTGTAATGGCGAGTCCTGTTGGCTAACCCTCCCTCCCTGGTCTGATGGACCAGCCCACCTCCCAGCCATTTCCATGGCTGCCACGTGTGCAGAGGTCCCATCATCTCTCATGTCACCTCCTACCTAGACAGATCATTGCAACAGCAATCCTAATCACTTCCCCTGACTCTTTTCTTGCCCCCTTGCCTACTCATTATCCAGCAGCCAGAATGCTCTTTTAAATTAGATCATGCCATCCCGTTGCTCAAAACCCTCCAGCCCCTTCCCCTTGCTCTTAGAATAGAATTCCCGCTCCTCAGGTGGTCTGTACAATTCCACATCACCAGTTCCCACAGACCTCTGGGGTCGGAGCACCTACCATTTGCTCTTTGCTCACTGACTTCCAACCACACTGGCCGCCTGTCTGTCCTTGAATGCCCCAAACTTGGCATGCACCCAGGACCTTTGCACTTGCTCTCCTATCTTCCTGGAGCCTGATGCTCTCCTAATTTTGCCTCCTGATGCTTCTTGACACATAGCAATCATCTCACAGACTGCTTCCGCAGTGATGTCTTCCCTGGCCTCTGAGTATCCCTTATAGTCATTGGAATTGAGCAGCCTGTTGTGGTCAATGGACCTTCTATTATCTTGTTTTGGTTTCTTCACGGCGTTTAATGCTTGCTAGAGTTATGTTGCTCATTTATAGTCTCCCTTCCTTATTCACCGTCTCCTCTCTAGGGTGCAGTCTCAACAGCATTAGAGCTTCTGTCAAATATATTTAACCCTTGAATCTCTAGCACCTAGAACCATGTCTGACACATAGTAGCTGCTCAATAAATATTTAGTGACAATCTGGAGAAATGGTTGGGCTACCAGGTTTATGTTTTGTTCTATGGGTGGCCCTGGTGATTGATCATCAGAGTGAGCATGGAAGTTAGGGATCCCATCTCTCACCGAAACACGCAGAGGTATTATTGGGACCATTCGTGAGTTGGATTTAAAGCCTTGGTCTTTAATTTTGTACTTGTTTATGGTGGAGTCTATACACTGAGATTCCCAGTAAAACACACTGTATCGTCAGGAACCATTGCTTTTCTAATGCATTGATTGATTGACTGATTGATTTTAAAGTCTAACCTTGACTCTGTGCCTCTTCTGGGCTGGACACTGGTAACTAATAAGGCAATAGATACCCTCATGAATGTCTGCTCTGGGGAGAGGAGGAGGAAAGCCCAGTTGTTGGGGTCCAGGAAAGTTTTTCTGAAGCAGTGGTTCCTGGATAAAGTTTTAAGGCAGGCGCTGGAGGTAGTTAAACACAGGGGTGGGATGGTGGGTGGAGAACTATTCTAGGCAGCGGGATAAGTATGTGCAAAGGAATTGAAGACACCGAGGCATGGCCTTTCCCAGAGACCACAAGAAACTCGACAGGGCTGGAGCGTAGCTGGAAGAAGGAGTTATAGTAAGAGACAAGACGGAGAGGCCATATCATGAAAAGTCTCATGTGGGACACAAAGGAGGACAATGGGGGTCACTGCAAGATTACAAATCAGGAGAAACACAATTGTGTTTGCATTTCAGAATGATCATTTCCAGCCGTTGGAGGATGGCTTAGTGGGTGTGTCATGAGTGGAAATAGGGAAACTATACTTTAAGGACTAAAATTTGGGACAGGAAGTGGAAAGAAGGCTCTTTATATAAGTTCCTGGTTTAAGAAGCAATTTGGGACCGGTAGTAAGGACACTAAAACTTTGGGTGCCAACCATTCTGCTATGTGCAATAGTATGGTCTTCAAATACACAGGTAGGGTTCTTTTTTTTTTCTCATTTTATGTCTGGGGCACTATCCTGGTTGAATTCTTTCTTATACACTTTGATTAGATAAAAAGATGGAACTGCTGAGTTTCTAGATTTTTTTCTTCCATTTTGCTTTCCTCTCTCCGTCGATCCTTTAGATTCATCGAATAGCCCCACAGGGCAAAGCCCCCAGACATTTTACCAACCATCTGACTGGTCCCTGAGTAGTCACCGAGTCTGCAATAGATGGATTCAAAAGTTTACTGAGGTCTCAACCATTTAGCTGCCCTCAGAGGATGATTGGAGCAAGTCTTGTAATTGGCTCCAGATTGAGACTAGATCTGCAGCTGGATGGGGAGGGTTTGTGTAGGAGACAAAGGTGACGTGGGAGAGAGCATGGAGGGAGCCCAACACGGGGGCACAGCTGCCACTCAGCAGGAGTAGGGAACAGGACAGCCTGGCTGGAATCTAGGGCACCTTCCTTGCTGTCATCACCAAATGTCAAGGGAATGAGTCCTTCTACCTGCTGGGAAGTGTACATTCAACCAAGAGACTCTCGAGGGGGAGGCTGAATCATACCTGTGCATGGGAGCAAGGAGCTCTCATAGATTCTGTTGCCGAAAAGGCTTTTGAGATTCATCTATGGAGACAAATCCGACTCATCTTGCTGCACTGGGGAAAACACCAAGACTGTAGGAGGAGGTGGTCAAATTCACAGAGCTATAGAGTAGTACGCTTAGACGCTGGGCTCAGTGTAATTGAAGACTGTTTCTACCATTCTTGTCTTAGAGAAAGAATCACTGAGACAGTGGGGGATGGGATAGGTTGCTAACTGTTCTCCAGAAATGGTTAGGATGTTCGGCCTTGGCATGAATCCTAGGCACACAGTGAATCCCTGGACCATGCTCAGCTCTGGTTCAAATCTCACATCAGCCCAGACTCCTCACCTGGGTGGTGGTTGCATTTATCCAGGTGCTTCTTTTTAATTTATCCTTGGCTTACTCACAATCACCTTGAGATATATGCTGTGGTCAGACGCCCAGAATCCATCCCAATGCCTTCTAGAGTACCTTTCTGTGCTATTAGACTTGGAAAGCTAGCAATTGTATTTCTCAGACTCCATTGCAGCTGGAATTCTGGAGGGAAACCAGATTCTGCCAACTATATGTATGCGCGTGAGATTTGGAAGGTGGAGGCCACCTTCCTGCTGCTGTCGGTGGGATGTCGGATTCTTCTGGTGCCGGGTCCCCGCCTCTGGTCACTGCATTTTTGGGTGTGGAAAGGCAGTTGCTTCTGAAGTGGTAGCAGCAAGAGTGGCTTCTTGGTGGTTGTATCACAATGACAATGGTCCATTCTTGAAATCAGTGGTCCTGCAGCGGCCTTCCTGATTGTGGCAGAGGCAGAGGCTCCCATGGAGGGCACGTTCTCAGACTCCTTGTTGGAGGCTGAGCACAGAGTGTGTTCCTGCAGTCCTTCCAATGATTTTGTAAGTTCTTGAGGCAGACTGTTTGCAAAAATGGTCATGATGTCTGACATCTCCGTATATCCATGCCCCTTTGAGGGAGACTTTGCAGTTCTTGCCATAAAGAGATGGATCTGTTCCCACACTGCTAGAATTTGGGCTGGCATTGTAATTTGCTTTAACCAACAGACTGAGGTCAAGTGACATTCTACCCACTCGGAGCCTACCCCTTACGGCGCCTCATATACGTCTTCTCCCAGCAACCATGTGAAAAGCTCAAGCCATACTCCTACATGATGAGACATGTATGGCCTAGTGATCCTCATCACGCTCAGCCAAACGCCAATCAGTGCCCACATGCAGACCTGCTAAGCTAGTGTGCAACCGACCACACACAAAAGTGAGCCCAGCTGAGACCGGAAGAACCACTTGGCCAAGCTCAACCCCAAATTTTCAGAGAACTGGAAGCTAGGGAAACGGCTTTCGTTATCAGAAACAAAGTTTGGAATGGTGTGTTCCAGTGTAAGAGATACCAGAGAGAACATCTAATTCTGGGAATTAAATCTATTACTGCTTAAAACAGCTAGAGTGGTTTTTGTTGCCTGCCCACTGAGCCTTGACTGATGTACACTTACAACGACATTTCCAAAACCAAGCTCGTCACGTTCCCCGCCTGAACACTTGTTCTCTCCTGGGTTTCTATCTAGCTGTCTGCAAGTCTTCTGCTGTGCCATCGTACCCTGTCGATCCCTGAGATGTGTTGTTTCTACTCCCCAGTACGTGTTGCTCTGCCCACGGTCCACAACCGCCCTGTCCGCCTTGGCCTTCACCTTCATGTCTTGCTTGGACAACAGCTGTCTCCCACTGCTTTTCCTGCTTCTACGCTTGTCCTCTCCCAGCGTTTCTTTACTAAGCAGCTGGACTGGTATTTTTACAATGCACATCTGATGGAATCGTCGAGTCACTCTGTCACACTCCTGAAACCAATATAACACTGTATGTTCACTACACTGGACTTAAGACCAAAAGAAATCCAAAACCTGCACGTCTGATAGTGGTGAACAACCTTCCTCCCCAGGGTGTTCTTCACCAGCCTCATAAGGTAGCACTCTTACCCTCCCTCTCAACGCTGTAGACCTCCTCCCTTTCCTTCAGTTTCTAGAACCTTCTTTTCCCCTTTCCATCTCAAGGCCTTTGTACATGCTGTTTCTTATGCCCGAGACACTTTGCTTGTTTGCCCGGTAGTTTCCTGCCCCACCTTCAGAGCCGAGGGAGAAGGTCGCTTGGTCCACAAGGTGCACCATGATCCCTCCTTGCTTTGCACGCACGTGCACACACACACACGTACACAATGTCAAGTGCATTTGTTCCAACAAAACTTGGCATAATTGTAAATGAACGGTGGTTTTTGCAATTACTTGTATATCATCTTTTTCCACCCCTAGGTCCCTTGAGGGAAGGGACCTTGGTTACCGTTTATTTTCAATGGTCAGCAAGGTACGTTTTGTGCAAGAGACACCTAGGAAGTTTGTAAAGTGAAGGAATACGGCATAGGCTTGTCCCCCAAGTTGGCTGCTCTTTAGCAGAGTAGACCCTCGGATGCACTGTCACCTGGATAACTGTTACTTGGGTGCTTATTAACATGCAGGTTCCTGTGCTTTGTCCCCCTGTGTTCTTGCTTAAATTAAAATTTTTATTTTATTGCGGTGCGAACACTTAATGTGAGATTAACCCTCTTCACAGATTTTTAAAAAATACAAGTATCGGTGTTCTTTTTGGTAACAACTCAGGGTTATTTCAATGCCGTGCATGCTGTAGTACAGATTTTTAAGTGTGCAATACGTCATTATTAACTAGAGGCCCAAGGTTGTACAGGCCATCTCTAGAATGAGTTCCTCCAGTATAACTGAAACTTTTTGTCCTTTGACTGTTACTTTCTCCCTCGCTGCCCCGGCAACCACGGTTCTGCTCTCTGCTGCTGTGAGTTTGACTCCTTGAGATACCTCGTGTAAGTGGAAGAATGCAGTCTTTATCTTTCCATGACTGGCTCATTTCACTTAGCATAACGTCCTCAAGGTTCATGCGTGTTGGTACGAACATATAGCAGGATTTTTTTTTTCGAGGCTGAACAATATTCTGTTATTATATTTATATATAAAATATCTCATAATACATATTCTATATACCTATACTATTCCAATATACCACGTTTGCCTTATCCCTTCATCCCGTGTATTTTAACTGACTAGGTCTGACCTCAGACCCACGCATCTGCAATTTCAGCAAGATTCCCAGGGAAACCTCCACGGACCGCACCCGGGGAAAGGTCTAGATGGAGAATTATCTTGTTTCTTCGGTGAGTATTCACGATGCACCTGTTACGCTTCTTGGTGTGTAGATGTTTAAGCCATGGGCCCAGCCTCCAAGGATCTTATTTTAACTGGGGAGTCGAGCCTTTCCTGCATGAAGTATTTAAGTGGATGGCATATGACGAAATTTCCTAAGAAGAGCTTTCTTTTATGGATCAGGGATACATGGGGGTGGGAAAACGCAAAGCTCTTAAGATGTTAATTTCTCACTTGAGATTTGGGAGGAAATCTGGCTACTGGAAAGAGCGCTGGGTTGGACTCTCCGGGTTCTTCTGGGTTCTATCTCTTCTTGAGCTAACCGTAGAAACTTGAGCAAATTATTTTACATTTTCTGGGCTTCAGGATCTTCGTTCTGGTTTTTTTTTTTTTCCCCTAAAGTTTATTTATTTATTTTGAGAGTGAGAGCCTAAACGGGGGAGGGGCACGGATAGAGGGAGAGAGAGAATCCCAAGCAGGCTCTGTGCTGTCAGCTCAGGGCCCAAGGCAGGGCTCAAACCCACAAACTGTGAGATGATGAAGAGTTGGCCACCTACCCGACTGAGCCACCTAGGAGTCCCAGGATCTTCATTCTTACAGTGGAAACGTTGGTAAGTAAACAATCCATATCTTACAGTACTGGGTAGATGTTAGAAATATTACAGGCAATGTACTTAGCCCAAGGCTTGGGCTTCCAGTGAGCACGCCAATGGCAAATCGTACTATTAATTCCAATGACCAAGCAGTGCATAACCGTTGTTCTTAATTGTAACTTCAGGCTTCAGTAAGAGAAGGGCTCGTATGACCTGGGAGAGGTGTGTTGGGTTTGAATAGTCAGTCTGCCATTTTCTTAGCTGTATGACTTTCAGCTCTTACTTTGCTTTCTAAATCCCAGTTTGTTCATCTTTAATTGAGGGTAAGACTACCCATTATATGTTCTCATAACCTGTGTTAAATAATAATAATAATAATAAACCACCGTAGGTAAAAAAACAAACATGGTGCCTTGAACATAGTAGGTGATCAATAAATATTTACTCAGCCGCTTCCAGCATTAGGGTTAAAGAAGGAGTACTCTTATATATGAGAAAGTACCCAGCCACTGTTTGAGAAAGGACTTAGGTATCATAGGGAGGAAGGAAGTTAATACTGACCAAAGACCACGCCTCTGAGAAATTTGTTAAAATACGAGAGTCTTTTGTTGCAAGAGATCCAAAACCTGACTAAAACCTAGTTGGAAACAAAAATCAAAAGGACTATCGTATATAATGTGTGTCTTGTGTAGTTTATAGCTTCCAAGTAGGGCCAGTTTCGGGTATGGCTGTAGCAGGCTGGCACCTGGATGTGGTCAACTCGTCCCCATCTCATGGAGCTGCTTCTTACTGTTGGCTCAACTGGCAAGCTCCCGGCCAGTCGTGGAAAACAGCTTCCAGCAGTTCCTGACCTTCATTCTGTTCTCTCCTCCATCCCGGCAGGAGGAGCGTAACTCTTCCCTAAACTCTTTAGCACGTAGCACGAGTCCTTGAGCTCATGATGACTGACCAGGGTCATTCGTTCACCTATAGATCCGTCGCCATGAATAGAAGGCCGGTGTGCCGTGATTGCCACAGCACTGGGCCACGCCCCTACCCCTGAATCTGGCGTGGCCAATGCTAGCCATAACTCAGATCCCAAGAACAGAGTTTGGGGGTGGTGGGTCTCCCCCAAAATGTAAGTGTTACGATCAGAAGGAGGAATGGAGCCTAGATACACAAAAATAACAGATTCCACCGTATTCATTTCCCTTCTTGTGCTGTTTTCACTCACCCCTATCTATTTCCCAGTCCCAACACCCTAGGAAGAAAAGACTGTGTTTATTTTCCACAATGAAATCCGGGAGCCAGAACTGCATCCTAATTTGAAAGCAGTCTTTGGGAGGAGACAAATCTGAGCGCTGGAGGCAGTCCCGGCAGCAGCGAAGGGGAATGGGAGGCAGGATTCGTCCCTGGGGCCATCCGAAGGGGAACGGGACCCACGGGAAGTCAGGCTGAGGGATGAGCCGGGATGCTCCCGGCTCCTGGCTGGGCCGCCCTGTTTCTTCCCTCCAATCCCCACTTTCCCCAGGAGATGCAGCTGACGGGTCAGGCAACCCGGTCTGGCCTGAGTCCCTCTTTGCCGACACCATGGTGCCCCAAGGGTCATCTGCTGGAGGACGGCCATCCCTGTGGCGAGGTGGGGCTGTATCTGTTGGGTGGCGTGTGAAGCTATGCCCCATGGGGGCCAGAGCCATTAAAATAGACTCCATCCCCGGGAACCGAGCAGAATACATTGACCAGCCTGTACATCAAAGGCAGAGCGGCAGCTGCCAGCCTGTTTCAATAGCAGGCTCCCCGCACTCAGCACTTTCCTCAGAGAAAACAACATCGCTAAGCGACTCTCCCCACCCTCCCTGCATCTGCGAACCCCAGAGATCACCTGCAGCCCTTGCCAGGCGGTGCATTTGCTCCATCTCTGTCCTCATCCATTTGTCTTCTCGTCCTGGAAAAAGACTTAACAAAACACTCACATTAATAATTCTGATTCCCCGTAAATGGCCAGATCCCCAGGAGAGCCCCTTGGCCTCTCTGTCCACATTGGCCCCCTCCGCCTGCCGCCACCCTCCCTGGGACACGGCAATGTCTCTTTACGTTCATGTCAGTTCAGAGAGTGGTAATAACTTGTAACTCCATACATTCAGGGTCTCTGGTTATTAGTCATTCCCTACTGAAAGCATTAAAGTGGTTTCTGGCTTAGGACTTTCAGTCTCCAAAACAATGCCAATACTTCCCTAATGAAACAATTCCATCAGCTTATCAAGGAGCTGGCCCCAGTGCAGAGGTCCCTCGTAGGTACACCTACAATTAACTAGGAATCGGGATGAGCGTGGTCTTGTGTAAAAGCCCACTGTTGTATTTTCAGCTCCAAGCACAGCTTTCAACCATGTATCTCAGTGGCTCTCAACTGGGAGTGAATCGCTCCTCGACCACCCCATTTGGCGATGTGTGGAGACATTTTCCGTGGCCACAATTCGGTGGTGTTGGTGACATATGGTGTGCAGGGACCAGGGGAGCTGCTTAACGCACCACACCGCACACAGAGAATTATTTCCTGCCACAGAGAATTCTTCAGCCCCAAATATCGCCGGTGCCAAGGTTGAGAAACTCCGACGTACACTAAGGATAGTGATGATTTACTCATTGGTTCTTCGATTCACTCATTCATTTAGTACTCGACTCTGAAGCATCCACTATGTATCAGACACCATTCTATATATCAGGGATTTAATTGTGACCAAAACAGTCAGGGTGCTTGTTCCCCTGGAGCTGTTTTTCTAGCGAGAGACTCTGGCAATGAGTACATTAAAGAATAAGATGACTTAGAAGATTATATATGCCACCAAAAAAAAAAAAAAATGCAGAGGAGTGAATTTGGACTGGGGCCCTGTTAGGTGAGGAGATTGCGGAAGGCCTCCCTGAGGAGTTAGCATTTGATCCGAGACCTGAAATGTGAATGGAAGCCAGTGTGAGATGCTCACGATGAAGAGTTTCAGTGAGAATGGCAAGTGCAAAGGTCCTGAGGTAGGAAGAGCTGGGTTTGTTTGGAGAAGAGAAGGAAGACCAGTGTGCCGGGAAAAGAGTGAGTAGAAAAGAGAGCAGAGATAAGAGAAGAAAAGTGGGTCTGAACAGATGGTGAAGAGCTAGGTTCAATAAATCTGATATTAGAGGGCCAGATGGTAAATTCTTTTAGTTTTGCGAGCGAGTCTCGGAAGCATCTCCTCAACTTTCCCACACATAGCACACATAGACAAAATGCAAATAAGCAAACATGGCTTCATCCCAATAAAACTTTATTTACACAGTCAGGCAGCAGGCTGGAGTTTACTGATCCATGGTGTAAGATCTCTTAGGACACGGTAAGGAGTTTGAATTTTAAGGACCCATGGATTATTTCACGCAGGGGGTGGGGGAAATGATGATTCCTTTTAAATGTGATTGACAAGATTAACCTAGGCCCACACAACATGTCACCTGAATGCCCTCATTTGTAAAATAAAACAGGCCAGTCCCTGCCCCAGGTTGTTGTGCGGACAGGGCCACAGGATAGAATGAGAGGAAGCATAGTTTGCAAATGCAAGCAACTCCGGGCGTTGGAAGCGTTTCCGTCTGTGGAGGCCCCCAAACCCTCACACGCATCCTTGCGGCCTTCTAGTAGGAGAGACGGCTCTGTTTCCGAGCTGGAGGAGCTTCCTGAAACTCCAGGAGGCAAAATTACTCAT
Source organism: Paguma larvata (assembly GCA_030068075.1). Lineage (NCBI taxonomy): Eukaryota > Metazoa > Chordata > Mammalia > Carnivora > Viverridae > Paguma > Paguma larvata. The sequence continues at coordinate 13,281,953 of CM057828.1, read as the reverse complement.
TTGCGATCGCAGAAGGCATAAACAGTTGTGTTTGGGCTCCCGCCCGCCTGTCTGCATGTTTTTCAAGCTCAAATATAGACCTAGTGCTCACTGCCTCGTGGGCGCTGCTTCCCTCCCAGTATGCCCATGAACTTCATTTTCTCCGCAGAGAAGTCACCTCTCATGGAAGAAGCCGCTTCCTCCACCTTGCTTCTCCTTGGCAAAGGCGCCCTGCGGTCTGGCTGCTCCGTGCCCAGGAGAGCGCTGAGCGAGTTAACGGGGTGGGCGAGAGGGGCAGGGGCTGGATCCGGGAAGCCGGACAGGTGTGCAGGGAAGAAACAGGCAAGCTCTTGGGAATGGTGGGAGAAGTCCTGTCTGCCTGGCAGACGGGGTCAGTGCTCCCTATTTCTTAGAGCAGGACTCGAAGTCCTCCCCAAGACCCAAGGCGGTCTGACTCACGAGTCATCTCTCTGTCTTTCCTCTGTCCCGCCCCCTGCACCTTGCTCACCCTGCTCGGGCGGGCCACGCCGGCCCCCTCGCTGCCCTCCAAAACACCTAGCACTTTCTTCCCTCTGGGCTTTTGCGTGAACTGCTCCCTCTGTCCAGCTTGCCTTTCCTCCAACTTTTTCCTTGCTTTGCTGGGTCCCATCTCCGTGTCAATGTCTGATCCCCAAGGCAGCCTTCCTGGACTGACGCATTTAAAATTGCACCCCACCCCACCCATCCCTCTATTCTATTTTATTTATCTCTTTCCCCTTATTTTTGCTTCATTTTTAAAAAGTACATCATATATTCCTACCTAATATTAAATTACATGTTTACATGTCTGTTTAGTTCTGCGTGCCCCATTTAAAATGTAAGCTACCTTATCACACGTGTGGCCAAATCCCTGTCTCCTGCTCAGGGTGCTACACACAGTAGGAGCTTCACCATTTACGTTGAATGAATGAGAGACCTTCAGTTAGGGTAGGACAGATGCTAGGTACTGCCAGGCAGGCTGATCTTTAATGGGTTAGCAACTGAGCACTCTGGCAAGTGGCAGGAAGCCAGTGGGGTGAGATCTGGACACATATAAAATGCAGACTGTATTATAGTCACCTCGCTGCTAAAACAAACAAACCCCCATATTTCCAAGACTTGAGACCATCTTTCTCACTCATACGACAGCCCATTGTGACTTTTCCTGTTACCAGGAGGCTTTCCTCCAGGTGGTGATTCAGAAACCCAGGCTTTTTCAGTCTTGTGGTGCTGCCGTCCCTAAGGGCTGTGATGTCCTCAGCCTCCAGTTGGAGGTGAGGGCAAAAGGGGTAGAGAAGGCATACCCACTTCTCACCCACCTTGGCTTGGAGGAGACGTGCCATTTCTGCCCCACTCCATTGGTGAGAACTGATCACATGTCCCCATCAGGCTGCAAGGCAGGCTGGGAGATGTTTCCCACTGGGTACCTGCTTCCCCACAGCAGCCCTCTGTTACGAAGTCTCCTGGACTCCATACCCCAAAGGTGGTATTTAACTCTCTCTGTCAGATGGTCCCAGCCCCTTCCTGGTCTCCGCTCTCTCCTACATTGCCAGCGTCTCCCGGTGCTACAACGGCCTCTGGACATGTTCGTGCTCCCCAGCTGGCAAACGCTTTTTCTCGAATCTAGTTGCTTCCCAGCTGCTGGCATGGCCACTTTCTTCCCTTCGCAATTGCCAAACTTCTTGGAAGAATTCTCTACTGACTTCACATTTCTCACAGATTACTTATTGCTTAGTTTACTGGAACTTCTCCAACTCAAAGTCACCAATGACCTTATCGCTAAAGTTGGTATTCTCTTCTCAGCCTTCAGTCTATATGTCTTCTCTGCAAAATTCGACACCGCGGAGCACACCTCCTGCTGAAGCTCGTGCCCTTTGAGCTTCTACCCTCGCAGTTCTCGTCTTCCCTCTCCGATTGCCCTTACTCACCATTCTGACGCCATGTTTTCAACACCATATTGGTGTCACTTGACTTCTGCCTTGGGTCCACCTCTCTTCTCCTTCACCGTATTCTGGGGCTGAAAATGCCTTGCATGACTGAAGCCTCCTGTGTGCATCTCCTAGGACTGTTGTGACAAATTACCACACATGGGGTGCCTTAAAATAACAGAAATTTATTCTCTCACAGTTCTGGGGGTAGAAGTCCAAAATCAAGGTGTCAGTAGGGCTGGTTCCTGTGTGGAGCCTCTGAAGGGGGAACCCATTCCATGCCTCTCTCTCAGTCTTGAGTGGCTCTGGCAGCCTTGGCAATCACTCTCGTTTCTGATTTCCTCTGTGCTCTCTCTGGGTTTCAAACCTCCCTCTCCTCTCTCTTATTTGGACAACAGTCGCTGGATTCAGGGCTCTTAGTTCAGGACTATCTCATTTCGAGATCCTTAAACTGATTTATCCACAAACTAATCCACACTCACAGCCGCTGAGGGTTAGAACTTGGACATACCTTTCTGTGGGACACTATTAAACCATGACACCTCTTTGGAGTGCCTGGGGGGCTCAGTCAGTTAAGTGTCTGACTCTTGATTTCAGCTCAGGTCATGATCTTGCGGTTCGTGGGATCAAGCCCTGCACTGGGCTCTGGGCTGACAGTGTAGAGCCTGCTTGGGATTCTCTCTCTCCTCCTCTCTCTCTGCGCCTCCCCCACCCATGCCCCTTCTCTCTCAAAATACGTAAATACATTTTAAACCATGACACCTCCCAAATTTGTACTCTGTCACCAGCTTCTCGTCCGGGTCCCAGATCCTCATTCCCGACTACCTGCTGCACGTCTCCAGCCACAGGGTGCAGAAGAACTTTGCATGCACAGGACCAAATTGGCATTTATAATTTTAATTCCCTTAACTCTAATCATTCTGGATTTTCTCTCTGGTGGATGGCTCACCATCTGTCCACTCTTACAAGCTGGAGGCATGAGACTCATTCTGGATTCCTTCCTCTCTTCCTCCCACCTCCAACCAGGCACCGATGTGTGTTGCTCTGACTGGGAACTGTCCCCCAGGCCCCTCCGCTCCCAGCATATCCTCCCTGGAGCAGCTCTCCATCGCTTTTACCACCAGTTTGTCTGCAGCTCCTTAACCAGCTCTCTTTTCTCCTTCCTCCAGCTTACCATTAGCTCAGCTGCCAGAGTTTTCCACCAAAAGATTATGCATCTGATCGTGTCGGAGGCCCCTGATCCTTGATCCAAAACTTTGAGTCCTCAAAAATTCAGAATCTTTTGGCGTTAAGAAAAACAAGATACAGCGTTTTGTGTAGGTCCAGCAGTGACCTCCAAGGGCAGCACCCCACAATCAAACACCTCGAGGGAAATGTACGAATATTCACATGAAGAGGGAAAAATGGAGACTATGAATAGCCTCATGTAAGTTCAGTCAGTGTTTGCTGCCAGATGAGCTTGGGCCAAACCCATGAAAAGCCTTCAGCTGTCAGCTTTTAGAATTTTGAGATTATGGATAATGATTGGAGACTTATACTCCTTTTCTTGAAACCCCGGTCGTCTTCTGATTGCCTCTCTTGGCAGGATCGGAAAATGGGTGCCTTACGACTGGCCTACGGCCTACAGACATGTTGTGTGAGGCCATCGCAATATTTTTAAACATCCCAAATTGAAAGGCTTTACGAGGAAGATGCGCTCAACAGCTCATTAAGTTGGCCATGTTTCTACCAGCACGTACTGTCTTAACGACCTATGGCTTCACACGCTCACACTTTCTTCCTTATCCCTGTGGGTATCTGACCTTGAGGAAATGGCTGCAAATCAGGTTCCTGGGTTATTTCTCCAAGATCATTCTGATTCCTTCCGCCATGTTTCCCTTAGTCTCCTTCTTGTCCTGGGCAATATCATAGTATCCAGGTTAAGTGGAAGTCCTTGGATGATAAAGTTAAGCTTCATGCCTTGGCATATGCTCTTGGCTCTGCCTGAAATATTCTTTTGCTGTCATATTTATGAGATTCAAAATTTATTCATTCAGCAAAAATCTATGCAACAGCTACTCACCAGTGCCGAGTAGAAATCTACGGATACAGCAGAGAATCAGACAGACAAATCCCTACCTCCGTAGAGTCTATGTAAGCTACCAAATGTAGCTTGGCCAATTAATCTTACTACTACTGTAGAACTAAATGCACTCCTAATGCTGCTTCACTTTCTCTTATTCCTATGACTTTGTTCCTATGACAACTCCATCATGGCACTTGTTACACAAAGTATTGTACTTACTTGTTTACTTTGCTGAGCTGTCCACAGATAGGAGCTTCGAGAGGCGAGAATTAAACTCTAGTATTTTCCGTGAGCCAACAGCCGTAGCTACAACTCGTTAGTAGTTAGATTTCCTAGATTTGCTGTGTTTTTATGTTCCCCTGGCTTGCTCTCTCGACTTGATTTGGGATATCCTGAGTCACCCACTCCCCATCTTCGAAATCAGTATAACATACTTTAGATCTTCGATATGGCCATCCTTACTTTTGAGTACTAATCTCTGTATTGGTCAGGATGGGGAAGATTGTGTGCAGTCATAACCACGGAATCTTAGTCCCTCAACACAACATGAGTTTATTTCTGTTAACACGGTATGTCCTACATGGATGAGAAGGGGGCTCCCTTTTGACAAAAGCTGCACATTTGTGGTGCTGGAGGGAGAGAGATGTGCCAATTTGTACATTGGCTCGTAAAGCTTCTACCTAGAAGTTACTCAGTTATCTGTACAGTTCATTGGCTAGAGTATTGGCCTGATCATACAGCTTTCAGGGGATGTGAAAGTCCCCGGAAGTGAGAGAACTAGAATATTTGCTAATATACCTAGTCTAGTGACTGCCGTAACAAGCATACGCTTGGCAGCAACTAGCATGTGGCAAGGGCCCTCTGTTTCAGGAAAACAGAAGCCAGGACTCCCTTAGTTTAAAGTCAGTCCTTGGTTTTGGAAGATCTGGGGTTTCGAGTTAGGTCGTGGGGCAGGGTTTGGGCCCAGGTGGGCTCTTTAATAGGCGACAAGGCTGAAACATAAATGATGGAAATGGGGTTCTCAGTGGGAATTTGATCACAGAAGCACAGTAAGATTCTTGTGGCTAGAACTGGTGCACACAGAGTTGAGTGAAGAGTGTGGAGCTTTGTCTAAATTATCTGGGTGATAACCTAGAGCTCCTTCAATATCCTTTGATAGACCCATAATTTATTAATTGAACACCTGCCATGTGCAGTTGGACAATGGGCCATTGCAGACCAATCCGTGCCTCCCCGTGACCTTTGTCTTCCTTCTGCCCCACCAGGTGGGTGGGCATTTCTGCGCCTGAAATAGTCATGACTCAGGGCTCTGCACGTGCTATTCCCTGGTCTGGAACGCCTTCCCTTTTAATCTTTGGGTGGCAAGATCCTTCTCACCATTCAGACTTCAGCTTAAATATCACCCTATTTCAGTGCACCCTTTTAAATATTCCTCCCACATTGCCTGAGAGCAGGGGTTGGCAAACCATAGTCCACGGGCCTGCCACCTGTTTCTGCGAGTGCAGTTTCATCCCTCGTTCCTTTACATATCATCTGTGGCTGCTTTCATCCTCTAACAGGTGAGTAGTTGTGACCGAGACCATATGGCCTTCAAAGCCAAAAATATTTACTCTCTGGCTTTTTATAGAAAATGTTTCAGACCCTTCTCTACAGTCACTCTGGAGTCATCTGTCATATTTTCCTTAATACGCTGTGAAATAATCTTATTTGTCATTTCAGTCTCCTTTCCTGGTAGATTGGGACCTTGCCTCTACCTCGTTCATAACTGCAACCCTAGAGTATTTGGAGGCATTCGGTAAATACATTTTGTTTGAATGAGAAAAATAAATGGATGCTATGTATACAGCGAGGGCACAATTGGTCTGAAAACCTGGGCAGGTACCTCTCTGGCCAAACGTGGACCAGGCGAGGGGGAAGGAAAGCATGGATGCTCTGGAGGTTGGGTGTGGTTTCCGTCTTTGAAGTTTGGTCAACCAGCTGCCATCACCCTCTGTCTGCGACTTAAACCATGAAAATAAAGTGCAAGAAATCAATTTCATAGGTTGGTTGGGGAGTCAATGGTGTGTGGTCTCCAATGAATTCTTGTAGTAATGAGGCTCTCGACCCCCTCAAAGGGCTTTGGCAAACCACGAGGCAAAGAGGCATGCAATTGGCTCTAGACACTTCCCTCCAAGACCTGAAATCCTGTCCGAAATCAACACTTTATTAAAATGGTAGAGTGTGCAGCACTTCCCCTGTGCTGCTGGCTCATGCGGCTCCTTCCCATGCCCAAGATGGGACAGATTTCCAGGGACGCCATCACCCACCATATAGCACTTGCTGTGTACAAATGACAGTTAAAAAAAAATGCAAGCCAGCTTTCCCCAAGTTACATTTTGCTGGAGAAATCAATAGCAGTGACTCGTAGGCTCAGGCAGGGCTTTAGAAGAGGAAAAGATGCAGGAGGCAAGCGAGGGCGGCTTGGGGGATAGGAGGAAGGAGCCGGGCGTGCTGGCAGATTTCACTGTGGCGCACCTTCGCTGAAGTGAGGGCCAAAATGGAGAGTCGTGTCTGTAAGCGCTGGGGTACTGGAAAGGTTACTCATTTAGAAATCCATCCGAGCCAGCAACCACCACCCCGCTCCCATCTTTCTCTCCCCCTCCACTCCGATTGTGCCCAGCAGATTCTGTAGGCTTTCCCTCCAACACAGCTCCTGAATCTCTCCTCCTCTCCATCACCACCAGTACATCCTGGACCTTCTACCTGGGTTTCCTGTGTCTACTGCTGCTATGGCTTCAAAAACCCATTTTCTCTCCTCTGGCACAGTGATCTCTCAAGGACATAAGGCAGATCATGTCACCATTCTGTGTAAAACTCTTTCGATGTCCCTACCATGCTCATGAGGCCCCAATAAGCTGACCCTGGCAGAGTCTCTGGGCTCATTTCCTCCTCCCTCCTTTCACTCCACCCCAAGTGTCCTGGTCCCCTTGCTGCACGTCACATGACAAGCCTGCTTTTCCTGAGAGCCCTTCTGTTCGATGCTCACTCTGCCTGGCATAGCCCTGCCCACTGATCCTTCCCACCAGCTCCTGTGGGCATTCAGGTCTGAGCTCATATGTCACCTCTTCAGAGAGACCACCCTGAGCCCTTGTCTATAAGAAACCCCAGTGGCTCTCTCTTAAACTCCTTGTGGTATTTCTTTCACGACACTCACCACTATCTAAAAATCTCTTATTTATTTCTGTATTTGCTTTTTATTTCTCTTGCTTCATTCAAGGACTGGGCTCCAGGCCTCAAACTGCGTCCAGCGTGCAGTAGGCACTTAAGAGGTGACTTCCGAGGGGCGCCCGGGGAGCTCAGTTGGTTAAGCATTTGACTCTTTTTTTTTTTTTATTTTTTTTAATGTTTATTTATTTTTGAGAGACAGAGGCACAGCGTGAACAGGGGAAGGGCAGAGAGAGAGGGAGACAAACAATCGGAAGCAGGCTCCAGGCTCTGAGCCATCAGCACAGAGCCCGACGCGGGGCTCGAACTCACAGACTGTGAGATCATGACCTGAGCTGAAGTCGGATGCTCAACCGACTGAGCCACCCAGGCGCCCCAAGCATTTGACTCTTGATTTCCCTCAGGTCATGATCTCACAGTTCATGAGCTCAAGCCCCATATTGGGCTCTGCAATAACAGTGTGGAGCCTGCTTGAGATTCTCTCTCTCCTTTCTCTCTCTCTCTCTCTCAAAATAAATAAACATTAAAAAAGGAGGTAGCTACTGAATATCTGAATGCTACTTACTTCAGAATAACAAATATGCCCAGTTAAAGAACTGGTCATTCATTCATTCATTCATTTAATCAATCAATGCCCTGGCACCTGCTAGTTGCCAGTCTCTGTGCTTGATGCTGTGTGTAGAGACAGGAAGACTCAGGCCTTTGGTGATTTTAGCTAGGGGAAGCAGGACAGACAGAGCACTGGAGGCGGGCGTAGGCTTCAGCCTGGTAAGTGCCAAAGCAGGGCTGTGAACAATAACAAAGTCCCACAGGAACACGGGGAGTATGGACTTACATTCCCTGATGGAGCAGAGAAAACTCGACAGAAGAGGTGGCGTTTCCATTGGGTTTTGAGGGGTGATGAGGAGATTGTTAACTGTAAAGGGGGTATGGAAAAGCATGTGAAGGAAAAGACTTACATGGATATTTTGATTCAGTGGAGGGAAGAGCCTCAGAGAAGTCAGACCTGTCTCAGGAAGGGCTGTTCTGGGCCAAGAGGTCACAAGGTCTCATTTTCTTATTCAAATGAAGGACAACCACATGGAATTCAAGTGTGAGCTCCATGAGGGTGATGACCTTTGCTTGTTTTGTCCACTGTTCTCTTCTCAGTGCCTGGGGCACAGTAGGTGTTCAAGAGATGTTTGTTGAGTGGATAAATGATTTGGCAGAGTAGATCGAAGTGTCAGATGGGGCAGAGGAAGCATAAGACCACATGGTGTTTAAATTCACTTCCAGTTCTGCAACTTTTTGTCTTTGAGCTTTATAGGGGACCTTGACACCAATATTCTTGGTGCTTAGGTTAATGAACTGCTGCCCAGACTCAATCATGTCTGGCAAATCACAGTTCAAGGAAGAAAGGCAAAAAAAAAAAAAACAAACTCCAAGAAAACCAAAAAACAAAAAACCAACAACAACAAAAAAATCAAAACCCTTCCTTCACGTTAATTGGACAGGGCCTTTGTAGAAGGAAATGGGGCTCTTTTTGGAAGAAATTCTTTTATTCCTTTGTGTGCTTGGCCACTTCCCACTTCTGAGCACGGGGACTTAGAAACAGGAGGGAAGGATGTTCTTCCCAATTGAACACAACTGGCCCTTGCCTTTTAATTTATTTGACTTTAAGAGACTGTTGGACCAGCCTCAGCCTTCCCCACAGCTGACTCAGTGTCTACGTGGGAAGAGCACAGTGGGGGAGATCACAGGGAGGACAGACAGAGGATGGAGGGAACACACTCATCTCTGTGCAGCAGAGCGATGCCCAGCTGGTTTTCTCCTCCCAGATCGCCCCAGTCTCCCCAGGTTCTCTCTGGGCCATCTACTCTACTTGCCTGCTTGTTCCCAGTCCCAGGGAGGATCTGAGCAGGGAGAGCTGTAAATTACGCTGCCAAATCGGACGGTACAAGAAAGTGGCAAGGAGATGAGGGCCACGGCTTTCCCGGATAGCAGCCAGTTGAAAATGCCTTATAAAAAAAGGCATGGAGGCCTTGTTTGAACACCCTTGACATTTGTACACAGATTCCATGTTCTTGCCAGCCAGCCAAAGACCTGTCAATAGATTTATTTCTTCCCCCCACCTGGCATGAAATCGTCCTCTGGACTGCACCTGTAGGCAGCCCATTCGCGTGGCCTGCTCTTTTAAGCTGGTTCTTTTTCCTTTCGGTCCATGAAGATGAGTTGCAAATGGTTCCATTTGTGAGCTCCTAGAGGTTGAATCTGATTTATCCCTGAAGCCCTCAGTTTCTGGCCCAGTGCTTGGCACAGCGTGGTTCCACGATAAATATTTGTAAAATGACTGAATGAGCAAATAGATTTTTTTTTTTTATTTGAGGATTTGCTTGTCCACATCTTCACCTTTCTCTCCAGATTGTTCTCCAGATTGGTCTTCTTTTGCTCTGTGTGTATGGGAAGGTACATTTGGCTGCAAAAGCAGAAACCTGGCTGATAGTGGATGAAGTTATTAAACATTTATCGTTTTTATCTTTAGCCAGACAGGGGACAGGTAGTGCCAGGATTGGTTTGTTGTCTTAACAGTGTTATCCAGAACCCAGATCCTTCTGCTCCTTCTATTTTGCCACCCACCGGGCATCTCTCCTGCCCCCCCGTTGGGTTTTATATGAACTTTCTCTGCTTCCTCTACCAATTCTGTAGGAAGGAGATGAGCCCTCTAATGTATGGGGTGCAAACTGATGGCTTCCTGACATATTTGTTTAGTTTTTGATATTAAAAATATTTAAAGTCGTTTGCAACATTTAAAATTTGGGGTACTTTACATAGAATTCCAGATTTTTGAGTTCTCTCCCCAAATCACAAGATCTGGAAGTATAGCATGGCTACAACAAGCCAGACCCGGAGGTGGCTGCCCTCTTTGGATGAGTTAGGTACCATCTAGTTTCCTGGAATACCCACCACTAACATTTTTAATGCTTTTACAGCTTTGTTGAGGTATGTTTTTTTTTTAATTTTATTATTCTTTAAAATTTACAAAAAATAAAAAAATAAAAAAAATAAAATTTACATCCATGTTAGTTAACATATAGTGTAATAAAGTTTTCAAGAATAGAATTTTGTGATTCATCACTTACATATAACACCCAGTGCTCAACCCAACAAGTACCTTCCTTAATGCCCCTTGCCCATTTAGCCCATCCCCCCACCCAACACCCCTCCACTATCGATGAAATCCTGCTAGCTTCACCCATTCATACTGTCTGTGGGAACCCCTGCAGGTATTTGAGTCTGGACCCTACTCTAAAGATTTTTTTCGCCCCATTGGCCTGCAATTTCGGACCATCTATTAAGAAGCTCTTGCAGCTACTTTCCCCCTAAGAAGTACTCTAGACTGTACCCCCCAAAGTTCAATTGTTGTTTCTGGATTCCACCCGTTGGCTCTACGTAAGTCTCCAATTCTCTTCCACCCTTTGAATTGAGGGCTGCTTATTTAAAAAAAAAAAATCTCTCAAATTGAAACAGCATTAAGGTTTGGCTATGTGTGAAAGTACAAATGACTAACATTGTAGAAGATTCAGAAAATGTATAATAATACGAGGCAGTGAGAATCAACCATCACCCCATTACCCAGATAACCCTGTTGATACTTGGATACATATAATTTCTTGGGCACTTTGACATGGTAGGCACTGATCTAAGTGCTTTCTATGCATTATTTCATTCAATCCTCCAGACAATTCTAAGAGATGGGTATTATCTTCCTTTTACAAATGACAGAGTCAAGGCACGAAGAAGTTAGATATAGCTCCTAAGGACACACAGCTGATACATGTCAAAGCCTTAGGTTTTAATTAAAGTAGTCTGACTCTAGGGTGCACATTCGTAAAGCTAGAATATACTGACTATGTGTGTATATGCATATTTTATATATAAGTGGCTGAAGACTGTATCACTCACCCCAGGAAATAGTGTAATGGGACTTCCTTTTGTTGGGTTTTCAAAGAACTCACTAAAATGCCCCAAGAAAACCCAGGATTTGGGGGAGGCAGTCCCTCCTATTATTCTATTTTAATTGCTATTCCCTCTGAATACCCTGGATAACCAGACTCCTTGTATGGTTGACTCAGAGGGTCAAGACATTGGCAAGACATATCTTTTCTAGCTTAGGTATTTCTTATTGGTGCCATGGAGGTGATTTTTTTATGAATACCAAGGGTCATGGGAATGAAGTAAAGAAAACAATTTTTATATCAGAGCTATTATGTGTCTGGCATTTGGCATATGCTACCTCACAAGGCCCCTTACAGACGGACATTATAATTTCCATTTTTTTTTCTGCAGGTAAGGATAGAACATGCTCTAGGGCAGACAACGAGAAGAGGCAGACTAGAATTTGAACCCATGTGGGCCCAATTTTAAAGTTTCTTTCTTCTCCAGTCTTCTGTGCCATACTCCATTGGATAATGTCACTAATTATAATTGAAAGGGTAACCATCACATAATTTTGTCAAAAGAATTATGAAATATCTGACAAGAATGCTCTGTGCCCTTTCTTGTGGGACATCCCTGTGAGATATATGTGCGTAACATGAGCTGATTGATTTATGGGCACACTCACGTTAAATCACAGAGCTGTCCTTGAAAAAGTGAGTGCCAGTTAAAGGTTCAAAAATAGGATGACTTCGAAGTCTATTGCAGGGGAATCAATATGAAGGGGGAGCTCTGTTTATTTCTTCGTAACACATGCAACCTGGCTTCTGGGTCAACTTCTCTGGGGTGAAAAGCTGGTTTTCTTAGAAGGAATCATCCTGTTGTGAGGATGGCCAGACACAGGTATAGACAGACCTATGGCTGATGTGCCAATCATCTTTGATTAGAAAAAAATTCTCCTGGGACGCCTGGGTGCCTGGGGCGCTCAGTCGGTTGAGCGTCTGAGTTTGGCTCAGGTCATGATCTCACAGTCTGTGAGTTCAAGCCCCACATCAGGTTCTGTGCTGACAGCTCGGAGCCTAGAGCCTGCTTCAGATTCTGTGTCTCTGTCTCTTTCTACCCCTTCCCTGCTTGTGCTTTGTCTCTCTGTCTCTCAAAAGGAAATAAACATTAAAAAATTAATAAAGAAAAGAAAAGAAAAGAATTCTCCTGGGGCACCTAGGTGGCTCAGTTGGTTAAGTGCCTAACTCTTGATTTCGGCTCAGGTCATGATCTCAGGGTTTGCAAGATGGACTTCTGCATTGGGCTGTGTATTGACAGCGTGCAGCCTGCTTAGGATTTTCTCTCTGCCCCTTCCCTGCTCGCTCTTTCTCCCTCAAAATAAATAAACTTAAAAAAAAAAGAATTCTCCCCAATTTTTAAAACATAATTATAGTAGAATTTGTGGAGCTTCTACTGTGTGATATCTAGTTTCAAAGCACTAAATACATGTCTCTTGAACGAATGAGTTCACCGAGCAAGTACAGGAGTGTGCTGGACCTCAGAAGATTCTGAGCTAAGATCCCCTTCTTGTCTTTAAGAATCTCGAGGTCTCACAGGAAGACAAATATGCAAGCAGATTTATACAGTAGTGTGATTAGTGCAACCAAATTAGTGATTTGTCCTTTCTATTGTTTCTATCATCCGTTTATTCAAACGTGTTCAATATCTAGCTCCTATTATGTGCCAAGCTGTAAGCTACGGGCTGGATATACGGTGGAGGGAAAAAAACTAGCCTTCCTGAGCTCATGCCTTCTCACTGTATCTGTGCAGAAGGCAGCATACAGTATGCAGTATACAGCATACAGTAGTATCTAAGTGCGTGAGCGTTAGCCCCATGCTGCCTGGGTTCAAATCCTCCCCTTTGACCTCGAGTAAAGTATCCAACCTTCCCATGTTTTGGCTTCCTCTGTTCTGTGGACCTAAAAATCACATAGTACCTACTTCATAGAATTGTTATGAGGCTCCAATGAATTAGTGAATGAACCTCTCTCAATGAAGGCAGAATGGTGTTCACCAAGTAAGCAAGTAGAATGCTATATGATAGACTCGGGTTATTCGAATTTTGGCCAAACCCACATGGTACGTGTACCATTGGTCATTTTTAAACATCAAAAAACAAATGTTCATCCACATCCAACCAGACATCACAAACAAGCCCTTACCTTGCTCTCTGGGCTACACTGGCGTGGACGCAATGATGGTGCGGCACTGGGCACCTCCTTTGTGAAGTCCTCTTTGTTCCCTGGGCAAGACCAGCAGCTCCAACCTCTGTGTCCCATAGAACTTTGTGCTGGACTCCGTTAAGTGCTCATGAGAATGCCTAGAACTCGATCCTCATCTTTGGCTCGTTGGCCAATACGATGCTGATCCTTTGATTCACCCTGCCTCTGTAAGCCCAGGCCTATAAAGACTGAGAGTAAGGAAAAAGGCGTTTCTTAAGCTCATTGCATAAAGCACTCCATGACTGTCGGATATTATCTGTGCGCCCATGCACCCATGTCCATCCAGAGAACATACACAGAACATACATCCTTACCAGATCAGGAACATACCCACTGCAGCATGAGAGAATTTTGGAATAAGCAGGGGGCAGGGCTGGGGAAGCTGTGTGTCTGGGGTGGGTGAGGAACAAAGGGTCCTGTTCTGAAGCTCTTTCTGACTCTGCATTTCTATAAAGTAATGAGGAGAAGAGCAGAGGCTCAAGCATACTCCCCAAGTGGCCAAGAGTAGGGACCAAACTCAAAGGTGTTGCCGCAGAAGAGAGAAAGTGAGTCACTTTTTACCTTGGGGAGTCTGCAGGAAGTCTTCCATGACTTCCTCATGTCTCTGTTGATTTCAGAGGATGTAGGAAGGGGTTCACCATGCAAATTCATCCTAAGCAGAGAGAATAGCACAGAAACAAAGGCACCCGCCAGCATGAAACATTTGGCTAAGTATTGACATTTAGACAATATTTTGGTATAGGAGGTCAACTGAAGAGTTTTAAGAGAAGAGAATATAGAGGAAAGTAGGGGGCCAGTCATCAAGATCCTTGAAGGTCCAAAGGCGCTTGTACGTATCTTTAAGAGGTTGAAAAAGAATGAAAAATTCCCGGTGCCAAACCACTGCTGCTTGAGTGCATTCCGAAACAAATTTCTTCAAATAGAAGTTTTGTTTTTTTTTTTCCGTATTTCTGCAATAACCAGTCTGAGGAATCTGGCATTTAAAGACATAAATGTTTCTGAAATACCCCACCACGGCAAAGTATCTGAAAGTGTTTCTTAATTGTTAGAAAAAACTATTTCTGTACGCGCTTGGAACACGTTTTTTAAAACACCACCCTTCAAACACACCATCTTTTCCGGCCCCAAGTGGCTGAGGATGATGGTGCTAAGTGGTTTAATAGGGATGCTGTTGTCTCTCTCCTGCACATCACGCCTCCACTTCGATGTATAATTTTATTTTTTGCTGGGCAAGTGCCCTACAAGGTTGCCATAGATGTACAGCCCAACACGCAGAAGGGAGTCAGATGATCGATAGAGCTGCCTCTATGTAACCAGCCACGCAAAGGTTTTTGAGAATCCTATGGCCAAAATGTACTTTAAACCATCCAATCTGAATGAGCTCCATGTACGTGTATCAAAGCCATGGCCTTTCCAATCTGCCTCAAGCAAATACGTGTCCCCAAGCAGTTTCCTGTGGAACGCAAACTTCTACAGAGGGGATGAGAGAAGAGAACCAGTCATGCTCATTTTCCAAAGGAATGCAGAGTGGGAATGGATGGGGTTCCGTCCTGTGCCTTGGGCCTGTCCCCTCTGCTGCCACACCCCCTTCTAGAAGTCCTCCCTGCTCAACATTGGCTGAACTTGTCATTCCTTGAAGGCCCATACTAATCATGGTTGGTAGTATGCCTTCTTGGTCTTTGGTATTCCTTGTTGAACTTCTAATGGTCACTCTCATTGTCACCTTCCTTGTAGTACCAGCAATATGGGAGCCCTGGGATTCGGGCATCTGGAAGGCTGGTAGCTCCCAGGACAAGGCGAGCTCTCACAGCCCTCCGGGGCTCTGCTGGGGCTGCTCTTGCTCCTTGGAATGCTCCTCCTCTTCTTTATTATTAGTCGGTCTTGGTCTTCCTGGGCCGCCGTCACAAAATACCATAGACGGGGGGACTTAACCAACAGGCAATTATTTTCCTCAAATCCAAAGGCTGGCCATCTCCTTCTCCTCCTCTTGTATACAAAGCCACTAATCCCGACATCCCAAAGCCCCACCCTCATGATCTCCCCTAACTCTCATTACCTCCCAGAGGCCCCACCTCCAAACGATATCACACTGGAGGTTAGGGCTTCAACATAAGAGTTTTGGGGGAACACAATTCAGTCCATAACATAGACCAGCTCTTTCTTGTCCTTCAGATCTTGGTTCAGCTGTCAGTTCTTCCAGAAAGCCTTAGGCAAAACCTCTCAACACGGGTTGAGATCCGTCTCTGCAAATACCTCTTACAACAGCCCCCATCAAACCGTACCACCACAGACCACCTTTTTGTCTTTCTTCCCCATTAGGTTGTGAGCTGTTGAGCATAGAGCCTTGTCCTTTGTCTCTGTTTCCAGTGTACATGGCACTTAGTAAGTATTCAATAAATGGTTACATGGATTAGGAGACAAGCAACTACATTAGAATAAACGCATAAGAGATCAGATCATGGTCGGTCCTTCCATGGATGTGGCGAACGTCAATTTAGACTTCAGGCACCATGAGAACAACTTTGTGAGGGCTTGCTTTCTAGCCGACCTCCTAACTAGGGTAGGGGAAGGGAACTAGCTCTCACATCTGTTCAGGGGGACCCAGATTTTCAACCGTTTATGTTCAGTTCAGTCCTCGTTTGATCCTACCCCTCTCCCTCATTTAACAAACTCACCGGTTTAAGTCAAAGCCTATCTCTGAACTCAGGAAGGCAGATCCTGAGGGCAGAGTCTTGAAGAGTGACTTTGCACTGGACGGGATGGGAGAATCATTTATTTATGAATCCCCTACAGGTTACAACTTTCTGTTCTTTTCATTCTTTCTCAAGCGATCTGACATCTGTAGGTCATGTGGGTGTTTCTGACGGGCGGAGGGGAAGCACATACACTGAGCTGGGCAAGGAGAGGCACATGAACAAATGCTTGTGCTCTGCTCATTGCCGTATTTCGTTACCATTTTCCGTATCAAGACAGTACGATGTGCGGCCCTTGGTTCACCTTGCTAGAAATTCACATTAAGGGACTCCACCCCAGATCTGCTTATTCAGAATCGGAAGGTGGGTGAGAAGGATGGGAACCACTGGGTTCTGGATAGAGTTTGTGAGTTACCCTGTTCCACTCACCTTCTATACTTGGAATAAAGCTTCAAGGAAGTGGGTTGCATGTCACTGGCTGCATTTTCTTATCCGGTGTTCCCTCGCAAGGCATGGTTCCTGTCTTGCAGGCCCTGCTACTTTAGTCTGGTATTGCATACTGGCTTATTCAAGTCTCTGTAATACCTCACAACATTATTAGCTTGGACTCCCTACTCTTTTGTCTAAGATCAGCTGCATGTTAAATAATGCTCCCTGGTCTCCATCACCTCCTTGCTCCTCCACCCCCCAAAGTAGAGAACAGTGGGTGGTCTAATTTCCTATCCGAACATGGAGAACTAGAGAAAAATGAATGGCATCATTTCCGAGGGCATTATAGGATGCACTAGGAATGTTCGCTGCTGATCTCCCAGTTTCTTCCACTTTGAGGAAAGTGACCCCAACATAGTTGAGATCTCTGGGGGACAGTCCCTGAAGGATGGCTCACAAGCAAGTGTGGATTTCTTCATTCCAGCTTGCTGTGGTACGGTCTGC
This sequence comes from Paguma larvata, assembly GCA_030068075.1. NCBI lineage: Eukaryota > Metazoa > Chordata > Mammalia > Carnivora > Viverridae > Paguma > Paguma larvata. The sequence goes on along the minus strand of CM057828.1, from coordinate 13,264,954 downwards.
ACATCCAGAGTGGAGAGAATTTGGGTGGTAGACCATTATGCACGACAGGAAACTATGAAGTCAGGAAAACTTTCCTCCTCACACTCTCACTTTCTTTCGTGGATTCGCGCACATTGCTTGTGTCTTGGCATCCTGGCAGCAGCCACCGATGACCTTATGCTATTTTTGGTTTAGGGAGTTGTTATCAGCCTGTGGGGGCAGGTGCACGCCGCACATGGACTAGGAATCCTGAACACACCTCAAGGTGAAAGGAGTTCCACATTTATTCACCTGTGTTACATAAATGGAGCTTCTTAATTTCCACAAGACTGTTCCGATTGTCCCCAGTTTCTACCCCATTGGGTGGGTCCAACCCAGTAATCAAAGTAGAGTGTTTTAAGACTTTTCTTTGGCTTTGATAATTACCTGATTTTCAGAGCACTGTTTTTCTCCTGTCTCTCTGCATGTTAGAATCTGCATGGAAAGGGGAGTGTGTCTCAGGTGACTTTAAGGAGGTAGTGGGAGGAGAAAGACAGGGTCTTTGAATTCCTCTCAAACCCTCAGGATCCTTCCTCCTAACTGTCGCAGAGTGGCCGGTCAGAGTGCCTCCAGCGGTGTGCGGAGCCCCGCACCACACTTCATCTGATGCCATCTGTTTTGTGTTTTTAATACACTTTTTATTTTAGAACAGTTTTCAATTTACAGAATTATCGTGAGGATAGTACAGAGAGTTCCCATATACCGCACACTCTGTTTCCTCTATTATTAACATGTTCCATTAGTATGGTACATTTGTCACCATTAATGAACCAACATTGATACATTGTTATTAAGTAAAGTCCACACTTTATCCAGATTTCCTCAGGTTTTCCTGTGTCTGTTCCGGGCCCCTGTCCAGGGCACCACATTTGGCGGTCGTGTCTCCTTAGGCACCTCTTCGCTGGGATATTTTCTCAGAGCTCCTTTGTTGTTGATCAGTTGACAGCTTGGAGGAGTTCTGGTCAGAGATTTTGTACAATGTCCCTCGACTGGAACTCGTCTGATGTTTTTCTCATGATGAGACTGGGGCTGTGGGTTTGGGCGGGGGTGGGGGGAGAGATCACAGAGGCAGAGTCACATTTTTATCACATGACATCAAGGGCACATAGTTTCAATATGACTCATCACTGTTGATGGTGACCTTGATCGTCTGGCCAAGGTCGTATATGTCAGGTTTCTCCACCATAAATGTATCCCTCCCTCTCCATACTGTCCTCTTCAGAAGGAAGCCACTATGCACAGCCCACATCAAGGAGTGAAAAGTAATGCCCCATCTTCACAGGAGATTGACTGATTGATTTATATCATTATGGACTCAAGGATATTTATTTTATAGTTTGGGTTATAGTCCGATAGTACTTTATTTATTTTGTTGCTTACGTGGTTCCAGCTTTGGCCATTGAGTCCCTCCAGTTGGCTGCTGCGTTCTTTGACACACTCGCATCAGTGTGTGTGGGTTTAGTGCCATCTGTTTCTATGGGTCGGCAGGAGTGCTGGCACTCCTGGCGGCTTGGCTATCTGCCTCGGCAGTTGCTCTGCTCCACCTCTAGGTGGCTGCTCTGACATTCCCCTTGGAAACTCAGAGTCCTCTCAGTGGAGCACATAGATATTCCTGGTATCGCTTGGCCACAGATGCAGGCCAAGGAGGCCCAGGAGTACTCCCTCCATCTCATCCAACTATCCATTCTGGTGGCCATGCTGGAACCTTCACCTCTGTGCCTCTTGAGTATGATGCTGAGCTGCGGGCTGGAATCTGGGGCCACTGTAGCATCTCTCTCCACATTCTTCCGTTCTTGGTCAAGCTCCTTCAAGGAGATGCATGCATTTGCCTTCTCACCTCCCACATAGTCCCAGCTTACTCTTATCTGTCTTCACCACTCTGCTGAAATACCTCCTGAGAAGATCTCCACAGATCCCCACGTGGCTAAATCCAAGGAATGCTTTTCAACATTCAGGTTTCTTGGTCTCATGGAAGTTCAAGGCCTGTTGACAAGAGCTTCCCTTTCCTTTGGCTCTTGGGATGAACTTTATGTGGCTCTTTCTCTCACCTCCATGGAAGCCTCACCTCAGTCTTCCTTAGCCACATCCTGCTCTACCCAGCCTCGAAATGTCAGAGCTCTTCGGGGTGTCATTCTAGATCTTCTCCTCTCTTGCCGTACGTACTCTCCCTAGGCAACCATGTCCATATCTGCCAAAAGCTCATGAAGCCTTCAGTACAATTTTACAAACACTAGTTGTGAGTGTATTTCTTTAGAAGAAGAAGGTGAGCTTTTTATCAAGGAGACTTGGACTTGGAACAGAGATACTATGTGGAGATGCAGGAATCCAAACCACAAGGAATTAGCAGAAATTCCATTGTATATGAGGGCTCATCTAGGTCATGACAATTTGAGGCAATTATACCTAGATGTCAAGAATCAGGGATTCAACTGGCACACTGTTTTATTCTTTTTATCTTGGTTGATGCATAGTGAGGCCAGACACAAATCAAGAGAGAGAAACTAGAAAGAGTTTTACAGTTTTGTTAATCTTGGCTCCCTGGGGAGAAACAGCATACTCTTCAGAGACACTCAGATGAAGCCTAGGGTAGGGGATGAGGTAGAGGGGAGGCACCTGTAGACCAGAGCCTTCATTGTGGGTTCTGCAAGAAGGAAAGGGTGTGGCAAGGTAAGCAGGTTTAGGATAGGCTGATTTGAATAGTTTCAGGAGATTGTGGGACATAAGGGCTATCTCTGGTTGTCTGGTATGTGGCCCTGGGGCAGTTAGAGCTGATGGACGGTGACCCAGAGTCTGAGCCCTACAAGACAGGTGGGTGGGGGTGTGAACTGAACCGACTATTCAAGAAGGGGACTGACCACCCTCCAGCCAGGGCCTCAAAACTAGGATAGGCTTTTAAAAAAACCTATATTATACTCATATGCCCCACCTCACTGAGGTATAGGATCTGGGAGCATAGTGATGGTGTCTCTCCTGTTACCTGGTGTCCTGTCAGGATCTACAATAGATATCTTGCATATAGAAGGTTCTCGATAAATTATTTTTGAAAGACTGTATACATTCTTAAACAGGTTTTTTGCTTGTTTGTTTTGTTTTGTTTTGTTTTTGAGAGAGAGAGGGAGAGTGTAGAATGAGGGCAGAAAGAAAGAGAGAAAGTGTGAGAATCTTAAGTAAGCTCCATGCTCAGCATACAGCCCAACATAGGGCTCGATCTCATGACCCTGGGATCATGACCTGAGCTGAATACAAGAGTCAGAAGCTTAACCGACTGAGCCACCCAGGTGCCCCAAGAATGTATAAATTCTTAAAAAGAACAATTGGACCTTGTATCATCATGAATAAATACAATGAGAGAGAAAAGCTGTAGATATCTTAAGAAACCCAGAGAAGATATTCGAGGGGCTCAGGTTTTTAAGAGATGGTGGTCAAAATGAGAAATATAGTATCTTGTATGGAAGTCAATTCGACAATAAATTATATTTAAGAAACATAAATATAGTATCAGTGTATGAGGAGAGTCCACAACGAATAGGAGTTCCTTAGGTATACTGAACCACACAAAAAAGATGGCGTCGGGATTGTCTTTGAAGCAAAAAACGGGAAAAGAAGGCCAGCACTTGTGAAAAATGACAGAAGAACGCTGTCCTTCTTTCTCTTTGTAATGACAGAAATCCCATCAGGATGGTCCCCTGCCCCCCTTATCCGAACTCCGTCATCTCCTGGAGGCCTCACCTCCACACACCACCCCGCTGGGGGTAGGCCCCCAACATGTAAATTGCAAAGGACACACAAGCATTCAGTCCATACTGTCCACGAATTCCTTCTTCTGGATAGTTTAAATCAGGTTACTTTAGCTTCTAAGGGAAAAGGGTTCTACCTAGTTGAACTGGTAAGGGTGAAGAAGATTGAAGGTGGAGTCGGAGCGTCATAGGTGAGCACACAGAGGGCGCCCGTGAGCGGAGAGGGCGGGAAGTGCTCTAAGTGAGTTAACACAGGTTCTGACAGATCAAATCCCAGAGCGCCGGAAGGAGTGTCAGCTGGTCTCAGGACCACGGTGGGTGATCCTGGAGAGGAGCCCAGAGGTGGCAGAGGAGTGGAAGAAGGGTCACGGGCCCGTTCTGTCCCAGCATATGATAAAGTTACACCGCCGGCAGCATGAGGCACTAAACTTCAATTCCATCAAGTCCCGGGGCAGATAACAAACAGATGGTTTACCAACATTTAGGAAAAGTAAATCTCTTGGTGCTAATATGCATTCACATTTGCTAAATCACAGCTTTTTTTTTTTTTAAGTAAAGTTATGTGAATGGCTAATGATGAAAGGCTTTGGAAATAATAATAATAATAATAATAATAATAATAATAATAATATAATACATTCCATAAGGACAGGTCTCCTATCCGTCTTCTTCATAGCTCTACCCCACACCCTAGAACAACAGCTAACATCAGTAAATGATGATCAATATTTCTTGAATAAACTAATAACAATAGCTCATATTTATTGAGTACTACATGCCAGGGAAAGATACAGACACAAAATCTATTAAAATTACAGACAATGATTATAATAACAGCATTTATAGAGCAATTTTAGAATGTATCAGGCATCTGGGCGCCTAGGTGGCTCAATCGGTTGGGCATCCAAAATCGACTCAGGTCATGATCTCATGGTCCATGAATTCAAGCCCCGCATCAGGCTCTGTGCTGACGGCTCAGAGCCCGAAACTTGCTTCAGACTCTATGTCTCCCTCTCTCTCTGCCCTTCCCCTGCTTGTACTTTGTCTCTTTCTCTCTCAAAAAATAAACATTAAAAACATTTTAAAAAAGAGAGAATGTACCAGGCATCATTTTAAAGAATTTTACATACACAGTATTACGTTTGGAAATCTCATTAACTGTTATGGCTTGAATTGTGTCTCTCCCCAAATTCACTTGCGGGAGTCCCAACCCCCATTACCTCAGTGCATGGCTGTATTTGGAGATAAGACCTTTAAAGGGGTAATTAAGGTAAAGCGAGGTTATTAGGGTGGGCTGGGCTCTAATCCACTAAGATTAATGTCCTTGCAAGAGGAGGAGATTGGGACACATGGATACACATACACGGAGAAGACCGAGTGAAGACACTGGAAGAAGACACCCATCTACAATCCCAGGAGAGAGCCCTCCCAAGAAGCCGGTCTTTCCAACCCTGATCTTGAACTTCCAGTCTCCAGGACTATGAGGAAACAGATTTCTGCTGGTTAAGCCCTGCAGTGTGCAGCACTCTGTCATGGCAGCCTGAAGTGGCTGACACACTCAGCCTGGTAGCCAGCTACAGGCGTTCTGTTCCAGTTCACGCTCCTAACCGCGCCAGGCGGTATGCAGTAATAGCTAACGTCTACTGAGTCTTTAACCAATGGCGGCTCGGTCCCGAGGTTCTGCCTGAAATCTGAAGCATTCTATAGTGCTTCGTTTCTTTTAAAATTTTCATCAGCATTTTGCACTTTTACTACATATCTTTCCGTGCCTGGCTATCTACTGACTTTTTTGCCCAGGTGCAGGGGACCTACTCTTGGTCTATAGTACCAGGTCTTCCAGAAGAGACCCACTCCAGGTTGTTGCCTGAGAGCTCACAGAATCCTACGGGATCTACTGTCCTCTCTTATTCAGGGTGATTATTTGGCCAACCACACACTAGGAAGGTGTAAACAAAGATTATTCAGTAATTCAACCCACTAACTTGCTGGACTCCTACCATGTGCCAGACTCTGAGTACACGCTAAGGCTGCAGAAATGAGATGATAGGGCGTCTTCTTCAGTAAACCTAGATCCAAGTGGAAGAAACAGAAAGTCAGTGGAGTCACAAGTGAACGGAATAATTGCAGGCAGCGGTGAATGCCGCGAAGGGAGGAAACAGTGACAGGATGACCCTGGCCGAGGCTCCTTTAGTCAGGGCAGTCCAGGAAGGCTGCTCGGGGCTGAGAACGGAATGGTAAGAAGGAGCCAAACAAATAAGGATTTGGGGGAAGAGAGAGATCCAGAAACCCAGGGAGGGAGCAGCGCGTCCCAGGGGAATGGAGCCTGGCTCCTTGGGGGAAGGAGCCGGAGCCTCGCAAAGAGCATGGACTTGGCTTGCGGATGTTGGTCTATGGGTAAGCTCTGCCCAGGAGCACCTGTGTCACAGAAAAATGTTAGATGTTCCAGAAAAATGAAGATGTGTTCTTTTGCAGGAGGGAGGAAGGTGCTGGAGAAATGGCCCGGGAAGGTTTGTTGAAAGAGCAAGGCGCTGTGTATTCTTGGGCTTTTGTTTTGATTTTCTGTTTATTTTGACGTGTCAGGTCATTACCGACCCATGTGACAAGGAAAGGCGCATCTGATTCGATTTAGGAGTCCGTGCTGATTGCACGTGGCCCTGACAGGTTCACCTCATCTGGTGGGGATTTTCCTCTTTCCAGGTTGCATGCGTGTCCGAGGTTGCGTGGAGCCTGAGAGGTTGGGGTGGGGGGGCGTTCCCAGTCACCACTGCCAGTTGGGCACACCTGGCATACGCGCCGGACGAGGGTGTCAGGGGAGGCGAGGCCGCAGCTCCCAGCTCCTGCAGAGTCGGTGAAAGCTGAAACCCGTTCTGAGAAGCGGCACAGGGAACATGGGCACGAGCTGCTCCCGCATCTGGGTCTTTAGGGCCGGGCCAGCAAGTTCAGGAGCCTCGCGGCCACGGTTCTGCTCGGCACCCTGGGTTTTAGCTGGGCACTCCTGGAGGCTGAGCCCAGGGACTAGGGTGTGTGCGATGGGAGAGGCCACGTGGTCTGAAAGGAGCCTGGAACTGTCCTCAGGAGCCCTGCATCCAGCCCGGCGAGGCTGCGTCCTGTGCAGTCTTGGATCACGATGACGGACAAGCTGCAAGAGACGTTGAGAAGAAAAAGTGGGCACGATTTAGGGATGTGGGTTCTGGATGCCAGAAAAGGTAGTGGGCCAGAAGTCGGGGCGGCCAGAGAGATGAGTGGCTTTGGAAATGTTGAGTGAGGGGCATCCCCGTAGCACCAAATAGCAGAATGAATTTTTGAGACGAGGCAGGGGTCACAAATGCGGCTTTGGGAGTCTCAGGGTGGGAGGTTCAGGTCGCAGATAAGACCCGTGCAGTCTAGTAAGGCACAGGGGACAATGAAAGCAGCCCTGAAGGAGATGACTTCCTCACCTACATCTCCGAGCCGCCCTAAAATCTGTTGGAGTGAAGCTAGCCTGAAGCTAGCCTGGGGCAGTGGGAGCTCCCGCACTGGGGGTGGGCATACCCGGGCTGGGACGGGGTTCAGCTCTCTGCAGCAACGCACCAAAGTCACGTGCTCCTTGTGGCACACCCTCCTTGGCCGCTGACCCCTCGACCCTCTCATAGCCCATTTTTCTTGAGTGCTGAGTGACGGAAGACAGACAATTAAGCCAGAGCCTGAGGACTTCATCTGCTGTTTCCTTAATTGTATTTCCTACACATTCTTTATAAATAGATTTAAGCGAGACACTATGTCCTTTAAATTGTGCATTCCTGTTGCTATGGAAATGGTTGCTTTTACCCTCCCCCCCAACAGCTTAGCTACAAAGAAGTTAGCACCTGCTTTTTCCAAGCAGGTGAATTACCTACCAATCATCGTATTCTAAGAAGGTCTCTGTGAGTGGGTTGGAGTAATCTGCTGATGGCGTCTACTTAAGAAAATCATCAGGTGAGGGCTCGGGATTTCCAGAAGATACATCCATCCTTGCTCACCCTTCAGCTGATAAATGACTCATTCCATAGATTCCTAGGCTGTTGGAACCGGAGAAGGATCTGTAAAGAGATACAATAATAATTGAAAACTGCCTTACACTGTACATTCGACGCATTCACTCCTTTCTAAAGGAATCCTTGAATTAAATCATTTGTTTGAAAACATTTTCTGAACCCTGGCACGGGGCTGGGGTAGGCACAGGTAATCATCCCAGAACACCGCAGGTGCCTGTCAGGGCATGGAGTCAGCAAACATTTCTCAGTGAATGAATAAAGCTGCCCCCTCCTCCGGAGGGTGGAGGACGCAGACGTGGAACCGGTTACAATGTTCTGGTCTCTTGCTGGAATGTGGGTGTGTACCAAAGAGTCAGGAGAGTAAACAGGCAAGTCATGGATCCACTTTATTTATTTATTTTTTTTTTTGCAAGAAGTGAGAAAACGAAAAGCAGAAGACTCGAAGGGAAGCGAGTTGGCAACATCACGTGACTATTTCGTGCCAGAACCAAACCTAGGACCCGGGTTCCCTGAATCCCTCTCTGATAGCTTCCTCCCAGGGCACGCGGACTCTCTGCCTTCCGAGCTCTCGCAGGCACAGGAAATCACCCGGGGATTTTGTGCAAGTGTAGATGCTGATTTAGTAGGTCCGGGGTGGGGTCTAAGGTTCTGTGCTTTTGACGATGCTTGTTTGCAGACCACACTTCGATTCGCAAGGCTCTGAAAACTATTGGTGAGTCTTTGGAGAGACTGGACCCTTTTGACAATCTGATTACAGCTAAGGACTCTGTGTTGCTTAAGATTACTTGGTTGAGGGGCACCTGGGTGGCTCAGTCGGTTGAGCGGCTGACTTCGGCTCAGGTCATGATCTCGCGGTCCGTGAGTTCGAGCCCCGCGTTGGGCTCTGTGCTGACAGCTCAGGGCCTGGAGCCTGCTTCAGATTCTATCTCTCTCTCTCTCTCTGCCCCTCCCCTACTCACACTCCGTCTCTTTCTCTCAAAAATAAACATTAAAAAATTAAAAAAAAAAAAGATTACTTGGTTGATAAGAACAGAAACTTTGGCTAATGTACCTAGCATAGCAAACACAGCATAGCATAATATAACATAATCAATCATATATAATATAATAACATATGGTCTCTATATGTTCATGTACATATATGAATATATGTATACACATATATATGGTAGTCAGGATAGTACAAACAAGGAAAAAGTGGAACTTCCAGTCATTGGAAAAGAAGGAGACCAAATAAACCCTAGGGTGTGGCCAGCAGAACGCATGGGCAGCCCCCTCAGGGGAACACTGTCAGGTGGATATGTTCTAGTTTCAGAACTACGTCGTTTGAATAAAGACACGGTTTTCCGGGACAAGACCCTTGCTGCCCAGCTGAGGTCCAGGGCTGGCCCCTCGGTCAGGAGAGTCTGGGAACTTTGGAGGATGGTTCCATGTTGGCTGTGTCCATCAAGGCAGGTAGTTGGCCAAATGTGAGGGGGTTGTATTTTCGCCAGAGGAAGGAGGAATGCATGGGGGGGGGCGCGTCGGGAGACCCTGATGGCCAACACAGCCTGTGTCTGCAGAAATGCGTCCACGCATTGCATGTATCAGTCAGCAACCCCGTGTCTCACCCCCTCCACTGCCACCTGCTGGGTCCAGGCCATCCGTTCACGTGGGTCTCTGCACTCTGTTCCTATCGTCTCCCTGCTCCACACTGCCCCCTTCAGTCTGCTCTGCACACAGCAGCCTAGGCGAGCCTTTAAAAACCCAAGTAGGATCATGAGCGGTGTGGGCTCACAGTGGGCCGCTGGAATCCCATTATCCTCACAGCTAAGTAAAATGCCGAGCCCACACACCGCTCTGCGAGACGCCACCTGCATGGTGATCTCTCTGTCCTCCGGTCCTGCCACGCTCCCTGCTGCTCACCACACTCCCGCTGCCCCAGGGTCCTTCCCGTCTGGCGAACAAGCTGAGATCTTCTCTCCGGGCCTTTGTACCTGCTGTCTCCTCTGAATGGACCACTGTGCTCCAGGCGATGGCACTTCTCATTCCCTTCCTTCATTCCGATCTCTACTTAAGGTCCACCTTCACGGAGAGACCTTCCAGGTTAGGAAGGGGAGCAGGTGAGCGCCCCAGGGCAGGGGCTTCAGTGGTGACCCTACAGCCCGGTGGGGGGCGGGGGGCGGGGGGCGGGGAGCGGGGGGGCAGCACTTGAGGCCTCGTGAAAAGAACAGAGGAGCCTAGGCGGATGGTTCACACACGCATCCATATGCACACTCCACCCACCGCACACACTCCACACAGACTCACGCTCCACACACACTCACACATGCGCACACCCAACATACACACACTCCATCCCCCTCCACCACACACAGCCCGACACACTTTTGCCTATGGTTTCAGGGGATTTACAGGCCTGAAACTTTGGGGTCCACATATCTGGGGTCAGCAACCTCTGCCGTGGCCCCGGCGTCTCCACCCCTGAGGAAATGGGGTCCCAGCAGGTCAGCACCTGCCACCGCCCTCTTCCTCTTCCCCAGGCTGACTTTTCGCGGTAGGGCAACACCATTCCACTTTCCATGGAGTCTGGGCGACTACACTGGACTTACATTAAAGTAAAAACAACAATAATTGACACGCGTCCAAGGAAAATAAGGAAATATGTTGGATATGAGCGGCCTCCAATATCATTTGAAAAATTTGAGGGCAGAACAAAATTTTGCTTTTATTCAACAAGTATTTATTGAGCATTTGCTTTGTGCCATTCAATCTTCTGGGTGCGAGGGGGCAGGTGACAAAAGCACGATGATGTGTTCTCATGGAGTTCATACTCGGGAAGGGCTGGGCAGACAATAAAAGAAAGCTAGGTATGATAGCTAGGATACGCTAGAGAGAGAAAAGGGCTGTAGGGAAAAATAAAATCGGGAATGTGAGCTAGGCAGGGCCATTGGTGAAGGGAGTTGGAATCATAAATAGAATTTTCAGAGGAGAGCTCTCTATTGGAATCAAGAGTGAAGGAAATGTGAGAAGATGAAAAGATACCTAGGGAAGAATGTTCCAGGAAACAGAAGCATCAAGTGCAAAGGCCCTGAGGCAGGCGTCGGCTTAGGGTACTTGAGTCACAGCAAGGAGGTACACGTGGCTGAGGTGGAGGCAGCCGTGAGAGATGAGAAGGAAATATAGTCAGACCAGAAAATTAACCTGGGCTCACGGGCCAGGTTAATAAGGACTTCGGCTTTTACTTTGAGTAAGATGAAATTCTTTGGAATTCTGCAAGGAGAGGAGTGACAGGATCCAACCTGCCCTTTAACAGGATCACACTGGCTACCGTGTGGAGAGTAAACTCGAGGGGAAAGCAGGGTAACGGTGGGACCATTAGGAAGACCAGTGACCGTCATCCAGCAAATGAAACCCACCTTTATTCTCTCACCCACCCTGGCGGGTCTCACTCCAAGCCAATATCATAGGAGCTTGGAGAGACGTTGTCCCTGACCCTGAATGAAGCTGGCCTCCAGGCCCGCCTCCGAAGTTCCCAAACAGGAAGACGAGGCAAGAGTCGGTTCCATCAAGGTGGACGAGCACCGGAGGGCTCTCTGGGCTGGAAGATGTGGAATGATCGTCCTTCCGTAGGGCACGGCGGGCTTGGAGCTGGGTTGGGGGGGGAAGGGGAAGAAACGGTATTTAAATCAGGAGCCTGCCCACAAACTGAAACTCGTGAAGTCCCGTCGATCGCTGACTGCTTTTACGTTACGGAATTCAAACGCTTGGAGGCTCAGCGAATTGAAACCCTGTTTCGGGAATGAGGCAGTTCTGGATCTGCCGTTCTATTATTATAAGAAATGGATCTGTTCGGAGCATAACATAATAACACTTAGAGCCCGCTTGGTGGATAAATGCACTTTTTTTTTTCTTTATGTCCAAAGACCTGGGACCAGATTCTGGAAAAAGTCAGAGACCCGCAGAGATTTTCCTCGCAAGGTGTCTCAGATAACACGTGATCTTATGTTACTAGTGCAGAACCGGAGGCTCCGAGAGGGCCAGGGAATGGCTCAACACATAGGCTAACTACTCCCCACATGTTAGTGGGCTGCCGCAGGAAAGTTTAAATTTTCCCTCATATCACAGTCCAGTGTGGACGACAGGGGCTCCGGTCCCTCCGGTCCCCTGGGAAGCCAGGTGCCTTCCAGGCCGCGGCTCCTCCCGGCCAAAAGTCCCCAGAGGCGATCGCTGGGTAGCTGCAGAAGGAGGGTGAGAATCACCCCAAAGAGGCTTTCAGGAGCCGGACTTAGCAGTGACGCCCCATCGCTTCTGCTCCGCCCCGTGGTCCAGAGCCCCGTTGTGTGGCCACAGCCGGGAGATGCTGTCCGGGAGAACGTGGAGGTCGGCGAGCACCTGTCACACCCACCAGAACCAAACAGGCAGCAAGAGGCAGAGCTGCGTCGCAGTAACGCAGCAGAAAAGATCATGACAACGCCTCCAGCCTCTTGCACGTTGGACGGGGCGTTTTCCTTTCTCCTGCACACGGGGACCTTTCACCCCACGAAATGTCTCGTGCCGACTTGAGTAGAGGGGAGCACTTCTTGTGCTTTGCTTGGTATCTGCAGAATCCCTCCCGGGCGCTCCGCAGCATCCTGCGAGAGGACTTCGTTTCTAGAACTTCCATCAGGTGCGGGAAGGGGAGGGCCAGGTACACAGCAGACGGCTGCTACCTGCCAATCATCCCTCCCCCAATTCGCTGGTCCTGCGAATTCCACAGAGCAGAGCTTCACTCCTTTGACTTAAGGACTTGAATCTTTTATTTATTTAGTTAAAAAAATTTTTTAAGTTTATTTATTATTTTGAGAGAGATGGAGACAAAATACGAATGGGTGAGGGGCAGAGAGAGACGGAGACACAGGATCCGAAGCAGGCTCCAGGCTCTGAGCTGTCAGCACAGAGCCCCACGGGGAGCTTGAACCCTCGGACTGAGAGATCATGGCCTGAGCTGAAGTCCGATGCTTAACCGACTGAGCCACCCAGGCGCCCCGGCACACATCCATTTTTGATGATTTTTGTTGTTGACAAAAAACATGGTGATAAGACAGGAGTAAAGGGACTTTGGTACATCCTGTGTGAAAGGAATGCAATCTGTCAGGCCGTGCGAGGGGCTGGGTGCGGGTGGCGGTCCCGGGTCCTGGGTCCTGGGGTTCTGGGGGACTGACAGTGTGATCTCTGCTCACCAGCCTGACTCTCTGGCTCTTCTGGTGTGTGTTGCCCAATTTGTCCCTGTGCCGGCATCAAATTAATATAGGATTACCCAAAGTCTGACATTCGGATGTGTAAGGTGGCTCTTCCCAACTATGGCCGTCTGCAGGGAAAGCCCTCTAGTCCACATCTCTGGAACCACATTCAGATCAGAAGGGATAGACCCTTGAAGAGTCCCTCCCCTATGGTTATACAGGCAAAGGGACCCAAGCTACCTCTTCCACACTCCTCAGGATCTTTATGTGTCTGCGACACTTTGTGGTACAACCTCAGGGCTGCGTGGACGGGAACGGGGCACTTGTTACCGGGCTGGTTTTGCAGAACTGGAGTTACGGGGAGCTGCAGGCCGGGAAATAAATCAGATTAAGGACAATATGTTCCTTCACCAGCACTAAAGGGAGCCACAGGCCAGGAGAGACTTTCTAATTGTGTGGAGTTAGGACTTGGTGGTCAGTGTGGGGTGTGCAAGAGATGCCTTTGAGAGACCAGCAGAAGGGGCCTGAAGGAAAGAGGTTACCGCTGCTTCTGCTCCAGTCACAAAAATATGAGGTACCGGAGCTGTAAGAATTCGCTTGGGCTGCCTAACAAAATACTGGGGCGTGGGGGCTTAAAAAACAAATTGTTTTTTCTCACAGGGCTGGAGGCCGGAAGTCTCCAGAAGATCAAGGCATCAGAAGAATTGGTTTTTCTCGAGGCCTCTCTCCATGGCTTGCAGATTGTCCTCTGTGTGTACACACTTCTGGTGTCTGTCTCTCTTCTTAGAAGGACACTAATCCAACTGGACCCTGATGACCACATGAAGCCCTAATCGCCATCTTAAAGGCCCCATCAGCAAATACAATCACATCGAGGGGCGGGGCTGCAAATTTATGAATTTGAGGACATAATTCAGTTCCTAACGGGATCATACCTCTTTGGGGAAACACTCGCGGAAAAAACACGTAACTTCTAGGGAAAAGTGCCTATTCAGGAAAGTAACTACCGGAAACCCACCTCATTCTGAAAAAATATCTGATGAAAGCATATACCGTTTAGTAAAAATATCCAACAGGAAAAATTCTCCCCAAAAATGCTCCTTAGGAAAACTATTCTCCGGGAAAACTGTGTATTATGAAAATGCTCGCCATGAAAATACTCACTAGGCAAAGTATCCGCTGGAAAAAATAATTGCAAAAAAAAAAAAAAAAAAAAAGGGAGGGGACATAACCTCTGGAGAAAGAGTCTTTCTAGGAAAACTGCCTCCCAGGAAAATTTTCACTAGGAGAAATGACCACTCAAAATATATGCTCAGAAAATATCTGGGTGGAAAATTGTGCCTAGCATTAAAAAGTACCTACGGAAACATACCTTGCATTGAACAAATACTCACAGGGAAAATATGCAGGGGAAAATTATATTCATCTGGAAAATGGCCTTTGCCGATATAGACGCTGTGAAAAACAGGAAACTGTCGTTTATTTGTGTATATCAAGTGTCATGCAGTCTACAGATGGCTTCTTGTCTATTAGCTCAATTATTCCTCATAAAAGCTCTGTGAAATTGGGGTCCTGGGTGGCTCGGTCGGTGGGGCGCCCAACTCTTGATTTTGGCCTAGGTTGCATTGTTACCATTTGTGGGATAGAGCCCTATGCTGGGCTCCACGCTGACAGCGTGGCGTCTGCTTGGGTTTCTCTCTCTCCCTTTCTCTCTCTGCCTCTGCCCAGCTCATACTCTTTCTGTCTCTCGCTCTCAAAATAAATAAATCAACATTAAAAGAAAAAAAAAAAGAGCTCTGTGAAATAGGTACTATTAGATGCCCTGTTTTACATATAGGGAAACTGAGGCACAGAGAGTTAAGTAACTTGTCCACGGTTGCACAGGAAGTAAATGATAGCCCCAGGTTTGAGCTCAAACAATGATTCGTTTCATTAATTTATGGAACACCTAATGCATGCCAAGCACTGTGGTAGGCACTGAAAGAAACCTAAAGCCCAGGCTTCATAAACTGATATGGGAAACAGATTCACAGGCAGACAATGAAGTTACAGTGACAGGGGCCTTTTTGCATTTGGTCTCTGCCTTGGAAACTGAAGCAAAATGTTTCCACCTACCTGAGGTTCCTTTGTGTGTTTAGGAAAGAAGCTAACTGTCCTGATACACCACAGCCCCCCTAGGAATAACAGCCACCGGGAAAGTATTAACACCCAGGAGACCACACTCACCAGCGCACTGGGAAAACACATTCCCAGGGGTGAGCTCCTCAGGACACGTGCCCCGCTGGAGCCCGCGCTCAGAAGCCGGGCTCTGCACCAGCAGTCCAGGTCTCTGCGCTTGAGCCTTGCACGGATGCCCAAGTCATGCCATGACCAGGAAATGGGCTGCAGGAAGCCTTGTTAACGAGGGGGGAATTAGGTGGAAGCGGGTGGAAGTTCTGAGTTCTTTTGATTTCTAAAAACCGTTGCTTGCATGTGGTCTAACCCCGCCAATGCGTTAGCGCCGCGGGTTCAGGTCGGCCTGCGCCGCTCATCTCAGCAACCCCACTGCTTACAGAAGTCGTCGCTCAGTAAGTAACGTTTCCAAACGAAGGCATGTTGACAGTCGTGTGGCGGAGGCGTTAACTACACTGGATGCTGGAGTCTGATGATCTCATTTCAAACCCTGCACTGCCATTTCCTGGCTGTGCAGCCTTGGCCAAGTTACTTGCTAATTCTGAGCCTCAGTTTCTTTATCTGTGCAGTGGCGACAATAATACTTTTCCACTATGGCTATTTTGTGCAGGGTTGGGGGAGTAGATGAGGGAGTGTCAGTCAAATAGCAGTGCCTGACACACGGTAAGACGGTCAAGAAATAATCGAACAGATCCCTTCCTTCACGAAGTTCATAGTCAAGTGGTCATCGTCCACCCACCACCCCTCCCCCCAAACTTCCAAACTGGAGGCGGGGGCCCAGAAAGGCTGATTAGTTAAGTCTGGAATCTGCAACTCAGGTTTTCCCTCTCCCCCGTCGTCCCTGGAGAACATGTGTGCTGTAGGGTTCCATCTGCTTCTGTAATAAAACATAAATTATTAAAACCATAAAATATTGATGAACTGTTTTTATAAAACAGAGGGACTTTAATGTATTGATTATGAATTGAGAAAGCCTTAATGAGCTTCAGGAGAAATAATTGGGAAATGATAGTGGGTTGATTTCCTTCTGTGTCCTTGAACAACAAGCAGTTTTGAGACTAAGCTCCCCTCGTCACCATCCTCTGCGTTTCTGCCACTATAACTTTAAAACCTACCCTTCGGGGCGCCTGGGTGGCTCAGTCGGTTAAGCCTCCCACTTGGGCTCAGGTCCTGATCTCACGGTTCTGGAGTTCGAGCCTCATGTCGGGCTCTATGCTGACAGCTCAGAGCCTGGATGGAGCCTGCTTCAGCTTCTGTGTTTCCCTCTCTCTCTCTGTCCCTCCCTTGCTTGTGCTCTGTCTCTCTCTCAAAAATAAGTAAACATTAAAAAAATAAAAATAAAAAAATAAATCCTGCCCTTCTGTGGACATTAAATGCCACCCCAAGAGAGAAAGAAGAAGGTGGGGGGCGGAATTCCTTGCTAAAATGAAACAGTGTACTTTGGTTACAAATTTAACATGCTCATGGGTGGGTCCTAGCGACTCTGGGAAACTAGTGGTTACCTTGGAGTTATTTTCATGCTTAGGTGATTCATCCAATAAGTTTCTTTCAATGAATTTCAGGAAGACTTCTCTGTCCCTCTCATTTTAGGATGGAAGATCTGAGAGCTAGAAGCAATCTTCTCAGAGCCCAGGCCAACACCCTCATTTTCTGGATGAGAAACCTGATACCCACCGAGAGGAATGACTTTGTCTGTGATCTCCTAGTTAATTAGGGTCAGGACTCGGCCGCGCACACCAGGTGCCCTGACTCCCGTGCTGGGGATTCTTCTATTTCCGCATCCGAAGGCGTCTTTCAGGCGGCGAGAGCTATTCAAAGGTGGAACCAGGCTCTTGGGGCTTGGGCTTGGTGACTAGTGAGGCCTTCATCACTTGGAAGTCGGAACAGATGTCGGAAGGGAACTTGAAATACCGTGTGGTCATCCCCTTCGTCATCCCCGTTTGCCTGCTGATCTTCAAAACCTTCACCTGTTTCAGGCTTGAAACTTTAGACACGGCTGCATGTTTGCTGTTCTCAGGAATGTTGGGGAAGGTCAAGGCTCTGCTGTCAGCGGACTGCTTGCAGCCCTTACCTAAGACAGAAGCGTGTCAGTGTTGACCAGGACCTGAGGCTCAGGGACGTCGATGGAATTGCCCGGGTTCATGCAGCCCGTTGGTGACCGAGCCAGGGGCTGCAAACATTATCTCTGGAGACCTGGACTACCGTTCCTATATAAATACCGTGCTGCCTTTTAATTATATGTGGAAGATAAGGCTTATTGACATGGAACAATCAGAAAATAAGATAATACCTATAATTAGGGACTCACTGTGCTGAGCGTTTTCAGAGAAGGGCCGAGGCTTTATTGACAGCAGAATTCGCTGCCAGGACGGGTGATGTGCTTGCATCGAGACCAGCTGAGGTAAGGGGTTGTTTACTTCATTTTTCCTCCACATACTTTAGGTCTGATTCTTGCTAGGCAAATTGGCAGGAAAGGAACTGGAATGTTAGCAGCTAATATTTGCCGAGTGCTTCCTAGGTGCCAGTGTTTTACTCCCGTTAGCTCATTTTTCTTCCATAGCAATCTTTGAAGCAGGGATTATCATTGGCCCATTTTACAGATAAAGGCATTGAAGCACAGAAGGTTAAGTACTTTATCTGAGTTAGGTCGTGGAACCAGGATTTGAGCCCAGTAGGATGGACTTGGGAACTTAGGCTCTTTTTAAAACTGATTATTTATTACTTTACAATTTACCGTTGAACACTGAGGGGATTAGAGGCACTGACCTCCTCACACGGCTGAAACTCTGAGTGTAACTTTTCATTCCCCCTAAACGTAACTACTAAATAGTCTGCTAATAGTTGACTGGAAGCCTTACCCGTAGCATAAACAATTGCTTACCACATATTTTTGTATGTTGTATGTATTATGTACTGTATTTTTGTAACAAAGTAAGCTGGAGCAAAGTAAATGTTATTAAGAAAATTATAACATTTAAAGTATTATACTATCTTCATTGAAAAAAATTCCTGTATAAGCTGCTTAGTGCAGTTCAAACTGTGTCATTCAAGGGTCAACTGTAATTGACATATAACACTGTAAGTGTAAGGGTTACAATGTATTGATTTGATACATTTATATTGCAACATGACTGCCATTGTAGAGCTAGCTAACACTTCTGTGGTGTCACACAATCAATGATCATTTCTTCTAGTGGTGGGAGCAATTAAGGTCTATTCTTTTAGCAAGTCTAATGTTTATGATACCGTTTTCATGTCCATTTCCGCCTCGGGAGCTTCCTGGGTGTAATGTGAAATTGACCTCCCGCACTGGGAGGGCAGAGAGAGAAGAAAGAGGCAGGCCATTCTAAGTTGTTAGGTGGCGGTTTTAATAAACAGAGAGAAACATCATTATCTCAAGGCTATGTCCTGGGCGGCGCCTCTGGGGGCAGTAAAGGCAAGCAGAACCCACATTCCAAGGGCAGAGATTGGGGGGGGGTGAAGAGCCTCTGATCCTCTTGCCCTCACAGGTCAACTGCCGGTCACGTCTTCTTGATGACCTTCCCCCGCAGTTTGCTGTAATCTGATACTGTGTATCAGATCTCCAGGACTCCAGTATGTCTGTTAGTTTCAAGTATGTTTCCCTAAACGTTTCTCCTATTCTTCACCCCCCCAGTCCTTGGTAACTACCATTCCACTCTCTGTTTTTTCCAGGTGGATTCTTTTTAGATTCCATATGTATGGGGTATCAGACAGTATTTGTCTTTTTCTGTATGTCTTATCTCACGCCGCATAATGCCCCTGAAGGTCCATATTTATGTTGTTACAAATGGAAGGATTTCCTTTTATCTCATGGCTAAATAGTATTTCAGTGTGTGTGTGTGTGTGTGTGTGTGTGTGTGTGTGTGTGTATACACCACATCTTCTTTATCCATTCATATATCGATGATCATTTAAGTTGTTTGCAAATCTTGGCTATTGTGAATAATAGTGCAGTAACCGTGGCAGGGCATAGATCTCTTCGGTATCTTATTTTCATTTCCTTCGGATGTATACCCAGAAGTGGGGTTGCTGGATCCTATGGTAGTTCTATTTTTAATATTTTGAGGAACCTCCACACTGTTCCCCACAGTGGCTGAACCAATTTATGATTCCCACCTACAGTGCACAATGGTTCCATTTTAGGGAGCCTATATACTCTTTCTTAACTGGGCGATAGTTGTGGGCACCTTTCTTCCTGTCTGAACCACATCAGTTCATTTGATCCTATTGACCTCTCATTTCTTTTTGAAGCTCTTGCTTCTCTTGGTCTCAACTCTGACCATTTCTCCTTGGTCTCTTTCGCTGGCATCCTTCTCCCCTGCCAGTGCCTGGTGGTTTCTCAGCGTTCTCTCGTGGGTCCCCAACTCTTTTATCAGATGCTTTCTCCTTGGGTGATTTCAGCCATTGCATGGATTTTTTACATGCACTGCTATTTGCTAACTCTGCTAACGTCCAGCCACTAGCCTTGAACTCTCCGCTCGTATCGGGAATGTGGTCTCATAAAATGAGTTGGAAAGTATTTCCTCAGCTTATATTATCTGCCAGAGGTTGTACCAAATTGGTGTAATGTCTTCCTTCAATGTTTGGAAGAATTTTCCAGTGAAACTGGTTGGGCATGGAGATTTATTTTTTGGAAGGGTTTACACTCTGAATTAAATTTCCTTTTAAAAAAATTATTTACGTAAGTTTATTTTGAGAGAGAGAGAGAGAGAACACAAGCGAGCATGAGTGGGGGAGGGACAGAGAGAAGGAGAGACAGAATCGCAAGCAGGCTTTGCACCATCAGTGCAGTGGTGGGGCTTGACCTCGTGAACCCTGAGAACATGACCTGACCCGAGATCAAGAGTTGGACGCTTAATCGACTGTGCCCTCCAGATGCCCTGAGTTCAATTTCCCTAATAGTTAAAAGTCTGTGCAGGTTTGTGGTAGGGTCCCCTCCCTAAAGAAAGAAAGAAAAAAAAAAACTTCAAGGCCACCTGGCTATGTGTTGCAACATCCCTCACCACCTTGTAACATGAGATCACTTAATCAGACTGCGTGTTTGTGTGTTACCATATGGGAGACAAAGAAGTGAAAAATACATAAAAAACTATGCCACGTGGCTATGCGGGTTCAGTTCTTTGGGTATAAACCCAATCGAGCGGTGGCAGCAAGAATAAAGTTGCTTCCTGGAAAGAAAAGCCTCAGTGTCTTGACTCTCCGTGCGAGAATCCTGCTACAGCTCATCTGTTCCACCTCAGATAGTTCATGGTTTTTCAAGGACTTTGTTCATTCCTCATTACATTTATTATTTTCTTTCTTCTGCTTACTGTGGGTTTATTTCGCTCTTATTTTTTTCTAATCCTTAAAGTGGAAACTTAGCTTATTGCTTTGGAACCTTTCTCCTTTTCTAGCAAACTTTTAATACTGTAATTTTTCCTGTATGTACTACTTTAGCTGGAGCTGACAGATTTGGCAAATTTTTTTTTCAGTTCAACGTATGTTTCCCTTAAGACTTGCTTGTTGACCCATTGATTATTATTGAGAAGTATGTTGTTAATATACAAGTGTATTGAGATTTTCCAGACTTTCTGTTATTGTTTAATTTCACTGGAGTCCAGTAACACATTCTGCATGATTTCAATTCTTTTAAGCTTGTTAGGTTTGTCTTACGGCTTAGAATATGGTCTACTGTGGTAAATATTCCATGCGCAATTGAAGAGAATGTGTATTCGGATGTCGTTGTGTGGAGGGCACACAACACTGATAATTGATAGATATCAATTAGATTCAGTTGGTTGATGTCCTTGCTAATTTCTTTCGTGTTAGTTCTATCTATTGCTGAAAGAGGAGGGTTGAGATCTGAAACCGTAATTGTGGATGTATCCATTTCTCCTTTCAGTTTTCCAGTTTTGCTTTGTGTGTTTTGAAAATCGTTAGGTTGCATACACATTTTGGACTGTTACGCTTTCTTGCCGAATTGACCTTTTTACCTTTTTTGTTTTGTTCCTCTTCAGGCCTGGTAGTTTTCTTTGCTCTGAAGTCTATTTAGTATGGCCCTTCCAGCTTCCTTTTTTATTAGTGTCTATGTGAGGGTCACCTGGGTGGCTCAGTCAGTTAAGCTGCCAGCTTTGGCTCAGGTCATCTTGTGGTTCGTGAATTTGAGCCCCACATCGGGCTCTGTGCTGACAGCTTGGAGCCTGGAGCCTGCTTCGGATTCGGTGTCTCCCTCTCTCTGTTCCTCCTCCACTCATACTCTGTCTCTCCGTCTCTCGAAAAAGAAATAAATGTTAAAATATATATAAATAGTGTGTGCAATATGTCATTTTTCATTTGTTTCCCTTTTAACTTACCTATATCGTTATAGTCAAAGTGAATTTCTTATATGCAGCCTATAGTCAGGGCATATGTTTTTGCCTATTCTGAAAATCTCTTTTATTTAGTATGCTTAGAAAATTTACATTTAATATAATTATTGTTGTTTTTATTTAGATCTATCATTTTATTTCTGCTTTTGTTTACTTTGTTTTTCTCAATTTCCCTTTTCCTGCCCTTTATTGGGTTATTGCAATATTTTCAGTGTTTTAATTTACATATTTAGATTTTCACTATGTTTCTTTTATAGTTACTTTAGTATTCAACAAAGGGATGCCAGTGTACATACTTATTTTTTTGCAGTCTACTTATAAACAATAATGATCACTCTAAGATGCATAGAGAAAACGTAACCATCTTACAGGTCCCTTTACCCGCCCCCCCCCCCACCTTTAGAGCCATCTTACATATTGCTTCTGAATTCTTTTAAAACTTCGCCAGAAAATGCTCTCTACTTTCAACTGTGAAATCCATTTCAAAAAAACTCAAGAGGAGAGAATTGTCTATTATTTTCTCCTGATATTTTTCTATGTCTTTTGTTCTTCCTTCCTTCTGACAATATTTCAAGTTTTCTTCTGGTTTCATGTACGTTCATGCCGGGAGAAATTGCTGCAGAAATTCCTTAAAAGCAGGTGTGTCTTACAGGTGCACTGTCAAGAAATTCTCTGTTTATCTTCTTCTGAGAACGCCTTTATTTTAACTTTGTTCCATTACAGATCACTACGTACAGAATTCTGGACGGACTATTTTTCTCTCTCAGCACTAAAAAACATTATAGTTCTTTTTTCTGGCCCCCATGATTTCTGATGAGAAGTTTATAGTCATTTGAATACTTGCTTCTCTTTAAGTAATGCATTTTTTTTCCTCTGGCTGCTGTCAGGAATTTTTTCTTTGTCATCAGTTTCTGTAATTTGACTGTGAGGTGTCTTTGTATGTGCATTTAGTTGGGTATATCCTATTTGGGGACTCACTGAACATCTTTATCCTGTAGCTTCATATAGTTTTGCCAAACTTGGGGGAAGTTTTCAGCCTTTCTTTTTTTTTTAATTTTTTAAAATGTTTATTTATTTTTGAGAGAGAGAGAGAGAGAGAGACAGAGTGTGAGCAGGGGAGGGAGAGATAAAGAAGGAGACACAGAATCTGAAGCAGGCTCCAGGCTCGAAGCTGGCAGCAGAGAGCCCGATGTGGGGCTTGAATCCACAAACCATAAGGTCATGACCTGAGCCAAAGTCAGACACCTAACTGACTGAGCCACCCAGGCGCCCCTCAGTCTTTATTTTTTAAAGGTGTTCACCATCATACTCTATATTTAACCCTTTGGACTCAAATAACACAAATATTAGACCTTTGATAATAGTGCCACATGGTCTACTAATTTAATGTTTTTTTTTCCCTCTCTGTTCTTCAGATTGGATAACTTTTATTACTATACCTCAACTTCTCTGAATATTTGCTCTGTCATCTCCAGTCTGCAATGGAGCCCATCCAAGGGAATTCTTTAAAAATTGTTTGTTAGCTATTTTTAAGTTTCTATTTGATTTTTTTTGATAGATCTTCTCTTTCTTTATTGAGATTTTCCATTTTCCATTTGTTTCAAGATGGTTTATGATTGCTTGTTGGACCATTTGTATAATGACTGCTTTAAAGCCTTTGTCAGCTCATTCCAACACCTGTGTCATCTGTGAACCGTTTCTCCCCAAGGGAGCTAAGAGCTTTCTGGTTCATGTATACTGCCTGATTTTGAATTCGATTCTGAACATTTGGGTATGCATATTATGCAACTCTGGTCCTTACTTAACTCTTAGGGAAATTTTTTTTGCGTGAACAGGAAATCAATCGGGTTAGATTCAGGTGGCGAGTTTCAACCTCCCATTGGTGAACTCTGTTCCGACAGGAGTGTGGTTTCCAAACCTCCGTCCTGCTGTTTAGATCTGGCCACCGCGGCGCCACCCGGTGGTCAGTCTAAGGACACAGGCCGGGGTACGTCTGTGAGTCCGGGTCTAAGGACACGGGTCGGGGGACATCTGTGAGTCCGGATCTAAGGACACGGGCCGGGGGACGTCTGTGAGTCCGGGTCTAAGGACACGGGCCGGGGGACGTCTGTGAGTCCGGGTCTAAGGACACGGGCCGGGGGACGTCTGTGAGTCCGGGTCTAAGGACACGGGCCGGGGGACGTCTGTGAGTCCGGGTCTAAGGACACGGGTCGGGGGACATCTTTTGAGTCCAGGTCTAAGGACACGGGTTGGATACATCTGTGAGTCCAGGTGTTAGGTGTGCTGAACTGAATCTGACCCCATGCAGGCACAGCTTGGGTGTGGGCACATGAATTCATTACTTTACGGGGTCTCTCTCCTGAGCCCCTGTGTCTCTCATATGTCTCTGGCGCTTCCCAATTATTTGCCTGGGGCTCCCCCTTTCCTTCCTTTGGCTAGAAAGTCAGGGCTTCAGTTAGCTTGCCTTGCTAAGCACTTAGCAGCTGTGCCCGTGTCTGGAGCCAAGCTGCAGGAGGTCAGAGACATAGAGACAAATGTTAAGACGCTAACAACAGGAGAAACTGCCTCTGGGGGGTATGGGAATTCTCCACACCAACGCACTACTGTCTGTAAATTGAAAACTATTCTAACCTAAAAAAGCACAGCGGTGTCCGGGTGGCTCAGTCAGTTAAGCGTCTGACTTCAGCTCAGGTCATGATCTCATAGCTTGTGAGTTCGAGCCCTGCGCCGGGCTCTGGACTGACAGCTCAGAGCCTGGAGCCTGCTTCAGATTCTGGGTCTCCCTCTCTCTCTGCCCCTCCCCTGCTGGCACTCTGTCTGTCTCTTGCTCTCTTTAGAAAATAAATAAACATTAAAAAATTATAAGAAAACAAAACCTTGAACAGGTGTTTGCTGCACCTCGTTGGCATCTGGGCTGCACTGAGTGGAACCCTCGGCGTTTCGGTCCCCGTGGCCTCCTGTGGGGCCTCTGGCACTGACATCGCAGGATTGCTCGGGGTCCCCATCTGGGAACAGAGAGAGGGGAAAACGGGTGTTCCCACACTGCGCCCTGTCCTGCGCCTGGAGCCGCGGCCAGAAGCTGCTTCTGGAGCCGTCTGTGTTCACACGGGTGCTCGCTTGCCGGGTTTGGGCTGCCGTGCGTTGCTGGCCGGGCGCCAACCAGGGGAAAAGCCAGGGTACAGTCACCTCCCGTTTGCTGGTCCGAATTCTCATCTTCCAGAATCCACCTGCTGCTATTTACTTTTCAGGGGCCTTAAAGAGCTGCCCTAGGCATTGTGCCTTCAGCGGGAGAGGGAGCGTGGGGTCTGTTTTCTCCATCAAAAGAGGTCTGTTTACCTCTTTTTAAACCTTTTTCTTATGAAATACAATGCGCATAAGGAAAGTGCATGGATGTATATATGTTTGTATATATACATATAAGAAATGCATACATATGCATTTATATATAAATTATAAGAATGTATATATAATTATATGAGTATGAATTAACATCCATGAAGGAACCACCCAGGTTAAGAAAGAAAAGATTATCGCTATCCCCAAAGCGTCAGTGATGACTCTCTCTCTTTCCTGTTAGAAGCCCCCATTATCTCCGGACTTCATGGTGCCCGTTTCAGAGCTTTTATCTGCCATCTGTACCATAGTAGCTGTGCATTTTTTTGAACGTATATAAATCGAATCATCCTCTGTGTATTCTTTTATGTCTGGCTTCCTGTGTTTAGCAGGGTGAGATTCACCTACGTGGCTGTGCCTAGCCTTATTAATTTTCCTTTCCATGTTCCACCCTACAAATAGACAACAATGTGATTATCCGTTCAAATGCCGATGAGCACTTAGGTTATTTCTGGTTTGGGGCTCTTAGAACAACGCTCTGTAACATTGTATATGTCTCTTGGAGCCCGTGCATATTCCCTAGGATATATACCCGGGAGTGGAATTGCTGGGTCCTAGGATACATCTTTGGCTTTAATAATAACGGCACCCTGTTTTCTCAAGTGCTATTCCAATTTACACGCTCACCAGCAGTATGTGAAAATCTCTGTGGCTCCATAGGGCCATTTTTAGTCGTGTTCGTTCCCACCATGCCTGGCACAAACGGCGTTCAATACAGGTTTGTTAAGCTATCGACTGACAGCTGGCTAGGACTGTATTAAGTATGATTGAGGTGAAGTCCTTTTGTTCAAATTTTGAAAAGCCTTGGGTTATGCTCCACTCTCATTAGGAAGGGATTGAGGACATGTCACAACGATTATCTCCCGTGGAAAACGTGCTAAAGAAAGCTAACGATGATTTGCGAAGGGGAAGGAGAATCTCGCAGGCCACTGAAGACTGAAACGGCATATCAAAGGCCCTCATCGACTCAGGGAGTTGGGTTTGGTGGAAAGCTCTGGGCAGGGGGATAGAAGCGGTATAAAAGAGGGATTATTTCAAGAACCCCAGGACAGGGAAGGAAAGAATAATTGAGAAGATTCCACAGTGGAGGAACAGAGTGTGAGTCACTTGTTGTTAGGTGTCAAGCATCGTGATTCACTCCATCCAAGTGATGGGATTCGAGGCTAGATGGAAGGGATGTCAACTATGTAGTGTTCTCCGTTTCTGGACTCTATTTTTGGATCCTGACTTCTTCCCATAAACTATCTTAAACTCCAGGACTTGGAGAAACCCTCACAACCCAGGCGATGGACAGTTTAATACGGAGGGATGATCTCACGGTCTTACAAGGATAAATCACGAAATTCATAAAATCCTTCTGAATCTGGTACAGACGAAAGAGTTGCTGTGTGAAATAGGATATTCTGAATTAAGTGAGAATTACAGCTCAAGCCCCCCAAAGAGATCAGTTTTTGAATGACAAAATGAAATCTCTTCAATGTAACAGCTGGACTAAACTTAATGAGAGTAAACTTTTTTTTTAATTTTTAATATTTAATTTTTGATAGAGACAGAGTGTAAGCAGGGGAGGGGCAGACAGAGAGGGAGACACAGAATCCGAAGCAGGATCCAGGCTCTGAGCCATCAGCACAGAGTCCAGCCCGGGGCTTGAACCCACGAACTCTGAGATCATGACCTGAGCTAAAGTTGGACGCGTAAGTGATTGAGTCACCCAGACACCTCAATGAGAGTCAACATTTATTATTATTATTTCATTTCTTTTATGTGCCAAGCTATGTCATATAAAGGTGCTTTCTTTATACGGTTTTCTCAGTCGACCCTCACAAAAAGTTTATGAGGTAGAAAATATTATCTCCATTCTACGATTTGGGAAGCCGAGGCAAAGAGAGGTTAAGTGACCCTCTAAAGGTCACACAGCCAGTAAGAGTTACAGAAGGGAGCCAGATCGCTCAAGTGATCCTACCGCCTACCTTCTGTGCTCTTGAATACTTGTTTTTCATTGATATATAATACAACTCATTTTATTCTGGTGTATGATTCCATGAGGTTTAATACATGCATAGATTTTTGTAAACACCTTCACTCGTGCATGCAAGTAGGGGAGGGGCAGAGAGAGGGAGACAGAATCCTAAGCAGGCTTTGCACCCAGCACAGAGCCTGACTCAGAGCTCGAACCCACGGAATGTGAGATCATGACTCGAGCTAACGTCAAGAGTCGGACGCTTATTAACCGACCGAGCCACCCAGGTGCCCCATCAGGTGGTTTTGACTAGAGTTGCTATAAACATTCACACGCAGGGTTTTGGGTGAACACGTCTTCATTCCGCCAAGGTCAATCATAAGGACTGTGATTTCTTGGTCATGTGGTTGTGTGTATGTTTAAGCTCTATACAACATCGCCGAAGTATTTTCTAGAGTGGACGTAGCATTTTCCATTCCTGACAGCAATGCACGAGATATCCAGTTGCTCCCTGTCCAACCAGCACTTAGTAGTGTCACATGTAAACTTTTCTAAGCAAATTAGCCATTCTAATAGGCGTGTGGGCTTCTCTCACGATTTTAATTTGCATTTTCCTGATGACTTACGACGTTGAAGATCTTTTCCTGTTTTTCTCTGCCAACCGCAGATCTTCTTTGGTGAAGCATCGGCTCCAGTCTTTTGTCCATTTCAAAACTTGGGTTGTTTGTGTTCTTATTGTTGAGTTTTGACATTCTTTATATATTCTAAATACAAGCTATTTTTGTTGTTGAAAAGTGATTTGCAAAATATTTTCTTCCAGTCTTCTAGTCTGAACATTGCTTTTTGCAGACCAAAGTTTTTTATTTATTTTTTTATTTGAGAGAGAGAGAGAGAGAGAGCGAGCAGGGGAGAAGAGCAGAGGGAGAGAAAGAGAGAGAGAGAGAGAGAGAGAGAATCTTAAGTAGGCTCCACACTCAGTGCAGAACCTGATGTGGGGCTAGATTCCCACAACCCTGGGACCATGACCTGAGCCAAAATCAAGAGTCAGACACTCAACTGACTGAGCCACCCAGGCGCCCTCAGACTAAAGTTTTTTAATGAAGCATAATTGATCAATTTATTGTTTTATGGATCATGCTTGTGCTATCGTGTCTACGAACTTTTGCTTAATCAAATATCACAATTGTTTTCTCTGATGTTTTTCTTCCAACCATTTATATGATTGTGTTTTCCATTTCTATCCCATTTCCATTGAGTTATTTTTTTTATAAGGTGCAAGACAGAGGTTGAAATTTATTTTCTTGCATATAGATACCCATTCCTTCCAAAACCATTTGCTGAAAAGACTATTGTTTGAATTGCCTTTACAACTTTGTCAGAAGTCAGTTGTGACCATGTCCGCGTAGGTATATTTCTGGACTCTATTTTAGGCGAAACAGAGTTAAGAAGAGTTTTCTTAAAGGGATAAATAGTTCATATTTTAGGCTTGCGGCCACATGGCCTGGTCTGCATGGCAGTGGCCGTAGACAACAGGTGTTGTAAGGAGAGGGGCAGCGTCAGACTTGGGAGGTGGGTCGAAGGGCACCTGCAGATTTCTACCTTGGATCTGAAGTTATCGGAGCTTTCAGTTGCTAAAATTCTAGATCAGCATATTAACTGGATTAGACTCCCCTTGCATCCTGACCCCAAGTTCCACAGACCAGAGATTCTCAAACCTGTGTGTGTGTGCGTCAGGATCAGCTGGAGATGAAACAGAACGCTGAGCCCACTCCCTGAGCGTCCGACTCAGTAAGTCTGGGCTAGCGCATGACAATTCGTATTTATAATAGCTTCTAACGTGGTGCGGATGTGGCTTGTTCTTCTCATGCTCGGGCCACTTCAGAAGCAACCTCCTCTGTCCAGGCAAAAGCACTGTGTTCTGCCCCGGGGCGTCTCTGCCGTTTTAGCGGTGGGCGTTTGCAGGGAAACTGCTTGGTGCTCAAGCTTGTGCTATCTGCAAGGACAAGGCGCTTAACATCACACGATGAACGCTTGAACCATAGGGGAGAAGAGCTGCTGTTAAATGTTAGTAGGCTATTCTTTTTGTTTTCTTTTCTAGAAAGAGAGAGAGAGTGTGTGTGTGTGAGCTGGGAGAGGGGCAGAGGGAGAGAGAGAGAATCTCAAGTAGGCTTCCTGTGTGGATTCCCGCACCCCACGGGATCACGACCTGAGTCCAAGTCAAGAGTCAGACGCCGAACCGACTGAGCCACCGAGGCGCCCCCAATCCTGAGACGCATTCTGGAGGGTGACTCGGAAGGTCCCCGGGGAAGTAGTGCTGAGTTGCCCATGGCGGTGACCACCTTGGTGTTACGCATCATGCCCCTAAATTGGCTTCCCTCCCTTCCCTGTTTCACTATCCATTCTTCCACTCCTGTGCCTAGGCTCACTTTCCAAACAAATTACCCGCACTAAGTCCTTGACTCAGGCCCAGCTTTCCAGGGGAAACTCAGGCTAAGACAGTGACGGTGGCTGTCTGTCTCTTCCGCTGTCTCAGTCCGTTAACTGCCCTAATTAACATTTACCTGGCGTGAGAAGCTTGGCATTCCCCAGAGTCCCCTATAGACTCCGTGGTCAGGGACTGTCATCGTTGTACCCGCAGCACACATGGTAGCGACTGGCACATGTGGGCGTTCGGAGAATTATGAATAAATGATTCAGCGAAAGTGTTTTTACACTTATTAACCGGGCGCGGGCGGAGGGGACGGCGCAGGAGGAAATGGCAGGTGCTGAGCCTGGTTGCAGAGAGAAGGCTAGCATGCACACAGCGACTGGGGCACAGGGCAGGACTCGAGCTAACCAATTGCGAAAGGAAGGGTTTAGGATGTGGCGACCCCAGCTGGAATCCGCCTCCACCATTTCCCAGCTGTGTGACCAGAGGCCACTTGGCCTTTGAACTTCCATTCCCATCCGTAAAGTGGAGGAACATCCGTATCTGTCTCACTGAATTTTATAGAGACAAAAGGGTGATGAAGTGGGCTAGACATCTCGCGATTGTTCTGGCGCCTCGTAGGTGTTTGAAATGTGTTAATTCCCTCTGTGGTCGGCCACCCACCCCTCAGAGGTGCAGTGGCAGGAGGTGGGAACACAGGGCCTCTAGGATTCTCTCCACTTCTGAGATTTCAGGAGACTAAAATCTCTGGCAACAGCCAGGGACAAGCTATTAACATTAATAATGCAAATCACAATGCTTATTAATAGCAGCTAATGTTAATATAGTGTTTGCCATATGCCTGGGCACTGTTCCAAAAGTTTTATGTTGGGGCGCCTGGGTGGCTCAGTCGGTTAAGCGTCCGGCTTCGGCTCAGGTCATGATCTCACGGTCTGTGAGTTCGAGCCCTGCGTCGGGCTCTGTGCTGACAGCTCAGAGCCTGGAGCCTGCTTCAGACTCTGTGTCTCGCCGCTCTCTCTGCCCCTCCCAAGCTCATGTTCTGTCTCTCTCCGTCTCTCAACAATAAATTAAAAAAAAAAAGTTTTATGTTTTGGCTCATTTGATTCTCAAGCCACCCTAGGTGGTGGGTTCTGTTACACCCCCAACTTTCCACATGACGAAACCGAGGCACACAGAGAAGGGAAGCGACCTCACCAGAATCGCACAGCTAGTAAGAAGTTCGGCCGGGATTTGAAATGAGGCAGTCCCACTTTTTCACCTCTGTACCGTATTTCCCGGATTTGAAATAGACCGTTCTGGTCTCACGGTAGAGCCTCGGGGTCCTGACCGCGGGACTAACTAACTAGCACAAAGCAGTACGGGATTACAGGCTGTACAGCAATTTCACACATCTCATCTGTTGAGCATGTATCACTGGAGAAGCGGAAGAGTGTTAGTTACAATTATCTGCAGAGCCGGTGTGTTCCCTCCTGTCCGCCTTACGTCATGCTGTCGCACCGCTCATGTTTAACGAGCCAGGTACTCAGCTACGTAGCGCTGAGAAGGCGTAGTTTCCACCAGCAAGAGGCTGTCTGTACCTTTAAGGAGGGTGGAGGGGTAGAGCACATGGACAAGGAAATGCCACGTGTAATTAATTCATGATGTGGGGGCAGCGAAAAGAGGTCAACAGCGCCTGCGGGGTCCGGCCTGGGTCCTGGGGGTCCCTACGAGGCTAATGTCTCACATGCCACTTCTCCTCCCCGTCTCCTCTCTCTCTCATTTAAATCACCTCCTCAGACATTTCACCTTCTCCCAGAGCAGAACAGGTAAAAAAAAAAAAAAAAAAAAAAAAAGATTACAGCTAGAACATGTCAATATGTAAGGGGATAGAATGAGAATTATTGGTGTTTGCACAAAGCATTTGCCTCCTGTCCACTCCTGGCTGTTTGTTTGAAAAGTGGCCCCGAAGAATGTCAGGTTCTGTTAGGATCTGGAAGGAGTAAGATTGAGATGCTCAGACATCGCTTGTCTCCTCGCGTGTTATTTGTGTACACGGGGAATGCAGAAATCCATTGGAAAGTCTTTTGTTTTAAATTGGTCTGTTTGATGTGCCTGAAACTGATGGATGATGCCGCCGGCTTAATCGAGACGAAAATCTCTGTTTCTACGCTACGCACTGCACTCACACCGCCCGGGTTTCCTTTTCAGTGGAAGACGGGGGGGGGGGGGGGGGGGGGCAGGTAAACAAAAGGAGGAACATGGCTGAGCCCTGGTAGGGGGAGCCCCCCCATGTTCTTGGTAGGGACTTTTCCTATTACAAAAACAGCACCCCCTGCATTCCCTACGCTTCCCGCCTCCAGGGCGGTGCAGTAAGTTGTCCGGGGTGGGAGCGGTGATGTGTCCACATTTCTGTTTGGACTCAAGTAACAAAGGGGGCTGGTTTGGCCTTACCAGCCCACGTGACCAGCAGCAGGCGACAGCCCCAGTAAATGTACCTGCTCTGCAGATGCAAACTTCTTCCCAATGGGCTGCTCGTAGCTGGGGATGGGGAGGCTGGAAGGTCCCTGTAGCAGTTCCCACCAAAACCCAGGTATTCCAGCATGGACTTTGTGTTTGATGACTTCTGTTTACCCCTCCAGACCCTGCCTTCTCTGCTCTTCACTGCATTCTAAAACGTGCGCTCACCCTCTAACTGGGGAGATCTGGAAGGAGGGGGGTAGGGCTGGGGTGTTTATTCCCGTGGCTGTCTCCCTGCCGCCTGCCATCGGTCAGCTGCATTCCTTAACTGGAGTTTGTGACTCTCCCAGGCAGTCACTCCCTCCCCTTACGCCTTAGAGCTTAGGGGTAGTGACAGCTCCTGCTGTAACCAGGTCTAGTTGCTTTTCCTAAATTCTTCCCCATACCCTTGTAAATAGATACTTTATTAATTTTTTTTATTTTTGACACAGAGAGAGGCAGAGCGTGAGCAGGGGAGGGGCAGAGTGAAAGGGAGACCCAGAATCTGATGCAGGCTCCAGGCTCTGAGCTGTCAGCACAGAGCCTGACGCGGGGCTGGAACTCATGAACCGCAAGATCATGACCTGAGCTGAAGTCAGACACTTAACTGACTGAGCCACCCAGGCGCCCTTAAATAGATGCTTTATTAAACCTTCCTTCATAACTTAGCCTGACCGGTTAGCTTCTATCAGCAGGTTAGCCAGCGATGGCTGCACCAATATATAGGCCATTCCACCCCTCCTTCTTCAAACATCATCTTGATACTCCTCTACCAAGAGGGTCTCCATGTGCCCTCCTTAAATCTGGGCAGGGCTATGAAAATGGCAGAAATAGTGCCGTGTGAATCCCAAGGCTGAGTCATAAGAGGCAATATTGTTTCTACCTGGTCCTCCGGGGATGCCTGCTTGTGGAACCCAGCCACCATCCGGAGAGGACACGTATCCTTGTCCTGGTCACAGGTCCCAGCTGCCAGCTTCCAGGCATGTGAGTGACAGAGCCTTCGGATGATTCTAGCCCCGGACCTTTGAGCTGTTCCCACCAACGCGAGGAGAGCAGAGACAGGCTGTCCAAAACGTAGCCTCGTCCAAACGGCGGCTTTATGAGCTCAATAAATACTGTTTTCGAGCCACTAAATTTTAAGGTGGTTTGTTATACAGCAGTAGATGATCAGTAATGAAGTCGATACTTGGCTTCTATTTTGCTCTCACACTTTATTTCTCTCCTTGCTTAGATATTTAGATGGGGAGGAGAGACGTGTATGTACTGGGCATGCTGCCGACTCTGACGTGCACCTGCTGGATATTCCAGGCCCTTCAATAGACCTTCTATAATGTTCCCACGTGCGTTTTCCACCACAAACCTAAGGGGAAGGTGTTACTGTCCCCATTCTTCAGACCGTTCGAGCAGAAGGATGGAGCAGCCAATCAAGATCACTCGGATGGTTGACAGGAGAGTCTGGCGTGGCACCTGGGTCGGCACGACTCCAAATCCCATGATCCTAAAATGGCGCTAGGTGATTCTATCTTATTACAGTGCTATTGCCGAAAGCTTCCCTGTTGTCACTTAGGTCACCGGAATCGCATTCTTCTCGTCTCGAAGGGAAAAAGAATCCTGTCCTATGTCCTGGTGAGCCTTTATCGAATCCCGTTTCACCACGTCACTGTGACACTCTGGGAGTGCACTGCCCCCTTGGGTGGTGACCGCTAGGTCATCTTGCTCGTCATCCATGATTGCTCTACAGGAAGATGGAGGGAGAGACCCTGGGCATGTTGACCGTGTGACATCCTTCCCGCGTGGCCCTTGGGACACCCCCTGCATTCAGTGTTCTTCACACGTGTTGACCGTGTGCGCCTTAAAGTCAAGAACTATGGTGATTTTGTTCGTCATTGTGCCCCCCGCGCCTACGATTGACAAGCGCTTAGTGAGAATTTGTCGAATGTCTGAATGTACCCTTATTTTCCCCAGCCAAAAGGTTTTATCTAACTTGCCCCCCCCTTCATTTCTCATGCCGAGGCTGCCTCCATTGCTGTGTCCGACCTCCAAGCAGACACGATTCTCTATCTTTGGAACATGTATTTTAATTCGGGACCACAGAGCCCGTCCTGCCTGGTTCGTAAGCTGCGGTTTGCCGACACCACGGTCCCAATTCGTCTCTCACGCATCAGTCCCCGATCTAATTCTGAGTCTTTTCATCTTCTCAGGGACTGTCTCCACGATCCCAACTGCCGCTAGGAGACTTTTTCCCTAAAAAACACAGTTTGAGAAATTTGTGCCCTTCTTCAACCGCCATTCACCTCTTGGTTTCTACAAGGACAAACGCCATCACTTGGTACACGTCAGGCCCTTCATGATTGGCCTCTGTGGACCTTTCCATGCACGGCTAACCGCTCTTCCTCTGCCCGCTCCTTCCAGCAAAGGCACACTGGACTTTTCATCGTGGCCTGGACAAAACGGGCCCTTTCATGATCTTGTGACTTCATACCTTGTTTTGAAGGTATTTTTGTCTTTGTTTTTGTGTTTTGCCCTCTCCTCTCCCTTTTTTCTCTGCCTGGTGAGCTCCCTATCTCCTTAGCTTCGATATCGCCTCCTCGGTGATTCTGATCTAACAGGTAGATAAGCTCCTGCATCCTTTACATATTCCAGCATTTCAGTCTGTGACTCCATTCCAGTACTTAATGCCTTGTTAAGTCATTTTTGTGTTTACACTGTCTGGCTCCCCTATCGGTCTGCAAGCTATGGAGGGGCCAGGATTGTGGCTTAATTATCAGTGATTCCAGATGGTCCCGCCTCTGCCACTGACCACACTATCGGGGTCATTAAGACTTGAGACTTTGTAATCGATAACTGGAACACGAAGCCCGGGGCTAGCCTACAGTTGCT
This sequence comes from Paguma larvata, assembly GCA_030068075.1. Classification (NCBI taxonomy): domain Eukaryota; kingdom Metazoa; phylum Chordata; class Mammalia; order Carnivora; family Viverridae; genus Paguma; species Paguma larvata. The sequence goes on along the minus strand of CM057828.1, from coordinate 13,230,309 downwards.
GGATCTGAGGGCAAGACACGCTTCTTCACTCCCTTAAGTCTAAAGTGTCTTTCCTTTTAAAATAAGGAATTCCAAAGGGTAGGATCGTGTGCGTTGAATGAGACGAGCCACGGGAAGCACTCGGCACATCATAAACACCGAATGAACACTGTCCGCAGTAATTCTTCCTGAACAGTCGCCATTATCAGACATTAGCTCATTAGATCTCATGACAGTTCTAGTAAGTAGGCATTATTGTTATTTCCATTCGACGGCGAGAGGAACAGGCTCAGGGAGAATAGGGAGCTTTGCCGGGGCTGGGCGGTTGGTTGGTACGTCGTGGAGCACCTAGCAGGGGGCACTTTCTAGGGGCTGGAAAATCTATTGGAGTAGCCTCTTTAGCCCTCGTCTCTTTGGTGGTCAATGCACAGTCCAAAGCCCTTGGCCTCTGGAGCCAGAGTTCAGCTCCAGAGGGGTCTCTCTCCCAGTTCCCCTTTCCTACCACCTTCCAGGTTGTTCGGTTCTGAGCCAGGCTGCGCGTGGGCTGGTTTGTTTGTTTTTGACGCCGCGGAAGAGAGGTCTTCGGGCTCATTCCCAGGTCAGTACACAAACTCATTCCATCTGCCTGACAATTAAGATTCAAAAGCAGGCGGCAAGGAAATTCCTCCCCATGCACCGATTCCAATCAGCGATTATGCTCTTAATGACCAGCTAATAAAGAATTCACAAAAGCAAACCACACGATTAAATACAGAATTGTATTGATGCCGACCTGTTGGGACCACTTCCTGTGCCTTTTCCAGAACAGCGTCTGCGAACAAGAATATAATACTCCTTCCTTGAACATTTTTTTGCCCTTTTAAGTAGAGCCATCTCTAAAACAAAGATTCGTAAGGAGGTGTCCGTTCCCCAGAAGCCAATAAAAGCCTGCTTAAAAACACTGTCCAGGGCGGAATCATGTTCCCCGTTCCCTGTTAGAACATCGATGAGGCACCGCGTTTGCCCATCCACAGACCGGCCCGACTGGTGATTAACGCATGGTACCCTCGGACGAGTCCAAGCGAGCTGTGCTCATGTTGGCAGTGTTTCAGGGAAACGGAAAAAGAGACATTTGAAAATGAAATAAAACTAAACATTCTAATAACCTTGGTGATGAGCCTAAGGATGGGCCAGCCTCCACACTGAGAGCTGTATGCCTACGATCGCACCAGGGCCCCAGAAAAGTCGCGGGAGGGAGCCACTGTTCCCATTTTAGAGCCGAGCAGAGTTCAGAGAGCTGACTTATCTGAAGTCACTTCAAGGTCACATAGGGATGTGTGCCCAGGTGTACGTGATTCCTGCGTCCTGACTCTTGGCCGTGACTCACAGGAGAAAAGAAAAGAATATCCAAGTGATGGTGGTGGGGGATGCTGCGTGTTTTGGCCGAGTGTGTACTGGGCCTGGTGTTTAGAGCTTTCACAGACCGACCGTAGATCAATTTAGGCTCACACCTTGTTGGGCAGGCACTGCCCATTTTCCTCACTTTCTTGATGGGGTAGTTGGGGTTCTGAGAGGTTGTCACCCTCTTAAGGTGACTCAGCTGGTAAGGGACACGGCCTTGCCTTTCACACTAGACCTGGAAAGGTGATTGAGGTTGGTAGTGGGGACGGGCAGAATGAGTCACCTGTTCCTTTAGGAGTTGAGTGAGTGGGTAGCACCTTGCTTCCCTGAGAAAGGCCGGCAGAGAATAAAAAGGCTCACTTCCTTCCTTCCTTCTTACGGGAGCTCAGCGACCCGGGCACAAGTGCAGAGAGGCTGTGTTAGTCTGCTGGAGCCTGCCATAACAGAGGACCTAGTGGCTTAAATAACATAGAATTGTCTTCCCACAGTTCAGGAGGCTGACCATCTGAGATTCTGCCATTGGCGCGACTGATTTCTTCTGAGGTCTGTCTCCTTGGCTTGTAGACTGCAATCTTCACGTGGTCTCTCCTCTCTGTGCACGTGTGTCTGTGTCTGGATTTCCTCTTCCTATGAGCCCGCTGCTGACACTGGATTGGGAACCACCCTGAAGGCTTCATTCTCACTCAATTATCTCTTGAAAGATCATATACCGGGGACCCTGGGGGGGCTTAGTTAGTGGAGTGTCTGACTCTTGATTTCAACTCAGGTCATGATCTCTCACAGTTCATGAGATCGAGCCCCGTGTCGGGCTCTGCGCTGACATCATGGAGCCTGCTTGGGATTTTCTCTCTCTCTCTCTCTGTTTCTCTCTCAAAATAAACAAACAAACAAAAAACTTACAAAAATTGTATCTCTAAATACATCCACATTCTAAGTTCTGGGGGTTAGGACTTTGACATATAAATTAGGGGGAAGAAGGACTCAATTCAGGCCATAACAGAGTCTCAGTAAATTTCTCTTTTTATTTTGTTTGACTTTTAACTACATGGCCTCATCAAACCTCTAGTCAGATCTTTGGTAGGTCCATACAGTGAGAACCTCCAAACCTCTCAGATTCCTCATCTCTGAAACCAGAAGGTGGCAAAAGGATAAAATGGGACAATACATTGAAAGCATAAAGTTGTTCACAGCTGGAAGTGTTCATTCCCACACCACCGCGCTCACCCTTCCCCCAACACCACAGCTGTTCCCCAAATGTGGCTGGCTACCCTGGGGGCAGTTAAAGGTCAGGGTCCCAAGGTTTGGGGGGAAGATGCCGCCGGAGCTTAGGATGGTGAATTTTCTCTTGCTTACTGTGCCCTGCCTTGTGCCTTCAGGGTGGTAGATGGAGACAGTGCTAGGTGTTCGCAAAATCGTATTCTAGGTTCTCCTTCCTGTGCACCTGGGCCGATGTCAGTTCCCAGCTACCCTTGCAGGTTGATTAGGAATGTGTGGCTCGTTTCTAGCCAATAGAATGTGAGTAGAGGTGGTACAATCTACTCCCAGCCCGTGCTAACTCTTTCGAAGTAATTTCAGACTTACAGAAAAGTAGCAAAGATAGAGTGGAGAGTTCCCATATGCCCTACACCCGACTTCCCGTAATGTTAACATCTTCTATAACTACAGTGGGCTGGTCAAAACTGAGATGTTGACATCGGCGCCTTACTGATAACTACAGACTTTGTTCGGATGGCGTCTGTTTCTCCACTCCTGTTTTCCACTCCTGTTTCATGTTCTGAAAGCCAACCCTGGAGGTGAGGCCATACTGTGTTTATTCACCCTGTCTCCTTAGTTTATTCTAATTTGTGACCGTTTCTCACTCAGTGCTGGTTTTTCACAAATTTAATACTTTTGAGAGAAGCGGTCAACTATTTTATAGAATGGCCCTCGATTTTAGTTTTTCTGGATTCTTTTTCTCATGATTGGACTGGGATTATGGGATTTGGAAAAGAATACCACTGAGGGGAAGTGTCCTTGTTCCTTCGTGACAGGGGAACAGGACATCCGTGTGACTTAAGACTCATGAGGTTGATCTGGTTGCGGTTGGGTCTGTCAGGCTCTCCACCCAAGGGTTGTGTTTTCCCCTTTCCATAATTTATTCCTTGGAAATGAGTCATAAGTCCAGCCTACCCCCAAGGTTCATTCTAGCTTTCTCTCCCTGAGTTGTACCTTCTTTCTCAGACAGTAGGAAATCTAGTTCCCACTACCTACAATTTATTTAGATAAACTGTTAAAATACTATAAACAATCAAAATTGCCTACATCAACCCCCTTTCCCCCTGCTCCCATCAGTAAGGGTGTGTGATATGTTTTTGATATGGACAGATTTATTTTTCATATCTGCATTCCATCCTGAGATCCCTGGACCTTCTGGTTGCTTAACGAAATTTTACGTATAGTAAAGTTCACTCCGTAAGGATTTTGACAAATGTGGATTCATGTATTTAACCACTTCAGACCACACAGAACAGCTTTATCACCCTAAAAAATTCCCCTCTGTGCTCCCCTAGAGTCAAGCCCTCCCCTTCTCCCAACCCCTGGCTGCGACTGATCTGTTTTTTGCCCCTCTAGTTTTGCCTCTTTCATTTTATCATATACATAGAACCCTAGATTATGAAGCTTTTTGGGTCTGAACTTCTTTCCCTTAGCAAAATGCATTTCAGATGCACCTTTGTTGCCGCTGGATCAGTAGCTTGTTCTTTTTTACTGCGGGGTCGTATTCCACCGGATGGACGTACCACAGTTTGATGGGGCCATTTGGAACTTTGGATTTTTTTAGCCCGTTATAAATGTTGCTCTCCTTGTTACTATCAAGAACTCGTGAGCATCCTTTCCCCTACCGCCCAAGATTTATTGTGCTATAATTGACAAATAAAATTATGTATGTTTAACATGTACAATGAGATGACTTGATATATGTATACATTGTGAAACATTTGCCACAGTCAATTAAGTAACATATTCATTACCTCATATAATTATTTAATTTATTTTTTAAATTTTAATGTTTATTTATTTTTGAGAGACATAGAGAAAGAGCATGAGCAGGGGAAGGGCAGAGAAAGAGGGAGACACAGAATCTGAAGTAGGCTTCAGGCTCTGAGCGGTCAGCACAGAGCCCGACATGGGGCTCGAGCTCGCAGATGGTGAGATCATGACCTGAGCTGAAGTCAGCCGCTTAACCAACTGAGCCACCCAGGCGCCCCACCTTTTTTTTTTTAAATAGTGAGAATGTTTAAGATCTACTCTTTGCAAAAGAGTATTATCAATTGTAGTCACTATGCGGTGCATGAGATTCTCAGAAGTTATTCATCTTACAACTGGAAGTTTGGACCCTTTGATCAATATTTTCCCATTTCTTCTACCCCCCCGTCCCTAGCCCCTGGCAACCATTCTACTCTGTTTCTATGAATTTAGTTCTGTTTTTTGTTTTTTTGTTTTTGATTCTACATCTAAGTGATATCATACAGTATTTGTCTTTGGTTTGTTTCACTTAGCATAATGCCTTGAGCATGGTTTTGCTTTTCCTGAACCTTCAAGCAGGAATTATTACCTCTTTATAACCACTCCCCCCAATAAAATCCTCCTCTCAAAGCTTTAGTATGCAATGTATATTTCATTATAGAGAGACTTCAGAGATGTTTTCCATGCTATGCCCTGCAACAAACATCAAGTTGTTTGACATTTCCAGATGCCTCACCAATTGTGTGTGTGTGTGTGTGTGTGCGCACGCACGTCCTCCGTTCTTTCTCCCACTCAGGGCTGCAGCTTCTAGGCATTGCCTTCTAGCTCCTCCATCTTCTTCTTCCTTCTCTTTCCATCCCCCTGTCCTCCAATTATATAGAATAATTTCCCTCCGATTCTTCCAAACTTCCATCCCCACAGCCATCACCTTGCTCAGCAAACAGAAGAGCCATCCTCCCAGAATTTGCTTTCTCAGTATGCAATGTCTGTGTTTCCTTTCACATTAGTTTTATAACTTCACACAGTTGATGCGAGGGCTATGTGAATGAGTGAGGTCACTTCTATAGAGCCTTTTGCACAATAGCCGGCATGCAGGAAAGTGCTAAATAGATTATAATTTAGATGATTGTTGCTTGATTTTTAAAAGTACCAGTAAGAGACTGCTGCCGTAGGATGCTACCGAATGAAGATGTATTCCTTAGCTCTCTCACGGCTTGTTTCCCTTTGGACAGGAAGAGACTTCTGGAAAGAGGTCTTTTCAAGGTTGAAGCTCAGAAATTCTGGAACCCTACCTCCCAAGCCAACTCTTGAAAGCCCCAATCAAAGTGATTATTGATGAATGCTCTGTGGTCTGCCTGCCCCAAGGGTGCAGGCTGGGGCTTACTAAGGAGAAAACCTGCTGACCGCTGGCCTCGTCAGACACCGCCGGGTTCCTGGAGAAGGCAGGGAGCTCGCCTTTCCTGGCAAAGGTTGAGAAGCGGGAACGTGCCCATCTGTCAGGGATTTTGTGAGCCCAGCCCAGCTCGGAGGTCGGGATTGGGGGGGAGGGCTTTATTCACATTCCCACGCGTGCGGTCAGTGTTGAGATTCCGCCTTGCTCACTGTGCGGCTGGAATGTGCAGAGTGTATTTGTTGTCTTGCCTGAGCCTTTTCAAGTTAGGACCGAAGTCACCCTGTCTTCCCCTTCAGTGACAGCCTGCCCCTCGGCTCCCAGTGCTCCCCTCGTCAGTAATGGTGGCGCCATGCATACCCCCCCCTTGCCTCTCTCTCCCTCATGCCTGCTCTTCATCTCCCAGCTCTGCGGATCCTACATCTGTAACAGCTCAGCTCTATTTCTTTCTGCTGCCTCTGCTCTGGGTTAGACTCTCACTGACTGTTCTGGGCTACCGCAAGCCCAGATTTTACTGTTCTTGCTCCTGCTCTACCAGAACGAAGCAAACCCTGGTCATTCCCTCTATCAGGTTATGCGACTGGACGGCGTCATAACAAACAGCTCCCAAATCTTGGCCGTGTGGAGCAGTCGAGGTTTATTTTTTGCACACACCACATACTCAGCACTGACTGGCTGTGTCGCCTCCTCACGTCCCTCGGGACCCACACCCTGGAACGGAGCGGCCGCTGTCTGTTGGACTCGCCTTCCGAGACAGAGAGAGGGAGCATGGTGGAGTGTCTTAAAGATTTTCCTGCAAGTGACACGAATGACTCTTTACTCTTATTTGATTGGCCAAAGGAAGTCGTACAACAAATTATCATCGCCCACCGAGGCGGGGAATCAGATGCTGGTGGGCAGCTTAGTCTACCATACAGGTGTTTTTCGGTCCTTAGGTTGGCACTAATTGGTAACAACGAGGCTTTGGCATCGGATCTGGGATCGAAGACTTCGCCAGTTTGACGTATTTTTCCATCCGTTTATGCACTCATTGGTAACTATTTTTCCATCCATTTCTTCATGAGTTTATCTAACCGACATATTTTCATCCAAGTCCTCTGCAAATTACCTGGGATACATAATACACAAATCCTGTTTTCAGAAGTCCATAGATGGAGATATAGGAACAAAAGTGCATTGAAAACTAGATTATAGGGGCGCCTGGGTGGCTCAGTCAGTTAAGTGTCCAACTTTGGCTCTGGTTATGATCTCACGGTTCGGTTCATGAGTTCAAGCCCCACGTCAGGCTCCGTGCTGACAGCTCAGAGCCTGGAGCCTGCTTCAATTCAGTGTCTCCTTTTCTCTGCCCCTCCCCCACTTGTTCATGCACTCGCTCTCTCTCAAAAATAAACATGAAAAACAAACAAAAACTAGATTATAGAAAATTATAAACATATACAAGTGTGAATAAAACAATATAACGAACCCCCTTGAACCCATCACTCAGCTTCAACAATTGTCAATTCATTGCCAACCTCTCTGATCTTATTATGTCTCTACCTCCACCAACATCCTCCTTATTAGTGGGTGTTTTTTGATTGGAACTTTTATGGAGATAATTGTAGATTTACCAAAGCTATAAGAAATGACACCGAGAGGGGTGCCTGGGTGACTCAGTGGGTTAAGTGGCTCACTTTTGATTTTGGCTCAGGTCATGATCTTCTCATGGTTTGTGAGATCGAGCCCTGCATTAGGCTCTGTACAAACAGTGCAGAGCCTGCTTGGAATTCTCTCTCCCTCTCTTCCTGCCCCTCCCCTGTGTGTGCTCACTCTCTCTCAAAATAAATAAATAGACATTTAAAAAATCTAAAAGAAAGAAAAATAACACAGGGAGGTCTGTGTATGCTTCACCAAGTTTCCCCCAGTGGGAATATCTTGTAAAAACTATAGTACGATATCACACCCAGAATATTGGCATTGATGCAATCTGTTGTCTTGTTCAGATTTCTCCAGGTTTACCTGTATTCTTTTTTTAAAATATTTATTTAATTTTTAGAGAGATACAGAGCACGAGTAGGGGAGGGGCAGAGAGAGAGGGGGATACAGAATCTGAAGCAGGCTCCAGGTTCTGAGCTGTCATCACAGAGCCCAACGTGGGGCTCGAACTCATGAACCATGAGATCATGACCTGAGCCAAAGCTTATCTGACTGAGCCACCCGGGTGCCCCTTACCTGTATTCTTGTAATCATTTATATGTGTATGTGTCTTGTCCATATCAGTTTTGAAACAAATCTCAGACATTATATAATTGCTCCCAGAATTATTATAGTTATATAGCTTTCCAAAATAAAGACTCCTTTTGAAATAAATTCCACAATATCATTCTCATATCTTAAAAATTTTAATGGTAATTCTTTAATACCATCAAACACCAAGATCTTGTTCCAATCTCCATTTTTCTTAAGTGTTTTAATAACTTCGTTGAATAAGGTTGACACCTTGTGATTGTTTGATATGTAATTTGAGGCTTAAAATCTAATGTATACTTTCCTCCTCTCTTTCTTCCCCCCACCCCATTACAAGTATGTCTTTTGTTCTTTATAGCTTCCTGCGGTCTGGATTTGAGTGATTGTACCCAACTGTCATATTTTCAAATGGTTCTCTGTCCTTTCTACTTTGTATAAACTGGCAATGATCAGATTCAGGTTCGATGATGATGATGATGATGATGACGACGATGATGATGATTGGCAAGGCTCTTCCATCAGGAGGCAATAGTGTCTCTCTTTGTGATCTTGGTGATGATTGTCAATGCCTACGTTGGTTAATTAATCAGAAGTTATAAAATGGCAACACCGTAATTCTATTTAGTTGCCTAGAAATAAAGGAAAGTAGGTATTTAAAAATAGTAAATTAAGCTCTCTAATATCATTCCAATAGTGACCTATTAGTTAAAAATTGTAAAGCATCATTATGCATTCATGGGTGTCAATAAATTCCATGTATTTCAACCCACTGAAGTTGTTTTCCGTTGAAGCTCAAAATGCCTATTTTTGGCCAGAGGCAGTCTCTTCAGTTGGGTTTCCGATCTGTTTCGACATCACTCGAGTAATATTTGATAGTTTCCTGGGAACTTGGTCTGGCAATCCGTTTTAGGCTCGCCTTGTGTATTTCCTGCTCCAGACTCAGAATCAGTCGTTTCTTCAAGGAGCCTTGATTTCTTCTACTGGGAAATGAAATTTCAAGAGTACAATCTGTGCTTTAGGAATGCTCATTGCTATTGGGGTTTTCATTGGGGTTTTAAGTCTTTTCGATAGACTGTGCTAAGACATTTTTAACAGACACATCATGATACATCATGACTTTATACTGATACTTACAATCAAATGTCAAGAATATAGACTTTTCCCTTAATCTTTTCTCTATTCCATTTGTATTTCTTCTGTTCTGAGGTTGATCTCATGAAATTTGGGAATAAAAGAATGAAAGTATCATAAACATTTGCGTTGTCTTTACACCCCCCAACAGAAGAACAATACCAGTACTTGCTTCAGTAATGTGGTGGATCCTTGGTGTATGGTCTACCAAGGATTTACAGTTAAAATTACCGTCTTTAAAGTTATTTGGAATAATTCTTCTCTGGGTGGCTCTGCCACCAATTGGATATGCTTTTGGAGAGCTTCGATATCGTTAAATTTCTATATTTTTAACTTTCCGTCATTGCTTTTCATTTTACTTTACAATTCCATAAAATAATTCGTGATTCTAAATCAAATCTACAAAACAAGACATTCAAGTAAGTCTTGCTTCTGTCTCTGTACCTTTCACCCTATTCCTTTCCTCCCTTATAGATAACCATTAAATATTTATGGTTTTTATCTTTCATTGATTTTTTAATTGAAGCAAATATGTATAACCCCCGTTTTCAGTAAACAGGAGCATAGTATATGTACTTTTGTATTTCTTCTTATTTTCTCTGAAGCATATATTTTGGGATCATGCCATAGAGGTACATAGAGATACATTTTATTTCTTTTTTTTTTCCAGCTGTATACTAATAGCTTTACATAATACCTTTGATTCCTCATTTTTAATTATGGTCTATTGGTTCTTTGCAATGAGCATTATTGAAATCAGTGAATAACCTCTTCTTCCTCTGCTCATCTCTCTCCCCAGGTAATATCTTCTAATACCCAGTTAATAATTGTAAATCAGCTGGCTTAATTGAATTCTTAGGTTCTCTCCTCATCTCCCACCCGTTTTAAAAAATTCAAATATAATTAACATCCGGGGTTATATTAGTTTCAGGTGTACAATGTAATGATTCAACAATTCTGTACATTACTCAGTGCTCATCATGATAAGGGGACTCTTCATCCCCATCACCTATTTCACCCACCCCCGACCCACCTCCCCTCTGGCAACCATCAGTTTGTTCTCTGTGTCTGAGAATCTGTTGTGGTTTTTTTTTTTTTTTAATTTTTCTCTCCCACCCATTTTTGATAGCTATGCTGTCATAATGTAGTCACTGCATTCTGTACACTCTCCCTTATAATAGTCTTAACTCTAATATTTGTATACAAGTAACTCTAACATATTTATACAAGTGTTTATATATTTATATTTATATGTATTTAATATTCCAGTGATTTTGGCAAGCTGAAGCTCACACTCAAGTGGATACTCAAGAAGAGCTCTTGGGAACAATACTCCTTGTGTACTTTCTTTCTTTATTATTTTTATTTTTAAAATTTTTTAAGTGTTTATTTATTTTTGAGAGAGAGACAGAGAGAGAGAGAGCATGAGTGGGAGGGGGCAGAGGGAGAAAGAGGGAGACCCAGAATCCTAAGCAGGCTCCAGGCTCTGAGCTCTCAGCACAGAACCCAACATGGGGCTCAAACTCACTGACCATGAGATCATGACCTGAGCCAAAGTTGGATCCTTAAGTGAATGAGCCACCCAGGCACTCCTCCTGGAGTACTTTGTTGATTAGCACCATTTGTTAGCATTTATACCTGAAGGTTAGTTTGGCTGGATATAAAATCTTTGGCTCACAATGTCTTTCTTTCATTTTTTTTATTTGACAACTTTATTGAGATCTTATTCACATATATAACATTTACTCTTCTGAAGTGTCTAATTCAATGGTTTTAATATATTCACCAAGTTGTGAAACCGCCACCACTGTCTAGTTCAAGGACTCGGTCATCATCTTCAAAGGAAATCCTGTACCTGTAAGCAGTAACTCCTCCCTGCAGCCCTGGCAACCACTCATCTACTTTTTGTCTCTGTAGATTTGCTTATTTTAGATATTTAAATAAATGGAATCATACAAGAATGGTATTTTAGGACTGGTTCATTCACTCAGTATTCACCTTCTCTTTCTTTGAAGATATTAACTGTTGGCCCTTGTCTTCTGGCATATTGTATGTCCTACCCTCAAAACATTTGATGACAATCTGATATTCTTTCCCTTATAAGTGACTTAGTTTTTGTGCTTGGATGCCCTCAGGTATTTTTTTTCTTCAAAGTCAAGCTATTTTATTAGAATGTCTCTCTATACTGGTTGTCCTGGGTTAATTGTACCTAGATATAGGATGTGGCATTTTAAATGCCATTTCAAATTTAAAAAACAGTATTTTTGGATAGTCTTTTTAAGCTATCGTTTTAGGATTTGTTCTGTTACTTTTCTTTGGATGTTTTTCTTCTAGCACTCTAATTATACATGTGCTGGATCATCTTTGACTATCTTCTGCATTTGTCAATTTCTCCTTCAGTTCCTCTTATTTTTTTATTTAAAATTTCCTCCTTTACATCTCCTATTTCTTTTAAGGCATTGTCTGTTGTGTTTCTTGATCTCTTCTGTTTTTTTTTTTTTTCAGTGTGAGTCTCCATTTTTGAAATGCCCCTTTGCCTTTGTTCCTAATTCTTTCCTGAGTGGTATCCCATTTCTTAGTATTTCTTATTCTGATTTATGTTGTTACCTCATGTCTTCTATGATCGATTCTAATTTCTGTTAGATCATTGGAGATATTAAGTTATAAACAGTTTCATCTCTTTCTTTCTCTATTTGTATTTAAATTTTTTGTTTATTTTAGAGAAAGAGAGCGAGAGTGCATGAGTGGGTGAGAGGGCCAGAGGCAGAGAGAGAGAGAGAGAGAGAGAGAGGGAGAATCTTAAGTAGTCTCCATGCTCAAAGCAGAGCCCAATGTGGGGCTTGGTCCCACGACCCTAGGATCATGACTTGAGCCAAAATCAAGAGTCAGATGCTCAACCGACTGAGCTACCCAGGTGTCCCTCATCTGTTTCTTTAAAAACATTTAATTTTTTATCATTCTTTCATGGTATGGAAGGTCATTATTCAGTGCTTATGTGGCTGTTTTCAAAATAATTTTGTGTGGGATTTGTGCATAATCTTTTCCTGATGGTCATTTTTACATGAAGTGTATTCTCTGGCACTCTTTGCAGGGGTGGTCAGGAAAGATTTTCTATCTTTAGCTCTGGACTTCTCTCTTCTGTTGTTTTGTGAAGTGCTCAAAAGTCAAGTCCTTATGAACTCTGACATCTCCTGGCTCCTTTTCCTTCCTCTACTTTTATCTGGATGTCTTTGTCTTTTGCCCCTCTCTCCTCATCCTGTAAATTTCACCTCTATTCACAGGAGTTGTGGTCAGTGTGGAACTTTGTTTTATTTTTTTAATTTTAAAAGTGTTTATTTTTGAGAGAGAGAGAGAGCAAGCAGTGTAGGGATAGAGAGAGAGGGAGACATAGAATCTGAAGCAGGCTCCACGTCTGAGCTGTCAGCACACAGCCTGATGCAGGGCTCGAACTCACAAACCATGAGATCATGACCTGAACCGAAGTCGGACCCTTAACCAACTGAGCCATCCAGGTGGCCCCGGAACTTTGTTTTAAAGGGCATGTTATGTTAGCCAGTTAATTTGGGGTATCGATACGGCATAGATACCTTCAGCCCTCCCAGTGTGGTGTGAACCCCCTGGCATTCACTCACAGATTATGTTGGAGATCTCTCCTAGTGTCCGTTGTTATTCCTAAGTGGACTTACTGTGTTTAAGGAATATGGGATGCTCTTTGGGAGTTCTTCTGGTCCCAGCCTGTCAGATGCCCCTCTGCTTCCCTCTCCCATCTAATACACATGGATACAAGGCCGCACGAACAGCAGGGGTCTGCTTTCACTGGCTCTTATTATGGTGTTTACGTGGATATCTAGTCAGCTGCTTGTATTGCAGATGTTGTCAGAATTTCAGTTTTACTATCCCAATTGCCTTGTTTGTTTTTATGGGAAGGGATTCAAAATCTAGTGCACCATAGCAGCCATCTTTTTTGACTCCAAAATGTGGTCTTAACAGGGCTAGGAGCTCCGTAGGCACAGGATGGCCCTGAGATGCAGAGGAAGGCGGACAGAGGGTGGTTTGGAGGTCAGCTAGAAGAGGTGACTTCTGTCTGACCTGAGTCCCAGGAGGAGTCAGCTGGGTAAATAAGGGAGGATAATATATTCGGGCAAAAGGAACAGCATGTGTGGGCGGTCAGGGTGTTGAAAAGGCAGTTGCCTGCAGGGATCTGAGAGACCCTGGGACTCGTCACATGCTAGGCAGGGGACCTGTGGATGTGGGCCTCTAGCGTCTCTCCTTTTGTACCAGGTACTCTATTTTCCTGACCTGGCAGCCTTGTTTTCCAGGACGGACTGGCTTTTGTATATTGTGAGTTCTCACCTTTCTGGTCTCCCCGGGTAACTTCTCATTATTCATTGCTATTTACAGTCCTCTCGGTTTAGAGCCATTTGTGAAGTTAATTTCAGTGCTGTTTACTCTTTTCTTCCAAATCAGTAATGATGATAAAACATTGAACGGCACTGAGTTTTGCAGCCATTTCTGGGAAATTCCACTGAGGCTCGTTCTTGTGCCAAGTAATCATCTTTCATTTAACTATGTTATCACTCCTTTGGTCAGGGTTCATAAGGCTCTTGGGTCAAAGGGTGTGTTCATTTAATTTCAACTTTCAACAAAGACTCCGGGAGCTATCCCAGCCTTATTATTCTTCCACAAGACAACAAAGAAGTAATCAAAGATAATCAAATTAAGGCATTACAGAGGAGTTTGTTTTTTTCAGAGACAAAATTTGGAAAAGTTTCGAAAGTCAGCACCTGTCCCTGGTGAAGTGTGCTGAAATGGGCGTTTCTAAATACTTTTATAACTCAATACAGCAGTTAAGCATGGAGAATAGAAGAGGGTTTATCCTTTTTACCATGATTGTGGATTTATCCTGAGAAAATCCTTCTGGAAGAAACAAAAAAATGTGCATGAAAATGGTTATTGAAGTGTTAACCTTCATGTCATAAAATGGGAACAGCCCAAATCCATCAGCAATAGGAGAATTATTAGACAAATTAGGTGCCTCAACTGAATGAGTGGAAAGTAATTAACACATAGGAGACTCTCAACAACTTGTAACTGCTGTTCTTATTGTTATTAATAACATATTAGTGACTTCGCTGCTGTTAACCTCTGACGCTAGGAACAGGTTGCCTTTCCCACAACGCTGATTGTAACACCAGTTTACTAGACAGAACATATTTTGACCTAAAATAATTAACAAGAAATGAAATCGAGACTAATAGTTGCAACTTAGAGAATGCTAGAACGTGGTTTATATAAATAAGAGCTTTTTGGGGGCGCCTGGGTGGCTCAGTCGGTCGAGTGTTTGACTCTTGATTTCAGCTCAGATCATGATCTCGTGGTTGTGAGATGGAGCCCCGCGTTAGGCTCTGCGCCGCGTGTGGAGCCTGCCTAAGATTCTCTCTCTGTCTCTTTCTGCTTCTCCCTGCTCATGCTCTCTCTCTCTCTCTCTCTCAAATTAACAAAAAATTAAAAAATTAAAAAAAGAACTTTTAACAGAACTCTTCGAGGATGAAATAGCACAGGAATGTCATAGCAGCGTTCTTCATCCTAGCCCCAGTTGGAATCAGCCCATGTGTCCGTCGGCTGATGATTACATAAACAAAATGTGGTATATCCATCGAGTGGAATATTGTTTGGCCATTCAAGGAAGCACTGATGGACACGACAATGGAGGAACCTTGAAACATTGTGCCACACCACAGAAGCCAGGCACAGAAGTTCAGATTGCATGATTCCATTTAAAGACAGTCCCTGACTTAGGGTGGTTTAGCTTAGGGTTTTCTGACTTTATGATAGTGTGAAAGCTATAGGCATGCAGTAGAAACCATACTTAAAATTTTGAATTTGGATCCTTTCCTGGGCTAGTGAGATACAGGACGGTCTCCTCCCCTGAGGCCGGACAGAGGCGGCCACAGCTCCCAGCTAGGCATGTGATCACGAGGGTCAACAACCTGGACACTGACCATCACTCTGCACCTGGACAGCCGTTCTGTGTCTCAGTGTCAGCACGGTATTCGGTGACTTACGTGAGACATGCAGCGCTTTGTTATAAAATAGGCTTTGTGTTAAAAGGTTTTGCCCAACTGTCGGCTAATGGAAGTGTTCTGAGGACGTTTATGGTAGGCTAGGCTAAGCTAGGATGTTTGATACGTTAAGTGTAGCAAACGCATTTTCAACTTGCGGTGGGCTTATCGGAACGTGACCCATCATACGTCAAGAGAGATCTGTACGCGAAATGCCCAGAATATGCAAGCCCACAGAGACAGAAAGTAGGTTAGTGATTATGTAGGGCTGAGGAGGGATGGGGGCATGGGGAGTGCCTGCTAGGGTGCATGGGATTTCTTTTCCCGGATGATGAAAATGTGCTAGAATTGATTGTGGCGATGGTCGCAACAACTCTGTGACTATAAAAACCATTGAATTGTGCGCTTTAAATGGGTGAGTTGAATGGTATGTGAATTATATCTCTATAAAGCTGGTACCGAAAAAAGGATGAAATAAGCGGACTACAAAAAATGTAATTATTTAAGCAGTCTCTATAATAGGCAATAATTCAACTTGTAGTAAGACCTAAAAGAATAGAATGCCTCAGTATTGATGTAGATAATTCTCTCTTAATAAAATCCTGATGCCTCATAACTGTTCTGTGGCTTTGGTGTAATTCTGATTTTAACTTCCCTCATCTTCACAATCTTCAGAGAGTGAAAGCAGTTTTAGGAAACTTAAACCAGCAAAACACCCGAACTTTTTATTTTTTATTTTATTAAATTTTTAAATGTTTATTTATTTTCTTCAAAAGAGAGACAGAATATGAGCAGGGGAGGGGTAGAGAGCGAGGGAGACACAGAATCCAAAGCAGGCTCCAGGCTCTGAGCTGTCAGCACCAGGCCTGTTGCGGGGCTCGAACCCACAGACCACGAGATCATGACCTGAGCCAAAGTTAGACACTGAACCGACTGAGTCACCCAGACATCCCCCATCCTGAACCTTTAAAACCAAAGGATTTTAAACTATTCGGTTTCCTTGCAAGTTTAGGGACCGTATCAGTTAAAATTAGGTTTGGCTGAAAAATAACAGAATCCTCCAGATAATTAAGAATTAAACAAAATGGGGAGAAATTCATTCTTCCACCGTGTAAATATAGGTACATGTAGACAATGCTGGGTGGACAAGGCAGTTCTTGATGTCTTGGTCCCAGATCCTTTCTAGTAGCTATTTTGCCATCTCAAAACAGCATGTAGCTAGCAGTCCTCGGTGGCTGCTCAGGTCCTTGCAAGCACATCAGCATTCCAGCTGGGAGGGGGAAAGACAGAGTGATAAAAAAAGACACAGTTCTCCCATATATAGATTCGTTCTGGGAATCGGATGCAACTTCCTGCATGTGTCTCTTTGCTAGGACTCAGCCACAGGCCATCATTCGCTGCCAGGGAGGCTAGGAAATGTCGCTTTTGTTTTGAGTGACCCAGCGCCCTGCTAAAATTTCAAGGCAAGAATGGATACCAGGGGACCAGCGTTCCCTGGTACAAAGTGTCTCTGTTCCTAAATTTTCGTGCGCAGATGCAGGGGAATCCGTATTCAGAATACTTGGGTTTGGATCCTGTCTCTGACCTGGGAAATGGCCGAACGTTTGTACAACCGTTTCCTTTGTTACCAAGTGAGAACGACCATTCCTACCTCTTTAGACCATGGAATTTAAACATGGTAGCGGCTGGGGATAGGTTTCACAAACCACGAAGCAGTACACCACGGATAGATTTAGCCCGAGAAAGAGTATGACGCAGAGGTGGCACGCAGGAGCTGTTTTCCAGTGTCTGAAGGCATTCCCGGGGGGAGGATAGAGTGAGCTTTCTTTCCATCTCTATGGCTCCCAAGGGCAGCCCCGGCAACCAGGTGCGAATCAGGTAAGCCTCTGTCCTTCCTTCCAGAACAACTCCCATGCTACCCCTTCCTGGTAAAGTGGCTTTCTCTTTCTTCTTCCCTCCTGTCCTTCCCCGTGTCTCAGATCCTGGGTAGACACTGCATACGTGACTTGCCGGGAATCAGGATACTAGGTTGGAAAGCACAGTGTGGGAGAAAGGATGGACGAGGGTGGAAGGTGGAGGTACCAGGTTTCTTTCCACAGCACGTGCAGAGGAAAGGACTTGGGCTCTGGGGGAAGGTAGTACGTCCCCTGGCAGCTCCTCCTGAGCAGATCTCCCATCGAATGGGATGGGCACCCCCAGAGCCTCGCCCGGGCTGGGGGCAAAGCCTGGTTTTACGGAAGGTCTGCTGTGCCATTGTTCGCTGGCGAGCCTCGTTTGAAACCTCAGCTCGGTTCCCGACTAGCTGTGACAGCAGTGTCGTTTCAGTCTTCATGCGTCCCTTTCCTCCTCTGTAACGATGAAAACGCTAAGCGTTAAGAGGACTCGGTGGCATAAAAATCCGGTGTTGGTGCCCGTGTCGGTTTCCTGAGGCTGCCAGGGAACACTTCACAGACGTGCTGGCTTCAAATGCCAGAAGCTTAGTCTCTCGCGGTTCTGGAGGCTGGAAGTGCTGCCTCCTTTCTCTGGAGGCTCTTGGGGAGAGTCCTTCCTTGCCTTTTCTGGCCTCTGGTGTCTGCCGCCTCATTTGTGGCGTCCCTGTCTGCAGTCTCTGGCTCCTTCTTCACACGGTCTTTCCTCTTGGTCGTGTCATTCCTCTTCTGTCCCTCTTAAGGACATCTGCCATTGAATGTAGGGTCCACCGGGTCCTCCAGGATGGTCCCATCTCTCAAGATCGCTAACCAAATCACATCTTCGAAGGATCTTTGCCGCAGTAAGGTCGCATCCACAGGCTCCGTGGGTTTGGACATCCATGGGTCTGGACTTCTCTCTCTCTTTTTCTCACTGGTAAAGATTTATTTTATTTTTTTTTAATTTTTTTAACATTTATTTATTTTTGAGAGACATAGAGACATAGCATGAGCAGGGGAAGGGCAGAGACAGAGGGAGACACAGAATCCGAAGCAGGCTCCAGGCTCTGATGAGCCATCAGCACAGAGCCTGATGTGGGGCTCGAACTCACAGACCGTGAGATCATGACCCGAGCTGAAGTCAGCTGCTTAACCAACTGAGCCACCCAGGCGCCCCTCACTGGTAAAGATTTATTTTTAAAAAATTATTTAGTTAGCATACATTGCAACAATGATTTCAGGAGTAGATTCCTTAATGCCCCTTCCCCATTTAGTCCATCCCCCCACCCACAACCCCTCCAGCAACCCTCCATTTGTTCTCCGTATTTAAGAATCTCTTATGTTTTGTCCCCCTCCCTGTTTTTATATTATTTTTGCTTCCCTTCCCTTATGTTCATCTGTTTTGTATCTTAAAGTTCTCATATGAGTGAGGTCATATATTTGTCTTTCTCTGACCGACAAATTTCACTTAGGATAATACCCTCGAGTTCCATCCACGTAATTGCAAATGGCAAGATTTCATTCTTTTTGATTGCCAAGTAATACTCCATTGTGTGTGTGCGTGTGTGTATGTGTGTGTGTGTGTATATATATATATATATATATATATATATATATAGTGTATGTGTGTATGTATATATATATATAGTGTGTATATATATAGTGTGTGTATGTATATATATATAGTGTATATATATATAGTGTGTGTATGTGTATATATATATATAGTGTGTATATATATATAGTGTGTGTGTATATATATATATAGTGTGTATATATATATATATATAGTGTGTATATATATATATAGTGTATATATGTGTGTATATATATATATATACATATATATATATATATACCACATAAATATATAAATCCTCTTTATCCATTCATCCGTTGATGGACATTTGGGCTCTTTCCATACCTTGGCTGTTGTTGACAGTGCTACTATAAACAATGGGGTGCATGTGCCCCTTCGAAACAGTATACCTGTGACCCTGCTATTGCTGGGTCCTAGGGTAGTTCTATTTTTAATTTTTTTGAGGAACCTCCATACTGTTTTCCAGTGGACTTCTCTTTTGGGGAAGGGAGGGCACCATTTGACTCATCAAGGGCCCTTCATCAAGTTTCTCTTCCCAGCAGAAAAAGTCTAGCATCCTGTGAAATCCAAGGAGTGTTACGTGCAGCTTTTCACTGTAGTAGATACATAATTTAAAGTGTTGCTGTTGCTCACCCAATGAACAAAGATCTACCGTTCCGTGTCATGAGCTGCGTTGGCGTGTTCTTGAGGATAGAGAGGTGAGGGTCACCCAGGCTCTTAGAAGCTCAGTCGAGGGGAGTTCGGCTCACTCGTTTTGAGACGGTGTTCCAGGGAACCTGTAGGAGGATAACATATATGCCCCTCTGGAAACTGTAACTATTCTCTGGCTTCTGTATTCTCCAAGTACTTAGTGAGGGCCTCCTATCTACCGAGCTCTTTGCTAAGCCCTAGGGGAGACTTAAAGGTGGCCGAGATACAATATCTACCTTCAAGAAGCTTACAATAGAAAAAGGAGTTTGAAGTATATAAAAACAATAATCTCTGCTAGTACAAGGAAAAATAAAGTGAGGTTGTGCTTAGAACCCTACGGAATGAAAAGAACATGCAAACATTGGAAATAAAGACTCCCTAAGCTTGTACCTTCTTAAATACAGCATGGAGCTTTTAAAAATACTCTATGAAGGTTGAATACCCTCAGCCCAGAGACAATCAAGGGAGGGCTCATTCTTGAGAGTACAGTTTTTCAGAATGTTCTGACAGAGCAAATGCTTTTAAGGGGGAGGCAAACGTTGAAATGTATTTGGGGAACGAGGGAGGGGCAGGGTGTGGAAAGATACCCGTTGTATTATTAATAAAATTGATCCAAGGTAGGCCAGTGGAAATAGAAGGAGGAAATACATCCATAAGACAAATGGCGCCTCCTGCAACCTTGAACTCAGTATCGATAGAAGGGTGGGTGCGGAGATTTGGGGAATCAATGAAGCTATCTCTGAAATCTCAAGGCAATTGATTGAAAGAGGGTAAAGAAAACAGGTAAAAACAATTTCAGCCTGTCATCCTTGCAAATGAGGCCGCATTGCCCATCACCTGCTCTTGAGATCAGAATCTTACCACAGGCTTCGGGAGGGGGAAGGAAAAAGGTGTCATGCAATGTGAAAATAGGTTAGGCTGCTCTGTCGTATTAATAGGAAGAGAATGATCTAGTTCATGTATTCTGAGTGGTTCAGCTTTTATGTAGGAAATGAAATCAACCCCACTGAGGATGATGGGACCCTTACCCTCACCCCCTTAAACACCTACCCTCACCGTTTGTCTTGTGTAAACAAGGAAAACAAAACCACGTCATCCACGTGCCCTGATGCCGAAGTGAAGGACGTGATGGAGGCTGGCGTATGAACCTTCCCTGACCACGACTTCTGCTCCCCGCTCCGTAAACGCTCCATTCACTCTCAAACTTCTGAACCAAGGCCCTACCTAGACTCAAACCATAGCCCTGTATCAACCTCTGTGGTCTTTCTTGAACCCAAAGTATTTCATAAATCTAGCCTTTGGGATGAGTTAGGAAAAGGCTGGACTCTTTTATTTTAAATGTTTATTTTTGAGAGAGATAGAGAGACACCGTGCAAGCAGGAAAGGTGCGGAGAGAGAGGGAGACACAGAATCGGAAGCAGGTGCCAGGCTCTGAGCTGTCAGCACAGAGCCCGACACGGGGCTTAAACTTACGGAGCACAAGATCATGATCCAAGCTGAAGTCGGACGCTTAACCGACAGAGCCCCTTAGACACCCCCCACTCTCATTTTTAAAAAAATAGTTACCCATTCCCCACCATCAGTTCATTCTTTACTTACTGCGCTTCTGTTGTGTGCTTCATACTATGAAAGGTATGAGGGAGGTGATGAGTCAGACGGATGAGACCCCTGTCCTGATGGAGCTTATATGCTAGTAGGGAACATCGGAAATGAGTTAAATATGTAAGCTATGGAAGGGACAAATGCTATCAAGAGAAATTAGGTATAGGATTTGGCTGGGAAGGATGGGAAAAGAAGATTATGTGGCAAGGAAATTTTCTTTGAGGAAGTTCACTGAAGTCAAAAATTGAATAGATGAGAGAGCAAGCCATGTGATAGTTGTTGGGGGCCAGAGTGCCAGGCAGAGGGAAAAGCAGGTGCAAAGGCCCCGTGGTAGCCACTAGCTTGACATTTTCAGGACACAGCAAGAGGATTAGCATGGTTGAAGTAGAGTGAGCAAGGGTGCCTGAAGGAAGATCAAAGCAGGGAGGTGACAGTGGAAACTGTATCGTGTAGGATCTTGAGGGTCAGAGAAAAGAATTTGCATCTTATTCTGAGTGAATGTTTGCCACTGGGGGGCTTTGGTAGGAAAGGGATATATGTCCTTTACAGATGATTCAAGCTGCTGTGTGGAGAATAAAGTATAGGAAGAAAAAGAGGGAGTCGAAGATTCAGTTAGGAAGATACTACTACAACTGTGACAAGCGGTTGGATGTGGGACATGTTTTGAAGGAGGGACTAAAGGGACCGATGGATTGGACAAGTGCAGAGTAGAAAGGAATTAAGGCTGATTCCCTCTGTTTCTATCTTGAGCGACACGGTGGATGGCGGTGCTGTTTAATGAAATTGGGAAGACTAGAGGAAGAGAGGGCTCGGGGTAGACAATGCACAATTCTATTTTGGAAATTTACATTTGAAATGATAACAGATGAGTAAGTAGAGACGTGTGAAGGAGGCGGTTCGATACATGAGTCTGGACTTCTGGAGGAGAGAGGTCAGAGCTACAGGCATGGATTAGGCGTCTGCAGGGTATAGAAGATATTTAAAGCTATAGGACTGGATGAAATCATGTAGAGAGGAATTCTAGAAAGAAAAAACAAAAAGGAGCAAGGACAAAGCCCAAAGGTCCTCTATGAAGTTCAAGGTGAGCCGACTTCCCCTGCAGCTCCAGGTGTAATCGTGTAACCCAGGATGTTCATCAGAGCTAATCTCATGACTTCGGTGGTTATTAGGAGGAAGATGCTCTCTTGTGGGCTGGGCGTGAACCCAGGAATGTTAAGTAAGCCCGGGATTTCTGAGGGCCACTGGTTGAAGAGCGTCTGCCTGAGAATTAAGCCAACACAAAGAAAAGCAGAGCCAATAGCTAGAGAGAAACAGTCCCGATCGCATGACCCAAAGGTCTGCATCCAGCCATACTTGAAGCTCAGTTTCTCCTGTGTTTTGCTGTTACATTAATTAGTAATAGCCCCCTTTTCCCTAAGCCACTCAAATCAGATTCAATGTCTCCTGTAGCTCTCCCCCAACACCCTACCATGCACCCTATGTAGGGTGGTAACTGACGTGCCCAGTTTGCAGTTATTAGTGACACAGTTGGGCTTTCCCAAGCCTGCCCAGTGGTCCAGGGCCCTCTTCCCTCATATCTTCCTGCTTGAGGGCTGTACTACTCGCCACCATGTCTGTCTTCCACGGTTTCTGTATCAGTCTACCTTAGATGACTTTTTGATGGCTCTGGAGTGGTGTGTACTGTGCATGTGTATGTGTGTGGTGTGACTAGGTGCTCCTCCCAGAAATGGTAAGTGGAGCCCCTCCCCTCCCCCCAATCGTACCCACTCTGGGAATGGAGAAGTTTCCAGAATGGCCACCAATAGCTCGAATACCACTGTAAATTGCTTCTGCTATGAGCACTTATACCAAAGGCCAGAACCTCAGCTGCCTTACGCAGCATATTGAGGACAGGAGGGCCAACATCCAAGACCTAAACTCTTAGTCTCTTAGGCTGAAAATGGCACTGGCTGTGTAGATTTCTATGAGGATAGCCAATGAGCTACCATCTCAACCCTCGTCCCATCCCGTCCCAGGAAGTCTCCAAGGGTCTGAATATTCATTCATCCACTTACTATTTATGGAGCTCCATCTACGTTCCACAGAGTATGCTGAGTACTGGAGAAATGAACCAGGCTGGGGGCCTGCCCTGCGGGAACGTTTTCTTATGGGAGAGAAATACGCAAGCATAATGGTTGCGTGAGAAACTCTAGGACGGAGTTAGATGCATGGTGTTGGCGAGTGGAGAGGAAGGTTCTGCCTGAGTCAGTCTGGGGCACCTTCATCGCGGTGGTGATCCTTAAACTGGGCTTACAAACTCAGATCTCTCCAGGAGCCGACGGGTAAAATGAACATTTAAAGTGACAAGATATAGGACGATTAGGAGAGAAGAGGCATCCTGCAAGTGCAGAATACCCGCCCCCTCCAAAGGCATTTGGGTTTCACCTCTTAAAGGACACTGCGGTGAATAGATTAAGAGGATTGTATATATATATACCACATATACATACACATATATACATATATATCACATATATACATACACATATATATACCACATATACACACTTGTATATACCACACATACACATATACATACCACAAATACATATATATGCCACATATACACATACACACATATATATGCCACATATATACATTCCCATATATACATATATATACCACATATACACATACACATATACACATATACATGCATACATACACACACACACACACACACACACACACACACACATATATATATATACACACACACCACAGAATACTACTCACTGATGAAAAAGAATGATATCTTGCCAGTTGCAACAACATGGGAGGAACGAGAGTGTATTATGCCAAGTGAAATAAGTCAGTCAGAGGAAAACAAATATCATATGATTTCACTCAGATGTGGAATTTTTTTTAATTTTTTTAATGTTTTTATTTATTATTGAGAGATGGAGAGAGACAGAGCATGAGCATGGGAGGGGCAGAGAGAGGGGGAGACACAGAATTTGAAGGAGCCCCAGGTTCTGAGCTGTCAGCATAGAGCCCGACTCAGGGCTTGAACTCACAAACTGTGAGATTGTGACCTAAGCCGAAGTCAGATGCTTAACCGACTGAGCCACCAAGGCGCCCCTCAGATGTGGAATTTAAGAAAGAAAACGAGGGTTGCTGGAAGGGAGGTGGATGGAGGGATGGGCTAAGTGGGGGATGGGCATTAGTGAGGGCAACTGTTGGGATGAGCCCTGGGCGTCACATGTAAGTGATGAATCACTGGGTTCCACTTCAGAAACCAATACTACACTGTATGTCAGCTAAATTGAATTTAGATAAATAAATTAAAAAAAATAAAGAACACAGTTCTGGTAAAATACACCCACATGCAGGATGCTGTGGTCACCAGTTTTCAACCTACGCCTTTGAACCAGTGACTAGGAAGGCTCCAGGCAGACAAGACAAAGCAGCACCCCAAGGAGCTGGTTTAAAAAGCCCAAGGACAGGGGCACCTGGGGGCTCAGTCAGTTAAGCCTCTGACTTTGGCTCAGGTCATCATCTCACAGGTCTGTGAGTTCGAGCCCCCGTCAGGCTCTGTGCAGACAGCTTGGAGCCTGGAGCCTGCTTCGATTCTGCGTCTCCCTCTCTCTCTCTGACCCTCCTCTGCTCATGCTCCATCTCCCTCTCTCTGTCAATAATAAATAAATGTTAAAAAAAAAAAGCACAAGGATGGGACTCTTCTAGACAGGGAGTACATGGATGTCCTAGGCTGACACACAGGACTGGCACAGTATGAAGATTCTTCTGGCTGGTTGCTCTCCTTGCCTTGATCTTGACCCCTGGGACTCAGACTATCTTCATGCCTCCGGACCATCTCTCTGGTTTGGTCTGACAGGGTTAGTTGATGCTCCACATTTTAGCTGCCACGTGGGGCTCCTTTCCAGGTTATAGCTTCACTCTTACTCTCAGTACTCACTCTGAACCCTGCACTCGCCTGCTTTCTGAACTTGTCTCCTTGAATTTTGAATCCGGTCGAATGTATGGATTATAGTTCACGATCGCGGAGTGATCAGCAGCTGTGGGTTTTGAATCAAACACTTGGATTGAAATCCTCGGTCGTCACTCACTGGCTGTGTAACTTTGGGGAAATTCCAAAACAAAGGTATTTAATCTTGGAGCCTCAATTGTATTTTTTTTTTCCTGTTAAATGCGTATAAAGCACTTGGCATGGCTCTGAGGACGTGAATGAACACTGACATACCATCTGTATCCCCACTGGGGGTCCTGTGCCAGGTTCCCCTCTTCGCCTCTGTCTTCGTCCTGGATTTCCACCTTCCTCTGCGGGTTCTCTCTCCTGGTCTCCCGGCCAGCTTCCCCGGTCTTGCATCTCTCCCGACACGTGCCCTGCCTGCTTTCTCTGGCCCTGACGTTGACATGAGGAGAGCTGACTGTGGATAAGATATTAAATAAGATATTAAATCTGTCCATCAGGAGCTATTTTGTGTGCGCTCAGCATGAGATGGAAAGGACTCCGGATCATTCTGTTCAGCCCAACAACAACAACAAAAAATTCCATCTTTTCCCTCTGGCGACCTTCTCAGTCTCACTGCCAGAGAGCTCTCTCTTATTTTCATTGACAAATATCGCTCCCTATCGGCAACAAGACATCCTGGGCTGTGTGTCAGTGGGAACTGGTAAACTTCCGGAAGTCGCTCAGCCTGCAGCCTTCTCCCTTACAAACACCCCCCATGGTGCCCCATAATTGCCTGGAAATGCATGGTGTCTCCTATCTTGTTGCTTAATTAAAATTCAGTTCTATTCAACAGAGTCACAATTAAGAGGTGTTTCTGTTTTTGTTTTTGCCTTCCTTTCTTCTGCTGTCATTTTTGGACCCCTGATGGTGACCCCTCCTTGCTTAATCAGGAAATGGTCTGAAATATTTTCACGGACAGTGTGTCACTGGCGCGGCTCCTAGAAAAGAAAGGCACTGTGTTCTATTGAAAACATAGGAAGCGGTCGTTTTGGTTAGCTAAGTTATTTGATGGAGATTTGGCAGATTCTATCATCGTCATTCATCTTGAGAAGGAACTGAGGCTCAGGGAGGTTAGGTAGCTCACCTAAGGCTGCACAGCTTGTCAGGGAGAGAACAAGAATGGAAAACACAGAATCAGCTGTCTGCATCACATCCTGGGAGGAATGCTAGAGAATGGGAAGTAGGACAGGGCACCTGGGTGGCTCAGTCGGTTAAGCGTCTGACTCTTGAGCTCAGCTCGAGTCTTGATCTCAGGGTTTTGAGTTGGGCTCCTGCTGGCCGTGAAGACTACTTAAAAAAAAATGAATGAATGAATGAGAGGTAGGCTGATGAAGTTGCCCATGTAAGGGATGAGTTCTCGAATATCTGAAAGCCTTACAGGAGCAGTGAACCGTGATGACTCGATGGGGGAAATCGCAAGTCTGCAACCCTCAACCTCTAATGATTTTGAGAACTGGTAGAGGAATTAGTGTGTCTTATTAATTTCACTGTCCTCGACACCCAAAGTCGAAACAGTGAGGTCCAAAAGTCCTGTGCCCCAAGCACTAATAGGAGCCTAATCAACACCTGTTCAATGAAAAAAAGATACTTTACATATGGTCTTAAACATCAGTGTCTCTGAATTCTCTTGAGGAAGGTGGCTGTCTCCACAGCCTTGGAACGGACCCTATTCTCTCCTCAGTAAGACGCCCTGGGAGAGGAATTTGGACTTCCAGTTAGCATTAGAAAATTATATAATTATTCCCCTGAACCAGTCTCTTCTCTGTAATTCCCGTGCTAAGCGAGGGTTGACCCTGGCTCCGCCTCCCCACCTCCTCTCTGTGCAATCATCTCTCCAGTTAAAGAGCGAAGGGCAGACCACCGATCCGGAGGTTCTGCGGAATTACAGCTAATTGCACTGCGTGGAGGAATCCCCCTCAGCTTTGACCTCATATCGCTCTGCACACACAAGCCTTTCTTGGTGAGGCTGGCGGCTCAGAGCATCGCTGTGCCTAATCAGACGTGTCACACCTCCGCCGAGGTAAATTGGGTTTATTGGAGAAGGGAAATCAAATTAAGTCTGTTTAGGAATTAATTGTGACTGTCTAGGCTTAATCTATCATATTATCGCACTGTGGTGTATCGGGATCAAAATCCGCTGACCCGGTTTTAAAAACGATAGGACCTTTACCGCCTAGGAAATAGGCATTGTGTTTTGGGCAGCAAAAAAAAAAAAACAGCGAAAGGAAAATGAAAATTTAGGAATTCAAAGGAATAGGATCCATCTATCCAGCTGATTCGCTGTAGAAGAGAATGAAAAACAAAGTTAGAGAGACCAAATACGCCTGACAGCCTGCCCGCAAATCAGGATGTGGCGGCTGGCGGAGAATTGGGGGCTCAGTAGATATTTATTTAAATTTATCTTTAATACGTATTTATATTACTTCTATTATTTTTACACTTATCGGCGTTTATCTAAATTAATCTAAAAATGAAAGAATGGGCGAATTGTCATCAGCTCTACCGCCGTGATCTGAAGGTCTTAATTGGGTCACAGGTGACCAGGTTACATGGTATGTACTCTCCATTCAAGTGCAAAACAAGTATTTATTAGAGACCTACTGTGTACAAGGAACTGTGCTAAGGCTAGGGACACAGGAGAGACCCAGTGCTTGCTGTCATGTGGCATACAGTCTCTGAGGGAACACAATGATCCAAGCAGTCATGACAAAGGAAATCTCTGTGACGTGGGGAATTTGGTGCAGGCGCATCGCGTGGCCAGTGAGAGCAGAGTCAGAGCGCCCAGGGCCTGATCACAAAGCCTAACTCGACTTGGAAAACACAGATGGGGGTTAAGGGGAGGAAAGCACAAACGCTTAAGTTAGTTATTGATAGGGTTATTGATCAGGATGGTCCTAGTTTACACTCCCCTCCCCCCCCCGGCGTAACTGTAATAGCGCCTACTTTGACTTCCCAGAGTGCCCTAATTTGGATGATAAATTATACAGGAACACTGGTTATTGAAAATTTCTGAGCTGCCGGTGCGTTGAAGAGAGTGGCGCGATTGGTAGCCACCAGCTCTAGGTCTCGTGGGGTAGAACACAGAGAGAGCTGCTGTTGGACCAGGATGGTCCGACCGAGAAATCTTGTGTTAACTAAACTCTGGGCTTTGAGAAAGGTAAACAAAGTGGATCTCTGGTCCTTTATCTTGAGTAAGTCAATCCTTTAAGAGACACACGGTGGCGATACTCTTTACACTGTTTGGTATGAGTCTCTGTTCCTGGTTTCCTAATAGGGTAAGAAAGAGAGAGAGAACAAGCAGATTGTAGGTATTAGGTCAGCGGTCAGTGGAGATCGGCAATCTAGCTTAAGTAAGCATTCACTGGCCACCTGCAAGTGAGGATGTCTACAAAATAAAGGTAATTAGAAAGTGCCTTGCAATGCATCACCCAGCTGGAAACTAATGAGTGATGGAGACCCAGTGAAGAAGAGAGAGAGCCTAATTAGACTAAGTGGGAATTCCTTCTGGAACAGGAAAGCATCAAGAATCAGGGAGAAATAATTTTTTTTTCCCAGCAGCATTTGAAACCATATAAATCCATCTGTCTCTTAGTGCAATCATATAATTTCTTTTACGATATGAAATATCAATATTTCCTTTGTAAAGGGGAAAAGACTCTCGTCTTAACACACACACACATAAATTAAGCAATATTCAGAGAGCAAAAAGAATGAAGAGATCTGGACAAAGTCTTAGAAATTAATTTATTTATTAAAATTAATTTGCAGATAGGATACATGGAGTAAAGAACTCTCCTTTCTTGGTGAATTGATCTAGGCTTTTCCTCTCAGATTTTCTCTTCTCCTTCCCACTGAAATTATTTTATAAATGAATACTAGAATTTCTAGTCTTCTCAAGACATTGGGGTGGGGGTAAGAGTGGTGAAGAATGTCTAATGTTTCTATATGATTTTAGAGCTCTGGCCATTTACCTGTCCATCCACCTATCCATCCACCCACCCATCCATCCATCCATCATCTATCTATCCATCTGCCCACCCTTAATTCATTTATCCACCTATCACTCCATCTACTCATCCATCTACCCATCTATCCACTGAGGCACTAAATGGTGTGAGGGTTCCAGCTTCAAGTTTTGGTTCAGCCACTTGGGAGTAATATAACCTCAGACAAGTCACCTAACATCTAGAGGTTTATTCTTTTGCCAAATACTCAAAACACGAGTACCTACCTCATCTCATTGTGAGAAGTTAATATGCACTCAGTAAATATGTTATTATAATAAAAAATAATTCACTTGTTTATTTTAAAAGGTATTACGTGATTACTGTCTGCACTGTGACTTTTTTAATCCCAAGACGAACAAGCCAACCACAATTGCTACCTTCAAGGCACTCAGATTCTAGCTAGAAGACTGATGTTTATATTGATATATGAAATTAAGATTTACTTTGGGCCGAAGTGAAGATGTGAACTTAGCTGTTAATGGGGGCAGGAGGAGGGACAATAACTCCACATGATGAGGAAGGAATGAGACGCCGAGTAAGTTTTCACTGAGAAAATGATCAAAATGGGAAGATTAGTTAGAAAAGGGGTAGGTAGACTATTAGTATAGCCCATTTAAAATTTATTTTTATTTATTTATTTTTTAATAATTTATTGTCAAATTGGTTTCCATACAACACCCAGTGCTCATCCCAACAAGTGCCCTCTTCTGTGCCTGTCACCCACTCTCCCCCCTCCCACACACACCCCCAGTTTGTTCTTAGTCTTTGAGAGTCTCTTAAGTTTTGTCTCCCTCCCCCTCTGTGAATTTTTTCCTTCCCCTCTTCCCCTCCCCTCTGGTTTTCTGTTAAGTCTCTCAAAGTCCACCTATGCGTGGAAACATATGGCATCTGCCTTTCTCTGCCTGACTTATTTCACTCAGCATAATACCCTCCAGTTCCATCCATTTTGCCACACATGGCCAGATTTCATTGTTCCTCATTGCTGCGTAGTATTCCATTGTATATATATGCCACATCTTCTTTATCCATTCATCAGTTGATGGACACTTAGTCTCTTTCCATGATTTGGCTATTGTCGAAAGTGCTTCTATGAACATTGGGGTACATGTGCCCCTATGCATCAGCACTCCTGTATCTCTTGGCCACATCCGAATAAGAGAAAAATGGGACAGAGAGAGAGAGACCACCATCCAGTCCCCATTTAAAATTTCAAGTTGACTTTGATTTAATCTTTTTAAGGTACACTGTTACCTCCTTTGGGTAAATTTGCTAAAGAGCAGGACTGAGTCTTATATAAGGTAGATACTTTTTTATATCATTCATTCGTTGTATTGAACAAAGATTTGTAAAGTACCTAGCACAAATTCAGATGGGAAAAATTAGGGATGAGAAGGCTGGCTCTTATTCTCAAGGAGCTCCTGTCTGGAAGAGCAGAGAAACAAGTACACTTATTATAGCAAAATATGGGAAATAAATGTCATGATATGCAGAAGGGGACAAAATGGAAGGCTAAAGAAAATTCTCCAGGCGAACACCTATGGATCGTCCATCGATTCCAGATGGAGCCACCTGAGCGAAGACAGGAATAAAAGGAAGAGCGCACCCTGTGCAGAGAAACGCAGCTGTGTTGGAGTTAGTGGCACATTACGAGTGGGGCTCAGAAGTCTTGGGTAAGGTCATATCTCTTAGGACATTTTCAGGACCTTGGACTTTATCCAAAGGTCAACGTAGCCATCAAGGGGTTTTAAACAGGAGTGATAGAATCAGGTGTACATTTTGAAAAGATCAGTGTGGCTGCAGTATCGAGGATGGACAAATATGTCACAAGAGACAAAGAGAAGAGAAACCAAGCCTTGGTAGGAGTCTTCGAGAACATTAATGAGGATCTCGTCTAGGGGGGCAGCAGGAGAGTCAGAAAGAGATGAGCAGATTTCTGAAATACAGTTGACCCTTGAACAACTGGGTCCACTTCTGCATGGAGTTTTTCCACTACAGCACTGTAAATGTATTTCTTCTTCTTCCCTGTGGTTTTCGTAACATTTTCTTCCCTCTAGCTTACTTTACTGTAAAAATACAGTATAAAAATACATACGACATACAAAAGAGGTGTTCATCGGCTGTGTTTGTTATCAGTAAGGCTTCAGATCAACAGCAGGCTATTAATAGTTAAGTTTATGGGGAGTCAGAAATTATATGCAGAATTTCAAGTGTGTGTGTGTTGGGGGGGGTCAGTGCCCGTAACCCCCATGTTGTACAAGGGCCCACCGTACTTAGAATCTAAAATCGGCTCCTAGACGTCTCAGCCCAGAGTATCTCATTTTAGAATTGCCTCTACTGGAAAGAATAGGAGGGCTAGACCCCCAAGGGCAGCCTGGTGCTAGACCCCAAGCTAGAATATTCTGTTCCCAAAGATCACCACCCTCTGAGCCACCATGTGTCTGAACTCCTTGCCAACGATCCCTCGTCCTTCACAGATTTTAGTTCCTGGAGGACAGAGTGCTCCTACTGTAAAACACAAATCACTAAACTCCAGCTTTCCGATGTTTCTGAGCACATGCTGTGGTTTTCATTTTTTGCAGCCTAAGCGTCCATATTTCTTACTGAGTGGGCAGGGTGCACGTGGCTGAAACCTTGGTGCCTGTGTTCTTTTGGAAAGTACAAGTAAAGCAAAGGGTCTTAAATAATTTAGAACTGTCCTAAATTTTTCTAGCTGTCTCCCTTCTTTTACCTCTCCAAGGGACGCAAAAAGCAGCCTCTAGCACTCTAAAATGTTCAGATTTCTAGAAGCTATGGGATAAAAGGAAAAAAACCCACAAATGTTCCCTCTCGAAATATTCCTTGTATCATATTTTCTTCTCCTCATACCCAACGGTGGCAGGTAATCGTCACAATTTTAGAGAAAAACATGGTCTAGTGGAAAGCTCTTGCACTTTTGCTATCGTTGCATTGAATCATAGACTGATAGAGCTGAAATCTGAATTTAAAGTAATCTACTTCCGCGATGAGCACCTGGCAAGCATGCTGTAATTCTGCTCGCCCACATCCATGGCAGACGCTGGGAATCCATCACTGTAGTCTTTTGCTATGTGCGCAAAATGCTGTCAATACAGCATTTAAGTGACTGCCGATTGATTGCAGTTGGCGTGTTGAAACTCGTTTGTCACCCCTGATCCAGTCACGGCAGTCATATAGGGGAAAGGAACAGTGGAAATGACCCAGCACCACCCATGAGTAGGTTTTGTTGCTAAGACCTGCCTGCAGGTGCTTTACTCTCAAGCCAGGAAGTAAGATCCTTCTAGTCCCGACTCTGGGTCTTTCTCTCCTACTCTCCTATCTCTCCATGTCTCCGTGACCTCCAGAATTTCTGTGTCTTTCTCTTTCTTTGGATCTCTGAGCATCTGTCTGCTTTCTAACCATCTCTGAGCTGCTGTCTCTCTCTCTGCACATCCCTGCCTCAGTGTTCCTCAGCTTTCCCATTGTGTAGCTTTGGGTCCTGGGAATGCTCTTGACCTGTCCATATGTGAGCTGGGAATTATAGTTCCTGCTCTGCACCAGAGGACTTTTAGAGCGTAGTTGCTAATGATAATGGGAAAGAAAGCTTAGGAAACACATAACTACAGGAAAACATAAAGCAATAGTTCGAATTGTGATCATGTGAGAGCAATATTTTTCTGGGACAACAGAAAGGTTGAAGCACATTTGTGCATAGACAACCACCACTTAATTAGCCTCTGGAGAGAGCCCAGTTCTTGGAGAAGAACCAAAAAAGGCAAGGATGAAATGGGAGTTCACTGTATTTAGAGGCCAGTGGTTACTTCCATATGTTTGCCCTTTTTGTTTTGTTTTGTTTGGTTTGGTTTGGTTTGGTGTGGTGTGGTGTGGGAAGGGAAGTATCCTCTTACAGCTTTACTCAGCTTCTAGGAAAATGTCTGGCTCAGAAACACATGACTGGAGCTTGGAGTTGGGGGAGTCTCACAGCATTATCAAACTCAGTAAGGAAGGTTCCTTGGTCTTTCTGCCTCTAAGCTCCTAGCTACTTTGCTGGATCAAAAGAGATGCCTATTAAAGTATATAATCTTCATCTCCTATTACTTGGTTTCTGAGCCAAGGAATCTGCCTCAGTCTTTGGCTCATGCCCTTCTCCTCAGACAGTGAGTTGACTTTTTCAGTGTACAAGTTTACTCAAAGGTGGATGGAAGAGTATCAACATGCGTGACCTAAACAAGCAGAGATGCCTTACTTTTTACATCAAAGGATGTCTTGACATTGGGGCATGCCGTCCCAGTGTGGTCTTGCTGGTCCTGCCAGATCATCACGCTCTCCCTCAGCACTCCTTTTTTCTCTCTCCCGGAGCCTTCCTGCATCTCTGGGTGCAAGGTTTCCTTTTGAAGACAGGAAATCAGAGGTGTGATTCTATAGCATTGGTGCTTAAACTTGGCTGCACAATGGAATTTCCTGGGGAGTTTAAAAAAAAATATTGATGTCTGGGTCTCACCCCATGAGATCCCGATTTAGTTGGTATTGAGTGTAGCCTGACGTAGGAGCAGTTTTAAAAATCTCCCTGGTGATTCTTACATGCGGGTTCAAAACCACTGCTTTGTAGTTCCCAGCCCCGATAAACCCCATCAGTTTCCTCCTTTGGATTCCTTTTATGATCTCTACCAAAATCAGAGCTCAAAGTGTCCCCTACCACTTGTATCATCTGTCAGTTCAAGCATGGGATGCAATTATCCCTGCACTTGCTAACAAGCAAGAAGCAGGTGGTGTAGTCAGTTATTGGCCGGATTTCACGCATTAGGAACATCTGTATTTACTGCTACAGTTGCCACATTGGGGGGCATTCTGATGGTGGGAAACATCTCACTCACAGGGAGGTGAGGTTATATGTATCATCAAAAGAGGAGAAAACACTCCTAGTGGAAGAAATATATCCTTACCTTTTTCAAAAGTAAAAGTGGCTCAGTCAGTTAAGCCCAACTTCAGCTTAGGTCGTGATCTCATAGTTCATGGATTTGAGCCCCACGTCAGGCTCTGTGCTGACAGCTCACAGCCTGGAGCCTGCTTCACATTCTGTGTCTTCCTCTCTCTCTCCGCCCTTCCCCTACTCACGCTCTGTCTTTCTCTGTCGCTCAAAAATAAATAAAACTTTAAAAAAAATTTTAAAGTGAATTACCAGAAGCTCTTTTACATGGAGAATTGGACAGTTGCTAAGGTATAAAGGCCTGCCTGCAGGAAAAGGCGCACCATGTGGGTGACGGCTGAAGTCACTCCAAGTGACAAATGTCAAGTTGGTATTTGGGTGTGCGCACCTGCACTCACACTTGAAACACACCTTTATGGCTACTACAAAGTTATTTAACTTCTCTGAGCCTGTCTTCTCCTCTGTAAGATGGGTTTAATCAAACCTACCTAACAAAATTATATTGAGCATTAAAATATGTTATGAATTTAAGGTTAATTGTATGTATTAGTCCTAGAGCTCTCAAAAGTCTGCAGGGAAATGTAAAATCTCAATTAAAAATCAGTAAGAACATGAATGGGCAATTTGTTGAATCAAAATATATGTGGCCATTAAATAAAAGGAAACACAGCATCACTAGTAATCAAATATTTCAATTAAGATGAGAATACTATTCTTTTATCTTAATAAATTGCCAATGACTTATGTTGTAGTGAGAAAACCTCTCTTGTACCATGTTAATGGGAGTATAAATTGACTTGATCTTTTCAGAAGCAGTTTGGCAATATCAGAAACCTTTAAAAAGTTTTTTTTTAAACCAGAATTTTTATTTCTCTCATCTATCTTAAGGAACTCAATAGGGTTGTTTATAGATGTTGACCTCAATGTTATGTATAATAGTGAAAAATGGAAATTACCTAATTACTCCAAAGTGTTTGAATAGTTAAATAAGTTATGATGCATTTTCAAAACATAATGATGTCCCTATAAAATTTAATTTATAAAGATTATCTACTGACATACGAAAAACTCTGGGGAAGTGAAAAAGCAAGATAAATGTTATTTTCAATATTTTAATTTTATTTTTAAAATATTTCATATTTTATTTATTGAAATGCTTTGAGTTTGCTAGTATCAGACACTGACTCAATCTGGCTTAAATAATAAAGCAAATTTATGGGCTCATATAATAGAACATATCCAAAAACATGTCAGGCTTCCAAATTGGTTGATGTAGCAGTTCAATATTTGTATTAGAGATCCATATTCTTTGTAAATCTCTCCTCCGCTATCCCGGGTGTTCCCTTCATCCTTAGGCTGAAAGTGTCTCATCCAGAGTCAGCACTATCTGGAGAAGAAGAGAGTTACATCTCTTTCTTCTCTCCTCTCCTCTTCTCCCTCCCTGCCTCTTTGGTTGAGTGAGGAGATTTTCTCACTGGCCCGTCTCCAGAATTCCCCTCACATTTTATGGCCCTGAATTGGGTAGTGCCCATTCCCGAACCAACCCTTGACAGGGTTGACCGGGAAATGAGACTACCCTTAGACAATTTAGGATCTATTCCTGAACTCAGGGGTGCGAGGGTTCTGAGTCTTGTGGCTTGAGGAGCAGGCAGAAGGAGAGGTGGACAAATGGATATCGAGTAGGTAACCAGCTCTGTCCACCATGAGTATGCATCAGTCCATGAAGATATATACCTTCCAACACTTCTGACCACCAGGAGGATGTTTGATGGAAAAATACTCTTAAGACATGGAAGAGGTTTTCAGGTCATGTATATACTTGGGTGCCAAGATTTTGACTGAAGACTCGTTCCATGTGGAACACTTTTAGAACTCATGGGAGAGAATCGAATCAAATGCAGAGAGTAGACCACTTAGGATGTGACCTCTGATGATCAGCCTTCTAAAATGGGAACAGAGAGACTGCACGACCTGGCTGGTTCTTTTCATCTCTCTGTGTGATATGCCTGTTGCTTGTCCTTGGATATGGCTTGATGGGCATGAGGTCGAAGCTGTGTAAGAATGAGGAGGCATTAGTGAAGGAGTTGTGACTTGTATAAGCCTCAGTGAAAATTCAACTAGTGAGGGGCACCTGGGTGGCTCAGTCTGTTAAGTGTCTGACTTTGGCTCAGGTCACGGTCTCATGGTTCATGGGATCAAGCCCTGCGTTGGGCTCTGCACTGTCAGCATGGAGCCTGCTTGGGATTCTCTCTCTCCCTCTCTCTGCCCCTCCCTTTCCCTCTCTCTCAAAATAAATAAATACACTTAAAAAATTTACCTAATAAACCAGGTTGAATATATTCGTGGCCCTGTTTGCATGATGTCATGAAACAATGGTTTCAATAAAATCTCCTGAGATTCTGCAAACCAGATTTCTTTCTGAATCCTTTTCATTACTCTGGACTCCCAAAGGGTCCCAAAAACGCAAAGAAAGAGGCCAAAATGCATGAATTCATTCTTTTCTTTTAAAGTTTATTTCTTTATTTTGAGAGAGATACATGGTGAGTGGGGGAGAGGGAGAGGGAGAGAGGGAGAGAGAGAGAATCCTAAGCAGGCTCTGTGCTGTCAGCGTGGAGCCTGATGCAGGGCTCGAACTCATGAACTGTGAGATCATGACCTGAGCTGAAATCAAGAGTCAGTTGCTTAACTGACTGAGCCACTCAGGTGCCCTTTTTCATTCCCGTATTCAATACACAGTTTTTTTTTTTAAATTTTTTTAATGTTTATTTATTTTTGAGAGAGAGAGAGAGAGAGAGAGTAGGAGGACTGGAGGGTCAGAGAGAGAGACACACACACACAGAATCTGAAGCTGGCTCCAGGCTCTGAGCTGTCAGCACAGAGCCCAATGCGGGGCTTGAGCTCACAAACTGTGAGATCATGACCTGAGCCGAAGTCGGACGCTTAACAACTGAGCCAGTCAGGCGCCCCTCAATAAGCATTTAAGAGGCGCCTGGGTGGCTCAGTCAGTTAAGAGTCCCACTTCAGGTCAGGTCATGATCTTGCAGTTCATGCGGTTCGAGTCCCATGTCGGGTTCTGTGCTAACAGCTGGAGCCTTGAGCCTGCTTCAGATTCTGTGTCTCCCTTCCTCTCAGCCCCTCCCCTGCTCTCTCTCTCTTTCTCTCTCCCTCTAAAAAATAAACATTATGGGGCACCTGGGTGGCTCAGTCGGTTAAACATCTGACTTCAGCTCAGGTCATGATCTTGTGGTCTGTGAGTTTGAGCCCCACGTCAGGCTCTGTGTTGACAGTTCAGAGCCTGGAGCCTGTTCGGATTCTGTGTCTCCCTCTCTCTCTGCCCCTCTCCTACTCATGCTCTGTCTTTCTTCCTCTCAAAAATAAATAAAACATAAAAAAATATAAATAAATAAATAAAAGTTAAAACATTTAAAAATATCACTTACACCACATACTCATAATGGTGGCTAATGGTATTCATTTCTGTGACTTGCCATAACAAGGTACCACAGGTGGGTTGACTCAAAACAACAGAACTGTACTGTGTCACCATTCTGGAGAGTAGAAGTCCAAAATCAAGCTGTTGGTAGGGCAGTGCCCTCTCTCCAGGCTTTAAGGGAGGATCCTTCCTTGCTCTTTTGGAGCCTCTGCTATTTGCTGGCAATCCTTGGCTTATAGAGGCTCACCCCAGTCTCTGTCTCTTCCTTCACGTGGTGTTATCCCCCACATCTTTACATTATCCTCCCTCTGCGCATGTCTGCATCCTTGTGTCTAAATTTCCCTTTCTTATAAAGGCATCAGTCATATTGGATTAGGTCCTACCCCAAGGACTTCATCTTAACTTGATTACATCTACAGTGACCCTAGTTCCAAATCAAGTCACATTCACAGATACCAGGATTTAGGACCTCAGCACATCTTTTTAAGGGACACAGTCCAGCCCGTAATCCTAATAATACTATGTATTGGTCCCATTCGACATGCTCTGAACATATGTAATGATATAGTTCTCAATGAGAACTGTGAGATAGTTATGATCATTCCTAATTTATAGATGAGGAAGCTAAGTGTTGAAGAAGTTGGTTAGCCAGTACAAGGTCGTGCAGTTAGTAAGTGGCAGATTTGGAATTCAGACCCAAGTAGTCTTAGTTCAGAGACTGATAATTAAACAACAGCACCATAGTGGCTCTTTGTGCACTTCCTACCTGTGTGATGTGGGCTGTTATGCCAGGGGCACAGAGCTGAATGAAGTCTAGTAAAGTGGCCAAGACCAGCTAGGTGATAGATGTATGCTAACAGGAAGGGAGAAACAAAGGAATGGAGAGAAGAAAGATATGAATTCTCTATCACTCCTTTATTCAATTATTCTTTTAGAAAGTAGAGAGCTGATAGACATGGGGGTCCAGAAATGAATCAGAAAGATTATTTACCAAAGGCCCTGTAAACAAAATAAATTAAATATATTGTAGAAGAGAGTCCTCATCTATCCATTTGATTATTCGACACATTGGATATCTTCTGTGTTCTAGAACTTGCAGGGTTCTCAAATGAATGATTGAGATCATTG
Organism: Paguma larvata; assembly: GCA_030068075.1. NCBI lineage: Eukaryota > Metazoa > Chordata > Mammalia > Carnivora > Viverridae > Paguma > Paguma larvata. The sequence continues at coordinate 13,191,838 of CM057828.1, read as the reverse complement.
AATCCTATCAGTGATAAATGATGAGTGGTCAAAGAATGAACAGTATCGTCAATGCAATGATATGTCGCCTTCAAGGAATCTACTGTCTAGGAGGAGAGGGAGAGAGATTTCTAGAAAACACACAAAATACTCAATAATACCCAATAGGTACATGGGTTTATATCGTCACCATCCCCAAATCCTCACAGCACTAATGAAGAAAATATTATTATCTTCATCTCACCAAAGGAAATAGGTTCACAGAGAGGCAGCAATAGGCCCAAAGCCACCCAGCTGGCACTTAGGAGAGCCAAGACTCAGACCTAGGATGACTCCAAGTCCATGGCTCCTTGCGTGGCTACTCTTTTCCCCTTAACCACAAAGCAAGATGGAATGAATACCACAAAAAGGATAAGAAAAGCCCATCAGAAGATCCTATTGGCTGATGTGAGGGCGTGAAGCTCTGAGTAGACAGGACATTGGCCAGACACCTTTTGACCAATGTCAGGTGTCAAACGTACAAATGGTTCTTGCTAATGCCAGGAATATCTGATGTTCAGATGAGTTCCAACAAAGGAATTAAAAAAAAAAAAACCACAAAAACAGCTAGTGTAACAAAAGGAAAGTTCTGGGTTCTGGCCACTGTCTGGGAAGGATATACCTTTGTCAGAAGCTTATTGATGGAGCCAGCACTAGGGAGCCAGTGCCACGAAAGATAGATGTCATCATGTTTACAAGAAGATCAAGAGCAAAGCATAAATGACTTACAATTAGTACCCACAATATTCCAAGCGCTGTGCTAGCTGCATCGCCCTGGCAATCCCACGTCATCTTTACAATGACCCGGAGGTCTGGTTTTATTTATCTCTACTTCATGGAAGAGAATACTGAGGCCAAAAAAGTCTAAGTTTCTTGCCCAGTGTCACACAGCTACGGGCCACTGCAATGAGAGGCTCCCCCAGCTCTGGAGGATATGGGGTCAGGATGACAGACAGAAAGAGAAAGACTGGCCCCAAAGCCTGGAACTTCCTGCCCTAATATTTCTTAATCTACACCAGCAGGCCACAAGGGGATAGACAGAGAGACAGAGACAGAAAAAGAACTGGGTCCTTTCACATCCGGAGGGAGCCCCAGCCCTCACGCTGCAGGGGTGAGGAAGAGGAAGAGACACCGGGTGTGTCTATGCTGACGTGTTCACCCATTTAACAGTCGACCCTTGGAACACATAGCCCAGTTTGTGTTTTGCCAACTAATTCACCAGTTTGGCATTTTTCTGTTTAAGGAGGTGGAGATATTTGTCCTAAATCCTGGCTCATCCCAGAGGAGAGGAATGGCTGAGCCCCACCAGAGGTCAACACGTGCACTGTCTCATCCAATGCTCACGTCACCCCTGGTATACAGATATTATTGCTTCTATATTACAACAGTATATAATATATATTATTATACATATTCTATTGTCTATATAATTATACTATTATATAGTATATATATACTCTATTATAATAATATAATATTCTATATTCTATATTGAGAATCTGAGACGTCCAAGAGGAGAAGTGCCCTGCTCAAGGTCATTGACTACTAATGGCAGATGTAGTATTAGAACCCATGCCTGCAAAGCCCTTATATGTGCCCCTTTATATGGCCCCACGGCTTATGAATGAGCAGGTAGGTAGCCTGCCTGCTGTTACAGTACTATAATCAGTAGGGAAGGATGACTTTGACTTTCCCCAGTAGTGCTCAAGGCCATGCTGGCTCTCAGCAAATCTGAGCCCCCACTTTTTCTTCTTTAGAGGATCCTAGCTGCTGATGGATGAGCCCCTGACCCAGGAGAGGTCTGAGGTGCTGAAGAAAAGAGAAGTAGGTCACCCTCTTGGCTGAGTCTCCAAATCTGCTTCAAAGATAACTGTGCTTATAGGTTACCACATTTCTATGTTTGGAGCAGGGAGTTGTATACGGTGGCTGAGACTCAGATTTGGGACTGGGAATCTTTTAGGAGTCTAGAAGCTTTAAGTTCTAGGGGCACCTGGGTGGCTCAGTCTAAGTGTCTGACTCTTGATTTCGGCTCAGGTCATGATCCTGCAGCTCATGGGATTGAACCCCATGTTGGGCTCTGTGCTGACAGTGCAGAACTCGCATGAGATTCTCTCTCTCTCTCTCTCTCTCTCTCTCTCGGCCCCTCCATGCTTGTGCTTTGTCTCTCCCTCTCAAAATAAATAAATAAGCATTAAAAGAAAAAAAATTTAAGTTCTAAGGAAGAGATAGAAACAGAATGAAGAGATTGACAGAATGGAGGAGGCCAGAGGGGAAGAGCAGTGGTCGCAAATCAGTACCTTAGGGATCTTTCCATAATAGAAAAGAATGGAAAAGTGGGCTCCTGATTCTGGTTGCATTGGCCTGCACATCTCCATCCTCTCTTCTGGTATTGAATCCCTTTCTACACTCTCTCTGTGTGATTAAGTGGGGGGTGACCATCCCATCGGATCCAGAAATGGGCACTTTAGTTAGACTGGCTCATCGCTAAAGGTCCCTGGCCAGGATGATTGGTTTAGACTTGAACTCCTGACTTTAATAAGCATGAATTCCAGAGATTTTGCAGAATAATTGGGGAATAATTGTTCTTTTTTCCCCACAGGGATTATTACCAAAAAAAAAAAAAATTGAGCCTGGACATGTGAGAATCTCCATGTGGGCAGGGCTTATTTAAGGATGAAGCCAACCAAGTAGGTAACAAGGCCAAGAGGTGGGAGAGCAGTGGGAGGAGAAAGAGAGAGAGAGAGAAAGAAAGACAGACAGAGAGACAGATAGACCACTGTGTCAGTACTGAACTGACCCAGCAGTACTGAAATCAGAAACCATCCTTTTCAGTTCCATGAATCAGTAAGTTCTCCCTAGGTTGAGATTTCCTGCAACTGAAAATGGCCTGGGCTTGGACAACACATGCACGGTGTGTGGGAACAGCAGGCCAGTTTCAAGATGCATGACCTTGGCACGTTCCTTTAATCTCTGCTAAAATGCTAAAGTGAAGAATAATTGACATTCAAGGTCACTTCCGCTATGAATAATTGTAATGATGCCTAATATTCATCGAGCACTTGCTATCTGCCAGGCATGAAGCTAATATATTTATGCTATTGTTATTCATCACAGTCCTAGGGGATAGATCCCGTAACGATCTCCGTTTTACAGATGTATAAACTGAAGTGCAAATAGGCAAGCGGTACTCCCAAGGTTAGAGAGTTGATAAGTGGCTTAGCTAAGATATAAGTCCAGTGGTCTGTCCACTAAAACTGTGCTCTTAATCACTATGCCAAGGGAACAAAACATTCTGGAAGATGGACAGCAGGTGGTGGGGTGGAACGAGCCCTGGATGGGAATCAGGAGACCCTCATTCTAGTCTCAGCCCTGCCATTAAGTTGTTCACCTCTGGACAAGCCATCTCCCCTCTCAGGGCCTTGTTTATTTTCATGTGTTCAGTGAGGGAGTTGACCTTGATGTTCCCTAAAAACCTATCTAGTTTTAACATTCTCTGACTTAGTGACAGAAGCTGTTACATAGATCATGTTCACTTTCCTCTCTGGACAGTAGATGTATTCAAACCACTGGCTTCTGGGCCCAGAACTGTTCTCATTCAGACCACAGTCAGCAAAAGAGCCACCAACAGGCAACTTGGCCTTGAATGTACTTCTTTCAAACTCTAGGGCATTCGTGATTTCAGCCCTATAGAGCATACAGTTCCATAACTCTGGGAATTGTTTTGGGAAGAAGAATAGAGTCAATCAGGGAGTTTGGTTGCAAGCAACAGAAACCAATACTAACCCTAACCCTAACCATAACTCTAACCCTAACCCTAACCCTAACCCTAACCCTAACCCTGTCATTTATTGACTGGGGGAACTTGGACACGGTATTTCACCTTCTATGGGCTGCAGTGCCCTTGTCTGTAAAACGGGGGTTAATAATACCTAGGTTGTCGCAATAAACAAATATGATAATATGTGATGTAGAATAACATAGGTATTTGTGAGAGAGGAGGGAGCTAACACATCGGGTGAGGCTTGGATTCAGGAGGAAGATAAGACAACGTGTCAGCACCGCCCATGTCTCAACCGCTCTGGCTCTAGAGAGGTCAACACTCCCAATGGTTGTTCCTGACCCCCGCGGTGCCCCTTAGCTGAATTGTCCCTGGCTCCACCAGTTGTGGTGCTGGGTTGTGGCTAATGTGATGCCATCCTAGAAGCAGTAGTTAGAGCTCTGGCTGCCCAGTTCCCTAAAAGCCTTATTGTTACCAGGTCTCCCTCAATGAGCCGGTTGTGGGGGGCCCTCCTAGAATCTTCTAGAATGAATTCTTTGTCATTGCCTGCCTAGAACTTACTTCTCCAGACTTTCTAATGATTTTATAAGCATTTGATTCCCTGCCTCAGATACTTTTAAAGGAAAGAAAGAATGAAAGAAAATTGAAACAGCATTAGTTTTTGTTACCTACAGTTGAGTCCCGACTGGCACACTGCAGTGGCTGTATCTCTGGAGGCACCAAAGGCTCCCATTTGTGCAATCCTCTGACCCTTTCCGGCTCTAACTTCCAGTAGCCTCCTGAACACCTCTCTTTGGACCATCTGCCATTACCAAATGGGGTCCCTACTTGTTGGGTTCCCATTCTCAATCCAACCTAAATACTGTGGTCAGATTTATCTTCTCAAAAGCTAAGCATTAATCACATACCTTGGGATTTCTAGTGTTAAAATGGTGGAGAGAAATATTGTTTCCTCTTTCTTCTTTTGGAGATTCCTCTCAAAGCAAGAAGAATTATGTGGAAAGAGACGAAAGCTCCATTTCTGATGAAACCAGGAGATATTTGCAACCCTGGACGACGATATATATAGAGAGAGGAAGGGCCAAATGCATTGAAGAGCAGGGAAGGTGAGGGAAGGTGCAGAAAAGGAAGATCACAGCTGCAGATCTCAAGAGAACACGGTCAAACATGTTTCCCCCAAGTGCATCCAAAGGGCAAATGCAATGAGCGTCCTTACTTGGAGCAATAGGTACAAGCATGTGGATTCGTGGCAGGAGTTTCCCTGGACCTAGTTTAGCCTAAAGGAGAAGCAGAAAAGACAGAACTGAATGAGAAATTCACATGGCAGGTCATAAATCCAGGAATCAGCCTACAGGTGGGGCATGGGAGGCAAAACACAGCCCAGTAGTTTTTGCCTGAGCGAGTTGAAGGGTAGAATGACATTTACTGGGATGTGGAAGGCAGAGATGAAAACCTACTAGGTAAGGTCAGAATGGACGGTGAGGAAGTGCAACATGAGTTTTGCTGTAAAGGGGAGCAGAGCAATGGGGTAGCAGCTGCAGGAAGATGGGGTTGAGGAGTGCAAAGATTAATTTTATGTGTCAACTTGACCAGGTCACGGTGTGCCCAGGTATTCTGGATGTGTCTGTGAGTGTGTTTCTGGATGAGATGAGCATTTGAATTCATAGATTGAGTAAAGGCGATTGCCCTTCCCAATGTGGGTGGGCCTCATCTAATCTGTTGAGGGGCTGGACAGAACAAAGAGGTGGAGGAAGGGGGGATTTGCTTTCTCAGCATGACTGAGCAGAGACATTGGTCTTCTCCTTCCTTGGACTGGGACTCTGATCATCAGTGCTGCCAGTTCTTAGACCTTCAAACCTGGACTAGAACTCACATCATTGGTTCTCCTGGTTCTTGAGTTTTTGGACTTGGTTTGGAACTACACCACTGGCTTTCCCTGCTTGAATGGTCTCCAGCTTGCAGATGGCAGACTGTGGGACTTCGCAACCTCCATGGTTGCATGAGCCAACTCCTCATAATACATCTCTTAAAAGATGTAGACATAGATATATATTTTTAAATATACAAGAACTTTATTTTTAAAACTCTTAAACTGGTAATCAGTAGAGAGGAACCTTCTCTGACTTGATCTCATCTTTGTTAAAATGTCCTTGGCTTTTTCAAAATCATCTCATTCAGAAGCTGTGCTTGTGTTGTTAGTCAATTCTTTCTGTTTATAGATACAGATATGTCCATTGGATCTGCTTCTCTGGAGTGTCCTGACTAATACAAAGAAGCATGGGCATGCTAGTGTGCTGATGGTAATTATTAGAAGAGAGGTACCAATAAGGTGGGAGAATGGGGAGGCAAATGTCAGAGCAGTATTCTTGAAGAGGTGAGACAGGAGTGTGTCTGCTGCACAAGAGAAGAACTAGACTTTTAATAGGACTGTGTGTATTTTTTGCAACAGAAGGGAATGCAGTACATGGGATTAGATCTTGTTGGTTCATGTATATGGTGGAGAAGCATGTTGGGCTTCTTATGCTTCTATGTTTTCAAAGTCACAGAAGGCATTATTATCAGCTGAGATTAAAGTAGGGAAGGGCATGTGGAAGACTAGAGAACAGAGAAAATGAACAACTATTTTCTAGAAGAGAGAATGAAGGGGCAAAGGAAAAAAAATATTATTATGCCATTGGATATTCCTAAAAGGCCCATATGAATCTGATGGCCATAGGGTCAAAGTAAGCCCAGGCAAAGTGTGTGCATATATGCAGGTGTTCACATGCATACATATGCATATCTTATGAACATGTCCCCTTGTTTGGATAGGAAGTATTTAACCAAGATTCTTTTATTTCCCCAGGCTAATGGTGTCTTGAAGGGAGAAAAAAGGAAAGCATTTGAAGATGTATGTAAGGGAACGTGAAATCGGAGCTTGATGAGCAGGGCAATAAGGATATGGAATGGGCTGCAGTGAAGTAGTGGCGGAATCACTATGTTGAAGGTCCTCGTCGGATTAAACAATCATTGCTGTTGGGAAGAGAAAGAATGGGCTGGACACTTCAAAGGAGGTAGGGCCTAGAATGCATGGAACCGTTGAGGAGGGAGTGCAATCGGGAGTAATGGTAGCATCAAATGTGATTGTAAGAATGAGAGCCTGAGTTAGGTGGACAATGAGATCATTGAACTTGCAGACATAAAGAAACCTAGTGAATGTGGTATTGGGAAGATCTTACATAGAGATACTGAAATAATTGAGAATAATATCAGAGAGTGCGAGGTGATCTGGATGCTAAAATCTTTGACGGATGAAGGATTGATCCAGGCTTCTGTAGACAAGTGCAGGGAGGGGTGGGGAAGTGAGTGATGTAGTCTGATGGTATAAGCTTCAAAGCCAAGGTTTTTCAGGAGGAAAGGAGTGAAAATTGTTTGGGAAAAAACACTGATGAATAGGCAGGCAAACACCATACCTCCAGGCCCAGTGGTGCAAAGGGATTTGGGGGAAATCAGCCAGCTCTGGAAAGCTGTGTAAGAGATGAAATGTCTGTCTTTAGTTAGGGCCAGGATTTGCTTAGAGGAGGAACATGAAGGAATGTCTCAGAGAAGATGTGAGAATATAAGGGATTTTGCTGATAATGGACTATGAGTTCCAGAGGGCAGAGAATAGAGTTTTCCAGAAATGAAGCAAGGTAGGTGAGTGGTTAAATTAAACAGTATACACCACCAGGTGGGATTGAGAGTCCAAATGATAAGTGCTATCCAGAGAGTCTTACAAATCTGATGGTTCTGACAAGTAGAAATACAGGCGTGATGAGGCTGGTATTGAGCATTCCCTGGGCAGTTTGTGGTGGTGAGGTTGTGGGTATTTTTTCCTTATGTGTGAGTGTGGGTTGGTTGGAGAGTTGTATGCATTTAAAGATCAAGCCAATCTCTGGGGCTTCACCATTCTTTCTATTAAAGCATTACTATGAAGCATATTTTTGAAAAGACTTACTTTATCACTATGTAAAAAAAAAAAACTTTTGTAAAGTTAGTCTAAAATGAACATAAAATTGGTCAGGGGAAATAACGTAAAAGAACAGAAAATTTTAAATGTGATCTGGCAGAGCTTAGGAAAAAAAAAGAGAGAGAGAAAGATAAAACCATCATAGGAATAAAGATTTTTGTAAGAGGAGGCACATTAGTAAAGACTTACACATGGCTGAAAACATGAGTGATGTGGAAGAGAGATTAAGAAAAGTGAGTTAAATGAAATGTCCCTGGATAGAGGACTAGAATGGATTAGAAATAAAACAATAGTGATGGAGGGTGGATAAAGGGGATACAACATACACATAATGGGTGGTCTGCTTTCTTTTTTAGTTTCCTTTTAACACAGTAAGAGAATATGATTTTTTAAATAGTAGGATGGGGGCACCTGGTTGGCTCAGTCGGTTGAGAGTCCAACTTCAGCTCAGGTCATGATCTTGCATTTGTGGGTTCAAGCCCTACATTGGGCTCTGTGCTGACAGCTCAGAACCTGGAGCCTTCTTTGGATTCTGTGTCTCCCACTCTGTCTGCCCGTCCCCTGCTCACACTCTATCTTTCTCTCTGTCTCTCAAAAAAATAAAATAAAATGTTAAAAAAAATTTTTAAATAGTGGGACAGAAAAATAATCAAAACGTAATTCATGAAAAGTTTCCAGAAATTACATGCACACACATGCGCGCACACACGCACACACACACCCTGGAGATATTGGCCTGGAATGATCAACCCTATAAAAACTAGGCCATCAGATTTTGGAGGTCGTGAATCAATACTTTGGGCAAACATGAAAAGTGTCATGTCATTCAAGAGGCTTTGGTCTTATCCCTGGCAATTTTCAGAGCAAGAAAGCAGTGAAGCAATAGTTATAAAACCCACCAGAAAAAAAAGATATATATATATTATAATGTTTACACAGCTAGATTGTTGTTTGTGTGTAGAGACAGAAGACTGATAGTCTTGAGCATGCAGTTACTTAGAAGGCATTTCCCCAGAGTCCTTGAAGAAGCTACTGGAGAATGCCCCTCACGACAGTAGGCGGCATCACAGAAACAGGACACATGATGAGTGGGGAATCCATCTAATTATGGAACTAAAAGGAAACCTGAAGATTGTGGTTGCAGTACAAAACCTCGTAAGCTTTCATGAGATAGAAATGATTTCATTAGGTGAACTTGGAAGAAGAGGGGAGAAGGGTGGAAGGCAATGATAGTTCATATGCTGCCTTTTGAAGTTTTCCTACCCAGAGGTCAAAAGGTATTATTTAAAGCTGACAAATCATGTAAAGAAATCTACTCAAAGACCTAATAATCAAATAAAACTGGGTGGCAGTGAAAAAAAAAAAAAGAAGAAGGTGTGGGAGGAAGAGAAAATAGACTTTTGTCCTAGTTCATACTAGGGAGTTGATAGACACTAGCCAAGGAATAGAGAATTCGGTATCATACGTAGTTAGAGTTCCAAAGACAACCGCTAGAATAACAAAAAAAAAATCAAACTTTTTAAAATATCTGCAGAAAAACGTGATGGCAGATTAAAAAAAAAAAAAGGAAAAGAAGAAATCAGACTCTTTAATGAAAGATTTAAAAACCTGAAGTGATGAAGACAAAGAATGGTGTTGAATGTGATTGTTTTAGGATAGACTGTGCTTGCCCTGTTCTCAGTGTTTCGTTCCACGTGGAAAGTTCGCTCCGTTCCTCCTGACCTCTCTCTCTGCTTCTTCAGACACCCTGCCCTAGGGGAGGTGACGGGATTTATCTGCTTGGTAAATTTAGAAGCAAATGGATCACACGCATCTCAGCTCTTACTGGTTTCTCCTTGGGACTGAGCTGCCCTTCGGGTAAACGAGTTCCAAGCTGCTCCTTGAGGCAGTGCGTCTTATCTTTGCTCAGAGCCCCAGGCCAATCCTGGCAGGTTTGTCTGTGTCTGAGAAGGTAAGTCCCTTCAATTCTGGGGTTCAGTTTTAGAAAGCAGACAAATCCAGCCTAGTCTTCATCAATAATAAAAAAAATATTTTGGCTTGATGTTCTTGTCTCTCAGAGTACTGTTTCGCACACAGGTGTGGGAGGGGATGCTGTTTATCGGATCCTTACAAAAGCCCTGAACTGGGGCATGGGGAGGTTCAGTCGGTTGAGCATCGACTTTTGGTTTCGGCTCAGGTCATGATCTCACAGTTCGTGGATTCAAGCCCAGTATCGGGCTTTGTGCTGACAGCATTGAGCCTGCCTGGGGTTCTCTCTCTCCCTCTCCCCATAATGCACACTTGCTTATGCTCTCTCTCTCTCTCTCTCTCTCTCTCTCTCTCTCTCTCTCTCAAGATGGATAAATAAACTTTAAAAAACAAAAAACAAAAGACCGTAACCAACAATGGTGATTTGGGGTTTCTGAGGGGCCTGACTCAATGAGTGAATATTTTTGTTGCTCTTAGGACAGCGTCTGGCACATTGTGGGTCCTTCCTAATTGTAGTGAAATGAGTAAGCGGCAGATTTTAGCACCTCAGAGGAAAATGACAGCTAGCCAGTCTCTGGTGTGGCAGAAAGAAGGACATGGAAAAGCAGGAACTGTAGACAAGTCATCATTTCCCTCTGCACACAGAACAAAGAGACAGGGATTTTGCAGGGGAAAAGAATGATCCAGATACGGCAGAGGTCAGTGGAGATGAGTGACCAGAGGACACAGAGGGATGGACCCGGGGCCATCTTGCTTCCTGTTGGCTTTTCAGTTACTGACTCTTGACCCTTGCGGGGCCCAGTGGTGCTCTACTCCCTTGGGTTGTGTAACTCACCCATGTATCCCCTTAATAAGCCCTGCCCCCCTCCCCACTTCTATCTTTGCTACTTAGGCTCTTTTGAAGTGGGTTGTTTTTACCTTCGGCCACAGGACTAACACATGAGATGCTAAGGTCCAGAGCAGCTGGAGGATGCTTTCTAAGTTTATAGAATTTTTGAGAATTTCGAGTCTGGGCAAACAGCCAGAATACTCTATTGGGAAGTCAAGGGCACTTTTCCTGGCAAGGAAACGGCCACTGGGTTTTCCTCGGCTAACGGTGGTGGGTGGGTCTGTAGTCCAGCTGCCACGGGGACCCTCAGACTTGGAGAGAAGCCACGGGCAGCCAGGGATGTTAAACAAAACTGCAAAGGCTCATACGTAGCAGTTAAAATCCCGAACTGCCCAGCTTGTGACTCACCAGCGAAGTGTGGAGCTCCTGAAAGCGAGCCGGTTGGCACTCCATTAATTCTACTGTGTAATTCTCTAAATTCTACAGTCTCACAGATGGGGTCCAAAAGCTGAAATAACAGCCTGTTCCATTCGGATACGAGTCCTCCTTTGCCTGAGCCCTGCTTTCCCAGGAGCCCAGAGAGACTGGTTGCAGACCCTGGACTTCTGTGGGCTTGCACTAATAAGTACAGCAAGTGTGAATTCTGGGATGGCGGTAACCAGGAAGCCGGTAATCGGATGGGAGGAACGTTCACCACACGAGCCAGGACGGCGATAAGCTTCCGCATGGGGGTCGGGGTGTGTGTAAATAATTCCAGTTAATAGATCAAAACCCTTGATGGATAAAGTGTAGTTGTAACTTAGCACCCACGACGGGGTCTAGCACGTAGCCGAGGGTGCAGCAAAGAATTTGTTGAATACTGAATGAAGTCTGTCGAGCCCCCGCCCCCCCCACTTGTTCTTTTTCTTAATTTTTTAAATTTTTTATTTTTTTAGCGTTTTTATTTTATTTTTGAGAGATATAGAGACAGAGAGCGAGCAAGGGAAGGGCAGAGAGAGAGAGAGATACAGAATCTGAAGCAGGCTCCAGGCTCTGAGCCATCAGCACAGAGCCCGACGCGGGGCTTGAACCCACAGACCGTGAGATCATGACCTGAGCTGAAGTCAGCCGCTTAACCGACTGAGCCACCCAGGCGCCCCCCACTTGTTCTTATATTACACGTTTCTCCCTTTGGTAGCATTTAGCACAATAATGTTTCCACTTACATAAGTATTTATTCGATCAATGTTCATATTCCCGACTAGAGAAGCAGGAAGATGAAGGGGGAGTGTTTACATTTGCTCATTGTTTCCCAAGTGCCTAGCACTGGGCCTGCATGTTGTTTGATCTTAATAAATATTTGCGGGGTGGATAAACGATGTCTTGATTTGCAAAGTGTATGCTTGGCAAATACTCTGCTCAAAAGGCTGTTTAATTTGGAGGGAGGTCAATGTCCCTGCCCATGACCATCTGAGTGATTTCTTGGCAAGGCCCCGAGTTTTCTCTCTTCTCTCCTGCCCGGATGCTAAGGTACTGGCACCTAAGTATTTGGCCTATTCTTTCTCTCCTGCTTGGAATGAAAGAGTCGATCTTCATCAAATCAAGCTCTGCCAAAACTAAACATATCAATCCCAGCTGTCTGTCACTTCCCAAGAGACTCGTTATGTAGAACCATAGGGATGCAATTTATAGCAGGGATATTGCACAGATCACCTGTGGGTGCCACCGTCTGGGGTGCTGTCTTGCCTCTGTGGACCTTACTCTTTGCTGTCACTCTTGTGTGGTCAACTGGGTCTTTCTTGAACCTCTGCAGAGAAGCTAGAGAGGACACTGAAAGGCTGGGCTTCTGCTGCTGCCTGCAGTGCAGTGCCCAGCCCTGGCAACGGGGCCTGTCTCTTCGGAGCCGTGGCTGAGGTTTCTGCTGCAGCAGGATAGGGTTCTCTGCCTTCTTCACCTTTTTGGTTCCTCCCCTTCTTCATTCCTGACCCGGACGGGACCGCTTTGCATGGTGCGACATATTGAATACATGCTCGGAAAGGTGACCAACACGAGCACGAGGGAGGCTTTCTGTCTTCTCGGTGCTTGTTCTGTGTCTTGATGGGACTTGATGATGCGGGTGCAGGGGTGGCGGTGACGTGCAGGTGCATGTCTGGCCTGAACACAAAGGCCCACATCCGAATGAAATCGGGCCCCCCGGGGAAGTGGTGGAAGAGCGAGGAGGGAGACTGAGACGTTGTGCACTTTCGGGTGTTCCTGGAGAGAAGACTCGGTGGTGATTGCAAGGTGACTTGCTTTCCCCAGAACTCCTTGATTTGAAAGCAGCGAATCTTAATGGAACCAAAAAAAAAAAAAAAAAAAAAAGTCTAGGAAAGAAAAAGAAGAGAATTTTGTTGACCTGGGTTACTGGGGAGTCCCGGGGGTGAAGGAAGTATTTGGGTCTGACTGGACCCAGGCACTTGGAAAATATCACCAGGAATCAGTCTTTCTTTCTTGGTTCTGGTTTCTTCTAGAAAGATTTCATCGGGGGCGGGGGGGGGGGGAGCCCGGGGGTCTAGTCAGTTAAGCGTCTGACTTTTGATCTCAGCTCAGGTCATGATCTCAGATCAAGTCCCGCATCGGGCCCTGCATTGACAGCACGGAGCCAGTTTGGGATTTTCTGTCTCCCTCTCTCTCTCTCTGCCCCTCCTTTAATCTCTCATGCTGTCTCTCTCTCTCTCTCTCTCTCTCTCAAATAAATAAATAAATAAATAAATAAATAAATAAATAAACAAACAAACTTTTAAAAATTATTAAAAAAAAACAAAAGAAGAAGAAAGACTTCACCCTTAGGCAGCTTTCTACATGGGGTGGCCAACATGGCTGCCTATATATAATTTGGGGCTGACATCATTAAGGTGCTGGATTTATCAAATAAAAATATAGGAAGTTCAGTTAGATTTGAATTTTGGATAACTTAATACATTTAAAAAATATTGTATGTTGCATGCATAAGTATATCCCATGCAATGTTTGGCATATACTTATACTAAAACTGTATTAAGCCTTCTTTATTTTATCTGGCAACCCTAACGTATCATCCTCCTAACCGATAGCTTCAGAGGAAAGAGCATGCATGACTCCCTCTCTCACACAGTCTATTTTTAAAATTATTCCGAATGGCTACCCTAGGAAAAATATTCACCCTACGGTTGGTGAGTTTGGTCCGTGTAATGAAAGATTCCAGTGGGAAGAAGCAGTTGTCAGCCGGTAAATATTTGTTAAATACTACTTTGTGCCACACCTCACTCTAGGGGCTGGAGATTCAGCTGTGAACAAGACAGAGGCACCCTGACTGCAAGGAGCTTCCTTCCTACAACGGGAGCAGGGAGACCGTGAATACATATACCTCTGAGTAAATAGACCGTTTCATGCAGAGATAAGCAAAGCGCTATGGACAAGATAAAATAGTGCTTTGGTGGGAAGTGTCTGGCACTGTTATGGGTTGAATTATGTCCGTCCCCCACCCACCCTGCCCAAAGATATGTTGAAATCATAACCCCCGGTATCTATGAAACGTGATCTCATTTGGAAAGACGGTCTTTGCAGATGTAAATGATGAGGTCCTACTCTGTTAAGGTGGGTCCTACTCCAATGACTGGTGTCCTTATGAGCGAAATATGGACATGAACACGGAGAGGACAATGCCACGTGGGATGCAGGCAGAGACTGTTGCGATTGAGACTTTCAGCCTTCGGATCTGTGAGAGAATACATTTCTGTGGTTTTAAGTCCCCCACTGTGGTCATTGATTTCTTTGGCAGCCCCAGGAAACTAACATGGAGCAGAGGGGCCAGCTAAGGGGTCAGAGAAGACCTCTGTGAGGAAGTGACCTTGGGGTTGAGGCTGAAAGGATAAGCAGAGACAGCATCGGGGACATCTAGGGAAGAGCAATGACAGGAGGACCGGAAACTGCAGAGCCCCGCGATTGGGCATGGCGGCACATCCGGGCCCTGTGGCAGGAGCAGAGGGGAATGGGGCAGGGGGACACACAGATGACTGGGAAGCTCCCTGAAGGTGGGGAGGCTGGGGGCAGCAAAAGCTGGGTTTATGCCCTAGCTCTGCCACTTCCTCACTGTGTGATCCTGTTTCTTAACCTCTTGGAAGGCAGATCTGAGTGTTTTCAAATATAAAATGTCCATGTAAATGCTTTTGAATCCAAGAGCTAGTTGCCAAGGCCTTCTTGGCTTGTTGTTTCTGTGACCTTGGATTTTCCATGAAATTTTATTCCTTTTCTAAACCCACATGGACTCGCATTGCCTATTGTCACCATTTGCAATCTGTCTTGACCATACCTCCTAAAATGCTTTTGCCTTACGGACTGGTGTTCTGCCCAGATTCCCTTGGCCTTGAACAATATCCTTGTCTATTCCTGGTTTTGCTTTTACTGATGCCTTCTGGGTGCAGACAGCTCGCCGCCTAAGCTGGGCTCCATGAATGAGCAAGGACAGTGCACTAGTAATTCAGAGCTGGGAACTAGTCTTGAGCGAATGGATTTGCACCAAGACATCCATCCCTTTTTTTTAAGGACTAAATAGCTTATAATTTGGAAGACAAAATGGAAGAACTAAGAAAGGCTGTGTCTAGGAGACAACATTTGACCGAAGAGGTATAGCAAGAGGAAAGTTGGGGAAAGATGTTTTAAGGGCTAGGATCAGAGTGGGTGAAGAAGGCGTGGAGTCAGGGAAGGGTGAGGGCCTGGTGGCCAGTCCCATGGTTCGGTTAGGACTTCACATGTTTTGACCACAAGCTACAGCAAGACACACATTTTACACCATACGCTCAATACGATGAACACTTTTTATTACACTTATGCCTGTATACGTTTATGTATATCTGCTACAGACCTTCATGAAAGTTACCTTTCTGTGTTCAGTGTACTCTGGATTTTCTATCCTCTTCCACACAGTTCTACAGTGTATGGAACTGTAGTATATATAATAATATACGACTACTAATATATATAGTAATATATGGCAGTATTGCATAGTGGTGAGGAATATGGCCTCTGACACCATAGCTGCCTGGGTTCAAGCCTACCTTAACCACCTTGGGCAACTTATTTAATCTCACCGGGCACTGGCATCCTCATCTGTAAAACAGGGATGGCAACAGTGCCTTCGTCACTGGGCCAGCGTGAGAAGTCCGTGAATCTATGTGAAGGAATGAGAACAGAGCCTGCTGTATGATGAAAGTCATGTAAGTGCTTGTTCTTTTGCTGTGATCCACGTTAAAAATGCTGGTCGCAACACACTCAGTTGATTTCAGGACCTCCTTAATGAGCCACTGCCTGCAGCTTGGAGACCTACAGAATAGAGGTGTGGATGAGTGGGTCAAGCAGAAGGGCAGATACAGTGGTTTGGGTCCATACATAGCAGGGAGGCTCGCCGATGCCAGAGTAAGGACCCTGGACATTGGTCGTTGGACAGCTGGGAGCCTCTAACAATTTTATTTGGACAGCGATGTGATCAGAGCCTCTTGGAGGACTGTGAATATGACTGGAAGGTGAAAGCCGTTTAGGAATGAAAACGGGGTGGAGTGAAGATAGACTGTGGTTCCGGCGAGAGGCAATATAGAGTCCACGAGGGCAGAGCAGTGGGAATGAGGAGGGGGAAGGAACAGGAGCCCTGGAGGCCACACAGTGAGACTTCATCACTAAAGCTCAATTGCCCCTTGAAGATAGCATTTGAAGATCTGTGTCTCCTTTTTCACCCCAACTAAGAGAAAGTTGAGTGGGGGGAGTTGGCTTTCTCCGAAGATGTGAATGAAGTGGGGAGGAATTCTAATACAAAAAAGAGAGTTCTTTATAGCCCAGCAAGGGCTAATCTTGGGTCCACTCTGCAGCAGGTCTTTGGGGCTGGCAGCAGTATTCGAGTGAGATAAAATTCCTCAAAGGCCCAGGAAAGTCACTGAAGTCTCTTTGGATGCTGAAGAATAATCCTCAGAGATTAAAGCAGCATCTGTGACCAAACCTTCACAAAAGATCTTAAGCCTGAATTCAAGTTGCTAATTAGATCCTTGTTTATAATGTTAGATTCTTTCAGAGGCTTAGTGGGGGGTAGGGAACATTTGTGGGCCGGGGGATTGATGCATAAGAAAGCTGGTAATTAATCTTCTCTAAGGCTTAATCATATCCTGACAATTTAAATGTTGATATGAGTTTCAAGTTGGTCTTCTCAGGAGCCTGTGATGAGGCAGGAGGGAGCAAACCCTGAATTCAGGCAGAGGACACGTAATGCATTTCCGCCAGACAGCTATGCTCTGAGCACTCAGCGGTGGCCATTATCAGATGCTTCTGGAACCTTCGAGAAGGCTGTAGCATGGTCCAGAGGCTGTGCTGCAGACCTCTAAGAGCACCCTGTCCCAGAAACATTCTAACAAAGTCTTTAAGTCACATTTTCTGGTCTCCATTTTGAGGTCTTCTTATTTTGGTCTCTTGTTGACACTTATTCATTCTTCGCCCTGAACCCTTCATCATAAAAACTGTAAAGACTGAGTGCTTACTACATACCTGGTTTGGTTCTAATTTCCTCATTTGTATTACCTCATTGATGGCTCACAAAATCTTCTGAACTACATTCTATTATCCCATTCCACTCGAAGGACAAGGAAACAGGTATTCCTGACCTATGGGATTTCCCTGGGTCACAGAGCACCTGCCTGGTGGACCTGGAATTCAGACCTAGGTAGTGAGGACACAGAAACTCATTCTACTCTGACTCTTGTGCAGATGGGTTTTGACTTCCAATGGCTCCCCTCTGGGTCTCCTTTGGTTTCTGAGGTCTCCTACTCCTGGGTCACTTTAGCTTGTAAATGGAAGGCTGATGGTTCTGCATCTGGAGGTGACAGGATCACTCCAGGACATAGCTCCAGGTCAGTCCCCTGGAGCCTTATCTTCAGCTTTTTGAGAATAGGGACACAAGGAATGTCTTCCAACATGGTTGCGCACAGGGCGTTGCAGGCATATCCTCTCAGGGTGAGTCCCAGTGAACTGAGGTAGGCAAGATTAGAATATTGATTTAGAATATGGCTAATTCCATATTCCAAGTCTCTATGGATAATTTTTTTTTAACATTTATTTATTTTTGAGACATAGAGACAGAGCGTGAGCAGGAGAAGGGCAGAGAGAGAGGGAGACACAGAATCCAAAGCAGGCTCCAGGCTCTGAGCTGTCAGCACAGAGCCCGACGCGGGGCTCAAACTCACAGACCGCGAGATCATGACCTGAGCCGAAGTCGGCCGCTTAACCGACTGAGCCACCCAGGCGCCCCTATAATTTTTGAGAATTGGATAGACGGTTGGAAGTTCAGTGGATGCAAACCAAATTCATAGGCTCTTAGAAGCCCCTCCATATCTAGAAAATCCCATTCATTCATTCATTTGCCATTTATATACCTAACATAGATATATTTATCATTTACCATGTGCTAGAAACTACTAGGCACTATGGAAACATTGGTGAATAAGACTTAATTCCTGCCCTCTGGTGCTTAGTCTAGAAGAGAGAGAGAGACACTGTAAAAATAAAAAGTGAATAAATACAAAAATCACAAATTGTGCCAAATGCAATGAAGCATCCCTTTTCATTATTAATAATGATGCCTCATTTTTGTGGCTTTGTAAAGAAATAAGGTGGTTCATATTATATTTTCCATTCCATTCGCTAATGGTTTTATCACCCGTTTTTGGATAAAAATGTTTTCATAACGTTTACTTGGAGGTTTCCTTGGTGTGTATGGGGATAAGTTTCTGTAAGGAGTACCAGTGGTTCATGATCTCAGTCTTAGGTCAGACGTGGTCACTCAGTGGACAATAGTGAGATGAAACCTTTCCAGGGGGAAGAGCCTACAGCTCAGCCTAGCTCTAGAGTCCCTCTGGGAGACAGAGGCAGCCAGGTCCTGAGAATGTAAAAATGGATAAAAATCAAAATGAAAAGCTCTCTTCTCTTTGATGTTTCTCACGTATCTCACATTTTCTCACAAAAAACCCTGTGACACACGCATGATTTCCCTTCAAGGGGGTTTGGGATTTAGTGATGTGAAGGTCTTTCTGGAAGTTGCCCAGCTGGAAAGTAGTGGTACCAGGGTAAAAAAAAAATCCAGAGCTTCCTGACTGGAAAATCAAATGTTTATATTATGGATTTGTGTCTTCAGCTGGGAAGAAAGTATAGAAGAGCATGGAATGAAATCATCCCAAATTTTGAGTTTGGAGAGCACTATCCAGGTGCTAGGTTGTCTCATGCTATGAACGTCAGGAACTACCATCTGCATTGTGCTTTCTGTTTGGCCAGTGTCTTTCTCATTTTATAATATTTTCACATCACATGGCAGTGTATTGCATTGCACCCTAGCTCTCCTATTTCTTTCCTTCCCATAGCATTCCACTATTCCCCCATTCCTTCATTCCATTCCACTCCATCCATCCATCCATCCATCCATCCATCCATCCATCCATCCATCTATCCATCCACCTCACTCCACTCCATCCATCCATTAATCCATCCACCCACCCCACTCCGCTCCATCCATCCATCCATCCCACTCAAGTTCATCAATCTATCCATCTGTCCACCCAGCCCACTCCACTTCCATCCACCCATCCATCCATCCATCCATCCATCCATCCATCCATCCATTTCATCCCACCTCTTTCTGTTCTTTTCCATTGCATTGCATTGCATTCCATTCTATTCCTTCCCACTGCATCCTATTCCTCTGTTTTCTATCCTTTTCCATTCTGTTCCACACCACTGAACCCCATCTCATTGCATTCAAAACAATATGACTGCATTAGGAAGCAGCATGATAAACGGAAAGATTGCAAGGCAGAGAGCCAGGAAGGGAGCATTCTAGTCCCTGGAGTACCGCTGAATTATGTAAGACCTTAAGAAATCCACTTCCCTTTCCACATACCTCACTTCTGCATCTGAAAAGTGAGAGGTTTTGGTTTGATCTGTGTTTTCAATCCTGGCTGCATTAGAACCACTTGGGGAACTTTAAAGAGGTGCAGAACCTGTCCTTTCCCATCCCCTCACACAAACAGCTCCCAATTGTTTGTATTTAGTTAGTCCAAGGTGAATCCTGCGCTTTGGGGTTTTTAAAAAGCCATCCAAAGATAGATCCAATCTATAGCCAAGGTTAAGAACCACAGGACTAGATGGTCACAAAGCTTTCATCACTATCTAGTCAAAACATATTTATTGCGCACTAACTACATAACTGGTATTATATCAGGAATGGGGTGCATTCAAGATTGAATCTACAAAGATCTTGTTCACAAAATGTTTTTGTCTAATGGCCAAGGATAAAAAACAGAAACAATATAGAAATCACAAGTAGTTCTGGAAGTGACTCAGGTAATATGTGTAATTTAGAGGATATAAAATGTGTAATTTTCAGGTCTCTGCTTTTGTTCTGTGTGTCTTTGGGCAAGCCATTTAACATCTCTGGGCTTTTCTTCAAAGTGGACATGATATTACTCATCCAAATAGACTTTGGACTAGCTAGAATCATAAGCAGCAGCCTTTACCCTGTCTTTGGGGACATGAAATTTAACCGCTGGTGGGGTAGTGTTGATTGCCCTCCGAGAAACTGTGAACAAGTCACACACATTATTTAAGAAGTCTTTGTGTGCCGATTTCCTCAGATGTTTTAGTCTGGGTACTGAGTCCTATGCACCACCTGGCATCTTGCAGGAGGCAGAGTTTCTGTGGTCCATCCATTTTGTTTGGGTGGGCTGAAGACAGGAACATTTGGGCTCTGCTGGGCATCTTACTATAGCTAAAGTGATGGACGTGGTGTTCAGCTCATAAGCTCCACTGTTTCAGTTGTTAGAACTGCTAATCCTTAACAGTCTATCCACCTGGACCAATTCAAATAAGTGCTTTTAACACTTCATTTTTTGAGGGGAGGGGGCAGAGGGAGAAGGAGAAAGAGAATTCCAACCAGGCTCCACACCCAGTGCGGAGCTCCTCACAGGGCTCGATCTCATGACTGTGAGGTCATGAGCAGAGCTGAAATCAAGAGTCAGAAGCTCAACCGACTAAGCTATCTGGGTGCCCTTTAACACTTACTTTTTTTTTATTACTGAAGTCTATTTATTAGAGGAGTCATAAGCGGCTAGTTCTCCTTCATCTCCAATCCTTGGTTCCAGGACATGATACTCATATGAGCTCCGATGTCTCTCCAGGTAAAGGTGTGGCTGGGGATTCTTAGTAATCATAGTGAGTACTCTAGGACAGTAGCTTATGTAAGGAAAGAATAGAGTCAAGTCAAGTCCAACTCACTTTGCAAGCAAGGAACATTCATCTTATGAGTCTCACCTGTGATCATATTCAACCACCTAATTTCTTCTTGCGTCTTCTGTCAAATACGATGGGGACTTGCTTCTGGCCTGCCCATCTATCCCAAATTTGCCCTATCAGAAATGAGAACTCATTTATTTTTTCCTTCTTTTTAAACTGTTTATTTTTAAATGATCCCAAAATGTGGCAAGAATGGTACGAAGAAATTCTTCACTCAGATTTCCCAATTGTCAATAAGCTTTATCATTTCATTTCTATACCTATACCTACATCTCTGTATCTTTTCCTATGTAACTATTGGCTTTATCATTATATATCATTATCTATCTATCTATCTATCTATCTATCTATCTATCTGTCTGTCTATCTATCACTTCTGAATAATTTTGAGAGTATGTTGCAAACTTTATGCCCCTGCTCCTTTACCCCAAATATTTCAGTGTCTGTTTCCTAAAAACAGACATTATTTTATATAACCAGAGTATGATGATCAAAATCAGGAAATTAATATTGATTTAATAATATTACCTAGTCTATAGAACTTACTCAAATTTCATCGTAGTCCTTATAATGACCTTTATGGTTAAAAAAAATAGAAAGTTTGCTAGTCTAGCATCCCACCTAGAATCCTATGGTGCATTCAGTTGTTGCTACCTTTTTGGTATATTTTAATTTGGAATCATTGCTCATTCTTTGTACCTCGTTACCTTGTTATTATTGAATAGAACAGGCCAGTTGTTAGCAGAATATCCCTCAACTTGAGTTTGTCTGATGTTTTCTCGTGATTCGATTCAGGTTACGAATTTTTGGCAGGAATATCACAGAAGTGATGCTGTGGCCTTCTCGGTGTGTCATGTTGGGAGGCTTATGATGTTGATTCGTCCCATTACTGGAGGGAGGCTTAGTTCTTAATGGCTCAAATCCATTTTTTCCCCCTCAGTGTAACACACAACAGTATCGCTGCACACAGTTTTGGAATCAGTCATTGCTAATAATTCCAGGCTCACTTTGGCTTTCTTAACACACTTTGTCCAGCCCCTAACATAACCTGAAGCTTACCGTTTTCTTTACATTCTGATGAGGGATAATTACAGCCAGACTTTTAAGAGACCTGGTTTTCCTTCTCTGCCTGTCTCATAAGGAGACAGTAAATGAGAAACTGGGTTGTAAATTGTGATGAGTGATAGACATCTAAGGGACCATGATTGTGATGAGGATTATTTTCTTGGATTTTACCAGAAACAAGGATTTAGGGTGGGGAACTGGGCGGGAGCTGTCCAGGGTCCTGCGCACCAGGGAAGAATCACTTTTCTTTTCTTTTCCAAGTTCATGCTCACTTTTTCTTCCTCCTGTGATCCTAGAACCTCCCAGTCTTCAGGAGTCTTCAAGGTTTGTCCTTGCTTCACCCCCACCAGTCAGGGGAGCCTGGCTGAGTCAGCAAGTTTTTCAACCTTGCTG
Source organism: Paguma larvata (assembly GCA_030068075.1). Lineage (NCBI taxonomy): Eukaryota > Metazoa > Chordata > Mammalia > Carnivora > Viverridae > Paguma > Paguma larvata. The sequence goes on along the minus strand of CM057828.1, from coordinate 13,169,482 downwards.
TTTGCACCCGTGTCCAGGTTGTTAATATATATGCCTGCACCGTGTGCTGCTGGCCTCCAAGTGCTGGAGGGCACAAAAATATTAACTTCTGTTCATGCAGAGAATTTGCTATTAACTCCAATGCTTCATCTAAAAAAAATTCATTCACAGAAACCTGACAAGATTTTTACAGCTTTTTCCAGCTTATCAACCTGGTTCAAAAATCTTAGAGGTTATTTTACCTTTTCTCACCCTGTATTTCCAGGATTGTTTAAAATAGATCTTCCCCAATTCAAAATAAGTCATCTTCATGGTAGAAAACTTGGAAAAATCAGAAAAGTATAAAGAAGAAAATAATTTCTTTCAGTTTTAGCTCCCTGAAGCGTCTACTCCCAACCTTTTTGGATATGATTTGAGTATTTTTTTTTTCTTTGCTGGATTTTTACAGAATTAGACTCTTCAGTATTTACAATTTTGAATGTGCCTTTTCTTCACAATGTCGGACTCCACTTCATGGTCCCATTCAGTTTTCTGCTCATCTGTGAAATTACCTGCTGGCCCCAAGCATGTGGGAGATATGCACCAACCTCACCCCCCACCCCGGACCGAGCAGGAGCATGCCATATTGGTGGGCTTATAAGTGGCACAGTGGAAGTCAGATTACTGGGCAGGAGACACTTTGAGGGTAATATATCTCTGTCTTAGGGCCCCTGCAGCCCTACTTACTAGTTCTGTGCTGCCTGGCACAGTCTCCTAATGGTTCTAGGGTTCAGTTTCTTTTACAGTAAAATAGGGATAATGACACCCACCTATGAAAGTGGTTGCATAGATCAAAAGATACAATGCATGTAGCCTACTCCACATATAATATATGCTCAGTTAATGGTAGTTCAATGACCTTCTTTAGCTGTAGAAGAAATCTGCGTCTCTCTCTCTCTCTCTCTCTCTCTCTCTTTTTCCCCTGCCAGGGACCCATCCCCTTCTCCTTATTACAGTGTCTTTATTTTCCCCAAAAAAGCTCTCCTAGTCCAGTCAGTGTGTATGGTCCAGGCAGAGCTGAGTTCCCCGCTGGCCTCAGAGAAGGGCATAAAAGCCCATGAGTGTGGCCATTCACAGTGCAGTATCCCTTTCAACAGTAGTTGGTTCAGTGCTATGGACTGAATGTTTGGGTCCCCACCAAGTTATATGGGGCCCTAAATCCTGATGTGATGGTATTTATAAGTGTGGGCCTTTGGGAGGTAATTAAGTTTAGATGAGATAATGAAGATGGGGAACCCCATACTGAGATTAGTGTCCTTGTAAGAAGAGGAGGAGAGACTAGAGTTCTCTCTCTCTCTCTCTCTCTCTCTCTCTCTCTCTCTTCTCTCCCCTCTCCCTCCCCCTCCCCTCTCTCCGCACCCCCCTACCATGTGAGGACTCAGAGAGAAGGCAGCAGTCTGAAAACCAGGAAGACAGTTCTAACCAGACACCACCATGTTGGTACCTTGATCTTGGACCTCCAGCCTCCAGAACTGCAGGAAAGAAGTGTCTATTGTTTAAGCCACCCAATCTGTGGTGTTCTGTGAGAGCAGCCTGAGCAGACTAAGACACTGGGCATGTGACCCTTTCTGGGCATCAGTGAAATGCAATTATAGAACTTTTGTTGTTACTTTTGGAAAGAAGCTGTCTTTCCACTTGATTTGAAGCTGGGATCACATAAGCACCAAGTTCGCAGGAGCATCTGTCCTCTATCCCCACCCTCCCACAGTGTGGAAAAGCCTGAAAATTAAGCCTCTATAATGGGAAGAAGAGTTGAAGGACAGAGAGACTGATTTCTTTCCACATCGTGTGACCAACCGGATCCAGCCTTGCTTAAAGCTAGAATGCCCTACTTTTCCTTTGAATGAGCCATCAACAATTTACCACACCCTCCTGCCCCACTTTGAAAGGTGGTTTGAGTTGGGTTCTGTCATTGGCAATCAAAAGACATTTGACCAAGATACTTTCCTGGCCTCTGCTTTTCAAAAATTGAAGATCCTAGTAAACCCTTCTTTGGAGCAGATTGACCTGTGTCAAGGGCGGTCCATTCAGGAGCCCACAAATGCCAAGTGGTTAATATTCACTCAGGGCACCTTGCAGCCTGATCTGAGTGCACATCTTCAACAAATGGGGGAGAAACATACAGGTGCTTGGTAAATCACAACGCATGTTAACCTAAGCTGCCCTGGACGGCTTGGTCTGCTGGCTTGGGGAACAAAAGTTCATTTTCAATATGCAGTTTGACTTCCTTTTTATGATTCATTCCTAATTAGTGTGGAAGCAGTCTTTGTACTCACCAAATATCCCCTTCCATCCATTTTTCTTTCCTCTCTCCTAAGGAAACCCAGCTACCATTGCACACCTTTTCTTCTTCACTTTTAAATTTTATTCTCTTATAATTAGAATAGACATACTCCGAAAACTAATGAGACCATAACTTCCCTTGTTCTGATAAAACACTGTGATGATATAGTTTTTCCAATCAGAACCTTGCTTTTAACCGTTCGATCCCTTCTTATTTGAGGTCGACTAATTATACTAAAGTTACTTTCCGTAGAGTACTACTGTATTTATACGTTCTTCTTCTAAAGAACTCATTTCAAGTCTCCCAAAGAGGCCTTATTTTTGTTTCTTAATATAGTTGTATCATTTCATTTTGTATTACTGACATAACGTACTTAAGTGTACAACAAAGAGAAGGGGTTTTAAATCTAGATGTGTAGTAGCTGAGGTATAAGGCTTTTGGGGGATGGATATTATGAATAGCATTAAGGAGTCTGTTGTTGGTTCAGCTGCTGACTGATGCCATCACCAGAGAGGAGGGGTGTGGTCGCCCGATACTCTCAGTTCCCCTCAGAATGTGGGGTACTGGATGCTCCTTTGCCATGTGCTTTGAGTCTGAGTAGCTAATTCTGGGTCAACAGTAAAAGTTCCATTTGCTATCCTGCAATTCTTATTACCTTAACCTAATTAGAAATTATATAAGTTGATAGAGTGTGCATGTAAAAGGAAATAGAGCAGTGTTTCCATAAAAACTAAGTTAAATCAGTTGAAGAAAACTTGAAAAGCCAAGTCGTTTAAAAAGGCTTGTGAGGGATCATGGTCAGCGGCTGGAAAACCAATCATAAAAATGGAGACCGAGCCTTCACACACCCTGCTTCACTCGGTCTCTACATCCGCGGCCTGTTTGAAGGGATTGGAAACTGTAAATTGACAGGGAAAGGAGGTTTCTTCCAGAAGGTTGGGATTTCCAGTTTGCAAGCGCGTACTGAGAGAAAGATGTGCGCTCTACAGCAAAAGGGAAATACGGGTGCCTTGCTATGTTTTAGATTGAAACAAAATCTGTAAGGTGTGCATCTTTCATTTTTAAAGATTTCTCTTCCTTCGACTCACTGGTTCTAATCATTCCGGATAACAGGGCTTTTACAGCGGCTCGTGGCACCAGCCGCCAGCCTCCAGGCGCCCTTGCAGACAGTCTCTCAGCCAGCAAAGAATGTCAGGCAGATTCCTGCCTTTCTGCCGCAGCCCCCTCCCCTCCTCCTCTCCTTTCCTCTCCCTTCTTTCCCCGCACCGTCATTCTTCCGTAGCAATTGTCAAGCTTCCAGCCGCCTTTTGCATCTAAGGATCCTTACATCTGTTTCTGCTGCTGAGTAGTGGGACATAGAAAGTCATGATGACAAAGTGGGGTTGGGGAAAGATGCGAGAGCCATCTGCCCTTGGGTCCCCCTTGACGTTTTACTCCCCATGTTTCTTCAGTAGCCTGAAGTAGTAGAAAGGAAGAAAGGGAGAAAGGAAGAAAGGAAGGGAAGGGAAGGGAAGGGAAGGGAAGAGAAGAGAAAAAAAATCAGTACCTCGTCCTGTATGGGTTAATATTTTACCAATAGTCCTCACCCAGGCTACATATAAGATTCCATTTTTTACACTACCATAATTTTTAATCTGATAAGAGTGGCTGTGTCTATTTCTTGCTCTACATAGACATTTTCTATTAAATTTGAAATCACTTTGCCCAATTATGGCTTCGAAGTCCTTAGGTTTTATTTCCTTATCAGAGGGAACAAGGAGACAGACCTTCCTGCTCTGTCTACCGATGAATCTAGTAACCTAACTGTATGCATGCATGTATGTGTGTATGGATGTGTCTGTCTGTGTGCCCATCTTCTATAAAATGTAGAGTCTGACATACATTAGGTGCCGGACAAACGCCTGTCATTTTTATTATCAATTGCGAATGTGATCAGTTGATAACAATAGTATCATTGCTAACAATCATTGTTATCAACTAACACTGGTAACAGCGTTATCAATTGATTGATAATTGCTAATGCTTTTTAGCTGATAGTTTGGTCCAATCTGTTACTGGGGTTTTGTGGTTTTGTCTTTTGGCCACCTTCGGGTTCTGGTGCCTTCCTACCCTTTAATCTGTGTTTTCTCACCCTGATCCCTAACTCCAGGCCTGCTCTGATCTTTGATCTCTATGAACTCCTGTCTCTCCTGGACTTGGATCTTCCAAGAGAGTTCTACTTCTCTGCTTTGCTCTGAATCTGGACAAAAAATAACACAAACACCCCTGTCCTCTCTGCCCCTTTCCTCCACTCTTCTACTCTCTAGACCAACAAGAGTCTTTTGAGACAAAGTCTGAAATGACGCAACTCGCCCATATATCTGTGCCAAGTATTCACACTCAGGTCCGCCTGGGGTGGTGGTTGGGCCATGTGTGGAACTAACAAGGATGTTACTGACAATGGAGAGTTGAAAGTGCTTCAGGCTCACCGCTCTGGCTTCTTCCACCGCCGCCCAGGACACCTAGGTCCTACTTCACCGAGGCTTTAGGTATTTTCCGGCTACGTCTCTGCTGGACCCACTTTGTCTTTCCAAGGCCGCTCCCTTTGTCGGGAGGCTCACAGGTCTCGACGAGCAGAGATGGTGTATGTTTTAGGGTCTGGAGACACCCGCTGCCAGGACCAGTCTTCACTAGCGCATGAGTAGTCAGGGGCTCTCTCAGCTCCTGGGAGCGTGATGTGCCAGCTCCTGAAAGCCACACAAAAATGATAGAAAGGGGCAAAATCCGCTTCTGCCAGTGCATGTCAGTGACTTAAAATGGCTCACTGGCTCTTGCGTGCTCTGGCCCCCGCCTGCCATTCCATTTTCAGCTCTCGAGACCCCTCACACATACGCCCCTCCTCGATTTCCTGCCCCTTGGGCTGTCCTCCGGTAGCAATGAGTTGCTTGCAGATCCCAGGGCAAGGCTCGCTGCCTCTTAGGGTCTTCCCTTTGCCTAGAACACTCTCCTTTTTTTTTTTTTTAACCTTGCCTTTTCAACCTATCCCTAGTCTCCTTGGCCCGAAACTCCTACCTACCCGTCAAGTCTCAATTTAGATGTGGATTTTCCCAGAAATCCTTCTCTATTCCCCCAAAGCCTGGTGTGCTGCTTTGTTGCAAGCACATTCCTCAGTATCACAGAGTATTTGTCTCTTCACTTATTGGTCTCCCCCATTAGATAATAATTTCCAGCAAATTAAGAACCATGCTTATCATCGTATGCCCCGTGTACAGAGTGGGAGCCCAATACAAATTCATCGGACGATGAACCAGAGATTGCAACTAAGCCCTGTGCTAAGCTTGCTCTGATTGCTCCAACTGAGAGCCAACCCAGGACGACCAGCCCCACTCTGCTGAATGGGGGACGACTGTCCAAATCAGGGCAGAGGCACCTTTCAGCTCCAGCAAAGGCGGTCCAGCTGGGAGAGGCTCCATCAGCAGGTGCAGCTCACCCATTCCAGAAAGGCATTCATACAAAGTCAGAGACCGAAAACACCTTACCAGTGACTGGTGCCTGGATTTAGCCCAATAAGGAGAGGAGAGGGAGAGAAACAGACCTCATCACTACAAGGGTATTAGGCTTTGAGACAGCAAATTTTAGGGAATTAAGAAATCTAATCAGCCTGGTGCACTAAGAGGGAATCTGCAAACTCCTGGGTGTGGAAAAAAGCCTGAGTATCCTGAGGGAGATCCTAATTAAAGCACAGCCGATTACAATTCCTCTGAAAAAGGAAAATGAAAGGACTAAGAAACATCTGCTGTGGATTCATGAAGGACTGCTCAAGGATGCAGAGTGTGAGCAAAAGAAATTCTTGACAGCCTTGAAGAGGCACAAAGCATGTCTGTTCTCCATTGGGCAGAGCTGGTAGGGATGGGCCTGGTACACAAAGACGGTGGTTTAGGATGGTCTGGGCCAATGGGGCAAAACAAGAGAGACTGCCGTTTGGTGGACATGACAGGGGAAGGCAAGACCCCCTGTTCAGACAAGAAGGGCTGAGTGAACCCTCCAGCTCTCTTTAAGTTGCTTGGCAACCAGTGAGCTAAGTCTGAGCCTTGCCCTTTAGTGGGAGGGGATACGCCTGACACCCACTTCCCAAGGTCTCCGCGTGCTGGGCATCTGGACATTCCAGAGCTCCTCTAAATGTCTGGCAGCTAGGCTCAGTCTGCTTGGTATCTGAGTCTAAGACGTTTATTTCTTTCTCTGAGGCCACTCTCAGGCTCACCCCATAAAAAGGAAGAGCAGTGGGTGGGGGTCCCTTGCCTGCAGCCCAGACCCACAGGTTATCCAGCTGTGCCCAGGTCTAAGCCTGCCTGACTGCAAGATGCACAGATTACGGGAGAGCCATGAACTGTTGTCCTTCTGCCGGTGCATTAAGTGACACCCTGGGCTTTGCCCCAGGCCCTATCCTTGGTAGATCTGGAAGAGACATTTAGACCTGATTAGAGTTAAGTGTTCAGATATCTTCAGTGTAACCTTGAAATGACTGAGCTGGAAGAGAACTCAGGAGTCCTACAGCCCCACCTCCCACAGATACAGGAGCATACCAAGTAAAAACCCAATTTCAGACAAATAGTGATTTGGAAGGAATTTCCAGAAGGTGGTACAGGAAATGCATGCTATTGAAATACAGAGAAGGGTATAGACCATGGCCTGGTTTACATCAAGGCAGAACTTTCAAAAATCAACAAGAGTCAGGGGAGCCCTCTGGGAACGCAGGACAGGACGTGAGAATTCTAAGACAGAGAGAGCCAACTTCTCAGACAGTAGCACCCAGAGAAATGGGTGGAGCTTACTTACCTTAATGGTGTGGTTACATCTCCAACTGTTCCAGTAATCTGGTATATAACAAACTACCCCGAAACGTAGTGCCTAAAACAACCACCATTTTATGGTAGTCTCCCGTGAGGTCTTTGCTCAGGAATTCAGGCGGGGCTCAGCTGGATGATTCTTCTGCTGCACGTTGCATCAGCTGGAGCCACTCATGGTGTTCAGCTGCTGGTGGCTGGGCTGCTGTGGGGCTTGTTCACAATATGGTTTGTCCACATGCCTGGTGCCTTGATGACGAGGGCGGGAAGGATGGTCTTAGGTCTCTCTCCTTTTCCATGAAGTCTCAGCATCTGCCCCTCCAAATGTTCTCTCATGCAAAGCATTCAGACTTCTTACATAGCCCTCAGGGTTACCAGACGGTGTTCCAGGAGACCCACACAGAAGCTGTAAGACTTCTTAAGTCATAGCCCCAGTCCTCCCCCATGTCACTTTTGTCGCATCCCATTAGTCAAGAGAGTCCTTAAAACTGGAATGGATTTAAGGGGAGAGAGATCAGACCCCAGTTCTCAAGCGTTCACTTCCATAACAAATATTTACAGACCACCCGCCCAAGTGCCAGGCCTTTGCCAGCTACTAATGGTGGTGGCAGAAACGAATCACTCATGTTCCTAACCTGGGGAATTCACATCCATGTGGTGAGATAAAGGCTAGAAAAGGCAGGAACTAAATGGCAGGAGGCCATAGAAAAAGGTAGCCTCCCTCAAAAGTTGGAAAGCGGTGGCCAGGGGGCCAAATCCAACTCGATACCTGTTTTTATAAATAAAATCTTAGCACAGCCAGGCTCATTGACTCATGCCATCTCCAGCTGCTTTTGTGCTACAAGGGCAGAGCTGAGTGAGGAGTGGCAATCATGAGATCTGCAAAGCCTGAAATATTTACTCTCTGGTCTTAACAGAAAATGCTTGCCAACCCCTGAGCTCACTTAAGAAGTGTGGTTGACTGCTAGGAACCATAAATCCAAATTTGGGGCAGTTGTTCAGAATCCTGGATACGTTTGGATACTGATCCTTGATTTCCCCCTTACTTTCATTTTCACATGTATTTTTACTTTCCTTATATTGTATATGTTTCATATTAGGAACATTCTATACCATTTTATTTATCTAGAGACTTCTTTATGCAAACTCTGTATTAGGTCTCACTCGTGAAGGATGTACGGTCCAATGGTGGAAAAACCAAATACAGATAGAACTATAATACAAAGCAGAAGACTAGGCAGGAATGTGGAAAAGAAACAAGGTTGAGGTTAACTGTGTGCCGGGCTCTATATATACTATTCATTTAAATGCCATGATAACCTAATGAAATACATATTAACTGACCATTTTATCAAGGTGGAATTTAAGGCTCAGAGAAATAAAATAACTTTTTTAACCAAGGTTAGTTAGTAGGTGGTGGAATTGAAATTCAATTACAGATTCATCATGTATTTGGTTCTTTTCTAAATCCGTAGGTAATTTTTTCATAGTTATTATACTATTGATGTTCTTTCATCCTTTTTCTCTTTGAGTATTTTGAACACACTTAAGTCGAAGTCACATCCCCAATCTGGCCTCGGCTCCAAAATTGTCAGAAGTCTGGGCAAAGTGTAATATACCGAGGGCTAGAAAGGCGTCTGAATTTCACTAAACACTGAGTTCTATGTCTGCAGAAGAGTGGCTATTATCTTTTGTTTATTATTATTATTACCCTTGGTTCTTCCCTGGGGTGTGACTCTGACATTTGCTCCATCAGCTGGGTCACGGTGACATTTATTCCTCCCGTAGTTTGTGTTTTTTCACCGTCAGCTCGTCTACAGTAGCCTTTGTTTTCTTTTGTGAATCCTACAAGTCTTGACTTATGCAGACATCCTTTTGAGGATTGTACCATTGGCCTCTACAGAGGAACTACAGGATTAACCTGTTCTGGATCAATCTTTTTGTACATTTCCCAATTTGGGGTGGACACCACGTGGACAGGGTTAATTTGGAGGCCCTGCTTCCTGGCAAGAAGTGGAGCTTCCACGACTCAGTGCTGACTTGCTCTTCCTCCATCTTAGGATCGGCAGGGTCCGTTGCTCTTCTGCAAGCAGTGGAAGGGAGTAAAAGCGTATGCTTTATTTTTGTTTGATTTTATTTCCACGTGCCAATCAAGTTATCTCCTTCTGTGCCATCTTTTGAATTGAGACCTTTTAAATTATGTTTTTATGACGACACACATTCATGTTAGCTATTTCGTTTCTTTTTGTGGTTATCCTCGATGTTTCAGCATGTATACTTAACTTAAAATAGGCAAAACTTTATCTTTATTTTCTTCCTGAACAACAAAAGGATCACAGAATGTTTTTATGTCACTTACCCTCCAATAATAAAGTGATGTCCAATTTTAGTTCAATTTAAACCTCACAAATAGAACATCTGATTTATTTATACATTCCTACATTGTTGAGATTCACACACGTTAATTTTTTCCCCCTCACCCTCCCTCTGTGAATCCCATGCCTTTCTGGAGGCTCCTTTTTCTTCTTTTCAAAACACATACTTTATGAAGGTCTCTTGGTACTAAGTACTTTTTTTTGTTTCTCCCGGAACATGTCTTCATTTCATTATTGTTCTTGAAAAAATGGTTACTCAGAATACATAGTCTAGATTGACAAAGATTTTTCTTTCACTACTTTTGAGATATTATTCTTTTGACTTCTGGCTTCCATTTTTGTGGACGGTGGATAAGAGGTCAGCTTACAGTCCATAGCCCCTGTGATAGAAGGTGCATTTTTGTTTCCTGGGATTCAGTAGATTGAGTGCACTTATGAAATTGTGCCTTTCAGTGATTCTGAACATTTCTCTGACAGTAATCTTCACATGGCTTCCGTCTCCCTCATCTTTCTATTGGCCCCTTGTGAACACTAGTTGCTTGTTTGTTGGACCTCCTTGCCCTATCCTCTGTGAGTCCTTTTCCAGATTTCCTGCCTCCCGTCTTTTTGGACTACAGTCTTGGTAATTAATTAAACCTATTTTCCAGTTCAGCAAGACTTTCTTCATCTCTATGTGACCTGCCACATAATCCATACATAGTGTTTCTAACTCTCATTTATTTGTTTATTATTTCTAAAAATTCCGTTTCATTGCTTTTCAATAGTTCCTGGTCGGTTTTGATAGTTATTTTTCTTTTGGAGGGAGAACAGTGTTTCATCATACTTTCAATAATGTGTTATATTTCTTTAAATATAATTTTTAGACTGATTTTTATTTTCCTATGTCAGTTCCCATACTGAGAGTCTTTATGAGCCTGGTTCTGTAATTTGGGGTTTTGTTGTTGATCATGATTTTAATCTCAATCATAGTGACTTGCTTCTATATGGTATGTAATTTGCTTCTATGAGTGAAGAGTCCCTGGAACAGCAGCCCTCAGGGGCCTCTCAGAGGGGGAGTTGACTTCTATTCCGCTGGGACCCTGGGGGCATTACTACAATATTGGACTAATTTTAGCTACATTTTTGGTTTCGGATATTTTTTGGACTATGTATCAGATATGAATTCGGGACCCAAACTCAAGTGCAGATAGACTTATGGGTAAGGACGCTTTTTATTTATTTATTTATTTATTTATTTATTTATTTATTTATTTATTTATTTATTTTGGGGGGGAGAGAGAGAGAGCGCATGGGGGGAGGGGATAGGAAGGAGCGGGAGAGAGAGACTCCCAGGCAGATTCCACGCCCAACATGGAGCCCAAGGTGGGGCTCAATATCACAACTGTGAGAGCATGAGCTGAGCTGAAATCAAGAGTTGGATCCTTAACCGACAGAGCCACCAGGAGCCCCAAGGGGAGAGATTCTTGAGGAGGCTTTAATCTGCTTTATCAAGAGATAAGCAAACATTCCAGCCTGGCTCTCTGGAGAGCAAGTTCTTTTAAAAAAGTTTGTTTTTCCTAAATCACTTCTGAGAGTCTTATCTTTAGATAGGGATTCCAAATTCAACTCCCCTGGCACTCCTGCCTCTTACTGCAAGTCCTACGTTTTGTCTACTGTCCCCTGGCTGCGTGGATTGTTAAAACCTAAGTTCTCGGTTGCCAAGAATCGACAGTCCTAGCAAAAGTGATACGTTCTCTTCAGACCCTCGTTATTTTCCCATCATTTCTAACTTCTTTAGAATTTCCTCATTTGTTTATACTTTATTCAGAGTTTGTATGAATTCTGTGTCAGGAAGGTGTCTCAGGTCACCTAGGAACTGAGTCTCTGTTCTTCGTTCCTGCGTGGATATCGAAACCTAAGGCCCAATTTGGATGTTGATTTCAGCCCTTGCTCACCTCTTGGCTTTAAATTCACTCTTTTTCACAGCTGCGAATTCTCCCTCTTGCTTTTAAATGCTACTGCATTTTTGTTTTGGTTATCATTATTTTTATCCAAGAATTCCATATGAGAGAGTCTGTGAAGCACAGTTGTTAAGAGCATCGCGTCTCATGCTGGACTGCCAGGTTGTCCTGGCTCTGCCGCTCTCCAGCTGTGGAAATTTGGACAAGTAATTTAACCTCTCTGTGCCTTTGATCTTCTCAGTGATAGAGCAGACATAACATTGTGCCTACCGCATAGAGTTTCTATGAAGATTCGATGAGTCAGTCTACATAAAGCACTTAGAACAGTCCCTGGCATCTGATTTGTGCTGTATAATTGTTATACATGTATCTAAATAGGGTATATTTAGACCAGGAGCTAGTCTTCCTGCTTCACTTCAGGTTTTCTGAACCAGACCTAACTCATTCCAAAGCCCATGTTCTTTGCATCGCACGATCATGTCTTCCCAGGGCTAGGAGAGGAGCTCTGTGAGTCTGGTTGGATGAACTCGCCTGTGAAATTCACCTATGTGTAGAAAAGAACTCTGCCGCTCAGTTTCCTCTGTGGTTACCGTACAGGAAATGTAAACTAAGGAGCAGACCACGAAGGCATGCGGTTGGGAGACATCTCTTATTGGGTGACACCAGGGAGGCATTGGGTAATGCTCTACTTTAGATTTTTAATTAGTTGTCTGAAAGAGAGGTTCGGTAGTGCTGTAGGGACTTGCACGTGTGTTTCACCAGGAAGGATGGCAAATGGCACAGAAGAGGAATGGAACAAAAGGGGGCGGAGCCATGGGTGGGAGTGACGGCAAACCAGGGAGTGGAAGCCGGCAGCTGCCTTCTATCAGCTGTGGTCAACGTGCAATGCTTAATGAATAAGCACTCGGTGAGGCCAAGTCTTCCTTCTTCAAGGTATCTGGTCTACCAGATGGGTCCAGCTCTCTCCACCCTGTTGCATCACTCATGCCCAAAGGAGCATTGCCCAGTGTGAGTTCTCTGGAGTCGGGCAGACTGGGTTAATGTCAATTTTCAGGAATGTAATTTTGGATAAATCGCCACCTGCTTGATTGTCTCATCTATATGATCATGAGGATTGTGGCCAGGATGAGGCTTAGGTGAGTGAGGAGCCTATTGGGTAAAGTTTAAGAAGGCACTTGCTCCCTGGGTTATGTGGGTGCAGGGATACCACTGGCTGGGCCTGGAGAACGAATGCCTCCTTAAATTTTTAGTCCTAGGCACCCCACTTTCTCACCCTCGTCCCCCAGCCCTGGTGATGATCATATCTATGCCATAAGGCTGCAGTGACAATTAAATAAACCCACATGCATGGGGCGCCTGGGTGGCTCAGTCAGTTAAGCATCTGACTTAGGCTCAGGTCATAATCTCACAGTCTGTGAGTCTGAACCCCGTGTCGGGCCTGGAGCCTGTTTCAGATTCTGCGTCTCCCTCTCTTTTTGCCCCTTCCCCACTCATGCTCTGTCTCTCTTGCCCTCAAAAATAAATAACACACACGCACACACACACACACACACAAATAGTACTTAGCAGAGTGCCCAACTTGGGGCCCTCTCTCTCTCAGCTCCAGTGTGCGAGTCTCACCAGACTCTGGGAAAGTGACTCTAAGAATCTGTTAGAAATTTCCAGCCTCTTGTAGGGGGAAAAACATCATCTTAGAGAAAACAGATGCCTGTCCTTCTGAGAACAAGGATGAAAGCAGGCTCACAGCATGGGCCCTCTGAGTAGCTGACATTTGTAAACAAGAATATACACTGTTGGATATAGAAATGGGATGTTTTATTATATGTTTTTATCTAGTAGAAACTACTTACGGCAAACATAGACTGCTCCTGCTTGGCAGCTGTTCCCCTCCCTCTTTTTCCTTCTGAAAGAGACCACTTCTCACAACAGAAGCTGACATGATAGGTGCTCACTTCCCCAGACTCCCTTGCAGCTATGGTAGGAGCACAGGAACCTATCTGAGGGTGTTTCTGGAGAGAGTTTTCTTCCCTAACAAAGAAAGATGCTTCCTTGTCACACGGTGGGTAGGTGGCCTTGAGCTGTGTTTTTGAATACAGTGTCTGTTAATATCATAACATCACTCTGCAGAATAATGCAATTTTCTGAGTTGGAATCTAATTTGGAAATTAAGCATTAGTCCCTAGGAAACAAAATTAAGTCGGAGCTTATTTGTTTTATTTCCCATTCCAGTTTTGGAATTCCTCTTAAGAGAGAATTTGTCCTACCGTAACTGGTCAAGACGGAGGAGAGTTTTGACAAGTGGTGGGTAGCCTGATGGTGGCTTCAGGAGACCAGCTGGGCCTGGAGTCACCAGTGAGCATGGAAGGGAAATGAAGATGGAAAGGTTTGGGCCGGTTGTGGACTGGCCCGAGTCTTTTCTGTTATTCCCTTTGAATGTGAGGCTGGTAACTGCACTGTCAAAAAGCTTCAGAGGGCAGCCCTTGGCCTCACCACTGAACAATCAGTAGGGGAAGGAGTTGACAAAGGCCTTGCTGGATGAAGTCAATTACAGAAGGTCACAAGGAGGAGGTAAAATTAGAGCTGGGAATCGAGAAAATCAGGGAATTATGTTTGAGCCACGAAAGGTTATGAGCGATCTTCACATTCAGTGTTTCCTAATTTAAATGGTACATTAGAGGAAAGGGAGTCTTTTCTGAAAAAGACCCAATAGCAAACGTTTTTGCCTTTGTGGGTCATGAGTCTCTGTCACAACTGCTCAGCTCTGCCATTGTCGCACAAAAACAGTCATAGACAATGAATAAATGAGCAGGCATGGCCGTGTTCCAATAAAACTTTATTAACAAAAATAGATGGTGGGCCGGGCTGACCCATGGGATCTAGTTTGCCAACTCATGCTCTAGGATTCCAGAAACATGGAGATGCAGCAGATACACTCTGCCAGGCACTGTCTGGACCATAGGAATATACTGACTTCTTCTAGGAGTTTGTTGTTTTCCTTCTCCTGCTTTTTCAACTCCTTTTTTATTTCAATCGCTACTCTTATCAGCCCCCTACATTAAGCATTTTCTATAGGTCAGACCCAATTTTAGGAGCTTTGTATATGTATTAATTTTTAAGCTTCAAACAATCCCTCAATATAGGTTTTATTATTTCTATTTTGCTGACTAAGGAAATTGGGCATCCACCTTTTGCCCAAAGCTCTGGAGCTCATAGATGCCAGAGTTAGAATGTAAGCTTAGATCTTTCGTATTTCAAAGTACCTGCCTATTCTACAATGCATTATGGATTCAGAAGAGGGAATCTGGAGACACACTGCCTGGAAGTGAATTCTGACTGTGTGACTTTGGACAAGTTATTTATCTTCTCTGTGTCTCATTTTCCTCACCTGAAAAGTGGGGACAACAAAAGTATGGACTTCATGGGGTAGGTGATGAGACTTAGCTAATGTAGGTAAATCTTCCAAGGACAATGCCAGGCAGATGGTGGGTGCTACATAAGTATTAGCTATGATCGTTCTTATGAACAGGGTGTCTAGACAGGTGGAGCAAAATTACAGTTCCTTGGGTAGAATGTCACAGGGGTTCTTAAAGTCATTGTAAGGGAATGCTCCTTCACTGCAGGCAATTTTTCTCCCGGGGGGGGGCATTTGAAAATGTCTGGATACATTTTTGATAGTCATCACTGGGGGAAGGAGACAGTTCCTGGCACCTAGCGGGTAAGGTCCAGGATGCTTCTAAATATTCTACAATGGTACAGGGCAGCACAGCCCTCCCCTTAATGAAGAATTATCCTGCCCCAGATGTCAGTAGTGCCAAGGTTTAGGAACACTGTTGTAATATTTTGAATAACGGAAAAGAACAGGTAGACCGTGAAACGATGTATTTGGGCTCAACCCAAGAATTGGTTGGGGCACAAATGAGATAAGAATCTCTGTCTCTACAGTTCATGTCCTGAATTTTTGCTCCTCCATTATATTGCTCCGGGGACAACTGTGGAAGGAGCAATGCCAAGCCAGGCTATGGGAGCCGTATGCAGAAAAGCTTAGAAGCAGGGAAAATAGACCACAAGGCATCCTAATTCATTTGATGTAGACAGTCTCAGGGCAGGGGTGTCATGAGAGGCAAGGGAGGGAGGTAGGAAAAGAGGCAATAGGGAGCCATGCTGGGCATTTGAGCAGAGGAGTAATGCCTCGCTATTAGGAGCAGGGAGGTTCTGTGCAGAAAGACACTGGTGTCTGGTGGATCAGCTGATGAGTGACTGCAATACTCTTTCTGGAAGGTCCAAGGCTCCAGACAAGGTAGACAAGAGGGATCGGGTGACTCAGAGACCTGATGGAGAGGCCTCTGTGGAGCCTGTGCGTGGCATGTGCTCAGCCTTCAATCAGAGACAAATGGGGCTAAAGGCCTCCGGCCATGCGTGCAAACCTTCTCCTGCACGGCCCTGAGTGATTCGGTGCCCACTAATGAGGTTTTCTGGAGGGCCGTTAAAGATCATTAAAAAGCAGTTTTTGCAAACTCAATATTAGTTTTTAAGTAGTTAGCAGGGGTGAGCCCTTACTGCTCAATGTTAACCAAAGCGAGTGATGAGTTGCCACTCAGGAAACAGAGGGAGGCAGGGCTAATCCCTCAGGTCGGTAGGCGGTGGGGGGTGCTTCCGAATCAGTGCTACCCCATTTATTTCCATGTGAGTCACAAAATGCTTTTTGAACACTGTCTCCATTCCTAGAACTGTGCTAATCATTACAGAGTAATACTGGTAGCGATAATAGTAGTAAGGATCATAATTATAATAATGGAAATTTACTGAGCACTGACCATAGCTTAGGAACTGTGCGAAGTCCTTCATAGAAACATAAAACATTTCCCTAATCCTGTAACTCAGCTGCGAAGTCAGTGTTATTAACCCCATTTTGTACAAGATGATAAAAACAAACTTAAGGTCCTTAGAATCTCACCATCTAATAGGAGAAAACGCTTGAACAAATGGTCGTTACATCATGGAAGACTAGAAATAGGCGAGGTGTTCTTTTACTTTCATTCCAGATAAAAGCTCCCTTATTTCTCACAAAACACTGAGGTAGCTACTAAAATTCCCATTTCCAGATTGGGAAAGTGAGGCAGAGCACTTCTTTTAAGTTTTTTTTTTAATGTTTATTTATTTTTGAGAGAGAGAGAGAGACAGAGTGCGAGTGGAGGAGAGGCAGAGAGAGAGGGAGACACAGAATTCAAAGCAGACTCCGAGATGTCAGCACAGAGCATGATGCGGGACCGGAACCCATGGATGGACTGTGAGATCGTGACCTGAGCTGAAGCTGGTTGCTCAACTGACTGAACCACCCAGATGCCCCGAGCACTTCTAAGGAAACTTGCCTAAAGTTAGGTAACAAGTCAGAGGAAGAACCGGATACAAGCTCCGGTATCGAGTTAGTTAATCCAACCGATACTCGTTTTATTCACCTATCTAATGACTTGACCGAAATGTTGATCTCAGAGACGTATCGCAAGGACCCAACCGTCCGATAGCCCTAAAATATTTAGCGGAGCCCCTGGCGCATATTGTGTGCTCCATAACCCCCTCATCTGGGTGATTTGTTCACACCTTTATCCTCAGTGCCTAAAACTTGCCCGACACAAAATAGGCAATCAAAAGAAAGTTGTCAAAGGCACGTGAAGATGTCGGCTATCAAACTAGCCGTTGTCGTTACTGTGGAGAGATGAAGGGTGACTTTACGTCCCAGGGTCTGGAAGAGTTTGATCCGGCTGGGAGGAAGAAGGTATGATAGAGGCAAAGACAAAGTGGGGAATCTTGTCTGACGTATAATCGGGGGATGGCTGCGATGCTACAGGTATAAGCCACATCCAAAGATTGGGAAAGTTCTCTTGAGGTGTCTGGGGGAAGAGACATGTGTGTAGCAGAGGTGGTTGCCATGGAAGCCAGCACATCCCCAGCCAAGGAGATGAACACGGGGGTGGGGGGTGGGGGAGGGAGTCCCTTTGTGCTAAGAACAAAGGCCAGGTTTCCTCTGCAGCAGGTGTTGCCCCCTGTGTTGTTAGGAGAAAGGCGGCCCGTGAGAGGGAAGAAGAGACAGTTTTGTTAGGAAATGGGGAGGTCATGGCAGAAGTTCAAGGCGAAGAATTTTAAGAGGGAGGTCATCCACAGTGTCACACACTGCAAAATTTCGATCTCAGGGCTCGGCTGGATGAGGGCTACCCCACAATGCCTGGTCCCGCATCGGCGTAGATACCTGTTGCGTGAACTTGCCGAAGATCAGAGTTAAATGAGCATCTGGGACTTGCACTCCAGTGTCTGCCCCAAGCTTGAACCACCATACACTCCATAAATCACCCCTCAACACTTCCAAGCTTTGCCTCACATATCTCCTGAGCGTACTTGCGTTCGTGCCCTCAATTCTTCCTGGGGTACCCATCCTCCACCCATATTGACCAAAATGTCTGTTGTGTTTTTTTTAAAGGATCCAATAGTCTTTCACCATGAGTCACATCTGATTCTTCCCAGCTATACATCATCACATATTTTCCCTTTATTTTCTCCTCCGTAATTGTAACATTGAGCTCCTTCTACTTTTTATCACACAATTAATTGTCCGTTGCTTTTTTGACCCGCTTGGGGCCCTTTAGGGCAGGATGGTTCTCTATATTGTGGTGTTCCCCCTTGACACTTAGCGCTGTGCTTTCGACACAACACAGGATCAATACCCCTTGTTAGGTTGAAATAAGACATAAACAGGGTGTATTTCTCTCCATGTATTACCTCCAAACTGGTCTCTCGAGATTTCTGTTGTCTATAGAGCCAAAGTTTTCATAAAATTTACAGGAGGATCTAAAAATGCCCTTGGGCAAACAGAAAGGTGCCCAAAAGAGTAGAAAAAAGCTAAAGGTACATCAACAGGGCACTAGTTGAATAAACCTTGAGATATCCCCATAGCTGTAACGGGGAGTATGTCTACAGACAGCAGTGGAGTGGTCTCTGGAAGGTATTCTGGACCAAAACAAGTAAATTAAGCAAAGTAGAAAAAAGAATGTATAATTTAAGAACATGGGGATATAAATTATATGTGTGTATATACATATATACACACACATATATACATACATATATATATATATATATATGATGATAGGAAGATAAACCCAAAACAGATAAGAAGGATTATGCATACCCATAAGGGCAATGAGGAAACAAGATGAGGGAAAGAAGAGGGAAAGAGGGTGAACCCTGAAATCAGGAAGACATTTTACATAATTACAAAACAAAATCAAATCTGGGAAACAGCAGTCTCCAAAGATTGAAAGCAAAGTGAAATAAATGAACGTGTGTGTTCAACAATCAAATTAGAGAAGAATTGTTTCAAATGACTTCAAACACAATGGTTTGACTACATCTCTAACTGCGTATGCTCCACGGATTAAAACACTGGAAAAATAAATGTGGACATCTGCAGTGATCCTAATGTTGGTGTGGGGTTAATGGGGTTCTTTCTTCTTTTTAAGTTTATTTATTTATTTATTTTGAGAGAGTGAAAGGGTGCCAAGGGGGGAGGGGCAGAGAGACAGAGAGGGAGAGAGAATCCCAAGCAGGCTCTGTGCTGTCAGCCCAGAGCCCAATGCGGGGCTCGATCTCATGAACCATGAGATCGTGACCTGAGCCAAAATCAAGAGTTGGTTGCTCAACCGACTGAGCCACCCTTGCGGGGTTCTTCTGAGACTTGCGTGTGTATGTGTATGCCATGAGATAGATTAGGCGCTTGTGTTGATATCGTCAAGGCCCAGAGTTATTAGTGTGGCGGAAGTGGTATGAAGGCATCAGACTGAAGAGATTAAGTCAAGGCTCTTTAGTCCTGAATTGGATTTGGAAGTTTAAGTGTGTCTTGTAATGAATTTCCTCCTATGAAAAAAAAGATCACAAAAACCTTGTTTTCGAGCTCGGCCCACAGGAAAGACCTGGATACAATGACCCACCTTGCAGCAGTAAATACCCTAAGTCCCCACAGTGTGGTCTCCAGATACCACTTCCCAACAGAAGAAGCCTGGGCTCTCTATCACCATCTAGTATATTCTATATTTTATCCATTAAAAAACGTCTGCCTTCTTCTACTGATAGACGAGCTTCATGAAGGCAGCGACTTTTCATCTCTCATTCGCTGTTGTATCGCTAGTTCTATGAGGCACCCAATAAATATACATTGAATAAACAAAAGAATGGTATGGAAAGCTAAGTGTTCTGGCCTCAGATGTACCACTTAATGTCTCTGGACACTTTGCAGATTCACATTAACCTAAGTGCAGTTTCTCGTATGTGAGAGAAACTTCAGAGCCCCCACAAATAGTAAAATTATCTTATTCTGTTCTCTTCCCTCACGTCAGTGTGTTTTGTTCCTGCTTAACCACCATGCTCATTCTCGATTCATTGTCCCCAAGGTTTTTAGTTATCTTAGGAGATTCCCAATTTGCTCTTCATAAAAGGGACAGGAGGCTCATTGCTGAAGCTGGAGGAAGAAAGGGGTCTCCTCATATCCTCTTTCTGATTGGTAACGGTCACTAGCTCTCACTGCAAAGAGAAAAAGCCCAGGGTCGTTTGATTCTTATCTACCTTGGTTTCCACTACCACCGCCCCCAGGTCCTGCACACCAGTGCTTTTTGCAATCCATTAGTGGATGGAAGCACCAAGTGACTCCGATGTGACCGGGATTCACAAAAAATATAATAAAAAGAATAGGTGTCCAAACTGTGTCAGGAAGTTTCAGTAAGTATTGTTTCCTGAGACTTTTGTTTTGGTTAAGTGTGTGTTGTTTGTGGGCTTGTGTGTCAGGTCTCAATGTCAAAAGTGTTATGTACAAATATTCATTCTCTCTAGCTTTCTTCTTCCCTTCCTTCTCCTCTTCCTCCCCTCTTCCTCGTCCCCTCCTCCCTTCCCCCCTCCTCCTTTTCTCTCTATCTCTGTCTCTCTTTCTTCTGAATACTGGAGGAACTTGTTAAGAAAGGATATCTGATTCTTTCCTTCTCAGATCTCTTCAGGGTGCTTCTTGTCATTATAGTTCAAGCCAGCACTTGACATAAATGTCAGCATACACAGGTGCTTCCCAGGCCCCATGCACCCTAGGGACACTGACCAGATAGATCTGAATGGAGCCTCAACATCAGATTTGTAGCTGGCTTCCTGGAGATACCGATGCAGGGTCATGACCACAGTTTACAGATATCCAGTACGCGATAGGGAGCGATTGAATCTGTGCAGGTATTTGTCGATGCCAACCAACTGTGTCCGACTTGCTCGATGGTCCCCATTCCTACGGGGACCACGAGTGGCTTGAGGCTGACATACCTCATGTCTGAAGAGATGAAGAAGACTCTATATTGAAGTAGCTTCCTCTTTTCATGGAATTACCCATTCATCATTTCATCCTCCTTTAAGGAAATTCTACTGTCACTGGCTCACAGAGAACTCATTCCCAGGCTTTGTCTCATGTAACAGCGCCGTGGCGCTGCCTTCAAAGAAACTGTGCTGCTTGATTGTCCAGTAATTGTCCAGCAATTTGATAAAGCTCTTGTGAAAAGCAGAGCCCACACACCAGATTCTATCAAGAAGGCAGGATGCCAACACCTAGGGGCTCTTCTCAGCCTTGGCCAGCCTCTGAGGTGGCACGACAGATGTTTTCTTGTTTCCTCTGCACACGAAGGTACATTCTGATAATAAAGCAGAGAACCAATGTGGAAAAATCATCTACCTATTTTTAGGCTTAGAGCTTAACCCTGCGTGTGGCAGGGCTGGCTGAGATAATGGCTGGGGAGCACTCCCAGGTCCTCGAAGGAAAAGTGTTTCCCAGATACCTTATACTGGTAATGTGATGAATATTACATCTGCTTCACTGGCTTAGAGCCTTATTAGTGCTCTGGAATTCTCCACTTCTTTGATTAGCGATTGCTTCCTTGTGGATATGTGTTACCACTCAAAACACCAGGAAGTGAAGGGGGTCCGGCATTCCCAAGACTCATCTTGGGTCATGGACTTCCTCAGATAATGGAAACATGTATCATTCACTATTAATATATGTCAGGAACCATGGTCAGCACACACACACACGCTGATTCATGTCGTTCTCCCATAGTCCTAGAGCAAGTACATTATTTTCCTTATTTTTGAGCTAAGGACATTAGGTTCCATGACTTACTCGGAGTCACAGAACTTGTAGTCATAGAGTTAGGGGTGAAGCCTGGCAATCTGGCTGCAGAGTCTGTGCCACATTTTGCCTTAAAAGAGTTTACAGTCTAGTTAGGGAAGAGGGGAGACTTTTCTCTGCAGTAAATAAAGTAGCAAGTGTCGTTTCGATTGGAGGAGGGGAAATGGTAAATATATAGCATGGATAGGACGCGTCATTAACCAGTGTGAAGGCTTCCAAATGGGAATATGTAGAATTTATTCCACGGGGTTTTATGGTATCCTCCTGATAAGGTGGTGTTAATAGTAGATTATAGATATATAGAAGTGGGTCAGCTTCTGCCCAGATTTCCGATGGATGGATCTTCTGGATTGGCTAGACTCAGTGAATCACGGTCGAGTTTGTATGATCATGTATTTGCATCGAGCCAAAAGTTCATTTGGTCCTGGTGGGTTGGCTGGAGGCTAGCTGGTACTGGATGATGCCAGATGGTTCTCAAATGTGTGGTGGTTTGCTGGCTAGGAGCAACATGGGTAACCGTGCCACATATAGCCATCCAGGGGGCTAGCTCAGGAATTTTAACATACCAGGTTAGCCCAGCTTATTCAAATAATGGCTACTCAAGAAAATCAAGAGAGGGAAAACCCCAGTGGTAAGCCTTTTGAAGAAGAATCTTTGGCTACCTTTCCAATCTACCATAGTCTGCCCTCTGCAAAATTGTTTACATTCCTCTCACACACAAAATATGCTTGTCCCATCTCTGGGTTCTCTACAATATAATCCAATTATAGCATCAGGATTAAAGTCTAGGATCGGATCTCCTGATCCACATCGGGTCCAGATATGGAGAGGGTTTCTTGAGTGTGGTTCTTTGAATGTGAGTTCCCTTCATCTTGAGACCTTGAACTAGTAAAGTTAGCTGAGCCCAAGCCCTCCAAATACCTTAGTAATACAGAGAAGGACAGCTGCACAAGTGAAAATAGTGGGATGAACATGGCAATCCTGACCCAGACCAATTCTGAAAGCCCCCCAGACAGATGTTGACCTGTCCCCTTACCATGGACAAAGGAAGTGTTCCTTGATGAGGACTCGGTTTAGCTCCTTGATGAGGACTCTGAGTCTATTATTTTTCGAAGGCCCATTCTCTTGGTTCTCACCCCCTACCTTTTGAGATATACTTCCTTTTCCATAAGAAATGGCCTGTGTTGGCAGCTGAATAGCTTTTCCTGCTCACTTTATGCCCATCTAGAGTCCAGAGCCTAAAGGTCTTTTTGCGGTTTGAGCAATATCAGTCTTACCCAGTTAAAGCCGATGGCTCTTTTACTGGTACAAGTCCCTCAACACTTTGTAGGCTTTCTAGGTATCAAATTATAAGCCCACTCCATTTGACCGAAGCTTATCTCTACTCTGGGACAATTTCCCTAAGACTCTGATAAATCTCTTTCTCTAAGAATGTCTGATAGGCAGTTCATTAAGTCTTTTCATCAGATTTACGGTTTTTTGGAGCCACGTCTTAATTTATCTTTATCTCGAGGCTTTCACTTACTTTGAGAATCTTTTACCTGCTCAAGACTCAGATTGAGAAACAGATTTATGGTATCATCATGAAAATTCCGACCCTTCAATGCCTTCTAAATTCTGCTTGCAAAACTGGATAATTCTTCTTTTATCCTCTCTCTTTTTGTATCTTTGCAGAGACATGTAAATATGCTGACTGATTTTTTTCAACATGGAAATGATTTTGCCAAAGGCCAAAAGCAGAAGTACATTTGCTATCATGTGTTACCACGGATGACGGTGTTGCTGACTGCTCCACTGCTGTATAGCACAGGTCAACATTTTTTCCTATTTCTCTTGCAGTTCCATCAGTGTTTTCCCAGTTTCCACCTAACAATTTGCTCACCATTTTTATCCCTTTCATTAACATTTTCTTTGCCTCTGCTCCAGGCTCCATCCCTTGGTCCTAAAGCCAAATGCCACATGTATAAGATTTTACTAATGGCAGCACCCAGCCTTTAAGTATCAATGCCTGTACGTGGTTAGCTTTTGCTGTGTAACAATACACTCCCAAACTTACTGGCTTAAAATAACCATTTGTTCAGCTTCTGGTTCTGTGGGCCAGCTGGTTCTTTTGGTTTGGGCCAGCTTGGCTGAGTTCTGCAAGACTTGCTCTTGAGTCTATTGTCAGCTGGCAGACTGGTGACTGAGTGAGTATCAATGACCTCACTTACACACCTGGAAGTTGGCAGACTTTGAGTTGGGGCAATAGAGGTGACTTGGCAAAGTGTCCGTCATCATCCAACTAGCTAGCCCAGGCTTCTTCTCATGGTAGCAGAGTTTGAAGAATAGATACAGGCAAGCTCCAGTCCATAAGCACTTTTCAAGTCTCTGCCTGTATTGCATTTTATGTTGTCCGTTAGTCAGTCAAGTTATATAGCCAAACCCAAGGCAGCATGGGAGGAAATAATGAAGGCTGAGGTTAGAGGGAGGATAACCAAGGCAGCCAGTTTTGCAAACAATCCACCAGAATATGGAGAGATGGAAAGATGGAAAGTTTACTTAAAATCTTATCTAAAGGGGGTGTCTGGGCAGCGCAGTCAGTTAAGCTTCCGACTTCAGCTCAGGTCATGATCTCACTGTCCTGTGAGTTTGAGCCCCATGTTGGGCTCTGTGCTGACAGCTCAGAGCCTGGAGCTGCTTCAGATTCTGTGGCTCCCTCTCTCTCTCTGCCCCTCTCCTGCTCATGCTCCATCTCTCTCAAAAATAAATAAACATTAAAAAATAAAATCCTATCTGAAGGACATTGTCACTGACAGATGTATTTATTTTTTATTAAAAAATTTCAAGTTTATTTATTTTTATTGAGAGAGAGAGAGAGAGGAAGCACACACATGAGTGAGAGAGGTGGGAAGGGGCAGAGAGAGAGAAGAGAGAAAATTCCATGCAGGCCATCAGCGCAAAGCCCGATGCAGGGATCAGTCCCACGAACTATGAGATCATGACCTAAGCCGAAATGAAGAGTTAGATGCTCAACCGACTGAGCCGCCCAAGTGCCCCACTGTCAGATATTTATCTCAGTGCCTAGATGGGGCAACCAGTTGAAGAGTGAATTCTTTGAGATCTTGCCCAGTGGCTCAGCAGATGGTTCCACTCACTGTCACTTACTCTTGGAAGACAAGACACACGAAGCAATGGAACTCTAGTAACCTGAGATTTAACATGACCATTGGATGCAGACTATTTAAGTCAGTATTCCATTCAGGAACCCTGGGGAGTGACTGGCCCAGAGAGTTACTTTCTTTCATGCAAACACACAGACACAATTTCAGTTACACGGAAATGAAAGGTTGAGAGTTACAGCAACCTAGCAGGATTGTGAAACCTGTCTATCTGTGAAGGAACACAATTGACAAGGACAGTGGAGGCAGAGTTCACATGTTTGCAGTGAAGGCAGATCGTGCAACTTCTTGGCAGCTAGAGCTGGATTCAGAAATGAAAATCCTTACAGATGCAGTATCAGAAGTGGTGGCACGGTATAAATGAAATCAAAGCCAGCATCCTTCAAATATAATGGAAAGATAATAAATGTGGATGGGGGTAAAGGTCCTACTTTGGAAGCCTACAAATCTACAAATCATTCAAACATTGTGTCTCCGGGTAAATGTGTTCTCTGCTCCAAACAAATAAATAGCTTGGAAGCTAACTTTTAAGTAGAATAGAGTCCTAAACTGGTGAAAGTCTGTCCTTAAATGTTCTTCTCCCAAGGAATGAGATATTAAATTGTTCCTCTCCGAAACAATGGGATGCGTAATTATTTTTCTTCCAAATAGTCTCATGCTCAATTGTTCCTCTCAAGCAATGAAACATTCAATCAGTCCTCTCCCAAACAATGGAGTGAGCTCAATTGTTCCTCTCCCGAGTGGTGAACCATTCAATTATACAGGCGAATGCAGCTAAGTTTCCATTTCTAGCGGCACAAAGCAAAGCTGTGACCAGGGCAATGTTTTGGGCCCAACTTGCTTTGTTGGAGTCAGGCAAGTTCATGATTATTATCACGAGCCTTTGGATGGTTTCGAAACTTTCCGAATAAGAGATTTCGTTGTCTCCCTGCCACCACCCCCACCAGAAGAACCTCTTAGATTTTCGTGTTCTCTTGCCAGCCACACAGAGTAGATAAGAAAGGCCTCTCCATGTAACAGATGAGCTTGCGGCTGCCCTTAGTGACAGGTCACGGTCAAGGTAAAACTGAACAAAACATACCTGATCTGTATTCACAGAGCTGAGTTAGTACCACCCGTGCCTGCAGGAGACTCCCATTCTAGTTGTCTGGGGAGATGCGTCATGACAGAGTCAGCTGGGTAGTTGCCACTTGCCCTCCGGGGCTGGGGAACTTAACTCTGCCTGGAGAATTGAAAAGACTGTACAAAGATGACGACCCACTTGGGCCTTGGAAAATGGGAAATATTTTGACAAAGGCAGAAGACTAGAAGAATAGGCTCAGGCAGAGATAAAATCACACCCATGGTCTGAACATTCACAGCATGCGATGCAGCAAGTTGTAGTCTCTTCATGTTCAGGTATCAGATACCTGGAGCAGGGTGGGGCCACTTGAGTCTGAGTTGTAAAGGGCCTGCAATGACATTCTCTGGAGCTTTGCTTTTCTTCTGAAACCCTCCAATCACACAGAAGCCAAGAGAGGGAATGTGATTGACACAGAGAGCCCAGAGATGAGCACTGTCTTGGAGACGTCAAACTGAGCCCTGATTACACAGGACTTGGGGGAGTTCCCTGAGGTCGCCGGCACTGACTGTCACACACACACAAGTGTCAAGTTTGTCCATAAGTGACAAGAACCAGTTCTTTTGCCTGACTCCTCTTCCCTTGAACTTCTAGTCCCCAGGTCTCTGTTGCTTCTCAAAGTTCTTCTGTATGCAGGGAGTGAGACAGAAGCTGCTAGAGGGACTGCTGATCTGTCTTGGACGTGCAGATGAAGATTGTGGGGGTGGAGAGGGCAGGCTGCCTCCTGGAAGGAGGAAGGTATCTGCAGTTAACAAGGAAGTGTAAACAGATTGTGGGTTGCAGACATGCTCCCCTTAAACACTTAAAATCATCACTTAGCGGTGACACTTACAAAAAATAATATAAATCCTTTGTCAAAATAGAGACAAGCAGAAACATATCAAGACCAGTGAACATATAGTATCCTGTAATATCATCGCCCAAACTTACCAGGTTAACATTTGCTTGGTCTTGATTCCATTCTTTTCTGTGCGTAGAC
Source organism: Paguma larvata (assembly GCA_030068075.1). NCBI lineage: Eukaryota > Metazoa > Chordata > Mammalia > Carnivora > Viverridae > Paguma > Paguma larvata. The sequence continues at coordinate 13,142,587 of CM057828.1, read as the reverse complement.
AAGTATGAGTAGATCTTTTTTTAAATTTTAATTTGTTTTAATGTTTACTTATTTTTGAGAAAGAGAGAGACAGAGTGTAAGTGGGGAAAGGGCAGAAAGAGAGAGAGAGAGGGAGACACAGAATCCAAAGCAGGCTCCAGGCTCTGAGCTGTCAGCACAGAGTCCAACATGGCGCTCAAACTCGTGAACTGAGAGATCATGACAAGAGCTGAAGTTGGCCGCTTAACCGACTGAGCCGCCCAGGCGCCCCAGGTATATGTAGATCTTAAAAAAATATTTCAAGCCAAATTGGGATTATATTGGTAGTGCCTGGTTTTTGTATTCTGCTTTTTTATTTCACCATCTCCCATGAGTATATTCATATGTAAATATACTTTGGAAATATGTGAGATCTTTATTTGTGAATCAAATATTACTGACATCATGCTTATTGTGAGCCATTTTACACATAATAACTCGTTTATCTCCCACAGAGATTCTAGGAGGTACTACTTTTTTTTTCCCATTTCTTTAATCGTGGTAAAATATACGTAACATTTACCATCTTAACCATTTTTAAGTGTACAGTTCTGTAGCATGAGGTACGTTTGTGTTGTTTTGTGATCATCACCACCATCCAGCCATTCCTAGACTTTTCCTTTTTTAAATTTTTTAATAAAAAATTTTCAAGTTGATTTATTTATTTCTTTAAGAGACAGAGAGAGTGAGCAGAAGAGGGGCAGACAGAGAGAGAGAGGGAGACAGAGAATCCAAGGTAGGCTCTGTGTTATTGACTCAGAGCCCGTTGCAGGGCTGGAACTCACGAACCATGAGATTACGACCTGAGCTGAAATCAAGAGTTGGACGCTTAACTGACTGAACCATCTGGGCACCCCTCTAGACTTTTCTGTCTTCCAAACCAAAACTGCACCCATTAAACACTAAGCCCTCATTTCTCTCCCCACTGCAGCCCCTAGTAACCGCCTTTCTACTTTCTATGAATCACATAATTCTAGGTGCCCCATATGAGTGGAATCGCATGGTATTTGTCCTTTTGTGACTGGCTTATTTCACTGAGTATAATGTCTTCAAGGTTCATCCATGTTGTAGCACATGTCAACATTTCCTTTATTTAAAGCCTGAGCAGTATTCCATTATATGGATATGCCCCCTTAAACATGTTTTTAAGTTTATTTATTTATCTATTTTGAAAGGGAGAGAGAGAGAAAAGAGAGGGAGACAGAGAGAGAATCCCAAGCAGGCTCCATGCTGTCAGTGCAGAGCCCAATGTGGGGCTTGAACTCACGAACTGTGAGATCATGACCTGAGCTGAACTCAAGAGTCGGAAGCTTAACCAAATGAGCCACGTGGGCACCCCTGGATATATCCCCATTTTTTATCAGTTCGTACATAAATGGACACTCGAGTTGCTTCCGCCTTTTGGCTATTGTGAATAATGCTGCTGTGAACACGATGTACAAATACCTGTTTGAGTCCCTGCTTTCAATTCTTGTGGTCTATACCCAGAAGTGGATTGCTGAGTCATTTGATAATTATACTTTTAATTTTCAGAACGAATTTAAAATTTATTTTTAACATTTCCTTCCCAGTTATTGGACATATTGCCTGTTTTGCATTAGAGTTCTCTAGAGAAACAGAACCAATAGATCATTGACTGATCAGTCGATTGATACACAAGACCGAGAGAGAGGGGGGAAAATAAGATTTATTGTAAGGAATTGGCTCACACAATTATGAGGCTGACAAGTCCCAAGATCTGTAGGCAGCAATCTGGAGACCCAGGAGAGCCAATATTTCAGTTGAGTCTAAAGGCAGGAAAAATTCAGTGTCTCAGTTCGAAGTCTGGTAGTAGGAATTCTCTCTTATCTGGGGAAATGTCAGCCTTTTTTTTTTTTTTTTGTTCTATTCATGCGTTTAGTTGGCTGGGTTAAACTCACATTGGAAGGCCATTTTACTCAGTCTAATGTTACCCAAAAAACACCCTCACAGAAACACCTAGGATAATATTTGACCAAGTATCTATGCACCCGTGACCCAATCAAGTTGATGTATAAAATTAATCATCACACATTTTGAGATAGGTAATATTATTATAACCATTTTACAGATGGAGAAGCCGAGGCAGAGAGGGATTAAGTGATCTGCCCGTTGTCGTGCAGTCAGCAATCAGCACAGCTGGGATCTGAACTCACCTAGGTTAGGCTCTTCACTGCTCTTGGCCTCTGACCATTTTGAATGCATTAAAATACATTAAAATATGCACAGCTCCTCTCTCTACGGTGTTGGACATTTCAACATGAAAAACAACACAGCCTCAGACAACATTGTATATATACATGTGTTTCTATTTTATTAGGCTTAATTTCTTAAAAAAATTTTTTTTTCAATGTTTATTTATTTTTGAGAGAGAGGGAGACAGACAGAATGTGAGCCGGGGAGGGGCAGGGAGAGGAAGACACAGAATCCGAAGGAGGCTCCAGGCTCTGAGCTGTTAGCACAGAGCCCGATGCAGGGCTTGTACCCACAAATCATGAGATCATGACCAGAGCGAAAGATGCACGCTTAACCGACTGAGCCCCCCAGGCGCCCCTGGATTAATTTCATAAAAGAATAGAATTAAGAAGAGAAAGGGGCATGAACATTTTAAGGATCTTGATACAGACAATATTGCCATCCCAAATGGTTTTACTAATTAATCTTCCACCAGCTATAAATGGTGGCACTGATTTCATCCTGCCTTTATCCACCCTGAGTATTAGATATTTAAATGTATCATTGGCAGTTTACTTGGTTAATATGATTTCAAATTTTATCCTTCGAACTATTAGTGAAGTTAAACATTTTCTTCCCCATGTTGGACAAATGTGTTGATGACCTGATTTCTCTTTATTTTTCTAACTGGCTTCTCTGAGCTTTTGTTAGGGACCTGTGTGCAGTGACACCTTTGTCAGCAAATAACAAAGTAAAAGTAAAAGACAACTTCTGATGATCAGTGTCCTCAGGATGAACCCATGTGCCCTGGACACATTCCTAATGAGGTTTTGTCCCTTGGCAGGGAATGGTAACTTGTAGGCCGGTGTGTTAGTCTTAGGTAGTCGTGGTTCGGTATTTTCTGCACCAGTGCTACTCAGGTGTGGTCCGTGGACCAGCGTCACCAGCAGGACCCTGAGAACACGTTTAAAAATGCAAGTCCCACTGAATAAGAATCTCCAGGGCAGAGCCCGAGACAAGTTCTGGATTTTATTTTATTTTTTAAAACATTTACTTGTTTTTGAGAGAGACAGAGTGCAAGCAGGGGAGGGGCAGAGAGAGAGAGAGAGGGAGACACAGAATCTGAAGCAGGCTCCAGGCTGTCAGCACGGTGCCCGATGCAGGGCTCAAACTCACAAACCACGAGATCATGACCTGAGCCGAAGTCAGACACTCAACTGACTGAGCCACTCAGGCACCTGACAAGGTCTGGATTTTAACAAACTCTCCACATACTGCTCAGCAATAAAGGAACAAACTACAGGCACATGCTATGTCATGGATGAACTTCAAAAACATGACGCTCAGTGAAAGAAGCCAGACGCAAGGGACCAGTATTGTGTGATTCCATTTCTATGCAGAGTCCAGAAAAGGCAAATTTATACAGACAGAAAAGGTATTAGTGGTTGCCTGGGGTGGAGGGTGGGAATAAGAATTAATTGTCAATGGGCATGAAGGATCTTACCGGGGGAGGGAGATGAAGATGTTCTAAAATTGGCTGAATGTGCCTCTAAAATCACGATGCCATTCAGTAAAGTTACTAAAAATCATTGAATTGTACACTGGAAATGGGTGAATTTTATGATATGTAAAATATACCTCGATAAAGCTGTTAAAAAGCCAAACGAGGTGTCCAAGTGGTCCTGATGCTTTACTCTGATTTAGATACACTAACCCGGACCCACCGACCCACACAGTGTTCCCAAACCGGGCTGAACTTAAGCTTCACCCGGAGTGCTTAGTAAAAACAAAAAACCAAACCCAAACCAAAACAGATCCCTGGGCCCCCACCTAAACCCTACTGAATTATAATTTCCATCGGATCAGCATAGATGGGTATAGGGACTCTTGTCATTCATTGGACATTGTTGGGAAAACACTGAAGAGAGTTTAAAACAATTGTATTCAACCTTGGCCATGCAAGGCAACCCTAGCTATTAAAAACACAGATGCCTACAGAAGTTCTAATTTGGGGAGACATTGGGAGTTTTAAATTATGCCCAGCTGATTCTACTCTGCAGCCAAGTTGGGGACCACCGCTAATGGTCATTACTTCTGGACCTTTCCAGCTCTTGTGTCGGTGACTCCTGGGATAGACTCAATCCTCGTGGCTAATCCTCAGAATCTAGGGTGGCTGCTCAAATTGCAGCCATCACATCTGTACTTCAGGTAATACGGTGGGAGAAGAGGAGACAAAGGACAAGCATATCCTTTACCTTTCAAGAAGCCTTCATTACCAGGGGCGCCTGGGTGGCTGAGTCAGTTAAGTGTCCGACTTCGGTTCAGGTCATGATCTCACAGTTTGAGGGTCTGAGCCCTGTGTCAGGCTCTGTGCTGACAGCTCAGAGCCTGGATCTTGCTTTAGATTCTGTGTCTCCCTCTCTGTCTGCCCCTCCTCAACTCACACTCTGTCTTTGTCCGTCTTTAAAAATAAACAACAACAAAAATTAAACAAACAAAAAAGAAGCAGTTACCAACTACCTTTATATCTTATTTGGACAGAACTTAGTCATGGGGCCACACCTTTCCACAAGGAAGGTTAGGAAATAGAGTCATTTAATTGAGTAGTATTTGCTGCATTTTCTTGCTTTTCTCACCCGGTGATGCCTTTTGGAAAGCTTTCCAAGTCCTCAGGTAGCTTTAGCTCATTTTCTGTAATGGACTACCTAACATTCCATGGTAAGAATGCTCCACAGTTTACTCAGCCGCTTCTCTATTGACGGACATTCGTTTTTATTCCCTGAACACTGCCCCTTAGAACACTACTGAAATAGACACCCTAGAATTGATGTCCTCGCGTACTTAAGGTTTTATTTCTATAGGCATATACCCTGAATTGAAATGGCCGGATTGAAGGAAATGCGTATTATGAAATGTAATAGATGCTGAACACATCGTTTTCTACAAATGCTATGGCCTTCACATTTCCGCCGACAATACGTAAGGGTACACTTCTCTGTTCATCCCCACCCGCATCTCCCATATCAATCAGGCAGGAGCCGTAATACTTGGTTCGATACTTGGAAACTGCCCAGGCTGTCTCTGGGCATTTATTCTTTCATATGGTATCGAAATTCATATGGAGATGGAAAACTTTTCATCCAGAGAATCCACGTGTTGATCCCAAAATATTTGAGAAGTTCAATCGGTAGAAGAAACAAAGGTAATTTAAAAGGGATTGACTATGTACCTGGGAGAAGAGAAGAATGGATTCCCGTAACAGGCTGTTTTCATTTCCTCAGGCTCCCATAACAATATACCACAGACCGGGTGGCTTACACAACAGAGATTTATTTTTTCACAGTACTGGAGGCTAAAAAGTCCAAGATGAAGGTTCTAGAAGGGCTTGGATTCTGGTGGGGATTCTCTTCCTGTCTTGTTGACGACCACCTTCTCACTTGGTCTTCACGTGGTGGAGTGACAGATCATTTCTCTCATGTTTCTTATAAGGGCACTAACCCTGTAGTGTCAGGACCCCACCCCATTCTTAGGACCTCATTTAACCCGATTACTCCATATAGGCCCTACTTTCAAATATGTTACATCAGCGGTTAGAGCTTCAACATAGGCATTTGAGGGGAGGGCACAATTCAGTCCATAGACAACACTATATACAGTAATAGATTCCATATCGATTAAAGTTTTAAATATATTTGAATATATTTAAATACATATATATGAATGAATAAAAATCTTGTAAAACGGCCAGTGAACTACATGTATAATCTGATCTCGAGAACTTCCTAACCATAGTTACAGGTCCAGAGGCTTTAAAAGATAGAAATATTTGGCTATATAAAAGTTTAAAACTCTGTATGATGAAAGATACCATAACATAATCAGTAGATGGAATTCATAAATAATAGATATGAAAAAGTTTAATATTGCTAATAGATCAAGACATGATATCTATAAAATAAAAATGTGCTTAAAATTTGACAAGGAAAAGATAACACAATAGGAAAATGGATTTGAAAGGGCAGTTCGATACTTCAGTCTCTTTTTTTAATGTTTTCAATTCATTTTTGAGAAAGAGTAGATAGAGCATGAGCAGGGGAGGGGCAGATAGAGAGAGGAAGACAGGGAATCTGAAGTATGTTCCAGGCTCTGAGCTGTCAGCACAGAGCCAGACATGGGACTTGAACCCATGAACCATGAGATCCTGACCTGAGCCGAAGGCAGATGCTTAACTGACTGAGCCACCCAGGTGCTCCTTTCGCTTTCTTTTTTATTGAGACCTAACATCTAGTAAAGAACTAAGTGAATATTTATATGTGTATACAATGTGTAGCTCCCATACTGTTCAAAACAGAGAATACCAGTAACACCCCAGAAGATTCCCTCCTACCTTTGTAGTCAGTACCACCACCCCAGAGATAATTTCTGCTCTGATTTCTATCAACTGTAGAATAATTTGGTCTGGGGGCACCTGGGTGGCTCAGTCAGTTGAGCATCTGATTCTTGGTTTCGGCTCAGATCACAATCTCACAGTTCGTGGGTTTGAGTCCTGCATCGGGCTCTGTGCTGACAGTGCAGAGCTCCCTCCCTTGGGATTCTTTCTCTCTCCATCTCTTTCTGCCCCTCCTCCACTTGCGTGCTCTCTCTCAAAATAAATAAATTTTTAAAAAATGTTAAAAAAAAAAGAATGATTGGTTCTGTTCTGGAATGTCTGTGAACGAAATCATGTAGTATGTACTTGTATCCTTCTTTCATTTAACTTAATACCCGTGAGATCATATTTTTGTATGTTTGGCTGGTTTGTTCTCTTTTATTGTTTATTTTATTGTTCCATACCAAATATACCAAATTTTATCACTTTCTCTATTGTTGGAAATTTTAATCATTTCTAAGATTTGGCTATTACGAATCAACTGCTATAAAAATTACATATATACCTTTTGGAGGGCATATGCACTCGTTTCTTTTGTACACGTACATAGCAGTGAAATTTCTTGGTCACTTAATGACCCTTGCCAAAATCTGGAATTGTCTTTTTAGTTTTAGCTATTCTCATGGGGGTGAGCCACTGTCTCATTGTGATTTTAATTTGCATGTGCCCAGTGGTTGAATACTTTTACGTGGGCTTATTGGCCAGTTGGATGTTGCCATTCGTGAACTGCCTACTCAATACTTTTGCCCATTTTTAAATTGGATTGTTTAACATTTAAAAAATATATACTTTCTGGTTGTGTGTCCTCATCAGATACATATATTGAGAATTTCTTCTAGTCTGTGGCTTGCCTATTTACTTTCTTAATCGTTTCTTTTGATGAATAGGAGTTGTTAATTTTAACAAAGAATAAAGTATCTATTTTTCATTTATGATTATTGTTTTCTGTCCTATTTGTAAAATGTTCACATTCCCCAGGCTCATAAAAATATTCTCCTACATTTTCATCCAGAAACTTTATATTTTTGTCTTTGATACTTAGGAATACGATTACCTCAAATGAACTTTTGATGAGGGGTAGGAGTCAAGGTCCTTTTTTTTTTCCATATGAATATCCAGTTGCTTCAGAATCATATATTAAAAGACCATCCCCCCCGCACTGAGTTGCATTGGAGCACACACCATAAATTAAGTGCAGTGTAAGTGAGGATTTATGTCTGAATTTCTGTTGTCTTCCATTGTTCTACTTATCATTGAACCAATACCACACAGTCATAATTACTGTAACGGAATAGTCCATATAGAAATGTGATAGTTGAAGCCCTTCAAATTTGATCTTTGAGATTTTCTTGAGTCCTCTGTGTTCTTTCCACTTTCATGTAAATTTTAGAATTAGCTTGTTAATTTACACACACACATGCATGTACACACACACCACTTCTGGTATTTTGATGGGAATTATTTTGCATTAATCTATATATTCATTCAGGGAGATTGACATCTTTATTATAGTAAGTCTTCTAAATTGTCAATATGGACTATCTATCTACTTAAACACACCAATTTCTCTCAGCAATGTTTTAATTTGTTGCTTTCGGTATGAAAGTGTTGCACTTCGAGAATTTGATATTTTTGATGCTGTTGTAAATGTTTTCCTTTTAAAAAAATTACTTTTTTAATTGTTTGCTGGGGCGCCTGGGTGGCTCAGTCGGTTGGGCGGCCGACTTCAGCTCGGGTCATGATCTCACAGTCTGTGAATTCGGGCCCCGCGTCGGGCTCTGTGCTGATGGCTCAGAGCCTGGAGCCTGCTTCAGATTCTGTGTCTCCCTCTCTCTCTGCCCTTCTCCTTCTCACGCTCTGTCTCTATGTCTCTCAAAAATAAATAAACGTTAAAAAAATTGTTTGCTGTGGCATATATAAATACACCTGATTTTTGTGTACTTATATTGTATTCATTGACTTTATTAAATTCACTTATTAATTCTAATAACTTCCTTGTTGGAGTCTTTGGATTTTCTCCTTAGACAGTTTTCTGAATCATTTTATGGGAATAAAGATAGTTTTAGTCCTACTTTTCCAATCTTTGACTCTTGTTTCTAATTTTTTTTTTTTTTGCCCTGTTGCTCTAAGAATTCTAATACAATTGAATAAATGTCACCATAGTAGAAACCTTTACTCTTGTTGCCAGTGTCACCTTTCACCATTAAGTACATTAGTGGTAAGTATTTGTTGAAGACACCCTTTATCAGGTTAAAAAACTTTTTCAATTTTTAGTTACCGAGTTTTTCTTTATTTTAAGATCATGAACGGGTATTGAATTTTATCAAATGCTTTTTCTTCATCTTCTGAGATAATCATATAGTTTTTCTCTTTCTTCTCTTTATGATGAATTATAGGACTGATTTTTTAATGTAAAATCAACTTTGCCTTCCCAGAATAAACCTCGCTACGTGATTTTCTCCTCCCCCTTCTCCGTCTTCTTGTTCTTTTATGATTTTTACTTCTATGTCACAAGAGAGATTGACACGCAGTGTTTAAATACTGTTTCTTGTAATCTTTATTTCTTCAGTGTGTTCCTGGTACAAGTAAAAGTAGCCACTGAATTAGATTGATAATATTTGTCTTGGATTGTGGCTTCTGTGTTCATGAGGATATAGACCTTAATTTTCATTTCCTATAATGTTAGTATCAGGATTTAGGACAAGATTATACTGAATTCATAATACGAGTTAGCGAAGGTCCTCTGTTTTTCCATTATCTGGAAGAGTTTTAGAAAGATTTGTATTATTTATTCCCCAACTGTCTCATAGCGTCTGCTAGCGAAGCCATTCAGCCATAGGAGTGCCCACATTTTTTATTTCTTCTAGCAAGAGTTTTGGTAAATCGTGGTTTTCAAGGAATTTTAAAAGATTTTTTGGCCTAAAGTTTTTCATAGCATACTCTTACTGTTAAATGTCGGCAAATTCTATAATGATGTACCTGACTATTTCTCATATGTGTAATTGTGTAATTCATATTTGCTCTGTTTTCTTTGTCTTGCTCCATTTTTATTTATGTGATTAATATTTTCAGGAGTTAACTTTTGACTGTGTTACTTTCTCTACATAGGTCTTATATTTCACACTGTCTTATAGTTTTTTTCTGCTTCTACTTTTGTTCCCTTTCCCTTTCTGTAGGCTTAATTTGGATTTTTTATTTTTCAAGTTTATTGAGTTAGAAGCTTAGATAATTGATTTTCAACTTTTCTTCTTTCCCTAATATATGCACATAAATACACACTTTCCCTCCAGGTTCTGCTTTAGCTTCATTTCACAAATATAGATATTTAGTTTTTGAGATATTCAATATTCAGATGAAACTATCTCCTAAATTCCATTCTAATTTCCATTTTGCACATGGGCTGTCTGAGATGCGTTATCTAATTTCCAGTCATTTGGAGATTTTCTAGTTATCTTTCTGTGATTGAGTTTTAATCTAATTCCACAGTCATCAGAGTATACACATTGCCTTCTTTGGAAATTTTTTGAGATCAGATTCACTGCAAATAGTCTAGTCTGTTTTGATGAATGTTACACGTGCACTTGCGACAGATACATATTTGATGTGGTTGAACGTATTCGGTTTGGTCAGACTGGTCAGATTTGGCCATATGGTTTTAATCTTCTATAGCCTCACTAATGTGTTCTGATATCTCTGTGATTATGAGATACATGTGTTACAATTTATAACCCACGTGTGGTTTTGTCTCTCTCCTATTGGCTCTGCCTACTTAATGTTTATATATTTTAAAGGTATATTATTAAGTACTTTTAACTTGAGGATAGCTATATATTACAATTAAGTTTACTCTCTGGTTATAATATGTTTCTCTTTTTCTCTCATCATAACTCTTTCCTTGAAGTTGTCATTCCTTCGTATTAATATAGTTACACTTGCTTTCTCTTGCTTAATGTTTGCTTAGCATTTGCATATTGTACGACATATACTTTTTTATCCTTGCAACCTGTCCTTTATGTTTAAAATGTGTTTCTTGGGGCACCTGACTGGTTCAGTCGGTTGAGCCTCTGACTCTTGATTTCAGCTCAGGTCATGATCTCCCAGTTGTGAATTGAGCCCCAAGCCGGGCTCCACACAGATCGGAGCCTGCTTAAGATTCTCTCTCCCTCTCTGTTTGCCCCTCTTCCCCACTTGCTCTCTAAAATTAAAAAATAATAATAATACATAATTAAAAATAAAGAAATAAAATGTGTTTCTTGGGGTCCCTGGCTGGCTCAGTCGGTAGAGCAATTCTTAATCTCAGGGTTGTGAATTCAAGCCACACGTTGGGCGTGGAGCCTACTTTAAAAAACATAAATAAAAAAAATATATTTCTTGTAATCAGCACGTAGGCAAGTCTTGTGGGGTTTTTTTGTTTGTTTTTAACTTCAGGCTGACAACTTTTTAATTGGAGTATTTATTTATTTTAATATAATACCCCTACTGACATAATTGAGGTTAAATTGATGAAATTTATCATCTTGCCGTTTTTTATGGGTCCTTTCTGCTCTTTGCTTTTTTACTCCATTTACTGGTTCTCGTATTTATCATGGACATATTTTCCTTCATCTGTTTTATCTCCTCTAATTTATTTTATTGTTTATCACCTTCAGAACACTGCGACATCTTTTCTATAGTTTACCTCCACTTAGCTCCTTCTTGTTTTTTGTTGTACGTTTCTCTCAACGCATGTGGTGCTTTCTAAGAGGCATTGTTATTATTGTTGCTTTAAACCATAAATATATTTGTTAGAGGGACCCATATATTTATCCTCTCCGATGCTCGTTCATTCTTTCTTTGAACCCTCATGCATCTGTCGGAAAAATTTCCCTTCATTCCGGAAAGCCTCATTCCTGGTGGTATAAGCCTGCTGGTCACAGACTTTTCCCAGTATGTGTTTGTCTGGGAATGTTTTTATTTTACCTACGTTGTAGAAGGACAGTTTTTCTGAGTAGAATTCTTAGCCTGGCCATTGTTTTGTTTGTTTCTTTGGTTGGTTTTCCCCAGAGCTTTAAAGAGGCCATTCTTTTGTTTTTGGCATTCCTCTATCTGTTGATGAGGGAGTTGCCTTGTCTTTTTTCTTTCCCTGAGGGCGATTTCTCCTTTTTGTTTGCAAGTTTGGGATTTCGGCTTGGCTTTGGCAGTGGTGTTCTGTGTGCAGTTCCTAAGGAGACTTGAGGTGAGCGAGGAGGACTGGAGGACAGCAGGACACTGAGTCGCAATGTGGTCGCCCTTGTCCGCCTCGAGACTGCCTCCCTTCATGAGAAATGGGGCGAGCCCGGGGGTCTCTCAGTCTTTGCAGCTGAAGGTCAGTGAGTCTCTGGGTCAGCAGGATGGTAGAAGGAACATTGGATTGGGAGCCCAGGAACTTGAGTTGTCTGAGCTCCTTCCCTAACTGCACCTGTGATGGTGGGCAATTCAGTTCCCTCCCGGAACCCCAGGTCTGTCAGTAATAACAGAAAGGGGGGGGGGACATCTGGGCGGCTCAGTCAGTTAAGCACCCGACTCTTGGTTTCAGCACAGGTCATGATCTCACAGTTCGTGGATTCGAGCCCGCATCAGACTCTGTGCTGACAGCACAGAGCCTGCTTGGGATTCTTTCTCTCTCCCTCTCTCTCAGCCCCTCCCCCACTCACGCTCTCTGTCTCTCTCTCAAAATAAATAAATACACTTAAAAAAAAAGAAAGAAAAGGAAACAGAAAAGGGGGACTGTGGTTGCCCGTGCCCCTCACTCCAACGGTCTGTGGTCTGAGGTCTGGGTTATTAGAGTCATCCGATTGACAGGGGTCTTCTGTGGCATTGGACCAGCCATCATGGAGGCTGGATTCTGATCCTGAAATGTAGTAACTGGAAGTTAGGAGTGATGATGATGTTGCCGACTGTTCATCGCACGCCTGTGTTGTTCCAGCCTCTGTGCCATGGACTTTGCCATGCTACCTAACTTAATCCTCATAATAAACCTCCACGTGGCTTTTATTACTTTCCATTTTACAGATGCAGTCTTGGCCCACAAGAAGCAGGAACTCACCCCAGGCTACAGAGGGAGGAGGAGGAGGAAGAGCAGCCGCTGGAGCCCAGGGGGTCTGGCCCCAGGGCACCCCCTCCTCTTCCTGCCTTTGCTGACACTTGACCATCTCGGAGTAGAATCATTAGAACGGATCAATGGGTATAGTCTCTTACAATTTACGAAGCATTTTAAAATTCCGTTCGTTTGATCGAGTCCTCTTAACATTGGTTTTATTGCTTTGATTTTGGAACCGAGAAAACGGAGGATCGAAACAGCTAGGGGACTTTGCACAGGGTTCACAAATTGGTCGGCAGCAGAGAGATTCCTTCAACGGGTGCCCCTGACTCGGAGTTCGGGGATTTTTCTGCAGCTAGCTCTGTGAAAGGAGAAATAATCACCTCCCCATGGCCTGCTTCACACGTGAGAATGTGAGAAGCTGTTCTGGAAGGTTGTCAAATGTCTTACGAACAGGTGTCCTGTGGCCTTCGGTTCAAAAGCAGGTCCCAGTCCCGCTTGTATGTGGATCTGTCCACAGCACCTTCCAGCGCTCCTTAATGAGCTGGTTTTGGTGCCGCAGATGGAAAGTCACGCAGGCGGCCAGTCTTCGTTCCCGCTGGCGTTTCGGCCGCTCGAGGCTGTGACACCCTGTGGGTCCCCAGTGGTGGGGGCAGACATGACAAGTTAATTCTGCAGCAGGCTGGGCTGCGGCAGGCCTGGCAGCTACGTAATGAGAGGGGCCCTTGGTGCTGCCGCCAGCAAGGGGGAAAGTCACATAAGACGAGTAGATTATCAGAGACAAATCGTATTAGGAAGGAAGGAAGTTACGGCTCCTGGTTTCCCCGGAGAACTGTTCTGTCCACCTGGCCTGATTTGGCAACGGGGGGAACCAGGCAGGCTGGTGACTGCTTTCTCAGAGGAAGATTTCAGGAAGCTTTGAGGCTGACGATTGCACAAAGTAAATATCAGAGATGATGGCCCCTGTGTTTTTAAGGGTTTACAGAATCACATTACCCAAAGAAGTTTCGAAAGAACTCCCGCTGAATCCTCAGTACCTCTTGTCCTCTCGGACCTTGATTCTTTAATCCAGCTGTCACTCACCCCATCCCTGTGACCCACACAACCAGTGAGTGACTAGTAAGGGGGAGTGGAGAATATGGCATCTCCCTTGCTAACAATAGTATCTAGAGGTTGCAGTCCCACCCACCGAAGCCTGCGTGGCTGAATACGGTCTCTCTAGAATTCTTCTTTCCTCTTGCCCTGCTCCTGTTCTGTTCTAACTTGTACCTGAGTTGTGACTCAGCCCTTCATATTTGGACTTGCTGGTTGACTTCAGTTTGCCTAGGTTGGCTAACCATGAGCAGTAGGGGCTTTCTTTGACTTGCCTGGTCGGCTGTTTTCTTTCTCAATTCCTCAACAGGAAACCTCAATCTGGCTCTCACCCCTTGTCACTGAGATAACACCACAGTCCACTGAACTGATGCTTGACTAGGCGTCCTACCCAGGCGCCTCTTAGATCCTTGGCTCTTCCCCAGACCTGGGGGATACTCGTTACAGAGTCACTGATCTTCACCCAGTGACTTAGCCCAGGCCACAGAACAAGGAAGTGAACGAAGATTTGCCCAGAATCAGAGTTGAGGGTAGTAATACCCATACTAATACTATTTCTACCACTGCTACTACTACTACTTATAATAACGACAACTCCCGATATATACAGAGCCCTCAGTAATGTGCTGGCCCAAGCACATTAACATATGGTAGATCTATTATTGTCCCATTTTACTGATAAAGAACCAGATGTGTAGAGGTTCAGTAATTTAGGGTCAGATGGTAGTCCTCACTCCAAACAGAGGAAGTGACGAGTGTGGCGACATGGCCTTCCTTGTTTGGGGCCCATGTTTGTCCAAAGTGGGAGGAGAAGAGAAGGAGTCCCTAAAAGTAACAAGTCAGGAAGGAGTGCTGCTGTTTCTGAGTAATGAAAATCTGCCTCAAGCTGGCTTACTGGCACTGATCCAGAAGTAGAGAAAGTTTCAGGGTCTGTTTCATTTAGGGGCTCGCAATGGATGTGGGGCCACAGCTCCAGTTCGCCCCACCCCTCTTGGTTCTTCTCTCCTTTGTAGTTTGGCTTTGATCTCAAGCTGACTTCTCATGTTAAGGATACAGATGCTGACAGCTCCTGGGGCTACTTGGTTCTTCACTTGCATCCAGGAGCAGGGAAATGGTTTTTCATCCACCAACCACTGAATAAAAGTCTTGCACCTCATTCTCTTTTGGCAGCGTAGGTCCTGTGCCTACAAGAGGATGCCACGTGCTGGTGGTGCAGGCCTAGGGCCAAGGGAGCACAGGATTGGGGTGACTGTACTGAGTTGGCCACCCCTGGGTTTTGTGATCTGATGAGCCCCTCCAGCTCTGGCATTCAAACTCTCTAGAAAAATCCATGCCAGTGTATCTCCGTCCCACCCATCTTGTCATCTCTGCAGCTCTAATTCCCAGGAAGTGACTGCTTTCTGTCTCCCTCCTCCCATGGGAGGTAGGAAGAGGAATGGAGACCATGGTAAAGGGAGGAAGCAGGCTGGAGAACATGCATTGCTCTTTGTAGTCACTCACCCGGGCTTTAAAATGTGATCAGGATGGGATGCGGTTGAGGTCTTATCCTGCTTGGTGTCTTGGGGATTGAAGGAAAGAGTAGATGTAGAAGGTAGAAAGAGCTTATGGGCTGCACCTAGAGCCACTGGTGAGCTGTAGGGGCTCAGTGGGAATGTGTCTATAGATAAATTCATCATCCCAGCAAGAACCTCAGAATCCCCACTTCGGTTCTGGCTAAGGGCTCCGTCTGGCCACTGGACCCACCTCGGATCACAGGGAAATGGAGTCGAGACGTCTTTCGAAGGCTGGGGCCTCTTGATGTTCCGTTTGGTTTCTGCTTCTGCTTGCTCTAAGTCTCCAGTTTCTGATCAGTTGTTGGGTTTGAATCTGTGGGCTGGCTTTGGCGCCACCCCCGTTGTTGACCAAATTTTGTCTTTAAGTTCCCTTGATTCATTCCCTTTAGGCTCATCCTTGACTTCTGAGTTTGAATCCTCTGCTGTTTTCACTACTTCTGACTACCCATAATAGGGATCATAACAACACGCACCAGTTACTGAGTTCCCACTCTAAGCCTTAAGCTTTACAGACATCATTTTCACAACACTGCAGGTTCGTTATTATTATTTCCATTTTACTATGAGAACACAGAGGCTCAGAATGCTTACATAATTCGTCCAAGGTTTCTGAGCTTGTTAAATGGCAGCGTTAGGGGTCAAAGCCATTTCTGTCTGACTCCCACGTTCTTTTTCTTTTCACAACACTCTGCTACATCTCACAGAGAAAGTGCGAGCAGAGGACCAGGTTGGAAGACTATACCTTCAGGTTGGAAGGGGCAGATGTACAAACGGCCCCGACGCCACTTCCTTCAATTTTTACCTTCCATTTGGGTCTCTTTCTGGCTGGTTCCTCCTGGAACACTATGCCAAGCCTCCACGGGCCACAGAATCCCTCTCAACAGTTGAGCCCAAGCTTGACAAAACTCTTTTCCTCCATCCCTTTAACACAACCGAGACAGGCTGATATTTTCAGAAAGACTTTTTACTAAACACTAAGAGAAACTGAAAGGAAATAATTGCAGCAAATACAGGCAGAATAAAAATAGCCAACTTTCCAAATACACATTTCTGGCTCTAAGAATCACAGTGGAAACAGCGGAAAGCTTTTCCGCTGCCCAAACCTGATGCTAAGGAAGCTGTCTTCCCCCCACTACCCCCCCCCAAAGCTGCTACAAAGTCCATTTTAGGGGAGCTCAGCCATGTGCACACCTCTGGCCAAGGATCTAGCAGGGTCTGTTAAAGGTCTGGAAGGAGAAGAATGAAGAGGGCGGGGCTGCAGGAGCTACACCTGCCTGTGTAATCTCATCTGGTCTCCTGGCCTTGATCAGCATCTATATGCTGGTGCTGCTAACCCGAAGTCACAGGACATCTCTGGCTTGGATGTCCCGTGAACTCCTCTACACTTGAACCTATCATTGGTCTTCTCTCCAAACACCTTCCTACTCTTCCAGTAAATGGCACCACCATCCAGCCGGTTGGGCAACATAAACACCAGGAGGAAAGTCATTGCTGACTATTTTGCCATGTCCACTTGGCCACTAAGCTCTGTCACATTTCTGCCCCCCCCCATCTCTTCACTTCCTCCCATCACCCCTGCTACATCTCACATTCAACTCACCTTCCTCTCTCACCTGGTCCGTCACCACCTTCCATTTTATCTCCTTTTGTCTGGTTTTGTGCTAAACACAAATTGGATTATGCCATTTTCCCTGCCTGAAACACTCCAGGTGGTCTCTGTTGTCTCAGAAGTGAGTATCAGCTGTCATCTGACTCTGCTTATTCTTCCAGTCTTGTGTCTCCGACCTTCCTGCACTTCTTGTACTTGGTAACTTGGACTTGGTCCTGCCCATGTCATTCGGAACCATGCTGGTTTCCTCTAACGTGCTACTCTGACACCAGGGCTTGGAGCACATTCTTCTCTCTGCAGTGGAAGAGCTCTGTCCCAAGCTGTCTTGCCTGCTGTTACCTGTTAGTCTTAACTTGGATGTAACTAGCTCCAGAAGGTTTTCTGTACCCCATAAAAACTGGGGTTAAGTGCCTCTCCTATGGGTACTAACTTATTACTTATAATGTCTCTGGCCTTTAGGATTTCTGCCCAGCAGCAGGAATGCATGGGGAAAGAACCATGTCCTCTGACTTGCCGTGATAACACCATATATGATCATAGTGCCCACCACAGACTGGTAGCCCTCAGTAATGTCTAATGAACAGATGAATCGAAGGAAGCATGAATGAAGACGGGGTGACCAGAGCCCTGGAGGTGAATGATGTGGCTAGTGTAGGAAACAAAAGACCGAGCCATTTAACAAACATTTCCAGAATATCTCCTCCATATCCAGCTGTGTGATCGGCAACATGGACCCAAGAGACAGGGCTGGCCTTCTCTCAATCCTCATGAACTTGACCTCAGACCACTTGGCTCTTGTTACACTTTCGCTGCTGGGAATCTTCCCTTTGAGCGGCCCTGGCAGGCTCGTCTGGCCCATTTTTATGGCCGCAAAATTAAGTGTTAAAAGAAAAAATATCCATCCCTTCCTTTCCTCTCTCCTTTCCCTTCATTTTTCTTATCTTTTATGTCCTGTCTTCTCCATTCCTATTTAAATGAAACCCCATGCCATGCCTGTGTTTCTCTCCACTTTCATCTTCCTCTTTTAATTCATTCGTGATGCTCCAGATCTCACTTTTATTGTGATTTATTTAAGAACGTGCTGGTGGGACCAGGGCTAATGCATTTCTGAAGGTGGTGTGTTAGCATCCTAATTGATTACCCAGCATCCTCTGTGACTAACCCTCTCCCGTGGTTGTCCAGGCAAGGAGGGGCTGGTGAGCAAAGCCGCCCAGGAGTTGGAAAGGGATTAGTGTTAATTCCTCCCAGACACCTCCCTCTGATGTTTCTCGGTCAATAAGAGATTATGTGGGGAGAAGGTTTAAACACACCCATGCTTCTTCTCATCAGCTGCTAATCCCCTCCTCTCCATTCCCACAGCAGGTGCGGGTGTGGGGCCTGTGATGTGGACCCGCTGACGCAAGCAGGGCCCTCCAGGGTCTTCTTCCCTGTCCCAGACCTGTTGTCAAGAGAGCCCCGAGCAGCGGAGGCTGCTGGTAGTGTTTCAGACAAACGGGCCCTGGGAAGTGCGATCAGGAGCTGCCGCGTGGTCTAGTAGGAGGGAAGGTGGGCAAGGAGTGGGCGTATATAGGTACAAGATGGGGAGAGAAAGTAGGAGGGCAGGAGGGTTTTCGGCAGCATGGTGTCATTGTTGTGTTTGGCGGCCTTAGGGATTGTGGCCGACTGACTCTAGGGTGTTTCTGGTGAGCCTCACCTCTGGGTGTTCTTACCCTTGTATGATCCTCCCTTCTTTGTGGCTGGGCCCTGTCACTTGCTTCTAACCAGTCATACATAGAAGGTGATGGGGCGTCACTGCCGGGATCATATTATGTTAAGAAAGTCTCATTTTGCCAGCTGACTCGCCCCACACTCTCTTTTCCCTTCATCCTCTGTGTGTGTGTGTGTGTGTGTGTGTGTGTGTGTGTGTGTCTGGCTTTGAAGAAGCAAGTCTCCTTGAATCCTACAACTTCAGGGAATGAATACTGCTGACAACCTGAATGATTTCTAGCTTCAGATGAGAACCCTGCTCTGGCTGGCACCTTGTTACAGCCTTGTGACCCTTAACTGAAGGACCCTAAGCCATGATCAGGCTCCCGATGCATAGACACTGCACTTTCTTAGGCTCTGCTAAGTCTGTGGTAATCTGTTCTGGTGATGGAGATCAATAGTGATAGAAAACAAATAGAGCGGCCCCGTTTCTTTCTTGCCTTGAGCACCAATGGGCGCTTTTATCTTTTCCCATCATCAAAAAAGTCTCTCGGAAAAAGACAGTGGACCCATTCGTACAGGCACAGACTTGACCGGCCACTGCTTAGGTTGCTTAGGTGCTCTCTGTGGAGGCACCCACACACAGAGGAACCTTAACACCTGCAGTTTCTTGTAAAAAAAAGTGTCTATTAGGGGTGCCTGGGTGGCTCAGTCTGTTAAGTGACTGACTCTTGATCTCAGCTCGGTTCATGATGGCATGGTTCGTGGGTTCGAGCCCCACATTGGGTTCTGAGCTGACAAGTGCAGAGCCTGCTTGGGATTCTCTCTCCCCCTCTCTCTGCTTCTACCCCACTTGTGCTCTCTCTCTCTCTTTCTGTCTCTATCAAAATAAATAAATAAACTTAAAAAGTTTTTTAAAGGTCTGTTGGGCATTAGCACCTTATCATGTATATAAGGAACTCATGCAACTCAATAGAAAAAAAAAAAAACTAAAAAATCCAATTTAAAAATGGGCAAAAGGTTTGAATACATATTTTTCCAAAGAGGTTATACAGATGGCCAACGAATACATGGAAAGGGGCCCAACAATCACTAATCATGAGGGAAATGCAAATCAAAACCGCAATGAGCTGTATCACCTCACACCTGATAGGATGGCTATTATCGAAAAAGACAAGAAATAACAAGTGTTGGCAGGGGCGTGGAGAAACGAAAAGCCTTGTGCGCTGTTGGTGAAAATGTAAATTGGTGCAACCATTAAGGAAAAACTGTATAGAGGTTCCTTAAAATATTAAAAATAGAACCACTATGGTGATCCAGTTAGCTCACTTCTGGGAACATTTCAAAGAAATGACATCACAGTCTCAAAGAGATATCTGCACTCACTGCAGCGTTATCCACAGGAGCCAGGACATGAGAACGGTCTGAGTGTCCGTTGGTGGATGAATGGACAAAGAACCTGTGATATATCCACAATGGAATATTATTCAGCCACAAAAAGGGAAATTTTGCCATTTGCAACAACATCGATAGACCCGAGGGCGTTATGCTAAAGGAAATAAGTCAGACAGAGAAAGACAAATACTGTGTGTAGGATGGCATGTAGGATGTCATTTACACATGGAATCTGAAAAAGCCAAATTCGTACAAACAGAGAGTGGAAGGGTAGTTACCAGGGGCAGGGGTTGAGGAAGTGAGATGTTAGTCAAAGTGTACGAACTTCAGCTACACGATGAATAAATTCTGGGGATCACTAGCATAGAGCAGAGTGACTGTGATTATCAGGACTGGGCTATTTACTTGAAAGTTGTCAGGAGAGTAAGCCCTAAATGTTATCACCACACACACACCAAGGTCATTACGTGAGGAGGTGGAGGCGTTAACTAACCTTACTGTGATCATCGCCTCGCACTGTATACATGTATCAAATTTTCACATCGTACCCTTGAAACCGACAAGCACTGCATTTCAATGATACCTCAGTAGAGCTGGGGACCAAGAAAAAGGGTTATTGGTCCTTTCTCATCAGTTTAGATAATTCACTGTTTGAATCCAGTCTCCTTTATGGGGGTGGGCAGTATGTGGAAGTACTTTGAATTTTTCTTTCTTTCTTTTAAACTATTCTTTACTTGACTGGGCTTTCAAGATATGCTATTTAGGCTCCATTAGAAGGGAAATTACTTTCATTGTCAACTTCAAAACCCCTTTCTCAAAGCAAATCCCCTTTAGGCCAGAGTGGCTAGCCCCAGGCCAGAGGCTCCCCGCTCCCTCAGTAGATTCCCAGTTAAAAGACAGCTCCACAGTCAGAGCCTCTCTGGAAATGAAGGCAGCTTTCGGAGAGGGAGCAGGTAGGAGTGTTGGTTTTGGACATCTGGGTGAGAAAAGCTTTTACTCTTTCTACTTAATTTGAAGGAGCATGGGCTCTGAAATCAGACAGAACTAAATTTTACCATCTGTGAGCTATTTACTAGCTGTGAGCGACTTATTTAACCTCTCTTGTCCTATTTCTCTTTTCAACATACGATTTTTGTGAAAATTGAATAAGGTAATGTGATAAAGAGTTCTCAGCACCATGGCCAGCTCCCCAGCTGTCAGTCAATACTTGTTCCCCCGGCGCGCGCGCGCGCGTGTGTGTGTGTGTGTGTGTGTGTGTGTGTGTGTGTGTGTGTGTTTCTCCTCTGTGTGTAAGGGGAGGAGTGTGAGAGAGGACAAGGACAGAAGTTTCTCAGGGATGAAATGCTCAATCTCAGATCACGGAGGCTACTTCTCCTTCACTCTGTTTCCCTCTGATTCCTCTCCTTTTTCTTCCTTCTTGCTCCTGAGTAAATCCATGTGGTGCCTAGACAGTGCCTGGCCCTAAATGCTGGTTTTGCTGCTGTTGATGTATTTCTATTATAATTGTTGTCATCATCACCATTGTCTTTACTGTCATCGTCCACGACATCATCATCATCATCATCATCATCATCATCATCATCATCATCTCCTCCCTCCCAGCTTACTTTCCCTTCTGCCGTAGAGGTAACAGACTTGTACCTTTCTTTGTAATGCTGAGGCTGGGAGATTACGTTTCCTGAACTTCCCTGCCATCTGGCTTCTTGTTCAATTTTATCAGTAAGGAGACACTGTCAGAAAGTGAAAGGCTTTGTATTGGCTTCTTCTTTGTCTGCGTCTGGCAGGGTCTCCTGGGCTGTTCCCTTTGGAATGATCCCGGTGTCAGACACAGCACCCCGTTCTGGGTGATCATAACCTCAGAAGGGGGCGTCCTTCCATGTGTCTTGACACCGGCAGCCCTTCTCCTTGGTTTGAGCATGGACTGGGGCCAGCTCTCCCGGGCAGTTCCTGTGCTGACCAGGTGGCATGACCGCAGCGCTGGTGTGAATGCACCCTGGGCTCTGCCTGCACCATCCCCTCCCCCTTCCTCCCCGCCCTTGCCCTTACGTGATTGCTGCTTCCTGCAGTTATTCGCCCCCGAGGTTATCACACCTTCTGGTCTTCGCTTTCTCAGCCTCAGCGACACTTTATAACTCCTTCCTTGGATTGCATCTTTTCTTTTCAATTTCCCTACTTGGATTTCTGTTTTTCTGTGTGGACATTGACTCTTAAAAGGGCAGTGGGGATTACAGGTAGTTTAGTATCCGAGCCTTTAGGGTTAACAGCTTTCTAATGGCGTCCCATGTTAGAGCACCAGCAGACTGGAATTAAAGCCACTAAACTCACTTTCTCAAGGTTGTAGAAGGAGAAAGGGAGTATACGAACCTCCCTTTTGCCCTCCCCAAATCGCTTCTGGATGTCCATGGAGATCCCCGAAGCTGATTGTTTCATCCACTTTTCTCTCTATGGGTCTTCGGAATGCCAAGAATCATTTCACCCATTCTTGAATTCTAAATGATCTTTTAAACTCTTCCTCCTCCTTCCTTACCTCGGCATCTGCCTCCTCCTCGTCCGTCATTGTCAGAACAATCTTGAAGGAGGGCCCTTCGCCATCCAATAGACTAGCTCCTATAATGATTTTTGAAAAGCTAATATTACTGAATATTCTACTCCGTGATGTAGGCGATATTTTTCGGATGAGAAGACTGGAGTGTGGAAAAATTTATCATCTGCCCGCAATCACTGAGGTAGGAGGGGATGGAGCTGGATTCCAAACCAATTCTGCCTGGTTCCAGGGCTCATACATTTAATAACGATACTATTCTACCATTCACCCACCCACCCATCCATCTACCCATCTGATGGTTAATGAGAGTTTAGTATATGCTGAGCACTGTGGCAAGCACAGTAATGGAGAGTCGGGAGGCCCAGCCCATATTACCTAAAATGCTACAGAGGCAGTTATGTCCAGAGCCAGTCCTGAGAGAATGGACGCTAGGTCTGAGGACGGAGTGATGAGTAAGGGGTGAGAAAGTGAAGAGAGAAGGGACAGGGTGAAGATCAACTGTGAGGTGAGAGCCAGGTCCAGGCCAGCACACGGAGGTCGTAGGAGATGTTGGTCTCCTGTTTCTTCTCTTCAGAGAGCAGGGGTGAGAGCCTCCATCGATGTTCTGGAACACCGAAACTGAGAGCGTGTTCTCTCTGACGGCACCAAAGTTCTCACAATATCTCACTTTCCTTTTTTTTCCTCAGGCTCTTTTGTTACTTTAACAACAACAACAATCAAATAAACTGAATATTGAAATAACTAACTTAACTACTATACCTTTAATCAGATTTTAAATTTCTGGGAGATACACTTAAATTTGGCCCGTCTTGATTCAGTGTAACATCACTTGAGGGAATCGTTAATGTCGCACCAGTGGGTAACGGAAGTAATTAGGGAGCCATTTTTTTAAAAAAAATCTACATAATTTTCCATAGAGTATGAACTTTCTGAAAGAAGAAACTCTAACTCACCTTCATGAATCTTGGTACAATCTCTGACACATTGGGGAAGGGGGATTTAACTCTATCTGTCTGATTCCAAAGCCCTGAAGTACCTTCTGCCTGAGTCATTCTTTTCCTGTCAATCGGTATATAAGTTGTTTATTCTGCTCTTTGCCAGTCAGCATAGGCTAAGTTATGCTGCGGTAACGATTGTGCCCCCAGATATTTAGTGACTTAGAACAGTGATTCTCAACATGTGGCTTCTGAACAGCAGCATCAGCATCACCTAGGAAATTGCAACTTCTTTTTTATCTTATTTTTCCTTCCCTTCCCATATGGTGTCTGTTGTATTTCTCAAATTCTACACTAGTGAAATCATA
This sequence comes from Paguma larvata, assembly GCA_030068075.1. Lineage (NCBI taxonomy): Eukaryota > Metazoa > Chordata > Mammalia > Carnivora > Viverridae > Paguma > Paguma larvata. Next base: position 13,118,706 of record CM057828.1, on the reverse strand, counting down.
TGATATCTGTCTTTCTTTGACTTATTTCACTCAGCATAAAAACAGGGAGGTAAACCATAAGAGACTCTTAAATACAGAGAACGAACTGGGGGTTGCTGGAGGGGAGGTGGGTGGGTGATGGGCATCAAGGGGGGGACACTTTTTGGCATGAGCACTGGGTGTCATATGTAAGAGATAAATCACTGGGTTCTACTCCTGAAGCCAAGACTACACTGTATGTTGACTAATTTGAATTAAGAAAAAAAAAAGAAATGCAGATTCTTGTCTTTCCCCTAGACCTACTGAGATCATCTTAGGATGGGGCTGATCAGTCTTTTCTTTGCCAAGCCCTCTGGGTGTTTTTGTGCACACGAAAGTTGTTTTTTATTTACCTTACAAGAGCACTGGGGGTTGTCTGTAGCTCTGTTCTATATCATCTTACTTTGCCAGCATATGGAGAAGCCCCTATTGGGACTGAAAAGAGAGACATGATGAACCAAGAGCTAGTTCTTAAGACTTAGCTCTGAAGTTAGATATCACTTGCTCTCACATTCCGTTGTCCTCGGCAAATCCAAGGGAAATGGGACCGAGACACATAATCTTGTCACAGAGAGGGGACACATAGGAAAGGAAATAGGACTATAGTATTAGTTTTATTTTATCATTTCTCTCTAGATTTACAAGTGATAGTAAGAGTACTGTCTTGACAAACATTTTTCAATGGAACAATCATAATTTTTCCCATTGTTGAGATTGCCTTGTTCATGAGATGCATGGTCATTTTTATGGTTCTGTACTACTGTGCACACCACAGTTAACAAATTAATCTATAGTATGTCAAGTGGTAAGAAGCAAGATGAAAAGAAATTAAGCCGGATAGGACAGATGGAGCTATTTTATATAATGTGACCAGAGAACATCTCTCTGATCAGGTGAACCTTGAGGAAAGATTGCAAAGTGAGGGGATAGGTGCATGGGGCGAGATAATTCCAGGTAGAGGGTAAAGTCCTTCAGGTGGTGGTATGGTTGCCATGTTGGGGAAACTAAAGAGACATCCGAGTGATTGGAGCAGAGTGAGCTAGGGCTTAAACTTTTGGACCATGACTCATAGAGAGACATAAATTTTATATGGGGACCCAGTACACACACACATACACAAACACATGCATCCATACAGACTCACTTGCCCACACGCTCTCACTGAATTCGGAATTTTACAAAAGAATACTTACCTTTACTGTATGCAATGTTCTGTAATATTGTCTATTCTATTTTATTCAAAAATTCTGACCGTGACTACATAAACTGAGTACATAACCTGCCAGTAGTCAGAACCTACAAGTACACTGAGGTAGGCTAAGAGCATTAGGAATTAAGATCAGAGATGTAGTGGAGGGGGGGTGACCAGAGGATGGGCTTTTTGCATTCTTGAAGGGGACTGAGTAGGAAGGCTAAGAGAACACTTCTTGTTGAGGAATGACTTGTGTTTCTAAAACATGACCCTGGCTGCTCTTTGGAGAATGTGATATGATAAATCCAAGGTGGAAGGACAGAGAAGAGTGAGAGGCCATTGCCACAGCCCTGGTAAGACGGTGAAGGTGGCTTGGGTCAGAGGATTAGTAGCTGCTGAGAAGTAGTCTGATCACAGAGTTATTTCAAAGCTAGGCCAAACAGGATTTTCTGATGGTTTGGATGTAGAGTGATAAAGAAAGGTGGAAATCAAGGATCATTCCAGTGGTTCGGACTGAGCAACCAGAAGAATGGAGTTACCGTTTATGGAGAAGGGTCATCTGAGGAAGAATTAGATTTGGGTAAAAGAGTGGGATCAAAAGTTCAGGTTGGGGGCATGAAAACTCTGGAGACAGCTAGGTAGAGACCTCAAAAAGTCAGCTTTATAGTTTGGTATGGAATTTAGTGCTGGAGACATACTCTTTGACTGCTAAGTTTATGAGTGGTATTTAAAGCCCTTCCAGATAGTCTTACCTAGGGATTGTTCAAGACATACAGAAGAATGAGCCCCAAGACACACCCAGAGTTGGGAGCTGGCAGAGATGAAGGGAGGCCAGCAGAGGAATGAGATGGAAAGCAAAAGGAGGCCAAGAGTTGGCAGAGTGCCTTCCAAAGGATGGCGCTGTCGTGTGTATCAAAGGCCACTGATGGGATAAGAGTCAGGACCAAGAGTTGACTCTTGAATTGGGTAACGTGGGGGTCATTTGGTGACCTTCAAAAGAGCTGATTTAATGGGGTTGGTGCAGAACATAGCCTGTTTGGATTGGGTTCCTGAAACAATGGCACGAGAGAAGAAGAAACAGGGTAAGGAAAATTCTTTTGAAGAGGCTCCCTTCACAGTAGAGCAGGGAAAGGGCTGGTAGCTCTTAGATAAGATGTCACACTTGGAACTGTGATAGTATCTTTCAGCCACCAGGGAAAGACTAAGGAAACTTCAGAGACTTTGGCCAGAGACCTTACATTGATGAGGTGTTGAATTTATTAAGCAAGGACTAACAATTCTAATACTAACTCCTGGGCAAGCAATCTGTTACCTGTAACCACACGATCTTAGAGGAAATGGCACTAAGTCTTTGCTTCCATCAGGCTCATTTCTGGAAGCAAGCCCATGGAGTTTGGGGTGTGGGCACCGGAGCAAGTTCTGGCTTGCTGACCAGCTGTGTGTTCATGGGCAAGTTATTTAACACACATGAGCCTCAGTTTCTTCTTTAGAACAATTGGTATTATAACTGTTGTGAATCCATACAGTCATTTAGAGGATGAGATGAAGTAATTCCTAAAATTCACTTATGCAAGGCTTTCAAATTATACATGTTCAGGGGTGCCTGGGTGGCTCAGTCAGTGGTTAAGCCTCCGACTTTGGCTCAGGTCATGATCTCACCGTCCGTGAGTTCAAGCCCCATGTCGGACTCTGTGCTGACAGCCTGGAGCCCGGAGCCTGCTTCAGATCTCGTGTCTCCCTCTCTCTCTACCTCTCCCCTGCTCACGCTCTGTCTCTGTCTCTCTCTCAAAGATAAATAAACATTAGAAAATGAAAAAAAAAAAAGAAATTACAAATGTCCAATAAATATAAGTCATTATAACCTTGAACAGCACTGGTTAAGGAAAACTCTCTGCACATGCCCAGTTGTTGGAAGACCTACAAAAGCCAGCTCTCCCTGGCCTCCCAGGTAGGGCAGGGAGGACTGAACAAGGATGACCTTGAATAAACTTCCAGATCAGGGAGCAGGGCCCCAAAGAGGAGCTGCTGAGCTCAGAGTCCGGGACATTTTCCTGCCAGAACAACAGGGCAGCACAGCGTCCTTCACGGCCGTCTCCACCCCTCCCCCGGCCCGCCCCCTTTGATGGAGTTATTCAGTTGTCCATCACGCCGCAGTGGCCACCAGAACCTCCGAGTTCTCTTGAACCTCCTCAGTGTATTTACTGCTGAGCAATGCTGCCTCGAACAATTAAATCAAATGACAGTTGTCAAAAAGCGTTGGCACTTCTTTGGCCTGTGATCGCCAGACTCCACTTCCTTTGTAGGCTGGCACCTAGAGTCTGCAATAACCTCCCTGGCTCCCTGCCCCCATCTTTCTCCGATCCTCCATCCTCTGCAGCCCAGGCCGTTTATCCCCACAGCAGGCCAGGGCCACCTCGGGCTCTGGAACTAACCAGCTTCTTCATGAGAGGGAAAAAGTATCCCTGAATACTCAGCCTAGCTGCGGATCTCATCGTGACCTGTATGCCAGCCCTAGAGCGAGCCTGCTTCTTGTTCTTCGTTCCAGGTTTTGTCTCGTCAAAGACAAAAGCCCTTCTACCAAGGCCCTCTCAGACCAGCGCTTTCTAACTCCGCCTTCCTCCTTTCTGCGGTTGAGGCCACCTGACCTCCAGCTTACGCTCAGAATTCCCCCTAATCTCTAAGGCCTGCTTGGATCTGTGCCACCTCGGTAGAGTTCAGGCATTGCTTTAGGAACTGTATATATTTTATTCCTTTTATTATTCGCGTCAGTCGTCTGGACCAGGTTAAAGCAGGACTGGGGACTTTCCCAGGGGCACAAAATGTGGTAAGAGAGAGACGGTCGTGTTTTGAGGGAAGGTAGGTTTTTAGGGTGTGAGATGCATCCAGATGATTTGCCCCCCACACCCTCAACCTTTGCTTTCCTTTCGCCCTCGATGCAGCAGTTCCTCATCTATTTAGGTAGGTTCTGGAAATCTGACTGGGCTTGGTATTTTAGAAGGTGGTTGACTGCATAGTGGAGGAAGGATAATGGCTTCTCTCTCTCTCTCTCTCTCTCTCTTTCTCCCTCTCTCTCTCTCTCAGACTTGAATGTTGTCACTTGGTAAATGTGGGGTTCTGCCCTATGGGGTCAAAGTAGATCCATCCTTCACACGTGTCAGGTGAATACCTGTACATTCCCCAGGTAAATCTACCAGGCAGCGCTGCATGTGAGTTTGGGCACAAGTCCAACAACAATAACATTTTACCGACTCTTCCCATTTGTCATTGTCCCTTGTGAGTGTCTCTCCCTTGGGATGAAGCCAGGATGGCTTGATCTGAATATTGTTTTGGGTTCCAAGGACCAAAACCTTATGATGAATTCCTGGGCATCATGTCTGTCAGGCTTCAAATCCAGGGCTCCGAATGTGTAAAACTAACTATAACGCAAGGCATTAAATGCAGCAATAAAGCCCTTTCCGCCTCCAAACAAAGCCCCAGCTCTGATGGGATCTCTTATGTATAATAAAATGCTCAGCATTTGCTCAAACATGCCTTTAATCCCAGGCAGAAAATTCCATCCGCCAATTTCCTCTGGATATTCTCCAATGGCTTCAAATTTCTTATGTTTGGCTGAATGAAACACCATCACTTCAATACTGAGAAATACAGAGGCTTTTCAAAGGAATGTACTCTATAAGAAGCGTTCTTTTTATTTTATTTTTTAAACTCCGACAGTTGACTTTCAATATCTGATGTTCGAAATTGTAGTTAGCGATTTCTTTACGTCAGGCCCATACATTTCTGTCGCAGGAGAGAGAAGAAAGGGCTTAGGTTTCTTAAAAGAACAGCAAAACGTATCTGAGACATTGTCCCGTGCTGGGCTGGTCGTGTGGAAAATGAAGACGCGGTTAAGTCTGAAAGAGGTCACTCCGGGTTTCAAAGATATCTCCCTTTGTAGAAACGAGGAATTGCTCATTCCTGTGGAGATTTCCCCCCAAATCCGGCACTGAGCTCACCCTCAATCTTCACGCTGATAAGCTCGGTCCACGTTTCCAGCATCACTCTGCGCCCCCCACCCACCTTAGCCCTGGATTTTCTGCATCGCATCCATCAAATGCCATTTCCTGAGAGATTTAGGATAAGCTCTCTTCCGGCCAAATGCTCGGCTTAGTTCTGGGATGGAGATTCTGGCCTGAGTCCAGATCCCACTCCCTTTCATATCCAAGAGCAGGAAAGCATGGTGGGAAGGGTAGGGGGACTCAGAGGAGGAGTGTGGTTGTATCTCAGTCTTCCTGTTCCATGACTTTGGGTAGGGTGTCATTCGGCCAATATTACGTGCTATCACAAATAAAGCCCCAACTCGAAAAGACAGCAGAGCAGATGCTTCTTTCTGGTTCATTTACCAGTTTGACACCTTTGCGCCTTGTTGTTGGCTAGCCTTCCCTGTGGTGAGTCAGGGACTCTGACTCTGCCCATCTTGGGATTGCATCCTCCACTGGGATCTCAGCGTCCCTTTCATTCAGTCTAAATATGGGGAAGTGGAGGGTGGAGAAGGCATAACCACTCCTTAGCCAACTCAGCCTGGAGGTGACACGCATACCATCAGCAAGATCTTGCCACGGGGCCCCAACGGGATGAAAAGTGAATTGATATGTGATCTTTGGCAGGTGAGCCGCTTTCAAGCAATAATCTCTAGCATTGAAGAGATAACAAAAATCTTTGGTGGACGGTTCGCTATTTCTAAACCTCTGGAAATTTCCATTCCTTATCTGAGAAATGGAGCTCCTGGAGAGGTTAAATAAATTGTCCAAGGTCACACAGTTGGCAAATGATGAGGTTAATACTACAAGCAATGTCTCATATCCCCATATTCCGTATTGTTACTACCTCATCTGATGGCATCATAAAAACGTGTCAGGTCATTCTAGACTCTGTCCCCTGCACTGTTCCCTCATATCTTAATATGAAGCTTAGGAAAGACTATTTTGAGTTGGCCAACAACTAGCTTTATAAAACAAAGAGATAGAGGGACACCTGGGTGACTCAGTAGGTTAAGCTTCTGGCTCTTGACTTCGGCTCAGGTCATGATCTCACGGTTCGTGGGTTCAAACCCCACATTGAGCTCTGCACTGACAGTGTGGAGAATGCTTGGGAGTCTGTCTCTCTCCCTTTCTCTATGACCCTCCCGTGCTCGTGCTGTCTCTCTCTCTCTCAAAATAAATAAAGTTAAAAGCAAACAAATAAACAAAACCAAAGAAACAGATGACAGGGTCCAGTGATGGGTTGAAAAATATCTCCCCCAAATTCATGTCCATCCAGAACCTCAGAATGTAACCTTATTTGGAAATAAGATCTCTTCAGATATATTTAGTTAAAGATATCAAGGTGAGATCATCCTTCGTTTAGGGTAGACCCAACACCCAGTGACTGGTGTCCTATGGGAAGACAGAGACACAGGGAAGAAGGCCATGTGAAGACAGGGGCAGAGACTGGAGGGACCCAGCCACAAGGCAGGGAACACCAAGAGCCAACACAAGTTGGAAAAGGCAAGGAAAGACTCTCCCCTAGAAATTTCGGAGGCAGCATGGCCCTGCTGACACCTTGATTTTGGGGTTTTGGCCTCCAGAATCGGGAGACAAAACATTTCTGTTGTTGAAAGCCACCACGTTAGTGGTTCTTTGTTATGGCGACTCTAGGAAATTAAGACCGGCTCTTCCCAGAAACAAACAGGGGAACCTTCCATCTCACACAAAGGGGAGCTGGGAACAGGAATTCCCCAAAGCAAGAGGCTTTGGCCTGAGGCAAGGAAAGAGCAGCACATGTGTTTAACCAGTGGTAAATCCCGTCCATTTCCGCGAACCTCAGTATCAAATGAGGAATTTGCCTTAGCGGGCACCAGAAATTAGGGAGCTGGTCAGCTCTCTGGGCTCTGGATTCAGCATCTCAGGGAAATCCTCACACTTGTAGTATTAGCCATACTCTTCATGTGACTGCGGGCCGGTCAGTTAATGCCCTCACAAAGCACCATGCCTCTGCCCCTTCCTTATAGAGCTCAATCCTATCTTACCTGCAAAGTGCCCTTGGTAGTGTTGTCACACAGTGAGAACTCAAATTGGTCTGGCCCCCAATACCAATCTGTGCCCCTGATTTTAGCTGGGTGTTTGCTCATTACTTATTTTTATTTTTTTAGATTTTAACCTCTGTATCCTTTTTTTAAAACAATGTTTAAAACAATGTTTTCTTTTTAAATATTTGTTTTTGTGAGAGCAGAAGTGGGGGAGGGGCAGAAAGAGGGGGACTGAGGATCCAAAGTGGGCTCCACACTGAAGGCTGACAGCAGTGAGCCCGATGCGGGGCTCGAACTCATTAGCCGCAAGATCATGACTTGAGCCAAAGTCGGACGCTCAAACAACTGAGCCACCCAGGTGCCCCTAACCTCCATGTCCTTAAGGACCATGTCTGTCTGGGTCACTGTTCTGTCTGTAGCACCCACCCAACAATACTGGTGGGATAAAGAATTATATTTGCCCTTCGCCTGGTCTAAGATCTTGGAGAACGGGGCCCCCTGTTCTCTCATTTACTTTGTATTCTCTCCAGGCTGCCTTGGGACTGGGCGAGAAAATACACTCAGGGAGTATTGTTTTCATTGAACTATTATGAGAAGGAGCGAGAAGGCGAGGAAAGTTCTTTGGGCTCAAAAAGAGATGAGTTTGAGGTGATTGCATTTGGGGACTTTTAATTGTCAAGGACGGCTGGCTCTCAGAATCAGAGAGTTTCGTTATCTTTTAACTTGTACATAGAGAGATTTATGAGAGTCGGCTTCGATGAATGTATTCAGGATCATTGACTCCAAAGAAATTGTGAAGCACGACCTGTTTTTCTCTTTGAAAGGACAGATTAAAAGGTCAATGCTTTTAAAGCACTCAGTCAGTCTCTCTCTCTCTCTCTCTCTCTCTCTCTGTCTGTCTCTTTCTGTCTCTCTCTCTCTTTAAAAACTTTCTGGGAAGAAGAGTATTGGGATTCACGGGGATAGAGTGAGTGTTGGCAGCGTGCACTGTTCCCAGAATCTTGGGTTCTGACGTCACGTCCCCAGGAGTGCTCTGCCGGTCATGCCCACGTCTGTCCTTCCTTCTGAGCAGAACATGGTAGCAGCATGAGGGGGAGCTGACCGCTTGGCAGCCACTGGGGGAAAGGGGTATGGGGCGCCCTCAGTGGCTCACCAGGCAGATCTGAGGGTGGCAGAAGTCCCCGAGTGGGTGCCAACTGGGATTTGTTTCAACAGCGTGCTCGTCTTCAAAATAATGGGTATGCTAATCATTTCACACTGTATATGAATATCAAAACAACACCTTGTACGCCTTAAATGTATACAATTTTTATGTGTCAATCATACCTCAAGAAAGATAGAAAAAAATAATGCATTAACGCGCATCCACTGAGATCCTATAATGTGCCAAGCATGATATTAAGCATTAAAAATTTTTTTAATGTTTATTTATTTATTTTGAGAAAGAGAGAGAGAATGAGCAGGAGAGGGGCAGAGAGAGAGAGAGAGCGGTAGAGAGACTCTCAAGCAGGCTCCTTGCTAACAGCACAGAGCCTGATGTAGGGCTCAAACTCACAAGCCATGAGGTTATGACCTGAGCTGAAATCCAGATTTGGATGCTTAAATGACCGAGCTACCCAGGCACCCCGATGCTAAGTATTTTAAACCACCTCTTTCATTTAATCCTCGTAATTATCCAACAAATTGGGTGCCATCACTCTCAGCTCTCTTAATTTGACAGATGGGAATCTGGGACTCAGAGAGGTTAAGTAACATGTTCGCCCAGTGTTGCACAGTCCAGAAGGGCAAAGGTAGACCTTGAAGCCAAGTGTTTCTATGCTCCTGACACTCCGAGGAAGGATGGGGTAGCTCAGTGCCCGGAGCTAAGCCCATTGCGCTAGAGGCCCCGATTCAAATGGTTCCACGTCCCACGAAGTTCAGAGTGAACGTTGAAAAGACAGGAGACCCAGAATCATGTCTCGTCCCTTCTCCGTAACGGCTTGGAGTCCAAGGTCCAGGACACTGGCTGCTAACAGAGTCTGGAGGATGGGGTTTCTAGAGCACCTGCCCGTGGTGTGATCTGCAGTCACTGTGGGATGGGATCCTCTAGCGCCCGATTTTGACCTTCTTCACTGACGTGTCTTCACCTGAGTCCAAACTCTTCCCTGGCCAGATCCAAATTCCCCTGCAAGCTATCACTTCCGCCTCCCTACGTTCTGGACTGCAGATTAAGGACCCGCCTATATCATGACCAGTGGACCTGGTCTGAGGTAAGGAAGATCTGGGGTACAGCTTTGGTATGAAAATAGAGCAGCCTCGAGGCTTGTTGGGGTTAGAAGCATGTAAACTGATTTTAGGGGAAACGGTGTTGTGCTGCCCAGTCCGTCTTGGCAGAGGTCTCTGTGTTGGACTCTCAGTCTGTCCCAGAGAACAAATCAAGGGTTACTTTGCTTTCTGGGCACAGCCTTGCATAGTTCCCCATCAAGGGCTTAATAAAGTGGTTATTGACTGTGAGCAAAAAGGAGGAAGTCTGGAGGTACACTGTCTGGATTAAACCATGGTGCTGTCCCCCATTAGCTGGGTGACCTCGGTTGTTTTTTTCCATCTGTAAAATGGATATAAGAGTATCTCGTACTTTCTGAAAGTTCACCCGATGCCCTTTTTCTTTTACAAAGACTTATATTAGTACAGTAATGACTTTTTTCGTAAAAGTGAAAATCCTCTTCAGAATGATTTCAGGTAGCAAAAACAGGTAGTACTGCAGGTCTTTTGTAAAAGCGAAGGGGTTCTGCTTTCATATGGGGGAGACCTACGAGTGCCTGCCTTAAATGCTAATCTTCTTTTTAATGTTTCTTTATTTTTAATTTTTTAATGTTTATTTATTTTTGAGAGACAGAGAGACAGAGCATGAGCAGGGGAAGGGCAGAAAGAGAGGGAGACACAGAATCTGAAGCAGGCTCCAGGCTCTGAGCCATCAGCACAGAGCCCGATGCGGGGCTTGAACTCACAGACCGTAAGATCATGACCTGAGCCGAACTCAGCCGCTTAACCGACTGAGCCACCCAGGCGCCCCTATTTATTTTTAAAGGAGAGAGAGAGAGACAGAGCATGAGCAGGGGAGGGGCAGAGAGAGAGGGAGACACAGAATCCAAAGCAGGCTCCAGGCTCTGAGCTGTCAGCACAGAACCTGACACGGGGCTTGAAATCATGAATGGTGAGATCACGACCTGAGCCAAAATCAGACGCTTAACCCGCCGAGCCACCCAGGTGCTCCAAATACTAATCTTTATCATGGTTTGTTGTGAGGATTAGGTGAGTTATTTCACGTAAGATGTGCTTAGAGCAGGGCATGACGTGTGCTAAATATTCAACAAATATTAACTGGGACGATTCCTGTGGACATCACGTAATTACTGACTTGGACTTGGAATTCAAATCTGACTTGTTGACAGCTTAGTTCTGCCACTTCTGAGCTGTGTGATATTTGCTGAGTCACTTAGCCTCTCTGGACCCCAGTTTCTCTTGACTTGTAAGCTGAGCTGAATGCTGCCCCTTTGATAAACTTTTTCCCACCCATCCTGCCTGTAGGCTTTTTCTTTATCGTCCTTTCCCCTCCTCCCCGCCCTTTGCCCCCAGGTTAACATTGCCTTTGGGAAAAATGTTACTATGTTATAAGCTGATACCAGAATCTGAGGGGACAAACCGCCTCTCCTAGACCTCTCCTTTCCCATCCTGGTTCCTGCCTTGGAGAATCAAGGCCTGGCAGAGAGTAGTGAGCCGTTCTGGGCTTATTTGGGGGTCAGCGCCGCCTACCACTGTGTGGGCAGTTGGTGTTGAGGTCAGGTAATGCAAACAAGGTTATATGTAGTAAGAAGAGGTAAGGTATTTTGAAACAGAAGGAGTGGAAGAAAGAATGTGGAGGCTCAGAGAGCAAGGCTGTTTTGACATAGAGGGAGTGTTTGCCTTTGTCCGTGTATCTCTCCAAGTCTGTGACAGAATTCTCTGAGATCCCCAACACTGGCCACTGGTTTCGCTTCTACTTCTTTTACTCCATTTTGAAAGGGAAGTGCTGCTGTCCATGTAGAAACTGGTCAGCCAGGCTCCCTTTACTTTCTTGGCCATCCTGTCTTCCAAGGGATCTTGGCCTGAGATCTGGTGTTCTGACCTCCAAGAGGAGGGGTCTTGATGAACAAGAGCTGGGGGACTTTGAGTTGGGGTATCCTGCCTTCTGCGAGGGTAACACCCAAATGGTTACTCTGGCTCAGTTCCTACCAGGGAGTCCTTAGGACTGTAACCTCACCTGAATCCTTCTGTCTTTCTCAGGAGTACCTCAGAGGGGCTCAGCAATGGCTGCACCCACCCACCGTTTTCTTCCACCTCCTGGCACCTGCTAGTACCTCCTCTCTTGACACAGACCACTAAGTGACCCTTCAGCTGCAGGGTCATTCTCTCTCTGCCTCAGCGCTATTGATATGAGATAGTCCTCCACATCCTAACAGCTTACATTTCTTCTACTCCAAAAGTCATCCAGTGAATGAATACCCAGCGATTCACCGTGTATTTCACCCACATTGGCCTTCTCTCACAGTGGGTTATAAAGTTTTGGTTCCTATCAAAGACTCAGAGATATAGCTGTTTCATCAGATCAATCTTACTGTGGCATCAGCCTGGTGCCCCGTCATACTACTTGGTTTCTTAGGACTTTGGTTCAAGTTCCTAGACTAAAAGTCATTGGCTATATTCACATTTGGCTTGATTCTGGCTTTTCTTTGACCTTCATCCATTCCTTCTACCAATTTCTGTAAAATAAATCTCCCTCAGATTTCTTTGTCCCTAAGGGATGCTAATCAGGGTTTTAGAAGGTGTCTACGGTGAGTACGTAGGTACAGTTTCCATGAAGCCAGGGACCGTGTTTATTTCATTCACTGGCTATGTCCCCATTCCCTAGTAGAGTACCTGGCACATATTATAGTCTCAGCAAAGACATGTTGAGTAAGTTAGGTATTTTTCCAGATGTTCTTCTCTCTCTTCCTAGTCCAGTGGACTCATTCTTATGCTACGTCTCATCTCTTCCTGAAAGCCTTCCCTCATTCTTCCAAGTCTGATTAAGATACTCTTCCTCTAAGCCCTCATAGTACTGGGCTTGCCTGTAGCATGACTCTTTGCTCAAAGAATAGAATAATTTATTTACATGTCTGTCTTATGCAAGCACCTGAAAGTCAGGAACAATCTTTTATTTGCCATGTTTGATAAATGAAAAAAAAAAAAAAAAGAATGAATTAACGTGTGTCTTGGTCCCTAATCACACCACATGTTCAAGCACTGGCCCTCTCATGTGCCCATTGGACCCTCATATAAATAGGTCTTCAGAGTCTGGAAATGGTTAAATATGCAGTCAGTGCATTGCTCAGGCTGTGTTCCAAAATTCGATCCCATAACACAGGCACGCACATCCCATCAGTTATTAAAGCAGAGATACAACTTGCTGTGAATTTAACTGGTGCCAGGTCTTGAGTTTTTGTGGGGTGGGGGCTGAGATAGGACCCGGGAGATGGAAACTCCTGACCTCTACCTGGAAGAGCAGCCTGGGCCATCCTGAAGCGTGTACAGCTTCTAGTGAGGGGCTCTAGCAATACAGCATCAGAGAAACTCTGCTCCTAGACTTGCTGTGGCCCTGGGCCTCCATCCGAGTTGATGTGACCAAGAACTTTCCTGCTCATGGCGTTGTGTTTTACCTGGGGAAAGCAGGTGCTTTACCTGCCCGTCCTTTTTTCTTTTATGCACAAAATTCATTTAAAAAAAATGGAATTCTTATCATCAAACCTATTCTTGTGAGTGGGTCCTAGCTGCCTTTGCTTAGGGCGCCCAGATGCCAACCATCAGCCGCGGCCTCCCCTGTCTAGATCCCCAGTGTCAACCCCGTAGGGACTCCCACGTCTTGCTGACCTGCCAAAAACATGACTGGTGCTTGCCTGGGGGACCCAGTTCCTTCTAGGCTGACCCGAGCCACGCAGATCTAGTCCTCATCTTCTGTTCTAATACATCTCGGCCCCGCGGAGAGGAGAATCGGACACTGCGATGGCTAGAAGGAGGAGGAACGTCTGTTTGCCCCAAGTAGTTTTTGTTTTTTTAATTTTTAATTTTATTTATTTATTTTGAGAGAGAGCAAGCAGGGGAGGGACAAAGAGAGAGGGAAAGAGAGAGAGAATCCCGAGCAGGCTCTGCACCATAAGCATGGAGCCCAGCATGGGACTGAAACTCATGAACTGTGAGGTCATGACCTGAGCCAAAACCAAGTCAGGCATTTAACCAACTGAGTCACCCAGGCGCCCCTCCCCCAGTAGTTTTGATCTCAGCATGGCCGGGACAGGATATTCTGACTGGAAGAGCACCCAGAGGCCCAGTCGTCTCTATTGTCACTGGGATAACATTAACGATCCTTTGTTTCTGGGAAGCACTGGGTTTTTTTCCTCAACGTTTTCTAGTAATTTTTTTTTTCATGTTCACAAAAGCCTTGAAGAAAAGGAAAGGACAGGCAGTTTTATTGGTTTTATTGTGGAAATGCGTTCCGGTGGTCAAGTTATACTGTTCTTTTCCACCCTAGGACTCTGACAATGCACGCTGTTCTCCCTGCACGCACTGTCCTCTCCCTACCTCTCCTCACTGTGCTTCATCTCTCCATTCTACTCCACCTCTCCATGCCTCGATTCCACGCCATTCCATCCCAAAGCTTCTTACTGAAGTGACGGTAGTGTCTTAGAAAATCCAGAAGATTTTCAGTTGAAACACTGGCTCTGCCTCTTATAAGGTGCATGACATCACGTCGCTCAGCTTCTATCTCATGATTGTAGGATGTGGAGCGCAATACCTAGTCCATACGGCGAGGGTTAGAACTGAATCGTGGGACGCAAATGAAAGATTGTTCCATATACACATGTTAGATGATTATTATTATCATGTGCAAGGCCACAATGCTAGCCACTGGGACAAATTCAAACATTGGAACACGGGGTCTCTCTGGAATCTTGCAATTCATAACAAGGGACACTGGGGCACCTAGGTGGCTCATTTGGTTGAGTGGCCAACTCTTGGTTTTGGCTCAGGTCAGGATCTCATAGTCTATGAGATTGAGCCCTACGTTGGGCTCTGTGCTGACAGTACCGAGCCTGTTTGGGATCCTCTCTCCCTCTCTCTCTGCCCCTCCCCAGCATATCCACAAAGGCACTCTCTCTCACAATAAATAAACAAACTTTAAAATATATATATTGATAACAAGGGACACTATTAGTGCCCTTGTTGACTCTATATGGCAAAAATATGTTAAGTTCTTATGAAAAGTATAAAATATAATGAAAGGAAATATTGTGTCTAACCTGGTGTGTGTGTGTGTGTGTGTGCATGAACCTGTATGTATGACAGAGAGCTTCATGGAGACGGGAGCATTTGAACTGGGCCAGAAAGTAGGATGACATTTTGTCAGATAGACAGAAAGTGACAGCAAAAACTTGAGGTAAGCTGCTGCACTTCTCTGAGCCTCCCATACCTCAAATGTAAAATGTACAAATCAAGTGAAAAATACTAATGGTGAAAATGCTTAGATAGAATTAATTTTGCTTGGACTCGTGTTCTAAGTGAAGCATACGCGTTATTCCTTTTAATTTTTACAACAATTTTTTGAAATTAGGTACTATTATAACTTCGACTAATTTTAAAGTCAAGGCTCAGATAACACCATGTGGTTAAGTAAGTGTCCATGGGTGCATAGTATTAAGAAGCACTGGGATGGATGTGAAATGCTCACACGGGACCTGGGTGCTCCAGGGCCCCAGGCTGCCTTCCCTCAGGGAGGCAATGGAGGTGGGGTTCCAATCCCAGAACGTGCCTCTTCTTACTCTGGTCGCACAAATGTTTCATGTTCCCCCACGTGAATTCTGGAGCCTTGTTCTGGAGCCTGGTGTGGTACATCAGTGTAAGGAATAGCGAATGAAACATTTTTGTTAACCTCTTTGTAAATGTGCAAGGGCTTCCTAAATGCTGATTTATAATTAGAGAGCATCCAAGGGAGAAGATTCATCGCTGCTTCCTAAATACTGTGAGCAATTCTGCAGCAGCGTGGAAAAGGGAGAGCAGGAATCAACAGTCCCAAACTTGCTCCGGCACAGCTATCCCAAGGTAAGAAGGTGGAATCCGCTGGGAGAAGAAATGAGAGTGAAGCCCGCCATGGAAGAGTTCTGTTCTGTGTTCAGATACTCATGTTGGCTATTTCCCTCCCTTCCATTCCTACCCCGAATGAGGTTCAGAGTTGACCTGATCGGGAATCAGTTGCAGATAACAGAGACTATAGCAGATAATTTCAGCAGGACGTATTCAGTAGAATATTTCCAAGTCTCTGGGAGGGTTGGAGCAGCAGCCATTGGGTGTGAGGCTCCGCAGAACAACATGGCGGAACCCATGTCCCCATGGAGTTGCTTCCTCTGCAGCATCAAGACTTTGGGGAATCAAGAAGTTCCAGTGCAGAAACTGTTGACTCCAGCGACAATACAACTGAGTTGCTGTGCAGGGCTCAGTGAACTGGCTGGGGCTGCTGCTTCCGAGCCTGCTTAGAGCAGCTCTCCTGGTGCTGGGCATGCATGCCTTTAAAGTTCTGAAGCCCAGCCCTACGATCTCAACTGTACTGCTGTCCTTTTTTTTTTTTTTTTTTTTTTTTTAATTTTTTTAATGTTAATTTATTTTCAAGAGAGACAGACAGAGCATGAGCAGAGGAGGAAAAGAGAGAGGGAGACACAGAATCCGAAGCAGGCTCCAGGCTCTGAGCTGTCAGCACAGAGCCAATGTGGGGCCTGAACTCATGAACCATGAGATCATGACCCGAGCTGAAGTCAGACGCTCAACCGACTGACCCACCCAGGCGCCCCAGCCTGTACTGCTGTCTTATAGGCGACCTTGTGGAAATGATTGTACCTTCTCCATGCCTCAGTTTTCCCCATCTGTAAAGTGTACATAATAATCCACCCTGTCAGGTTTTTGTGAGACTTCAGGGAGAAAATTCATGGAAAGAGCCCGGCAGTGTGCTCACCTCTGCCTAGTTATTTCTTCCTTAGCTTGATGACATAGTGTGGTTTCCTGATTGTCGAGCTTTGCTCCCAAATCCTCAAATACTCCCTTCTGCCTGTCAGAAGCTTCCAGTTTCCACATGATGCTCGTAGATTGTTAGAGCCAGAAAGGAATTAGTTAGGATTTCATCATTTTTAACGCCCAAGCAGCCCCGCAGCTATTTCCCCCTGGGATCTAGTGTTTCAGAAGGCTATGTCTAAAACAGTGCATCTGTTAAGCAATAATTAATTTGTACTCATGCTTTTTAAAAACCAAAGGCATTCCACAAAAAGACCTTCTGACAGGCATGAATTAATCAGATTTCCTACATTGAATGAATATAGTTTGAGTCTTAAAAAAAAAGAAAGAAAAAATTTGACATTTCAGTCTGCTTGAGTGGCCTCACTTTGGGTTCATGTACAATTTCTAGTTGGCTTTTGTAACTGAATGTGCACACGTGCTCTTCCTGTGAGAACCGGAGGGCCAGGGAGCTGTGCGCTCAATGATTGGCTTCGGGCCACTTGAGCCATGTGAGGGATGCCCACTGAGGCATGTGAACAGAGAGTGGGGGAGGGAAAAGTTCTTCAGTCGGAAGTTGAAGTGTAGTTACTCAAGGAAGGTAGGAAGAGTTCTGGAAGGCCATAATCCAACAAAGGCCTTCTGTTCTAAAACCTTCCATTCAATCTTCACAACAAGCCTGTGAGATTGGCATTATGTTATTGTCATTTTACGGATGAGGAAGCTGAGGCTTAATGGCGGGGGGAGGGGGGAGTCTACATTTCAAACAGCCAGGGCTAAAAGAGGTCCATATTTGGTAGCTACACTCGTGAGCTTAGCATAATGTGTAGACATGACAGATGTCAGATGTCAGATCACTAAGCTGTACACCTGAAGCTAATGTAAGAGTGCGTGTCAACTATACTTGAATAAAAAAAATTAAAGAAAAGGAGGCCCACATATGCACAGAGGTCCAAGTTAGCCACAGAGCTGGGCCTCCTGGCCCTGTGATGCTCTGGCCACCAGCCTGGCCTCCTTCGGCTCTTTCCCTCCTGCCTGGAATTCTTCCTCCCCTCTCCTCCTTCATCTCTAGGCTCAGCCTTTGTTACCAGAGAGCCTCTGAGGTCCAGGCTGCTTCACAATAGAGGCACAGCCCAAGTAGAGGCCTTTGGAATTTGCCATAGCTACAAGCCCAACAGCTTCCCACTGTGGGTTGGGAAGTAATTATTGTCAGTAATTAGAACTAAATTACTCTTGTGAAAACACACAGAACTGCAGAACCAGCACCGTGACATCTTAGATCCCTCTGTCCCCGTTGTCTCTCTCTCTGTCTCTCCTCTTGGCAAAGACTAATATGGCCCCCAGAAATTCCCTCTCCATTCTAGACTCCAGGCATGGGTCCCAGTCATCCCAACCTTAGATCTAATCTTTGTGAGATGAGGAGGCTGGGTGTCCGAGCTCCTGTCTCTCTAGATGGAGAAGCAGGAGGAAAGTTGGTAATAATAACAGTGGCTGCTCAGGGCAGCCAGACGAAAGGGAGCAAAAATGCAGCTTCGCGGGCAGTGGAACTCCAGGGCCTTGCAGACAGCGAGGCATCCTGCCAGTCCACAGGCCTGAGTGAAGACAAGAGTGGAAGAAAGGAAGGGAGGAAGGAAGAAAACAAGGAGGAAGGAAGGAGGGAAGAGGAAGGAAGGAGGGAGGAAGGAAGGGCTTCTATGGTTTCCTTTCTGATTATGGCAGGACAATAAGTCAGTTTCAGAAAATTTAGAAAATAGAGAAAAGTACAAAGAAAGAAGTAAAAATCATCCCAAATCCCAATATGCCGAGGTGATAGGTATGCGTATTTGGAGTATTTTCTTTAGATTTTTGTCTTCTCTCTGTCTCTCTCTGTCTCTGTCTCTGTCTCTGTCTCTGTCTCTCTTTCTCTCTCTCTCTCTCTCTCTCTCTCTCTCTCTCTCACACACACACACACACACACACACACACACACACACAAAAGCACATGCACACACGCACGCGCAGAGGATACTTTGGTTCTTCCCTAATCTCATCAGAAGTACCAAGTGGTGTATCGCTTTGCTTCTGCCACCAACATATGAAGCGTTGACTTTCACTTGCACTGACAGGGAATGAATGAGCATTTCCCCTCCCAGGGGTAGTCCTTAGGACTGGAGTTTTCTCGAAGGAGAGAGCAGCCATCCTCTGCAGAGGGAGCCAGGGAGACTGCCTGGAGGGAAGAAAGAACAGTGCTACCCGAAAGATTTTCTGTACTGATTCTGTCGCGTTGAGTTCTCCGGTGACCGAAGAGGAAGCCATACTCACTAATGGCCCTAGAAGCCAGATTCCATTTGATTCAAAAAAAGAATGCATTACGAAAGAATGTATTTGTTAACCCTGAAATTTAGGGAGTTAGTTCATGCTTGCTCCCCTGATGTTCTCACTGGGTGAGAGCATGCCGAGTGTGCAGGGTTGTGTGCAGCTGAGTGTGCAGGGTTGTGTGCAGCCGAGTGTGCAGGGCTTCCTCTGACCGGTTACAGTGCACACTTCCTCATGCCTTTCCTGGGCTTCCCTGGTCCTTCCCCAGGAGCCTGTCTCCGAAGGTTGGCTGGGCAAGGTCGGGACTGACAACCGTGGTCTCGGGAAAGAAGGGGCCCCTGGGAAATCTCTTGGCTCCATTAAGTTCTCATGGGAACCCCCAGGGCTGACAAAAGATTGGTTACTAAGGGAGAAGGCCTGAGATAGATGATGGCTATCACTGCTTCTGCAAAACACGGGAATCTTATGTGTACTTGGCTTCCCTTAAAAAGAGACGGCAGGCCCAAAATGGAGTCACTAGTGTGAAGCCAAATGTCACCAAATGAAGACTAAATACCTAATTTAATTACAATTTCAACCTCTCCCAGGAGTGAGATCTTAAACCTGTCAGTCTGGACTCACCCAATCAGAACTAGTGAGGTCATCTGTCTGATAGACACCTGCCATCCCCTAAGGGAAGATGACCTTGCCTGGAACAGTCCGGTCTTTGCTAGTAATTTCCTTGCCCCACCCCCGTATGTTTATAAAAGTCTTTCATTTTGTGCAGCTCTTTGGAGCTCTTTTCTGTTTGCTAGATGGGTTGCTGTCCAATTCACGAATGGTTGGATAAAGACAATAAGACCTTTAAAGTCTACTCGGTTGAATTTTGTTTTTTAACACTCCACAATTAGTAGTAGGGCAACCTCGTAAAGTTTACTTGACTGTTTTGTGCCTCAGTTTCCACTTCTGTACAACCAGGGTAATAGGAGGACCAACCTCAAAGGAGGAGTCTAAAGATTAAATGAGAAGATACTTCTCATGCATGAGACATAGTAAGTGCTCAAAAAATAATAGCTGATGGACAATGTTTCTCTCTCTTTTTTTTTTCTGCCCCAGTAACTGAAACTAGTATAAACCATCATATACCTATGATAGTTTAATGGGAGCCACCAGGGAGGTTAGTAATTTTTGGTGGCCTCTTGTAATTCTGGCCCTTCCTCTCCCACCTACACCACTCATTGTAGGCTATTTGGTGGCTTGCCCTCCAACCGCCCAACCCCCATTCATCCTGGAGATAATCCTAAGTGATGCCTTCTCTGCCCCTTCCACGCGCTTCAGGACACTTGTAATAAGCTCTCGTATGTCCTTCATGCTCTCGGCATTCCTTCCCAACATGAAATAGCTACTAGGCAAATAGCTGAGTGATTACTCAATTAATATATCACCGGACCATAGAACCACTAACACAGGGACCTCTTCTGCTTTCCTTACCATTGGTGCCCATTGCTGGGCACAAGTAGGTGCTGGAAAGAGAGTTGAATACATGGTGTTGGAATTGTAAATGAAAGGAGTATTCCTATAAGGAAAGACTCACCTCTGCTCTCTGTGAAAAGAGACTCCCTTGGAGAGTGGTCCTTTAACTGTTAAGAACTAATGAATTTTTTACATGCCTCAATGTTCTTATGTTTAAGAAGTTATGCCCCCTGCCATATTTTCTCCCTGTTCTCTCACTTAAATAACACATACTGGACAGAGACCCAGCTCCAGAAGTAGAAACTAAGTCCTCTTCTTTGGGCAAGAGAGAGACAGGTAACAGGAAGGTGAAGAGCTGTCAGGGGGTAAGTAATGGATGGCCCACTTAATGAGACTTTCTGCTGGCTCCCGGCTTTTACGTTCGACTCCAGAAAACCCCGGGCAGGGGCTTTCTCATCACTCTCTCCCTTATGTTAACTGGAAATTGAAGATAATTATTACCGGAAGCGCAGCTCCGCCAGGCCCGGTAGGCTGGTGGAGACTTCGCCGGACCACAGATCGCGCCTCTAATTAGGCAGTTGCTGATGCAGGGAGCTCAGAATCTAGTTTACAGGCTTGCTCAGGCCTGGAGCATCCTCCATCTGTAAAGGTCTGAAAAGGTTTGGGAAGGGGAGGGAAGGGATAGGGATGCAGATGGGTCGAGCAGGGAGTTTCTGTGGATGGAAAGAAAAATCGTTGGCAGAGAGAGAGAGAAGATGGAAAGAAGAGATAAGGATAAGGAAGGAGCCTCCCATCTTCACTTTTGATGACTCGCAAGAGCACCAGACTTCATTTTAGGAGGCTTGAGCACCAATCCTTGGTAAAATAACTTTGAAAAACTGTTTGGCATTATCTACTAAAGCTAAACATACACCCGTCTAATCTATGATTGAGGCAATCTACTGCAAGGTTTCTATCTAAGAGAAATGAGTATCTATTCCCACCGAAAGTCATTCACAAGACCAATCGCGGCAGATCTACTCAGACTAGACACAGTGGAACAACCTCTATGTCCATCAACAGGACAATGAAGAGATACTTTGAGGTGTTTCTACGGTGGGGTGCCACACAGCGAGTTTAAACAGAACACAAAACAACTACTAAGAATGGCAACCCCAGGGGATTTTGTGGAGCAAAATAAGGCAGGTATAGAAAAGGTACATTGTGTTCAATTTTGTTTTTATCAAGTTCAAGAACAGGCAAAACTAAACTTTGGGAATAGAAGAGTAAGGATTGCGGGGCGCCTGGGTAGCTCATTCCGTTAAGTGTCCTACTCTTGATTTTGGCTCAGGTCATGACCTCATGGTTTGTGAGACTGAGCCCCACATCAGACTGTGATGACAGCGTGGAGTTTGCTTGACATTCTCTCCTACCTGTCTCTCTGCCCTTCTCTGCTTGTTTTCTCACTCTCTTTCTCATAAATAAAGAAATAAAAACAGTAAAAGATTTTTTAATGAAAGTTTATTTATTTATGTATTTTTTTTTAATTTGTATTTAATTTTGAGAGACAGAGAGAGATAGAGCATGAGCTGGGGGAGAGGCAGAGAGAGAGGAAGACACAGAATCTGAAGCAGGCCCCAGGCTCTGAGCTGTCAGCACAGAGCCCGACGTGGGGCTTGAACTCACAAACCACGAGATCATGACCTGAGCCGAAGTCGGACGTTTAACTGACAGAGCCACCCAGGCACCCCAATAAACAAACTTTTTTTAAAAAGAATAAGAGTTGCTTCTTATGAGGGGAGCACTCACGAGGGAGGAGCACAAGGGAGCTCCCAGAGAGCTGTGAATGTTCTATATTTTGATCTGGGTGTGACTACATGAATGTAAAAACCATGTAAAAGTAAGCCTACTGTATGCCAAACATTGGCATACTTTATGTAAATTGTAGTTCAATGAAAACATTTCTAAGCAAGGGGTGAAAAATGCTATCTTGTGGTTCAAACTTGCATCTCTTTGGCTAAATGAGGAAGGAAATCTTTCACGTGCTAATCTATCTTAAGCATTTATTTGGTGAATTGCCTGTGCCTAATCCAGACCTGGGGCCAACAGGAATCTGGGTTCTTACCTCCCTAACTTGAACAGCCTGGTTAAACAGCAGCGCGTCTGAATCCTTGTCCATTTGTATGTTGCAAATCCTTCCTTCCGGTTCATCATCGGTCATCAGCTTACTTACGATGATTTTTTTTTTTTTCAACGATGGTTCTTATGTAGAGAGTTTAAAGTTTTAAGTAATCAAATATATCAATCTTTTCTCTTGGCTCTTTCTTTCATTGCCTGTTTTTGTTTTCTTCTCAAGCTTCTTACCTTTTTTTAAATTTATTTTTAATGTTTATTTACTTTTGAGAGACAGAGAGATAGAATGTGAGCATGGGAGGGTCAGAGAAAGGGAGGCACAGATTCTGAAGCAGGCTCCAGGCTCCTAGCTATCAGCACAGGGCGAACTCACCAACCACGAGATTTGATTGAGTTGGATGCTCAACCAACTGAGCCACCCAGGTGTCCCTCAAGCATCTTATTTTTGAGAAGCTGATGAAGCCAAGATAGCTAGAGTAGCAGAGGCAGTAAATGGATACCAGCAAAACTGGGATGGGAGAGGCAGTGAGGGGATCAAACAAGGTTTTCGATTTTGGAATATATATCAAGTGCAATGGATAGTCAAGAAGGGAAGTCATCAAATCAGGAATGCAAATTAATTTGTGTGTGACGAAGGTCATTTTGGCAGCTTGGCGGGGGATGGATGGGAGGCATGTGAAACCAGAAGACCTGTAGTGACTATGGTAAGCGGTCCCGGGGAGAGTGGCTCAGAGATGGAGAGATGGCGACACATCAGAGATAGGCATTAGAACTCAGTTCCAGGGCATGGAGTCTGGCAGGTGAGGAGGGAGGCGGGCCTTGATGAAGAAGTCCAGGCTAACTGAAGACAGTTGAACGCTCACCCATATGCGTCCCCCTAGAGTTCTGATTTCTGGGTGTGTGTGTGTGTTCGCTTGTTTGTACCCTTACCTCTTTGTCAGCACAGAATGTGTTTTTAGTGGTTCAGTCGAGGCTGCCATTTGTACTCCCCCACCCAATGGCGAATCTCTCCATTACATTGTCCTGGGTAACCTCTCACTTCCTTGTAGATTTGTGAGGTTTCCCTTCCTGGTGAGGAACCAGTCCTATTTCTCAATCTCCTCTAACAGTGTTTCTTCTTTTGCTTTTTTTTTTTTTTTCATGTTTATTTACTTTTGAGAGAGAGAGAGAGAGAGCTCAAGCAGGGGAGGGGCAAAGAGAGAGTGGGACAGAGGATCCGAAGTGGGCTCTGGGCTCCATACCAACACCAGAGGGCCCTCTGTGGGGCTCTAACTCAGGAACCACGAAGTCACAACCTGAGCCGTAGTGGGATGCTTAACCACCCAGGTGCCCCTCTTCTTTTGCCTTTATCACATAATTCTGATGTTTGTATGTTTTGATTCATTTGTTTTTAATCACTCTTTAATCACTCTTTTTAGAAAGTTCTCAGCTGTTTTCTCATTAATCTGTTTTGTTTGTATTATTATCACTCCCCCCCAGGTGAACTTAAGAATCCAATAATTAATTTCCAAACAAATTCCAAAGGAATGTAACTGGAGTTTTATTAAGCCCATAAATTAATTTCAGAAGAATTAATTATGAATTTCTCATACATAAATATGTTTGCCTATATGTTAAAAAAGTGTATTGTTATTTTTCAGCAAATTTGGGGGCATAGGCTACAGATCTTACTTATTCTTTAAAATGTTCCCCCCCCCTTAGAAGTATATGTTTTGGGCACCACTGTAAAGTCTTTTTTGGGGTCATTTTTCATGGATTATTATTGCTATATATATGAAATATACAGATTTTCAAAAATACCTCTGTGAAGGTTATTTTATAAAACTAACTTAAGGGGGCCTGGGTGGCTCAGTCAGTTAAGCATCTGGCTCTTGATTACAGCGTGGGTCGTGAGCTTATGGTTTGTGAGTTCAAGCCCCGCATCGGGCTCCATGCTAACAGTGGGAGCCTGCTTAGGATTCTCTCTCTCTCCCTTTCTTCCCTCCTCCCCACGTATGCTTTTTTTCTCTCTCAAAATAAATAAATAAACTTGAAAAAAACCTAACTTAAAAGATATGTTTTAAAAATAGATTCTCTGGAGTTTTATAAAGGTACCACTGCATTATGGTACAAAGTGATAATTTTGTCATCTTTTCAATAATCATATCTCTTCCTGTTTCATGCTAATTGCAT
Source organism: Paguma larvata (assembly GCA_030068075.1). Classification (NCBI taxonomy): domain Eukaryota; kingdom Metazoa; phylum Chordata; class Mammalia; order Carnivora; family Viverridae; genus Paguma; species Paguma larvata. Next base: position 13,094,329 of record CM057828.1, on the reverse strand, counting down.
TGCTGAGAATTTTCAGAAAATGCTGAACTGTAATAATGACGAGTGTCTCATCTACTTGCTTTTGCCACTGGTTTTAATAAGAATTCTCTTTGGTTTTCCACTCTTAAGGATAATGTTGATAGTTAGCTTAAGATATAAAGTTTTACTATGTTAAGAAAATCTTCTAATTTCCACCCAAAACAAATTTTGGGATTATAGAATGCATTTGAATGCACTGAGCACTTTTTTCTTCCTTCATTAGAATGATTATTCTGCTTTTCTCCTTAAATATATTCATATGGGATGTTGCATTAATAGATCTTATAATAATGATCTTTGCATTTCTTGGATAAGTCCTACCTGGCCACTGTGAATAATTCTCTTAATTCTGCCGCTGGTTTGGTCTAATAATGTATTATTTAGGATTTTACATGACTGCCCAATTTTACTACAATTTTTATCCCCACTCCTCGCGTTTCGAAATCAGGGTTATGTGGGCTTTACAAAATGAAAAATGTATTCATATTTTTCAAAGTCTGGAACAATTTTAATAGCATAGGGATTTTAGTCCCTTGGAAGTTTGAAAGTACTAAACCTCAGAACTGCCTGGTGCAGGAGGTTTTGCAAAGTAAATCTTTGATGAATTTTTTAGTCTTCTCCAGTAATTTGTCTGTTCAGATTTTCTACCTTTTCACGAGTGAATTTTTTAAAGTGTCTATCTTTCCCTTTCAATGAGATTCTGAAGTTTAAGTTTTTTATGGTCTTTTATTATTTTATTTTTTTCCTCCTTATCCATAGCAAGATTTCTTTTCCCACGTATTTGTTTTTCCTGATTTAATACGGCAGAGGTATCCACTTTACTAATCTTTGAAAGAATTATTATTTTACCTTTAAAAAGTTATAAAATTTATCCTACCCACAGAAAGCTACCAATTTTATCTACAGATACACTTAAGTGCTAAAACTAAAATAAACATTTTCTTCTCATTTTGAGGCGAATAAGACAATACAGGTCACCCAGATTCATCCATTCCAAATAGCCCCTTCCTCTCTTGCTGAGAAATAATCACATCCTTAAATAGCGTATGAGTCAGAGGCTTATTTTTAACATAAGCCTTTTTTCTAAACGAGATACAATTTCGTTTCACCCTTTTTGAAATTTTTGTGAGATGACCCATGCCGTATGATTTTTTGTTCACTTTCAAGTTTTTGAGGTTTGCTGTGGTTTCTGCATGTAGTAGTGGGGTGGTCCTTTTTCACTGCAGTATCGTTCTCCCATGAATGAGTTGTAATACGGTTCCTCCATTCTGTTTTGAGAGGACTCCCAGATGAAGTGTTTTCTTATTTTTTTAATTTTTTTACTTATTTATTTTTTTGAGAGAGAGTGTGTGTGAGCAGAGGAGAGGCAGAGAGAGAGAGGGAGAGAGAGAAGTCCCAAGCAGGCTCCATGCTCAGTGAGGAGCCTGACACGGGGCTCGATCGCATGACCCTGGGGTGATGACCTGAGCTGAAATCAAGAGTTGGATGCTCAACCGACTGAGCCAGATGCCCCCAGATGAAGTGTTTTTTTTTATCACAACTAATGCTGCCATGAATATTCCTGCCCGTATTTTCTAGTACCTGTGTGTCCTTTCTCAGGTATATAAGGAGAGAGATTTCATAGGCTCATAGGATATTTGGAGTTATATTCTTTTCTGATAAGGTTGAGCCAGTTCACAGACACTGGAAATACATTGGAACACCCCACACTCTCACCCCATTTGGCATTACCAGGCTTTTTAAGTTTTGCCAAACTGTGGGTTTGAAATAGTATCCCAGTCAGTGTGCAATCCCACTGATACAGTTGTGCAATTATTGGGAACAGGTCATTTATGCACACGGTTCAAAGACAAAGTCTTGTTTTTAACTTGTTTCTCACTACATACAGTTCCCATTATCCTGAGTCAGTTAATCATTTTTTGGTTAGTTCCAGAACTTCCAGACCTTCTTTATGCAAATGAGTACAGGTACGATCATATATTTTTTGTTTTCTTATTTTTATACACAAAATGTAGCATATATTTTTTTCAAAGTGTAGCGTGTTATATACACTCTTCTCTACTTTGCTTTTTTCACTTAACAGTATGTCTTGTAGATCTTTGCAAATGAGTATGTACATACTTCATTTTTCTTTTCTTTCTTTTCTTTTTTCTTTTGAGCAGGATAGCATATTCCATTGTATGGATTCACCACACTCTACATAACCAGTCCATTACTGAGAGGTATTTCATTGTTTCCAGTCTTTAGCAATCATGAACAATGCTACAATAATTTACCATTTGTAGAGGTCATTTCCTCCAAGTTGGGATTGCAGGACCAAATGGTCTGTCTAGACATTTGAAATTTTTCCATACAAATTTGACCATCAACGTGTCTATTTTGTTAAACAAAATCCATTGATATTTCTATGGGGATTACGTTAAAGCTCTAAACTGTGTAAGAAGAATTAAAATCTTTGTGACAGTGAACTTAAATATCCCCAAGCACAGTAACTCTGTTTATTTCTACAAGTCTTTTTTAAATATACATTTTGAATAGTTTTTGCTATTCTATTTTCTAGGTAGTTCTTTTTTCTTATCGTGATTGTATATGGGGTCTGCTCTTGATTGCTGGTGAGTGCTGAAGGATACAAAGAGCTTGTTGGATGAGTAGATGGTGGATATGTTAATTTTCCATTAAGCATGTTAGCTCCAAGAAGCAGATGCCAAGACGGGAGTCAGACACGCCAGAGACTGGTTGGTGGAAATGCTCTGAGAGCGAGGGAGGCTGGGAGATGCAGGTATGACACTGAGCGAGGAGAGGAGGGCTGGGCGGAAGCATGTCAGACTGTAGTTCAGTTCTGAGGAGAGCTCAGCAAGGCCACTGGGGGGTCCTGAAGCCAAAGTTGCCTGTTAGGGGAGCCCTTCATCTTCCCTGACACCCTCAGCCCTGGCGGGAGCAGCCGGTGGCAACATGGTCTCTGTAGGCATGTGGTGATGGATTTCAAGCAGTAGGGCTTGCCGGTCAGTCATGCATCCTAAGGTCTGAGAGCACATCGTTTGGTGACCACGGTCCACCCTTGACACTGCACTTCTCCACATGGACTTGGGAGCAGCTCCGCCATCGTTCCTGTGGGCCTTTCCTCCTGAGGGAAAACACAGCAGATAGAAGGGAGAGGAGCCCTTGTCACTGTAGTGATCTTAGGGCTGCAAACACACTCATCTGCTCCCTCCTCCATCCACTCTGGATTCCCTCCAGACCGCTCAGCAAGTCGGTGGTTGGTCTGTCTGGTATTCTGACCCAAACCTTCATTGATGAGAATATGAACTCTTGATAATCATATCCTTCTTGGTCAGTTATAGCGGTCCCCGAGTTCCTCACTATTCCACCCTGACCTCCTGTGTAAAAAGCCCTCCCCCCTCGCCTCATGCTGATTGAGGTCCATTACCCCTGCCAGTGACAGCTCTCCTCATCCCCGGTCCCTGGTCCCAGGAGTCCCAACGATGGTGGTAGCCACACCTTGTAGCTCAGTGGAGCCACTGCTTTGTTTCCTGGCAAGGTTCCTCCTTGGGATATCGACCCTCAAACCCTGCAGGGTCCAGAGAGAATGGGAAACACAGAATACCCCAGCGGGTCGTTGGGAGTGTCCTTAAACCCAGCCACTCCTACTTCTACCCCTTCATCCATTCTGGACCCATCCTTCCATTTGGGGATCTAGTATCATGCAGAGCTCTCTGATTTAATACACGCTTTACATCCTGAAGAACGGCACCCCGTGTTTTCAGTGGTACCCTCAGTCTGGCACTCCGTCTAAGCTTTAGAATGTCACTGCAATGTCCCGTGAGGAAGACTCCCTCTGGGTCATTGAGTATGCGAGCCCACCAGTGGAACCCATGACGATGGGCCCACCCACACCTCTGTCACCTTGACGTGGGCACCCTGGCCAGATGTCATTCCATGAAGGATTCTATTCCTGTGGATCAGGTATTCCAGAAACCTCCATCTCCTAGGAATGGTCCTGTCCGTATGCCTGCCCTCGACACAAATAAGGGGATAAATTCCAGTGCCCAGCAGCTGGGTCTGTATGTATATTTTCAGAGTCAATGATACAGTCACAGGTCTGAGAGGCACCTATTCAATACTACCACACCGATCTACCTCCCTGCACTTTCTTCTTACTTTAAATTTTTTATTTGATTTTTTTTCTGGATTACAATAATATAATCTGAAACTAATGATTGTTTTACTTCTCCCGTTTTCATTGCTTTTTGTTCAACTCTGGCATCCGAAACGTCCAGTCCAGTGTGAAGTAATAGTGAGGATTATGAGCTGACTGGTCCTGTTTCTAACTTCTGCCAGTCCAAACGCCCTCTGTTACCCTTTCCAACTTTTAAACTCCCAGTATACTTCTGGGGCAAGAGTATTAAATGGAAACTGGGGCAACTGCCCAGTCCTTCATGTCTAGGTTGGGTACCAGTCATTTATTTTTTTATTTAAAAAAAATTTTTTTTAAATTTTTATTTATTGATGAGAGAGAGAGAGAGAGACAGAGTGTGAGTGGGGGAAGGTCAGAGAGAGAGGGAGACACAGAATGTGAAACAGGCTTCAAGCTCTGAGCTGTCAGCACAGAACCCGACGCGGGGCTCGAACTCACAGACTGTGAGATCATGACCTGAGCCGAAGCCGGACGCTTAACCGACTAAGCCACCCAGGTGCCCCGGGTACCAGTCATTTAAAACTAGAAACTCCAATAGGACTCAGAGGCACACAAGGAACAAAGCTGTTCGACAATAGAACGCAGCAAATATCGCCCCTCTCTCCAATGCCTCCAAGTCTGATAGAGATCCTGTTTTCTCTATCACGGCCTGTTTGCCGCAGACACAGATGCCCAGGAAAAGCTGTGCCGCAGAAGAGGCTGGAGCAGTCTGCCTCCTGGACCCACCGTAGTGCTAAAAGCCCATGTGTTCCAGAAGCCTTCCTTGTTGCCGTAAACCAGTGATTCTCAGGCTTCGGTACGCATCCCAATCTGCTGCCGCGCTTGTTAAAACCCAGATTGCTGGCCCTATCTACTACTACTGGAGATTCTGATTCAGAAGTTCCAGCGTGGGGCCCAAGAATTTACATTTCTAGCAGACTTCCAGGCCTAGCTGATTCTCCTGGTCTGGCAGCCCTATGGAGAGCACATGTACTGGAGTCCCCATGCCTGCTCAGAATAGGTCAGCACCTCTGTTTACCAGGCCGTCTACACAGCAGACATTATCCTTGAGGAGGTCTATGTGGTCCATTGGCTTTTGCTTATGACCCAACATAAGGAAGGCAACCTAGTATGGTGGTCTTGAGTGGTTGCCCCTCAGATCTGTGACTGTGTCACTGACTGATAATACGCCTCTGGACACAGCTGCTGGGCTCTGGAATTCATCTTATCCATGCTGCTTTTCTAGAAGGAGCCACTTGCATGTGAATAAGTAGAATTCATCAGCCAACATCAAACAACACGTGCTATAAGGCTTGAAGGCCCAGGCCCTAGCGTCCGAAGCTGGCCCTAGACAAGGGTCTATAAACTACCAGGTCAGAACGCCCTGCTCAGACGGTGAAGTTCAGTGCCCAATGTTACATGCTCTGGTTTTACTAAAAGTCTGTAGGGTGTGTCTTTATACTTCAGTCTGACAACTCTGTTCTCTTTTTTTTTTAAATTTTTTTTAATGTCTCTTTTTTATTTTTCAGACAGAGAGAGACTGAGGGTGATGAGCGGGGGAGGGGAAGAGAGAGAGGGAGACATAGAATCCGAAGCAGGCTCCAGGCTCTGAGCTGTCAGCACAGAGCCCGATGCGGGGCTCGAACTCACAGACCTCGAGATCATGACCTGAGCCGAAGTCGGAAGCTCAACCGACTGAGCCACCCAGGCGCCCCAGAACTCTGTTCTTTATTGTGAGGGGTTAGTCGAGGGTTGTGGGTGGTGACTCCCACATATTTGATTTACTGCTGTTACACTTTTTCTGTGTACCTTGTCCTCCTTTGGAGTCATTATGCCCACCCCCCATTCCACTTTCCCCTTCTAACGATCGGAAACCCGGTGTTCTGTTTCTATTCTGCGCTGATTACTCTAGGACTTTTAACATGCTTCCTTACAACAAAGTCAGAAGTTAATCAGTATTGCGATTCTCCTTCCGAACAACGCATTCTAACCCCACGCTCTTCTGCCGGTGTTTATTCGCTCGTTAGCCAACGCATTAGTTCTACCTTATTTTAAAGTCTAACACTTAGACACTGTTTTTGTCTAACCAGTGTTTGTTTGGGTTTATACATTAACGCATATGCTGTGAGATGTTTTTCTCCTTCCTAAAATGAACCCTCTAAACTCATTCTTTATAAGAAGTTTAGCAAGAGTCTATGTATAAAAGATTGTTTTTTTTCCCATGAAAATGTCTTAATTGTGCCATAGTGTTGACGCTGATATTTTTACTGGGTGTACATCCTAAGTCGTCAGTAATCTTCTGTCCTAAATTTGAAAATGTTATTCCACCCCCTTCAGGCTTCCATTTTTTTGGTGGAGACGTCATCGGCCATCTTAAATGTTTTCCATGCAATTTATTATTTCTCTCCGTCCGCCTTTATGATGTTTTTCTCCTCCTGTGTTGTGAAGTTTGATTGTGACCAGTTTAGGTTGTAAGTTTTATTATTTTTTTTCATCCTGCTCATGTTTCACTGGGCTTAAGCCCGAAGCAGTGCGATTTTGCGTGTATTTGGCAGTTTCAGCTACTGCCTTGTCCAATATTGTATCTTCCCTTTGTCTTTATTATCTCCCCGTGGAACTCTGATTAGACACATAATAAACTTTCTCCCTTTCCTCTATTCTTATAACCTCTTTTTCACACTTTTTTTCTTTTTGTCCCTCCGTGCTACGTTTTACATAATTTTACATGATTTCTTCAGCTCTATCTTTATTTACTAACCATCTGTTCAGATGTGTTAATCTGCTCTTTAACTTGTGGGAGTTTATACTTGTTATTATTATATGGATATTTCCTTCTAGAAGCTCTTTTTGGTTCTTTTTCAAATCTGCGTGGGTATTAGTGATAGCAATCTTAACTTCCTGTATCATACTTTCAGTAACTTGTTTGGTTTGGTGTTCATAACAGTTTTAGTTAGCCCCCCGCCCCCCAAATGGGATAATATATATGTAGAACTAATCAATATTTTGTATTGTGGTAAATTATAAATAGTATAAAATTCGCCAGTTAGCCATTTTTGAGTATATAGTTCAGTGGCATGAAGCACGTTCACAATGTTGGGCGACCATTACCACCGTCTGTCTCCAGAACTTACTCATCATTCCCAAACTGAAACTGCATCCATCAAACAATAACTTCCTGCTCCCTCTCGTCCCTCTCCCTGGTCCTTGGCAACCACAATTTTACTGTTTCTGTGAATTCTACCACTCTAGTACTTTGTAAGTGGAATCATACCATATTTGCCCTTTTGTGTCTGGTTTATTTTACTTAGCATAATGTCTTCAAGGTCTATTCATGTGAGGCTTCTATCAGAACTTCCTTCCTTTTTAAGGCTGAATAATATTCCATCGTATGTATATGCCACATTTTTTTTATCCATTCATCTCTTTATGGACATTTGTGTGGTTTTCCACCTTTGGCTATTGTGAATAATGCTGCTATGAACATTGTTATAAAAATATATGTTCAAGTCTTTCAGTTCTTTTGGGTGTAATATTCAGAAGTGGAATTATGGGATCGTATGGTAATTTTATGTTTAATTTTTTTGAGGAATCACTGTATCGTTGTCCGAAGCCACTACACCATTTTGTATTCTCTTCAGCAATGCACAAGCATTCCAATTTCTCCACATGCTCACCAACACTTGTTATTTTCTGATGTTTGTTTATTTGTTCAATAGCTTTCCTAATGGGTATGGAGCAATATTTCATCGTGGTTTCGATTTGCATTTTCTTAATGAAGAAATGATGTTGAGCATTATTTTATGTATTTATCGACCATCCACATATCTTCTTTGGAGAAACATCTGTTCAGACCCTTTGCTCATCTTTTGATTTGTTGTTGTTGAGTTGCAGGAGTTCTTTATATATGGTGGATGTTAATCCTTTATCAGAGATATGATTTGCAAATATTTTCTCCTATTCTGTGGGTTGCCTTTTTACTCTATCAATAATGTCTTTTAATGTACAAAAGTTTTACGTTTTGATGAAGTCCATTTTACCGATTTTTCCTTCTGTTGACTGTACTTTTGATGTCATTGCCAAACCAATGTCACAAGGTTGTCCCCTATGCTTTCTTCTAAGAGTTTTTGAGGTTTAGCTTTTACATTTAAATCTGTTAACTCAAAATCTAACATTTTGAGTTAATTTTCATATACGGTGTAATGTAGGGTCCAACCTCATTATTTTGGTTGTGGATATCCAGTTTTCCCTGCAGTATTTGTTGAAAAGACTCTATTTATCCCACTGAATTGTCTTGACACCCTGAAGGAAAATCATTGTAACACGTATGCAAGCATTTATCTCTGGGCTCTCTAAACCATTGGTCTGTATGTTTGCCATTATGCCGGTACCACATTCTTTTGACTACTGTAGCTTTGCATTAAGTTTTGAAATCAGGAAATGTAAATTCTCTAACTTTATTCTTCCTTTTCAGGATTCTTTTGGCTATTCAGAGTTTCCATATGAATTTGAGGAAGGAATTTTTCTATTTTTGCAAAATAGAAGCTGTTGGCATTTTGATAGGGATGTCATTGAACTATATAGATCACTTTGACTTCATTTTAAATAAATTACATATGCTATTATATATAATCTACCTGACAATTCTTGTACCTACAATCATTGTGGGTGTGATTAGTTGTTTCTTCTGCCTTACATTATGATGCCTTAATTCCCACATAAGTCCTGTGATTTATGATTATGAGATGATGTTTTGTGAAATGTTATTGGTGGGAATTTTGGGGGTGTGAATTAAGATTATCATTCCAGAACACTTTAAATTATAGTTTCATTTTATTTTTGAGGGCAATGGTCTTGGTAGTTAAAATTCATGCCAGTGTAAACTTGGCATTAAGGATTCACTGGGTGAAATCTTTAATCATTTTTTAAAATAATTTTTAAAAAATGTTTTATTATTTATTTTAGAGATAGACAGAGTGTGAGCAGGGAAGGGGCAGAGAGAGAGGGAGACACAGAATCAGAATCCAAGGCAGGCTCCAGGCTCTGAGCTATCAGCGCAGAGCCCAATGTAGGGCTCAAACTCATGAGCTGTGAGGTCATGACCTGAGCTGAAGTCAGGTGCTTAACCAACTGAGCCACCCAGGCACCCCTCTTTATTTGTTTTTTATTGTTGATTTTCACAGAAACCTGAGCCAGTATGGACCAGAATCTATATTGTCTGTCTCTGAAGGTATGTTTGTGTGTGCGTGCATGCGTGCGTGTGTGTGTGTGTGTGTGTGTAATTTTAATCCACTGGGGATAGTGTTGCCCTTAGAGGGGTTGGCTTTATGCAAGGGTCTCCCATCTGTGTATCTCAGATTCTGTCCTTTGATTATGTGTCTTGCCCCATGATACATGGAATCCTTTAGAACCTACAGTCTAGGTCACCAGCAGATGACCAAAGTCCCGAGGGCAAATGGTGCTACAAGGCTCACTTATCTCTCTATATCTATTCTTTTTATTTTGTTTTCGGCCTTTTACGATTCCTCTTGCTTCCTCGATAGCTGAACAATGTATTCAAAAGCTCAAGCCCCACATTTCATCCAGCATTTTGTATGTTGTTCTGAGATGTCTCTCTGGACTTCTACTGTTGTCATAGTCTCCCATGGAAAGTCTGGGAATTCCTTCCAGAGCTTAACTAAGAATTCTATTTTACTTATTTGTACCTCACAAATATCTGCTTTCAGCATTATCATTTCCCCCTTTCCTGATGTTATTTTAGTTCGTTTTAAAAATTAAATGCTTAGTTCCTCTAATTACATGATTTTCTATTTAATAATGACAGCTTTTAAAGGGCTCGACTTTAGGTAAAGGGTAACCTTTTTCCATTGGGTTCGATAAATATTGTTCTCATTTTTGCTGTTTTCTAGATAGCATGTAATTATAATTTTTATTTCCTCTTTGAACCAATCCTTACTTAATAGAATGTTGTTTAATTTCCAAGAGGTTTTCTCACATTGTTTTGATTACACTTTGTGATTACACTAGCTTTAATGCAATGTTGCCAGAGAATATGGCCTCTACAATTTCCACCATATAATTAAATTCTGTAAACACCACATGAATGCTTACAAAAGTGTATTTTCTGTTTGATGTTAATATAATTGCATATGTATTTTATTAATTTTATCACGCTGTGTAAATTATTAAATCTTCTCCATCATGCTCTTCCTTTCACGTCCTCTTCTGTCAAAGGCTGAGAGAGGTGCATTGAAGTCTTTCACAAGAGCTGTGTATTTGTAAATTTCTCATCTGATAGAGAAAAGCTTTTTTGTATTTTTTGCTGTATTTTTCGACCTGCGAAATGTATGATTCTTTTATCTTAACTCTGGAGTTAATATTTTATCAATTTAAAATGACCTTTTTGAAATGATTTGTGCTTTGAATTATATTTCTGATACTATCATTGTCATCATTCTTGAAAGACTTTTGTTTACATGGGCTCAAGATTTCCTTTTTTTTTTTTTTTTTGAGATGTAACTTACATACCATACAATTTACCCATTTTTTTAAAATTTTTTTTTGATGTTTATTTATTTTTGAGAGAGAGAGAGACAGAGCATTAGTGGGGGAGGGGCAGAGAGCAAGAGGGAGACACAGAATCTGAAGGAGGCTCCAGGCTCTGAGCTGTCAGCACAGAGCCCGATGCGGGGCTCGAACCCGCAGACCACGAGATCATGACCTGAGCCGAAGTCGGACGCTCAACCGACTGAGCCACCCAGGCGCCCCCAATTTACCCATTTAAAGTGCACCATTTGGTCATCGCTGTGTATTCACAGAGTCATACAACCATTTTCTTAATCTATTTTAGAGTATGCTCATTAACCCAAAAATCAAGCCTCATGCCCCTTAGTAGTTACTCCCCACCACCTTGCACCCTTGACCCTAGACAACCACTTACCTATCTCTGTCTCTATAGAGGTACCTATTCGGAACACTTCATGTAAATTGAGTTACCTACTACATGGTCTTTGGGACTGATTTCTTTCTTTCACTCAGCACAGTGTTTTCAAGGTTCATCCATGTAGTAAAATGTATCAGCACTTTTCTTTTTTTATTGAATAATATTCCATTATATGGATACCAAATCTTACTTCTCCATTCATTGGTGGACATTTGAGTTGTTTTTACTTCTTGACTGTTATGAATAATGCTGCCATGAATATTTGTGTACAAATTTTTGCTTCTTGACTGTTATGAATAATGCTGCCATGAATATTTGTGTGCAAATTTTTGCATGACATATGATTTCATGTCTCAGCACGTACACTATGCGCCCTAACCACATTGATTTGATCAAGAAGTTTTGCTTTGTGCTGCCGCAGATATGTGCTTCCTTTCCTTGTATTCTCGGTTACCATTTATTTAAACAATATCAACTTTTATTACGTTACTTACTGTTAATCCCATCTTTCTCTGGGTCCTTTCCATTTCACAGAAGTAAACATCATGAGACCTTAAACATCCAAGAATATCTTTTATTTATTATTTATTTTAATGTTTATTGTTTTTATTTTTGAGAGAGAGACAGAGTGTGAGCTGGGGAGGGGTGGAGACAGAGGGAGATACAGAATCTGCAGCGGGCTGTAGGTTCGAGCTGTCAGCGCAGAGCTCAACGCGGGGCTCAAACTCACAAATTGTGACATCATGACCTGAGCTGAAGTTGGACGCTTAACTGACTGAGCCACCCAGGCGCCCTTACTTTATATTGATTTTAAATTGTAATTTAGTAGAATGTAAAATATAGGTTCAAAATTCCCATCAGACACCAACACTCGAGTATGTCCTGACTTCTCATAGTATTTGATGCTGTTTAAAAATTCTGATGTAAGCAATAGGAACCAACGCTCACATATCGCTTCTGATGTGGCAGGTGTTATTCTAAGTACACCGTGTGTATTCATTTCTTCATTGCTCATTAAAAGCCGCATAAAAGTGGGTATTATTATTATTATCGGCCCTCTTTCTAGAAAAGGAGACTGAGGCACAGTGAAGTTAGGTTGCTAGTAATTGGCTTAGCTTGATTTGACTCTAGTGAGGGGCTAGAATATGACTGCTACCCTGAAAAGGAAGCGCACGTGCACACACACACACACACACACACACACACACAACTCTATTATTTCTCTTTCTCCGGAAAACCCTAATCTATTAATAACTTCTCCAAATATTTCCATTCCTCTTTATCTTTTAAAATCTCATTATAAAACATTTTTGTTATCCCTCTTGTATTAGTCAATATTCTTGCATTAACCCTGCATCCCAGTCCACCCCCAAGTGCCATGGCGATTAATAATCATGTATTTCTCAGTCAAGTGTTCTCAGGTCAGGCCGGGATGGCTCTTCTTGGTCCGCATGTCTGAGTGTTAGTCAGGTCAGCTCTGTTCACATACGCCTCCTTGGGGCACGGCTAAGACATGCCCTCTCTAGAGCAAGGTGGTTCAGAGAACAAGAGGAAGACCCCAACAGGCAGATCTATTTTAAATCCTGACCATGTCAGGGGACCTGGGCAGCTTAGCCATTTAAGCGTCCGACTTCAGCTCAGGTCATGATCTCCCTGTTTGTGAGTTTGAGCCCCGCATCGAGCTCTATGCTGTCAGCGCAGGGCCTGTTTCAAATCCTCTGTCTTCCTCTCCCTCTCTCTCTCTACCCCTTCTCTGCTTGAGCTATCTCTGTTTCAAAAATAAATAAATAAACATTAAAAAATATTCCTGACCACGTCACATGTGCTGGTACCCCATCGGAGCAAAGTCAGGTCAAGGCATGGGGAGCCTTGAAGCCATCGATGCCATGGCGAAGGTGTGGATGCATAACCGCTGCTGGGGGGTAAAGGGCTGGGCTAATGACTTCATCTATCACAGCCGGCCTTCCCGGTCACGTAACGCGGAATGCACGCACTCTCACCCTGACCCCCCCAAGGTTTCATCCAATCTGGCATCAGGCTCCAAGGTCAGAAAATTGTGTTCTTTATGATTGGAACGTGTAGAGAACCTAGGAAAAACACCGCTGTCTTCCTCTTGTGAGTGCAGGATTGATTGAAAAGTTGTACAAGGAATCAGAAATATGTGCTTCATTTAAAAAAAGGGTGTGGGGGGCGGTGTGCCCGGGTGGCTCAGTCCATTACGCATCTGACTCTTGATTTCGGCTTAAGGTCGTAACCTCGCAGTTTGTGAGTTCGAGCCCCACGAGGAGCTCTGCACTCACAGTGTGGAGCTTGCTTGGTTCCGGGATTCTGTTCTCTTCTCTCTCTTCCCCTCCCCTGCTTGCTCTCTGTATCTTTGTCAAAAAGAAATAAAAATCAACTTAAAGAAAAGAACTATTAGCTTCATTTCAAGCACAGAGGGATTGGGAAATAAAGTTTCAATTTTAACAGTTTTTGGGTTCCCTTAAAAAAGTTGCTCGCCTCACTACGGAGAGTCTGAGTCTGTGGCATGGTTTGCCCCTGAGAGGGGAGTTTTCTGGAAAGAAATGTCGCTGCAGGCTGGTGGGACCGGAAGGGGAGGGGCAAGATGGCGCCCCACACTCTAACCCAGTGGTTCTCAAAGTGTGGTCCCCGAGCCAGCCATATCAATAAGAACCACCTGGCAACTTATTAAAAAGTGAAAATGAACAGGCTCCATTGAGACCCATTGAATCAGAAATACAAGTGGCAGTAGAGGCGGGGGTGGGGGGACAGCCATCTGTGTTTTAACAAATTCTCCAGGGGATTCTGCTGCCAAAATTTGAGAAACGCTATTTAACCCAGTGGTTCTCAACCTGGCTGCATGTTGGAATCGCAAGGGAAATACGTAAACGGGTTTTCTACCATTCCACGAGAAGATGTTGGGGCCCAGCCCGACTCTTATTCCTTTGCAGGGATCCAGTCTCTTTGCTGTCCGCATGGAGGAGCCCAGAACTTGCTGCTCACAGTCTCCGGTATCCTTAAGTTTAGTGGGGACAGCGATGGTGGGCAGACAGGTCCCTAGACTTAGAATCAGGTGACCGGAGTTCGAGCCCCAGCTTTGCCCCTTGCTGGCAACGCGACCTTGTACAACTCACCTGAATTTTGTGCCTTGGTTTCCTCTTTGGTAACATTTCAGTTGCCAACTTTCTAGAGTATTTGAGAGACTCAAACGTGAGACAATATAAGGACAGTGCTTTGCCAACTGAAAAGCGTTTGGGCCTTATGTAAGTACGTACTCTCTTTTATGCAAGGAATTTGACGAGTCAGCAGCTTCTGTGCGGGCACAGGAGGCTCGGCCCGGAGGCCTGGCTCTCCAGGTTACTGGAGGTTCCCCAGGGAGTTGGCTGTTTGTTCACCTAATTTGAGACTAGCCTCAGGATGATGTCTGCCCGTCACGCCATGATTCACCTTTCCCCTTACACAGAATCCTCACCAGGGCTTTTAATTTCTCGGGTCTCCCCTCAGCCTTGGGCGCCTCTTGAGCTCTGTCTTTGGCTGCTTATTTCTGCCAGTTTGAGCAACCAGCTGTAGGCCGAAGACTCTCGGAGCCGTTTCTACATGGCGGCGCTCTGTCGAGTCATGCAGAACTTTCTTGCCTTCCCTGTTGTAGGAGCAGATACCGGGGGAGGTGGCGAGAGTGTTGCTCTCTAGAACTGCCCCATCCTCTGAGTGCCTGTGGGGACATCCCCGAGAGCACACGGCACGAAGGGTTTCTGACGAGGGTGAATCCAGAGCCTTTCTCATAGCAAGAGGAATATTCCGTGGAGGGAATGCTAAGTGGCAAGCCAGAGGCTCAGAGTGTGCAGCCAAGGACTGAACTCAGGTATCTGGGCCACCCAAGTCCACGTTTTCTATTTCACATCTTCGTCTTGAAAGTACTCTCTCGGCCTTCGATTTGGTGTGGAGACCACAGTCCATACGTCCTCAGGCAGGGTGTCCTGACAGTGGGCAAACCCAGGATAAGCAGCTGTCTTTCCTGTGGAACTGGTTGGTCCTGTCCGGCAGGATTGCCGCCGTCTATGTTCTATGGTGATAAGCAGATGCTTGATAATCAGCATCTGACAAGGAAGGTGGGATGGCCAACATTTTTTCACTCAGTAGACATTTATCGACTCAATTTTTTAAATTAACTTAGAGAGAGAAAGAACGTGTGAGTGGGGGAGAGGGGCAGAAGGAGACAGAGAGAGAGAATCCCAGGCAGGCTCCATGTTCAGTGCAGAGCCCGATGTGAGGCTTGGTCCCACGACCCTTGGATCATGACCTGAGACAAAATTAAGAGCCAGACGCGCCACCTGCTGAGCCACCCAGGCGCCCCGCTTTACTCAATATGGAAAGCAAAGCAGGGTACTGGTGAAGAAAGAGGTCAAGAATACATAAGAAATTACTCCTGCCCTCCAACGGATTGTTGGAAGGTATTTATGATAAATCTCTCTCTCTTTCTGTCTCTCTCTCTCTTTCTCACACACACACGTATGTCTATGTATATGTAGTGTGTATATGTATATAAAATTAGTGACTGTTGTGTTCCTGTATATATATATATATGGATGTGTGTATATATATATATACACACACATACACCCACACCTATATGTGTGTGTGTATGCATAAATACACACATAGGTATATATAGTATATACTATATATACTGTTGATTCTTACCATTAAAAGTAGTATTCTTTAAAGTCATTGCAAACACTCAACTTGCTCCAAGGGGAAATACAGAGTTAGGTTCTTACAAGCCTCTGATCACAACATTTTCATCGACTCGCCAATACATAACCTTGTTTTTTGTATGTGTGTCCACCTAAAGACATCTAATGTAATGCATATTGTTGATTCATTAACATCGAACTCCCGGCCCAACAGCACTGTAACTCTTGCCTGAAGGAAGCTTATCTAACACACTGATTTTTTTTTCCCCTAAGATACATCCCTGCCTTTCTGCGCTTAGGACCACCAGACGGCACGTCAGTGCTAGGCTTAGGGGCGTTTTAAATAGTGCAATTGCCAATAAAAAGTAAAAAGTGAAAAAACATAGCGCTACATGGCCTGCGAGAAGCACACTTGTTTACAGTATGAGAGCAGAAACAAGAAGGCAGAGCGTCGCCTGGTTTGAGCGTAGCTGGGAACACGCGTGCCGGGAGACGCATTTTTCGTCTCTCTGCACATCTGCACGTGTCTGCTAATTACTGCAGAGGTGCCGTGAGTATTGATTTGCGGCTACAAATACATGGTAACAAGTAGGCAGATTTGCAAGTCTGGAATCCATGAACGATGAGGACTGGATGGACGGACGTGCTGCAGGATGGATGGATAGATATTATGCGAGATGTTTTAGTTACCAATAAACGAACTTAGGGAGGCAAAACCTAATTTGTTGCAAGGATACCCTGGTATCCGCTGAACCACGAAATGGCAGGCAGTGCAGGGATGCGGCGAGGCTGACGTGGAGGATTTGAGCGCTGCCGGGATTGCCTGTGCCTTGGTTTCCCATCTGTGCTGCCATCTTTTCCGGAGCACGCTGCTACCCCCGCGCAGCACAGGACACAGCCACCCACGGGCACTGCATGTTGTATCTAGTTGCTTCCACTTGCAGACCCTCTCTTTTGCTTATTTCACCATTGGGCCAATCAGCTGAGAGTGGACAAAGGATGGGAGACGTGGTCCCATCATCGGCTGGCTTAAACTTGATGTAATCGAGGAGACTGAGTTTGCGAGAAGGCAGCAGTGGCCCTTTGAGGGTCACGGCTGGAATTACGGGAGGAGAAACTCCAAGAAAAGAAGGTGCTTTTTCCAGTGGAACAGAGGGATTAATAGGTCTGAGAAGACCTAATAATGTATATCCATGATAGGCACAAACAGAGGGGGGATTTGAGACGCAGAGGGGGGATGATAAGATTTAAAAAGAGCGAGTGTATTTGAGACGCAGAGGGGGGATGATAAGATCCCTCTCACTGACTATAATCTTGACTCATAAGGAGCCAAGAGATGCCGCATCTGCCTGGGGTCAGAGGCAGCATCACGGTCGGGGCAGCACGGGGCTTCTGTCTGACTGATGAGCAGGGCACACGGGATTGTGATGCGGAGGCAGCTCCTCTTCTTGCAGTTTAGAAGCACAATCTCCTGGGGACACAAGGATAGGGGGCAACGAGCCAGGCTGCAGAGTTCAAATCGCATATTTGCCCTTTCTTAGCTGCACGCCCTCGAGTCAGTATTCACTAGTCTGAGCTTCATTCTTACTCCTTGTAAATTGGCAGGGGCAGAGGGGGAGGCAATGTCTCCCTCGTAGTGGCATTAAAGAGGTGAAATAAAATCATGCCATTAGGGGGCTGGCGGAGTAAACAGTTGGTAATGTTAATTCCTTTCTGCTTTCAGAGTTTATCCAGTGAGTTAGTGGTGAGTACGTGACTTGAACCCAGAACTCCTGACTTAGAGACGAAGTCCCTAACCACTACAGTATCTGGCTCTGAACTATTATTCTCTTAAAGTCACTGGATCCTCCTGATCTGAGATGCTCCCACTGCCCAGTGGCTCCCTCGGGCCCTCAGGGAGGGGAACTGCCTTGAAGGGCACACCGGGCCCTTCCCTGCCTCACTTTAGACACATTAGTGATGAGACTGGAGATAATGGAAATGCTGACTTTGAAGGCGGCGTAATTATTTATAGGCTGGTACCATCAACACCTTCACCAATCAATGCAAGACTGAGTGAGGACTCTTGATTAAAAGGAGGTCTCTCTCTTGATTAAAGGTGGTCACTGAAAAAAAACGATTAGGACTCTCACAACATCCCCTAAAGGGGGAGATCTGTCCACGTAGGTTGATTTGCCATCATGCTGACCACCAGAGGGAAGATGGGCAAGGTGTCAAAGCCAACAGATTGCAGACTGTGAAATGAGTGTTGGCACGAGATACGTAACCTCGCTGGGACTCACTGTCATTGTTACAGCCACACAATAAGAGTATGGAATAAGAACAAAACAGAAGAAGCAGCCACCTAGAGAAACTTCACTGAGATCTTTTGAATGCCAGAAACTAAGGACTTTCCACCTATTACCTCCTTCTGTCCTCCATTACGCCTCTGAGGTGAGAGGCACCGCTATCTACTACCCCCACTGCATAGGTGAGGGAGTCGCAGCCCAGAGAGGTGCCTAATCTGTACAGTGGGTCAGTAAAGGGCACTTAAGCTCATGAGGGGAGCATTGAAGGATCTCCATTCCTGTGTGACAGTCATGTGATGGTACCGGTTTGGTGACTGGGTCCAGAAAGGAAGCCAGGATTCCCTTCCTGCCCCAACATTAAAAGGAAGGGGTTTTTGGTAGCTGGTATCTACGGGGGCCCTTCGTGTTCCATCCAGATAACTGTGTTTGCTTCCCTCCTTTAGCCAGTGTCTTCTTACAGGTTAGAAAATGGACGTGGCTGGGGCGCCTGGACGGTTCAGTCGCTTAAGTGTCCGACTTAGGCTCAGGTCATGATCTCACAGTTCATGGGTTTGAGCCCTGCGTCAGGCTCTGTGCTGATGGCTCAGAACCTGGAGCCTGCTTCAGATTCTGTGTCTCCCTCTCTCCTTCCTCCTCCCCCATTTCATGCCACCCCCTCGAAAAATGAATACACATTAAAAAGAAAAAGAAAACGGAAGTGGTTGTAATTCTTGAGGGACGTTGGCATAAGTCCGTACATAAATTCCCTCTTTCCCCTGCCTGTGTCCTGAACCAATTGAAAGGGAAACAGGAATCCGGTGACTGGCAAGTGAGGTATTACCATTGTTCACACTAGAGCAGTATGTGGCTCGGAGGAGTTTCACATGGGCTTCCTGATACTGAACTTCAGGACGAGACGGACTTCCCCATCTCAGACACGGGCGCGGTTGGGAAAAGTCCCACCAACAGGAGAGGGAACTTTTTTTTTTTAGGAGCGGGGACTTTAAAGATAAACTTACTGACCGCATGGTTGAGAGCTGGTCAGTCCCAAAGAGAAAGCAGTGGGGAGGCTGGTCTACACACACACCTGGATCTTTGCAAACTCATTGTGAGACCAGCAATGCTCCCGGCACCCGGGGGGGAAGAGTTAGTGAGGCGCGCTGGAGGAGGGGATCACACTAGGGGACAGGAATTGTGTGCAAGGAATGCAAGGAAGCTTTGGGCTCTAGGTATAGGATTTCTTCTCCATAATTCTAAAGTAGAAAAGGACAAGAAGGCAATGGCTCTGTGTGTGTGTGTGTGTGTGTGTGTGTGTGTGTGTGTGTCTGTGTTGCACACAGGCATGTGTACCTACATTGATATTAATTAGCTACTACTGACATTATCCAAGCAGCCCTTCTACTAATATTTTCCCTTGAGAACATACAGAAATTGAAAGATCATCACAAAAATTATCTTCAAAGGACAGAAACTCTTAAAACTACAAGTATACGAGGTCAGTCATCTGGAAGACAAAGGCTTTGCAGAGTATAAACATTCTTTTTTTCCTGTTTTCAAGATTTAGCCCCAGCCTACACTCAGTTGAGTAATATCTAGACCAGCCTGCTCATGCTGCTATCTCTAAGACTTTGACTTAGGCCTTCGTATTCCAGCTGAGGTCTTTTGGAAAGACCAGTGGACGCCGTAAGAATCAATGGAGATGCGAGCATTGAGCTATGTACAGAATTGTCCCATCAATATGTTGTATACCTGAAGCTAATATGGCATTGTGTGTCAATTATATTCCAATAATAAATAATGAAAGAATCAACAGGGGTGTGGAAAGGCAATTAATTATAAGCAGAGTAGATTGGGTTGTAGTGACAGGAATAGGCAGGAATAGACAAACACTGTCGTCTTCTCCCCCATCGTCACACCCTCAAAAACAAGACAATGTCTGTCCCTGTTCTCTGAAATGAAGAACAATAGCTAAATGTACCCGATAGCACTTCCAGAATCTTAAGACAGATTCTTAGGAGGAGGGAGTCCAGCTGAAAACCTCATTCATTTCAATTAAGTAAAAAAAAAAAAAGAAAAATCCATAGTAATGCAATGTTAGCCTTGTGGTAAAGTCATCATTTCTGGAAATGGCGAAAGGGATACTCCTGAAAGAAACACTATCTCCCTCTTACCATGGCTTCTAAGAGGCATATATTGAAGAGACATATATTGAATTTCTGCCTTTCTCAACAAGCTGGAGGAAAGGAGGATATTAAAACACAAGCCTATTTTTCTGAGGCTTTGCCTACTTTTCTCTCTAGTGATGCAGGGTGAGCGGAGAAGGTACCATCTTGGAAGTGAGGCGGAACAGTCTGGAACTTTGGCAATCAGTACCTAGATCTCTAAAACTCTCTTTCTTCATTGATAGGGTAAACGTCATGATGAGAGTATGTTTTAAATCAACCAGCTTCTAAAACAAAAATAAAAATGACATGAACAGAGACCAAGTGGTTGAAAGAAAGGAAGGAAGGAACAAATGAAGGAAACTTGGTTTCTTTGGTCAAATATTTATGATGCCTTGAGTTGGATTCTGTTATTAAAGTATCGTTGAGAAGAACATTACAATGTTAATGTATTCATTCCTCACTTGACAGTTATTGATTGTATACCTACTGTTTATTTGGCACTGACTGTTGTGGCACAATTTCACTTCTGAAAGCAGTCTGGAGCTGTGATCTTGGCAGGGGGTGGGGGAAAGGGTGGGAGACGGTGGTGGTGATGGTGGTGGTGTAGAATATTCGCATGGAAAATCAACTTTTATTGTATTTGGGTACCTTTCCATTTTGGGATTTCTTGTTTCAAATGTGAGGGATTTATGGCGTTCTTTTCTTGTTTTATCTTGGACTTTTCTCTCTCTGTGTCTTACCTGGATTTTTTTCTCTTTTTTCTTTCCTATGTGGCTGGCTTAATATGAAAGGTAAGGAGATACCTCTTTTGGGGGGAAGGCTTCATCTTGAAGGAATGAGAGTGTGGCTCATGGAAAAGGAAGCTTTGTTCAGGCCATTTAGACTTGCCCTCTGTCTAGGATAGAGATATGAATGGACTTAGCTTGAAATTAGGATGGAGACCTGGCGACCTCATGAGGTAATTTCCTGGGGCTCCTGACCTTGTAGGCAACAAAATTCACAGGTACCTCAAGCTCTGTCTGGCTTCAGAACTTATGAAGGTTAGGAAGAGGATTAGTAAGTCTGGAGGTGATGGGACAGAAGGCAAAGAATGACAGAATATTTTAACTAAGAGGAAGCCTAGAAATAATTTAGTACACCAACTTCTATTCTTTCCTGTTTCACCTGCCATTTTACAGAAGGGGAGTTTGAAGTCCAGGAAGACAAATTCACTTTGCACAAGTTAGTGAGTGCCAAGTTTAAGAAACTGGGTCTCTTGAATTGTTCCCACATGTGCTCTCCATTGGCCGACTCTGGGCTATTTCCCACAGAGACTTTCTCAGAGACTTCCCTTTGTGTTTCTCAGGCCAAGCCCTCCTGTTAAATTGGCTTCTTCTCAAGATAAGATATTTATTGGCAAGATGTTGAGGGGGTGAATCAAAGCTGATTCCTATGTTGGGGGTGGGGGAGTGAACGGGCTGCCGCCAGAGGCAGAATGGAAGAAAAGCAGGCTTGGAAGGAAGGGAAGGGTTTCAGACATGTTGAGTTGAAGTCCCATTGGTTGACCAAGTTGGAGGGTCTCACGGAATCCAGAGAAGGAACCATCTAAAAGGCTTCCTCTTTTCTGTAACCTTTCAGTCTGACCGAGTTCTCAAGACCCTGCCCAAAGCTTCCTTCTGTGAAGGGATCCCTACTTTCCTACCCTCTCCCGCTTTGCCCTGGATGCACCCACAATGTGTGGCTTGTGCCTTTGTCAAGCTTTCCTCAATCCAGCTGCGTGAGAATTTGTCTTCAGGAATGTCCCAGAAAGCACACCCAGCACCAAGAGGCCGTGTGGTGTTGTGGTTAGGAGCACAGCCTCTTGGTCCAAACTTCTCGGATTCAACCAGAGCCCTACTCCGAGGGTTTTTGACCTTGGGCAACTTGTTTAACCTCTTCAATGATTCCGTTTCCTCCTCTGCAAAGTGCAGAGGAAAATCAGTTATTTGCCCAACCCGACTGTTGTGATATTTAAATGAATGAATAACATATGATATCATAAGTTTTCACTCGTCTGTGGAACTTGGGAAACCTAACAGAAGACCGTAGGGGAAGGGAAGTGAAGAGAAGTCATTTCAAACAGAGAGGGAGGCAAACCGTAAAAGACTCTTAAATACAGAGAGCAAACTTAAATACAGAAAACAAATTGATGGGAGGGGCGGGGGAGAGGGGAAAATGGGGGCATGCGCATGGAGGAGGGCACTTGTTGGGAGGAGCACTGGCGTTGTATGTAAGCGATGAATCACAGGAATCTTCCCCTAAAACCAAGAGCACACTGTATATCCTGTATGTTGGCCAACTTGGCAATAAATTATATTTTTTTAAAAAAACCAATAAAACGATAAAAAAAAAATAAATGAATGAATAAGCCTAAGTGCCCTAGACAGCACCAGGCACAGCACATGCCGGAGGGCAGGGCCCCCTTCCTTTTCTTAACTCCTTACAACAAATCTCTTGGTTCTCTGACTGCTCATCCATCTGTTGGTCCCCATGTAGCGTCCCTTCAAGGGAGGAAGTTCCTTAATTCAAAATCATCTCTTTTTTTTTCTTTTGGCTCAGCAAAGATCCTATGCCCTCAACCAGGATTTTCTGGAGGCTGTTGGACGTTTGAAATTCTAAACAATTTCAGAGGGGAAAAAAAATTCTGTTTGAAAAGAGAGATCTGTTAAAGACTGGGGGGGGGGGGTAGGTGGCAATATGGCAAAACGCCCTCCTTGCTGACCTGAGAGAGCCCTCTGGGGAATTCCCGGAGCTTCTTCACACCCGAGTCACAGTGACTTCAGATGCACTTGGGGAACAATGGTCAAACAGTATCTTTTTTTTTTTTTTTTTTCCTAAATCCTTCCCTGCCAGTTCTGACTGAGTGAGTTGAGGCTGAAACAGAAATGGTTTTGAACTATAAGTGGCATGTCCGTAGCTGCAAATTCGACAGTAATACACTTGTTAAACTGAAGGAGAGGTGCGAGCTGGCAGCTTAGAATAGATTTTATTTTCACTCTCGTCTGCTGCCAGGAACACCGTTCACCTGTCTCCCGTGCTTTATTTCCTGTGGGATTCAAAGCCAACGGCAGTCCACTCTGTCTGCCTCTGTGCTTCCTGCCCGGGAGCTGACTTGCTTAACCCCTCTGTGGCTGCAGGGAGGTTTCCAGAGTTTCTTTGGTCCTGGCGTGGTTGACCAGGAACCTGCTGGCCAGCTTCTCTCCGACACTGGCAGGGTAGCGGCATAGTGTCGAAAGGTTGAAGTTTTGTGTCATTTTGGATGTGGAAGAGGTAGGGAGGGAGCAGTAAACCATCACTGGTTTGGAGTCCGACCTGGATTTGAATGTTGGCCCTGCTGCCTTGAGTGAGTGACATAGCTTCTCTTGGCCTTTAGTCTTTTTCTGTGATGGAATGTTATAACCCGCCTTGCTGGGTCTTGTAAGGATGGAGATAGTCATGAGGCGCCTGGGTGGCTCAGTCCGTGAAGCAGCCGACTTTGGCTCAGGTCACCATCTCCCAGTTCCCGACTCTGTGCTGACTGCTCGCAGCCTGGAGCCGGCTTCGGATTCTGTGTCTCCCGCTCTCTCTGCCCCTCCCCTGATCATGCTCTGTCTCTCTCTCTCTCTCAAAAATAAATAAACGTTAATTGAATTTTAAAAAAAGGATTAGGATAGTCAGAACATTTAAACATCCTGTTCATTGCCTGAAACCGAGGATGCTTTCAGTAATAGTCTCTGGAAAGGTCTCACAGTTTCTTACCAGAAAACAACCTTGCAGACAAGATGGGAGGGCTGCTGCTAGCTAGTGCAGGCCTTTGTGCAAACTTGAAAGGGTGGACTCTCTTGGGGTGCCCAGGCGGCGCAGTCGGTTAAGCGTCTGACTATTGATTTGTGAGTTCGAGCCCCACATCAGCTTCTTCGTTGATGGCATGGAGTCTGCCTGAGATTCTGTCTCTCCTTCTCTCTGCCCCTCACCTGCTTGTGCGCTCTCTCTCTCTCTCTCTCTCTCTCTCCAAAAAAAATAAATAAACTTTAAAAAATTAAAAAAAAAAGGTAAATAAAAGGGTGGACTCTCCGAGTGGATGCCCGTTGTGCCTGGGCCGCTGGTTTGGGCAGATGCGCAGGCTAGGTGCAGGGCCCCACCTGTCTGTACAGCTAGGTTCCTGTGTGCCGTGCTCAAATTCCACAGTTGTGCCCAGTGACTCGGAAGACTGTGGCCTGACCATGGTTTAGCTGCATTGATCTCAGGACCACACAAGCAAGTTCAGACTCACGTGGCATTGACTTTTAGGATATGACCTACCAGCTGGCTTTTTACTTTCACTTCCGCTTCTTTTAAATAAGAACATTTACTCCAAACAAGTGGGAATTCGAGTTAACTTGACCTTGCACGTGATCATGGTTTTGCCACGAGGCATGCTTCAGCTGCAATGCCTGATTGACCATCAGGGGGCGGTATAGTGCAGTGGCTAAGAGACTAGCCAGGCTGCCTGTGTTTGGAGCTACGCCTTGGTGCTGATTACCTGTGCCGTCTTGGCGATTACTTAATCCCTTGGTGCCTCAGTTTCTCATCTGTCTAATGGAGAGAAGAATAAGACCTGCCTCATAGGATTACCATAAGAATTAAATAGTTCATGCATGCAAGACACTAAGAACCGTTCCAGGCACATGGTGAGTGCTCAGTTGACGTGAGCTATCATTTTTCTCCGTCCGTTGATACGGTTTCTTTCTGTCTTCCATGAAGCTTGCATAGATGACCCCATGCAGAACTAACCCCATGTTACCGATGGTTGGTAACCTTCACAGGATGGTCATTTTAAGTGTATGCCTTACTTCCCTGTCCCCCACTTAACAGTGCGATGCTAGGAATATTCTCTGCTTTCACCCCTTAGCTATTAGCGACATGCACCACTCGAAGCCCAATAAGGATTTGTTGAGTCACCTCTCAGGTCAGAGCTCTGTCGGTTGTCTGACAGAAAACCTGACTTTTACTAACTAAGGCCGTAGGAATTTCCCAGCCTAGAGCTAGAACAATGCACACAAATGTTGATAGGGTCCCCTCTCTTCACTCCCCCCTCATCTTTGCCACTCTCTTCATGTCAGTATTACCTGCTCAGCTCTGCTTTCTCCATCACACTGGAATCACGATTGCAAATAGCTACAGGCACACATCTTTCCAGATAGGAGAGACTCTCTTGTTGTGGGTCTAGGCATGAAATGTCCAAGGAAGATTCCAGTCGGCTCATCTGGGGTCAGATTTTTATCTGTTATCTTTGTGACAAATATAAGGTAAAGAGATAACAAGTCGCGTTAGGACTGTTTGGTATAGAAAGTGCTTATGGAGACAGCCTGGATGACTGGAGACACGGTGGTGACCCCTCAGCTGAGGCCAGGAGCACGAGAGGATTGAGCGGGAAGGAGAAGGAGTACACAAGGAGTTGGATGTTGGATACTCTGAGTTAGAACCATAAGTAGGATATTCGGGTCGATGGGTCTCAGGGCAGGGCAGTTGAATATATGAATGCAAGGCTCAGGGGAAAGCTCGGAACTAGAGATAATAAATTTACGAGTCATGAGGATGTAAGAAAATGGTTGAAAAGCTTCCAAAGAGGGCCTTGACTTCTAAGTAATACGTGGTAGGTTATAGCAGGCTCGCATTCCTGTTGCACCAACTAGAAAAAAACATTTAGTAAATTTCAAAAAAAAAAAAAACACCTCACATTTTCAAAAACGTTTGGGAGCTGTGAAAGCAAAGAGCAATAGATGAATGAAATTCCAGAGAGAGAAGAGCCTTTTCTGGATGAGCTGACAATTGCTGGCTGTTTGTTCCCCAAAGGTCCTGCCTCCCTAGGTACAGGCTCAAGATCAGGCATGGCGCTCACGGGTAGGCTGTCCTGGGGGAGACATGGACAGAGACTAATAGAATGTGGGGCTAATAGAATGGACTAGAAATTGGAGAAGCCTCGAAAGAAAGGGTTTTTACCCTCCATGGAATAGAGAATTAGAAATACACAACTAATAGAAATGTAAGAGTCCATCCTAAGAATTCTTAACTAAAACCTAGTCTTTTTTTTAAAATTTTTAAATGTTTATTTATTTTCGAGCAAGAGAGAGACAGAGGTAAAGAGGTAAAGCACAAGCAGGGGGAGGGGCAGAGAGAGACAGAGACCCAAGATCCGAAGGCAGGCTCCAGACTCCAAGCTGTCAGCACACAACCTGACGTGGGGCTCGAACTCATGAACCTTGAGATCATGACCTAAGCCGAAGTCGGATGCTCAACAGACTGAGCCATCCAGGTGTCCCAAACCTACAGTCTTATGGAAAAAAAAAAAAACTAAAGTATTACATAGAAAGGAAGCATTGTTTACAATGCTTACAGTCTAGAATCGATGGACATAAATACAATAACCATCCAACTACAGAAGTTTCATATAGAATAAGTGCAAAAATCCAAAGAAAGTAGAAGGAAGGAAATAACAAAGCAGATCACAGGAAAAGATGAAATGGCATAAAATGCAAATATATATTAAGAAAGGAAAAGAAAGTCAGTCTCTGAAAACAGTAAAGGAATTGTCAACCTCCAGCAAGGCTGACATGTCCCTCCCAGAAAAGAGGAGCCAAAGGGAAAGAATACAGTGACAAAAGACACCGTGACGAGAAATAAAACAATGACCTGAAAGAGAATATGACGAATAACTTTATGCTGATAAATTTCGAAGCTTAAGTGAAATCCCAAACTCCCCCCAAAACATATAATACCAAACTGAGTGAAGCAGAGAGAGAAAAATCAGATGATTTTATGACCGCGTCAAAACACACGAGCAGTTACAACCTACCTACAAACGCTCACAGACTTCTACAGGGTGTAAGGGACCAATCATCCCAAACTTCTATAAAAATATTTTAAGAATAAGAACTGACTGACTTTTGGGACAGGCAGAGGTGTAATTAGTTGTTTGTTTTTTTTTTTTTTAAGTAGTTTCCATGCCCAGCATGGAGCCCAATGTGGGGCTCAAACTTATGACCCTGAGATCAAGACCGAAACTGAGATCAAGAGTCAGATGCTTAACTGACTGAGCCACCCAGGTGCCCCTGGAATTCTTTATAGACTACCTCTCCCACTAATTACAAGTAAAAACCCTAGACCAAAATACAAAACAAAAACAAAAACAAAAAACAACCAACTACCTGGAGATTCTGAAAAATAATTAATAATAGGCCAGTTGGGGCAGGAAGTCAACCCTTGAAGAATGACCAGTACTGTAAGGGCAAGGGATATAAGAAGGTTATAGGGATATCCGGATATAGGACTGATATAGGGATATCCTGATATATCCTGATAAATGACTTATGTCAAGATTATACAAAGAATTTTTAAAATCCGACAATAAGACAACAAAAAAATTTTAATTAAAAAATGATTAAAAGATCTGAACAGACACTTTACCAAAGATGATATATGCATGCCACATGGAAAGACAGGCAATACAATTACTGGTCACTGGCTGAGGTGCCACCATGTGCGCAGGAGGATGGCAGCTGAAGTAGAAAAAATAAGCTCATACTAAATGTGCATCGAAAAGAATGAATTTTGCTATTTATTGTAAATTTAAAGTAATTGTTTAAAAAGTAAGTTGAATGATGAAAAGTTTCCCAACTCACTCTTTATATCTTCCTTAACCTAGACATCAAAACTGTACCCTGCTATTATAATAACAAAATTATAACTCACTCTTCTTCCTGAATGCACACATATACTCCAAATATAACCATATATGAAACAGTAATATAACATGACCAAGCTGAGTTTCTTCTTAAGGATGCTTGGTTGGTTCAAAATTAGAAAAATTTATTATAACCACTACATTCCGAGTTCAAGGAAAATTACTAATGAATGATCACCTCCACGGATACAAAAATGAGTTTATCATCCACGCTCATTCGTGATGACATGAAAACTCTTCTCAGTCTCAAAATTGAGAAAAGAAAATTATTCCTACACAGACACAAAAATCCTGAACCAAACATTATACTCTGTCATAAAATATTTAACGCATTCCCTTTATAGTCAGAAAAAACAGATACGGATGATATCTATCTCCAGTTATTTCCAGTAGATCATTGGATATTTCTAGTTAGCAAAATTAGACAATAAAAGGAAATAAAAGGTACACGCACTGAAAACCAAGCCTCAAAGCGTCATTACTAAAAGATGAGATTTCCTATATGAGAAATATCAAAGAACCTATAGGACATTATTATAATGTATAAGAAAGTTGAGCAAATTTTCCAGATGAAGAAAAATCAATATACAAAAGTCACTTGCATTTCTGTACATTACCAACAGTCAGGTTGAAAATACAGTAACAGGGGCACCTGGGTGGCGCAGTCGGTTAAGCATCTGACTTCAGCTCAGGTCAAGACCTCGCAATTTGTGAGTTTGAGCCCCGTGTCAGGCTCTGTGCTGGCAGCTGGGAACCTGGAGCCAGCTTCAGATTCTGTGTCTCTATCTCTCTCTGCCCCTCCTTCGCTCTCTTTTTCTTTCTCTCTCAAAAATAAATAAACATTAAAAAATTTTAAAAAGATAAAATAACAAATAACATTTACAAAACATGAAAATCATCAAAATATAAGAGAAGTTATCTGAGACTTTTATGGCGAAAAGTATAAAATGTTACAGAAAAGTCATTAAGGAAGATCCAAATACCAGGAAAGGGATCCTAAGCTAGTGGGCAAGAAAACTCAATGCCATCAATGTGTTAATTCCTTCCAGATTCATCTCTCAATTCACCGAAATTCCCATCAATATGCCAAGAAGAATTTTTGTGGAAAGTGATAAACCGACTCTAATAAGCACACAGGAGAACCGAAAGCCATCTAAGAATCAAGAGGCTCCCAAAGATGGGGAACCAAGCAAGGAGACTCACCCTTACAGATATCATGACTCACTATAAAGCTATGATAGTCAGTAGCCTATCATTCTGGTGTAGAAAGAGACAGCTGCTCCAAAGGAAGACAATAAAGCACTATAGACATACCCTTGTCCCTGCACGGTCATAATACGTCATGAAGCTGGGGTTTCTGACCAATGGAAGTGATGGTCTGGTTTTCAATATATTTTGGGCAGCGGTTAGATGGATGGAAAAATAATAATGGATCTTTTCTGCACATCACATGTAAAAATCCCTTCCAGATGGATCTGAAGATTTCAACGTGAAAGAAAGCTTTGAAAATTCCTAGAAGATAGTGTAAGAGAATGACTTTCTGATCTCAGATGGGGTCGGACTTTTTAACGACATCTAAAAATGTACGACCCATAAGGAAGAGTTTGATGGTTTTGACCACATGAACTGTACGGATTTTTACTCCTATTAACAGACAGCACAAGCACACGCCACAAAGTTGGAGTAGATATTTCGCGGTCTATATGGCTAAGGAAGGATGTATCCATAATGTAAGATAAAAAATGAGCAAGAGACAAAATCAAGCATTTCACAGAACAGGAAATGTGATCGGCCAATTACCGTATGGCAAAAGGTTCTTAACCTCATTATTAGTTAGGAAAAGGCAAGATAAACATACTGAATTGAAAAAAAATTTTGAAGTCTACGAAAGATGTCGTGTTTGCTCACAGAGAAGTGGAAACCCAGATAACTGCTTTGATAAACAACTTGGCCCTGCTTCCAAAGTGGCACATGTCCCTGCCATGTGGAACGTCCCAGAATTCTGCACCAAGGAACATACGCTGTAGAAATAGTGTATTTATGAATACTAGGCGGCATACAAAGGATGTTCATTGCAGCATTGGGTTTAAAATTGCAAAAACAATGGCTAAAATGTCTGTCTACTATGAAATGGATAAATAAATTGTGCCTCACGCAGACAACACATAAATAAGCAGTGAAACTAAATACAGCTACAAGCATCAACATGGATAAGTCTCAAAAGCTATGTTGTTGAAAAAACAAAACAAAACCAAGTTGCCAAAGAATGCAGTCAGTTCGCTGTCATTAATTCAACTTTCAAAAGCAAAGCCTAAAAATCCGTCATTTCTGAACACATGCCTTTGGGTCAAATTATCAAGAGAAGCAATCAACTTGATTTTTAAAAATTCAAAACACTGGGGACCTCTAGGAGAAAAGCAAAGGGATGAAATCAGAGAAAAACACAGGGAATACCAATAGTATTAGCAAAATTTTATTTTTCCATCTGGGGAGTGAGGGCCTGATGTGCGTTCATTTGCCCACTTTTCAATTGGCTTTTACACATGAGTCCTGTATTCAACAAATGCTTGTTTTTCATGTGTTTTATTTGTGTTTTGTAAACTTTACACCTACTTTAAATCCCTCCTTTGCACCTACGGCATTATTTCTCAGTAGAAAGAGTTTCAAGAAGAGCTAATGAGGGGATTGGGTGTGATGGGTCAGGGGTGTGGGATTCTTTTAGAGGTGATGAAAATGTTCAAAAATTAATTGCGGTGCTATTTATATAACTATGGCTATACTAAAAGCCATCAAATTGTGGATTTTAAATAGGTGATGTGTGACCTATGAATTATATCTCGATAAAGCTGTTCAAGAAGAATTAATATAGCTGACGAAGTAGAGAAATAGGGTAACTCTTTTTGAGGATTTTAAATTTTTTTTAATGCTTATTTTTGAGAGAGAGACAGACAGAGCATGAATTGGGGAGGGGCAGAGAAGGTGGGAGACACAGAATCCGAAGCAGGCTCCAGGCTCTGAGCTGTCAGCATAGGGCCGAATGCAGGGCTCAAATTCATGAACCGTGAGATCCTGACCTGAGCTGAAGTCGGATGCTTAACTGACTGAGCCACCCAGGTGTCCTTGGGAATTTTAGATGAGGTTGGAAGGCGAGGAGAGTGGTAGCTTGAGAGCGGCATGGAATCGAAAAGTGGCTTTTGTTTTTGTTTTTATTTTGGAAGTTTGGCTATAGGCTGAATATATATGCTGGCTAATAACTTAGGAAAAGCAAATTTCACGTGACAGAGCTGGATTTCAACACAGGCCCTTGCTGTTCAAAATCTAGGACCCTCTCTACTTAATGAGGCTTCCTCCCATATGGCTCTTTCAAGTTTAGAGAGCAGAGTGATCCCTGATTCTGTGCTCAGCCCTGTGCAATCATACGTACCATTCAGACTCTTGGGACAGATTTTCAGAAACACGGGGTCCTGGCGGTGCTGTCATTCTTGTAACCTGGAGTACTGAGCCCCCACCTGGAACGCTGCATATGTGAACTCCAACCTGCAATGAATCAGTGTGGTTAGGTATCATCCGGCTGTCGTGATAGGATGATGGGCTTTAGGACTGTGCAAATGGAGGGGCAGGAGCTGGACAGCACAAGCTCTGTGTACTTCTTTCTAATTGACCTGCTCCTATAAGATTCATGCAGTGACCCTAAAATTGTTCTGACCTCTGGGGTCCCCCAAAGTCATTCTAACCCTTTGCAGACAATAAGATAGACCAGGTACATACCAGGTAGTGATGCATTAGAAAGCATCCCTGTTGTCAGTGATTAGGCCCCCACTCCCCGCTCCCTTCGGAGAGCAAAGATAGAATCAACAGTCAATACACACACCTCTCACAAAGTGAGCAAATGGCAGAAAAAACCTGCTGGCATGAGAATCAGGCAAACCCTGTTCTAAATAGAGTTTTCACATGCCCACCGTCCCTTCTAGTCTTCCTCATTTCTAAGCAGGCTTCTTCATTTGACCTCTTTCCCACTGTGCAACACCCGTCTGATTTGGGTGGCATTTTCTCCATGCACAGCTCCATCGGTGGGCCTTGTTGGGTCCAAGCCAGTGAGGTTAATTCCACCTTGCTTTCCACAGTGATTGGTTGAGAATATCATTTAGGTCTAGACCAACTGGCATCAGGGATTTTTCCCTGGTCAACTGGATTGGTTCAGAGGTGGTCCAGTCACCACAGAGTTTGAGATACTGTTTGATGACTGTGAGATGGAACTGGCAGATTTCCATTGGGTGTGAGATTGCTGCTCGCTGCCGTTCTGTGACCACGATGGGGCCAGCCCCAGGATGCCGCTGACCCTGGAAAGCAGAGCGGAGTCAGAAACAAACACGTCTTTAAGTTTGTATCTCTGGGATACTGGGTTAGCTCCCACTAACACCTGCCAGTTTTCACTCTTTCCCGTCACATGAGCCAACCCATCTCCTCTATTGGTTAATCTACTTTATGTTGGAGCTTCTACTCCTTGCAATTTAAAAGCCCCTTCCTGCCTCCTAGAGAGGATAATATTTGCCACAGCTTTTTCATGGGGTCTGCAAGGCTCCAAGGTCTCATCAGTTACACACATGGAAGAACATGTAAAATTATATCCTTCGAATAAGTGTAGGATCTATTTCTTTTCAAAGAAAAGATGGATGCTGGGGGGGCGGGGCGTAAAATAGATTCAGAAAAGGGCCAGGAACAGCAGACAGAGTAGGTTTTAGAAAACTCTTCATGGTCTTATTTAACTTATTTTGTTAAATCTACTTTGAACAGATCATTCTAAATCTCTGAGGGTCTCCCCAATCTCTAAAACACTTAAACAGTACCTAGAAATCATTTAGATATATCAGTATGTAAATTGAGGGCAAGACAAATGTCTTGTCCATATGCTTTCAATAATAGATAAGAAAATAAATTCATAATAGTACCAGCTAGCAACATTTGTTGAGTACGTGTATTGTAGCATGCCTCGTGCTAAGTGTTTCACACACATTATCTCATTTCTTTGTCACAACTATTGTTCCCCTGGTGCTTAAGGAATTGGGGCTGGTGGGGTTAAATAGCGTGTCCAAGGTTGTGGTGGAACAGGGATTCAAATTTGGCTCTTCTGGATCCAGACCACACGATTCTCATTGCTGAGTAAGCTCGAGTTGTATGCATTCACACAGCAGGATTTGTGGGGACTTTGGATGCTGGGCCATGACATAGACGGTGCTGATAGGGAGATGAGAATTTGATTTAAATGATTTCAACATCTAGAGAGGGAGATTGCCCAGAAAACAAATACATATTAATATACATTCATGCCTTGTTTCCTCCACTGAAACACAGCAGCCACCTAATATATATTTAATAAAAAAGATGAATAAGTGAAAGGCTATAAAAATGAATATACGACAATAAAAAATTTCTGAAAATATAATTAAATTTCTCTGACAAAACTCGGTCTGGAATGAGTAACAGGATAGTTAAGAACCAGGGGCTCTGACAAGAGACTTTTCGTGACATTCAAGGTATCTCTGGCTTTTTGCCCAAGATCCCTGCGGCTCTGTTGCCAAGGATGTTCCCTGGGGTAAGCAGGGCCCTGGATGGAGGATTCGGTGGGTCCCGAGACGCTCAGAAGTCTCCATCTTTCCCTTCAAAAGGCCAAAGAAAGGATGGAAAGAAGCAAGTAGTCAAAACAGTTTGATCGGCACATGTTTCCTTGAGTGAATCGTCTCCTGTGTGACCAGCTGAGAGGGACGTGTTTGTGTAGTTTGGAAGTCATGTTGGTTCCTTCTGTTTTCCCCAGCACGTTAATGCTTTACTGTGATGAGGAGCAGGTTTTCCAAATGATTAAAGAAAACCCCACAACAGAAGACAAAAATCTCTTTCTCTAGTACTTGTCATGGCCAGTACTCAGCCTCCAGTAACTGCTGTACTTCCCACATGTTCCACTTCTAGGGAATCTGGAACGAGATTTCCCCCATATTAAAGTGGTGGATTCTGGAAGAAGGCTGCCCTCCGAGTCATATTTTAAATTTGGATGAAATCGTTAGTCAAAGGAGACAGAAGGCCCAGGGTGTCAAACTGCTGAGGAGTAAGTGTGGTCTGGGTACGTCTGCTGAGGCAAAGGGAACTGTCCTAGGGTTGTGCTTGTATTGTGAGGTCTTTGCTCACAAACAGTTCTCCCCGACCCATTCTTCCCAGGAACGCTTTTATTTTTAGCACGCGGCGTTTACAACGGCCAGGCATGAGAGCAGAAACGTTTGGATGGGTGTTTAGAATTTATAGGTGTCCCAGACTCCTGCCAAAGTCTTCTGATCCCTTGTGATCTGAATGAGATGTGTTTTGGCCTCCATCCTAGTGTCTGAAAATTCAAAGTAGCGTCCCTGGTTTCTAACAATCCCCAGGGGCTTTACACTTCCCGGAGCTTCTTTGGCATAGTCTGGCTCTCTTGGTTTCTGGGATATGTTACCCTCCGGTGCGTGGTGTCTCATTTGCATCCACGCTTAGCCAACGTCGGAGCTCAGCCTCCTGTGCCCACACTCGCTCGTACACAATAGGCTCGTGTGAGGCTGTCCTTGAGCCGGTTGCCTTCACTAAACACTTGTGTGTAAGCAGGAACCTGGGAGCCTAGTTTACACTTCAAGCACTTCGCTTTGCTCTCTTAACCACCTTCCCTTCCTTGGAACAAAAGAGATTTTTTTCTCTCCTTTCTATTCTTCTCTTTTATCTTATGCAGAATGGCTTTGTTTTTTTCTTTGTTGCCAGAGCTCCTGCCAAAACCCATGCTTCTAGAGTCCCACCTTCTATCCTAAGAAACATACTAAGGTATTTCCTTTAAAGCGTGCGCACGCGTGCGCGCGCACACACACACACACAGACACACACACACACACTTTCCTCGTTAAGTAAAATTTCTGGTACCAACTATTAAGATAATGCATTGTCACTTCCACTCCACTTCCGAAGGCTTTGCCTGCCAGGGATTGCACAAAAGATTCAGATCCAGCTGTGCTCATTCAAACCAGAGCTCAAGTGATCCGAGGTTTGGGCGCCTGGTGGCTCGGTCGGTTAAGTGCCTGACTTCAGCTCAGGTCATGATCTCGCGGTTGGCGAGTTTGAGGCCCACACGGGGCTCTGTGCCGACAGCTCAGAGCTTGGAGCCTCCTTCAGACTCTGTGCCCCACCTTCCCCTCCCCCCACTCACACACTCTCTCTCTCTGTCTCTCTCTCTCTCAAAACTAAATGAGCATTATAAAAACATTTTTTTTTTAATGATCTGAGGCCCTGTTTTGTTCCCTGAACTGCCGGGCATATGATTCCCCATGCTCTTTCCATGGCTGCTGCAAACCCCAGAGTCTTGTGTTGAGAGGGCAATGTTATATGATCATAGAGCCTCTGGTCGCCTGGTGCCCCGGGGGGGTTCCAGGGAGCAGGGACTCCCTGTAGCTCAGAGCTGCACAGATAGCAGCAGCCGAAATAAAACTCCATTGATCGAAGTGGTGAGGTGTTTATTTTTGCTTTCTCCCCAACGGCGCAATCTGGCGTCACCTTTCTGAAGATCCTAACTTGACGGCCATGACTCGGGTTCTGTTTTGTGTGTTTTCATGGGCTGCTACATGGCAAGCCCCTTTGTCATAGATATCCTTCATCGAATGTTCAGTGCTTGCACGAACAAACCTTTTCTGACATTTTCGCACGTGCTTGGCAATGCATTTCCAATCTCTACTCTTCTTCCACCTCCCCCCCAAAGTGTCATTTGCTCATCCAAAATAAGATTTATTGCTTGTCTATTAGAAACCTGAAATTGTGCTAGGCCCTGGGAATTTTAAAGGAAACATGATAGATATTCTTGGAGGGGTCTGTGCGTCACTTCAGCATTTATGGAGGGTTTTCGATTCATTGATTGATTCGCTCATTATTCAAAATCTATTCAACCATTGATGCGCCATGCGAAGCAGTCATAATTCAGCAGTAAACAAGACAGACACACTCTCTGAACCTCTGGGAACTTGAAGTCTGGGAGCAAATGTGGATATTGAACAAATAACTCTGCATGTCAAGAGTGCAATAAAGGGAAATCATAATACAAATGACAATAACTGATAGTTATGGAATTTTTATTGTATGGCAGGGACTGTTCTGTGTGATTTGCGTGCCATAACTTAATTAATTCTCACAACATTACTCCCCCAAATTGATATCAAAAGGGGACACTGAAGCACAGAGAGGTAGAGTAATTTTTCCCAAGCCCACAGCTGGTACGTGGTAGCTATGGGTACATCTCCCGGCCTAGAGATTCTAGGACCCATGCTCTTAGGCGCTCCACTATTCTGACAAAATCTGAGGGTCGGAGGAGACTTCCGGAAGAAGGTGTTATTTTGGCTGAAACCGCAAGTCCGGGTTGGAATGGAACACATCAGGAAAGCACATTTTGAGAAAGAGAGAGTAATAAGTGTGAAAGGCTCCCGAGGTGCGTTTGACCCTCTGAGAAAAGTCCGGAAGTCCTGGAATCCTGCCTGCCTCACCATGCCCAGGTACCTCCACTCTCCTGATGCCAGTTTATGGGGGAACCCTATGGTGTGCTCAGTGAGAAGCCTCAATGCCCCTTTCAGCCCTGGTCTTGAGAGCTCGAGCAAAATCTACTTCCAGAAGAGGCTCTGGGTCCCCCCTCACCTGCGTCGATAAGGTGAGGCTCTCCCAGTTCTGGGTCACCTCTTGCGGTGACAGCGAGGATGGTTGGAGGCACCCTGGGACTTGTGGAAGACGGTCTAATTACTGAGGCGACAGAGCAAAGTCTTCTCCTTGTAAGAGAGGGGCTCCCAAGCTTGTGACTTGAAGGAGAAAGAATTTCTTGTTTTTTTCCACTTCAGTGGATTTTTGATAGTTCTGTGGACCTGTGGGAAAGCGCTTGAGAGTTTAGGATGAGCAGAGGGAGGCAAAAGAGGTCTCTGTTTTATTTCTTTTTGAATGAGAGAAAACCATGTGTCAAGTCGAAGAATGGCCAAACAGAACAGGACTCTCCACTCCTGCCCCTTTCCTCCTCCCTTCTACCCCCGTCTGAATTCTTCAGTCTTCCTCATCAGCCAAGCAACACTTCGGAAACTGAAGAGGACAGACTTGGCAGACCCCAGGCACCTGCATCTCACAGGGGCCGTGCAGTTCTATGGCAGTCATGGGTAGGACAAGATCACGTCTGCACTGGAATGTTGAGGCTCCACTGATTTGTTATTTACTTTCAGAAGCAAACATCCACACGTTTCTTCTTGCATTCATTCTGTGGATGTGTTTTCAAGTCAGGTCTTTGCTCCAATCTCAGCCACCTTTGAACCGGTTTCAGCTTTGTCTTCTTTGGGATAGGGGAGTTGCCTGAAGTTGGCTTTCTCTGGTTTTATCAGCAAAAGCCTCATCCAGCGAATCTTCCTTTGTCTTTCTGGGGCTCAGCCCAGGTAGCCCTCCCTGGCCCAGGTCAGCATCCAAACAGCCTATTCTCCCCCCTCTCTGACCAGCAGAGCCTTGGAAGCACACCGCCTTTGCAGCAGCCCCAGCCCCAGCTTCTGCTTGGTATCCGGTCGGCTGCAGAGTGGAATATCATCTCTACCCGCTGTCTTTTCTCAGCTTCTCCCAACGAAGTGATCCCTTCTTCCTTCTTTTTTTTTTTCTTTAAGGATTTTCACCACTGATCTGTATGAAAACACCCATGAAAAAAAAGTGTCAGTATTTCACAAACTCCCATGTTTCTATTCCCAGGGTCCTGTCATGACCTTCTTACTGAGATGATGATTCCGGCTCTTTGCCCATATTCCCGAGGAACAATCACTAATTTTCTTTCCTTTAGCCTTGACTTTAGAGTAGGGAGCCACCCTGACACCTACGTTCCTCTACAGTGATCCACTAACTAAAACTTTAGCCTAAAGAGCCAGCCTGGGGAAAAACACTGGAGTTCCTTCATCTAACTTGGATTCTTAATGTGTAAGAACTTTCAGACTGGGAATCCCCATATCGCTGAGCCCTGTCATCCTTCCAGCCCTTTGATGCTCCTTCTGTGGTCTTCCATGTCCCATTCAGCACACACACACACACACACACACACACACACACACACACTACTTTGCCTGTTTGTTGCCAACTCAGGGAGCTAAAATAACTAGAGTGATCATAGCACCCATTTACGAGAATGATAGTTTCCTTTCCTTCTGCCATGAGGTCCTTTCAATACCAAATGCATTATCTGACCACTTATAAGTACTCAATAAGTATTTGTTAAATGAACAAATAACAATTGAAAATCACTCAAGGAACAGATGGATTAGGAGTACAGATTTCCATGAGTTCTAGTGTCAAACATGTATCTATCTCTCTAATTAGATTTTAAGCTCCTGGACTTGGGAGCTCCGTCTTTATAGCAATGATAATGGCGGCTTGTACTATGTAGCACTGTTCATTATAAATCATTTTCTCTTTTATTGCTCACCACAACCTGAGGCATTGTTGTTATTTACACATGAGTTATCTACACATCAGAAAGCTAATGCCTCCAAAGGGGATAATAATTTATGTAGTTCCTAAAGTTTGTAATCTGGAGAGTGAACTTGAACCCAAGTCTATCAACGTGCAACACAGGGCTCTTTCTTTTATGCCCTGCACTGCCCATCCTATTCATTTTGAGTTGAGTTTGTGTTTGTATACAGTAGAAGAAGATGCAGAGCCAAGTGAGCCTTTATTCAGATCCGGCCTTGATGTACTAATGACCTTGTATCTTCCCAGGATGGGGGATGGGGTGGGAAGCAGGGGGCAGGACTCATGTCACTGCCTAGAGGCATTCCCACTTTTTTCCCATGGCCACATATTCAGTTTCTATGCTGGGTTGCCAGGTTGAATCAAATCTCTCTTTCAAAGCCTACCATCATCAAGTTTATTTCCCCAGGTGACTTTCTTATTATTTTCCCTTTGTCACCATATTTGATAATAATCAGAGACATAGCATCAGGTCAG
The DNA here is from genome assembly GCA_030068075.1 of Paguma larvata. NCBI lineage: Eukaryota > Metazoa > Chordata > Mammalia > Carnivora > Viverridae > Paguma > Paguma larvata. Next base: position 13,055,350 of record CM057828.1, on the reverse strand, counting down.
GTTTCTAGGATAATTGACTTTGACTTTGGAGAAAATGTTGAGAGAAAGAGCTGACTCCTGAGACTGCTGACTTGATCGGAAGTTATGGCCTTCCCTGGAGCTTGAGCTTCATTCATTCAATGGGTATTTGTTAAACACTTTCTATAAGATATGTATCATGTTTGTAATTTTATACACTTGAACATGGGCTTGAATAGAGACTCCATGTTATTGTTGGCCAACATCATCAATTTATTCATCATATAATTATTAGTATCTTCTATGCTCTAGGCTGTATATAAACATTGTAAGATATGACAGTCAAATTTAATGGTCACTTGGTGTGGGGGAATGGGGTTCTCGATGCTCCTTTTTAGACTACTACTTTGCAAAAGTTTCTGTTGTTTCCACCCTAATGTTGGGAGTGGTGGGACAGCGTGTGTGAGGGGTTCCTTCTAGTCAAAAACAAGATGGTTCTCCTAGCCCTTGAAGGTCAGACAAAGTGGACTCACTAAGGACTCCTGGAGTTTGCCCCCCAGTGCGTGTCCTGTACACAGAGATACTAGGGAGTCTACTGACATAGGGCTCTTGAGCTGTTACTCTCTAGTCTTGGTGTCTGAGTGATCTCCCTTTTGTACAACATTGGTAAATTTTTACCCCATTTATGCCTATAAATATAAGATCTTTATAAGGTGAAAAAAAAATCTTAATATCTTAGCAGTTAAAGCTTCTCATCTCCGCCCCAGTAATGCCCCCAACAAACACGTTAGAGTAACTGTGTACAGCAGGTAAACTGCTTTCTCAGGATAATGGTTTGAATTCAGAAGTTTATTATAGAGCACATTAACCAAACATGGTTCAGAATGATGGGAAAATACCACATCTTATTATCCTAGGCTTGCCCAGCCCTCACACCGCCTTAATGCCGGAGGGGAACAGACCAGTTCCTTCTAATTGTAGAGAAGTCTTTCCTGAGGAAGGCTAACGAAAACAAATTCGATGGGCTGTGTTCACAGAAAAGGAGCTCTCTCCTTGTCCAGTGTGCATGGTTTCAATGCTTATGGAGTTCATAGCTGGTGGGGGATACAGAGAAAGTAGACAGACGTCATGTTATATAATAAGACGGAAGCTGGGTGCCATGGGAATACATTTTAGGAACAGTTTACATGGCCTCAGAAGATTGGCAGAAGGCTTCCAGTAGGAAGTCTCATTTAATGCTGAAGGATGACCAGTATCAGATCACAAGAAGCAGAGGAAGGGTGGGTGGCAGTGGAAAAAAAAAAGGGGGGGGGGAACCCAAGCCTGGGGAAATAACGTGTGCAAGGGCCTGGAGGTGTAAATAGACACGGAGGAGACAGGACATGCAATCGGTTCCATGAGTCTGGACTCTAAGATAGGGTTGAAATGAGGCAGGTAGGAGGCTGCAGGGAGGGGATGTGATTGGGCTAGGGGAGGCTAGCGAGAGATAAAACCAGGGAGGTGAGCATGACCGCGAATCATGCAAGGCTTTACAACCCATGTCCTTTTCCACATTGACCAGGCTTGGCCATGTGACTTCATTTGTTTGGTCATTGGAATGGTAGCGAAGGCACAAAAATCATCTTCGCATTAGAGCTTGCTCTCTTTCTTCCTGCTTTTGGGATTAAGCCACCGTATGAAGGCGTTCAGACGAATCAGCTAGATGGAGAGAGCCATGTGGTCCAGTTGCCCCCATCACCCCAGCCAATCATCAGGCATCCAGGGCCAGCCAGCCCTTGGCTGATCCACCAACTGAACACAAACACTTGAATGAGCTCAGCCGACACCATGTGGAGCAGAAACGAGCCATCCCAGCTGAGCCCTGTCCAAACTGTCCATCCCCACAGAATGAGCAAATAAATGGTGGTCTTCTTAAGCCACTGGGTTTTGGGGTGGTTTGTTATGCAGGAATAGAAAACAATATAACCCCCATCTCCACCAAGTTCCTAAGGAAGCAAAACATGTAAGAACCAATAGAAGGCTATGTTAAGGTTCTACTTTATCATTTGGAGATCCAGCACCCAATAACCACAATGTATGGTCTATGATAAAAGTTGTGTTGAGCTTTGGCCCTGGAGGTCCAAGAGAGACTCCTACTTTTCTCTGAATCGAAATTTTAGGGGCAGCATGTGTTCATTTGTCTGTGGGGGAAAGACAAAGATCCAGAAAAGGCATTTATTGAATCAGTTCAACACCGAGTGAAAGTGGAGGTGCAGAAGCCTGGGTATCCTGACCACTAGAGAGTGATGCAAATCCAAGCTGTTGGGGGCTAACCAATCTGATCAGCAGCTCTCTCTCCACAGGGGAACAGAGTCAGAGTCATGACAGGGTAAGAAGAGGTGATCACGAGAGGTAGAATTGTTTTCTTCATTCAGAAGCCATTGGAGGAATGCTTGATGATGACCTCTGTTCTGAAAGAGCGCCCTCTAGCCACAAAGATGTGAACAAGTTTGTGCCAGTCAGGGATCAGTCAGCACACAGAAGTGACCAGGTATTTTGACTAAGAAACTTCGATCAAAGGAATTGGCAAAAAAGATGTTGGGGAGTTGAAAAAGCCGAAAGAGGGCCCTGAAGCTCTACTGAGGTGGTGACTATTGGGAGCAGCCACCACTGTGGGGTCAAGGGGACAACGGGAGATGGTGGGGTCACCAGAACTTCAGAAGTTAGAGGAGCTGGGACTCAGCCTCTGGGTAAGTACCTCTGAAGCTCAGAGGTGCCCATGGAGATGAGGTGCAGATGGATGGACGGTCCAAGGGGAGGGCACAGACCGGCTGCCAAGGACATCCCTGAGGGACGTGGTAAGGCTGACCCCGGAAGTGTGTAAAAAGGCTGGACAGTGGCCATCCATGCCTGGGGTTGGTGAAAGGCCCTCGCTGCTGCAAAGCTGGCAGAAACTGCATGCAAACGGAGAGCAGCAAGTCCCTTCCCTCTTCCTGCCATGCTGGGTCTCTCCAATGCCTCTGGCTGGCAGAACCTAATGAGAACCCCTTGGTTAAGGGAGACACGTGGTTGGCAGAGCCCCGGCGTCAGCATCAGAAGCAGAACACTGGGTGGGTTTGGAGCTGAGACGCAGTGACCGCCTCCGTGGCTCACAGACCAGGTGATGTACGGAAGCATCATCTCCTGGGTCTGAGGCTTCACAGAGCCTAATGACAAACTCCCTAAGAAGCGGCTTTCCAGAAGTGGGGCACTGGGCGCTGGCGGGACTTGAGTTTAGGTGGTGTGAGAGATGCCTTCAGGTGGCATGCAGCCGTGGAATTACATAACACCGAGCCACACACTGAGATCAGTAGCTTTTTTCAATTTCCATATTTCCGATTAAGGCGAGCAAAGTCCCGGTTTAGTGTCAGCAAATCTTTAGCAGGATCCTAACCCTTGCTCTAATACATCTTAACAGAGACAGACGAGGCCTCAGGCTCGAATCTTTAGCAGGCAGCCCTTTCGAGTTTAATAACATTTGTCTGAGTGGTATTTATTCCCTATGCATACCTTCTGGTTCATGGAAAGTGGTTCCAGTTTCTTTTTATTTACTAGATATTCCTGTTTAAGTAAGTTTATTTGGGGAAAATGTGAGTAGGATTAAGCCTATATAGTGAGAAGATAATAATAACAGAGGTATATGGGTAGAGCAAACGAGAGGGGGAAAAAAAATCTCAAAAGTAGTATGGCGATGACGGGCTTGGGGGAAACTCCCCCCAAGGCAATACAGAGATAGCCTTTGATTGCAGATTAAGCATTGATTCAATTAATTAGAGTGCTGAGGGGTGAATTCTGCATACCACAAAGAGGATGTTGGCTAGTAATTTTGAGCAGTGGGCTTCTTGCCCTGGGTGGAGGGGGAAGGATGCCTGGACGAAGCCTCCGGAGCCCACCTGGCCATTTGGCAATTCCCTTCCCCCAAAGCAAAGCATTCGGGGCCAGATGGGCACCACTTCTTAAGAAACCTGACACAGAGATTGGCTTCCACACCCCAATTTCACGTGTTCTCCAAGTGATGATTAGACAGGTTAGAGAGCCGATCCTCTCGTGAAGTAAGAATCACTCCCCTTTCTATTTCCTCACGGTCTTAGGAGCATGATCTCATCGGAGTATAGCCCCACAAACCCCCGGATGTTGTCTGTCTTGGTCACTGTTGTATCCCCAGGGTCTAGGACACACCTGGCATATAGCAAGGTAGACTAAACATGTGTGAGTGCATGAACGAACCCACGAAAGAGCTTAAGTGTTTTCGAATTTGAAAAGAGAAATGAGTAAGGCACAGCTCTGGACATTGTGGAGTAGAGGCCCAAACTTCATTTGGTTTCTTGGGACCCCCTTCACTGGCAGAACCATAGAGACTCAAGAAACACATTTTTATTATTATTTTTTTAATTTTTTTTAAAGTTTATTTATTTTTGAGAGACAGAGAGACAGAGTATGAGCAGGGGAAGGGCAGAGAGAGAAGCAGACACAGAATCTGAAGCAGGCTCCAGGCTCTGAGCCATCAGCACAGAGCCCGATGCGGGGGCTCGAACTCACAAGACTGTAAGATCATGACCTGAGCCGAAGTCGGCCGCTCAACCAACTGAGCCACCCGGTGCCCAAAAAAACACATTTTTAAAAAGACTTCTTTTGGAGGCATGGGGGGAGCAGTTTTAAGTTCATAGCAAAATGAGAAGAAGGTACAAAGATTTCCCCTCTGCCCCCACACATGGGTAGCCTCCCCCTCATTATCCCCATCGCCCACCAGAGCGGTACATTCTTACAACCAATGAACTTACATTGACAGGTCATTATCACCCAAAGTCCATAGTTTACCTTGGGGTTCACTCCTGGTGTTGTTCTTTCTATGGGTCTGACACACCTATAAGGATGCATATCCATCCCTCTAGTCTCATGCAGAGTATTTTCACTGCCCTAAACATCCTCTGTGCTTCATCCATTCATTCCTCCCCTACTCCATTCAAAACTAACCCCTGCAAACACTCATCTTTTTAATGCCTCCATAGTTTTGCCCTTTCCAGAATGTCATAGATCTGGAATAATACGAAAGCAGCCATTTTGGATTGGCTTCATTCCCTTAGTAACTCGCATTTAAGGTTCCTCCATGTCTCTTCATGGCTCGATAGTTCATTTCTTTTTATCACTGACATTCCATTGTCTGGACGCACTGTAGTTTATTTATCCATTCACCTACTGAAGGACATCTTGGTTGCTTCCAGGCTTTGGCAATTATGAAGAAAGCTTCTGTAAACATCCGTGTGCAGATTTTTGTGTGGACATACGTTTTCTGCTCCTTTGGGTAAATACCAAGGAGCGTAATTACTGGATTGTATGGTAAGAATATGTTTAGTTGTGTAAGAAACTGTCAAACTGTCTTCCAAAGCGGCTGCACCGTTTTGCAAGGAAACACGTTTTGAAAAATCGGATCTCGATTCTTCTTCCAACGGCTCCTCTAGGTGTTTAAAACTTTACTCCTATTTTAGCGATGAGGAAACTGAAATTCCAGGGCATTTCATGACTAGCCCAAGGACGTATAGCTGCAAGGGGCGGGGGGGGGGGGGGGGGGGGGGGAGGTGCGGTGCTGAAGTTTAGGATTTCATCATGAAACTTTGCTTTGTCTCTAAGTAAAAGAGCCAACCGCAGCCTCCAAGACACTTTGGGTTCTTCTCCCTCTCTTCAAGAAGCTCCAAAGTTAGTTCCAGTCAATTTACAGAGAACGAGAAGTCAAAATGGTTGTTTTGGGGTCATGTAAACGAACAAGCATTTTGTTACATGCTTTTTTTCTGTTAGTGTTTTAGTTGACAGCTGTGGCACCGTCTAATCTCCATTTTTACACACCGAAGCAATTAATTCAATGGTGTCTCAAGGAGGTAGATGCCCTTGAAGTTAAGGTCACTAGAACTCCCTTCTGATACTCAACTTCATATTTGAGGATCTTCTTCCTTCTCTGGGTCACAGGGGTGTCTCACTGTGAACTCCTGTGATGCCTTTAGAAACATCTAGTTCTCCATTAAAGAATTTTAAAAATTAGTAATGGCTTTTACCAGTCCAACCTCCTAGCTCATCGTCTTTCACAATGGCCATAAAAGCAGATTACTGAGTCTATGTCCGAATATTGTCAGCAGTGGCAGGAGGCAGCAGGAGCTGGGGGATTCTGAATTCTGTGAAGCCATCTATTTCACTGCTGGGAGACCTAGTGTTAGAAAGTTCTTCCTAATATAGAGTGAAAACGTGCCTGCCTAAAGACTCTACCCATCGAATCAGAGATTCAGGGCGTCGCAGAAAAGGGACCTAACATTTTTGAGCGCTTACTATTTCTTATTATGGTTATGATTTTACATTCAATCTCTCTTTTGTGAGAGAGAGATCGTCATTCCCATTTTGGGGAAGGGTAAATCAAGGCTCGTCCGACTTGAACAATGTTTCACCCTGATAAAAGATCTAATTGGAACTTGACTCTCACTTCTCTAGCGTCTAAATCTATATACTCTTCCAGCTGCCTCACTTCCGAGAGCTTGCCGAAGCTCTCAACATTCTCCTTGCCCATGCTCTTTGTATTCCTATAAAACCAGTTTTCAGTAATCGGAGTAGGGAAAGGAAGAGTTACGCTATTTCCCTCTTTCTCTAGGAAAGCAATGATCAGTATCCCCAAGGGTCTTGCACAGTTTGAAGAAAGCACACCCATCCTGGAAACATTGACAACTCCCCAATCCTCCTTCTACGCCATGTATATTTTCATTCAGAATCTCCGATCATCTAAATTGCATTTTTACCCATGAGAAATTGGCTGCCCCGATGGGTACATTTCAAAAGTAATGTTGGTAAATGGATGTTCGCTGAAGGTTCTACACCGGGAGGAAGTTTGAGTGTCTCTTGAAAGGCAGTTAGATTAATTCAAAGTCACCTTCCATAGGCACCTCTTCAGGTCAGGCAGACACACGCCTTGGGACTTCAAAAGCAACTTTTACTGGAATCAGAGGCTGTCGCCAAGGTGCGTTATCACAGTTCCTGCAACCCCAGCATCACTGATGTGCATGAAAGGGACCTGGGAGAGATGTGCCCACGACTTGAGTTTAGGGCCAGTGTGGAAGAAGACATTTTTCACAATTTTCGAATCCGCTTAGGCAAACTCGTGTCTGGATAAATCATAACTAATCTATTCGCTGGGCTTTAAAGACAAATGCAAAGTCAATTCTCATTTCAGTTTTTCATCTCTGATACCTATTTGACGAAAATTCTCTGTGTGTTCTTGCTTGTTGGGTTTACATTCTATTCAGGAGCTAGGGAAGAAGCAGGGTTGGCAGACTCCTGATGGAAGGAAAAGAAAATTATTGCATCTCTCTGCGTGATGGGAATGTTTACAAACATTATCGTGTGAAATCCTCGCAATAGTCCTTTAGTGCTTATTATTGTTTTTATATTATAGATGAGAAAGTTTTTAAAAATTTTTTTGAATCTTTATTTTTGAGAGAGAAAGAGAGACAGAGGGACAGAGAATGAACGGGGGAGGGGCAGAGAGAGAGGGAGACACAGAATCCAAAGCAGGCTCCAGGCTCTGAGCTGTCAGCACAGAGCCCGATGTGGGGCTTGAACTCATGGACCGCCATGTCACGGCCTGAGCCGAAGTCTGACACTTAACCTACTGAGCCACCCAGGTGCCCCTGATGAGGAAATTTAGGAAGAATTTTGTTGCTTGTCAAAGATTAAATGGACACTGCAGAGCTAGGATTTGAATCTCCTTGATTAAACTGGACAAAGCCTGGGTGGCTCAGTCGGTTAGGTGGCCGACTTCGGCTCAGGTCATGATCTCGCGGTCTGTGAGTTCGAGCCCCACGTCGGGCTCTGTGCTGACGGCTCGGAGCCTGGATCCTGCTTCGATTCTGTGTCTCCCTCTCTCTGTCCTCCTCCTGCTCACGCTCTGTCTCTATGTCTCAAAAATAAATAAATGTTAAAAAAAATTAAAAAAAAAAACTGGACAAAATCTCCCGGAATCTAGAGAGCCATATCCCTTGAGTATGGAATAGAGCTTCAAAGCTGTACACTAATTGCTGAGATATAGCAACAACTAACCTTCCATAGCTTTTCCTGTGAACCAGGCCTAGTTGTAAGCACATCATATATACGATATATTACCTCATTTAATCCAGCAACACTCTAAGGCAGGTACTTACATTATTCCCCGTTTTACAGATGAGGAAATGGGCCTAAAAGGCACACGCCCACATTTTACATCCCACAACTCGTCAGTGGAGAAGCCAGGGTTCATATCCACACAGGCTGGCTGCATGCTTTTAACTGCTAAGCTGTATGGTATTTGGGTTAGGAAAAAGATTTTGTTAATGGAAACAGGTTATCATATGGGTCCTAGAATCTGTCCTTCCTTCGCGGAGTGGGGAGTGAAATGCTTTGATAGAGGATGATGGCAGGCCGCTGAGTAACGAACCAGTAAGGTGGATGGTATGGTGCTGAAGAATGTTACCATTACGCTTCTTCTGATGTCAAGATTGGCATGCAATTTTCTGGGAGAATTTGGTTTCCCAGGTGTCCTCCCCAAAAGCAGAGACTGGCTCATGCTGGTCCCTCTGTATCGCTACCCTCTGCCTATAGGCTGAGTCCAAACTCCTCAAGTTCATGGTGACTCCCCAATGCGGCATCTACTTTTCCTTTCTGCTCCCCCTTCCATCCCTTCCATCCTGCCCTCTATTGTCACTAAACGTGTGTCATGAATGGGCAGTTCCTAGAATGAGCGGGCCATTTCATGCCTCCGTAGCTTTACGGGTACAGTTCCCCTCTGTCTGGAGTGCTCTTTCTCACCATCTCCATATGACAGACTCCTACTTACCCTTCACAACTCAGCTCAAGCAGCTGCTACTCTCAAATCTCTCCTGATTTCCTCCGAGCAGGGTGACTTCACCCCTCTTCGGTGGCACTGAGGTCCCTAGACTTGGATTTTCGTGCTCATCTCTAGCTTCGTGTGCATTCCTTTGCACGCCTGTCTTGCTAAGAGACTGCGGGCTCCTCAAGGGAAGAGCTCATTTTTGCTCTTCTCTGTATTCACAAGATCTGGCACATAATGAAACTAAACACTGAATGAATGACTGAATAAATAAATTTGACCGAGTGAGTATTAGCATCAACAAACAGGAGATTTGTGGAAAATATATATTGGCACCTACATTACCTATCAGGTCTCTTGTAAATTTGGGCAGTGTTAATCTATCTCCTTGAGTTATATCACCTCTATGTATTGAGATAAAAATTGAGGATCCAAATCTACAAAACTGGAGACTAAACTGTAGGGGAAAAAATGATCCTGACGAGGTACTGCCGTGCTCTGAGGGAGCAGACCAGACTCTTGGTGTGATAGTTCTTCTCTAACAAAAAACATCTGCCCGAAAGGATAATATACTAACTAGCAATATACCATACTACTATACTAACAATATACTAACAATATCACTAATGTGTCGTCGTCCTAAATCGTAGTTCTTAGATGCATTTATGGAAGAGCATTGTTGCCGGTAAATAGATTTAGGATCAAGAGCATTTATTGAGCACCTAAGGTATGTACTGAGGTCTCCTCATATATGTTCTCATTGATATTAACTGATTTGACTTCATTTGACTTGATTTTCACAACCCTATGAGATATGGCCAATTATTTCCAATTCAGAGATGAAAAATCTGAGGCTCAGAATATAAAAGAGTTATTCAAGAGGGTATAAGGTGTAAGTAAAACGGTTGGTGTTTGAGTCCAGGTATTCTGACTCCAAGCCCAGTGCTCTTTCAACCCACAGGACAACAAAGTATTTGAGGCAAAAGGACTGCCTCTGCTAATTCAGTTTGGTTAGGATGAGGTGGTCCTAACCCTCGCTTATGTCAGGGTGTGTTGTTTATTGAAATGAAGAAGGAGTCGTAGCCTTCTATGGCAAGTAAGACAAAATCCAAGAGTTGGTTATAGAAAACGTTCATGTGCTCTGACCCAGTCATTCAAATCTCTCTCCCATCTCTCTCTCCTGCTTGTGCTAACAGGTCACCAAGTGAGTTGTCTATATCAGCAGCCCCTACTTCTCAGTGCCCACTCATTGCTCAATGTCTTGGCGTTTGGATTTTATCCCCACCGCTGTTGAGGGGAGCATTATTTTCCTCTCTCATTAAAAAGAAATATTTTTTAGTTTTTTTATTTATTTTCAGAGAGAGAGAGAGCAAGCAAGAGCCGGGTAGGGGCAGAGAGAGAGGGAGAGAGAAAGAATCCCAAGCAGGCTCTACACCGTCAGTGCGGAGTTGACACAGAGCTCAAACTCACAAACCACAAAATCATGACCTGAGCTCAAACCAAGAGTCGGTCCCTTAACTGACTGAACCACTCAGGTGCCCCTCTCCTTTCATTTTTATTTCAAAGAGGGAAGACAACTCTTCCCTCCCTTTCTAGAGGGGAGCTTTGTGAAAAAGCTAGCTTCTCTGTTTCCTCCACCTCTCTGCGGATGGATAGACTCATCTGACTGATGATATTGGAAGAAGCCTGAAGTTTACTTGTTCAATGATCCTCCTCTTCTTTCAGGCTTATCTGTTCATCCCTATGTAGTAAGCTTCCTTGGGCAAATTGTCTCTGGCAACTGAGAGAACTACACTACAGAGAAGACGGTCAGCACAAGGGGAAGGGAGAAGTATCAAGTCCTTTTGACCACACACCTAAGCCACATTTGCTTTCCATCTGATTTTCAGGTCTTAATTTCTCAGTTGATTCTATCCACATCCTGGGAAGGTAGGGATGCTATTAATTGGCTCCCCCAAAGCGCTCACACTCAGTCACAACCACTCTTTTCATCTATGACTTCCTCGTGCCATGTCCAAAGACTCTTCAGCTCTTACCTCACCTGTTATCTCAGTAGAATTTGGTAGTAATGACCACTTCCTTCCATTTTGAAACTTCTCTTGTCTTTCCTTTTTAAGCCATTCTTTTCTTATCATCCCTTATCTGCTCTACCGCCTCCTCCTTCCCTTATAGCTCAGATTCTTGGCATGCACAGCGAGCTTCTTTTCTCAGTCTTTGAGTTATCCTTGAGCAATTGCACATGCTTCTGTGGTTTTAACTACCACCTCTAGTCTGATGACACATACCCCTTTATGTTTTCACCAGCATAAACACTTGTGAAGGCAGCTACTTAATGGCCGGCTTCGTTTAGATGTTCCATGAACATCACAATTTCAAACACGTCCTAAAGCAAACCTACTGTGGTCCCCATTAAACCTACTCCACCCATTTCGACAAACTCGTTTAATGGTACCATTAGTCTCTGGAGTCAGCAGCCTAGGAATTATTCTTGATTCTGTCCTCTCCCTCAGCTCTGCATTCCATCAGTTGCCTATCTGGCCATTTTTACCTTATATATATTTTAATTAATTCTCTTCTCTCATCCCTCCTAGAGCTCTGTCTTTATTCAAAACCTCATTATCTTTCACCTGAATTATTGCTCTAGCTTTCTATTTCCTATACGCGGGCTCACCTCTAATATATCATCCATGTGGGCACCATAAAGATATTTCTGAAATAAAAATAAGACCATGGAACTCCACTTAAGGGCCTTCAGCTGCTCCCTAACAATGTCAGGATAAGGTACCTGTTCCTTAGCACACACTACACACCCTCAAGATATTTCCCCCTCAACAACCTAATTTCCACCTCACACTTTACCTTCTAGTAAAACAAAATTTTTCATAATCTCTACACCTATTATGCTGCTTCTTGTATTTCTTTACCACAACATGGCTTCCCACATTTCTTTACCTGGACAATGCCAACTTTGCTTAGGGACTACCTCCTCCAGGAAGCAGTCTTGAAATGCCTCGTTGGACCGGGTGTGATACTACGCTCCCATTCTTCCAGTTCACCTGTGCCTCCGCTGTCATGGCGTTCATCATTCTGCAGTGTACCTACCTCCTTGGCTCCTTGGGATGACAGAGATGACGTGTTACTCATTCTCACACCCCAGCTTCTAACATGGGACGTGGCACAGAGGACGGATTCAGAATTGAGCAACACTATGGGATATTCAGAGAATAAGAATTAAGTAATTTAATCAAATCAATGACTTAAGTGGGGCATGGTCCAAAGCAGGGCTGCTCTTTCTTTCTATCTGGTAGGACCTACCGGATAAGATTAAACCCAAGAATCTGGTGTGGAAGGCATCCGTGTACTGTAGCCAAATCATTCAGACCTCTCCCTTTCCAATCTCTCTCTTCCTACCCTTCCCATCTTCCCTAAAGGCAGGTGTGTATAGGCCAAGACTATCCAGGGTTCCAACAGATACTAACAATAAATTTTGCTTTCTGGATAGCCTTTGTTTCATTGGATTCTTTCAGTCTTGAATTCTTCCCAAGAGGAGTGAAGTAGAGGCTGTAGGACCAGAGTGATATGGGATGATGGAGAGAAGCAGGCATGACAGAGAAGTCTTGAGCCTGATCTTCTCTGCACTTAAAGAATCTACCAAAAGACCTTGACACCAATGACTGTCCAAGGCTGTCCTTGCTTTGGTAACTGACCACTCTTGAGGATTTTTGTCTCATTGACCGTTCCATCTGAGTCCTTGAAGCTGCCCTGCAGGCTTTGAGAGGAAATTTCAGCTCCTAGCTATTTGCGCCTTGCCCATTTCTCTTCATGCTGGAACCTGGCTTAACGACTCCTACTATTTCCTCTTTCGTTTGCATTCAGCTCTCTGGGTCGCAGAGTACTTCTACATATTGCCATTTCTTTTAACCCTCCCACCTGTCCTATGAGCCAGTGTGTTATGCCCGAGAGCATGGATCTGGTAACAGAGAGAAGTCTGGATTTGAACTCAGGCACTTGCTGTGATGAACACTGGGTGTTGTATATAAGTGATGATTCATTTACACACTATACCTGAAACTAATATTACAGTGTATGTTAACTAACTGGAATTTAAATAAAAGTTTGAAAAAAAATGAACTCAGGTCTCATAATTCCAGGAACTGTATCTTTCTATTGCTCAGTGTAGGGAAAAAAAATCAAGAAAATCTCTCACATTCATCTCTCAGCTATTTGCGGACACTGATAAATAAAACATTGATGTTTAGTACCTCTAAGTTAAGTGCTAGACATCTCTGAATTTTTATAAGTTCACTTTACCACCCGATCTGCAAGCAGTTATCTTATCTGGTCTTAAACACCTAAAAAAGGAAGCAAGTATAGACATCTGTTCCTTTCATCTGTATAGCGTCCATTTTCCCACTGCCCCCCCTTTTCTTGCTTCTCTCTTTTTGTAAGAATATCCTATTCTCCTTGCTGAAGTGATTTGTTTAGGGATTTAGAAATATGGTCCATGCTGGACCAATTATATGGGGCTTTCTGCTGGAATTTTTGGAAAGACTTATTTCCATTGGAAATGAACTGTGGGTCTGGGGTTGCCGGCCACCATCTTTTCCTTCACAAGGAACGACCATTTCTGAGAATTGAGAAGAGTAACAGAATCTCCACTATTTTGACTGATCCCCAGGATCTTGCTTGCCTAAGTTTTGTATTTTTCTGGACTTTTTAATGATGTAAGTCAATGAGTCCACAAATTCCTTTTTCCTTAAGCTTCATTAAGTTGGGTTTCTCTTACTTGCACCCAAAGTACTTTAATTTCTATTTAATGGATAAATCAGAGACATTATGTAAACTTACAAAAGTTTCATGGTTTATAGTGGTATAAATAATGTTGGAAAAAATCTTCTTTCAGACAATAATATCTTCTTTCTACTAACACACAGGTGAATCTGTAAGAATATGTATATTCATTAAGATCAGCCCAGGGCCCTGAGCCACACTCTTGGCCTAACATACTGTGTGTAACCCTTCTTGATTCAGACATGTGACCTTGACATTGAGTAACTCTTATTAGGCTCTGCCAGCCAATTTGGCCCAGACCCAGCATGGACCCTCCAGTTCATCCTTTACCACGTCTTGAGTTTTTTATGATTGGTTCCAGATTGAGGAGTTCCTCCGGCAAGCGTTCTGCACACGCTTTCACAGTGAGGTTGATGTTGATATCTGGTTCTTCTGGACATTCAAGACCCGCTGATGATTCTCCCTTCAGGTCACGCAGGCCACTCATCTTTCCGCTGTATCTCTGCTGGTCTGTGGACATTCGTTTCCCAGGCACCTTGCAGAACCAACTTCAGAGGCAATTTGTTTCAGGGCAGGCCATGCCCTGACAAATAGTTTGAAGTCGTATTAAAAGCATTCACTTCCAACTCAAGTCCAGGGCTACACCTGCACATGTTTCTATCTTTTGGAAAGTGAATGCTTATGTTCAAATATTTTGTAAAAAGTGAAAAGACTTTCCTTCAGAGTCTTTGGTTGGCCTGACTTCTTTAAGATACCACGTACCTCCTGCTGTCATGCCAAACAGGAGCTAGCACTTAAAAATAGACCCCTGACACCCTGACCTTTGTTACTAAGTTAGTGTTGAACCACTTGATAAAACTTATGCCGCATCTCTGGATCTTTCCACATTTTTCTAAGATACCCATCTCTGTGTCACTCACCAGCTGTTTTATTGTTCACTTCTCATTCTGCCATGTTTCCCGAAATAATCTGAGTACACCCTGACACAATGCAACAAAAAGTGAGAAACTAGAACCTTTGGCTTGCAGCGCTGTGGTTTGTTTTCACACGTTGGTCTTGCCTGTTTCCGGTAGTGGTTACGGCCCCGGGGTTTGAGGACACTTCTCAGGCTTCCTCCTTGGTAGAAATCTGGATGGTGCCTCTGGCCTGGCTGTTCTCCCCTGCTTGCCTTCCTTGTGCCCAGTCCATTCCAGTCCCTATATCTTGTATTTACCCAAGTTCCCTAGAATCATGTTTCTTTAAAAATTTTTTTATGTTTCTTTTATTTTTGAGAAAGGGAGAGAGAGAGAGAACTAGTGGGGTAGGAGCAGAGAGAGAGGGTGACACAGAATCCAAAGCAGGCTCCAGGTTCTGAGCTGTCAGCACAGAGCCTGATGCAGGGCTCGAACCCATGAACTGCGAGATCATGACCTTAGCCTAAGTCAGATGCCCAACCAACTGAGCAATCCAGGTGCCCCGTTTTTTGTTTTTTACCCATGTTTTATCCACAAAACTGTGCACTGAGATAAGACTTCCCATCCCCTTTGTGCATACAAGGAGAGTCAAGCTCAGTCAAGTCCAAGGTTCATGAATTTATTTGCCTTCTATGTGCCAGGCACCGTGCCAAGTATTGGAGCCTCAAAAACTAGAGTCAAACTCAGTTCCCCATCACTCTATGAATGACCACAGGAGCTCAGGAGAAATGGCTCAGTGCCGGGCTGGCCCAGCGGGACCAGAAGTGACAGTGCATGAGCTGCGTTTGCCAGAATGGTTAGCAAAGAAGAGAAAGAGTTGGTCGGCAAATGAAAAGTGACAAGAAGCTTGACAGGAAACAGACGAAGCATCTTGGGATTGGTAGTGTTTATGGAGAAAGGCTGGGAGCAGTGGGTGCCCTGGCGTGTGGGGGAAGCTTCCGCAAAGTTTCGAGATGAGAAAAGTTGAGGTTCTGAAAGAGACCTAGAGAGCTCTCCTGCCTCCCATTTCTGCCCTGACAGCTCAGAGCCTGCAGCCTAGGCTCTTTTTCTCTCCTGCTCACTTTTCCCTTTCAACGTATAAACCCTGTTTATTCCAGCTTCTACATACTTCTCTCTGTTTCTTTCTCTTCCTCCTCTTGGCCACTTCTTTACGTCAGGCCTTTCAGACCTTGACCAATGCAGTGATATTCTGCTTCCTTTTCCACCTTCTCTGAGCTTTCTGCACTGATCTCCAGCAGTCCTTCTGCAATGTGGTGGGGTCAAGCCCGAATGTCCATGTGCCTATTTTACTATATTTATTAGAACTTCTTGGTAGGGTCGGGATGGTTTCCTAAATAGATCCAAGCATTCCTAGATCTCTCACTATAATACCATATGATATTGTCAAACATTTCCCTTTAATCTCTAACAGTGAATTTACATGAAATGTATGTAGAGTGCTGAGCACAGGCCTGCCACATTATTCTGGGCTCACTAAATGATTGCTGTTTTAATTATAGATATTACAGATTTTTGTTTCGCTTGTGTATTATTTAATCCTGATCACTTATAGTTTGAAGTGCTATAGTCTTACAACCTTGTTACCTGACTTCACACCTGTTCTCCCATCTTGACCTTCCATTTGTCAACCCCACTCTCCCTATGCCCTAGCCATATTAAAGAACCTTACAGTTACATGGTTCATTGTGATGGTTCAGGCCTCCGTGTCTTTGTACATGTTATGGCCTCGGACTAACATTCTCTCAATTGTTGTGGGTTTGTGTTTTTGTTTTTTGTGTGTGTGTTGTTTTTTGGTTTTTTGTTTGTTTTTGTTTTGGCGATTGGGGATATGTGGAAATCTCACACTGAACCATAAAAAGACCATAAAAATTCAAATTTTACCTCCCTGAGAAGGCTTTCTCAATTGCTCTAAGCAGAATTCACAACATTTCTATGTTACCTCTCTACTGTGTGTACAATGCTCAGATGTAAGATAGTTTAACCAAATGATGTTTTCTGTATTTGCTTTTATGTCTGTCTACCCTATTACATGGTGACCTCTGCAGAAGAGGCAGCATTGGTCACAAGGGAAATGTTTCATATCAGATGAGGAAAAATTATCGGCATTAGTTAACAGAAGTAGAAGAAGAAACATGAATGAATGTAGAAAAAAAAAGCATATAGGCAGATGGGGCATCAGAAAATAAGGAAGAGGAGCTGCTGCGTGCTTACACCCTCACGATCACAAAAGCAAGCTTGGCTCCGTGCATACACAGAATTTGCCCGAATGAAGCAGAAGGTACAGATATATAATAAAGCTGTATCCTGGGAGTGGAGCCACCTCGTGATAATGATATTGAAATGAGGAACCCATCCATATGTTGATGAAATAAATCCTAACTAGATACCAGCAGCCAACGTTCTGCCCAGTTCCATTCTGGAAGCAGGTCCAGGGAGGTATTTGGTAAGGATTTGTGCAACAAAGAAGGAGCTCAGGAGGAGAAGAATCTGAGTAATTGTGTGTAAATAAAGGCAGTCACACGAGGCCAACGTTTTCAGACTCTTCTTGGTTAAACCACAACTACGGTTGAGCTGAGTACGTATAATGAAGTAAACATTTCTGGAATCCTCATGCCATCACCCAGCACCACCACTGTGTGGAGGGATGTGGGGATGTCAGGACCCGAGCCACTGCAGTGGCCTGCGGTTTATTTTCTCTCCCAGCCTGCTGATTTTAAACAGGAGTATCTGGATCTCCCAGAAGAGACAGAACTGCAGAGATGACTAAAAAATTTTAAGATTCACATTTCTCTTACTTAGCTCAAAGGCTGGCTCGGATAGGTACTTAGTAAAAAGAAAAATTTATGACCGAATGAATGAGAATAGATGACTGTCCAGGAAGGCTAAAACCCCAGGTATGTTGATTCTTACAGAAAGAAGGATCTACCCTTTACAGTACTGTGCTAATTATCAAGGACAGTCTGAAATGCTTTCCATCTATTGACTCTTTTATTCTCATTTAAGGCTCAAAGCAATTATCTTTGGAGGATGGGCATGATTATTCCTATTTTGTGAATGAGAAAAGTAAGGGTGTATGTCACTTGTTCAAGGCCACGGAAAGAGCAAATGGCAGAGTTAGCATTCGAGTTAAGTCTGTGTGCTCCCAAGCCCTTGCTGTCTCAATGGACGTAAGGATCGTATTATCATAATCATAAAATCAGGGAAAGAATAATGGGCCCTTGAGGGTCAGGTTTAAGTTGATGACAAAGGGAAAGCCATGAAGGTCTCATTCTGTTTTGCTTCTGCCTTAGCAGAAAACCTGAGCCCTAAAAATGCTTGAACTCTAAGTAGGTATTTATCTGTTAAAATCGAACTAGATTTTTCTTATACATATGCACAAATATGTACAAAATCCATTAGTGGAGAGAAAACCGATCAAGGTGTTTTTAGGTTACAATATGCTCTCTTAGTGGCTAAGAGAGTAGATTTCGGATCTAAATGATCTGAATTCAAACTATTCAGTGCTGTGAAGTTGAGTGGGTTCTTTCATTTGCCTGAACCCCAGTGTCCTGAGAAGGTAAATGGGTATAATAGTAACTACCTCACAGGATCGGTGTATGGATTTAAATTTGAAAAATGTATAGAGAATGGGAATATGTACTGTGGACCACAGTAAATGTTCAACATGAGCTATTATTATTTTGTTACATTCAAGGTGCTGTTGATAGCCATAGCAGGCAAAAGAGGGTCTTGGGAAATACTGATAAGAATCAAGATTCAAGATTCAAGATTGCACCCACAGGGTGGTCGAAACTACACAGACATTGAGAATGAAAATTGGAAAGACTTCTGAGAAAAAGACTGGAGGGGGATGTATCAAAATTATCTAAGAGATTGCCTTTAGAAGGGGTGTCTCTTTTCATGATTTTGTATTTCTTACATCTTCTGTGATCAGTATATTATATTTTATTAATGGGGAAATGTAATTTTATATGCTTTTTAAAACTCTATGCTTATGGTACCTTAATCCTTGAAGGAAATGAATAGAAAAAATTGGAAAAGTTTTCAGCCAGTAAAATATCAGTTTGACTCTATGTAAGCAAATTTGCTTGGCAATGAGTTCACTGAGTATTGCAGGCTCCCGAGGGCCCCTCTAGGTGAGTGGGGGAGGTGACTGGAGCTGGGACCCCAAGACAGCGCTTCCCAAGAGTCCTTGAAAGCTGGAAAATGAAAATTCATCTTTGTGCTCAATCCCCTGTGATTGAACTAAGAAACCCCTGGGCGTTGAAGAAGTCTGGATGTGTGCCACATCCCTGTTCTGACACAGTGGAGTCTGCAGGAAGCAGAGCTCCTGAGCAGGAACAGTCCTGCTTTATCAGCACCAATGGCTCGAGCAGCCATCAATTAGGCTGAGATTAGCTTAAGTACAGTAGTTAGTTAATTGCGAGTTTGACACAGAACTCCCTGTGTCGCAGCGTGCAGCCTGAAAGCCGAGCCAGAACGGTGGGAGGCTTTCCAGGAACATTGCAAGTGCATCAAGTGGAAACGAATACACAGCAAGGGTGTGGAGGATGAGGGTGGTCCATCGTGGTTTTGGAGTCCTAGTTTGGCGTGGCTTGAATCCTGAATGGCGCTTTGAAATAGTCTGGGTTGGTTGAACAAGACTTGCTGGAGGTGGTAACGCCAGGCAAGAATTCTGAATGTCGAGTAGGAAGGAGCCAAGTAGATGTTTTAGAAGCCTTTTGAGGTCACAGGGCTCAGTCAGAGATTGGGATGCAAGAAAGGCAGCTGAGATACAAAGGTAGATCACAAGATCCACTGTAGAGTATAGTAAAGGAAGGGTTGGAAGTGGCAAGAAGACATAAGAAAGGCGGGAAAGAGAGAGAAGTCTCTGTGGGAAGGGAAGGGAAAGGGAAGGGAGGGCAGACGTCCATCCAGGAATTGAAAATATTCATCCATCCATTATTTTGTTCCCCTTTCTTTTCACAAATAGAAATTAAGCATCTCCTTTTGTGCCTAGCACTGTACTATGACAGTAAAGCAGGGAGAGAGAGAACACTTTCAAAAATGGATCATCACAACGCCCTGTGGTCAGAGCTAGAATGAATGTTTGGACAAGAGGGTGTGGAAGCAAGGAGGAAAGAGGTCATCGGGGGAGTTGAGAAGGACGTCAGAGGGAATGGGGCATTTAAATAGGGTTTGAAAGGATGGGTTGGAGATTAACAACCCAAAAGGAAGGACATCTCAAACAGAGAGAAGAGGGAAGTAAGGCAGCTTATGTCTGGGGAGTAAGGAGCAATCACAAATAGATGGAAGATGGATGTAGGAACAAGAGGAAAGAAAAGGAAGTGGGGCGAGGTGGGAAGAGTTTATATTCCTGTGCTAGGAACCGGAAAGGAGTTCTGTGGACAGTGGCCTCCACTTCTTTTGATCATGCGTATTATTAGTGTTCCTAAATTTGATGTTCCATTCGATGAAACCTCACCGAACACACTGCTTCCCTAGCGACAGACCAGGTTAACTGTCCTAGATATCAGGTATAGAGAATCCCTTATTTTTTTGCCACTTTTTCATATTTTATATATCTAAAAGTATATGTGTACATATATATGTAAAACATATAAACTATATATACATGTGTATATATAATATACATATAAATTATATATATATTTTTATATATATATATATAATTTTTTGAGGGCTTCTGTATGATGGATAAAATTGTTTGTGTGATTTTTCCCTCTTCACGGGGCTTACAAAGAAACCACCCTCTAACCTTATTTCCTGTGCAATCAATAACCCCTGCCTGTTTTTAGCCCCTTTCTCCTAGGTATTTCATTGGCATTTGATTTGCTTGTTGTTGGCTTCATGTCCCTGATGGAATCAGTTTTAGGTATATATGCAGTGATCTTGTGACCTGATAAAATGTCCCTTGCCCAAAAAAGTTGATACTTTTTGGAAGTGCACACAACGCAGTGATTCCCAAACCTTAACTAAGCCGGACATTATCCTGACTATTTTTCACGTACCAATTTGGTTCATCCTCACAGCAACCTCGTTGAAGAAGATTGCATTGTTATTGTTATGTCACAGGTGGGCAAGCTGAGACACAGGAGGACCAAGCTATTGTCCAAGGATGCTTACTATACAATGGTAACTGGCAGAGCCAGGTTTTGAGTTCATTGGGTTTGGTTCTCGAGCCTACACCCTTGATCAATGTATCTAACATCATGCTCTGTAATAATCACAAGTAGTGTACATCAAGAGTTTACTGTGTGCCACGGACAGTGTCGATGGTGTCAATAGCTCAGTGAGCTATAACTCCCCGGTGGTACAGTCACTGTTATTATTGCTGATTTCACAGATGAGGAAATTAAGGCTTTGAGAAATCAACTAGCTTGCTATAAGCCATATAGAAGGTGAGTGATTGGGTTGGATGGAGAACACAGATAACTGATGTCCAAACCCATGTATGTAGCCTATTGGGTGTACCACCTCTGACACCTGGGGAAGGTCTTTCCTTTTACCTGTGTTTCTTACACAACGTGCTGCTGTGATGTTTTGCATATGATTATAGGTAAACCGCTTACGACCATTATTAGTCTCATCACCATCAGTTAAGGAGAGAAAGGGGTTGTCCCAACAAGCTTTGAACACCATCAGATGCCGAGCACTGATCTAGTATTTTATTAGACATTATTTTATTGAATGTCCCAGACAACCTTCCCAGGGAGGTATTATTTGTTACCATCCAGTTTTTGTGTCAGCGGTTTGATTGAGAGACATTAAATGGCTTCCCCAGGGTCACATAGCTGATAGGAGAAAAAAACCCACATTGGGACCTAGGTTTCCCTAATTCCAAAGCCCATTATCCCTTGGAGCTTCTGGGGATAGTCCCCGGGCTGTTCCCTCCTCTTCCACCTGAGAAGAGAACACAGGACGCTCTTGTCACACGTACATTGCTGTGTCCCTGAGCTGCCCAGACTCCCAGAGAAAGCCCCACTGGTGATGTCCCCTGTACAGGTGACAGTGTCCCTCTCCTCTGCTTGTCAGCTACAGTCTCCCAGGAAGAAGGGTGTGCTCCAGAAGGAGGATTTATGGCTTCAGCTTCATCAACTTGGTTCCAAGATGCCACGCCCTCGCCCAGCTGCCTCTTCCCCACTCATCTTTCCCAGCATGAGCGAGGCTTATAAATTCACAATCCCTTATGATTAAGCTTTAGGAGCCAGTGCCTCCCCCATCACTGCCACACATACACACACACACGCACACACACATACACACACCCCTACTCATATCTGTTAAATTTCAACTATGTAAAACACAGAGTTTTTCTTACATACTGTAGTTGTCAGAACTGTGTCCTCTTAGCCAAACTACCTGGATTCGTATACTGACTCTGACATTTACTAGCTATATGATCTCGGGTCACTTGTCTGTGCCTCAGTTTTCTTACCAGTAAAATAGATACACGGTTCTTTCTAGACTTATCATGGGGTTAAGTCCTGATAAACCCATAGTAAGTTAAAAATACCCGAAGTCAAAAATAAATTTTCATACACTTAACCTACTGAAAACATTGCAGTTTGTCCTAGCCTACCTTAAACATGCTCAGAACACTTACATTAGCTTACGGTTGGGCGCAATCATCTAACACAAAGTCTATTTTATAATGAAGAGTTGACTATCTCATGTAATTCATCAAATACTGTACTGAAGGTGAAAAACACAATGGTTGCTTGGGTGCAGATGGCTGTGAGTGAATTGGTATTGACTCTGGTGATTGTGGGGCTAACCAGGAGCTGCCCAGCATCACAAGAGAGGATCGTACCACATATCACTAACCTGGAAAAGATCAAAATTCAAAATCTGGAAGTACAGTTTCTACTGAATGCGTAACACTTTCACACCATCGTAAGGTTGAAAAGTCATAGGTCAAACCATCTTAAGTCAGGGATCGTCTGTATGTTAGTACCAATCTCATAGGGTTGTTCTGATCATCACATGCAAAGAACTATAAAAACTGCCTGCAACATATTAAATGCTCGGTAGATGTTAACTATTTTAGCGTAATATCCTTATCATCATCATTGCCATCATCACATTATTATGCTTTGCTTCTGGGATGGTCTGTTTCTCAGGAGTATTCTTCAACTGGAAGCCAGGGAGACACTGTTCTGGAAGGTGACCTTGAGCCCAGTAGTAAACCTTACTCTGTCTAGGGATTTTTCCCTCCCAAATTACAATAATCTCCATTTATTGGACAACCTATTTTATTCCAGATACTAACATTGTAATAAGCTGTGACAGATCCGTGCCTGTTTCTACTCCCCCACTCCTCCGCCCCCCTGATCCATTCCTTGCCCTTCCCTTGCTCGTCTCTGTATCACAAGGAGTCTATAATTCCTGAGATCCTATATCAACTGGCTTCTGGCTTGGCGTCGCCAATGGGAGGCACAGGTGGAAGACTGGAGAGCAGGAGGAAGGGAACAGCTAGTGTGTCCATCAGCTATTGCTGTGTAATAGCACGACTCAGTGGCATGCGACGGCAAGCATTTCAGGCTCCCATGTCAATGGATCTGTTGGGGTGGCTCTGCTTTGACCTACAGTGGTGAGGAAACTATACTCCTTGCTTCAATTCTGCAAGTTTTCTGGGGTATCTCTATTCCATGTGTCTCTTATTCTTCAGGGACGAGTTGGCCACCCAGGGAATGCTCTTTGCATGGCAATGGCAAAAGTGCAGGGGAGCAAGTCTAACTGTACAAGCACACTTTAAGTCTCTGCTTATGCCCTGTCTGCTAATCTCTCTTGGTCAAGCCCAACATCAGTGGAGTGGGAAAGTTTACTTTTCCCATGGTGGTGGGAGCAGGGAGTAATATTCTTGAATATTAGATAATCTATCACACCGGAGTATTCCTTCCTTCACTCTCTGCCTTGTCTCTGCTTAGAGCTGTATTTCCTTAATGACTCCAGCTTCCCCTGACAGGCATGTTTTGGTTCCAGCTTCTACTGATGACTCTGGCCCTTGGGTTTTTGTAATGCGGCCCCTTCCCTTTGTGCCTCCACCCTGATGCTTATTGCAGCATTCTGCTTTTTTCCGGTTTCCACTTTGCCTTCACTCTCTTCTGTGTTGAAATTTTTTTGTTTGTTTTTACTTCATTTGTTTTTTATATTGAAAGCTCACAGAAATTTTATAAAGTACTAAATCATATACAAGGACTGTTAACCTCCCTGTCATCCCAACTCCTGATCCATTTCCAAAGAGTTGGAGCTGTCAGGAATTTCTTGCATTTGATCCAGAGAATTTTGCAGCAACTCTTATAATTTAAAACTCATCACAGCCCCTTGGAGGGAGGTGCTATCATTCCCAGTTTACAGAGGAAGAACACGGCCCTTCTGCAAATTCAGGAAAGTTGCTGAATTTTTCTGAATCTGTATGTCCTCCCGAAATACAGAAATTATAATAGTGATGAGGTCTATGGTTGATATACAGTGACAATGTGCAAAGAAGGCTTAGCACAGTATAGAATAATTTAAATGTTGGGTAAGTAATAATAATGATGATACTAATATTACCATAGTAGTAATTATCATCAGTGGTGTTTCTCAATGTCATTCAGATACAGAGCCTTAGTGGAAGAGCCAGCCCCAGAACACATCTTCTGCATTTTCTATAAATAATAGCAATTGTCATAGGGAGGGGTTGGGGCTTCTGAGAAGAAATTCTAAAGGCTTATTCACTTTCCTAGGCAACTGAAAGAGATGCGAAATAGCTTTTGTCAACCCTTTAGTCACCTGGGTACATTGGCTTTTCCTTGGCTTAGTGGGATACATTTTTAAGAAGGCAGATAGTAACTCCTTTTTCAAGAAGCCTCCCCTGTTTACTCCATTCCACCAAGCTTTTCTTGTCAGGATTCTATTAGCCAGTGTGCGTGTGGTTAGCAAATTTGAAAGTAAATTAGGACTCATGGGTGTCTTGCAAAAAAGTACATTCTTGGGGATTGTCCCAATCTACTGAATTTGAAGACTTCCAGGTAGGGTCCTGGGTTGACATCACCATTGGGTGATCTTCTGCAAGAATTAAAGACACTGTTTAGGCCAAGCGTCCCATCTTCATACAGTCATTCAAGAAATGCCGATAGAGTGCCAGCTCCATTCTGGGCACCAAGAGAGTAGTAAAAAGACAGTTTATAATAGAGGGCAATAAATGTTATGACAGAGCCAAGTACAGGTATCTGTGAAACACAGACTTAAGAAAATGGTGGTCATAGAGGGTTTGGTTATTGCTTTTGTAAAACTCTGGCAAGCAATTAATCCTAAGCTTTGTGGAGCAGGTCAGGATACACATCAAGAGGGTTAGAGCCGGGAGGAGCTAATGTCTGAGACAGAACACCTTCTGTGAGCCTTCTATTCTTCCCTCACCTACAGTACATAGTTGGTGTATTAACAGCTGTTTCTAGTGGCTTAATTTCAGTTTACATTTGGGAAATGGGACTAGTAGACACATTTAAATTATAGAAGGTGCTGAAGAAAACACATACACTTACAAACATACAAACATACCCTATAAATTGACATCAAAGATATTTTAATTTGGAAAGCAGTGCTTTTTTTTAAAAAAACAGGATGCTATAAGGTTAAAGACAAAAAGAACTGGGCACAAATACTGTATCTTTATAGAATATGCATTACACTTCTATTACTGCATGTGTATACTGTTGTACAAATGAGTGAATTGTAGATCATTAGAGCCAGATATTTTGTCATAGAAAGAAGTCATGAAGAAAGGGGAATGGCTAGAATAAACTTAGTGGCTTTGGATTGGAATGGGAGGTATGGGTATGAACTTACAGTTCTATAATATATACAGATAGATATACAGAGAAATAAATTAGATATGTATGAATGCATGCCTGCATTTCCTATCTCTGACCACTGAGGGATCTTCAGTAATGCCCCTGAATGCAAACTAATCACAAGAAAACATCAGACAAACCCAAACTGAGAGACATTTTACAAAATAACTGATCAGTACCTATCAAACACATTAAAGTCTTGAAAAACAAGGAAAGAGTAAGGAGCTATTACAGATTTAAGGACACTATGAAAATATCACTAATAATTGATAAATGGAATGTGGGATTCTAGATTAGACTCTGGAACAGAAAAAGAACTTGAGGGTAAAGCCGCTCAGACTTGAATAGTCTATAATGTTAATTTCCTGATTTTGATTATTGAACTGTGGTTAAGTAAGTTGTTAACATTAGAAAATAGAAACACTCGGAGCTATTTTGGTAATTTTCCTGTAAATCTAAAACCATTTAAAAATAAAAAGTTTAAGAAAAGGGAAAAATAGACTCTTAGTCTGCTTGCCTGCTCCATAATACCTGGCATACAGTAGAAATGTAATAGGGGTGTCTGGCTGGCTCAGTCAGAAGACCACGTGGGGCACCTGGGTGGCTCAGTCGGTTGAGTGTCCGACTTCGGCTCAGGTCATGATCTCACCATTCCCGGGTTCGAGCCCTGCGTCAGGCTCTGTGCTGACAGCTCAGAGCCTGGAGCCTGCTTCGGATTCTGTGTCTCCCTCTCTGTCTGTGCCCCTCCCCCACTCATGCTCTGTCTCTCTCTCTCTGTCAAAAATAAATAAACATTAAAAAAAAAGACCACGTGACTCTTGATCTTGGGGTCGTGAGTTTGAGCCCCGTGTTGGGAGTAGAGATTACTAGAACAAACAAACAAAAATACCCCACACAAAAAACAAAACACTCTACTCCTCTAAACAATAAGATTATTTTTTAAAAAGAAGAAATGTAATATATG
The DNA here is from genome assembly GCA_030068075.1 of Paguma larvata. Classification (NCBI taxonomy): domain Eukaryota; kingdom Metazoa; phylum Chordata; class Mammalia; order Carnivora; family Viverridae; genus Paguma; species Paguma larvata. The sequence continues at coordinate 13,028,989 of CM057828.1, read as the reverse complement.
CTTGTCAAATTGTTTTGCTGCCGTGTCCATGATTTCAATCGGTCTCCCTCACTTGGGGTGCTATTCTCGCATACTCACATTTCCAGGTTTGTTTTTATGACATCATGCGTGGCCATGAATTATTTGATGTTGATGTGAACGACTGGTCAGTGGCATGAGCATTCTGGAGTAGGAAGCACTAGAGAAGAAATGAAGGTGGATGTGGGGATTGAGAGCCACCACCATGTCCTTCGGGCACAGCACAGGCATTAGGGAATTGGGGAGGAGAGGAGAGGCTCCAGCAGCTTATAGTCCTAGGTACTGCTTCACACTCACCAGGCAGGGGGCGGCATATCCCCAAGAACCATGCACAGGGGGCGGTGAGTTGGGCGGCTGGTGGATTCCCAGGAGCTGTCCGTGGTTCTGAGGTGTCTGCTGTACCCAACCTGGCCAAAAGCACTGCTCTAGTTGTTCTTTGATTCTGCCATGAATTTGCTGTAATTGAATATGACCCTTAGAGTATCAAGTAAGTGGGGAGTGTGTGTGTGTGTGTGTGTGTGTGTGTGTGTGTGTGTGTGTTCCCATTTGTAAAGCCAGGCTCCAAAGAACTCCACGATTGTGGAAGGTAGCAGAGCTGGCTCGCTTCAGAAACTTGGACCCCATGAAGCCAACACTTTCTCCACAATGAGTTTCATAAAATGTAGTTCCAAATAGACCTACAGCATAATTTCCTGTGACTTGTAAAAATGCAATTTCCAAGCCTCGCCTAATCATACCTATTAAATCAGAATCTAAGGCAAAGGTGGAGGGGAAGAAAAAGGAGAGAGCTGAATAAAAATACTCACTTTTAAAAAGCTTCCCTGGTGATTCATATTCACCCTGAAGTTTAAAAATAATTTTATATGCAATTTAAAGTGGAGTAGATAGTAATGTGCTGAGGGGGCATGGAGGGAAAAATCACCAGAACTACTATTCATATTTATTTGCCTCTCTTTCTTGAGTTTTCTCCTTTTTCAATAGGCATTACAATTTGCATAATATTTCACTACATGAATATACATTAGTTTGTTTGAGTACATGAATATAATTCATAAATAAATACGTGTGTATTTACTCGTGTGTTTATTATTTCATCCAACAAATATTTATTGAGCACTCCTGGGCCCCACTCACTATCCTAGGCCCCTCGCATATAGCATTGAATAAGACAATATTTGTCCTCACAGAGCTTATGCTTTTCTTGTGAAAGGTGAGGGGAGAAGAGGGACAGATATATTGGTGATTCAACAAGAAAAATAAAAAACTTAATTTTTGAAAATTTAGAAGTTTAGAAACCATTTACTTCGGCTTTCTAAGAATCACAATCCAACTGGACAGTCTTCTGTGCTTTCAGAGGGTGCTGTCCCCCAGAGCCTTACTGGTCCCAAGATGGCTGGCCCATTTCTCCATCCTGTCCCTGGCCCTTCTTGCTCTTACTTCTCAGGAATTCTCCTTTGGCTCCATTTTGCTTCCTTAGAAAAACAGACAGTGTGGAGTCCCTGCTGTTCTGCTGCTGTGACAATAAATGAGTGTGTGTTTTTCCAGCGCCACCTCCTTCTATGCAAGGAGTTGAAAAAATGCAAAGTGCTTTCCTCCCCCAACATGCATGCTTTTTTTTTTAAATCAAAAATGCTGTTTTGTACTCATCGGGTGCCCTCTTCCCAGGAAGAAGAATTTATTATTAGATCGGCAACTCCCTCAAACACTGAATAAGAGAATAAAAGAGAACTGTTTGGGCTGCCTCACTTTACTGGAGGCTCTTGGCATAATGTGTGAGCTCCAGTGTGTCACCATATTTTACAGTAACACTAATGTTTTCACCGGGTGCGTTTGAGTCAGGCAAACAGAACTCATATTTCAACCCAAAGTCAATTTGCATAGCACAGATGATAACATCGCATCTTTCAAAGCTGCCTTCCCTCTTGGGATCCCTCACATTCAGCTCAAATTCTCCTGTTCCCTAAACAAAAGGATGTTCTATAATTATTGTAAACAGGTCCTAAAGCCCATTGGAATTGTTGACTATTGTACACTCAGCAGGCAGAGTGATGTCATATCCAAGTCCTGACAAAGCAGATTGGTCATGTATTGTCACCTCTTCAGCACTTGGGCAGCAAAGACATTCCCAAGTCAAGGGAGTACAGATGGTTCAACAATTTGGCTTAGAAACAGTATATCCTGTTGCTAAGAAATGATGTTGGGACAGCAAAGCTGTAGTTCTAGAATATGAAGCAAAGAAGAGAGATTATTTATGTACTAAGAGACAGATCACTAGACAGAGATCATCCATTCATTCATGAAACCACCCATTATTGAGCATCTATCCCATACAGCCACTAGGCCTAAAGCAAAGAGTGACAAAAATCCAGACCCCCTATCGCATGGAGTTTCCAGCCTGTAGGAAGGCAGACAATTAAATCAGCTAGTATAGGAGAAAATGTGATATGTGTTAGCATAGAAAAAGCATAGTGTTATTAGGGAAATAGTTGAGGGCATCATACCTCACTCATGGGACTCAGAAAAAGCTTCCTGAAGGCCATGTTTAAACCAAGACTCAAGGATGAGTAGCAGGATTGGATTCTAACAGGTACTTTGACCCTATTTCTTTATTTCAATCATTTATGTGTTTGAAAATGCTACTGTATTCCAAGTTCTATACCAGACATCTACTAGGCTCCTGGCTACTTACTTTAGAACATACGATGGGGTGTGGGGACAGGGAAAGATGATCTGGGCAGAGCACTATACAGAAAAAAAGCACTATACAACTTTTCTGCACTGTGGAGCTAAGAGCTACTCCCTTCTGGAGGAAAGCTTATTGAGAGGGTTGGCCTTGAAAGAACAGTTGGAATTTTTCTAGTGAAGGATTAAAAAGTTGACTTTAGGCCCAGCATGTGCAGAAGTATGAACCTATGATAAGTCCAGAAATGTCCAGAGGATGGCGAGATGTTCTGAATGAGTGAGACACAGAGACGTGTGATGGAGATGAGTGTGGGGCCAGATGGAACATGCCAAACGAAACAGCAGAGATGTTCCACTCTTTCAGGCAAAGTGGAACTTAAAAAGGATTTTATGTAAAAGAATGACACAATCAGACTTGCAGTCTGGAGGTACATCAGAACTAGTTTTCTAGGGGAAATACAAGAGGGAAGCGAAGCAGTCCGGAGTCCATTATCCTGGTTCAGGTGGTGGGTGATGAAGGTCTGAATTAAGGCATTGCTATTCTTGATAGAAAGGAAATTTTTTAAAGTTTTCTGTGGGTATATTTTAGGTTTTGATGCCTGACTAAACATGGGCTAAGGGAAAAAAAGAAGACAAAAAGGATAGACATGTATGTTCAAGAGAACAAGGCTCACTGATCTGACCGTATACTGGAATCACCTGGGAATCACCTGGGAAGCTTTGAAAAAGCTGCACTGGTCCTAGACCAAAACAATTAAGTCAAAAATCTGTGGGGGTATAGCCTAGGCATCTTTAGCTTTAAAAACTTCCCAGGTGAAGGGTGCCTGGGTGGCTCAGTGGGTTAAGTGATGGACTCAGGCTCAGGTCATGATCTCAGGGTTTATGAGTTCCAGCCTTGCATTGGACTCTCTGCTGTCAGTATAGAGCCCACTTCAGATCCTTTCTCCCTCTGTCTCTCTGCCCCTCCCCTGCTCACACTCTCTCTCTCCCTCTCTCAAAAATAAATAAACATTAAAAACAAACAAACAACTTACCAGGTGATTTTTAACCTGTTTCCAGGATTGGGAAACAATGATCTGGCTCAGTGGTCTGAAAACTCTGGCTCACGGGCCAAATATGGCCCACCGCCTGGGTTTTTTTCTTTTTCTAAAAAATTGAGACATTTATTGAGATAGTTGTAGATTCTCATGCAGCTGATAGTTTGCCATTTTGCTAAATGATAACATTGTACAAAACTGTAGTATAATATCACAATCAGGAAATTGACATTGATACAACCCACCCATCTTATTCAGATATATCCCATTCTGCTTTTGTGTGTTTATTGAGTACTGTACAATTATACCACCAGTGTAGGTTCATGTATCCATGTATTCTCAAGATAATGACCGGTTCTAACACCAGAAGGATCCCTTATGTTGCCCTTTTATGACCACATCTATCCACCTCCCACTTCCAGTGTACACTATTGTATTCAGTTTACTAATATTATTTTGAGATTTTTTTGTGCTTATGTTCAAGAGAGATATTGGTCTGTAGTTTTCCTGTACTGGTTTTGTATGCTTCGGATATCAGGGTAATCCTGGCCTCGTAAAATGAGGTGGGAAGTATTCCCTTCTCTATTTTTGGGAAGACATTGTATAAAATTGGTATTAATTCATATGTAAATGTTTGGTAGAATTCTCCAATGAAACCATCTGGTCTTATGTATCTGTTTTTCAGGAGTTTTTAATTACAAATTCAATTTGTTTAATGGTTAGAGGGCTATTCAGATTGGGAACTGCATCTTGGATGTGTTTTAGTAGTTTGCAGGTTTTGAGGAATTGATCCCTTTTTTCTAAGTTGTCAAATTTATGAGCGTAAAGTTGTTGCAATATTATTATCTTTTTAATGGCTTCAGAACCTACAGTGATATCCCATTCCATTCCTAATATTGGTAATTTGTGTATTTTGTTGTTTTCAATCTTGCTAGAGCTTTATGAATTTTACTGATTTTTTTTCAAAGAAATTTTTTTACTTTATTTTCTATTGTTTTCTTATTTTGGTTTTATTGAATTCTGCTTTTATCTTTATTATTTCTTTTTTTTTTTTTACTTGCTTTTCGCTTATTTTGCTCTTCTTTTTCTAGGTTTTTTTTTTTTTTGAGGTAAGACTTTAGTATTGTAAGCATTTAGTGCTATTATTTTCCCTCTCAGTACCCTTTAGCTGCATCCCACATAAATAGGTATGTTTCAGTTTCATTCAATTCTATGTGTTTTTTAAATTGACATTGGGACTTTTTCATTGCCTCGTGGTTTATTTAGATATATGTTGTTTAATTTTCATATTTACACATTTTCCTGTTGCTCTTCTGCTATTAATTTCTACTTAGATTCCATTATGGCCAGAGAACAGACTTTGACTTAAATTCTTTTAAATTTTTTACAATTTGTTAAGACTTATTTTATTTGCTGGGAGGTTTTTAATAACGGATTCTATTTCTTCACTAGTTATGGGTCTGTTCAAATTTTCTATTTCTTCCCGTTTGAGTTTTGGTAGTGTGTGGCTATTTAGGAAGCTGTCCATTTCTTCCAGATTGCCAAGTTTGGTGGCATATAATTTTTCATAGTATTCTCTGATGATTGCTTGTATCTCTGAGGGATTGGTTGTAATTTCTCCCTTTTCATTCACGATTTTATTTATTTGAGTTCTCTCTCTTTTCTTTTTGAGAAGCCTGGCTAGAGGTTTGTCTATTTTGTTTATTTTTTCAAAGAACCAGCTTTTGGTTTCATTGATCTGTTCCACTACCTTTTCTGTCTCCATATGGTTAATTTGAGCTCTGATCTTTGTTATTTCTCTCTTTCTGCTGGGCTTGGGTTGTTTTAGTTGATCTGCTTCTAGTTCCTTTAGGCGTGCTGTTAGAATTTGTGTTATTGATTTTTCTTGTTTCTTGAGATGGGCCTGGATTGCAATATATTTCCCTCTCAGGACTGCCTTTGCTGCATCCCAGAGCGTTTGGATTGTTGTATTTTCATTTTCATTTGTTTCCATATATTTTTTAATTTCTTCTCTGATGGCTTGGTTGACCCAGTCATCTTTTAGTAGGTTATTTCTTAGCCGCCATGTTCTTGAATATTTTCCAGGCTTTCTCCTGTGGTTGATTTCAAGTTTCAAAGCATTGTGGTCTGACACTGTACACGGTATGATCTCAATTCTTTTATATTTATTCAGAGCTTCCCTGTGCCCCAGAAAGCCCTGGACCAGATGGCTTTCCTGCGGAATTTTACCAGACATTTAAAACAGAGTTAATTCCTATCCTCCTCAAGCTGTTCCAAAAAATTGAAACGGAAGGAAAACTCCCGGACTCATTCTATGAAGCCAGCATCACTTTGATTCCCAAACCAGATAGAGACCCAGCAAAGAAAGAAAATTACAGGCCAATATCCCTGATGAATATGGATGCAAAAATTCTCAACAAGATACTAGCAAATCGAATCCAACAGCATATAAAGAGAATTATCCACCATGATCAAGTAGGATTCATCCCTGGGTTGCAGGGCTGGTTCAATATTCGCAAATCAATCAACGTGATACATCACATCAACAAAAGAAAAGATAAGAACCATATGATCCTGTCAATAGATGCAGAAAAAGCATTTGACAAAATACAGCATCCTTTCTTAATAAAAACTCTCGAGAAAGTCGGGATAGAAGGAACATACTTAAACACCATAAAAGCCATATATGAAAAGCCCACAGCTCATATCATCCTCAATGGGGAAAAACTGAAAGACTTCCCCCTGAGATCAGGAACACGACAGGGGTGTCCACTCTCGCCACTGCTATTTAACATAGTGCTGGAAGTCTTAGCATCAGCAATCAGACAACAAAACAAAATAAAAGGCATCAAGATTGGCAAGGAGGAAGTCAAACTTTCACTTTTTGCAGATGACATGATACTTTACATGGAAAACCCGACAGAATCCACCAAAAGCCTACTAGAACTGATTCATGATTTCAGCAAAGTTGCAGGATACAAAATCAATGTACAGAAATCGGTGGCATTTCTATACACCAACAATGAAGCAGCAGAAAGAGAAATAAAGAAGCTAATCCCTTTCACAATTGCACCAAAAACCATAAAATACTTAGGAATAAACCTAACCAAAGATGTGAAAGACCTCTACACTGAAAACTATAACAAACTTATGAAGGAAATTGAGGAAGACACAAGGAAATGGAAAAACATCCCATGCTCATGGATTGGAAGAATAAATATTGTCAAAATGGCAATACTACCCAAAGCAATCTACACATTCAATGCAATCCCAATCAAAATTGCACCAGCATTCTTCTCAAAGCTAGAGCAAACAATCCTAAAATTTGTATGGAACCACAAAAGACCTCGAATAGCCAAAGTAATACTGAAGAATAAAACCAAGGTGGGAGGCATCACAATCCCAGACTTTAACCTCTACTACAAAGCGGTGGTCATCAAGACTGTATGGTATTGGCACAAAAACAGACACATAGACCAATGGAATAGAATAGAAAACTCAGAAATGGACCCGCAAGTATATGGCCAACTAATCTTTGACAAAGCGGGAAAATGTATCCAATGGAAAAAAGACAGCCTTTTTAACAAATGGTGCTGGGAGAATTGGACAGCAACATGCAAAAGAATGAAACTAGACCACTTTCTTACACCACTCACAAAAATAAATTCTAAATGGATAAAAGATCTGAATGTGAGGCAGGAAACCGTCAAAATCCTAGAGGAGAAAACAGGAAAAAGCCTCTTTGACCTAAGATGCACAAATTTCTTACTCGACACGTCTCCAAAGGCAAGAGAATTAAAAGCAAAGATGAACTATTGGGACCTCATCAAGATAAAAAGCTTCTGCACGGCAAAAGAAACAACCAACAAAACGAATAGGCAACCAACGGAATGGGAAAAGATCATCGCAAATGACATATCGGATAAAGGACTAATATCTAAAATTTATAAAGAACTTACCAAACTCCAAACCCGAAAAACAAACAACCCAGTGAAGAAATGGGCGGAAGATATGAATAGACACTTCTCCAAAGGGGACATTCAGATGGCCAACAGACACATGAAACGATGCTCAATGTCACTCATCATCAGGGAAATACAAATCAAAACTACACTGAGATACCACCTCACACCAGTCAGAGTGGCTAAAATGAACAAATCAGGAAACTATAGATGCTGGCGAGGATGTGGAGAAGTAGGCACCCTCCTACACTGTTGGTGGGAATGCAAACTGGTGCAGCCACTCTGGAAAACGGTGTGGAGGTTCCTCAAAAAAATGAAAATAGAGCTACCCTATGACCCAGCAATAGCCCTGCTAGGAATCTACCCAAGAGACACAGGAATGCTGATGCATAGGAGCACGTGTACCCCAATGTTCATAGCAGCACTTTCGACAATAGCCAAATCATGGAAAGAGACCAAGTGCCCATCAACTGACGAATGGATAAAGAAGTTATGGTACTTATATACAATGGACTACTACGTGGCAATGAGAAAAAATGAAATCTGGCCATGTGTAGCAACATGGATGGAACTGGAGGGTATTATGTTAAGTGAAATAAGTCAGTCAGAAAAAGACAGATACCATATGTTTCCACGAATAGGTGGACTTTGTGAAATTAAGCAAAAACCAGGGGGAGGGGAAGAGGGGAAAGAAAAAAAAGACACAGAGAGGGAGGGAGATAAAACATAAGAGACTCTCAAAGACTAAGAAAAAACTGAGGGTGAGGGGGATGAGGGAGGGGGGAGAGGGGGTGATGGGCATTAAAAAGGGCACATGTTGGGATGAACACTGGGTGTTATATGTAAACCAATTTGAAAATAAACTATTATAATAAAAAAAAAAAAAAAAAGACTTATTTTGTAGTCTTTGTATGGCATCTTGATGAAAATTCCATGGCCGCTTGGAAAAAAATGTGTATTCTACTATGGTTGAGTGGAGTGTCTTTTTTTTGTTTGTTTGTTTGTTTAGTGATGGGATTGACTTTTATTTTTTACTTATTTATTTTTTAATTAATAATTTATTGTCAAATTTGTTTCCATACAACACCCAGTACTCATCCCAACAAGTGCCCTCCTCTGTGCCCGTCACCCACTCTCCCCCCTCCCACAGCCCCCTCTCCCCTCAGTTTGTTCTTAGTCTTTGAGAATCTCTTATGTTTTGTCTCCCTCCCTCTCTGTGGCTTTTTCCCTTCCCCTCTTCCCCTCCCCCCTGGTTTTCTGTTAAGTCTTGCAAAGTCCACCTATGCGGGGAAACATATGGCATCTGTCTTTCTCTGCCTGACTTATTTCACTCAGCATAATACCTTCCAGTTCCATCCATTTTGCCACACATGGCCAGATTTCATTCTTTCTCATTGCTGCGTAGTGTCTTATATATGCCTTTTAGATCCTGCTGGTAGATTGTGTTGTTAAAATCTTCTGTATCCTAACTGATTTTCAGTCTAGTAGTTCTATTAGTTTCTGAGAAAGGTGAGTTAGAGCCTCTAGCTATAATGTGGATTTGACTGCTTCTCCTTTCAGCCCTGTACCAATTTTGGCTTCATGTATTCTGGAGCTCTGTTGTTTGGTGTGTGTACAATTAGGATCATTGTCTTTCCAGCAGTGTGATACTTCTGTCATTATGATACAGTATTCCTCTTGGTCTCCAGTAATTTTCTTTTCTCACTCTTGAAGTGAGTTTCTTGTAAACAACATAGAGTTGGGTGTTATTTTTTTTTATCCATATTGCCAATCCTGGATTTTTGATTGGTGTATTTAGATCATTTACATTTAAGATCTCATTGATATTTTGGTGCCTAAGTGTGCCATTTTTATTACTTTTTTAAATTTGTTTCCACAGCTTCTCTTTTCTTTTCTTGAGGGTTACTCGCCATATTTTAAGATTCCATCTTGAGTTATTTATAGTGTATTTGAGTGTATTTCTTTGTATAGTTTTCATGGTGGTTACTCTGGGTATTACGGTATACATGTGTGTCTTAGAATAGGCAACTGGTATCATTTTGCTACTTCAAGAGAAATGTGAGGGGGCACCTGAGTGGTTCAGTTGGTTAAGCATCTAATTTTGACTCAGGTCATGATCTCATGATTCATGAGTTCAGGCCCTGCGTTGGGCTCTGTGCTGATAGCTCAGAATCTAGAGCCTGCTTCTGATTCTGTGTCACCCTCCCTCTCTGCCCCTTCCCTGCTTGTGCTCTCTCTCTCTCTCTCTCTCTCATAAATAAATAAACATTAAACATTAAAAAATATAAATAAAAAAGAGAAATGTGGAAAGCTCAGTTGAATTTAGGACCCTTTTACGTCCTCACTTTTGAATATCTGTGTTTTGAATATCAGATGATGTCCTAATTTTTGTTTCAATTATAAAATATGACGTATAAAACTCATGAATAAAAGTTACACTATTACACTATTTTCTGTATGTCCTTATTTCTGATAATTTCTTCCTTCTTCCTTCCTGATGCTCCAATATTCCTTTTTTTTTCTTTTCCTTTCTGTTTGAAGAACTGCCTTTAAGGATAAGTATGCTAGAGACAAATTCTTTTGGTTTCTTTTCATTTTAGACTGTTTTTATTTCCCCTTAATTCTTTGAGGACAGTTTCACTGGATATAGAATTGGCTACTTCCTTCTGGCTTGCATGGTTTCACATGAGAAAATCTCTTTTATTTAAATTCCACTTTGGTAATGTGTCACTTCTTTCTGGCTGTTTTCAAGATTTATTTCCTTGACTTTAGTTTTCAAAATCGTTTTTTAATGTTACCTTTAATGTTTATTTCTTTATTTTGGGAGGGGAGGGACAGAGAGAGAGGGAGAGAGAGAATTCCAAGCAGACTCTGTGCTGTCAACGCAGAGCCTAATGTGGGGCTTGATTTCACGAACTGTGAGATCATGACCTGAGCTGAAATCAAGAGCTGGACACTTAACCAACTGAATCACCCAGGTACCCCAGTTTCTGAAACTTAATGATAATATATTTGGTATGAATATCTCTGGGTTTACCCTGCTTGGTGTTAACTCAGCCTCTTGGATTCATAGATTTGTGTCTTTCACCAAATTTATGAATTTGTCTTCAATTCAATTATGTCTTCAATTATTGTTTTAGTTCCATCCTCTCTCTTTTTTTATTTCCTTCTCTAACTGCAGTACTTGAATGTTGAGTGCTGTTATTTTCCCAAAGATCTCTCTCTCTTGCTCTCTGTTTCATCTCTATTGTTTAGATGGGGTGAATTTTATTGTTCTGTCCTTAAGTTCATTGATTCTATTTTCTGTCACTTCCACTCTATTATTGAACCCATCCTGTGAGGGCTTTTTAAAATTTATATTATTGAATTTTTCAGTTCTATAATTTCCATTTGGTTCTTTTAAAATAAGTTCTGTTTCTGTGTTGAAATTTTTTAAAGTTGTTTAAAGATAATTTGCAATTGATTATCAACGTATTTTTGTGATAGCTTCTTTAAAAATTCTTATCAGATAAGCCCAATATTGCATTCAAATTAGTGTTGGCATTAGGTGAGTATCTTTTCTCATTCAAGTTTGTGAGTCTCTTGGTTTTGGTACAACGGGTGGGTTTTTTTTTTTTTTACATTGTATTCATTATATATATATTATGTTGGGAGATGGTGAGTTCTATTTAAATCTTTTATTTTAACAGGCAATCACCTCCTTTTGGTCTTGCTTGTGGGTCTTGCCCCACTTGTGTGGACTATGGTTCCAAAGGCGGTTTAATTTCTAGAGACTTTGCAGTGTTGTTTTTGGTCTGCTTGGTTTATCTGGTACCGCTAGGGTTCCCATTGGGTTCTTTCTGGTGGTGCCTGATGTGGAAGGGATTCACTCAAGGTGGGTGAGTTGGGGGCTGCTGAATGCCTCTTTGTTGTAGATGTCTGTGATGAGATCCTTCTATCAGTATTCCTAAGTTACCCTGGTGTCTCTGAGAAGAGGAATAGAGTCTCAAGCCCACGGGTAGTACAAAGAGGCTTTCTGGACTAGATCCTTGCAGTAGCTGTCCCTCCCTCCATCCCCGCCAGTTCTCCCTGCTCTGTCTGCTATTCCTCAACAGGAAAGGGGAGTCTCTGGCCCAGTGAGAAATGAGAGTCACCTGTGGTGGATTTAGTCTTACCTGATGTTGTCAGAGGGTCTTCATTTGATACGGTGGAGGAATGAATCTATGTGAGATGTCTCCTGGTGTTACGTCATGGGTCAAAAAACATTAGGTCTGAGCGCTCATCTTCTGTTGAGGGGGTGGTGGGGGTACAAGATGTCCAGGCGGTTTTCTTCCTCCTCCCAAATGTGCCCATCTCCTTCTCACTGCCTGTTATGGTTCTCTTGTCTCTTGTGCCATTTTCAGAGCATACAGTTGTGCTTCTTGGGGAGGAGCTTGGAAAATCAGTCCTATGTCATGTCATCTGGACCATAAGTTCTACCTTCTGTTGTAAATAGTGTCACATGGGAGCATAGCCACTCCCATCCATTTTATATACCGTCGGAGGCTTCTTCTGTGCTGCCGCAAGAGGGTTGAGTGATCATGCCAGAGACCATCTTCCCTCTTTCCACCAAGAGATACTGAGGGGAGCGGGTATAAAATATTTATTATCTGGCCCTTTATAGGAAAGGCTTGCCAACTCCCCAGTCTAGATGATCCATTGAACAAGAGGTCATGGTTGAGAGGCTTTAAACAACTAGCCAAACCCTTTGGCTGAGTAACTACTTAGGTAATATCTGCTGATCCAGACAAGGACCTGATTAATAACAGAATACTTTTCAAAATTCTTCCACATTGGTCATGCTCCTCACAGTAGCCCTATGAACTGGAACATTAATACATTAATAGCACCCATACTGTACAAATGAGAAAAATGAGAACCTAGGAGTCCTAATGATGACTCTCTGGAATTAGTCAGCATGCAAGTGCTGAGCCAGGACTGAAGCTCTAACCTCATGACCCCTGTTTCAGTATATTACACTGACTTTTAAGACAAAGCATAGCCTTTGCTGCCTGATACCCTCAGAGAGTCTAATATATATATATATATATATATATATGTGTGTGTGTGTGTGTGTGTGTGTGTGTGTATATATATGTATATATATGTGTGTGTATATATATATGTGTATATATATATATATATATATATATATATATATATATATATATGTATATATGTAGGATAAGACCCAGAAAAGATGAAGAGGTCATAAAAATACTACGTGTGTGATATTAGCTCTATGGTAATACCCCAATCCTGTTGTAATAGGAGAGAAGGAATTAATGTAATTAAGCACTTTTTTTCCTCTGTGCCACACACACACTTTACATATGTTTATGCTCCATAATTTTCGATTTTTACAAACGTGGCAAATGAGTTGCTGAGATATTTCCCCAAGTCGACAAACAACTAATGCTTTTAGATTTGTTATGCTTTATGGAGCATTTCACAATGATTATTTCACTGAATTCTCCAGTAATTCTGCAGGGTGGGGTATTAGTTCCCCGTTTTATAGAAGAGAAATCTGCAGTTTAGCAAAATGAACTAGTTTACTTGAAACTGCTAGGTAAGGTAGGTAAGAATGTGAATCCAGGCCAGTCTGACATTTACTGCGAAGTGGAACTAGCTTGCATAGGACACTGGACATGAGAAGGAGCCAAGAGACTTCTCCTCTGACTCCTTTCCATTCTACCGGTGGGGAAACAGACGGGGAAGAGGAGAACAAGGTATTAAGCCTGGAATCTCTGTGGCTACAACTTTATTTCTCTCCCCTTCCATGAGCAGTTTAGACTGGTTTACAATTCCGTTAGCACTTTCTGTGGAATGAAGTAAGCAATAATAATAAAAAAAATGCATTGTTCTTTGGAAAGAAGAGAGATTAGTAGCCTTCCATTTGCTTCTTATCTCCTGCTTTTCTGCTAAAGGGTATCTGAAGAGAGTTCATTTTTGTTCAAGACAAAGAGGGAGGCCTTTTTATACTTTTTCAGCTGGCCAAGATCACTTGGTTTCCATTTTGGGAGACATGAATAATTGTTTATCTAGAGATTACCAACGCAAGCTCCTAACTACTCCCCAGCCCCAGGGGCCCCATGCCTGTGATGGTACATTTATTGTAAAGAGGTTGTGAGAAGGCAGGGATCACATGCTTCCTCTGGTGGGAGCAAGCAGTTTTCCCATCTGCTCCCTTGTGTCACGGGGCTAGGGAAGAGCGATGAGACCGTGTCGGACTCTGAATAGGAAGGAAAAGCAGACAGGTTGAGATAGTTCTATAAAGGTAGCAGTTAGTAATAAGTATGCATACACCCTTACGAGTATGATTGTATCATGTGTGTGCATGCATTTGTATGCACTGGTGGGGGGTGGAATTCAGAAGTGCACATAGGCTGAGTATTTGTGATTGTGCAGAAGTGCATTTAGGTGTGTAGAAAGTTGTGCATGTGTGTACCTGGAATGTGCTGCGGCTTTTTGTGTATGTTCACTCATGTGGAATGTAAGGTGCACTTGCTTAATTTAGCATCTACTGTGGGCACAAGTCATGTAGTGTTCCTGCATGAGGTACAGTTATGCTCGTATCAGTCTATGTGGAGGGACTTCCCGACTAATTTTAGACAATGAGTTCTTCAAGAAGAAAGGAATAATCCACTTTCTTGACCTCTCTTTCTGTGAAACTTAGGTCTAGAATGAGATCAGCCTGCATCTGGGCCAGATGGATCTGTAAAATGAATTTGACTCTGGTCTGTAGAAGAGTTTATGCAGTATCCTTGAGCCAACGGTGTTGAGATAGGACTCTTTACCCAAGAGTCAAATTAGAGCTCCTGGACTTGTTCTACTTGGCCTTAGATGACCTTGAACACAGCTTTGAGGGAAGAGGCAGTGGGAGGCTCATCCCCCTGGGAACTGGCCAAGGAGAAGGGAGAGAGTTTATCATACGTGACTTTTTTTTTTTTTTTTGGCATCCTTGTCAAAAATCAACAGACCACAGATATATAGATTTATTCCTAGACTCTCAATTTTATTACATTGGTCTCTATGCCTCCTTTAGTATTTTGAGCATAGATGGAAACTGGTCCAGAGATACAGAGAATCTTGTGAATCCTAAAAGGGCCTTCAGAGCCCAAGCGCACCCTCCCCTCATATGTGGGATCCCACTACAACTTCCTAGACAATGGATCCTCCAGCCTCGGGTCAAATACCTCCTGTGATGAAGCTGTAGCACCCCACTGTTACACAGCACGTATGTTCCCAGGAAGCTCCCCCTCCTCTGGAGACCAGTTTCACCTCTCTATAACTCCCACCTCTCTGTCCTTCAGGGTCCCAAGTATAAGACTCTCTTTCTTTGGAGGGTAGTTAGATGTACAGGGAAGAACACCAGTCTGGTCCTGAGTTCAGACCACACTTTGTCACTGACTAGTTATGAAATCCTAGGTACGGAGTCTTCCTGAGAGCCAGTTTCCTCGTGTGAAAAATGAACACAGGGATGATGCCCCATGCTTCCCAAGAATTGTTGGATAGATTCAATGAGATAAGGGCTGTGAAGGACATGTTTCCCAGATCATCCCAAATCTCCTTTTCTTCAATCTAAGAAGCCATTTCCCTCAATGGTTCTGCACTTCATGTTTACTTACAGACCCCTCAGGAGTTTGTTTTCCGTTTTCTAGGTGTTCTTCTGTTTGTTGATACTGCTTTGAAAGCGTGGAGCTCAGGTCGGTGCACAGGGCAACAGCTGTGTTCTGAGTATCCCAGAGGGACCAGGTTGCTCACCTCCTCTGTAAGGAACGACACAGCTCTATTCACACAGCGCCAGCCTGCCTTAGCACTCCGCAGACATATCCCGCTGTTGCTGTGCTGATTCACGGCACTGTTCCATCATTAAGTCATTAAGGAAGTGCATGGTCTCTCCCGCTTCTCCCTCATCCAGTATTAGAGCAGGTCATTTTTGAGCCTGGGAGGGAGGGATTAGTACATATTTAGCCACAGGAAATAAAGCTCATTTTCCTTCCCCAGGCCCTGTGCAATCTGGTCTGTCTATTTTGTCCCATTTCCTGCCACTCTCCTCCTCCTTCTCACTCCTTCCACTCCGGTCCCTGCGTTCTCCAATTCGTGCCTCTCACCAACGCCATTGCCAGCTCGGGAATCTGGCACGAGGTAGTGCCTTGGCCGGGAAGGCTCTCCCCACTCCCACGATTTCTCAGGACTGCCTCCTTATGATACACGTCCCTCCTCAACCCCAAGACACACACCTTAAATAGCCCTTTCTGCCTACCTGCATTCCATTTTGTCCGACTTCATAAGCTTGTCACGGGTGGTGATTATTATTGCTGTACATGTTTACCACTGGTCTCCTGAACCAGACAAGAAACCTCAACGGAGTAAAATGGAGACCTTGCTTCCTTTGCCCATTTCTGAACCTCCAGCATCTAGCACAGTGCCTGGCATATGGTTAACATGCAATCAATAGTTTTCGAGTGAAAAAAAAAGTGCATACATACATCAATGAGTTTATTCCTGCTCCATATAATCTAATTGGATTCGGTCACTTTGGTGGACCCTGTAAATTAGATTTTTGTTGGAATCATGCTTCCTCATCTAGCTCTTTTGGCACTGTGTCCTCTGCACATTTGCTCAGTGCACTAACCCTTCACCCGAGTTATTGAGGAAACTACTGATGAGGGTAGGGTCCAGGATGAATATGCAGTAACCCACAAATAACCCCGATCTTCTGGAATATGCTGCAGGGAGCAAGGACAATCGCTGTAGGCTGGGAGGATAAGCCAATTCAAATTCAGCCTCATTAAGTGAAGAAGAAACCACTCGATCTGTCCTATCTCCCATTTTGTGTTTGTTGGGCTTCCGTGAGTTCAGAAATTGACCGTGCCCATTGACAGCAACAACAATAGTAACCAACTTATCTTCCGGTCTGTTAAGTAGGGTTCATAGTAGATAGAACCGTAAAATGTTGGTAATTCCATTTGGTTGAATTGAATAGTCACGGCTGCCTCCTAGAGTTGTTGTGAAAACGGAGATGACCCGCAGGAGATGCCTGGCATCATGTCTGGCTCACAGCTGTACACTGGCACACATGATTATGGTTGCTATTAATCTTGATTTATTTTTTTTTTTATCATGGCAGAGCACCTGCTATGGGTGAACTTTGCTATGTGTTTCCATGGGTTCTCTCAACAAATTATTGGTGAGAGCGGAACATCTCCTTTCTGTGCCCGCTCTTCCCTGCTATGTGGAGGGACATGTGATAGTGTAACACTCCTCGCCGCTCACCTTCCACCCTCATCGTTGCTTCTGTGGAAGTGGAGACCTTTCCTTTGGTGACTTGGGAGGGAGACATTATACATTGAGTAGCTCAATCTTTTCCCTTTCTCTCCTTCTTAAAAGGAGCCTGCTGGGTCATGTGTTCCTCTCTGTTCCCCTAAGCCGTGGTCCTCCGTGGAGCTCCCTTTCCCAGGCCACCCGATTTAGTAGAGCATGTCCTCATTTCCCTTATCTTGTTTTATTTATTTCCAGAGCACTTATCATGTAACATTTTGTATATTTATTTGCTATCATTTTAACTTTCTAGTGGGTCCCCACATCTATATAATCCTCCTTCTTTCTTTTCTTTTTCTTTTCTTTTCTTTTCTTTTCTTTTCATTTCATTTCTTTTCTTTTTCTTAAGGTAATGTTCTTCTATATTCTCAGTGCCCAGCATGGATCCTGGAAAAGAGTAGAAGCTTTTTTTAACATTTTATTTTAAAGACAGAGTGTCCACAAATGGGTAAGGAGCAGAGAGGGAGAGAGAGAATCCCAAGAAGGTTCCACGCTCAGTGCAAAGTCTGATGCAGGGCTTGATCCCATGATCCTGGGATTGTGAACTGAGCCCAAATCAAGAGTCCAATGCTCAACCAACTGAGCCCCCCAGCACCCCAGTAGGAGCTTTATAAAAACTTATTGAATAAACCTGGCTCACCTCATTTGTAATTTGTCTCAGTTTAAGTTCAGAAGCAAATAACAACCACCAAATCAGCACACGAACCTAAAGTCAAAGCCGAACAATCTTGCTCGCTCACGCAGTGGCCATCCTGTGCCAAAGCCCCTCACTGGGCCAGGAAGCCCAGCCAGCCCTCTCTGCTTCTGAATCCAAACCAAGGAAGTGCTGCCATCACAACCACAGACACAGGCTCCGGACGGTGGCGGGGAAGTGGCGTATAGCACAGTCCCAGTCCCAGATGAGCGTGAGAGAGATTTGCGCCCTCGGGGGAAGGGTGAGAGGACTTGTTCCCTCTTCCTTCGGGGAAATGTCTCCAGTTGTGTTTGCTGCTAGGGCTTCTACAGACTAGGTCTAGGGGGGGAAACCCCAGCTTTTCAAAATATATTGTTTTAATTTATATTCCCTCATGGTCGTGATGCCACCTGATTTGCAGTGGAGGGTACGTTCTTCATTTACTTTTTTTATTCATTCATTAAGAAAACATTGATTGAGAACATATGTGCCTGCATTTTGCAAGTCACTCGGGAAATGATAATGAGAAAAAAGAAAACAGGAAGAAAGAAAATACCCAGTCCTCCATGGAACAGACGCGTCTCCGTGCCCCATCTACTATGCTTTTTTGGGCTCCTCCCTGTTCTCTTATCCGCCTCTGCGCCCAAACTATTTAGTGTTATGGTGTTACTGCCTTCCTCCTCCTGTCCCCCGAACCTCTCACTATCCAACACCCACAGCTCCACTGCACCCAAAGTTTGCTCAGGGATGCTTGCGTGTTACATTCATACATACATGCATGCTCAGGGCATAGTTACTAACCTGTTTTAGTCACATACAAACACCCTGACTTTGAAGACAGAGAAACAGTGAACAACTCTTTATTACAGTTGTACTTTTTGTAGTTCCTGTTTTTTTTTTATTTAAAAAAAGATATAATTGGGGCGCCTGGGTGGCTCAGTTGGTTAAGCATCCGACTTCAGCCCAGGTCATGATCTTGCAGTTCATGGGTTGGAGCCCCACATCAGGCTCTGTGCTGACAGCTCAGAGCCGGGGGCCTACTTTGGATTCTGTGTCTCCCTCTGTTATTATGGGGATAATGTTTATTTTTAATCATATTGGTTTGAATGTGGAGATATTTGCTCACTCTTAGTGCAGGACCCCCATAGCCAAGGCGCCTTGTCCAGGGTTTCCAAGAGGAGTAGGGAACGCTGGAGACCTGAGCCTGGCACAGCGGGTCCAGTGGTCCGAATTCAGCCCAAGCACAACCCACAATGCCATACATGTTGAATAATTACGTGGGTGAAAAATGACTCTGGAATTACTGATGCAGGGTCACGTTTACAGGGGAGCTCTATTCCTTTATGTTTCTGATTAGTGAAGTTTCATTTATTTAGGACTATGGAAGGGGAGTAGGGATTTTTTATAGCTCTGAGAGGAAAATTTATCATTCATTCTATATCTTGCCTCTGACTCGGGGAACTCACTTTCCTCAAAATAGCTAGAACGATGCCTCGTGTTTAAATTTTTCACATTACTACCAGCTGATCTCATTGAATCATTAACATTTTCCACTGTGGCTGATATTATTATCTTTATTGTACAGATGTGAGGCCTGCGGTTCAGCCTGACTTGCCTATGGTCACCCAACCTAAAAGTGGCAGAAAGAAACTTTTCCTAGATATGGGTTTTCTGTTGCCAAGCCATGAGCTCTTTCCAGGGTTCCGTTCTTACCTTCCCCCTACCCAGGCACTTCCTTTGCCAGTTCCTTGTACATTCGCCCCAGGCAGAAACTCCTGAGTAAGGAGGTTCATTCTGCTGTAGCTTCTAGCTTGCCTGTTAGGAACGCGTGCTTGGCTGTCTCAGATGCGGCGAGAGTTCCCACCCACCGGTTTCCCTGCTGGAGTCAGAGGAGCCATTTTGCTGGTTTAACTAGATGCTATCATCATAACACACGATTGCTAATTCCCCTCCGGAGTCCCCTAACAGCCGGTTTATTGGAACACAGGGGCCGCCTTCCTTTTATCTTTTTAATTTTTATAAAGCAAAATGCATAAACCAAAGGAGAGAAACCAACTTAGATCTGCTTAGAGAATGCCTCCCCGTCTTCTCTGGCTCGTTTGTGTCCCTGGCCATCCTCGGCCAAGGCATAGTCTCAGTGTCTTTCTCTAGAGAGCCAATTAAGAGAAAAACTTAATGAAAACTCAAAGGTCCAGTGTCGAGACTGGGTGCCATGAAGCAGAGACCACGGCATGTCTGTCCTCCAGCCTCTAACCATCAAGTTCCTTGGGCAGATAGACATCTGGACTTGACTCTGTGGCCTACAGATCCTGCCAGGCTACACTTTCTGTCATCCCAGAACACTCTCAATGAACTTAGTCCCTCAGGTTTTCCCATGTTGTCCCTGCTGCCAACCCTCCTTTCCTTATATTTCCTTCTACTCTCCCACTTCCTTCCTCCTATGAGACATGGTTCCTCCACCCCTCCCTGTACTTTCTAGCTTTTCCCATTTAGAGGTAGATTCTGTTCCCTTCCCCTTGAATCTAGGCTGTCCTGTGACTTTCTTTGAGGAGTAATACGGCAAGAGTGACCTTATGCCACTTCTGAGCCTAGGACTGAAGAGATCCTGCACATTTCTGTTCATTCTCCTGGCCCCATACTGAGCCACTATGTCAACAACCCCAGGCTGGCCAGCTGGATGACAACAGATACATAGCCTTATCAGCCCTGGCACCCTAGCTGAGCCAGTCAACCCCCAAAAGCAGAGCCACTTACTGACTGGCAGTTGACTATTGATAGAGGAATATGCCCAGCCAAAACCAGAAAAGCCATCCCACTGAGCCAAGACCAGTTGTCAACCTGCAGAATTCTGAGCTAACTAAATGGTGCTATCTTCAAATACTAAGTTTAGAGGTTGTTTTTTATGCAGCGATAGCTAAATTGATACAGCTCCATTTCATACATTTCCAAATCCTCCTCAAGAGCCATTTTGCGGCTTGCCTTTCTGGCCCCAATGACACCCCCAGGAACCATGGCTGTGGCAGCCAGGAGAACTGCCCCTCCTCTTAATCTTTCTCTAGCCACGTGGACCAAAGGGAGAGCTGCCATCATCTTATTGACTCCACCTCCTTCACAGGCCAGAGATGAGCATAGAGTCCAATTTGGACAAAATAAGAGTCCTTTATTCCAAAACAATAGTAATTAGTCTAGTGTGGGGAGGGTATGTGAACCAAACTAGGACAATCAAAGTCCATGGAATTCCCAACTGGAGAACTGAAGCAGAGTAAGAAAAACTTCTTTCCAAACTAGAAAAGAGAGTGTAAAGATATCAGCTGGAAGCTACCGTTGACCGATATCCTTGTCAAAAGGAGAACCTGATCTAGGGAAATAGAACTGGAAGACCAAAGTTGAATCATGAGAGGGTGACTCTTCTACAGGTGAACTTAGAGTCCCTGGTGTCACCCTTCCCTGACCTTGGTGTGGACTGGGCATGTAAACCAATAAGGTCCACGATTTGCCTAGGATAGTATGAGGTAGGCCTCTGTGACTTGCAACCAGAGTCCCAAATGAGACCTACTCTATGGCCAATGATCTTCCCTGAGCTGTGAGACCTGGGGAAAGGTCTTGCCTGTTGATTTACTTCTAACCCCAGTCCCGTCTAGCTTAATTTAAATGCGGTTGGCATCTGGAAGCATTTATCATTATAGACATTTCCTTCCATGCCTCTTTTCTTTTATTCATTCGAAACATAGTGGCTGCGATAGGCAGGAGCTGCACGTGCATTTGGGATGTAAAGACAAACCACCTGGGTTCTATGCGCCCTTAGCTAGTTCGTGATCGAGGAGGGAGAGAAGCGAGTAGCTGGCCAGTTCTCTCTGGCATGGTAAATACTACAATACGGGAGACATAAAGTGCTGTGAGAACGCAGGGAAGATCATGAGATCCAGCTGCCAGGGTGGAAGAGAGGGCTCACTCAGAGAAGGTCTCTTGACAGAATGCCGTGTGCTGGGTATGACAGCTGATAGCAACTAGCCGGGTCAAAGCAGAAGGTACAAGGTGAGACCATTTCCTGAAGAAGGGATTTGTATGTGGAGAGAGTTTGGAGGACAGTTGGTTGAGGTGAGAGACAGAGGGGAAGGGGATGAGAAAAGAAGGAAGCTAGAAAGGTTTGCAGGGAGTAAATAGATTTTTGGATCCTATTATAAGGATGGGCTTCCCCCCCCCACCCACCACCACTACCACCAGATTGGTGGGAAATTGTGGAAAATCTTCAATCAAGGAGTCAACTGATTGGACATGTACCTTAGGAAGATAGGCTTAGCCTCTGCGCAAAGAACAGATTAGAGCCGGGAAAGCCTGCAGCAGGGAGATGGGTCGATAATCCAGGAGAGAGAGGGCGAGGATCCAAGCTACTCAGGGCAGCTTCCTTGCACTTTGGGGATGGAAAAGTAGCATGGCTGAGGCAGATACTAACGAGACAGAACCAAAGGAACTGGAGCTTCAGGGGATGTGGGGGGGGAAGGCGGGAAAACCCTCTACAGAGTTGATTTTATCAGTGACAAATCAGCCCTGAACTGGAAGCCAAAGAAGGCTGTGCTGAGGCCTTTGGGTCCAGATTCAACAAACTCCTTGATATAAGAAATCTTCAAACAAGAATGGTCCAAGAATACTGATCCCTCAAATCCTGGCTGATTTAGCAGCCATGAACTCTGCTGTTTTTCTCCCCAGTCCCTTCAGACTGCTAAAAGCTTAGCCTCCACCCCAAAGCCTCACTCCCCCATTGGAAACAAATGGAAAGATTCCTTCTCTTGTGTGCTGAGTACCTCAGCCACTGTCCAGTGCCCTCCACCGGCTGCTTTTGTAGTTGTTATAGTTGTTGATTCAGCTTTTATAGTTGTCCTTGGCAAGACGATTGGTCTCATACAAGCTCCTCCAACTTGGGTGAAATGGGGAGTTCCCAACCACAGCTGCATTTAATTCAACATGCATTACATGTCCACTTCAGTGCAATCAACATTTCTATTGGAATGGAAGTGAAAATATTCAATGAGCACCTAATGTTGCCAGGCAGTTTGCCGGGTGCTTTATATAAAACACAAGCTGTATTCTTTAGTAGTTGAGTACAGGGCTCTCAAGAGAGTCTGCCTAGGTTTAAATTCAGAACTTAATACTTAAACTCAGGAAACTTATTAAATTCCTCTATGCCTCAGAGTCCTCATTTGTAAAACCAAAGTGGCAGGTGCCTATCTTCTGGGACTATTGTGAGAGCTTGATGGCATAAGACTACAAATACCGTGGTGCAGGGAGTATCTCACTCACATTAAGTGAGGATGCCCATTAATACCTTCTCATTTACAT
Organism: Paguma larvata; assembly: GCA_030068075.1. Lineage (NCBI taxonomy): Eukaryota > Metazoa > Chordata > Mammalia > Carnivora > Viverridae > Paguma > Paguma larvata. Next base: position 13,005,938 of record CM057828.1, on the reverse strand, counting down.
GACACCATAACCCTGAGAAATAGTTATCACTGATCCCATTTCACAAATGGTGAAACTGAGGCTCAGAGAAGGAAACGTGAGTGTACATGAACATATATGTGAGTATGTGTGTGTGTCCACATGTGAGACCATGTGTGAACACATATATGTGGGTCTGTGAGGGGGTGTGTGTAAGTGGGGGTGGGTAGCGAGGGGACCAGAGAAATAACCACTTCAGTGCTAACCTAAACAAATCTAGGTGACAAAGAGAGGCAAGGAATGATGTCCATTAGGTTGTCGTAATGAACAAGGAGAGTGAGGGCCTGAAACAGGTTAATGGTACCAAGATAGGAAGGAGCAAATAAACAAAGAGATGTTGTAAAGAGAGAAGCAAGTGGATTTAATGGCGGCTTGACTGTTGAAGTTAAGAGCCAAGCGTAGCCCTACAATTTCACATCTAGACCACAGAAAGGAGAATGGTGTTGACGACTACCTGGTGGCTCTTTGTAGAGCCAGAATTAATGAAGAGACAAGGAAGGGGAGCCAGGATGGAGAAGTTTTGACAAAAGAACACATGCTTGTCAAAGATGTAGAATATAGGCACCAGGTGAAGGAAAGGCCCCGGGGATATAGCATAGTAGGAAGTTTTCTAAATTCTCTGGTTGTGGGAGGATATATGTTTTGTGAGAAACACCTACTGACCATGGAAAAGATGTCACAAGAAATTTGTTCAATTTTACAGTTTTCTCTAGTGCAACTCTAGATACCACTTAGCACCTTTGGAAACACTACAGTAATTCTGAAGGCAGATCACATTTTGAGAAAGAGATAAGATGAATAAAACTTCTGCCTGAATCCATCCATCCATCCACCCACCCATCCATCCATCCATCCACCCACCCATCCATCCATCCATCCACCCACCCATCCACCCATCCATCCACCCATCCATCCATCCATCCATCCATCCACTCATCCATCCATCCATCCACCCATCCACCCATCCATCTATCCACCCATCCATCCATCCACCCATCCATCCATCCACCCATCCATCCATCCATCCATCGATCCATCCATCCATCTATCCACCCATCCACTCTTATTATGCACACAGTTCCCATTACATGTCAAGTATTAAAATATGGGCATTAACAGGAAGTCTCCGACCTCTGGAAATTCTCATCCGAATAGGAAGACACATACATAATTTAAAATTTAAATATACTTTATACTCCTGCAATATAGAGAAACATCACAGCTTCATATATAGACACTCCCTGGTAGAGCTCAAAGGAATCCACTCAGGATTTGGGCCTTGGCTCTCATGCTGTCTTGCTAGATGACCTTGAACAAATCACTCCCTCTATATATTGCAAGGTCATAGGAAAATCTCCTCTCACTGAGGCTTGGCTTCCGCATCTGTGGGTTGGGAGTAGATGGCCTGGGAGGTCTCTTCCAGCCATTTGACTTAGAATTTCTCTAAGGGAGACTCTTCAGTCACACATGGAGGCTGACCAGCAGTTCTGCTTCCCCCACTTTCTCTCTTTACCCACCACACACTGAGCTCTCTGTCCAGGATCACAAGGGGAAGCTTCCAGGGGAATAGGACTGTGAATAAATCTCAGAAAGTGGCTGACATGTGAATACAAATGTACCCTGTGGGAGACCCCAGTAGAAGCTCTCTAGCAGCCCAAGTGACATGAGCTTTGTTGATTTACCGAAGTATAAGGCTCAACTTCTGCAGCCCTATAAATCTCCTGGCTCTCTCCTGAGATGACACCTAATGGGGAAAGGAAGGAATGGAGAAGAGAGCAACTTCACCGGGGATGCACAGGAGATAACAGTTGCCCCCATTGTCCTCTCTTGGATCCCCACGCTTTCATTTTGTTTTCTTAGCCTCCCATGTTGGCCTCAAATGTAGTATGGAAGAGACCAAAGTGGAAAGCCTGGGGTTCTTGGGGACAATCTTTGCAACTAACTTCTTTGGTGATGCGGTCTCTGCTTCAGGCAAAGTGGCCTCATCATGGCACTAATGTGCCATGATGGCATGATGTCATATGCCATGAATAAGCCTCCTTTCTATATGCATGTTCTTTCTCCTTCCTGGAATGTCCTTTCATACACTCTCCTCCTACCTCAATTCCATCCACCCTTCAAAGCAGCCTGTCTGGACTCTGTCCAGTCACCTCCCTCTAATCTGTGTTAATGCTTAAGAGGGACGAGATCTGGGGCCAGACTCTACATGTCCAGACCTCCACTCTACTGCTTACTATCAATATGACACTTTGAAAGTTACTTCATCTCTTTGTGTCTCGGTTTTCTCAGCTCTGAAATGGGGAGAATAAGGATGCCTGTTACTTAAGGTTGTTGTGAGGATTAGTATATGGAATGTGTTCAGAATGGAGTAACCTGCTCAGTGATCTCCTCCATGGGCTCCGCCTCTGACCTGCTTCCTTTACCCACCTTGACCTCCACCGTTTGTTCTCCACACTCTAGCCCCACACTCTGCCCTGCTGAAACCTACTAGTGACTTTGCTGGCTCTTTGCATAAAGACCATGACCTCATGAAGACAGTAGGTGGACCTGGGGGGCCCAGGCTCTTGTCCAGTGTCACGCTCTGCCCTTCAGCCACGTGGGCTTTCTTTGAGTTCTTCAGATCGACTCGTCTTCCTCCTGCCTCCCGCTGCTTGAGCAAATTACGTCCTCTGCCTAGAACAGCTCCTCAGTAATTCCTTCCTATCCTTCGGATGCCTGCTTACATGTTATTTCTTCTAGAAAGCCCCTGTGTTTGTCTTCTAGGACTGCTGTGGAAAACCATCACAGGCTGGGTGGCTCAAAGCAGCAGAATTTCTTTTCTCTCAGTTCTGGAGACCAGAAGTTCAAATCAAGTTCAAATTAAGGTGGGTTTCTTCTGGAGGCTCTGAAGGAGAATCCATTCATGCCTCTCTTCTAGTTTTGGCTGCTGAATACAACACTTGGCATTCCCTGGCATGGGGATTCTTAACTCCAGTCTCTGCTTCTGTCTTTACATAACCCTATTCTCATGTCTGTGGGTTTTAAGTCTTTTCTCTTTTCTCTTACAAGGACATTAGTCAGTGGATGTAGGGCCTACCCAAAATGCAGGATGATCTCAAGGTCCTTAACTCAATTATATTTGCAAAGACCCTATTTCCAAATAAAGTCACATTCACAGGTGTTGGGATTAGGACCTGGACATTATCTCCTGGGGGGGAACTCAGTTCATCTGCCACACTGCGCAAGACACACCGCTACACACACCATGGTGCCTCCTGATGTGCACACCAGTCTTCCCTCTTGATATGCACTCTCCTGGCGCTGTGAATTCTGGCTTCATAGCTTGTGTGACACTTGCCATGTTTCATTTATCTATGCGATCATGATTATCTCCTGGTAATATCCAGGAGGACAAAAACCATGTGTATTTCATCACCTTCAGACCTGCAGAGCCAAACCTAGTGTCTGGCACAGAAGTGGCCTTCTAATTTAAATACTTAATAACACATGGGGCACCTGGATGGCTCAGTCTGTGAATGTCTGACTTCAGCTCAGGTCATGATCTCATGGTTCATGAGTTTGAGCCCCACATCGGGCTCTGTGCTGACAGCTCAGAGCCTGGAGCTTGCTTCGAATTCTCTCTCTCTCTCTCTCTCTCTCTCTCTCAACAATAAATACACATTTAAAAAATTTAAATACTTATTGATGCGGGGGATTTAGAAAATATTTAACTATAAGAGAAATAATTCACAGTAGAGTGTTAAGCGAGAAAATACAATCCATGAGGTCTTTACACATTCACACACATATACAGTATATTATCTATCTATCTATCTATCTATCTATCTATCTATCTATCTATCTGTCTATCTATCTATCTATCTATCATCCATGTGTCTATATTGAGAGACAGACAGAGAAGTGAAAAAATATACCAAAAATTTAATAGACGTTATGGCTGGGTAGTAGAATTAAGGGTCATTTTACTATTCTTCTTTACACCTTTCCAACCCTTTATATAATGCACTTGTTTGTCATGCTACTTAATTCACTTTCTCCTACACTTATGTGGTACTTATAAAATTAAAGAAATCTTAGGAAATTTACTTTACAGATGCCACCACATGGCCTTCGTGGTTTATAATATACAAAGTTCTAGAATAAACTACACGGAGTTCCCATTCTTCGGTGTGACTCCAGCGATTCTCCATAGACCCTTTTGTGATTATCAGAAAAATTAGGATTGTTGTCCCTGACTGGGTCATTGTTGAGCAGAATTGGATTAGGTGCAGTGTTGTGTTCAGGTTATAGCTACATCACTGGTCCACGCGTGATGTGGGGTCTTTCCTTTTTGAACAGTGTAAGTATCCATAAGCATCCCTTGGGCACCATCTCCCTCACCTGCACCTATGCTCCTCCTTTCCTATCCTCCACACGCTCTGCACCCCTTCCCCCAACACACACACAGCACAAGCCCTGTAGGGACTTCGGCCTGTCAAGGCCTGGGTGGGTAAACCTACACTGAGCACTAGGGCCAGGATTTGCCCAGAGGGAGGGAGCTCTTGTAGATGCTTTCTTGATGAGGACTGTTTCCCCTCCATGGACTATGTTACCTGAAAGCAGCATCTGGCTCGTGGTAGATCCTGAATAATCATCTGCTAGTGAGTGAATGATTAAAAGGAGCAAGACATTGGATTTGGCAATGGAGGCCCATCCTACCTGGGCCTTCGATAGTAGGAAGCTTTTGTGGAAAAATGAAACCAGGAAACTCTTGGATCCCATGATGTCTCAGCAGGCTTGCAGATTGATTAGAACAGTGATTACCAAACTTGGCTAAGCATCAGACTCACCTGGATAATTAACATCATTGAGAATGCCAGTTCCTGGGTTCTACTCCAGACCTTCTGAATCTGACCCCCTCCTGTGATGCTCTGGAAAGTTTGACAGGCTCTGGGTTAGAACAAAGCAGAGGAGGCCTGAGCCTGTTGTGTGTCAGGATGATTTCTCACCGAGAAACCTTGATGCTGTGGCCACAGGAGGCCTCAGCAATGTGAGCCTCTGTTCCCATGGGAACTGGGCCAGAAAGTTCCCTCTGAACTGAGAGAAGCCCCAAGAGCACTGGGAGGAGGACGTGCCCAGGCTTTGCTCACCCAGGAGGCCACAGAAAACAGTGGGGTGGCAGTTTGAACCTCCCAAGGAGAGGTGAGGAGAATGGGCTAGAAGAAAATGCCAGTTCTCCTGAGGGAAGAGGATGACCTCAAATTTTGGAGAAAACACTGAAATGAATGAAATTCAGAAAAATCAGATGGAGCGACTTAGGCCAACACATGCAGACATAGGTTTGCCCGGCCACCAAGCAAATTCAAGTCAAATGACCTTTTTGTGTGACTCATGCTTTCGGACAAATACTATGAAAAAAGAAGTGTTAAGTAAAATGAAATAAAAGGCATAGAAAAGGAGGAGCTGGAATTGTCTTAGTGATTTGCTGCATGCATTATGGCCTTTTGCGAGGCTGAATCTATGGATTCAAGGGGATAAGGACGTGCTATATTCTCTCTCCTTCGAGAAGAAAGTAAGGGGCTGATCCCATCTGTGCAGAAATATGGAGATGCCCCAGGGTGGGTTGTGGAGCCTGCGAGAATATCTTGTACTTTTAGGCACAGTTCTTAACCCCTCTGTGTCTCAGTTTCTTCTTTGGTACGTGACAAATGTCCCTGAGATCTGTGACCCAAGATATGTCTGGTGTGTACATCTCTGGAGGCTTGTGGGGTAGATACTCCCAAGTGCAGTTTTCCCAAGTCCACTTGCATGAGGGTTTTGGTGGAAGGAGAACAATCAACGCCTGAGCACAGAAGCAGACAGTGTTTATCTCACAAACTGTGCTTCGTTTAAAAAAAAAAAGTTTTATTTATTTTTCATTTAAAAAATTGTTAATTAATATTTATTTATTTTTGAGAGAAAGAGAGACAAAGCATGATCAGGGAAGGGGCAAAGAAAGAGGAAGACACAGAATCCAAAGCAGGCTTCAGGCTCCAAGCTGTCTGCACAGAGCCCAAAGGGGGGGCTCAAACTCACGAACCTCGAGTTTATGCCCTGAGCCGAAGTCGGACGCTCAACTGACTGAGCCACCCAGGCGCCCCTTGCAAATTGTCCTTCTCACCCAGACTATGTCTAACCATGCAGCCCAGATCTAGAAAATAAACCGTGCGGCAGAAGCTGAAACAATGGTTTCTGCTGTTGTTCTTTAAAATCTCCTTGTGGGGACTCCTGGGTGGCTCAGTCGGTTGAGTGTTCAACTTCGACTCAGGTCTTGATCTCACGGTTCGTGGGCTCAAGCCCTGCATTGGGCTCTGTGCTGACAGCTCAGAGCCTGAAGCCTGCTTTGGATTCTGTGTCTCCCTCTCTCTGCCCTTCCCCCATTCATTCTCTCTCTCTCTCTCTCTCTCTCTCTCTCTCTCTTTCTCTCTCAAAATAATAAATAAACATTAAAAAATTTTTTAAAACCTCCTTGAGATATCGGTGCCCAGGCAGTCCTGTCAGGGTGCTGCAGAGATCCAGGGAGATGCCACCTCGTGGAGAGGGAAGCGTTTCCCTCTGGGCCGTCTCATGGCTTTGGCCTTTCTTTGTGAGATCCCTGGGAAAGGAATGCCCATTTGGGAACTGCATGGGCCATCGGTGAGGCTGTCACGGTGCCCAGCAGAGTGGCACTTGGCAGGAGGCATCAGAGGCAGGGTTGAGGTACCTTCAGGTGTGTAGATCTTCGCTGTCCTGGCCAGGTGACATTTCTGGAAGGTCGGATATAGAAGAAGAGCTTGGTGGGTGCCTTGAGATGCTGAGACAGCTGTTCCCGAGCACACGTGAGACAATGGTGAGGGAAATTCTGAGTCTTCATAGTTTGGAGAAGAGAGAGGCGTAACAGCCTGCATAACAAAGATGATCTATAGTTATAGCCCAGTCTGCCTTTAGAAAGTCTGGGAGGGCTAAGAATCATGGGGACACACAAAGCATAGTAGCCTTTTACTCAAAGCAGGCTTTCTCCACCTTGGCACTATTGGCATTTTAGGCCAGACAATCCTTTGTCATGGGGCCTGTCACGTGCACTGTAGTATACTTGAAGCATCCCTGGCCTCTACCCACTAGGTGCCAGAAGCACCCCAAGTTGTGACAACCAAAATTCTCTCCAGACTGCACATGTCCTGTGGGTAGTAAACAGGACATGGGCTCACCAAACACCAAGTTCTTCTGCTTCCTGTCACTGGCACCAGACCTGTGGCTCTGGTCTGTCAGGTAGGAAGACACGTCTTCCCCACTGGGGTGCATGGATCACAAGTAGCTAGGGCGGCAGCAGTTCTAATGCCTCTTTGATGCGCGAACTTGGGCAGTCTCTCTGCTAACAGTGTCTCTTCCCTAACAGTGAAACGAGGGGCTGGGAAGCGGTGACTTTTAAATATCATGTCCGGGATGGCATTTCTTGGTTCTCAAGTGTATGCGGCCCAGGGCTGGGATAAGGAAAACCGTCAAGGGCACCTTGTGAGGAAAAATGAGAGGTCCCTTCTTTGTAAGATGAAGCAAAATGGTGACCGAGAGGGCTGTGCTCCTCGGGCTGAATATCTGAAGGCCGAACACAGAAAGGAGTATGCACCTAGGCCTCAGCACAGCGTTTAGTGAGGAATGGAATAAAGGTAGGAGCTACCATCAAGGTGGACATGGGGATATTTGGCTAAATACAGGCCAAGGGAAATCCAAGAGAAGCGAGCTATCTGTACAGGCCAGACACTGGTGTGCTAGGCAGAGTTCTAGGATGGGCCCAAGATTCCCAGCCCGCGATTACACACACCTTCTCCCAGAGATTCAAACACTAGGCCAGGTTCTGCTGGGAAGATATTTTGCAGGTGGAATTAAGGTCCCAAATTAGTTGACCTTAGGTTAGAGAGACTGTCCTGGTGGCCTGGACTAATTACCTGAGCCCTTTCGATCTGGATCTAGAGGTTAGAGACAGGGGTCAGAGACAGAAAGTGTGAGAGGGGCTCGATGGAGGGAGATGGAGGACCCAGATGGCGGGGTACGTGGGGGCTTCTAGAAGCCGACAACAGCTTGTGACTGATAGTCAACAAAGAAATGAGGGCCTCAGTCCCGTAACTGCAAAGAAGCAGCTTCCAAGCATGAATGGGCCAGGAAGAGTTCTGCAAAGCTTCTAGATGAGAACTCAGCTTGGTGGAGGCATTGATTTCAGCCTTTGAGACCCTAACAGAGAGCCATGTTGGGATCCCTGATCTGCCGACTGGGAGATGATACGTGGGTGTTGTTTTCAGGCACTGAGCCCTAGAAAATGGATATGTCACGCGACCTCTGATGTGTCCCCTTGTGCAGAGGTGCCTCGGAGGATTAATTCACTACGGAGTCACCCACGTCCCCACACCAGTGGCTCCAATGGAGCTCTGTTTGGAGCAATCTTTGTTTCGAACAAAGAGTGGCCAGTGACAGCTAAGAAGCTGCAGAAGCAGAGGTCAGGGGAAAGGAAGAGGCAAATCCCTGTGGTTTGGACCTCAGGGGCAATAGCAGAAAAGTCCTGACTCGGGTCTCAGCCAAATAAAGTTGGATTTTTTTTTTCCTTCCCGTTACTGTGTACAGATATCACCTAGTCTGAGCTCAGAGTATGCTCTGTCCTTTCTTGACAGAACTACGGACTGAGTGATCCTTGGGGGCTGGTGGGGAGAATAACAGGAGATGTGTTATATCTGAAAATAAGTTAGTGATCGACCAGATGCACTCCCTTGTGAAGCAAAATGAGGCTGGATGCAAGATCCACCGTGTATGTCTGTGCGTAAATGAAGTGTGTGTGTGAGTGCGTGTCTGCAGACACGATAGTCAATCGCCGGAGTGTCGCGATGTGATGTGCGGAGCTCACGGAGTCACGGGGCGTGCTGGTGACGCGTGTGGGTACGTCCACGTGTGAGAGTGTGTGACGGGCAGGGGAGTCGGGTCACTGTGATGGGGACGGCGTGTGGGTAGAACCGCGACGCTGGTGTATCGGTACGTGAACAGGCAAGGGTGTGATGGGTGGTGTGCGGTGGAGCACGGTAGCGAAGGCACTACGTGTGTGGTTATTTGTCTATAGGAGCGATGCGGCGGGGCTGGTTGGAGGGTGATGACACGGGGTGGGTGAGGAAAATACACTTGTGTGCCAGTGGACGGGGACATATTTGTGGGACTGTTCACAGTAGAGGGTCTGAGGTGTGATGTGGGCGAGTGGTGGGTGGGGGCTCGTGATCCTGCTCAATGATTCTTGTCTCCGTGACATTACCTTGTTTAAATTGTCTTTTTTCACTTGTGACTGTCTTACTCGTCTATCTTATCTGTGTAATCTGTATTATTTGTATAACTGACCGTGTATCTGTCCACTGGAACATAGGCGCCACGAGGGCAGAGCCATGTCTGTCTTATTCACTGATGTGACATCAATTCTTGAGAAGGGTGCATGATATGAGTAGATAAATAGATGCGTGGGGGGGGCGACATGATAGTGGTGGGTCCGTGCCCCTGAGTGTATCTGAGATGGTCTCAGGGAATTTCCTGGGACAGTGGAAATGGGACTGCATAGCTGTTTATCTGTCAGTTAGTGAAGAGGTGAAATGAGATTCGCAGAGGTGGGCGTGGTCGTGCCACGTGTGCACACGAGCACGCGCTGAAAGCATGTATGTATACTTGAACGCGTCTATGTGTACTTGAGGACGGGTACTTGAGGATGTGGCTGGAGGCGATGTGCAGGGAGAAGGCATGGGATGTATTTGTGTTTGAGCGAATGTCATTTGCGATCTCCATTGACTCGCTGGGGTTAGGCACTGTCTCCTCTAGGTTCCAGGGACCTGACGCTGTATTGTGTCTTCCGAATGAGGGATCTGTCTCCACAGCTGGGTCTCAGGAGCCATAATTGTCCAGTAGGCACAGGTGGTACACATGGGGTTAAGGGGAGATAGAATTCTGTCTTCTTAAGTGGTCCCTCAAATGAGAAGCAGGTATGCCTGGATGCCTGTAAGACATGGCTATAAAACACGAGAACCTGAAGTCTAGGTGGCTTTGTTCCTTTGTAATAGTCATGTACTGAGTCTATGGGTCTGTGTGTGTGCGCACGCGCGCGTGCGCGTGCGTGTCCTCTCAAGGATCCAAGGCTTTACCTCTCAGGTCCTGGGGACACTTTCTAATATCTAAACTATTAAATTCTGAAGGTATAAGTGTCCTTGCAAGTTCAGTCCCTTGTTCTTGAACTAGAGAGTCTCATTTTCCTCAAGTTATTTCTGAAGAATTATCCTTTTCCTTGTCTTATTTTATAGTTTTGCTGATGAGAGCTCTAAGTGCCTGCTAAGTCTTTTGCCCAGCTCTAGAATCACCTTACTCCTTGTGTGAATGACCTCAAAACTCTCCAGCCCAATTTATCTTGAGTTCCATCTATTTTCACTTTTTGGAAAAAAATTTTCTGGGCACTTTGGAGCTTCTAGGTATACGATCCATCTTTCTTTTTTCTTCTCCTATGTCCTTGATGTAGCTGGAGGGCAGTTGATTAACTACAAAGAACTAACCTAGAGTTTCAAGGGTAGTGTAATGCTCAAATTGGCTACCTGAGTAATTTGGAAAAAAAAAATATTTTTTACCAAAATCCTCAATTAGATAGTTTGACCTGGAATTTACTAAGTGCCAGGCACTTATAAAAGTTACCTTCCCTGTCTTCATTTTTAAACCAACTGTGGAAAAAGCATTGTCTTAGAACCTGAAAGTGGGGTGAGAAGTGAAAGGGAGAGATGCTAAGTAGAAGTTATGCCTGGTTTAAGGGAAAAGATTCTTGAAAGAACAAATCTGGACCATCAGCCACCATCAACATCACTGTTACCATCATTCTCTTCCTTACCAATAACCTTAACCTTAATCTGTAAAATTTACAGAATGTGGTTTCTCCTCTTATTCTGGTCTTAAATTCATGTGAAAAGGGTAAGATATTATTGTCCCGTGCCAAATCTTGTCCCCTTCAATGTGGGTTTCATAAAACACAAATTGTATGGGGTCATTCCTCTGCCCAAGGTCGTTCAACTCCTCAGTCTAAATTCAGATCAAATCCAAACTCTTCTGATTGCCAGTCAGACTGTGCCCTGGCTTCATTTGGTATAAATCTTACCTCCACTATGAATTCCTCATCTAGCACATACCAGACAGTGCCAGGCTCTGTGGCCTGGGGTGCAGAGCTGGGAAGCAAATGTAGGTCCCTATCTCTGACCTCAAAAAGCTCATGGTTCAGCAGGAGAGGCCAGGGATAGCACAGATGGAAATCTCCAACTCTGTGTTGGGTGGAGGGTGGTCATAAAAGGGTTAAAAGAAGATGCTGTTGGGACCCAACCTGGGAGGATGGGGCAGGAGCGTTCCAAGAGGCTAAGTGGTTACAGAAAGGGGTGAGGTCCTCAGCCACGCTCTCTGACTTAGATATCACACACGTTCTAACCTCCAGGGGTTCGCTGATGCATTTCTATTATTAGAAATGTCCACCCCCTCTTCCCTTACTTATCGGAATCCTACCTCCTCTGCAAGGACCATGTCTAATGTCAGCTTTTCCATGAAGCCTTCCCTGACCTCTGGGACCCATCCAGTCTCTTCTCTGAACTCTCCAGTCCAGGCCATCATGCTCAATATTACTTTTTTATTTTTTTTAATTTTTTATGGCAATGGTCTTGTTTCTCTACTAGGGAAGAGAACTCTGAAGGCAGGAGGCCCAGTTCTTGTCCTTGGAACCCTATCCTGGTAAGGCTGGGCAAGGTCTAGAGAGCTGGACAGTGCAATGTTTAAGACTGCATCCTTGGAAGCCAGACCATGAGAACTGAGATGGGGAGGACCCTGGTGCTTCACCAAATGTGTCACTTTCAGCAAGTTATGAAATTTCCTATGCCTTCGTGTACTCATCTGTAAAATGGGAATGATCAGGTAGATTTGTTGCCAGAATTAAATAAGTTTATAAGTGCAAGGCCTTTGGAACAGAGCCTGAGAAGTGGGAAGCACTAAATAAATGTCGTTTGTTATTATTATAATCTGATTCAATCAGCATCTCTGCTATTTTATGGATGAAGAGGCTCAAAGGGGGAAGGGACCTTTCTAAGGTCCCTTAGGTGGTCACGGCTGGCAAGTGGCAGAGCTGAGATAGAACTTATGCATCCTAACTCCCAGGGAGGGTTCTTTGGGCAGCGTGACTTCACAGATCTTAGTCCAACTCTGAACTCACTGCTCCAAACGTGTTTGTTGAGTAACCGATTGACCGCTGAGCCCAGCCAGACGCTCCAGAAGAACTGGAAGGATGTGAGAAGAAAACAGAGGATCTGACCCAAATCCTGGTGGTCTGAGCTCTCCCTCCATTGAAATGCTAGCCCAGCCTTCAGGGAAGACATTACCTGTGCACTGGAAGAAAGGAAGAGTCAGGATAGTTTGAAATGACTGCTTTCTGATTCGGTTTAAAAGCCTCACCTTCTTCTCTCTCTCTCCATCTTCTGTTACAACCTGGAGGCAACTTGGCTTTTGCCAGCTTAAGAGGCAGCTCCATTTAAAAGTCATTAGTTTTTTAATTGCAGAGAGATTGCGCTCCCGCTGCCTGGCTGCGGGCTCTCACTTTGTACCAGGTACCTGGGAACTCAGGCGCCAGGCAGCCAGCCGTGTCCTGATGCTTCGCAGAGCAGAGCTGGCCTGAGCTCTCCCTATCCCAGCTCAGGACTTTTTCTTACCTAAAGGTTCTCCTCCTGTTTCAGTTACCCAGATGTGTAGCTGGGGAGGCAGAAGCAATCCTGCAGTCTGTTCCCTTCTCGACCACAAACTTTCTGTGTGAGCTCTGGCAAGTTCGTGCGATTCTCAGGACTTCAATCTCTTTGTGACCATAAGCAACTTTTACTGGTTGTCTGCAATGCATTCGGTTAGGCCCATCCTCATGCAACTAACGACCAGCCGAGAAAGTTTTATTATCCATTTCCTATGCAAGGAAGCCAGTTCAGAGGTGAAGTGACTTGTCCAAGGCCACGTATGTGATTCAGGGAAACTTGGATTTCGAATAGTGTGGCAGGAGGGAAGAGCTAGAAATACTATGGCATTAATCCAGATTCTTCCAGTACTGATGGGGTATCTTGGAGCAAATCCCTTCGGTCAAGCGGCAAAGTCTTTCATATAAAAAATAACTTTATATTGAATGTTCCGTGGTATAGTCATTCCCAAACATGCCTACACATCCGACTTGCCACCAGAAGCTTCGTAAAAACAGATTCTTAAACCTCAGTCCAAGCCTGGAGACTCACAGATCTCTGCGGATAGGACCTGGGAGGCTGAGGGTGAGCGAGTCCACATCTGACACATGGAAAGATGTGCAAACTACTGCCAGTTCTCTAGTGTTTGGCGTTGATGAGACCGTGCTTGTGTTAGTCAAGTGCAGCAGGGCAGAGCAGTAACAAACGAATCCCAGATTTTGTTGCATGACTTCACACAAGTGTATTTTCCGCTCCTGCAATGTCTGGTGTCCATGTGGGTGCCTCTTCAGAGCAGCTGTCCTCCACATGGTGGCTCCCATCCCAGCCTGTCTTGACCTGGGGTACTGTCATGACAAAGTGTGCTTCTGGGTGCTCGCTGGCCGGGAAGAGAGCGCTGGCCATGGGCTACTTCCACCCCAAAGGGATACACACCACTTTGACTTCTATTTCATTGTTCCAAATAAGCCCTGCTTGCTAGAAATAATGTCAAGGAGGCAAAGAAGGGCAGTCATCCCTGTGTGTCCCAGAGTGGTAAACACTGATAAACAGTGATAGAACATGAATAGAAATGTCTTATTACCATGACCTGATGGAGCTGCTCAGATAATGCTCCAGATAATTGCACAGACAGGGGATAAGAAGGAAGGCCAAGGGTCCAAGACTGATTCATGGGAGTGGTAATCGCCACTCATTCATTTGTTTATTCCTTCCTTCCTTCCTTCCTTCCATAAACACTCTCTGAGCTCCTGCTATGTGTTTGGCACTGGAGCAGGGAATAAAGAAACAAAGACGAGTCACCTACAGGCTACCGAACTTACGGCATTCAGTCAAGTGCGGCAGGCAGACGTGTAAACGGATAATGAAAATAAACAGCCACAAATACCAGTTGAAGATAAGAGCAGAAAGGATTTTCCAGATGGGGAAACAGTATGTGTGAAGTCATGGAAACAGGAAACAGTGTCTGTGGCATTTTTGTATGGCTAGGGCCTTGGGTAAGAGAAAGCAAAGGTTGAACTAGTGAAGTCTGGGTAGGGCTGCGAAGATAAAGGTCAGGGGGAGTGGAAACATGAGGAGAAACAGTGAGAGACCCTCAGAGATGCCATACCTTTTCATTGCTTCCTTTGTCTCCTTTCGTTGTGATGGAAAACACTTTGGTTTGGGATGGACCACGTTTAGAAAAACAGCTCCACCAATTATTGAAGGACTTTGGGCAGGGTACCCAATGTCCCTGGACCTCAGTTACACCTACTTGTAAAGTAGGTATCTGTACAGCGGGGCGGGGGGGGGGGGGGCGCGGTGCGAGGGAGTTCCCACTCAGATCTCTTTTCAGCAGAGAACCCGCTGAGAGGGGAGGAGTTAGCCGACAGCTCCAGTTGTCACACCTTCAGGACCTGTGGCAGAAGTTATGTTGGGCTGTCCAGCCGAGGATTGAGCACGTGAGGGGACTATTGGCAGGTATGCCTGTCCACTGTGGGACTCCTCTAACCGTCCATCTTTGATCCGAAGCTTCCACAGCCTTGTGGAGACTTGCTCAGAGCTACGCCTTAGCCCCAGAGGCTCTTCCTACCCAGATCTCCACCCTCCCTCCCTTCACAGGTGCCAGACCCGCATCTTGGTCTGAGACCCTCCTCATCTACTCTTGCTCCCTTTTATCTTCCATATGCGTTTACCTCAGTGAATGCCCTGTGCTTCTTTTTTTTTTTAATTTTTTAAAATTTTATTTTAGAGAGAGAGAGAGCGTGTGTGCATAAGGGAAAGGGTAGAGGGAGAGAGATAGAGAGAGAGAGAGAGAGAGGGAGAGAGAGAGAGAATCTTAATTCAGTGCAGAGCCTGATGCAGGGCTCAATCCCATGACTGTGAGATCATGACCTGAGCCAAAATTGAGAGTCAGACACTCAACCAACTGAGCCACCCAGGGATTCTAATTTCATTTTGGCTACTGCTTCCCAGGGAAGTCTAACTGACATGGTATCATGCCAACATTATGAGTTTGAAAGAGGATTAAATGATATACAATAAGGAGTCTCCAATGAGTAGACAACATGTACTAGTGTATTTTCTCATGAGCTCATTTTGCCTTGTACCTTAGAGGAATACATTGTGGTAAAAGGGTCCTAAACTTGGAATCCTTTGGTTTTGGTTTCAAATTATGGCTTTGTCAGTTTTTAGTTTTTAGTTATGTGATATTATGCAAAAAGTTACACCCTTTCGAGTGTCAGTGGTTAAAAAACGGATAGCGTCTACCTTCAATAGCAGTTCTGAATGATGAAATAAGAAGGCCCGTATTAAAGTAGAAGGTCAAATATGACCGTTGACCATCCCTCTGAGCTCTTTTTCTTTTGAAAATTTCCCTCCATCTCTCTTTCTCCGTCTCCTCATTGTGCCTCTTTCCTTTCTACTTGAAGGTCACATGCTCATTCGTGGCCAGAAGAGCGTGGGCTTTCAGTAAGGGCTTGCCCTCCTCTGTGTGTCTTCATACTGGTCAAACTTCATGTCCAACTGTGAAATTTGCTCAAAAGTTGGGTTGGACTTGGCGCCTGGGCAGGGTCCCCACACAGAACAAGTGAGGTTCATTCAAGAGCTGTGCGCCCGACTTGGGCGCCTCCACTGTGCCAAGCTGGGGATCGGGAAACTGAGAAGAAGGTGACATGGTTCAGCCTTCAAGTCGGTTACAGTTGAGGAGAAGGGCTTGATCATCACTATTGATACTGGCATCCTTTCGTCCTTCACACCTGCCTGGTATCTTCACACTTGCTCCTCTCTCTTCCCTCCTTTTTTAATTCATTGAATGATTGACTCATTTTCCTCTCACAGCTCAGTTCATAGGTCATCTCTTAGGCTGACCTTCCCTGATCACCAAGCCCCAGAAATCTTGGTCAGAACATTTTTTCTCATTTATTGGGCGTCTTGGGAAGATCTTACAAGTTTATCTTTTTTTTTTTTTTTTTCCTTCATGGCAGTCACAACCCTCCACACCTTCCAAAAGAACATAAGCTTCTTGAGGGCAAGGATCGTGTCTGTCCTTCTCACCTCTTGGAACCAAAGAGCGCTAGTACTTCAATAAGTATATACTGAATGAATCAATTTATTAAAGAATTACTCTTTACCAAGCGCATTAATTCATGAACATATCAAGGTTATTTTTTTTCCAGTAGGAAAATGCATCATACATGTTCCCATTATGTGGGAAGAACTGGACTTAATGAGGACAACTTTATTACAGCTTAGTTCTTTCTCCCACTGGCCTCCAAGCCTGCCATGTGGGGTAGTTCTCACCCTGACCCTGTAGGAGATATTATTCAGGTGCCATTGCTTTTTGAGTTCTTTTCATTCTCAAGAGTAATTTTATTTTGGCCATTAGACTATCAAATCCAATCTACTGCTTTAGGTTAAACCACGAGAAGATGCCAATACTTGATCATTTTTGATCTATGTGAATGACAATTTCACATGGTTCAAACTAATAATGCAGTGTAAAGCCAAACATGATTCAAATTTGAACTCATCCCCTACTCAGCTTGCAAACTGGCCCCCAGTGGGGATAGAGGGTGTGCTTGGCTTCTTGTCTTTCTCTTGATATCCTTCTACTCCCCTGGCCACCTGCTGCTTCCATCACCCCTTTAGGATCAGCCCAGATGAAGAAGGGCTTGGGGAGGGGCAGCTGACTGCACAAAACTGGCGTTGGGGGCCTAAGCTTGGTGAACAGTTAAAACCGACTTTTCTTTCTCGGACCGCTTATGTATGTTTTCCTTGGGATCTTCCAGTAGGGCAATTCCTTTACTGAAATCAAGGTGTTCTCTGGGGTTCAACCTCATTTTTCCAGTCAGCCCTCGGTCTTCTGAGAGTCCGTCCTCTCACTGGGTGCCTTCGGGACACGTCCCCTGGACAGAATCCCCCTGAGATGCTCCAGGAAAGCTCTCCGAGTTGTGGCCAGTATCTGGTCCAAGAAAATCCACAACTGTGTCCCACCGTCAGCAAAAGGATGGCTTTCATGTGCTCAAATTCCACTCACAGTCGGCTCAACGGCGGCTCACACTAACCTAACGTTTCCTCAGGGATGCGGGCCAGGTTCTCTGCGTGGTCCCATTAGGCATCTCTCACACAACTTAGTGTCCAGAGGTGCAGCCCTTGACATTTCCACCTCGAGGGGAAAGAGGAAGAGAGAACCTATAGCACTCCAACAGCCCTCTTCAAAGGACTCTGTTCTCCAAATACCTCCAATTTGACATTTTTACAGACTGGGGGTAAGTGATCTCAGTGGCAGAACCAGTTTTATCACATTCTTCCCATGTCCCATATAGGGGGTATAGCATCTTATTTTAGGATATAGAGGTGCCCATCACCCATTATACGTTCTAGGCCTCTGGGGCCTCTGTTGAATCTCTGAGACAACAGGGAGGGCTACCTTTGACAATGGGCTTTATTTATACACAGTTGTTGATCAAATTCTGCCTTGCCAGTCATTCTATTTCAGACATGACAGGAGAGCCCAGGCAATTCTGCAAAGTACAGCTGCTTCTGAGCCCATTAGATGAAGATTCGGGAAACAACTTGGCTCCTGGTTAGAAGGTTTTGATCAGGTTGGCCTTTGAAAAAAATGGATGACAAGAGTACCGTGTGATCACTACTGTGAGGGGGACTTTCAAAGTCAGTTTTCTGCAAGGAAAGGTCACCCAGAAGTATATTGACTAACTGACCAACCACTCACAGGGCTGAATCACTTAAACATGGCAGCTGCTGACCGAGTTTGACAAAGATCAAACCTTGTACCTACTTTTTCCTAAATGGTATCGTGCAAAGAATCCAGACCTCATGAGGAACAGTGAAAAGCACACTAAAGTTCTAGAGTTACTTACTTTTCCACCAACACATAGACGATGTGGTGTAATGGTTTAGGGAGCAGATTTGGGTGTCACACAGACCCACGTACGAATTTGTGCTTCCCCACTTACTGAGTGCCATTGGTCAAATTTTATGTATCTGGAGACCCTAAGTTATAGAGTTTATGTGAACAGTAAACAAAATAAATTTCTAGCTCTGTGCTTTGAACATATTAAATACTTAATACCTACTAACTACTATCATCGAAATAGTTATTGTTGCCAACCTGGTAATTGTGGGACCAAGAGTCAAACTACTTGGCTTTGAATCTCAACCCTGCTATCTAGCGACTATGTGGCTTTGTCCAAAAAATGTGGTATTAATAAAACCTATCCCATAGGGCTGTGAGAAATACTAGCCTGAATTAAGAAATATTAAACACAGAATAACACCTTGAACACAGAAGACTCCCAGCAATCGTTAGCTGTTACTATTGTTAGTAAGGCCCTCTTTGTTGTCCTTTTCCCCAGGAGATCCATAGATTGGAAATTTTGGTCTATTCAATCACATAAGTAATGCTTAGTTTCTTTCCTCCCCTACCATTTCATTAAAATGAATCAGAGACATTCATGACTGCAAATTAGGATTTCTGATTAGGAGTGGGGGTGGGGAGGAGGCTGCAGTGTGATCAGACTAATTTCAGTCAAAAGCAAAGACTTGGCATTTTTGTTGACAATGAAGGATTACCCCTCCGATTGTCTTTTTGAAAATTTTAAAACAATCCTAAACTTCCAAAATTTTACAAACGTGTACGGATATTTTATTTTCTAAACCATTTGAGAGGAAGTCGGCCAATCGATATCCAGTTTAACCCAACACTTTAGTGCGTCTATCCTGCACACAGTGACATTCTCCTACAGAAGCACAGCCCCTCCCAGGGCGCCTGGGTGGCTCAGTCAGTTAAGTGTCTGACTTCAGCTCAGGTCATGATCTCACGGTTCACAGGCTCGAGCCCGGCATCGGTTCTGTGCTGACACCTCAGAAGCTGGAGACTGCTTTCAGTTCTGTGTCCCCTGTTCTCTCTGCTCCCCCCTCGCTTGCACGCGCTCTCTCTCTTTCTCTTTTTCTCTCTCTCAAAAAAATAAATTAACATTAAAAAAAAAGAACCACAACACAGCCCTCGAATCAGGACATCAGCATTAGTACATAACCTCCAGTTGTCCCAGTAATTTCGCTGAAACGGAAAGGACTCCGTTACTAATCATGTAGTGAACCTACTTTTGTGTCCTTCAGTTGTTTCTCAATCTTTCTTTGACTTCTCCTGGTCTTGACACTTTTGACAGTCTGGGTCTTTTATTTTGTAGCATACCTCTCTGTTTGGTTTTCTATTATATTTCCTTACAATTAGATTCAGAGTGTGCATCCTTGACAGAAATATGGGAGAAGCAATGCTGTGTTTTTCTCATCCCATTCCACCAGGATGAGTCCATTTGCTTGCTTTGATTCCTTGATTAAAGCTGGTGTCTGCCCCACTGTAAACTCACTCCTCTTCTTTTTGTCACTAGTGAGTATTTTATGGGCAAGTACTTTATGACTCTAAATATGCCATTATCATCAAACTCTTAAGTTATTTTTACCAGTGGATGCATGGATTCCTATTTTATTCAGTATATAGTAATCTATTACTATTATTACTTATTTGGTTACTGGGAGTATCCCCCAGTTTGGCCAGCAGTGTCCATTCAAGCTACGTTTGTGCTCCTTTAATACCTCCTATTATTTCTCTCTGTCACAAGGTGTGACAGTAGGGCGTAATCTCATCCCTGCCCTACTCCTGATAGTAGCTAGTTCCCAGTGAGTTCGAGTTTCTTTTAGTGGAGACTGATATTAAGAAGCCAAAATATGAGCTGTAGGTGTGCTCACTGCTGTTGGGGTGATGCTGCTCCCGGATCTTCTCAGCGGACAGAGGCAGGGAACGTATGTGTGTATATTTGCACGTTCACTTTTCTATCAATATTAAAAACCATGAATTTACTCCAGCGGTAATCCAACTCTGCAGTTGCCTTTCTAATTTTCTTTCCACATTTGTATCTCCCTTCTCCGAATGGTTCCCTACTGTCCCTACTTTATTTACTTACATTTGGTCAATTTCTCCCACACAGCTAATCTCCCATCCCCACTGCCTCTCCCAGAGCAGACAGATGGCCCCCTCATTCCATTTGAATTCCGGCAACCCCTGTGGGGCCACCACACTGTATGGATACCTGCCTTACCCTGCTGGGTCCTGGATACCCCTGCGCTGAGGTGCCCCCACACAGGGGCATACTCTTAAGGATCATGCTTGCAGTTCGGCAACCCCCACCCCCGGCAGGCACCCCTCCTCACTTTCCTCATGCTCTGGCTCTCTGCTATCAGCTAGTCCTGCCACCCTACCCCACATGACAGTCCCCGTGGACTGCCCATCCTGAGGATCACGCTCTTCATCTTCCTAAGGTTCTGACTTCCCAGGCCAGGCTGCTGCCCCTCCCTGCCTGCACACATACACTTCTCACCCCACTTGGGCCCCAAAGGCTGCTCCACTTTGTGGAGGGGCCCCCTTAGCACCCTTGGGATGGCTCTGCCTGACATGGACAACCTTTTCATGTGCCCCAGGCCCTGACACTTCACATCAGGCTGCTCCTTTGCATGGCCTGCCTCAGGTTACTCTTCTTGGGTGGCCCTCACAGGAAGCCTTTCTCCCCTCCCTGGGCTCACACCCCCGCCCCCACCAACACTCCGGAGCACTGCACTCTCTCCCCTGCAGGTGCTGATGCCTACCCTCTTCTGTCCCACGTAATTGACTTAAGACTGAATTACTCAGCACGGACAGAGAAAGCAAGGGGAGTGGAGGGAAGAAGAATGGAGAATGATATGAGGGAAAAAAATTGTTTTTTAACAATCAAACCCAGCGTATCACAAATATGCGCGTCAATTGATAACGATGCCAGGTCCTCTAGTACTTTCTAGAAGTACCGTTTAAAAGAAATTTATAGACTTAACAAAAGTTATTTCAAAATATTTCCACGCTGGTAATGTTTTGAAATATGTAAAATGACCCAAGTCTTGTGATTTGTCTTTCAAATGGGATTAACTTCCCACCCTAAGCAATGTCGTAGAGGCACTATAGGTATCAAATGACATAATAAATGTGAAGTCTCTATTCAAAATTTAAAGTGCCTTTTAACAGGAAAGAATAAAAGGCCCAAGATAGTGCCTCCATTTTCCACACACACAGGAACAGCTCTATTCCAGTAACTGCCATTACTGTTCTCGAAGTAGAAAAATCCAGCACACGATCCATCCTTCTTCCTTTCCTATCTTCCCAAAGATGCAGCAGGATCAAGGTCACAGCACTCCCCCATTGGGGAGGAAGCGTTGGAAAGAGGATGCTGGCCTGAGTTGCCTCATTGCATCTGTTTAATAGAACTACGATTCTGATGGGTAGCACTTTGAAGGAAATGGAAAGATAAGATAGTGCACATGGCCCCCACTTTCTTCCTTCCACAAGTCGGTGATGATACGGCCTCACCTATCTCTTTCTCCCTTTTGGATGCTCTCATTTCTTCTAAGAGGCAGAATATGACCCATCGATGTAACCTAGACCAAGAGGTCTGTGGGCAGCCTTACAAGCTTGGCTCTCAACCATTGGGTAAATGTTCTCCCCTCCCCCCACACCAGACCCTTTTCCTGTGGTCCCTCTTGGTTCACTGAAACCAGTAGGAGACATGTTTGAACAATGGGAGAAAATAGACATCCTAGGCCTTCAGCTTGATTGGTTAAAGGTTATATTGAAAGCTAACAAGTAGAGGAGGAGAAGAAATCCTGCGTGTGGCTGAGTGTTGCTTATTAGAATTTAACCCTAAGTTCCCTACTTCGTTCTTCTATCTTTGTCTATGTTGTTATTCTAAGACCTATGGAAAGGAGATACGGTTTGTCCAAACTGGGAGTTAGATATTCTTGGGTTCTCTTCATTCACTCCAGTAACTATATGCAAAGCTCCTATGTACTAGGCTGACATATATATAATGGTAAGCATGTGAGATTTGGGTCTTCTCCTCTGAAACTTAGAGTCAAATAGGAAACCATATATATAATTACAAATCACATCACTTGAAGATATGGCATTTAAACTAGGTAGGAACTAGCCAGGTGGAGTTCTAAAAGCATGTATGAGGCAGAAACAATAGCATGTGTAAGTGTCCTGGGGCAAAAAGAAATTGGATAGATTCAAGGGACCAAAAGGTGGGTCCAGGGCTTAGAAAGTAGCGAGCAAGGGGGAAATAGAAGCATGAAATAAGATGGAGTAATCGGCGGCTGCCAGATCATCATGCCGGTCTTGTAGGCTGCTAAGAATTTCAGGCTTTATCCTAAATGAATGAGAACCATTGGAAGATCTAAGCAGAGGAGTGGCATAATTTATTTTAAAGATATTCTTGCTACTTTGTAGAAAATGAGTTGAAAAAGAGCAAGATTAAAAGGCAATAGGCCATTAAGGAGCTCCTGCGGTCGTCCAGGTGCGAAATGATGCCAGCCTGTGGGAGGCGAGAGCAGAACCCCTCCTATCCTTCACCCTCAGCAGCCTCGGGCCAGGATGAAGGTGGTGGGCCTGTGAGATATTTAAAGACATAACTTCAGGCTCATTAGATCAATCTCCTAACTTTCGGTCGAATCAGCCACGGTAAAATATGATTTTTCCCTCATCCAAGAATGAAACTCATTATCCCCTGTAATAGCTGGGGATATCCACCGGTTCATCATCCTACATATTATCGAGGGCATCTGAGGCAGGTGGCCTCTGAGAGGGCCTGCCACAAGCCAGGCTTCTTGATATTCACGCCCTGGCGTCATCCGCAACCCCTATTAAATGAGTGTGATCTGAACCTAATTCTTTTGCAGTGAGCAGAAGGGTCATGTACTATATCAGAGGTCGTTCACTCTGAGGGAGGCCACATGTCACGCAATTTATGTCTCTAGCCAGTAGCCAGTGAGGACCTGAAGTCCGCCAGTGGCCACGTGAACACACAGGGAGCTTGGAAACAGATCTGCCACCTGTGAAGCTTTGACTGGGCTCCAGCTAACACCTCGACTGCAGCCTGGTGAGGGACACGGAGCTAGGGGCACCCCAGCTAAGGAACTAGGTGACCTTAGCCACAGGAACTGGGTCCTAACATGTGGTCATCATCCTAAACTGAAAGTTTTGGGGCAAACTTTTTGTGCAGCGATGAATACCTGATACGGCAGCATTATGAAATGCTTCGTGTATTTGTGAATGGCCTCTAAAAACAATCTTGGTGTTGGGGCACCTGGGCAGCTCAGTTGGTTAAGCATCTGACTCTTGAT
Source organism: Paguma larvata (assembly GCA_030068075.1). Lineage (NCBI taxonomy): Eukaryota > Metazoa > Chordata > Mammalia > Carnivora > Viverridae > Paguma > Paguma larvata. The sequence goes on along the minus strand of CM057828.1, from coordinate 12,982,479 downwards.
TTTGGCTCTGGTCGTGATCTCATCATTCGTAGGACTGAGCCCCACATTGGGCTCTGCACTGAGAGCACGGAGCCTGCTTGGGATTCTCTCTCTCTCCTCTCTCTGCCTCTCTCCCATTCTCTCTCTCCCTTTCAAAATAAATAAATAAGTAAACATTAAAAAAACCAATGTTGGTGTTTGTATGTCAGTCTTCCATGGCCACATGCATGAGTCCATTCCTACCAGGACAGTAGTTTCAAGCCACAGAGGCCAAACATGCCTGCAGACTTGGGCTTTGGATCCAGAAGAATTCTGGAGATCAACGTCCTCCAATGTGAGTAGGTGGAGACTCAGAGAGGAGGTAGATCTGTCCACTCACTGATTTTACTGTACAGATGATGCGCTTGGTTTTGTAACTTCCAGATCGATTTAACAGAGGAATGCTCTAGCTTTCAGGGCCAGTGAGCCGCAATCTCTGATCAGAAACTTCCAGGTGGTATTCAGAGTATTGGCACTGTATTATTTTCCTATTACTCTTATAAGCAATCCCCACGAACTTAGTGGTTTAAAAGAGCACAGATTTATTGTGTTGCCGTCCTGGAGGTTGGAAATCTGAAGGGAGCCTCGCTGGGCTGAAATCAAGGTTTTGGCAGAACTGAACTTGTTTCTGGAGACTCTAGGGGGAAATGTATTTACTTGCTTTTTCCAGCTTCTGAAGGCTGTCCACTCTCCTGGGCTCCTGGCCCCCTTCCAGCTTCAGAGACAACGATGGCAAGTCGCTCTGACATGCTCTCTCTTCTGTCTCTCTTCTCCACTTAAGAGCTCTTGTGATTACATTAGGCCCACCTGGAGAATTCAGGAGACTCGGCTTATTTCAAAGTCATCTAATCAGTAGCCTTAATTCTATTTAGAACCTTAATCCTTTCCGATGTATGGTAACTTATTTACTCATTCCGGGTATTAGGACATTTTTGGGGTGGGGGCAATGTTTTGCATACCACAGCCACCTTCTCTCCACCCCCCTTGATACCTTGTTGGTACCAAGTTCCTAGACAAGAGGCGTTGTTGGTAGATGTGGAAATGTTGAGGTCATATCTTAAGTTACCAAAGATGTATGCTCTTCCCTCTATTCCTTGAGAGTTATATCTTCAACATACCTCCTTAGTGTCCATCACTGGAGAAATCATTGACAGAGTGTGTAACCGGACTTCCGCTAGAGGTGTTTCTAGCCACGGGTCAGTAGGTGGCCCAGTGGAACCTTCGCGAACAACTGAGATCGGCACTTGGAAATGCAAATGCAGGCATATGCGGAAGCTTGGACTCTGTGCTGGCAGCGGGTGGTGCCTGGTGTGGGGATGGCCACATACTCTGTCCTCCCAAGGACAGGTCTTGTCTTCATTTTCCGACGGGGTCTTTGTCAATGGCAGAGCTCACTGGGCCAGTGAAACAAAGTATAAGATGGGAGAGGTAGAAGAAAATTTTCTTGGCTCAGGTGCATAATTCATGAAGCCTGAACATTAATATTAATGATCCCGTCTACCAAAGTCAGGCAAATGAAATATGCAAAGGCAGATAAACTTGGAAGCTCAGAAACTTCAGGTCTTTCAGACTTAGTTCCCCTGAGGGTATGGCTGTAAGGATATAGCCAGATTTGTATAGCAAATTATTGCTTGCTGGGAACCTGCCCGTTTATTATTTTGTATTATGCTCACAATAACTCTGTACAGCAGGACAGACAGGAAGGAGCTTCCATTTCGTGGATGAGGAAAGTGAGGCTCCCACTGAAGTCATAGTTTGACAGAGCAGAGCTAGAGCTAGAATTCAGCTCGCTTGATTAAAAATCCTACATTCTCTCTGCAACCTCCCTCTGCTATGTTAGCTGTTACGTGATATGATTAAGAGGACACACAAAGACCTCTCAATGTTAAATAAACCAAAACCAACAATAAATGGAACAACAGCGAGATCAAGCCACTGTGCCACGAACATTTTATAACTCTGTCTTATATAATCACTGTGTCTATAAAATGAGATAGAAGTAGGGCTCACTGCATAAGTTTCTTGGGTGATTAAATGAAATAATGTACAAAGGAAAGCCAAATGGTGCCTGAAAATACCAAGCAGTTAGGAAACGGCAGTTATTACAAGAAACTAAGTAGCTAAATAAGGTGGTTTTCCAGGCAAAATAGCCTTTATTTACTTACTCATTCATTTACCCATTCAACAAATATTCTCTTTTGTTTGTTTGTTTTACCAGCTTTATTAACTGCTCATATTTAATGTAAACAATTTGATGAGTTTGAACATATGCGTACACTTAGGAAGCCATCGCCACAATGCAGGTAATGTGTAGACATTTCATCACCTCTCAAAATTCCTCGAGTCCCTTTTGTGTATGTAAGAACACCTAACATCTTAGCACGAGTATTGTTAAGCACCGACACTAGCCAGAGCTTCTGCTGCAGATTATGTGGCTGTTCTGAACACGGTGGTTACAAGAATGAATGAAAGAGACAAAGACCCTTTTCCTTTCACGGGGCAGGGAGGATCGACATTTAACTAATAAGAATAGCAGTCATCTGGTAATAAAATGGAGATAATTAAGGCAGGATAAGGGGGGGGGGTCTGAGTACCAAGGGGGCCAGGAAAATCCTCTCTGAGGAGGTGAAGTTCGATCTACGTGGAGTGTGGGGCTGAGCCCTAGGCTATGACCCTTGGAGAAGAGTGGTCCCGCCTTGGAAAGCAGCAAGTTCCAAGTTCCTAGACAAGAGGTGTTTAGCAGCTCAGCACATTGGCTCGCATCTTGGGGATTTTCATGAAGGCTCAAACTCAAGGTGACCTGTGTGTCCACTTTCCACCACCTCCCATGTCTCTAGGATTTGCTTCCCATGTCTGTGCGAGGGGAGCCCCGGGAGAAGATAGAGTTTCCACCTTTCACATCTTGTTTCGGAGCACTGGCTTTTTGCCTGGAAGCTGGGTGTCTGATTTCTCAATCAACCCCACATCCTGTTGCTGCCATGGCTCAACTGAAAAATCCCTCCTACATCCTTACCATGGCGCTGTTACTTGCTAACTACCTGCTCATTGAACTCAAGAAATATTTACAAAGCATCTACTAAGTGCTGGCACAGTGCCAAGCACGGACATACAATTAATCACCCATCTTGTTTTATATATGGTTAGTTTCTGGAGGGCAAGGATTATGACTTTTTATGTTTGTATCCCTAGCATCTAGGATTTCCTTGATAAAAAGCATGAGCTTCGGAGATATTTGGTGAATTAATCAAATCAAAATGCAGTGTATTTTTTACTCTTCCTTTCTCCCTACCTTTAATAAAAATGACATAAAATCCCTTCTGTTTTATCTCACTGAGATTTCATAGACTCTTTTGTATAAATTATCCCATTGGGAATTGGGAGACCCAAAGAAGGCCATTCATTTCAATTCTGCAATTGTACTTTTAGGAAATTTACTCCAGATAAATAAAAAGGATTTGGTCAAATATTTGAGCATAAAAGTACTCTTTTAAGTGTTATTTATATTAATTGAAACTGGTTACTTTGTATATATCCAGCAATACAGTAACAGTCATGTAAATTATGTTTCTTTCTGTATATCTGCATCTTTTCTCCTCTTCCTTTTCATTGTTACTCTCATTATCATTCTTATCATCTATTCTATTTTCTTCTTTCAAAGAAAGCTATATTACCCAGGACTCAGATGAGAGCTTGCCATTTTGAAAAATGACAACTATAGGGTTGAGGGAGAAAGCTATGTCTAGCCCATAAAAAAACATAAACAGTGAGTGGCTTACTTTATTGAGATATGCACATTTTCCTTGATAGTTTACCTCTGGAAATAGCTTGGGGTGGGTTATTCCAGAGAAGATTTACCTAGGTTCTGTCAACTGCCCAGGGCAAGGTCTACAAGACTAAGACCATTTTAAACTAAACTCTTAGCTAGACGTTCAACAGATAGAGTGAATTCTGACTGCGGCAACCTGGATGATGGCTCTTTTGTGTTTGTAACTTCTCATGGGAAATTTTTCGTCTTTATTTGTTGATAAAGTTTCTCAAGCAAACTTCTTTGCAATTCTCCAGTACATGTTATTTCTAATTCTCCTGTACATTAAAGTGTGCTAACCTCTACAGAGCCCAGTTTTATTGGGGAGATCCTATGGTAGCCATCACCTTGTCTTGGGTGGACTCTGGGTTTTGTCTTCTGTCTCCTGCTTGTAGTGCTGCAAGAGCTTAAAATTAAGTTTCACAAAAATTGGAAAATGTCCTTCAGGCACAAGGTAACTTTGATGCTATCCTTACATTTCTAGGTCTTTATCATGAATGTCACTTAACTTCTGGCCACCTCAAAGAAGCATTCCAAAAGATATAAAAATATTTTATCCAGCATTGATAGGAGGGTTGGGGGCTGGTGGTGGTAGGAGGCACCTGGTTTACCATGTTGCTAGAAACAGAAGTCCCTTACTCGACAGGAGAAAGACTTTGGACACAAACTCAAATTTGCTTGCCTCCAAGTACCTTTAAGCATCATCCAGTTGCATCGCTTTGGAACCATATTACATCTAACATGAGTGTAATGACTGTTCCAATGTAATCAGAATAGAACACGGAGGCTGCATTGAATTCTAAGAACGTATTGGCTTTTCTTCATCACTCAGCTCCAGAATACAACTTTGTTCCTGCTCATTCCAGCTCATTCCAAAGCATAGGAAGCCCCTCTGAGCCAGAGGCAGGAGTGCAGCAGAGAGCAAGTTAAAGGAAGCAAGTCGAGGGTGCCTGGGTAGCTCAGTCAGTTAAGCATCCAATTTCACTCAGGTCATGATCTCATGGTTCATGAGTTCAAGCTCAGGGTCAGGCTCTGTGCTGACAGCTCAGAGCCTGAAGCCTGCTTCAGATTCAGTGTCTCCCTCTCCCTCTACTCCTCCCCTGCTCACACTTTGTCTCTCTCTTTTTCAAAAATAAATAAAAACATTAAAAAACCTTTTTAACAAAATAAAGGGAGCAAGCAGGATATGCTTCTTGGGTGTTGTCTGGCCCTGGAATGATAATAAGCGATTAACTGGTCCATCTCCCTGTTGTGTTCACCTCCCAGCTCTTTCGTCCCTCCCTAGTCAGTGTGGGGGGCATTACTCTCAGAATCCAAGAGGGAGGCAAGTCAGGATTAATGGACTGTCACGTATTTATATAAAATCTGTTTTTCCTTTTCCTCTTCGGTGAGATACTCAAACATTATTGCGAGCAGTATAAAAACCACAGTAGGTAGACATTTTGCTTGCATTTTCTCAGACTCCATCTAAAGAAAGCATCAACTTTGTCTTGATGTCTTCTAAGAGAATTATCATGGCAAAAAAATAAAACTAAGGAAAATTGTTCCAGCTGCATATTTTATTTATACAAGAGGGGACTGAAATTCTATACATACGTGAAAGGTAAAGAAGCCTTCTACCATTTATCTACCCACCTTATTATCCATCTACACATTCGCCGATATATCTACCTATTCAGTAAGCCATCTATCTGTCGATCTATCAGTCATGAAGCTATCCCCCTTCATCCATTTATTTTTGTCTGTCCATCCTTCAATGCATTCATCCAACCACAATTCTACCCATCAATGTATTTCCCATCTACTCATTTATTCACCCATTCATCCATTAATTTCCATTTTTACCTTACCGTCTACCCATTTATTCACGACCTATCAATCCAGCCTTTGGTCCATCCATCAATCTGTTCAGAAATATTTTTGAGCACTAAATGCTGAATTGTAATCTCAAAGATAAGTACCACCACCATGTAATAATGCTATGCATTTTACCTATGATCTCTTGTAGTTTCAAACCCTATCAGAGTAGTGTTATTATTCCTGTTCCAAGCATAAAGAACCTGCAGTTTTAGGATATATCTAAAGTCAAAGTAAGAGGTGGATCTGGGATTCAAATCCTTGTTTATTGGATAAACAAAGGTTTAATAAAAAAAAATCACCTGCTACTTAACCACTACCAGGCAAAATACAGGCAAGTATTGAACAAAGTATTCAGGGGAATCTGAAAAAGGAGCAACTAGCATTTGGTGGGGAAGAGGAAGAGAAATGACGACTAAGTAAGCTTTGATTCTGCATTTAAATGATATGCAAATTTTTAACAGGTGGAAATTGGGTGGATAAAGTTGGGGTTGCTGGTTTGCACATAACATTCTAGGGGTTTTCTCAGTTCTTAGAGAGATCCTATATTCTTCCCAGCTATATGAACCGTAAGTTCTTCTTTGGCTTAAGCTATTTTGACCTACCTGCCTTTCTACCACTCGGACTAATAATGTCTTGACTCTCAAAACACCTGGATTTTCCCAGCTGATGGGTGGCAACCTAATGTAGTGGTTAGGAGCTTGAATCCTACTTCAGCCAGATCTTTGTTGAGGGTAGTAATTATTGTCTCATATAGTTATCAGATACTATTTTTAAGTATTTGCATAGAGGAGGTGCTCACTAAATGGTTACTATTCTTATTCTTTAATTTTTTGTAAGATCTTCAATACGTGATCAGATGGCCTTTAAATAAGCCAGAATTAACTCTGACTCTATCGGTTGTGTATCTGTGGCCCCTACCAGCATTCTGCCTGTTTATTAATTTATTAATCCATTCCATAAACATTTAACGAATACCTGCTTTATGTCTATTTCACTGTGCTATGCATTTTACATATGATCTCTTGTAATCTCAAACGCTATCAGAGAAGTATTATTACCCCTGTTCTAAGCATAAAGAAACTGAGGTTTTAGAAGAGATCTAAGTCAAAGTAAGAAGTGGATGTCGGATTCAAATCCTTGTTTATTTAATAACAAAGGTAATAATACCTGCTATTTGCTGCCCTCTTGGGTGTCAGACACTGTGCTAAAGTGTTTCCATCCTCTATCTTTATTTTGGCACCCACAGCACCTGTGATGTCGATGTTAAAGTCTCCACATTGGAGCCAGAGAAGGTGAAGGCTGAAGAGTCTACATCATTTGCCTGAGGTCCCAGAGCTCGTAAGTAGCAGAACCGGCACGTGGACCCAAGTCTCTCTGCCGCCTAAATCCATGTAATTACCACAGTGCCTACTTCTCCTGCAAAATCTCACAGGAGGGAGGAGATGCATGCATCCTCATTACAATACAAGATTGAAAGGGCCAACCAGACAACAAAGGTCAGGTACAGGGAGAGATCATGTTTGGCTAAGCAGGATCAAGGAAGACTTCCAAGAGGAGGACACTTAAGCTGATCCTTAGAGATGATGTAGACTAGGATAAACTAGAGGAGGTGGCTTTGGGCCTTCTAGGGTTTGGGACAAACGATGAAGGGTCACACCAGCAAGAAGGCAACATACAAGACAAAGGTGAGCAAACCAGTTGGGTCAGAGGTGGGCATCCAGGATGCAGGACTCCCTTGGTTGTGTGTATACGTTACCCAGATCATTTTGCTGCACAGCAGACAACGGCCTGAATATGGAGGCAGCAAATCAACCAATCAAAGGGGAAAAAAAGGCAAGATAATACATTTATCATAAAAGATAAGACAAAGCTACCTCCCTCCTGTTCCTGTATTGTTTCCTTCTGTGAAGCATGAAGCCTAGGGCTTCTTGGACTAAGTGGGGGTGAGGAAAATTAACAGTCGGAGGTGGTTCAGCAAAACGGGAGATGGGGTGGTAGACTTAAGGCATAGAATTAGCGCTGGCACTGGATTCAGACTCTAGTCCCAGTTCTGCTGCCGTCTGACTGCGGAAAATCAGACAAATGCTCCCAGCTCCCAGAGCCTGAGTTCTGTCATCTTTTCACTGGGACAATGGTAGCCACCTCAGAGGAGGTATAAGAGGGTCACGGGCATGTACCTTGCACATGTAGCCATCCGGTCAATATTGCTTGGATCCTCCAGCATTAAGGGTTGTGAGGAAAAGCAAAGAAAGAAAGATGGAGGTCTGAAGAGAGGGAAGAACGAGGCCACCGGTGTGGACCGCGGAGGCAACCAGTGCCTTCCTAGGGACTGTGACCTCTGTGCCAACTTACTGTTTTTCACAGTTCGGTCCACACAATACCCCTGACTGCACTTGGAGTTAGAATATCAAGCCTTTTTGAGCCTTTGCTACCACAATTAAAGGCTCATAAAGCCGTTCTTATGAGTGTATAATAAACTGAGCTACATTTGGGGTTGCCAAAGTGATATCACCATGTAGGGAGCTCACGCTAACCACTGGAAAGGTGACATTGAAGGCAACGGATAGGAAGAATGCTGTGGCCATCACTCCCTCCACCTGGCGGGGAGGAGGCTCAGGAAGGGCACTAGCAGAGGGTGGCTGGTGAAGAGCCCCACCGTGGGCCGGGAGGCTGGTTCTGGCCTCACCAGCTCCATCAGGGACAGCTTTATTTCTCTGACACGTAACATCTTCTCACAGAAAATGTTTGTTTGTGACATTGTGTGACCCGATCTGTCAACACAACTGAAACCTAGGGGTTCATCTACTACCCTTCGTGTTGGCCATCTTTTGAGGGGGGAGGGACACAGGCTGGCCTCTCCCCATCTTCCACTCTTAATACCACCCCAAGAAGACCCTTATGCTGGAAGGGCTCCTCAGTACGGCTGTTCGCTTTCCCTCTCATCATTCACTTGCATTTCTGCCAGGATACTCGGTCCATATTTGTTAGAAAGAGGGGATGGGAGGAGATGGACAGAAGTCGAGAAGAAAGGAAGGAGTGGGGGCGGGGAAGGGAGGGCAAAAAAAAAGGAAAGAAGAACAATAATGCACGGTCCTTTCCTCTACATGTCATAAACACTCTCTCCCATGGCTGCACAGATGACAGTGAAGAATTCTGTGGCAGGAGAGCCACATGATATATGGGGGGGGGGGTGCTCCCAAGTAAATCCTTGGTGAAGAGCTACCCATTCGATCCATTTGACATTTGTGGAACTGCAAAGGCGTGAGAAGTAAACTCCTGATGTGTTGAACCACTGAGACTTATTTTGGGGTTTGTTGTTAAAGCAGCTAGTGTTAAATATCCTGACTAATTAAAGCACCTACAATACGCAGTTTCTGCCCAACATATTTTGGAGAGTCACAAGATTTGAGAGGCTGTTTACACATTGCCGGTAATGAGCTGCAGATATCTCTCTCTCTCTCTCTCTCTCTCTCTCTCTCTCTCTCTCTCTCTCTCCTTACCTGCTCCTCCTCCTCCGCATTTCCTCATCGCTGAGAATCTAGACCATGTCCACCATGATCCTTCTAACTCGACAGCCATGAAAGCTGCTGTTCCCAAGAAGTCTTTCCTCCGTAGCCTGATTGTACCTACAGGTAACTCGATCATATGGACGGGCTGCCTCCCCGTTCGTGTCCAGGCTCCTCAAGAGAAGGGGGGGTTACCTTGCGAATCAGTATCTCATCACAGTTGCCAACACATGTTTGTGTATGTTCCAAGTACTTGAGAGCTTTCGTCAGAAAAGAGAAATGCAGCCCTTCTCACTCCAGCCAATGCTCTGGCGTTATGTCTGTAGGAGTTTTATGACTCACACCTTCCTTACACACATGCCCCCACCCCCCGGCGCCTGAGGAGGCAGACCTGGCAAAGATTATTTTCACCATATTACAAGGAAACTGAGGCACACTGAGCGGAGAGACTTCTCTTGTTTCCTCAGGGTGAAAGTGTGGGAGCAGGTATTACCCTGCATACTCTGTCACAAGTTCTCTGCTCTCTGTGGTCACCTGTCCTTGGTGCATGTACAAGCTGACCCCAATCAACCATCCACTCTAGCTTGTTCACTGGGTGAGAGATGGCATTGGAATCCCTAAGACAACAGTCCCAACTGCTGTCAGGACACCTTTACGAAGTGGAGCAGATAACCTCGAGGGCGAAGAACATACAGCAGTTCTGAGAAGTCAGGCTTCTTTCTAAGCAATTCATAACATTTGTTGGTGTGTCCTTTTTTGAGTCAAAGTTCCAAAAGTCCATTGGAGACCTCTTCTCATGTCTTGGAATGACCACCTGAATCAGCCATGGTCCAAAGGGTTGTGCTCTGGGAAGCCACCACCGACAGAATAGAGTGGAGACAATGTCAGAAACAGTTCTCATCAAACGGCTCATACTTCCCTGCCTCCCGGCCTCCACTGTGGTTGTACTGGAGTCATGTGACTAGTTCTGGCTAACGGATTGTAAGCAAAAGCAACCGTTTAGTCTGTTGCTGTGTGACTTGCAGCACCTTCCTGTGGAGAAGTTCTTTCTCCACCCAGCGAGGTCAGCTTTGGCCAGTGGAATGTGAGTAGAAGAAATCAACACACCACATTTAAGCAGGAGGCCTTTGTGTTGTCCAGTCTCCCAATTAGAAGCTGTCCCTTGAGCCTGGATCCTAGAATGAAAGACACCCATGGGAGCAGAGCCACCGTCTACCGGCCACCTGTCTAGAGCCTGGCAGTGTTAGTGAGAAAGAAGCCTTTGTTCTTATAGGACTCTGAGATCTTGGGTCATCACAGTATAACCCAGCAAATACGGACCAGTAAACCACCTGAATGGTGTATTAGGGCTCACACATCCTGATGTGGCTTCTCCCCCAGGAAGCCCCTCAGCCCCTGTATTCACTGCAGCCTTCTAGAGTCACGAATGCTTGGTGTGTGAGTTCTTTGTGGAGAAAACCCCAGCTGGGGATATTCCTTGTGCCGGTTGATGGTGGAGAAATGGGGAACAGGGCCCAAAGAACTAAGCTCTTTCCTGCACCACCTACACGGTTAGCAGGAATGGGAAAACTTCCGTAGACCGTGGATTAGAAGTCATCCAGACAAATTAATTTAAATCTCAACAGCTCAGGAGAGGCCTCACTGATACCCATATCACAAAAGGAATTTGCTCTTAATTAAACAACAAAAATACACCAACATTGAATGAGTCACTTTACTGAAACGTTAGATTTGTTTTTAGTGAATTCCTGTGACAATAGAACTCTCACTCTCTTGCATCCCAATATGCTTCCTCAAGGCAGGAGTTTCTAGTCAGCAAAACTGTGCAGGATCCCTGCCTGTTTTGTCTGTGCTTCTGCCTGCATAAGGATGCCGGATTTGGGGAAGTCCTTGGATCACACCGTCCGATGGAAATATAATGTGAGCCATGCATGTAATTTCACCTCTCCCACTTGCCACATTAACAAAACACTGACAGCAAAAATTAGTTTTAATAATATATCTCATTTAACCCAATATATCCCAAATATCATCATTTCAACACGGAATAATATATTATTGAGCTCTTTCACGTTCTTCTATCACAGGAAGCTCTTGAAATCCAGTGTGTATTTTATATTTAATAGCGCATCTCAGTTCAGCTACATTTCAAGTGCTCAGCAGCTACCTGTGGCTGGTGTCTCCTGAACTGGACATCACAGCTCTGAGCTCTGCCTCTGTGAAAAAGAGCCAGGACAAAGCCATGTGACCTTCTCCAGTGGGTTCTATGGAGTCCTGTTTAGTACGCCTAACCTCTGACCTCTCCTACTTTTCCTTTCCAAACTATTATTGTGCATAGAAACGGAGCTGGATCTCATCACACGTCTGCCTAACCAGGCCTGACAGAACAGCTGCTGGTTGGAGGAGAAGTGTAGAAGGTGCCAGATGCATGTCCACCTGTTAGTGCTGAGCCCGCAGGTTGCCTGAGGGCAGTTCGGTAGCCGTGCTTCCCCCATCTGCCCACTTAAGTGTGCATGCGATCAAGCATTCTTCCCTGACAAGTTCTCCTGGAAGCTTACCCTTCCTTCTCCTCACTCTACTCATCCCCTCTTTGAGCAGAAGCAAGAGAAAGGAAGGCCCTAGTTATTTCAAATGGGGCTTGACGCAGCTTCACAAAGAACATAAAATCAAACCATTTTCACAGGCAATCACACCCGGGCAGTTAAAATAAACTGAGAACTCAAATTATAGTCCATTACTGTCGGATTCGGTGCTCCCTGTCTTTCCATATCCCTTGGCTTCTGGAAAAAAAAGGGGTGGGAAGGGGCAAAGGGCACCCACTCTGTAGCCTGCTAATAGTCCGGGCCCACTGCAAAGGCCTTGATTTCTCCCATCAATCAAGTGGAAAGACAAGTGAGCGATTCTGCTGCCATGTAAACAGCTGAAAAGTACAGGATGGTGTTGACAAGCTCTAAGCAAAGATCCTTTCAACCTACAATTCGCAGCATGGACCTAAAAGTGCATCTCTGTTGCACAATATGTGTGTGTGTGTGTGTGTGTGTGTGTGTGTGTGCGCGCGCGCGCGCGCGTGCGTGTGTTCTCTTCCTCCCGCGGAGGCAGTATATACAGACATCACATTTAGTGATAGATTTGGAGCGAAACCAGAATCCAGTTTCACAGGGGCATCCTGAACTTACCAAATTGGTGCCTCTTCCGTAAAACAAAGATAATACCGTCTACTGCATGGGATTGTATAACCAGCAAACATAGTAAGCCTTATGTCAATTACTTTCTGCTTGTTATTTACTTATTTATAAATGGAAGGGGTGTGGTAAGAACCTTCTGGGACTTACTTTCTCTTGCTTCTGCTCAAAGGGGGTAGAAAGAGCAATGAATATTGCCCTCTAGGACAATCTGGAGATGTGAGTATGCTCTGACACTTCTCTCTCTGATCCAATTGCATAGAAATTATAGATCAAATATTTTATATAATAATAAGGAGAACATGGCTGTGTTCAAAAGCGTTAGGGAAGAAGAAGAAGAAGGAGGAGGAGGAGGAGGAGGAGGAGGAGGCGGCGGCGAAGGAGAAGGAGAAGGAGAAGAAGGAGAAGAAGGAGAAGAAGGAGAAGAAGGAGAAGAGAAGGAGAAGGAGAAGGAGAAGGAGAAGAAGGAGAAGAAGAAGAAGAAGAAGAAGGAGAAGAAGAAAATAGATGATGGAGAACTCAGAGTAATAAGCCTGAAGCTAAACTATCTTGAACTGTGGGCATCTGGATCAGAGGCCAGTGGTTTGGGTCAGAGACCCTTTCCCAGAGGAGGATGGGGACCAAGTGCATCCCATAAATGGAAATGACTTATACTTCTGTTCTCCATGCAAAGCTAGGGCCTTGATGGCCCATAAACTGAGATCATAAAACCTCTGACTTCCTACTTCATATTGTGACCAGGATAAGCCAGCAAAATGTGGCTGGTGGAAAACGGGCCCCCTTTTGAGCCTGGCACCTCGTTTTGAAAGGGGAACCCAGGATTGTACAATCCAGGTGAAGGAGGAGCCCCCTTCCCCTCCAGCTTGAGCATCCTTTATTAAACTCTCTTTGAAGACAAACTGGAATGTCTCCTCCAGCTCAATGTCATTCCCACAGTGAAATAATAATGATAATAATAGTCATTCATTCGTGTATTTATCCTAGATCCTCTATTTTTGGCCAGGTCTTGTGCTAGGGAAACACAGCAAAATGAAGCCAGTCGTTCTGACCAATAATAACAATAGTGAAACCGGTACGAACAACTCACAGCCTGTTGGAGTCCGACACCAGCCCTGTGGGGGATGGTTGGTAAAGTAGCTTCCTCCAAATCACCCAGGTAGTATGCTGTGAGCAGAGGCTGGACTTCAGATCTTCTGATGCCTTGGAAGAACCCAGAAGGCATCTCTGCAAAAGAAGAGGGCTTAGTCTGGAGTGTGTGAGATCATGTTGGTATAAAAGAGGCAAAAATTTGGAAAACTAAGCCTTTTCCAACTAGAGGGAAAGTAGGAAATGGGGTGGAGAGAAAATGATGGATAAGGGATGAGCTACTACTTCATACCCTGTAAGGTCACCATAAATTCTTTAAAAGGACGATAACTAATGTTGGCAAGTATGTGCAGAAATACACCCATTTATCCATATGTCCCATCGGTGCATGGCACTGGTACGTCCCACATGGCACTGGTTCCTCAAAAGGTTAAACACAGAATTATCACATGACCCAGTAATATGCCCCCCCAAATTGGTAACAGGGTTACTCAAACAAAAACGCATGTACACACATGTTCATAGCAACATAATGCACAATGGCCAAAAGGTGGAAACAACCCAAACACCCACCAATGGAAAACTCGATAAATAAATTATGGTGTGTATATACAAATGAATATATTCAACCATAAAAAAGAAAGAAATACTGACACATGCTACAAGGCGTATGCATGAATCTCAAAATCATTATGCTAAATGAAAGGAGCCAGAAACAAAAAGTCACATATTATATGATTCCACTTAAATGAAAAGCCCAGAAAAGAAAGGTCCATAGAGGGAGGCCTGGTGGTTCAGTCAGTTAACCATTTGAGTCTTGATTTCTGCTCAGGTCATGATCTCACGGTTTGTTGAGTTCAAGCCCTGCATCGGGCTCTGTGCTGACAGCATGGAGCCTGCTTGAGATTCTCTCTCTCTCTCTCTCTCTCTCTCTCAAAATAAACAAGGAAATAAATAAACATTTAAAAAAAAAAACACAAAAAAACTGAAAGATCCGTAGAGACAGAGAGTAGATTGGTGTGTGCCAGAGACTTTGGGGAAGGGAGTGGTGGGGAGAGACCTAACTGTTTAAAAATACAGGGCTTCCTTTCAGAGTGATGGAAATGTTCTGGAACTAGATAGAAGTGGTGGTTGCACAACATCATAAATATCATTGAATTGTTCACTTTCAAATAGTTAATTTTATGTCATGTGAATTTCACCTCCATGGGGTAGGGGGGAAAGAACCAGAACCTCCCTGTCACTCTGACCCACAGCTTGGGGTCTTCTTGCTTTGCCATGGCCGTAGTGTTTTTCTCATTTGGTTCTGATCATGAGACCAGCACCAAAATAGATCTGTGTTAGAAAGAATGGAAGTTAAAAGCAAATGACCTCAAGAGTGACCATCAAAATAACAAAGTTCTTTAAAATTATTTTTTACTCTCTCTCTCTTTTTTTTTTTTTTTTGCCACGGAGGACATTTAACCAGCTCCCACACCCCTTCCTAACAGTTTCAAACTTTAACCTAGGATGAGAAATTCCTTTCTTTACAGAACTGCTGTCACAGGTCTGGGCTTTGGGAGTGACTTAGGGAGGAGAGGCGGAATGGTGGAAACAGAGGAGGAAGGGATGGGTCAGAAGGCATGAGGGAGAAAAATGGAAACAAATGTGTGCACGGCTACACTCCTTGATGGAAGGTAAACTTCCCTCAGGTCAAGGAGCATGTCTTATTCATCACCAGCAGAACCTATTATAGAATCTAATTTATAGTAGGCACTCAGTAAATATTTGTTTAATAAATAAACTATAAAGGCAAATACATTTGGGTTTCACCCTGCTGGCCTGCCTCATGAATCATAACATTTAGGAAAAAGCGATGCTTCATAACAAATTGAGTTCATTTGTTTGTTTAATTTGTCCATCCATCCATCCATCCATCCACCCACCCATCCGTCCATTTTACTTGCATTCAGAATTTGACAAGCTTGTATTAATTGCATGCATATTCTATGCAAGCCACTATTCTAGAAGCTGTGGCTACAGATCTGAATAAGACACTGTCTCTTCCCTTCAGGGGGTTTGTGGGGGGCAGGTGGTAGGGACAGTGGAAAATGGAGCTGGAGAGGTAAGCAGATGCGAGGCGGCGAAGGTCTCGGCCAATCAGATGGAGAGGTTTCCTGGATTCGTCAACCACAGAAGGAGCCTCGTTAGGGCAGGTGACATGGGTGAAAACCAGGGAAGCCCAATTTGCTTTTAAGCCCAAGAGACAAAGGCGGAGTTAGAAGGGGGTGGATAAAAACAAGAAGACCAAAATCCAGGCAAATTCAAGAATGAAACGGGGAGCTCATTAAGTGGGGGAGAGCCAAAATAACAGTGATGGTTGAATTATGGCGCCCCGCCCTCATCATTACTGGGTGCCAGCTGCACAGATGAGGGGACTGTCTGCCTGACGTAAAAGTGAAGGTGATTGAGAACAATCACTGTGATGATGTGCGTGTTGCCCTAAACTGCCTGCAGAAGGCAGACCGTCTCTCCAAACATGTCCTAATCCTTGGATTCTGCAAATATGTTATGTTACATGACACAAGGGACTTTACTGTTGTCATTAAATTTATGGACTTTAAAATAGATTATCCCAGATTATTGGGTGGACCCTACCTAGTCACAGGAG
Organism: Paguma larvata; assembly: GCA_030068075.1. Taxonomy (NCBI): domain Eukaryota; kingdom Metazoa; phylum Chordata; class Mammalia; order Carnivora; family Viverridae; genus Paguma; species Paguma larvata. The sequence continues at coordinate 12,966,372 of CM057828.1, read as the reverse complement.
CCCTTAAAAGCAAAGAAAGGTCTAGAGTAAGAAACAGGTGGCAGAAGGAGAAGTCAGAGAGATTTAAAGCAGGAGAGGGACCTAGCCTTCTGCTTCTGGAGGAAGGGAGAGTTGGAAAACATGAGGAGGAACGGGGACAGCCTCTGGGCCGGCAACCTTAAAAATAAAATAGCTATTTCACCAGCAAAATGACTTCATTCGGGAACAGCAGAGGAATGCAATTCGGGACGAGCAAACTATGGCAAGCCATAGGCAAGTCCGAAGAGACAAAGGGAAAGTCAGCTTTTATTAGGTTTCAGGAGGAAACCGGGGAGGGTTGTTTTGAACAAAAGTTCATTGGAGAAGAGCTGGAGGTTGTGACTGCTTCTTACTGGCCACCAGCAGTGGGTAGTGCATAGTAACTGGGCAGGGAGGCATCTTCCTTCTTTTTCTTAAAAAGTAAGAGATAAAATTCCTATGTGAAAAGTATCCTCCCTTGTCAAGATAAGAATTATCTTCCTTCCACCTGCAGAGAGCGCCCCCTGCAGGGCACCTTCAGTGAGATTTCCTTGCCTCGTCCTCTCAGGGAGCAAAGACATGTGCCCCATGGCAGCCAGCTGGGAAATAGGACCTCAGTCTTAAAACCATAAGGAACCACATTTGGCCAGCGACTTGGAATGAGCTTGGAAGGGCTGCTAAATCTGTGGTACTTTGTTAAGGGGGAAATAGAAAACCAATCATCACCGCCTTGCACAAGAACATGGCTTACATCGGATGAAGCGGTGGTTTCCTCCAGAGCAGAGAGTGTCTTCGATTATCCTGGAAATCCAGAGCATGGACTCCGGAGTCAGATCTCCTGGGTTCAAATCCTGCCTCTGCTGGGTGACAGTGGGTCAATCTTTTAATTTTTCTGAGCGTCCTCCTCAATAACACTTCTATGGGACTGTTTTGAAGAAAAAATGAGTGAACAGCTATAACTTGGGACTGTGTCTGGAACACAATAAATACTGGAAGTATTTTATTGTGATGCGATGTCTGGAACACGGTGGAGGCGTTCCATGAATGACAGATTTTCTCCCTGTAGTAGAGATGCAATGGTTTGCCATCTAGACCGTGCCCCGCTCTGTGGGCCGACATGCTTATTCCCCCAAATGCAGGGAATGTTGGTGGAGGGGGCTGCCTTCTCCAAGGTCACATCTCCCTGGGGCTACAGAATATGCATCTGAAAGTCATTCCTCAAGCAGGCCTGGTTCCTTTGCTGAGATTCAGAACAAGTCTAAAGTGATCGTCTTAGCTTCAGAGTTCCCGTGGGATTGGCCATGGCCTCTGTTGCAACGTCACTGTCCCTCTGTCCCTGTCCTGCTTCCCTTACTCTCACAGAGGTGTGGATCCTGATGTCATTCCCCAAGAAACTTCCTGCACACACATCTCTGTCTCTGTTTCCCAGAGCATCTGACATAATACATTTCTCCTTTCTCTTTTTCTCTCTTCTTCTTGAGATTTGCAGACTATGCACTATGTCTTACACGTAGACCTTTCAGTTGTAACTCAAGGCAGATATTACTTATTATATTAAAAGGAGAAGACTGAGGCATTGAGTGGTTACTTACCTGCCTGAGATCAAAGAGCTGGCAAAAGGCAAAGCCAGGCTGGGAATCCAGGTGCAGGGAGAATTCAAAGCCAGAGAGACCTGGTTTTATCGTATTGAATTGACCATATTGCCTTTCGATCTTGCCTTTGGACTTGAACTCCATTTTTGCTTGGACTTGAGTTGGCACTCCGCTTGAATATGGAGTCTTGAACTACTTTTGGCCCCCTTGGAGGGCTTTCCCTGTTCCTCACCCAACACAGTTCTGGTTTGCCCCCAGTACTCTCCTCCTGAGTGGGAGGAGTCAGTGGGCTTGCAGCTGAGGCCCCACCCATCCCCAAGGACATGGAAGCTCCTGTGTGACAATGTGGCATTTCCTCTTTAAGGACACTATGTGATATTCTTCCGGGACCACTTTCAGAACCAAGGACAAGGACAAACCAAGTTTGTCAGACAGGTCAGGAAGAGACCCATTATCACGTTCATCCTTATTCCTAGGTCTAGGCTCTCCCAAACTGGTCTGGAATAAACGTAGTCTGTAAATGTATACCCACCTTAAAACGTTATCCTGCTATGTGATGCAAGCTAGTTAGTATTGGAGAAGGCTTTATGTTCCAGTGTGTGCACTATGGCATTGCCTATAGAAGCAAAAGGACAAGGGAATGAGCCAAATGTCCAACGAGAGTAGAGCTAAATAAACGTGAGTGGATAGCACCATGTTATAAAAATCATGTTTTCAAATGATATTTAATGGCATGGAAAATAGCTCAAAATGTATTAAATGAAAAGACTAGAATAGTAAACACTTTCATTGAATTTTTCACTAATTTTTAATGTAATAGACTAGCAGAAAAAAAGGCTAGAATAAAATACTTCATCGTGGTTATCTGGGGGGATGTGGGACTGTATGTTTTGGGGGGTTTTTTTCTTCTTCATACATTATTGTATTTTTAAGTTATGCACAAGTGGTAGGAACTACTTGTCAAGATAAACAACTTTTTTATTTTATGTTTTAATTATTTATTTAGTTTTTGGTTCCTGGAGTAGAATTTAGTGATTCATCACTTACGTACAACGTCCAGTGCTCATCCCAACAAGTGCCCTCCTTAATCCCCATCACCGATTTAGCCCATCCCCCCACCCAACACCCCTCCAGCAACCCTCACTTTGTTCTTTGTATTTAAGAGTCTACAGAGAAGGAGGCAAATCATAACAACTGGTTTAAAAGATACTGTAAAAATCTGCTTTCTTAATTACTTTTTTTAGGTTGGAAATAAAACACATTTTGGGTTTTATAATCTAACCCCAGTAGAGTTTAGGGAGTTATGAGCAATTCTTATCCAGGTTTTTTTTAATTCATAGCCTGCTCAGTATGTTGAGTCTGTTTTGTGTTTGGTTGTCAGTCAGTAGTTCATGGATGGTATTGGATGGCTACATATCCAAAGCACCCAGATGGTTCTGATTATTGAATATTAGGATTTTCTATGTGTCATTCTTTACCAGCTTGGTCCTTTTTAAAGGAAATGAGAGCAGTGCCATTATTCAAAAAAGATTTCACGAATACATAGCTCATGCCATGTACTGCCTTAGTACAGACGAATAGGTTTCTTTTTAAAAATCACGATGTATTATGTTGTATACCACCATTACATACCAAAAATTATGGGCGTACAAAGTGGAATAACCAACTCTGGGAGAAAGTCATTATTGAACTGGATTTTGAAGGATAAATAAGAGTTGTCTAGACTGAGAAAAATGGGAGACAGCCATTATAAGAAGAGGCAATAATATAAGCAAAATTATAAAGTTGGAAAAATATATTATATGTTAGGAAAATATGTGAAACTGGCAAAATATATGGCTGGAAAAGTAAATGGGCCAGATTGGGAGAGTATCTGAATGTTGTGGTAAGGAGTTTATAGTTTGGTTTTAGAAGGAAATGGGAAATATTGGATATTTCCAGAGGCAGGGTAGCGCATAAATGGAGGCAGGTGATTCAGCGATTCAGTCTAAGTACACTTAGATCCTAACAGCTTGATGCGCTGAGTTGATAGAAATACCCTCATGAGTCACAGTGCAATTATTTATTACTTTATTTAGCATATGTCTGATGTGCTCAGACTTGTTTTGGGCACCATGAATGAAATGTAAAATTTTTGAAAATAATTTTTTTCTAATAAGTGCGTTTGCAGCTTGCCAAATATAGGCCATAGGGTAGGAATGCTGATACTTTAAAAAATAAATGTCACCGGTCAATAAGACCAAAAATATGTGACTCAACTATAGAGAATAAAAGAACTGGAGTCTTAAGATCCTTCCACAGCATCAGTACAATTTATTACGATTATGTGCAGACCATTATTTCCGATAGCAGTAGACTAGACGATATAGATGGCCCAGCAAACATGGACGGAGGTGTGACCCAGTGACACTGAGAAATCACTCTGTGGGTTTTCAGACCTATAGAAGTCCTTCTGCCAATCTTTTTGGAGTTGGGGTAACTCAGCATTAAAAATTGTTTCTACGAAGTTACCTGGAAGTAGGAAAATTCCTTCAAGGGTGTGTGTGTGTGTGTGTGTGTGTGTGTGTGTGTGTGTGTGTGTGAATAATGCAATGTTTAAAAGAACAGCTGTTGAATCCAGACTGCTAAGCCCAATTCCGAGTTTTGGCCACATACCAGATTGGCAACCTTTGCAAGTTTAATCATCAATCTCTCCCTCAGTTTCTTTGTAAAGTAAAGATGATAATAGTATTGACCTCAGAGGATTGTCATGAAGATTTACTGTAAAGCACTAAGAATAGTTCTGGGCACATGATAAGTATTAGTGATTACTGTCACTCCAGTCCATAATTATTTGCTAATGAGCCAGGGAGTCAGAAAGAAAGAGTTAACAGGGAAATTTGCCTCTGAGAAAATACTGGGAGGGAAAAGGTCAGGGAGAAGGGACACTGGGTCTAAGGATTATCCCTCCCTCTCTACCTTCCTTCCTTCTTTCCTTCCTTCCTTCCTCTTTTCCTTCCTTCCTTCCTACCACAGTTATATATTGAGTGCCTACAATGTGCCATTCTTCTAGATACCAAGGAAATTGCAGTAAACAAAAGAATTAAAAGTCGGCCTTTGGGGTCCTTATATTCTAGTGAAGAAGACAGAAAAAAATAACACAGCAGTTTAACGTCGGGTAGTTTTTGTTGCTACGAAGAAATTGAAGAAATTGGATGAGGGGTTTGTTTCCTGGGAGTGGACCTAATATTGGTAGGGAAAGAGACAGTGCTAGGCCAGTGGGTGGACACTTCTACTGAGGAGGGGCCATATGGGAGTGGCAGGAGCTGTCCTGGGTTGAAAAACCAACTTTGCTCAGTAGCAGGGATGTCTCTCTAGGTTAGTCCTGCCGTCCAGAGCAATAGTGCTCTTTGCTCTCAGATCTTGCTTGTGGAACATTTGGAAATCACAGGAGAGGGGACATCACTCCGGGTTTTGAAACCTTGTCTACCAACTCTCTCACCAATGCTATGCATGTGCTAAGAGTCCTCACACACCAGATGACCAACTGTCATTGCGGATGGCTTCCAGCATCCAGGTCATTGGTGAGTGACTCTAGAGGACCTCCAGATTCTAAGTGCAATGGGCAGGATGTACCTTCGTTTTGTCCGAGAGTAAGACCCAAGTTACACTAGTATAGTCTGCAACCTCTAGTACACAGGGAATGGAGGATGTGATGGTTCATTATATTTGTCCACCTAGCTAGGCCACAGTGGCCAGATAGTTGCTCCAACACTCATCTAGATGTTGCCATGAAAGTATGTCTTAAATGAGATCAATTTTTTTTAAGTTTACTTACTTATTTTGAGAAATACAGAGACGGCATATGTGGCGGAGGAGCAGAAAGAGAGAGGGAAAGAGAGAATCCCAGCAGGTTCCATGCTACCAGTGCAGAGCCCAACATGGGGCTTGAACTCACAAAACTGTGAGATCATGACCTGAGCCAAAACCAAGAGTTGGATGCTTAACCAACTGAGCCACCCAGGTGCCCCCCAACATTTAAATCAGTAGACTCTGAGTAAGACAGATTATGCTCCATAATGTGGATGGACCTCATTTAATCAATTTAAGAGAAAAAAGACCTCCCCTGAGGAAGAGGAAATTCTGCCTACAGTCTGCATTTGGACTCAAGTTGCAGCATCGACTCTTCCTAGGTTTCCAGCCTTCTGGCCTACTCTTCAGATTCTACAGTTGCCAGCCTCACAGTCATGTGAGCCAATGAGCCAATTCCTTAACATACAACAATCTCTAGATGATAGATAGATAGGAGGATGGATGGATAGGTTGATGGAAGGGTGGGTGGGTCAGTGGGTGGGTGGATGGAAGATAAGAAAGAAGGATGGGTGAAAGGATGGATGGATGGATGGATGGATGGATGGATGGATGGATGGATAGATAGATAGATAGATAGATAGATAGATAGATAGATAGATAGATAGATAGATAGATAATCTCTTCATCCACGACATACATGCACATCGTATTGGTTCTGTTCCTCTGGAGACCCCTGACTAACACAGAGGGGAATGGACTTCCCACTCACATTTGGAAAATTCTCATTCCTTCCTCCTGATTTGTTCAAATGGCACCTTTGAAGTGAAATTTTCCCTAGTATCTCAACCTTGGGTTAGTTGAATTTCTCATTTTGCAGTAATTGTTTCTAAACCTTTCTTGTAGTATTAGAGTCACTTCTTATTCATATTTAGATGGTTACATCCTGACTCCAGTGAGAAGCCCATAAACAAGACTGTGACATGAATACAATTACTAGATGTCCTAGTCGTCTCTGAATATACTCTGTGCCTGACGGATTGCTAGGCGTTCACTAAATTTCAGTAGAACAAAACTGCGTTGCCCACTCCCTTTCCAAGGCTGGTTTTGCTTGCAAAGGGGTATGTTATGAGTTGGATTATGTCTGCCCCCAAATTCATATGTTGAAGACCTAGCCCCCAGTGCCTCAGATGTGACTTTATTTGGCATTACAGTCTTTACAGAAGTGGTAAAGTTAACATGAGAAGGAGGGGGGGAGCACAAATCCAGTATGTTTGATGTCCTTATAAAAAGGGAAAATTTAGACAGAGAGAGAGAGAGATACATGGAGAGAAAACAGTGTGAATGGACACAGGGAAGGATGGCCATCTTCATGCCAAGGACAGAGGCCGGGACAGATCACCTCACAGGCTCAGAAGAAATCAACCCCTCTGACACCTTGACCTTAGCCTTTTAGCCTCCAGAACTGGGAGACACTAAATTTCGGTTGTTTAAGAAATTTGGTTTGTGCTATTTTTACAGCAGCCCTAGCAAACAAGTACAGGTATATCCCCACCAACAAATGCACCTTGTTCAGTGTACCCAGGCATCTAGGGACCTATGTAGCTCCTGCCAAAATCTTAATATTAAAGAGAGAAGCTGATTGTTTAAGTCACTGAGATATCACACAATCTTGGTTAACTTGGTTCCTGTTAGCTTCCTTACCTCTTACTACAACTAGAAAGTGGATTATCTTTGAGAGCAGTGCCTGGCACATAGTAGGTATTCAATAAGCATTTGGGGATATGAATCAATAAATAATGGACACGCCCCATTCAAAAGCAAGCTTACATATCCTGTTTGGCTTAGATCAGCCTCTGTGGTCCATCTTAACCCCAAGCCCCTTTGAAGTTGTTTATTCCTTACCAGATGCCCTGATTCATTAGTGGTTTCCATTAAAACCATGGTTGAAGAGACACTTCCATTTGAAAGCCTCGAGTGTGGTGTTTTTGTTTGGCTGGCTTTTCCTGCTCCGAAATAATTACTTTTCTTAAGATGCTGAATTTTCTCATGTTTGCCTCTCATCCTTGACAGTCTTTTCTTTGATCCGTTCTGGAAGGACTTGCCCAAGCCCATTTAGGAATGCCAGAGGATCTTAAAGGAAAAGAAATCATTGACTGTTGAAGCTGAAAAAGATCAAAAAAGATGCCTTTGTCCAGGCCCTTCATTTCTAGATGAGGTCACGGTTTTCCAAATAAGCCATGAGATTGGGAGTAGTGGTGGCAAGACGTGTTGATAATAACAAGAGCGCATCACCCTACCATTTGTAAAGAACTTCCCCTCATGTGATGTGATTTCACACAGTGCCTTACCAGAGAGTAAAGGAACTTGGGCAGTAGAAGAGATCGCTGACCCTGGTATCCAGAGGCCTTGACATTGCTGCTTCTGCTCTGTGGTGACTCTGAGCAAGTCACTTCACCTTAGCGAGCCTTTGCTGTTCTAGTTATAAGATGGGTATGAACATGGCTCCTCATTATGGTTGCTGAGAGACCAAGAATATCCAAGATCTTTGAAAACTGTAAAGTTCTACAAAAATATAAAATACAGCAATTTAGTACTTCATTTTTTTCTTAGTTGATTTTTTTATTGTTATCTGCAAAATAGGAACAGTTTTTTTTAAAGGAGTTTTATTTTGTAAGTGAGAAATGAATAAATTTGTGCCAACGATTGAGGGTGCCAATTGAATTCACAGTGAGAAGCTTAATACATCAGAGATGTCACTCAAATCATGGCAATCATTAATATGGTCCTGAAATTTGAGAAATATCTGTATGTGAATATCCTCACCACTGCCAAGTGCTTTTTTTAAAAGGAACTTTTGCATCTCTACCACTTTTTGTTTTTATTTACACTTTCTGGCTAAAAAAAAGTTCAGCTTACATTCACCTAGCAAATATTTACTGATCCTTGTGCTGGGTACAAGTCAAGGCGCTGGGGAACAAAGTTCCTGCCTTCATGAAGCTTACGCTTTAGTGGAAGAGAAATACGGTAAATCGAAGTATATAGTGTGTGAGATGATAATATACATTATGGTGGAAAAAATGGTAGCAAGGGAAGAAGTGCTTCTTGAAGATAGACGTGGGACATAGGACCACTGCACTCACCAGAGAGATGTGATGGAGAAGCCATGGGACTATCACAGGGAAAAACAGTAAGGGAGTGGGAAGACCAAATGCAAAGGTTAAGAGACATGATCCTACGTAGCATGTCTGGTGAGTAGTAGGGAGGTTGGTGTTACTGTAGTTCAGTGGGTGAGCTGAGAAGCCCAAAAGATACTGGTGCTGTGCCTGAGGTGGCAGCAATGACTCTATAAGATCCGGTAGGGTCTTATAAATAATTGCCTAAGTATGTCATCCTTTGAGTAAGAAGAGAAGCCCCTGGAAGGTTTTGAGTGGATGGATGATATTCTTCATTAAACATCCAGGTGCAAATATCAAGGATACAGTTGGATATGTGAGTCAGAAATTCAAAGTGGTGATATAAATTTGGAAGCCACGATCAGCGAAGAAAGAATGGAAAATACAGAAAAGTGTAAAAAAAAAGGAAACATCTAGAACATCTTAAGTGGGGTATAACTGATATACAAGGAACAGCACATAGTTAAGATGTACAATCTGATGAGCTGGCCAAGTGCAAACACCTGTGATACCATCACCGCCATCAACACCTCCCCAAGTTTCCTTGTTGTCTCTTTGTTTTTGTTTTGTTTTGTTTCGTGGTCAGAATGCTTAACATGAAATCTGCCCCTTTAACAAATTTTGAGATGCACAGTCGTAGATCCTTAACTATAAGCTCTATGTTTTACAGCAGGTCTTTAGAACCTATTCATTTAGCATAACTGAAATTTCACACCCATTGGGCAACAACTCCTCATTTCTCCCAGCTCCCAGGCCCTGGTAATGCCTAGTGTATTCTCTGTGTCTAAGAGGTTGACTATTTTGGATACTTGACGTAAGTGGAATCCTGTAGTATTTATCTTTGTATGATTGGATTATTTCACTTAGCATAATGTCTGCGACGAATGTCTGCGACGTTCATCCATGTTGTCACTAATGGCAGGATTTCCTTATTTTTAAGACTGAACGATATCCCCTTACATGCATATACTAAATTTTCTTTATCCACTCATCTGTCAGTAGACACTTGGGTTGTTCCCGTATCTCAGCTACTTGGAGTAATGCTGCAGTGAACATTAGAGTGTAGGTATCTCTTCAAGGTCCTGATCTCAGTTTTTTTCAGATAGATACCCAGAAGTGGGATTGCTGGATCATATGGTAATGCTATTTTTATTTTTTGAGGAACTTTGTACTGTTTTATATAGCTACCACACCATCTTACATTCCTGTCAACAGCGTACAATGGTTCCAACTTCACAGCACCCTCATCAACACGCATTATCTTTTTTTTATGTAATAACCATCCCATCCTACCATGTGTAAAATGATATCTCATTATAGTATCGATTTACATTTCTCTGATGATGAGCGATGTTCAACATCTTTTCATGTACCTGTTGGCTGCTTGTATAGTCTTCTTTGGAGAAACATCTGTTTGAGTCTTTTGCCCATTTTTTAATTGACTTATTTTGACTTATTTTATTCTATCTGCTATTGAGTTGTAGGAGTGCATGATATACTTTGGATATTAACTTCTTATCAGATATATGGTTTGCAAATATTTTCTCCCATTGTGTATATTGCCTTTTCATTCTGTTCATTGTTTCCTTTCTGCGCAGTAGATTTTGAATTGTTCGAGTCCCATTGTCTATTTTTGCTTCTGCTGCCTGTGCTTTTGATGTCATAGCCAAGATATCATGCCAAGATCAATGTCAAGAAGGTTTTCCCTTATGTTTCCTTCTAGGAGTTTTCTAGTTTCAAGTCTTATATTAAAATCTTTAACCTACTTTGTATTGATTTTTGTATACAGTGTAAGATAGGGATTCAATTTCTTTTTTCTCTTTCCATTTATTTACTTATTTATTTATATTTATTTATTTTGGCACATGGCTACCTAGTTTTCACAACACCATTGTTTTAAGAGATTATCATTTCCCCATTACATATACAAGGCACCTTTGTCAAAGATCAGTTGACTTTATATTTGTGAATTTATTTCTGGGCTTTTTATTCTATTTCATTGGCCTATATGTCTGTCCTTATGCCAATACCATAATGTTTTAATGACTGTAACTTTGTAACATTTCTTGAAATCAGGAAATATGATGCCTCCAGCTTTGCTCTTTCAAATCAAGATCACTTTGGTTACTCTGGGTCTTTTGTGGTTCCATATAAATTTTAGAATTTTTATCCTATTTCTGTAAAAATTGCCATTAGGACTCATTTTATGAGGCCAATATTCTTCTGATACCAAAGCCAGCAAAGATACAAAATTAGAGGTCAATATCCCTGATGAATATAGATGTAAAATCCTCAGAAAGAATAGTAGGTACACTAAATTTAATAGCACATTAAAAGGATAATATACCATGATCAAGTGGCATTTATCCCTGGAATGCAAGTAGGGTCCAACATACACAAATCAGTAAATACAATAGATTGTATTTATTACATTAGTAGAATGAAGGATGAAAATCACATGATCATCTCAATAGGTGCAGATAAAGCACTTGACAAGGTCCAACACCTTTTATGATTAAAAGGCACTCAACAAACTAGGTATAATTGGAATTTACCTCAACATATTAAAGGCCATGTATAAAAAGGCCACAGCTAACATCATGTTCAATAGAGAAAAATTAAAAGCTTTTCCTTTAAGACCAAGAGTAAGACAAGGATCCCCACTCTTGCCTCTTCTATTCAACATATACTGGAGGTCCTAGCCAGAGCAATTAGGCAAGAAAAAGAGATAAAAGGAATCCAAAACAAAAAGGAAGTAAAAGTGTCTCTGCAGATGACATAATCCTATATATAGAAAACCCTAAAGACACCACACACACACACACACACACACACACACACACACACACACAACAACAACAACAACAATAACAACCTTGATGGAAGTAATAAACAAATTCAGTAAAGTTGCAGGATACAAAATCAATATACAAAAGTCAATTGCATTTCTACACAAATAACAAACCATCTGAAAAGAAAATTAAGAAAATAATCCTATTTATAATAGCATCAAAAAGAATATATTGCTTAGGAACAAACTTAACCAATGAAGTGAAAGATTTGCACACTGAAAACTATAAAATACTGATGAAAGAAATGAAAAGAGACACAAATAAATGGAAAGACATCCCATGTTTGTGGGTTGGAAGACTTAATATTGTTAAAGTGTCTGTACTGCCCAAAGGAATCTAGATATGATTTTATTAAAGCTACCTTTATGGCTGCTCAGCCATGAAAAAGAAGGAAGATATTACTTGGGAAGTCCCAAACTGTAACCATAGGTTTGTCTCATAGTGTTAATAAAACAACATTTATGTATTTGTTTCTGGCTTGGATGCTATCCAACCTGAGCCCCCTTCATCTCTGGCTTCTCATCTGGACTCTACGTCTTCTGTGGTGGCAGAGCTGGTCTTCAGAATCAGCCAGTCCAACACACCAGCCTGTGTAAGTTTCCATGACGATCTGTTCCCTTCTGTTATATCATTCAATCATTACCCAACCGAGGTCTCTCTGACTCCCAACTCAAACTTTTCCTACCATCCCAGACAATCTCAGTTTCACTCATCAATTAAAAACTACAGCTATGACTTTAGAAGATTTGTTTTATGGTTTAAGTAGTACCAGAACTCACAATACGTTTTACCCCTCTTGAAGTACACAAATAAGCCACTGACTTTTATATAGGGATGATTACACTTTGTGTAATGTAATAACCCGTATCATGTAAGAAGCTCCTCTGGAGCCTTCTGAATGGTCTTCTGGCCTTTGTGGTGATGTAGTCAGCCCAAATTCAACACACAGTTCCCCAACAACATGTTTTTTGTTGCTCCGCAACAAGCCCTGTGCGAGATATTCTGGAGGATATAGAGGTAAGAAAGGAAGTGTCCCTGCTCTTAGAACTTGTGCTATAATAGGCAGCAGATTCCATTTTGGAGCAGCTCCATCAGAAATGCCTTCCTAAAATTGACTCAAAACTTCAGCTCACTACAGCTTCTACTCATTGACCCTTCCGTAGTTTAATACATTCATTGCGTGCCTGAGGCAGTCGACTCAAGTGGGAGGGGAAGTTTCCTCTCCCCCATCCCTGCCAATCCTCCACAAGGACAGGGGAGTCACCAATGATGGGTCCCAATCCAGACCACGCACTGTAGCACATTTGCAAGTGCACAGTGTCATGTGCATCAAAACATCGCATAAATGCACACGGGCCTTCCCTCCGTGCAGCTGTGTTGGAAGCTCAGCTAGAGGCCACTTCATATCCAGCAATTGTAATCTCCCCTCCTTTGTTCTCTGCATGTGTATGTGACAAACACGTGATCAGTTTGTTTTCGTGACCAGTACACCAAACCAAAGAGCTCGAGTTTTTAAGATCCACTGGGGGCTTGAAGAAAGATAGGAATCATAATGGGTTGTGTAGGTGAGGCTTTTGGTGTTATCTAGGGATACCAGACTTTTTTACTTTGGGGTAAAACATGCTAGCTCAATCAATTATGAAGTATTGGTTTTGTTTCCCATTTGCCATCATTTCTTGTACGTTTCCTCAAGAACTTCATAGGGAAGGAGTTACTGAGATGAAGCTGTGGTTTGGGTATTTCCAGAATTCTTGGCTATAATGCTATCAGAACCTTGTTGCAGTTTGCAAGAGAAAGAATTTCTAATATCACAGCCATTTATCTACTGACTGAATGCTATCTTCAACATCTCCTGAAAACATTCATGCGAGATGTATGTATACGCTTCCAGTGACAGGGACCTCTTTACCTTACACAGCCACTCTTTCCACCTTTGCACACTTGTGATGAATAAGAAATTCCTTTGTGGATCGAGCCAAATCTGATCCTCAGTAATTTCAGTCTCATGGCCCTATTTCTATCCCTCAGAGATAAAATGGAATGAACTTAACAAAATCTATTCCTTTTTAGTGTAACGGCACATCAACTTGACTACAATTCCCTCTAGTTATGTCAAGGTCTGATAACCCGCGGGAAGGAGACATTCCCAAGTGTTGGCTGTTTCTCTGTAATTGACTTTTCTGCTCAGTGCTCAGCTCAGGCAAGCCACTGTTGATCTGCCAATCTGAGACCCCCTCTGTGTACACAGCCCAATGGAGTGCGACAACCAGAGTATAGGTGATGGTTATGGAGGAAAGTCATGGCTCCTGGAACATCTCCATTTCATTTGTGATGAAACAGCCCATTCTCAGAGCCCTACAGGAGACTCGGCTTTGCTACCCAATGATCCTAACATTTGTTGAATGTGAAGTTTGTGTTCAAATGGCATCCTTGTTTAGGTGCCAGATGGTCAAGCGGTCCTTGGTATGCTTGGGGCATCAGTATATACACATAAAGACGTTGTTTATACATCACAAGTAAAAAGCCTTTATATGTCATCCAAGAGTGAAAGAGAGAGTGGTAAACATAGCAGAGTAAGAGCTATGGAACCAGACAGACCTAGTTCAAACCTTGCTTGCTGTCTTTTAAAAGACTTGCTATCTGTTGTGGCCTTAGGCCCAGCTACTCTATCTCCCTGGACTTCATTTTCCTCCTATATTTGCAAACCAGAGAGGCAGTATCCTCCCCACAGGGCTGTTATTAGGATAAAACAAGTGAAGGGTCTAACAGAGTGCTTGATACTTGAAATATACTGTTTTGACACTCCAAAATGCAAGTTCTTTTCTACAGTTATTCTGTTTGCAAGGTTTCCTCCCCCCCACCCCTTTATTGTCTCATAACACCTATGAGGGAAGGCCCGTGTGCATTTGATCTAATTTCAAGCTTTCAGGCAGGACTGTTGCATGTGTAAATACTCTCTGTTCTAGGAAGGAAAACAAAACCTAAAGGAGACTGTGCAGCCTTGCAAAGTCCTCCATCCAGCTTGCACTTTCATGCTTCCGTCTCTCCATCTACCAAATGATTGGGTTGATGAGATGATCTATAAGGTCTCACACTCTCTTCGTACTCTCATCTATTATTATCATAGCAGTTCGGAGCTACTCTTGTTCTGTTCCTGAAGAGGGCGTGAGGGAAGATGAGCAGTTCTTGGGGGGACTTCTGGCTTGCAAGGGCTCCGGTAGGTGCTCTCTTTAGGCTCACTACCACTCCGCGAGGGAGTTACTGCTACTCTTTTCTCGCAGACAGATGGAGAATGCCATAGAGATTAATGACATCGGCCAAATTGTTCCTGGTTAGTAAGTGGCAGAGCTCCCTAATCTAGATAAGGACATGGACTCTGGGAAGGGGATGCCTGTCCTACTACTCAGAGATACCAGGGTCCCTTACCTAACTCAGTACTCTTATCTCTGCAAGAGAACATCATGGAAGAGAGAAAAGGTGCATAGCCCCAAGACTTAGGAAACCAAGCTTCTAGCTTTCACTCTACCTCCAAATCATTCACTCTATCATCCTAAATCATTTTTCCCCAGAAGAACTGAAAAATTACCTGCTATACTTACTTTCACAGTCACCTGGAAAGGTGCATGAGCAGGGCAAAGAGGAATCAACTATGGTACAAGAAGCTGCAGATATGAGCTACTGTAAGCTTCCACTGTTCACTGTATAGCCTTGGGAAGGTTGTTTGTGCCTCTGAGTTTTAGTGTCTTCACCTGTCCAATGAAAGTGTTGAACTGGGTTCTAAACTGTGGTCCCCAGACCAGCAGCATCAGTCAGTATCATCTGGGGACTGGTTAGAAGTGCAGACCTCAGTCCCCACCCAAGACCTAGTGAATCAGGGGCCCTGATAGTGGAGCCCAATAATCTGTGTTTTAATAAGCCCTCCAGAAGGTTCTGACACGGTAAAGCTGAAGACCCAGCGGGTGAGCCGGGTATAAGGATCTGCATCTGGCAGAAAGCCCTAGAAAAATGGCTGCGGCTGGAACTGAGAGAAGAGTCAAGTTACTTCCTCAAGGCAGGAGAAATGAATGGATTTGCATTGTGTGTGTAGCGACCTGCCTCCAGGTTAAGCCTCTAATGCACACATATTATTTCATCTTGCTTCATATGCCTTGATCTTTTTCACTGATTTCTTTATCTGCAAGGGGCGGGGGAGAGCAAAGAAATGTACCTCCTAAATTTTCTGGGAATTGAATGATGCAGCTTGTGGGAAGTGCCTGGCACAGAGCCAGCTCTTTATAAGTTGCCCAAACTCTCTGGGTCTCCACCCTTAGGGTAAAAGGTAAAAAATTTTGAAAGAAAACTCTTCCCTATCTGGATGACATGGGGTTTTTCTGAGCCAACCCAAGCAGGTCACCTAAGGAAACCTAGCGCCTCAGAGGTGCCGCGACCCGCGGATTCGGAGTCTGCCTTCAGCCTAGAACTTGTGAATTTGTCTCTCGAGGAAGCTCTGTCTCTTCAGAGTCGACTGGAACTCCTTCAGGGCATGTGAACAGCAAGGGCATGTTTTTTTAATTAGCAGGAACCAACTTATGCTTTACACAAAATAAAAGTAGAAGGTAGCCTGATCTAGGACATGGGCCATGATCCGGGACCGGAAGGTGGTCAAGTCTTGGTGGGACTGTTGGTAACAGAGACTGTATTACCACTCCGGCTTTGTGGGTCTGATTTCTCTGGTCTCCAGTTCACACGATGAGAAATAGCCACCACAGCTCTGGAGTTTCCTGGCCACATGACTCTGTGCCCTCTGTACTGCTCTTTTGTGGTCTACCTCTCTTATGTCCAAATCCCTAGCGAAGAGAATTTGGATAACAGGCTTGAGTCGGGGACCTCGTATCCCTTGGTCCTATCGCCTGTGCCGAGAGACACTGGATCACCTTACACTCTTAGTTACTGGAAACCACACCCCTGGGATGAGAAGGAGGTTTGAGAAGCTGTTAGGAACCGGACAGACTGTTAGAGATCTTCATTTTGACAAAGATGGCAAAGAAATCTTTCGAATCCTCCTCAAGAACCAGGGCTGCCGATTGCTGGCAGGTGCAGGGTGTGACCAAGACCCTGCCATTTGGTGTTCACAGTAAAGGTTACAATTTATAATGCTAGCTGCTCTTTTACATTTTGCTGACAAAAAAAGGTGCACTCAACAGACATGGGATATGGAAAGAGAATTTTTTATTCTGCAAATACACCAAAGTTCAGCGTAAATAAGGCGATACGACAAAACATAAATTACTATGATGTTTAGTGCGTGTTATGCTTAATAGCGACTTATTGAATCTCTATGTTACGTGAGGAAGTTCTGCTTCGATGAAACATTTTTTTTTAGTTTTACAAGAGGTAATTGAATACAAAAAAAAAAATTATGTTTACTTAAGACCCGAAATGGGTGTGATGTTGTGGAAATACTCCGGGATAAGGGTCTTTTCTCGTCCAGCCGCAGCTTAGCTGTGGTGTGGGCTGCAGTTCCCTCAAATGCAAAATGACGAAAGTCAGACCAAGAGATGTCCGGTGTCCTTCTCACTGCTGGTGACATCCAGGCTTTCTGTGATGTCGTGTAGATAGAGATTTTGTGACTTGGCAGGTATCCTCAGGATGCTGGCTCCATTGTGGTCCCATCAGGAAAGGAATGGCACATTCCTGGGGGGTTGCTGGAAAAAGTTTCATGAGGGGATTGTTTACAGAGGTTTGGGGGAAGCAGCCAGACTGGCAGAGGTAGGAGGCTATTGTCCTATAACCACAGGAGAGGAAACCACCTATGGCTGGCAGGGAAGGAGTGAGGAAGAAATGCCTGCATGCCTCTCTCCTGCACCCTTGGATTCTAACTGGCACCTCCCAGCGAGTCCAGTAAGAAGGGGGGATAGAAGTTTGCCCAGGGATACCATCTCCCTGCTGCAACACACGCCGGACCTGCGGGAAGCCAAAGACAACAGGAAGGAGTATGGTGGATGTCTCTCCACTTCTCACGCTGTGTGGACAAACACATTGTTCTGTCTAACAAAGAATCCACACTGCTTCTGTGGCCTCAGGGTGTTGCTCTCTGTGGCCTGACCCCTCCACTGGATAGACCTGAAGCACCCAGGCTGTGCCAGAGAGCTCCTGGTTGCAGATGTCCAGTTCCTAGAGGAAGAGGGGGCAGACCCTCATTGGCACCTCCTCCCCTCAGGAGGTAATGGGCCAGGGAAGGGCTTATTTGGGCTGCTCAAGCCCTTTCCACTCCAAGCTACCCCATCGGCAACTGCCACCCTGGAAGTGGCCTTCAGACCAGCACTCCCTTCAAACTCCTGCAATGGGTCACGAGTGCCCATTAAAAAACTTTCTTCCAATACTTGTGCCCAAGTTCCCTGCAGGTACGGGTGTTTTCCTATCATAGGAAAACTTCTCTTGGGCTGTTTCCTTCCCCTGAGGTGTGCTTTCTCTCCATCTCCCTGGGAGAACACAGCCTAATCTCGGGCTCTCAGTCAAACCAGACAGTCGGAAGATCCCCTAGAAAGGAAGTGAGCTCTCCTTCCTTTGACAAACAGCTTCCCTTTGTACCTCTCTCAGCACACCCGTGTCACGTTAACCAGGCCGTTTGTATACTCTCTTCCTGTTTCCTTGCTGCTTTTTGTTTTTAATTTTTGGTAATGTTTATTTATTTTTGAGAGAAAGAGAGAGCAGGGGAGGGACAGAGAGAGAGGGGGACAGAGGATCCAAAGCAGGTTTCACATTGACAGAGCCCGATGCAGGGTTCAAACTCATGAATCACGAGAGCATGACCTTAGCCGAAGGTGGAAGCTTCACCAGCCGAGCCACCCAGGCACGCCTCATAGCTGCTACTTTAACGGATCTCTTTCCTGTTTGTTCTCACAAGTTCAAGTCCACTCCAAGGTCATCTCCTGCTGTCCTCACCACTGCAGGGAACTACACTCCCCAGGATCCTTTGTTCTTTGGCTTTCAAGTGTTTTCAGTCAATGGGAGGCCTTGGCAGAAGACCGGAGGGGAGAGAAGCTGGCTCTTTCTCTCCCTCTTTTTCTGGGCTTCTGGAAGCATCTCCCACTCTAGCACCATCTCTTCTGGGATTCAGCTCCTGGAGAGCAGTTCCCACTACAACAAATCTACCGGAGGGTCTTCACTTCTGGGCTCTGGTACACCATCATTTCCCCATGACCTTGAAGCCCTGAGCTTCGGGCAGCAGCTTCTTACTGCTGGAACCCTGTGTGGTCTTTCAGTTCTTCGTCATGTGTGTAACTCATTCCCCGTGTTAAATTTCCTCTGCTTGAAATAGTCGGGACAGTTTTCATGCTCCTCGCTGGGCCAGGCTGCTGCATCATCTGACCCCCAACGGGAGAAGGAGCATGAGATTGAGGAAAGTGTATTCATCTTTATCATAAAAGATACCCAGGATCAGAATCCAGGTCTGCCTTTTAGACACAAGGGACTGCGGGCAGGGGCCACAGCCTCTAGCCAATGCCAAAGGTACCTATTCTCCTGGACTCCTGAGGAAGATTTTAAGTGAACTCACATAGATGAAAATGGTATGAAAATAATCTGGCATATGGCGGATACTCAGTAACCTAAAGTCCTATTCTTCTGTGTCAACAAGAAACAGGCGCATCTCTTTTCCTGGTCCCAGTTTGAGTTTCGGGACTTCAGCCATTTGTGAGTAAGCTCTACAGCCTTTGTAGGAATGAAAGGGTCAGAATGCAGTGAGGAAAATCAATGAAGGCAAAGAAGAGAAAAACATCGGGGCGCCTGGGTGGCTCAGTCGGTTAAGCATCCGACTTTGGCTTAGGTCACGATCTTACAGTTTGTGAGTTCGAGCCCGGCGGCAGGCTCTGTGCTGACAACAGCTCAGAACCTGGAGCCTCCTTCAAATTCTGTGTTTCTGCCTCTCTCTCTGCCCCTCCTATGCTCATGCTTTCTCTCTCTCCATCTCTCAATAATAAATAAAAACGTTAAAAAAAATTAAAAAAAAAAAGAGAAAAACATTAACTGAATCGCTGTCCCCATTCAGGAATTGTGCTAGGACCCCCTAAATGTGTCTCCCAGTTTGATTTCTCCTGCAGACAGGATCTCCACAGGAGGAAACCGGGCCTCTGGGAAGTATGATAGCTTGACTTGACTCAAGACACTCAACTAGTGCAGTGGTTAGATTCCAGAACTTTCCATACCTGGCATCCACAGTTGCCATCGGGATGGAAGATAGGAGGAAAGTTGTGAGCTTCCCTGAAAAGAAAGAAGACACACGGATGCCGCATTAGGTCTCAAGACAGGAAACTCACTTCGTGTTAAGCTTGCAAAGCAAAGCCGAGAGGTATGGAGGTGGGGAGGGAAAGGAGAAGAAAGAAACTAGGAGAAATGGTTGAGTTGGAGACCTGGAGGGGCCAGGAGAGATAAGAAGGGAGAGGAGAAACGGAGGCAGCTGTGACAGGGCTCAGATAAGCAGCTGCATTTCTCTATTAGAGATTCTGCCCCAGTACTCAGAAACTTCCGTCTCCAGAGCCTGTCAGGGGAGACGTAATCCACCTCAGAGGGAAGGAAAAAGGAAACGGAAGTGGGGGAGGTAGTCAGAAGCGAGCCGCTGTCTCAAGGACATTCTCCATTTTGGAGGTTGCCTGGCTCCTCACCTCGGTTGGCCCTCCTTTTCACAGAACTGTAAGAAGTAGACAATTATGTGGCAGATTCATGACTTCACTCTTCAAGGAAAATACTTCTGTATCCAGCAAGGAAGACAGTCATGGTCCATTGGTTTCTAAAATTGCTACTTCTTCTCCAAGAGCCCTCAGATGAAGAAGCTGCCCACAGTCGACCCCTCTCACAAAGTAATGAAGACATAATCTGTCTTTGGGAGTTTCAGACTCCGCTGGACTCGGCTGCATACCCACCTCACAGCAGGTGTAAAGTCTCCATGCTGTCTCATGCCCTTCTCGCCTGTTCTTCTCTGTCATACCCTGGGATGGATTTGACTCTTGCCTTGTTTAATAGAGGAGGAAACTGAGTGTCAGAAGAGAGAAATAACCCAGGGTCAAACAGCAAGTAACTGGAATCTGAGTGTTCTGGTTCTCCGTCAGATATTACTTCCTGAAGAGGGGAGCATGTGCACTGGCGATGTAAAGATGATTGCAGGTGTCACGTGTGTAAATCTCTAAAACAATATTTTAGGGTTGACAGGTTTATTTTATTATAAAGCAGAATATATTAGAAGAAAGCTTATATATAACCAGTACGCCAAACCTCATATGCCACCAGCACATGGATACTATTACCTTGGAAGAGGTTAGATACATGTTTTTTTTGTTTTTTGTTTTTTTTCTAAAATTTTTTTAACGTTTATTTTTGAGAGACATAGAGACAGAGCATGAGCAGGGGAAGGGCAGAAAGAGAGGGAGACACAGAATCGGAAGCAGGCTCCAGGCTCTGAGCTGTCAGCACAGAGCCCGACGTGGGGCTCAAATTCACAGACTGTGAGATCATGACCTGAGCCGAAGTCGGCCGCTTAACCGACTGAGCCACCCAGGTGCCCCACACGTTTTATTTATTTTAAAAACTGGTTAATAATAATAAATTATTATACCAATACAATAATAGCAAACACTTTCCTGCTTAGTATAAAGTGACCACAGTCTAAGCTAGATATAGATTCGTGTGTATAATTAATTCTTA
Organism: Paguma larvata; assembly: GCA_030068075.1. Classification (NCBI taxonomy): domain Eukaryota; kingdom Metazoa; phylum Chordata; class Mammalia; order Carnivora; family Viverridae; genus Paguma; species Paguma larvata. The sequence goes on along the minus strand of CM057828.1, from coordinate 12,945,288 downwards.
TGAGTTGGTTTTGGTTTGGTTTTTTTTGTTTTTTATTTTTTTTCATTTTACAAATGAGTAAACTGAGGCACAGAGACTTCAAGTAATTTGCCCAAGGTCACACAGCTAGTCAGTGGATTCACACTGAGGCTGTCTGACTCCGGAGCTGGTGCTATTAACTGCTGCCTTAGCCGCAGGTTATGCCCTGATGTCTGAAATTTGGAAATAGACATTCATGAACTCCAAGAGTATGGTAGGGACTTTGTCCCCCAACGTACCTTCTGCCCTTCTTCCAGAATAACAGAATTTGAGGTCAGACACATGGCCACAGAGAATTAGTACCCCAGATGGGGCCTGAGGACTATGTCCTGGCCATAGGAGAGCAAGCAGAGTTGATAACCACAAGTCCATGGTTTTGTCTTCCTCTTTCCCACTGCTTCCTGGTTGAAAGGGGGAGGGTGGTGACCCCCTTGGGCCACGTAGTCACGGGCTCCACCCCAGGGAAGCCAGATAACCAGAGAGAAGAAGCCTGGCTTCCTGCTGACTTTGTGAAGTAATTCCAGCTCCAACTGTTCTATGAGAAAGCATAAGCCTCCATCTTGCTCAAGCTACCCTTATTTTGGGTCTTCGTTATGCAGCCGCACCTACATCCTGATACTTATCTGAGACCTATAGCCCTCTTGCAAATCTGGAAGCACCACCTGGTATTTAAGGAATGTGTCCAATAGGCTTCTGGAGAAGCAATCTAAACTTAAACCTATCCCTGCACAGAATAATAATAATAATAATAGTAATAATAATAATAATAATAATGGCATTTATTTCGTGCTGGGCACTTTCCTAAGCACTTCACACGTTTCGACTCATTTATCCTTCACTGTGAGGAAGATACTATGTTTGTCCCCATTTTAAAGATGAAGAAGCTGAGCCACAGGAAATGGAAGGTGCTCTCCCCAAAGCACATCTGTGTCAATAGCAGCGATTTCACATATGACCTTTTTGAAATTTAAAACTAAGCAGAGGGGCGCCTGGGTGGCTTAGTCGGTTGAGCGTCCGACTTCTGCTCAAGTCATGATCTCACCATTCCCGAGTTCGAGCCCCGCGTCAGGCTCTGTGCTGACAGCTCAGAGCCTGGAGCCTGCTTTGGATTCTGTCTCCCTCTCTGTCTGTGCCCTTCCCCTGCTCATGCTCTGTCTGTCTCTTTCTCTTTCTCTCTCTCAAAAATAAATAAACATTAAAAAATTAAAATAAAATAAAACTAAGCAAAAGTTTGGGGTGCCTAGGCGACTCAGTCAATTAAGTGTCCGACACTTGACTGTGATATCATGGTTCATGAGATTGAGCCCCTCGTTGGACTCTGCTGACAGAGAGCCTGCTTGGGATTCTCTCTCTCCCTCTCTCTCTCTGCCCCTCCCCTACTCTCTCTCAAAATAAATAAATAAATAAACTTAAAAAAAACAACCTCAAACTAAGCAGAAGTTTAAAGGTTTATTTCAACCTTTAACTTCAGAGAGGGAGAGAGACGGAATCCCAAGCAGGCTCTATGCTGTCAGTGCAGAGCACTACACGGGGCTCCATCTCACAAACCCTGAGATCATGACTTGAGCCAAGATCAAGAATCAGAGGTGTAACTGACTGGGCCACCCAGCTGCCCCTAAGCAGAAGTTTAATAATGGTTGGAGGTCACCCTCCCTTGACATTACAGAGAGCTGGAGGGAAGAAAGGGTTTACTTTCTTCAAACTCAGTTTCCAGAGGCTGTTGCTGGGGCACCTGGTAGATATGGGGCGTCCTCCACCAAGCCAACTTGGCCTGTTCTTCTGGCTTCCCGGGGTGTTTGCCTTGACCATGTGGTCCTAGATGGGTCACTGCCGCTCAGAATTCCAGCCAAGGAGCAGCCTGATCAGAACAGGTGCTCATCCACTGTTCCTGCTGGGGTCTCCTGACTGAGGCCACAAGTGAGTGCGGGAGGAAAGAGGGGAGGGCTCTGAGGAGCCAGGGAACAGAAATGAACATCGGTAAATCAGAGCACGCTGGGGTCCGGAAGTCAGATTCAAGCTCCGAATGCCCTGCAGGGCTCTTGGCCTCCAATGAGGCGTCAGGCTCCCCAACAGCGAGGGCAACCCCGGACCCCCTCTTCTTCTGGTCCATATCATGTAGTTTAAATGCAATCATTTATGCCGCATCTGCAGAACAAGGTATTGAGAAAGATGTGTGACGTGATTAATGGACTGAACCGGAAGAGAACACCCAGTCCCCGTTTCTGCTCCTGGGAGAGTTACCATTTGGGGGTGGTGGGGGCAACGAGCAAGTAGAGAAATGAGACCCCAGAGGTGGACTGAGGTCACATCATACAGTACCTGTTTATGTCAAGGACTTTGGCTTTCTGTTCAAAAACAATGGGCTTTGCGATGGATTTTAAGGGAGAAGGATGCTCAGACTTGCATTTCGTAAGTGGCTGAAAGACAGATTTCCTGTTCTGTCGCCTCGGGGCTCTTGCCACAACAGGTTGGGATGAGTCTGTTGCAAAGCCTGCTACCCAGCATTCCGCGCCCTCACACCTGCTGCTGGCCCCGCCTCTCCACGGAAGTTCTTCAAGTCAAAGTCACTAACAACTGCCATGTCACCAAATCCGGCGGTCAACGCTGGGTCTTCATCTGAATTGTTCATCGGCAGCATTTGACACAGGGGCTTAGAACTGCGGAACCAAATAGGTTTCCTGCTACCCTCCCAGAGGCACCTTGCCAGTTGCCTTTGTGGGATCTTTCCTCACTTCCTGAACTCTAAGTGTTGGGGCCCCTCCTCCTCCACCACCCCCAGTCCAAGTTGCTCTCCGTGTGGTTTCACTCCATCTCAAAGCTTTCAATACCACCTCTGGACTGGTAACTCTCCGATTTCCCATTCCTTGAGAAAGAGCCCTTTTTCAAACTGCTGAATCCTCTCCGCAATGCTTACCTGACCTCTCGACTCAGAAATCCACCGGACATCTCAAACTTTGCACTACCAACAACATAGTCGTGATTCCGTGCCTAATCCTACACTTTCCATATTCCTCCCCGTTCTTGTAAATGGTACCTGCACCCTTCCTGTCGCTGAAGCCACAAGCCTCGGACATCCACTGACTCCCTTATTTTTCTCACACAGTTTCACTGCACTGACAAGTCCTGTCTGACCTACCGAATGTGCCCGTGATCTGACGGCTTCTCACGGTCTCCACCACCTCTGGACTTTGGTTGTACCCCCTCCTGATCAGTGTCCCCGCTTCCATTTCTTGCTTCATTAGAGTCTAAACTCTATCAACAGGCAGAGCAATCTTTTAGTTTTTGTCGGTTCGTGGCAGTGCTCTGCTAAAACTCTCCCCTCACCTCCCACAGCACCCTGGGAGTAAGAGCCCAAGTCCTGACTTGCCTCCTGAACCGCCCCTCATTCCTCCCCCTGCTCCCACCCTCTCCCTGCATCACCCAGCTCCAGCCTCACTGGCTTCCTCACCCTCCTCCCGTGTGTGCTCCTCCTTCAGTGCTCCTGCTCTTCCTCTGCCAGGAACACTTTCCCCAGCCATCCCAGAGTTTGCTCGATCATCCAAACCACCCTCTGCTCTGATGTGACTTCCCCAGGGAGGACTTCTGGGACCATCTTATTTAAAAGAGCTCCCCCGTATCACTCTCTACTTTAGTTTTCTTCGTCTTCACCATCTACATGTTACATATCAGTTTGTTAATTTATTGTCTGTCGTACCTCGCTGGGACCTAAGTTTTAGGAGCACAGGAGCTGGCTTTTCTGTTTACTGTGGTTTTCTATATCTGACACAAAGTCTGATTCATAGAATTGATTCCATAAACTCTTACAGAAAGAAGGGATGCTGGCTCTCATCCCAGTTGCCAGTTGCCTTTGTGGGATCTTTCCTCACTTCCTGAACTCTAAGTGTTGGGGCCCCTCCTCCTCCACCACCCCCAGTCCAAGTTGCTTATACACGGCTTATACGCGGACTCGAACCCATACACACACCATAGTCCTCACATACCCTCTGATGTATACTTTCACATCGATAGGGTTTCCACAAAGTCCCCATGCGTGTGACTGCCCCTAACATCAGGGGAAAGCTAAGACCACCTCCCAGGAAACATTGGCATAGAAGAAGTTGGCCAAAGTAAAATTTGAAATCCGTGTGGGGAATGAAAGGGGGTATATGGAAATTTTTCACTAGTCTGCATAAGGACTTTAAGGCCACCTAGGGTGCTGTGGTACATACCTGGCACTCCCCAACCCATACACACCTTCTCACGCCCCATACGCACAGATTCACACACACACACTTATCACCACACAGATATAGACACACAGACACGCACCTCCTCAACTGTTCTTACACACTCATGACTCATGTAGCTGTAGGATCTTCCCTACACAAACCTACATACCGCACACACACACATGCCCAGACACCAAACTTGCCCTTGTGGATACACCATCACGCTAATACACTCAGACACACTCATACCTTAAGGAGATAGTCATACTCGCTTGCTGTCTTTCCATCTCTGCAAGCTGGCACACAAAAATGACGTACATGTTGCCGACTTACTTGTCCATTTGCACGATCTCCGAAGCACCTACTCCAATACCCTTAGACACTCCAGCCCATATTCGCATCCACTTGCTAGAACACTCCATTTTTTCTTGCCCACACACACTCAAGCGAGCACACACACACACACACACAGTTTAAGAACTAATCTAAAATGCCACCTCCTGTTGTTATGGCAACAGAAGCCCTCCAACCACCTAGGAAGGAACGAGGACACATGAAAACAAAAACCCAGGGCAGCTCCGTGGAGGAAGGTGGACTGTGTGGCTGTGAAGAACATGCTCTGAATGGAGGCCCTTCCTTCCCGCTTCTTTGAGAAAGCTGATAGTGTCAGATGGAACCTCCTCCCACTTCCTTGGGAGCCTCCTAAAATATGCCTGTATCCACATTTTCACCTCCTTTCTCCCAGTCTCAGGGGCTGTGGCCCTCCCTCTTCGTGTGGACATTCTCTACCTGGAGGACCATCTCATGCCTTCCCATCTCAGCCCACACGCTGCTCCGTCTGCATTTGCTCTTGGCTGCTACTTTTCAGATGACGGACCAGCTCAGTGTTTTCCAGGGCGAGAACCTCCTCTCCCAACCATTCGTTGCCCTCCAGGCCTCTCCCTCTTTCATCTTCAGAGCCAGGTTTCTCAAAAGAATCGTCTACACTTGCTTGTCTCTACTTCTCCATGTATCACCATCCAATCACTACCATCAGGATACTCCTCATCTATTGACTAGCACTTCCCCGGCCAAGCCGCCATTGACCAGTGTCTTGATGAATGTAGCAGACACTTGGACGTCCTCAGTGATGTTTATTTGGTTTCCTTCTGCTATGATTCTCCTCGGATCTCTGGCTATGCCTTCCTCATTCAGCTGCTCTTTTAGACTCGTCTTTCTCTTCTCGCCTCATAGATCTTCTTGTTTCCCTCAGGGGCCTGCCCTGGCTTTTTCTGCTCTATTTACCCGGCATCCACTTGAAATCACTTACCCTTCATGGGTTCAACAACTGCCCAGAGCTGTTCTTTGAGTTTCAGACGTTATGTATTAAATCCTCACTGGGAACTTCCACACAGATGTTTCTTGAGCATCTAAAAGTCTACTTAACTTATTGTGTCTCCCCACAAATCCTATCCTTCCAGTCATGCTCTCTGTATCAGGAGGTTCTATCATGCACCTACCCCCTAAGCCAAGAATCTGGCCATCATCTTAGACTACTTCTCATCCATCTAGACCCAATTAGTTAGCAAGTCCTTAAGAGTCCATGCTTTCCATCTCTAAAATCCATGTTTTTCATTGCCTTCTTTCCCACCCAAAGAATAAAAAGCATGCTATCTCCCGTCCACCTATTTAAATCATCTTGTAGCTACCCTCCTGCTCAGAGGACTTGTCATCTTAAAATCCTTCTTTAGCCCACAGGAGAAATTTTGTATCCAGATGAAAACTCTTGCCTTTCCTCTTGTTCTGCTGTCCCTTCCCCCTTGTAGGTCTTTAGTTCAGACCATATGGATATCCTAAATTCCTCTGATGATTCAAGGGCTGTTCAAGCTTCCATGACTTAATTCATGCTGCCTGGAATGACCTTGTCCCCTGTTTTTTCCATGGCTTTGCCCAATGGGTGGTCATGTATTCATCTTTCAAGACTCAGAAGTCCCTGCATTCTTGATGCCTTTACTGACCATTTTAACTTCTCTATTCTTTGTTTCTCTACTTCTTCTCTGAGCAGGCGTCTATCACTGCAACTTCTATCACTTCTATCACTCAGTGCTTGAGTACCATTATTGTGGGTCTTTCTTCTTACCACATTGAAGCTTCAGGAGACATGATGTTTCACTGTCTTAGACACCACCATATTGCATGTGTCTGTGCTAATCCATTTTGCGCTAACGACCTGCTCAGTACTACCATAGATGAAGTACTAAGTGTCATAAAGGCCATGGGAGTGCCCAAGAGGGAGTGACTAACCCTGACCTTGGAGATGCATCCACAGCACTGTTGCTAATTCTCAACCTATAGGCTGAATCCAGCAGAAACCTGGTTTGGTTGACACATAAGTCGTCTGTAAGAAAACTGGGGAAGTCCCGAATTCACTACAGACCTACAATTCCCTTTCATTTCATTTAACACCTTCACTATTTTTGTTACCCACCTGATTCCTGAATGAATTTAAATTCAAGACTTCTAATTTAAACCAAAACAAGACTTGGGGCATATAAAGAATAGAAAAGGCTCTTCCCTGATGTACAGTGTGATGAGGTTTTGGGGTAATAATGGAGTTCGTGGGGTCTGGAACCAATGGCCAAGAAAGAATTCTTTAAGATGTCTTGGTGCAAAAAGGTGATTTTATTAAAGCGTGGGGACAGGACCCATGGGCAGAAAGAGCTACCCCCAGACCATGTGGAGAGACTGGTTATATACTAAGGAGTTGGGGGAGGTAAAGTTTCAGGGAAGTTTCTAGTGAGATTTTCATATGCTAAAGAAGACTCCTAGGATACTGAAGGCCTAGCTATTGTCAGGCTAAGGTTGTTTTTCCCTCTAGCAAAACATTAACACTAAGACAGGAGGGAGTTCCTGGAGAAACATTTTACTCTGCCAACCTCAAGTGTTTGTCAATGGGCTGCAGGTTGTGAGGAAATGTAATTTTATCTGCCATCTCCCTCTGCCTTTGTTTCCCACATCAGAGTGGTTTAAAAGAGGTGACAGTTTAAAATCAAACATCCTGTGTTTGAGTCAGAGATACCCTGCCTACCAGTTACATGTCATTAGGCAATTTATTTTTGCTTTCCTGAGCCTCAGTTTTCTTCCACTGTAAGCAGAGGGATATGGAAAGTACCAAAATCATTGTGATTAAAAACTAAAGAAGTAAATGCATAGAAAACACTTAGTTTTTTAACAGCACCCTCCATGCATGTTAGTTTTTGCTATTATTCAGTATTATTCATCGGACAGAGAAAATCATAGCGGCAAAGGATTCAGAGTTTGAAAGAACTTCACATATTTGGGGAAAATTAAGCTAATTAGGATGGAGTATAAAATGAATGGGGGATTACAAGGGATAGAGACCGGGCCTCATCGCTTGTTTTGCCCATACCTAAATGAGAGCCAAAAGCAAAATAGACACTCGTATCTTAGCATGAGTGGATGATTGAAGAAATGCATACTATGCCCAAGGCTCTTGTTGGCGAGCGAGTCTGGCTACCACGTGCCTGGATAAGAATTAAAGGGATTCATTCATGGATCATGTTTTGAAATCCGCTTGTGCTCCAGGCACTGGGTCCTTGTAAGACATCGTTGAGCAAAACCAAGATCTTCTGGACGTTACGTCCTAGCTGGCAAAGAAGATAGGAAGGAAATAGTATGCGTAACAAGTAAGTGACTTTTATGCAATGTATGAAATTTATATAATTCCCCATCTGTGGGGAATAGATGGAGTGGGAAGGATACAGACAGGGCGGAATCCTACAGGACAACGCCGTGGGGTGATTCAGGAGAGGGCGGTAACGGTAACACAGGGCGAGGAGAATCAGGCTTCTCTTTAGTCTTTATAACCATTCAGTTTTTAATTATGTCCATATTTTATGATTTTTTCCCATATTATTTGGGCCATTGTAAAGATGGAAAATTTATAAATAAACTATATTTGCTTTATAAAGTAGAACATTTTCTTTCTGAAGAGGTATCGTCAGTTTTTAAGATGTGGGAATACAGTTGCAGGACATTGTGATTTGTTAGAAATATATATTTGGTTATCTGAATGACCAAATACATATTTCTAATATATCTTTCTAATATGTATTTGCCCTTTGTCCAATGTTCCTGACACACTCCTAAAACCCTGGGAATTTCCTGTGATAAGGGCCATAAAAGCATCTTTTGTTATGTTAACAAGGGGACCTTCGGAAAGCCTTAAGGTAAGGGTCAGGGTGGCTGCCTGGAGAACCAACCATGTGATTGGAGGGTTGGAATTTATAGTCGCACTCTCTGGACCTCAGGGAAGGTGAGCTGGGCTGGAGGTTGATCAGCCAAAGGTCTGAGACTTAGTCAGTCTTGACTGTGCAGCGAAGCCTCCAGAAAAACCCAAAAGGACTAGGTTCTGGAGCTCCCTGCTTGGTGAACACAGAGAGGAGGAGGGACAGAGGGCATGGAAGCTCCCCACCCTTTCTCCAGACCTTGCCCTATTCATCCCTTCATCTGGCTGTACATTCCTATCCTTAATTATATCCTTTAGTAAGTTAATAAATGTAAGTATTTCCCTGAGTTCTGTGAGTTGCTCTAGCAAATTAAAAGAACCCGAGGAGGAGGTGGTTGCAATCCTGGATGTGTAGCGGGTGGGTCGGGGCTTGCGACTGGCATCTGAGGTAGGGTTGAGCTGTTTGTAGGACTGAGCCTGTGAGATCTGGTGCTGTCCCCGGGTAGAGAGTGTCAGAGCAGAGTTGAAATCTTTAACACCCTGCTGATGTGAGAGAATTGCTTACTGTTGTGGGGAAAAGCTCGCTGACATTGAAATTGGGTTTGGGAACCCTAAAAGAAGTTGGATGGTTGTTTTTCTTGTTATTTATTATGAAAAAAGCAAAATAACTTTGCTTCCTCTTCCTGTAAAGAAGAACGCCAAGAATCTTCTTGGATTTCTGTAGGGAAAAAATTTTATTCCAAATTTCAAACCCAAACGTCTGAGGGAATCCTAAGACCCTACCACTTAGACACCCATTTCCTGTAATAACTGCAGTCTTTAACCTTTTAATGAAATTACTAGAAGCGTGGAAAATTGCTTAGAGTCCCTGTAATGGGTTAAATTAATCAAATCAATTTAATCTGACAAACTGCAGCTTTTATCTACTCTTAGTGTGTTTATTCAATCATAACACGCATCTTTGCAGTGCCCAAATCTGGAAGGTTTCAATAAAACTGGATTTTCTGAACTGAGAAGTTCACATTCTTCAGCTTTGAAGAAGGATTTATAAAAAAAAAAAAAAATGGTGGGCCAGAGTGGCAGTGAAGTATGTATGTTTGTGGGTGTGTCTCTTTGTGGGTGTCTGTGGGGGTGTGGCTATGTACGGGAGTCTGTCTGTGGAGGGGGGAGTGTGTGTGTGTGTGTGTGTGTGTATGTGTGTGTGTGTGTGTTAGGGTTTCTCAGCCTAAGTACTGTGATTGCTTGGGACCAGATAATGCTTTACTGGGGAGGGCTGTCCTGTGCCTGCAGGGTGTTTGGCAGCACTCCTGCCCTCTACTCACTAGAAGCTGGCACCGCCCCCCTCCACTGCGACAACCGAAATGTCCGTGGGCATTGCTGAATGTCTCCGGGAGGAGTAGAATCGGTCCTGGTTGAGAACCACTGCTCTGTCTCGTCTCCTGGTTGAGCAATTAGCACTGCTTGACTTTACGTCACATATTTTTACTTGGTCTGTCCTCTGGACCCTGAAGTTCTGTGATTCCAGCATCTCCATTCCACTACCGCGAAGTTCCGTAGAGGTAGACACTGCCCCTCTTGTTCTCCGGCATTTCCCAGGTGCCTGGCACAAACTGGAAAACTTGTCAGTATTTGTTGCATCCATGACAGAAGTCTTTCCGGACGCCAGGGTGGTTCAGTCGGTTAAATGTCCGACTCCCGGCTCAGGTCATGATCGCAAGGTTCCTGAGTTCGAGGCCCTCGTCAGGCTCAGAGCCTGGAGCCTGCTTTGGATTCTGTGTCTCCCTCTCTCCCTGCCCCTCTCCCACTCATTCTCTGTATCTTAATCACTCTCTCTTTCAAAACTAAATGAACATTAAAAACATTTTTTTAAAAAGAAAGAAAAATCTTTCAAAGGAGGCCAATCTGAAATGTCGCTTATCAGACAGACCTTTGGTTAATTAGGTAGCTGAACGCCCCTGCCTATCCGTTTTCTCATCTACAGAATGGACAGAATAGGACCTACCTTGTGTGCTTGTTCTGGGGATTAGATGTAGGGTGACCATACAGCCTGATTTGCTTAGAACAATTTGCTGAGTGTCCCAGCTTAGTTATTAATGACTATTTTCACTCTCAAACTTGTCCTGGTTTGGCTGATAAATCATAAGGCAACCGTTTTGTGCTGTTTTCAGCCTGTCAATAACCACTGGTGTGATGGGACCAGCCCTGTGGTTCTTATGACTGGAGGATGTCCTTGCAGTGACCCTTAGGGAAACGGGGGGAGAAAATTAGGTTTATTACTTACAAATCCTGGAATTTACATGGCACACTTGGGGTCACACAGGGAGATCCCAGGTAGAAAGAGGAGAGAGAACGGGCCTGGAGTTCTGCTTTTATTGGGGTCCAGTTTGGGAGCCTCGAGTTTCTCAGGCTGACTCTTTCTTGGTGAATTTAAAACATAAGAGTGAAATCTGAAGCACAAGAAGAGAAAAAAACCAGGGCCCCAAATGGTCAGTTATCAAATCAAATCAAATCTCTAAAACAAAGAAGACAGGTGGGGGGCTGTCTCCTTACTAGTGCAATGTGTTTATGGAGGTAGCCCCCTTTGGAGTGGACACCTTGACAATCAGAGCTCAAGTTCAGGCACTGGCATTACAAAAGGCCAGGGTCAGGGCTTACACCACTGCAGCTAAAGTTTTAGTGCCTGGATGCTGCTTAGAAAAGAGGCCAGGAGGCCACGGTCCTTAGTTACTATCTAGGCTGCCCTCCGGATTCCAAGTCCTCGCTGGCCCCGCCTTGCGGTTAGGATGTTGTCCAGCTGTGCCCACTGGCTTCCAAGGTCCTTGAGGATCTGACTGTTGTGGATACTCCCAGAACTCTCTCTCTTCTTCACTCGTGCCTGCTCGCTTTGAAAACTTCAGTTTCTCTAGCAAGTCATCATCGTCCACAACCCCAGGACATGGAACTAGCTCTTTTTCCACTGAAAAAAAGCCCTTCCCAAGCTCTCATGGGTCTAACCCCAACTTATACTATAGATCTTGGCTTCCATGTCACTTCTTCCTGGAAACAGCCCTTAATCTTCAGACCAGCTTCCTTGGTTCTATGTTGTCACAGTACAGTATCTGGTACCCCAATTTACGGTAATTAATGTTTTATAGTCCATCATTTTTTTTATTGGGCTAGAGGTTGTATGACACCGTAGCTTGTGACTGTCTTTTTCTCACTATTGTATCCCTGGGATAGAACTTACATGAGGCAGTTAATAATTATTTACTGATTGAATAAATTAATTAGTTAATGTCAGATCCTGTCTCTGACACTCTGCCTGTGAATTTGTGCCATTTACTTATGCCCTTGGAGACTCATTTTTCTCCTTAGGACAGTGACTACCTCATCATAAGAAGAAACTGTGCACAGCGTCTTGCCCATAGTGGGAGCTCTAAACACACAAGCAGAAAGAGACCACCTCTTCTAAGCCAGACCTTCAGCCCCTCTCAGAATCGCCACTGTACTCCTCCTGGTCGACCTCAAGAAGTGGGAGATGACCTCAAATTCTCCCTAATTGCATTTGATGGATGAGATTCTGATAATGAATGAAAGATGATTTTGTCATAATGGGGTTTCATTTTCATATCGCTAGGTTGGAAAGCAATTTAGATGGGGAAAAAATGTCATGTGTCCTAAATGGTTAATGATCCTCAGCAAGCAATCTGTCCGGCAGGAGAAAGACTTCTTTTGCAATCTGACAGCTGATCTATAATCGGGTTCTGCTTGGCTGCTGTTCTGACTCCTCCCCTAGCTCTCCGTGGGGCTCACACAACACCCTATGGAAGAAAAAAGCCCAAACCTTTTATTACATGCATTTCTGATTTCCCAGAAGCTACTCAACAGAGGGGGACTGCAGATGCCTGCCAGATGTTGCTTTATCTTGTGGGACAGGAAAGCCTTCTCCAAGTGTTTTGAGATTTATGCTTGTAAAATTAGAGCTGATGTATTCTTTCCCTTCTTCCTTTCCTTCATTCCTTCAATAAACATTAATTTAGCAACTACTATCTCAGAGACTGTGAATGCAAAGATAAGCTCCGTAGTCTCTGCCACTCAGACTCCCAATTTAATAAGGCAGATTGAGCAATTAAGTGGACCATTGTGGCAAAGAGGCGTTCTGCACTGAAAGAAAGTGCCCAGAGTGATGTTGGAAACCCCAAGGGTGGGTGCATAATGCATTCTGGGCTGGGGTCAGTGAGGGCTTCCTGAAAGAGGTGTCAGCAAGGATCCTCACAAATTAGACAGGGAAGTAAAGGTATTTTAGGCAGAAGGAGCTGCACGTGAGAAGGCACAGAGAGTGAAGCAGACTAGCATACGGAGGAAAGAGTAAGTTGCTCAGGAGAGGAGTTTTATGGGCCAACTGGAGGGTAAGAGAAGTGAGGACAAAGAAGTAGATAGGATCCAGGGCGGAAAGTATTTGATGTCACATTTAGGTGATTAAGCTTACTTCAAGGCTATAGATAAAAGTTTTTTATGTGCGTCTATCTATCGATCGATTGATCGATCAATCATGTAGTTATCTATCCTCACTGTGGGCCTTGCTTTTTTACTTTTTTTTTAATATTGTCTTTTAATTAACAGAAAATTTAATTTTAACTGAATTAAATTATCCAAATGTTTCTAGTTAGTTTCTTTGTATCTGCTTTATGTATTTATTTTTCGATTGAAGTATCGATGATCTGTAATACTTTATTCGTTTCAGGTGTACGACATAGTGATTTGACAATTATATATATTATGAAATGCGTACACAAGTATAGTTACTATCGGTCACCATACCAAGTTACTGCAGTGCTATTGATGATATTCCTAGGTTGAGCTTTTCATCCCTTATTTATTTGATAACCTGAAGTTTTTACCTCTTACCCCCTGTCATCTGTTTTACCCATTCCCCTGCCCCCATCTCCTCTGGCAGCCACCAGTTTGTTCTCTGTGTTTATAAGTCTGTTTCTGTGTTTGTTTCCTTGTTGATTCATTTGTTCTAGTCTTTAGATTTCACATGTAAGTGAGATCACATGGTATTTGTCTTTCTCTGTCTGGTTTATTTCGCTTAGTGTAATACCTTCTAGGTCCATCCATGTTGCCGTGAATGGCAAGATTTCATTCTTCTTGATGGATGTATAATATTCCGTTGTGTATATACCATCTCTTCTTTATCCATTCACTTAATGATGGACACGTATCTACTTTATGTGCCCATCCCAACGTCATGAATATACCTCATAAATTTTCTTTTAGATTTATTTTTTTATCTTTCAGTTTAGGTTTACTATCCATTTAGAACTGCTTCTCTAAATGATTAAAAATTGTATTCAATAAGTGATAATTCATTACTGTCATTTTTTTAGAAAATTTTTTATGTAATCACCTTTAATGCAGTGTAATTGACATATGATAAAATTAATGTAATTGAAGTGTACAGTTTGATAAGTTTGACTTAAGTGTACTCCCCTGAAACCATCATAGTAATCAAGAAAATGAACACATAGATCATCTCCAAAAGTTTATTAATGCCCTTGGGAATCCCTCCTTCCCAAACCTCTTTACCCCCCGGTAACCACTGATCTGTCTTTTTTCTGTCACAATGCATTAGTTGGCATTCTCTAGCAGATTATATAAATGAAGTCGATGGTACGTCCCATTTTGTCTGGCTTTTTAAAAACTCAGCCTCATTGTTTTGAAATGTATCAATGTTGAGCATATCCATGGTTCAATTCCTATTACTGTGTAGTAGCCGTTTGTATAGATTAATAATTTGTTTATCCACTCACCTCTTGATGAATATTTGGGTAGTTCTCAGTTTGAGATGACTGCATGTGACACTGCTGTGATCATTAGTGTACAAGTCTTCCCATGGACATATATGTTCACTTATATTGGTAAATGTTCAGGTATTGAATATGTAATTTGCTAATCTTTTTTAAATATATAATTTCTTAATGTTTATTTTTGAGAGAGAGAGAGCATGTACATGTGAGTGGGGAAGGGGCAGGGAACAAGGGAGACACAGAATCCGAAGCAGGCTCCAGGCTCTGAGCTGTCAGCGCAGAGCCCAACGTGGGGCTCGAACCCACAAACCATGAGATCATGACCGGAGCTGAAGTCGGACGCTTAACCAACTGGGCCACCCAGGCGCCCCTATATTTAATTTTTTTAATGTTTATTTATTTTTGAGAGAGAGAGAGACTGAGTATGAACAGAGGAGGGTCAGAGAGAGAGAGAGAGAGGGAGACACAGAATCGAAGCAGGCTCCAGGCTCTGAACTGTCAGCGCAGAGCCCAACGTGGGGATCAAATCCACAAATGCGAGATCATGACCTGAGCCAAAGCTGACACTTAAGCAACTGAGCCACCCAGGTGCCCTGTAATTCGCTGATCTTTATTTCCAGTCAGTCACTTGGCTTTTTATTGTTCTAACAAATATCCTAAATTTAATTTTTTAGATTTTACGTTTAGTTCTATCATTCTTTTAGAGGTAATTTTGTATACTTGCAAAGTATAAATAGTAACTCTTAAATATAGAGATAGATAATTGTTCCTGTACCGTTTGTTGAAAAAATTGTACTTTGTCCACTGAATTGTTTTTGCACTTTTGTTGAAAATCAGTTGACCATGTGAGTGCAGATCTATTTGTAGAAAATCTGTACTGATCCATTAATCTATTTGTCTATCTTTATACCAGGACCACGCCCTCTTGATTTCTGTAGACTTAAAATAAATCTTGATATCACATAGTGTACAGCCTTTTCAAACCGGTTTGGCCATTTTTGGTTCATTATATTTCTTTTTTTCTTTCTTTTTTTTTAATGTTTATTTTTGAGAGACAGACAGAGTTCGAGTAGGGGAGAGGCTGAGAGAGAGGGAGACACAGAATCCAAAGCAGGTTCCAGGCTCTGAGCTGTCTGCATAGAGCCTAATGTGGGGCTCAAACTCATGAACCACAAGATCATGAACCAAGTCAAAGTCAGACGCTGAACCGACTGAGCCACCCAGGTGCCCCAGTTCATTGTATTTCTATTTGAATGTTAGAATCACCTACAAAACAGTTGGGAAGGGTTTTTTTTTTAATTATTGTTGGTATTGTGTTGCACTTATAGATCGATTTGGAGAAAAACATATTTTTGAGCTCTTGGGTTTTTCAGTTTATGACATATCTCTTCATTTATTTAGACCCTCCTCAAAAAAAAAAACGCCTCTTTTTGCAAGCTTTTCTAATTTTCCTTGTATATGTCTTGAACATCCTTTGCTGGATTTAGCCCTGTGTTTTTTACGTTTTTGACGACATCGAAAATAGCATTGTTTCTGTCATTTTATTTTTTGATTGTTCATTCTTGGTATATAGGAATAGAGTTGACTTTGTATACTGATGTTATATCATGCAACCTTGCTAAATTCGCGTATTTGTGGCGGCAGTTTTATGTAGTGCATGTGATTTTTTAAAATGTAAATGATGATGGTATTTGTGAATTCGGGGAGTTTTACTTCTGTCTCTCTGACGGGGATTACTTTTATTTCCTATTTGCACCTTATACCGGCTAGAATTTTCAGTACAATGTTGAGCAGTGCTAAGCATGGACGGCTTTGCTTGTTTTTGATTTTAGGGGAAAATCATGTAGTCTTTCACAATTTTTTAAAAGTTTATTTGTTTTTGAGAGAGAGCGTGAGCGGGGAAGTGACAGAGAGAGAAGGAGACAGAGGATCTGAAGTGGGCTCTGCACTGCAGTAGAGAGCCCAATGCGCGGGGCTCAGACTCCCAAACTGTGAGATCATGACCTGAGCTGAAGTTCCTTCTGAATGTATTAACAAACACAGTAGAAATTCTGTATCTGTTATTCACACCTCTTAACTCTTCTCTCGCACTTTTCTTGTCTTTGTCTTTTCGCACTGTATTCCGAGGCTAATTACTTGGTTCAGTCTTTTAGCTCATTAATTGACTCTTTAGCGGTTCATATTCTGCCGTTTATCTATTAATATATTTTTTCTAATTATCCTACTTTTAAGTTCCAGAACTATGGTTCTGTTTCATAGCAGATGGTTTTTTAATCTCCCTGAGGACCTAACTATATTTATTCTGAAGTATTTTCTCTATATCCTCCATTGTATTGGTTTTTCAGCGGAGAGGGCTAATTTTTCTGATATTCGGTCCTGATCCTTTTTCCAGGTGCATATTTGTTCAAATATTTGACCACTCCTGGCTGCCCCTATTTGCACTTAAAGGGTAAACTGAACGATAGTGGAAGCCGGCACACCCTTTATTACATTAAATATATACCTCTGTTTACTCATCCATGAATCTACATTCTAGACATGACACGAGCATTTCACTGTGCATGTCTCAGGTTCTGGTGCTCTATCATCCGGGTCTTGTATCTTGTTTCTCTGGACATAGAACATGGGAAGTCTCCCAAGACACAACTCTACTTCTGACTACTTTGTTGGAGACTTTAACTGCAACCAACTCTTTCAAAAACAAAACTTTCTACTTGTCTGTATGTATATTCTTACACATTTGCCTTGAATTCTGCAACGTCCGTTTCTCCAATGCCAACATTCATCCCGAGAGCCCTTCCAAATTAAGCCGTTTGCTTGGTCTGTACACTGGTTCTCAGGGCTTTCCCCCCCACCCCCGAGGCCAGAAGATGGCCAGGAGATGTTTAGTATGCAGGGTGTGAGCAGCTGTTCCGAATTTAGTTCTTTAATTAATTCCTCTGGTTGTTTTCCCATGATCCCGGCAGATCTTTGTATTTGGTGACTCTTAGCTTGGTCTTTCTCTGGAGATTCTGTGGGAACATCAGTTTTAACATCAGTAGTTGTTTCTCTGCAGAGTTGAATTTTTCCTGTCCTCGTTTCTCCTTTAGACCAGGCCAATCTGCCTTACTTTTCTTTCTCTCTGATGTTTTGTTTTTCTATGATTTATATCCATAAGTGGGATTGCTGGGTTATCAAGTATGTGCATCTTCATCTGTACCGTAATAAATATTGCCTCATTGTTCACCGAAGTGTTCGAAACAGTTTCCGTATAAGAGTCCCCATTAATCCACGTCCTCATAATCGTTAGTATTGTCATTTAAAAAATTTTTTTAATTTTAAAGAGAGAGCACACACGCATTCACCAGCCAGAAGAGGGACAGAGAAAGAGAGATAGAGACAAAAAGAGAGGACAGTCTTGAGTAGGTTCCATGCTCAGCGCAGAGCCTGATGCAGGACTCTATCCCATAACCCTGGGACCATGACCTGATCCAAAATCAAGAGTCAGTTGCTCAACCAACTGAGCCAGCCAGGTGCCCCAGTATTGTTATACTTTCTAGATTTTGCTTAACTGGCAGGTACTTCATTGTAGCTTTAACTTTCATTTTCCTGGATATTGGTGAGATAGAGTATTTTCTCATATTTTACTGGGTATTTTAATAAATTTAACATTTTCTTAGCTAATTTACTTTTTTATTAATAAGGATTTGTTATAGGTTCTAGTTAGCAATTTTTTTAAGTTAGTAATTCTTATTTATCATATTGAAATGCAGATATCTTCTGGCAATTTGTCGTCTTTTTTCTTTACTTACATTAGCCTGATTTAAAAAAATTTTTTTTTAAACGTTTATTTCTTTTTGAGAGACAGAGAGAGACAGAGCACAAGTAGAGGACGGACAGAGAGAGAGACACACACACACACACACACACAGAATCTGAAGCAGGCTCCAGGCTTTGAGCTGTCATCACAGAGCCTGATGCAGGGCTAGAACCCGCAGACGCTGATCATGACCTGAGCCAAAGTCAGACATCTAACCGACTGAGCCACCCAGACACCCCATAGCCTTGATTTTTTTCTTCTAAGATTTATTTATTTATTTGTCCACTCATTCATTCATCTTTAGTAATCTCTACATTTAACATGAGGCTCAAACTCACAACCCCGAGATCAGGAGTTGCACATTTTACCAACTGAACCAGCCAGGCGCCCCGCATTAGCTTTGATTTTTAAATTATTGATTTTAATGTAGTATAATGAAAGTTTTCCTTATGCTCTGTGTTTGTTGTTGTTGTTGTCGTTGTTGTTTTATTAAAATAGACCTCTGCGACCATGAGTTTATATAGATAGTCTCCTCAACGTGATGTGTGTGATAATAGTAATTTGGGGAAATTTGCTAAGACTAGCTTATTGATCTAATAGTCATTAATTTTCCTAACTGCTTATTGTATTCTCAAGAAGAACATATATGTTTTGAGTTGCAGACTGGACTCTTGTAAGGACTGACTCTTCGATCAAGTCATGTTTGTCAAGTTATTTGTCAGTTGTGTTGTCCCATTCCTTTACATACATAGGGTTTTTTTGGTCTGCTTTTCCTATTGAATACTAGACGTGGTGTATTAAAATATCCTGTAGCTCTCCACTTTAATTCTTTTTGTTTTCCTACCATAAAATATGTATGCACGTATATACATATACATAAGGTGCATGTAGCTATGTAACATGCATACAGGTTCAGAATTGCCATAGTTTCCTGGTGATGTTTATTTTTTATGGTTATATAATGATCTTTTTTATAATCATTAACCTTTAGTTTTGAGGTTAATTTTTTATTCTGTTATTACTAAAATGCACCAGTTTTGTGGGTTTTTCCCCCCGCTGAATTTACCGAATACTTCTTTATTCTAATCATTTTACTTCCAACCTTTGTTTGTCCTTATGTTTTAGGTATATATGTATGTCTCTTGTAAAATACACATAACTGAGTGTTTTGGTTTGTGAAGGCTGCCATAACAGAGCAATCAGCCGAGTGGCTTAAACACAAAAATGGGAAGTCTCACAGTTGTGGAGGTTAGAACTCTGAGATCACGTTGTTGGGAGCTTTTGAGGAAGACTCTGCCCTATACCTCTTCCCCAGCTGCTGGCTGGTGTGACAGTCACCTCCAGCATTCCCCGTCTGTAGAAACATCACCCGATCTCTGCTTTCATCTCCGCATGTGATCTCCCTGCGTCTGGGCCTCTGGGTCCACCTCTTACCCTTTCTCTACAGACACCAATCATACTGGATGTGAGCTCACCCTACTCCAATGTGACGTCATCTTAACTATTTACATCTGCAATACCCTATTTCTAAATAAGGCCACTTTCTGACATACTGGGGATTAGGACTATACCATGAATTTTAGGGAAACACAATTCAACCCATAACACTTAGTTTTAAAAATTCAATCCAGGGACACTTGGGTGGCTCAGTCTGTTGAGAGTCCAACTTGAGCTCCAGTCATGATCTTGGAGTTCATGAGTTTGAGCCCCATGTCAGGCTCTGTGCTGATGGCTCAGAGCCTGGAGCCTGCTTCAGATTCTGTGTGTGTCTCTCTCTCTGCCCCTTCCCAACTCATGCTCTGTCTCTCTCTCTCTCAAAAATAAATAAAAACATTAAAAAATTTAAAAATAAAATAAAAAATAAATTAATACACGTGCATATGCACATATATTATCATATTATATACAATATTATAAATACTTTATATACAGATATATATAAACATTATATACTTGTAAATATGTATATACTTATATCTACTTTTTCACTTTCTTTTTTATCTTATACTTACATTTCTCTTTTCCTGACTTACTACTGATTGATCAGTTTTAATACTTTTTTTCATTTTTTATAAGTTATACACTGAATTTTTTTCTTTCTGTGATGATCCTTAAAATTTAATTAAGTGTGGGGGGGCCTGGGTGGCTCAGTCGGTTAAGCATCCAATTCTTGATTTCGGCTCCGGTCACGATGTCACTATTTATGAGACTGAGCCCCACATCAGGCTCTGCACTGACAGCACAGAGCCTGTTTGGATTCTCTCTCTCCCTCCCTGCCCCTCCCCTGCTCATACACTTGCACATACATTCTCTCTTTTTCTCTCTCTCTCAAAATAAATAAACTTCTAAAAATAATTAAATAAAATGTAATTAAGTGTATAATCTTTTTCCAGAACTATATAAGAATAGAATTTTGCCATCACATTCTCACATTATTTTTATTACCACCTAGTATATTTTTATTTACAACTTGTTTTTAACATGCTCCCAAGTTAGTCACTATTACCATTAATTCATGTAGATAATACTTCTGAAAACCTATACAACAATTTATCTGTTGCTTTACTCGGTATCCTTTGTTGTATCTAAGTCCTCCCTCTGGACTGGAGGTTTTTTTCTTTCTGACATGTGTTTTAGATATCCATTTAGTAGAGGAATTTTAATAATAAACTCACTTCTGTTTTCCTGAAAAATAAGAAATTAGAAATTTTATTTTATGTTTTTAATGTTTTTTTATTTTATTTTTGAGAGAGAGACAGAGCACAAGCAGGGGAGGGGCAGAGAGAGAGGGAGACACAGAATCTGAAGCAGGCTCCAGGCTCAGAGCTGTCAGCACAGAGCCCGATATGGGGCTTGAACTCCCAAACCGTGAGATATGACCTGAGCCGAAGTCGGACGCTTAACCGACTGAGCCACCCAGGTGCCCCTAGAAATTTTAGACTGAAAACAGTTCTCTTTTCCTCTTGACTGCTTTAGCAAATTCCCTCCATTTTGGGTTCTTCAGTATGTGTTTGGATGTGCATTAAAAAAAAATTATCCTGACTGGCATTCATTGTGCTTCCTAAATCTGAATATATGATTTCTTCATCATTCGTAGACAATCCTTACCCATGTATATCTTCAGTAATTGCCACATCCCCCATTCTTTCAATTTCTGTCCTAGAAATCTAACTGGATGTGTGTTGTAAATTTCTCAGTTTATTCTCTATGCCTGCTATGTTTTCTCTCTTTTACTGTCTGTACTGTATCCTTAATAATTTCCTAATATTTATTCCACTTCAAACATGTGTCTATTGTCTTCTTTAAGTCATTTACTAAATTCCTAATTTCAGTAATCCTATCTTATTTTTAAGATGATCTGTTTGGTTCCGAAGTCAACCCCGTGTTGCATTTTCTTATTGTATATTGCTTATTTCTTGTATTTTCAAGTCTGCTTTTAATTTTCCACCTATTTATAGTTCGAATCCAATAATTCTATTAGCTGAGGATACCGAGGGTCTAATTCTGATATTTATTCTTTCTGCTGAATCTGGCTCTCTGACTTAATTTCTTATATTTTTATGCTTTCTTTTTGAACTTAGATATCTTCTTCAGCACATCCGCAGTTTTGAAAACCCTATGAACCCTGAACTGAGGACTTTCTCTCCAGAGAGGATTTTCATTCACTATTGAAAAGAGACCCTGATGTGTTTGGATTTCTCAGTACTCCAGCCCCTCAGAGTGGGCAGTCTATGGTTATATATATTCAGAGAAGACTTTTTCTTTTCCCAAAGCCCCTGGCGAGCCAAACACATTCCCTTGCGGCCTCCTTTGTTACAGGACATGCTTTTTCTATTACATTATCTTACCTACAGTGTAGCCCCTTGAGGGTCTCTGGTTTATGCAGTTTCAGTCCCAACTTCCACCTGTAAAAAGCTAAAGGCCTTGTTTTCTTCTGTAACAGCCACTAAAAGTCAAATCTCTTGGCTAATAAGCATAGCAAATGCTTTCAGGAGAGTGGCTGCATGGGTGGCGGCTTAAAACTTGAATTTTCATGTCTCCCTCTGTTTCAGGTCCTTGGAGATTTATCCTTTCTTTTCAAGAGCTCAGCTCTGCATTTAAAAGAAGACTTGTTACATTTTATTGTTCATTTCCAGTATTTTTTTTTTTTTTTTACGCAGGAGCTTTTCAAAAAGTTTCCAGGTAGCGAACATAGTTGGTGAAAAAGTTTAAAACAAAAGTTAAGTAACAAGACTGGCTACTTGGAAAGATTATTCTGTTGGCCAGGTAGTGCGAGGAATGAGGCAATTACATACCACTCTTAGCTTCTTCTCAGCCCAGAGCAGAAAACAGAGGGAAGAACAAAGGAGGACCTTGCAGCTGATTGTAAAGGCTTGTATTTCTCCATAAGATGGGAGTCTGTTGGAGAGTTTTACCAGAAGAGTGAGATCCTTATGGAGTTTTAAAGGAGCACTCTTATGGCCATATGGAGAATGGAATCATGGGAGGGCAGGAGTTAAAACAGAAAATATCACATTGTTTTGTACTCTGTTGCCTTTACTAACGAGGATAGAATATTCGGGCCTCCCTCGTTGAAAGCAGAGGTGAGGAACACAAGACAATTCAAAGAGACTTATTTTTGGAGGACCAGCTGAGTCAAGTGGTCCAGGGGTGACCGCATTGTCTTTCCGAAGAGAAAAGGAGGTAAGGAGCCATCTTGGTGAGATGGAAACATGGCAGACAAAATGGGCGAGGAGCGTCAGTGATAAGAATATAAATCACATTCCTTTTGCTAACATTTATATCCCATACTTCAGAAATTCTCCAGGGAGCTGGAAAAAAAGAAGGGGATTTGTCACTTGGAAATAGTCTATGCAAATGAGAAACGATTGACACCTGAGGTTCACATTCTGTGTATGCTCTCCCATTTAATGCTTTAAACACCTCAGGAGACAAGTATCACTACCTCCCCTTATAGATAAGAGACTGAGGCTTCCATATGTTAACTAACCTTCTTAAAGCCAACCACTAGTAACTGGCAGAGTGGCAGAGATGGAATTCAGAGTTTTATGGCCCTGGAAGTGTACTATTTGGGAATACTATGCTGGGAAGAAAGTTTTGTCCTAATCAAAGTGAGAATTATTCTGCCCTGGATTGGAACTCAGAGAGGAAGTCAAGAAAATTGGCAGGGGCAGCCCAGACACACCCTGGAGATGGCTGTCACGCCCTCTCATGTCTTCATGTGTGTCACTCCGAGACAGTGCTCTCTGGGCTTAGAGACAGTTTCGCTTCCCAGAATTCAAGTTCGGTTCTAATTCTTGAGTCTCTTTTTCCCTCCTGTGGGTCAGAAGCCACAGCTCCTGAGGGTGCCCCAGCCTGTTCTCATCAAGGCAGCTCTGTGTGCCCCAGGGGCCCAGGCTATTCTGAACCCTCACCTGCCCTTGCTGTGTCTTAATGGTGGAGTCTGCTGATGCCACACTGGGAGAAATGCATTTAAGAGGTATCCTGGGGCTCTGTTAACCAGCTCTGCTTTTGTAGCAGGCGTGATGGGGCAGGGATATGGAAATCACTTCCTTTCCCTCACCGTGGACCTTGAAAGAGAGAGAGAGAGAGGGAGAGAGGGAGAGAGAGTCCATTTCTTTAGGTTACAATATCCATCCATCTTCTCTTTTGCTTCTATTTGTTCTAAAACTCAGAGTTCAACATCATGTGCAAAGAGAAGAATCGGATTGACAAGAATTCCGTAAGTCCAGATAATCAGACCAAAAAAAAAAAAACAACTCGAGGAAGGAAGTATTGGGAAAAAAGTCCAATTCCGTCAGCCAATGCTATAAATAAAGCAAGAAAGCTGTAAGGTCATACATAAAGTCTATCAATTCCTGCCAGGAGAATAGGTTTCATTTACATTCACTGTAATGAGCACCTGCTCTGTGTTGGGTGTGGGGAACAAACATTTTCTTTGGCTTTCATCATATGTAATACTCATGCAAACGTAGGGAAGTAAGGCGCCGCTCACTGCCTTTTGCAGATGAGGAAAGTGACATCCCCAGAGAGTAAATGACATGTCCGAGTTCCTTCAGCTCTACATATTAGAAGCAGGATTAGAACCCAAGTCTTTCTGATTCCTAGGTTGAGGGCTCTTTTCCCATGAGCCTGCTGCCTGTTCTGAGAGTGGCTGGAAATTGGAAATGGACTGAAGGAGAACTGAGCTCCCATGGAAGGGAAAAGGGTGCAGGAAAATGGCTGAGTCGTGTCATTTCTCTCTGCACCCACCTTGACACTAGATCTCGCACATGCCACTCCTGAATCGTCTCTACTTTGTGCTTTTGTGTATTCCCCCCAGGGTCGTACTCCAGCATGTGCCCAGAGACTCTGTTCTGCTTTCATTATGGCCTCCTCTTAGTTTGCCGACACCCTGGGAATTCAGTTCTATTCCTCAAGAAAGCGTGAAGTGCCTGCAGTGTGCTGACCACCGAGACACCAGGGGTTGCAAATATGGCCGCAGCTTAGAAGTAAAAAGGAGCCAGAGATGGGGCCAAATCTAGAGGCCACTGTCTGTTTCAAGTTTGGTCAGCAGGCACATAACCAGACACGGTCACTTATTCTATATGCTGGGCACTGGGTCTTGTTCTTTTTGCTAGGGCTCTAGCCAAGAAAATAATAAAATCTCTGTTCTACTTTAAGTTTATCATATAACGAGGGTGGGGGGGACAGGAGCGGTTACATAATTAAACTGTAGAATGTCAGTTGGGAACCAGTGCCCAGGTAGAAAATAAAGCAGGTGATGGGATGACAGAAAGTGAGGAGAGTTGTTATTTGGGGGGTTTGGAGAAGACGTGTGTGGGGAGCCGTCTGTGAGAGGGGAGCCAAGTGAAATAAGAAGGAGCCACAGGATTATCTGGTGGAGGAAGCAACCATGAAGGGCCAGGGCCCCGATGTGGATGCACGGCCAGTGTATTCAAGGGACAGCAGAGAGCCTCGGGGGCAGTGGTGCTGGGGGAAAGGGCTGTGGGTGTTGGAGATCAGCTCAGAAAAACAGCAGGAGCCAGAATAATGTTGGGCCTGAGGCCAATGGTAGGGCTTGGGGTTTTAATGAGTCATATCAGGAATTATAGGGGAAGCCATTTGAAGGTTTTCAGCAGAAAAGTGAAATACTCCGACATGTTCTAGAAGAACATCCCCGGTAGCTGTTTAGGGAAGTCAGAGGATCACTTAGACTCAAGCAGCAATCCAGAAGAGAGATGGCCTTACCTTGGACCAAGGCCGTAGCCCAAGGAGTGCTGGAAGATGTTGGGATTATGGATATACTTTGAAGTTAGAACTAACTGAATTTCCAGGCAGACTGGATATGGGGTGTAGGATAACGCGTAGGAATGATTCCAATATTTTTGGCCTGAGCAGTTGGAATAGTGGGGTCACCAATTATTGAGATGTTGGAGCTGGGGAATGAAGATCAGGAGTTCAACTCCAGACTTATTAACCATAGGCGATCTATTAAATCAACAAGGTCAATGCTGAGTAGGTTTGGATATATGAGTCTAGAGAGGAGGGAGGAGGTCCAGGGTGGAATTATAATATGCAGATATGTAATCTCAGGGAGCATTAGCTATAGCCATGACATGAACGGACCTCACCCGAGAAACAGTTGCTGCTGGAGAGGAGGTCAACAAGAAGGTCAACAAGGGAGTGCCAGAGCATAAACCTAGCATTTAATCCCCGGGAAGTTGGGAGAAATCAGCAACGGATATGAAGAATAACAGGTGAGGGGCCAGAGGTGGGCGTACAGGAACCAAATGAAAAATGTCCTTCAAAAACAGAAGACATTTCTTTTCTCTTTTTTTTTTTTTTATTAAAGTGTCCTTGACGTACAATATTATGTTAGCTGCAGATTTACAACATAGCGATTCAGCATTTATATACATTACAACATGATCTTCACGATAAACAGAAAAGAAGGCGTTTCTACCATCGCTTTGTGAACCAACCTATTCTGACGTGCAGAAGAATAGAACCCGAGATGATGGAAGAACGGCCCTCCCGGTGTGGGTGTTAGTGTCTCCATGGCTGACTTAGTCGTCTGTCTCCATATGGCCTTCAGACAACCAGTTGCAGGGCAGGAGACCAAAAGCAAAACCCAGAAGGGACAGTGGACTGTGAACCCGTGGGAGACGTCCTTTCAAGAACGCGTGAAATAGCTAGAAACTAGCTGGAAGGGACCTCGCTTATAGTAATCAAGCCACTAGGGACTTAATTTGAAAAGAAAATTGAAACGCGTTAAAACTCTGAAATTGTAATTCAAGGGAGATTTGATTACCTAAAAGTGTTTACATTTTCTGCACATTAAAGAAAAAACATAAAGGTCAAAACACTCTGCAAAAAAATTGCAAATCTCTGAAAAGAAAGGGTTAATTAATTATTTTTTTTACCATACCAAAAGCTTGACACCAGAGAAAGGTGACAACCAGTCTGAAAAATGAGCAAAGGATGGCAACATACAACTATGGAAAAATAAATGTCAAAGTCTCATCAATTGGAAGGATGCTAAGTCTCATTTGTAATTTATTTATTTCTTTATTTTAATTTTTTTTAATGTTTACTTATTTTTGAGAGACATAGAGGCACAGCATGAACAGGGGAAGGGCAGAGAGAGAGGGAGGCACAGAATCGGAAGCAGGCTCCAGGCTCTGAGCCGTCAGCACAGAGCTGGATGCGGGGCTCGAACTCACAGACCACGAGATCATGACCTGAGCGGAAGTCGGCCACCCAACCGACTGAGCCACCCAGGTGCCCCTCATTTGTAATTTAAAAATGCAAATGTAAGCAATGAGATCTCATTCGTCACCTTTCAAATTTACAAATATTAAAAGGATTGATAATATTCACTTTTGTCAAGGGTACCGAGCGACAGAAACTCTCATAGGTGGTTGGCGAAAGTGTACATGAACGCATTTTAATGGGGCGATTTGTCAGTATCAATCAACATTTTTTTACAAAGTGTTTTTTTTTAAGTCTATTTATTTATTTGAGAGAGACAGAGACTGCACGAGTGGGGGAGGGGCAGAGCGAGAGGGAGAGAGAGAGAATCTGAAGCAGGCTCCAAGCTGCTAGTGCAGAGCCCGACGTGGGTCTTGAACCCACGAAACTGTGAGATCCTGACCTGAGCCGAAACCAAGAGTTGGAGGCTTAACCAGCTGAGCCACCCAGGTGCCCCTCGATCAACATTTTTAAACAAATGTTTAACTTTAGAATTATTTTAGATTTACAGAGAAATTGAGAAGACAGCATAGACAGCTTCCATACATCTCACATCCAGTTTCGCCTATTATTAACATCCTACATGACTATGGTACGTTTGTCACAATTAATGAACCAGTATCAATCCACTATTATTAAGTAAAGTCATTACTTCACAGCGATATCCTTAGTTTTTACCTAATGTGCCTCTTCTCGTCTAGAATTCATCTCAGACATCTTATTATATTTCGTCTTCATGTCTCCCTGGGCTCCTCTTGGCTATGAAGTTTCTCAGATTTTTCCTTGTTTTTGATGCCCTTGACAGCTTTGAAGAGTCCTGGTCAGGTATTACAAAGTCTGCCTACAAAGACTGTCCCTCAGTTGGGAAATTCTGATGTTTTTCTCATGTATCAACATGTATCAATATTTTCTTGGGAGGGGAGCCTGGGTGGCTCGGTCGGTTGAGCTTCGGACTTCAGCTCAGGTCATGATCTCGCGGTCTGTGAGTTCGAGCCCCGCGTCGGGCTCTGTGCTGATGGCTCGGAGCCTGGAGCCTGCTTCTGATTCTGTGTCTCCCTCTCTCTCTGCCCCTCCCTCACTCATGCTCTGTCTCTATCTCAAAAATAAATAAATATTTAAAAAAATTTTTTAAAAATATTTTCTTGGGAGGAAGACCAAAGAGACCAAATGACATTCTGGAACCCATCCCATCCTAATAGGAGTACATGTTATCACCGGGAATTCTTACTGCCGCTGTAGTGTTTGCCAGGTTTTCTCCTCCGTATTCTCCCCCTTCCATTCTGGACTCTCTGGAAGGAAATCACTACATATGGTCCCCACTTAAGGAGTGGAGAGAGATGCTCCAACTCCTTGCAGGTGGATTATCTACATTCATTATTGAAAGTCCTTCTGCTTGAGGGATTTGTCTCTTCTCCTCCATTTATTTATTCAATAATTGTTTTACATCAGTATTGATTCATGAATTTTTATTTTATATTTAGAGTCAAATACTACTTTATTTTGTGGTTCAAGTTGTTCCAGTGTTTCTTCTGGGAGCTCTTTCACTTGGCTTCCTTCCCTATCCCTTTGATACATCCTCATCATTGTACTTAAAAAAATTTTTTTTTCTTATTTTCTGGCACTACAAGATGCTCCAGGCTCATCTTGTAAATTCACTGCCCCAGTCCTAGAATCATCCATTTCTCCAAGGAGCACTGGCTCCTTTTATTAGAAAATGTTATCAGAAACCAAGATCTGCGTACAAGGTATTCTTACTACAGAGGTGACTTGGTTTCGAGGCCCTCTTTGCTGACAGAATTAGTATGCTAATTGCTTTATAGATACCTATCTTTAAATATTTCTATATGTAAACAACTGTATCTACATTAGGCAACATATTATTTGATATTGATGTGTCCAGTTCTAATCCATTACAGCATAGATTATTCTAGTCTTCTCCTCTTGCCTATTTGTAACATCACACTCCCAACAGCGAGGAGCCTGCCTCCCATCATCCATTTACTTAATTGCCTTGTATGTATAGTGGTTCCAGAATCATTATCCCATATCTCCTGGGGAAACAACTATCGACTAGAGTAGAGGACCTGTATTGCAGCTTATATTGCCTTCAATCTTACAGACTCCATTCATTTCCCAAAATTAACTTAAATCAGCACTTCTTTCAGTGAGCCTGTTTCATACGCTTGGAATACAGTTATATTATTTTTTTGTCACATTCTGCAATCCACCCTGGTATTTCCTGACCTCCTAAATATATTTTTTTTTCAAATTTGTCTACATTCGACGAATGCCAAGTGTCATATAGCCACAATTACAAGATCATACAAAATAGCTTCACCACCCTAAATAATCTTCTCTTTCTCACCAAATCAACCCCCTCCCTTGACCAAATGGTAAAAGGCACTAATCTGCTTGCCATGTCTATAACTTTACCTTTTTTAGAATGTTCCATAAATGTCATACAGCCTGGAGTGTTTTCAGATTGACTTTTTAAACTTAACAATGTACTGTAACATTCATCCATATCTTTGTGCGGCTTAATAGTTTGTTCCTTCTTATCATTGAACCATATTCCATGTATGGGTGTGTCAGGGCTTAGTTATCCACTCACCTATTGAAGAATATCCTGGATACATCCAGTTTTTGTCTATTATGAATTAAACTGTCATTAAAATTTGCATTCCGCGGTGGGGGATGCCTGGGTGGCTCAGTTGGTTGAGCGTCTTACTTCGGCTCAGGTCATGATTTCGCGGTCCGTGAATTTGAGCCCCGTGTTGGGCTCTGTGCTGACAGCTCAGAGCCTGGAGCCTGCTTTGATTCTGTGTCTCCCTCTCTCTCTTTGCCCGTCCCCAGCTCATGCTCTATTACTCTCAGAAATAAATAAAAATAGAAAAAAAAATTTAAAAATTTGCATTCAGGGTTTTAGGTGTACATGATGTTCCAAATCAATTTTGGAAGTACTAAGAATGATTTTGGGGGTTTTGATAAGAGTATGCTTAGCTTTGTAAGAAACTGCCTGTCTTCCAAAGGGGCTGTACCATTTTGCACTCCCACTAGCAATGAATGAAAGTCCCTGTTGCTCTGTGTCCTTGATGACGGTTGATATTATCTTTTTTAATTTTAGCCTACTAAGTGTATGCAGTGGTAGTCCATTATGGTTTTAATTTAAATGATGTTGAGCATCTCTTCTGCTTCTTTGCCATCTATGTATCTTCTTTGATGAGGTGTTCTGATCTTCTGCCCATTTTTAAATTCGATGATTTGTTTCCTTATTGTTGAGTTTTAAGAGCTCTTTATATATTTTGGATGCAAATCTTTTATCAGATGCGCTTTTGCAAATATATTCTTCTATTTTGTGCCTCCTTTTTGCATTGTCTTCCTGTCTTTAACAGAGCAGAAGCTTTTAAGGTTAGTACAGTTCAGTGTATCAATGTTTCCCTTCATGGATTGTTCTTTTGATGTTGGATCTAGAAATTCATCACCAAACTCAAAATCACATTGTTGAGGGAGCATGGGGCAAGCTGAGGGCAGGATACAAGCTGGCACACACACACAGCACCCCCCACCCCCAGTGGAATATGTGTGATATTCTTTGGACAGTCCTGGCTACCCAAAAACAAAGGAAAGGGGTTTAAGTGCTTGCCATAGTGATGTGGGAAAGTAAGGCAAATGAAAGATTAATTTCCCTTACTGCCTACAATCCACTGACAGATTCCTGAAACCGTCAGAGTGACTTCCCTCTAGGAACTCAGCTGCCTTGATGATGACACTTGGTTGGGGGCAAAAGAAAACCTTAGCTTAATACTATCCCAACTTCAAGGATCCTGTAAGCCTACTTCCTTTATCTCAACTGCCCCAAGATATATGCTGGCAATCCTACTTTAAGCTTATGGCCCCCTGATATACATCTGAAGGGTCTCATGACTGAGGGTTTATTAAATGGTGATAAATGGTGTTTCCCTAGCAACAGTTAGCCCCTCAAGGTCCTGGAAATCTTGCTTCCAAAATACATTAGAGGCTTACTCTATACCCCCTCCCAACCTGAGGGTATATAATGAGTTACCCATCATAACCCTAGTACAGCTCTTCCTGCCCACAGGTCCTGTCCCCGTGCTTTAATAAAATCACCTTTTTGCACCAAAGATGTCTTCAAGAATTCTTTCTTGGGTGTTGGCTCCAGACCTCACAAACCCCCATCACCATGAAACTTCATCAACCTCAGTTTTCTCCTTTATATTCTTCTAGACATCTTTATATTTTTACATTTCACATTTAGGACTATGATAGCTTTTGAGTTAATTTTTGCTTAAGGTATAAGGACTATTTCTAGGTTACTTTGCCTATATATGGATGTCTAATTATTCCAGCACCATTTTCGTAAAGACTACCCTATCTCAATGAAAGTGCCTTTGCTCCCTTGTCAAAAATCAATTGACTATATTTGTGTGGGTCTATTTCTGGGATCTCTGTTCTTTTCCATTGACCTCTGTGTCATCTATTCTGCCATACCATACTGCTTTGATTACTGTAACTTTATAACCAAGTCTTGAAATTAGGTTAAGGTGAGGCCTTTGGTTTTGTTTTCCTTTAACATTTTATGGACTATTCTAGATATTTTGTGTTTCTCCATAAAACTTTTGGAGAAACGTCTGCAGTTTGCTAACACTGGAGAATAACTTGTTGGAATTTGATTGCTATTTGTGTTGCATCCATAAATCCAGTTGGGAAGAATTAGTAACTGCATTGAGTCTTCTGATTCATGAGCTCCATACATGTTTCAATTTATTTAGAACTTTAATGTCTCTCATCAGTGCCCTACAGTTTTTTGCATGCAGATCCTGTACACATTTTGATAGACTTATATTGAAATATTTTATTTTTGGTGATTTCATAAATTTCAAATTCCAGTGGTTCACCAATGGTAAATAGGAAAACGATTGACTTTCTTATTGACCTTGTATCTTTCCATCTTACTGTGCTCACTCATTAGTTACAGGAGATTTTTGTAGATACTTCAGGATTTTCCACACAATCATGACTTCCCGTAGCCTAGCAATTCTTCTCCTGGAAATTTTGTACTACAGATACTCTTGCATAAGGGCACACATTTTAAATACACAGGTGAAATGATGAAATCGGTTAGCTGAGACATAAAGTCTGAATCTGGGCTTCTTTATTGTTTAATAAAGAAATTGGCTGACCTTTGTCCTTATTTCTGGGAGATGACCTCTCAGTTGTTGGTGTCTTTGTTATTCCTGGTGAGTGCCTCTAATCATACCTGATAGTTATGCTAACAAGGTCACTCTTGATAGGCCCCTAGATGGTTATGCTAATGAGATTGCTCAGGGTTGGGGTTGCCAGGTGAGAAAGACCAGCCTAGTGACTAAAAGAGGTGGGGCTTTGTGCCCTGTGATCTCAATCCCACCTCCAGGAGGACAGAGCAGCTGGAGGTCCAGTTCCAGTGCATGACCAGTGGCTCAGTCAATCATGCCCATGTAATGAAACCCCAGTGAAAAGCTCTAGTGAGCTCCCTTCACTGACAAACCTAGCAATGCATCCAGAGGGTACACATCACTGGGGACGACAGAAGCTTCCCATCTGAGACTCTCCCACATCTCACCTTAAGTTTCTGTCCCTTTGTATCTTTTTTTTTTTGCTATATTAACACTATAATTATATGTATAGCATTTTTCTGAGGTCTGTAAGTCATTTTAGTGAATTACCAAACATGAGGACCTAGCGGGAACCCACGAGTTTGCAGACGTCTGGTGGGAAGTGGGGGTGTTCTGGGAACTCCCAAACTCTTGGCTGATGTTTGAGGGGAGGGTGGTCTTATGGAGGACTGTGAACATATCCTGTGAAGTTTGGTTTAACTCCAGGTAGTTGCTTCAGAAGTCGTTGCACTCATGTCCTAAGAGTCCAGAGTTTTAGACAGAGAGGAGTCTGAAAAAGCTAAGGTTAGGACAACCAGACGTAAGCCCTGCTTTATTTTCTCCACAGACGCACCTGTTTTCCCCAAACTCCGGCCCTCACCAAACCACACCAGCGCACTCACTGTGGTTTCCCAAGGCTCCCGGCCCGTGATCCATTCTTTGGAACATCCTGGAAATATTCCTGGTCCAGGACATAACACAGCAGTGCTTTTTTCCTCCTGGGCCAAGATTGGTTATTTTGAGAGCAAGATAAAAATCACTCAGTCATTTCTCTCGTGTAGGCAAAAAAAGGAGGCAAGAATAAAAACCATTTCACTTCTTGTCTTGGGTAATTGCTGGTTTGCTTTTTGCCAAGTAAATTCAGGGATCACTTGAATGCTGGAATGAGTTGGCAAGCCAAGATGGCTGCCTCTTTGCAATTCAGGAAATCGGGCTTGTTCTGCTTCATTTTTCCTCTTTGGAACAGCAGGCAATTTTTAGAAGTCTTTTCCTGAGTCTGCTTGGTGCCCAAGCATGAATTCTGAAAGACAGAGCGAATGGAATGGCTAAAGAAAAGTTGAGTTGTGATATCGGAGGAAAGAGAAGTACAGGTGTTTAGCAAGAACCATGGTTTACACACAGGAAGCCAAAGGTTACTATTTTCTTCGTCTTGTTGTTATTGTTTATTTTTTAAGAGTACATGTTGTAATGACAAGGTCTGGCAAATGCAGTAAAAATGGGGTGAAGCTCTTTCAGGCTTCTAGAAGGAGAGGGGTCCTTGGCTTAACCTGGCTCGGCTGGACATGCTAAGCTTTCCCTGGCAGGCCAGTCCTTTCAAGAGCATCCATCCCCTCCAGCCAGTGGGGTATGGAGATAATTCCACAGCTCTGGTCTTATAGCAGGAGAGCCTGAAGAGAACCCTGGACTTTTGCAGGGAGTAGGGGGTAGGTAAAAGTTTTGTTCTTGGAGAAAAGATTAGACTGATAGGGAAGATTTTCTTCTCCCTCACAATTTATGTGAGATGTAACCCTCTATACCATGAAAGAGAACATAGGATTTTAATTCATTTCTGAGAGTATCTATGGAGTAGGTGCTATGTAGAACTAACACCAAGCTGAGAATAAAGAATACAGGACTAAGACACTTCCCAGCAAGTCATAAAGGAACAAGTGAAAAATGAGCATCTCATATGATAAGAGCTATAGTAGAGAGACATGCATAGGAACAGAGATGAGAACCTAATTCCAGAGTGGAGATAATGGAGAAAGAAGAGGAGGGAGCATCTGACCCGGAGGTAATCTGACAGCTTGGAAAGGGCAGGGGTTTTAAAGTCCACCAGGTAAATTCCTGACCCAGCTCTACATGACCCCAGGAGTCATGTAGCCTTTCTGAGCTTGTATTTCTTCACTATAACATAAGATGATACCCACCTCATGGAGTTGTCATGAAGATTAGATGAGATCTTTTACATCGGTCATCTAGAGCAGTGCCTGGCCCATGGGAAATCCCAGCAGGTGGTAGCTCAGTGGTTGGAATTAGGTCATGTTGGATTTCTCCATTTCAGTGGAGTAGCTGTAGGGAAGCAGAATATGACTCATGTCTCACTTGGACAACTAAGCAGATACTGAGGACAAGCAAAATTAGGTTTGGAGAAGGAGGAAGAAAATGAGTGTGGTTTGGAATGTTGCAGCTGACGCACCTTTGAGACCCTGGGGAAGGAGGATAATCGGGAAGGGAAGCTGAGGGAAGAGGCAGGAGTTGCTTACTGCAGCAAGGGAACTCCAACCATCCAGATAGCTCAGAACCTCCTCTGCCTCCATCTCTGCACTTCCTGTTAGTGGAGGAGATGACCCAGTCTCTCTAGTGACTCACTTCATTTTGATTCATCTCCCAGAACTCTTTGAGGACAGCTGCAGGCAACCATGAGTCCTTATTTGACTCGTTCATTTGATCATTCATTTTCAGTAAATATACTAGATAGTAAAAGCTATACAGAATCTAGGGAAGCCACATTGAATGAGATGGTTGCATTCCTTGCTCAATGACATGAACTGTACTTGTATGTACATAACGTCAGGTATGTCCATGCCCCATCTCCCCACTCACTGACAATTTAATTTCAATAGAGGATGTTTCCTTTCACATCAACTCTGGATGACTTTGTGGCAAAAAGAAAAAGAAAATGTAAAAGGAAACCACCTTGGAAGGACTCTTAGAAATTATAAAATCCAGTTTCCTCCATTCAACAAATACTTATTGAATGTGTATCAGGTACCCAGAACCCTTATTTTTCCGATGAGTAAAAGAAAACTAAGGGATTTTATGAATTAATTGTTTGTGTTGCCCTACTGAGTCCATATGTTGAAGCTCTAACCTCCAGTATGTGGAGATTCGGTCTCTAAGGAGATAATCAAGGTTAAAGGAGATCCTAAGGGGGGGGGTCCCTCTTCTGATAGTATTAGTGTCCTTATAAGAAGAACCACCTGAGAGTTTGCTCCCTCCACCCTACCCCTCACCCTTACATAGGGGCACGGGGAAGATGTCATGTGGACACATAGCAAGAAGACAGCTCTCTGCAAGCCCTGAAGAGAGAAGTGGGCTCTCACCAACACCTTGATCTTGGACTTCTCAGCCTCCAGAACTGTAAGAAAATAAATGTCTGTTGCTTAAGCCACTCAATCTATGATATTTTGTTATGGTGGCCCATGATGTCGAAGATAGGAGGGTTGATATTTGCCTAGGGTCACCCGATGAATATATGAAAGGGCCAGTGTATTACTAGTTAGCTATTGTGATCTGACAAACCATTCCAAAATTCAGAAATGCAAACCTCAATCATTTATGATTTAAAATGTATCTGCAGATTTTCCAGGGCTTGCCCAGTCTCGGCTGGCCTCTGCCATGGATAAGTTTGTTCCATGTGTCCCTAATCCTTCTCCTGGGGTCAGCGGGCTAGCCTGGGAAGGTCCTTCTCATGGCTATGGCATAGGTCAGAGAGAACAAGTAGAAACATGTACAAAGTCTTGCAACAGGCCCATGGTCTCTCCTGCCTCATTCTATTGGCCAAAGCAAGTTTTGGAATTGGAACATGGTTATTTCTACCTCATTCTACTGGCTAAAGAATGTCAAATAGATGATCCCAGAATCATAATAGGGAGATAATACAAATTTTCATGGTAAAAGGTGTAGTACAGGAAAGGGCACAAAACTGGGATCATTAAGGCAAGCTAACACACCCAGGATTCAATCCAGGTCTCAAGGCAGAACTTAGGGGGAGCAGTGATCACAGCCAACCTTTGCAGTGTTTCTTCCCCACCTAAGCCCAATCCATACCCTCATGCCATTCTCTACACCTCAGGGCACTTCTTCTATACCAGGTCCAGGGTCTCCCCATGCTTCCAAGCCTGGGGTATTGAAATTTTCTTTGCTTCTTCCTACTTCATAAAAACCCGCTCTCTGGTGGCTAAGCTGAAAACAAAAAAGCTAATTACTAAATTAATTAATCTAAGTATTTAATCTGCATGTGGCTCTGTTCTGGGTACTAGGGTATTAGTCTTAGAGATAAATCATAGAACCAGTTCTCAAAGAGTATGCACTCCGGTGGGCAAAATAATACATGCACATAATTGTTTTCATCTCTGTGCAAAAAAATTACTGAATTGAGTGCCAAGCACTACCCTGAGGGAGCAGACATTTGAGCCCCGCTCTCCGGATTGCCATGCCAACAAGTGTTTTGCTATCCTAAAACATGGAAGAAGGAAAAAAGGAGGTCACATCCCCAAGTGATGGGAAATCTGGAAGGCATTTGAAATGGGAAGTCTATGAAAGATGGGAGTCTCAACTGGATAAGCAATGGTAATAATAATAATAATAATAATAATAATAATGCATGTCTCCAAGTTTTATTCTTGCCCAGTCCTCTACTGAGAAGTCACTCTCCTTTTCCTCCCTGTCTACCTAAAATACACCAATCCCCCAAGTACTGGGTCAAATCACATTCTCTCATGACCATGTTCCTAATGCTAAGTGCATTCCGCACGCATCGCTCCTGGTGTCTGCTTCCCCATAGCAGGAATGGGAATTGACTGTAAGAGAGCCGGGAGCCAAGTTTGTGCTCACTTGTGTTTTTTCCTAATTGTTTTATGTGGAAATGTTTTATCTTCATGACAGCAGAACACATTCCTTGAGGAAAAAACAATATGTCTTCTCTTTATTTTGTCCCCTAATGATGGTTAATATATGTAGGCAATGCTCAGGAAATAAATGCTCATTCGATACACAACGCTTTGGTTTGTGCTAGGCTCTGCAGATAGGGAGATGAATGAAACACTATTCCCACCCTCAAAAATATGCTGATCTCCTAAGAAATATATGTTTAAAGAGATGGAGAGGAGCCCTGTTAGAGTATACCTCTTGGCCACCCTGCAGTTTCCACCCCACCCCCACTTCACCAAAGAAGGTGCCAAAACAAATAACAGACTTGCTGGCATCTGAGGTAGAGTAGAGATGCTCAGAGTTAAAGGCAAATGGGAGGGAACAGCAGGGCACCCCGAGGCCACTCTGTGTGGTCCCTTATTTCAGACAGGGTCTCTGGGAGCCATTCTCAGATTATCTCACCTTTTGTGTGTTGTGGTCCTAAAATAAAACACAATGAATCTGAGAAGAAGACCAAGAGGAAAGGAGAATGAACAATCCTTTTAGAGTCTTGACTGGAATCCACACACTATCCTGACCTGGAATGTGCTTGTGTGGGTGGATTGAAAGACATTGTTTGCAAGACATGGCAGTATCCAGAATGGAGAGCCCAGCTTCTGCCCCAGTGTCCCTGCCCTGCTGGGAGAGAATCACAGCTTCCGCTTCCCCATGCCAGGAGCTGTGGGCCAGGGTCGGCCCGAGATCCCCTGACTTCTCAGACACAGCTCACCTGAGGTGTCTTCCATCACTGGCAGTGGTCTCCTCCATGGGCAAAAAAGAGAGAAGGAGGCAACCAGGAGTTGCTCTGAGATGCTCTGTCATTATGAATGGCACCATTATCACCACCACAGACAAGCCAGCTGAAGGATGTTACCAACAGGAGCAAGGCAATGCTCGAGCCTCTGTAGGCTGAAGACAGACCAGAAAGCATTAGTTGTGCTCCTACCCAATCTCCAATTGCATGTGAAGTTTGGGAAGAATACTCGGTTATGGAGCAGTAGAATCTTCAAATCAAATTTCTTGAGGTAGAGTTTAGATACAATAAATGAATGTACCCATTTTAAGTGAGTAGTAGGAAATATTTTGCTATATGTATACACCCATACACCAATACCCCATTCAAGACATAGAAACTTCCCATCCTCCCAAAAGGTTCCCTCCTGCCCCTTCCCAGTCAATTCTCCTTGCTTTCCAGCGTTAACAACCACTGATGTGATTCCCATCATGATTAGTGTCCAAATGACTTGGTCCTGTCCTTAAGATAGAAAACCAGTAAGTCTAATGTAGCATGATTTATGCTATACTGGGAAAAGTGTGGAGTAAATGTGGAATTACATGGGAAATTCTTTCTTAAAGTGACATTGAAGTTTAAATTTTAAAGATGAAGAGGAATTATCCAAGTAAGAAGGTGATAAAGGCTGGACAGAGGGAACTGCTTTCCCAACAAAGCAGTGACAAAAGGGCCCTGACCTTATCAGAACACTATAAGAAGTTCAGTGTGGTGGATTATGGGGAAGATGGGATAAACCAAGAGAGAATTAAATAGGAGCCTTGAAGGCTTGATAACAACGCTTGCTCAGATCCCCATTTACCTGGTGTTGTGTTTATAGTCATTGCCTCTATCACCAGAATATAAGCCCCATGAATGAGAGTTCTTTGCCAATTTTGTTAACTGTTGTATCACCAGGACCTACATCACTGCCTGGCATTCAGTAGGAACTCAATAAATATTTGTTGACTGAATGAATCAATTCATGAATCCCTGAATTTGTCCCTATTAAACATATGTGCTATAAAGATTAAAGGATTACAAAGCTAATCAAGATGTGGGCCCTGGGAGGTTGGCCAGGCTGTCCACTGCCCCTTATGTGCTGACCTACTGATGTGGGTGATTCATTCAGTGCAGGGATAGTCACAGAGTCCTTTGTTCTGAGGGTGGCCTTTCCAGGCTTCTATCTGAGGTGCAAGGGAAGGCTCATCAGCATAAAATGCACTAGTAGAGCAAGAGAAGAACATGGAAGTAGAGGAGGAAGTTATTAAATTTTCCCTGCTCCACTTCTGCACTCCGTAGAATAAAAAGAAAGTCCATAGTGGTAAACCCTTCTGGCTTTACCCAACTGTGATGTTTACAAAGTTACAGACTCTCACCACGTTCTGGCCAGATGGTCAAGGCGATTCATCCCATTTGGCAGATGGGAGGACTGAGGCTTAGAGAGGGAAACCACTTTGCCCACTGTCACATGGTCACCCAGACCAAGGAAGGGATGACATTCAGGACTCCTGACTCAGTGGCCAGCAATACACAGCTCAAGCTTCAATTTCTTCATGACCTTTCCTCTTTTCCCTTCTAGAACTGTCCACTTTCCTCTGTGTCTCCTTCCCATCTGGATTCCAGTCAGCATTTATAACACTTGTTTACAAGCCTGTCTCCTCAAAGTCAGGAACAGTATTGCCTGTGCTTAGCACAGTGTCCAGCATGTAGTAGGTATTTGATCCGATCATGGTATATCGCAGCAGTTAAGGACACAGGAATCGGAGAAAACTGGATCCAAATCCCAACCACACGGTTTATTAGCTGTAAAGCACGAGACAGGCTATGCCTCAATTTCATCATCTGGAAAATTATGCACATAGAAGTCCAATTCATAGTAAGTGTTCAAGAATTGTTAGCTGTTATCACTATTAATCATAAATATTCATTGGCTATCATCTTCAGGCAAACATGCTAATTCCCAAAAGACACAGTCATTTAGTGATCCTGACTTGCTGGCCCAGAGTCCCATCTGGACTCATGTTGGAAAGAAGTTGGAGGAAAAACGAAATTACTGGACAGTGTGTGCTAACATGTGGGGGGCAGAGATAATTCAGCCTTCTGCAAATGAAAATTAATCATCTTGGCTTTACTCCGCAAGCAGGCAGCAAAAACGCCAGCTTGCCCCCTTCCGAGCCACTGGCCGGATTACTCAGGAAATGAAGAGAGAAGATGGGATTTGTTGGAAGAGGCGGCCCCACAGACCATATTCTACCCATCAGATAAGGGCACTATCAACTTCCTCTCCTTCCTCTCTCTTACTGCCGAGCTACCCAGGGCGACAGGCCCCCAGCACAACAGTCTTGTGCTTCCAGCATTGTTACTCCTTAGATTAATCTGGTTTCAATATGTTCCAACAATACCTACTTTATCTATGAAGGCAAAAAAAACCCACAAAAAACTATCTGTTACAATTGGAATAGAGTCTAAGGCATTAGATGTATCTGCTAAAAATGTCACTGCTGAGATAAACACACATTGCACATGTCCCCTTAGCACCTTGGAGAACATTTTCCTGAATAGATGGTAGTCCATTTCCTGAGCCTCCTTCTCAAAATGATTAATAGAATACCACAGTGCTTCTTCACATGCGGGCAGAGCTGTTTACTCTTGTCCCAAGCACTTTGCGATGCACCTGCAACTCTGATGGCATGGATGGGGTTCATATCACTATGTCTATTTTCCACAGAGGGCAAAATTAGGACACAGAGTTTTGATCTGGCTTGGCTAAAGTCATAGCTACGGCCAGGCACATGTTTCCCCATCCGCCAGACCCACAATTTTTCTACAGCTGTATGTTAGGCACCTGTTACTTGCCCAAGCTCCATTCCTCTTTCTTCTCGCTAAGAAAGAATAGCATGCCCAGCTGGCAATACTCACCTCTCCGTATTTTCCTGCTGCTAAGTGTGACCATGTGGGCCTGCACTGACCATGTGAGGTGTTTGGGGAACTACTTTAGTCGGTACAGATTCAGCGCATCGCTTTACCCTTGTGGCCCTTTCTTATCATTTTTGCCTGTAGCATAAACAGAGGAGTCTGGAGGTACAGCAGCCATCTTGGGGCCATGAGGTAACTAACTGTGGGACAAAATGCTAAGAATGGCAAAGGGAAATGATGGGGAAAAAAGTCTAATATCATTATGGCATTGTGGAGCCATTACCTCAACGCAAGATTGCCCCCCTCCCCACCTGCTTCTGTTGCAACAAGCCATAGTTTGGTGAGATAGTTGCTGATGACAACATGAGTCCTAGTGGATCTAGAACATAGTATTTCCCTTCTGACTGGAATGTCCATTTATTTCCCAATCAGTCAAATACAGTTCTGCTCTTATTTTCAATCCCTATTCAAGTTCCCCCACGTCTGTGAAATCTTTCCTGGATGTCCCAGAGTAATTTAGGGGATCCCTCCTGAGGGCATCCATATTGCCCCATAGATGTGTCCTCTGTCTCACACGTTGTTTTGGGTAGCTGTGTGTTTGTACGTCTGTTTTCCCCTAATAAACACCTAGAAGGACAAGTACTAGAACTTCTAGCACTAAGCCTGTCACTTAGTAAGTATGCTAGGAGCATAAAAAATGTCGTATGATTAATTACATCACCTGTGTGGTGTTACCTACATCACTTTGTGCATTTTTGTTATTGTTTTGGAGATCTCCTGGCCCAGCTTTTAAATATTGCTCTTTTCCAGAGTCACCGACTCACCCTTCTGATTTCCTTCCTTGTATGATCTTGTTTAGCCTAAGTTCATCACACTGTGAAGGTACTGGTGTCTCCCAGCCCAGATTTCTGCCGCAGAACTGGGGATCTGTGCGGAGGTACCATCCGCTTATAGTTCATGTTTGTGTGCTCTGGTGGTGAGGAGTGCAGACTCGGAGCCCATCTGCCAGGGTTCCACTTGCTAGACGTGACATTGAGTGGGTTACTTAAACACTCCGTGCTTCTGTTCCCTTCTCTGAAAATGGGAAGAGCAACCATACCTGTGTAGGGCTGTTGTGAGGGCTATACACGTACAACATGCAAAATAATGCCAGGCTCCAAGCAAGTGCCAGAAGTGTGACTGCTGCCATCAGACAGGCTCCCCTGGATGCCCCACAGACCCTTCCCCTCAATATGCCCATTCTCAATTCATCTCTTCCCTCCTAACCACATTCTTCCATTGCCTCCATCATCTCTTCCGTCCCTCCATACCTCCAGCCAGAACCCTAGATTGGACATTGCCTCCTTCTTCACCCCTCATCCAGGTACTGAAGAAGACCTGTCAATAGTCAAGTATATCCCTGAATATTCTTGAATCCATCTTCTTTGCAGGCACAAAGTATCTTGTCTGCATTATTGAGATAGTCTTTAACGTGTGCCCTTGCAGTCTTTATCCCCATTAAATTCTTCCAGCACATTTTGGCCACAATTGTTATTCCTGCGAATATGATCATGCCACTTCCTTATTAAAGCCCTTCAACAGCTCCTGGTTGCCTCCAGGATAGTGATCACAGCCCCTTGTCAAGCAGTGTTTCTTCTTTGCCTCTTCTCTGCTCATCTGTGCAGCCTCACATCCTGCCAACCTCTCCAACATGCTGGCACTGTCGCCATCTTGAATTGTCTCCTGTTTTTCAGACCCACTGTTGAGTATATTCCTCCAAACTTTTGATTATATTATTTTTTTTAACCTGCTCCCCTACCTAATCTACAGGGAAGATTTCTACTAATTCTTCAAGTTTTAGTTAGGCTGTCACTACTTTTCTGGATTCCTCCCAGATTTCCCAAACAGATCTAGAAAGTGCTTTTCTTTATGCCCGTGTTACAAGTTTATACATGTCTGCCAAACTGCAAATTCCATTGGATTGTAACTGGTTTCTTGCATGAATGTCTTCTCTGGACTGTAAACTTCTTGTGAACTAAAGCAAGGCCATTTTTGTTCATCTTTAGAGCCCCAAGGCATAGCCCAGTACCGGAAAGAATTGATAATAGTTGTGGATACATAGCTGTCTATCCTAAGTAACACCGTTTGGTCCAAAGACCACCCAGGCTGGAGTGGATGTTGTTATTTCTCATCCCATCCCTTTTACTTCACATTAAGGCACTTTGAGCTTCAGAGAGGGAGAGCGACTTGCCTAAGGTCACACAATAAGTTAGAGACAAAGGATAAAGAAGGTTTCCTCATCCCCAGTCGCAGGTCCTTTCTGCTATTCATTTTGCATAGATGGTATTTTGGTAAGGGTGTATTTTGATAGGGCTATGGGTTCAGTTGTATATATCAGAAACCTAAAATAATGAAGACTAAACAAGATAAGGTTAATTTTCCTCCCACAACAGTCTGCCAGTGACAAGTCTGAGGCTGGCATAGCTCCCTACGGTGACAGGCTCAGGCTCCTTCAGTTCTGTGGCTTCACCATCCGTCAGTGTTGCTCTCAGCCTCCTGGTCACCACACACCTTCATTCCAGTCAGCAGGGAAGAGAGCCAGAGGAAGGGGAAACTATATCCTCCCTGAAGAGTGTGACCACAAACTGCACACAACACTTCTCCTTACGTAGAACTTGGTCATGTGGCCACACTTAGGTCCAAGGAACAAACTGTCAACTTCAGATGGCTGCGTGCTCAGATGAAATTAAAACTGTCTTTTTTTTTTTGAATTTTTAAATTTTTTACTTTAAATGTATGCTTGAGAGAGAGAGAGAGTGCACGCATGCACATGTGTGCTTGAGTAAGGGAGGGGCAGAGAGGGAGAGAGACAGAATCCCAAGCAGGCTCCACGCGCTCAGTACAGAGCCCAATGTGGACTCAAACTCATGAACCACAAGATCATGACCTGAGCCAAAATCAAGAGTTGAATGCTCAACTGACCGAGCCACTCAGGTGCCCTGAAATTAAAACTGTTTTCATTTGATACTAGCAACAAGCCCATTAAAAGTTAGGGTTATTTAATTTTTCCTATTTCATGGGTCATAAAACTGCAGTCCTGAGATTTAAGGATACTGGCTTTTGTGTCAACAGATGTCTGTTTGAACCTGACTTTGCCATTTACCGATTACTGGATTTGGGGTCAACTGTGTAACCTTTCTAACTTTTAGTTATCTTCCCAAGTGACATATTTCTTCTTTAGAGGGTCCTTGTGAAGGCTAATTACGTAAAAGTACTTGACACTGGTCCCTGGTACAGAGTCCTCACTGCTGTTATTACGG
The DNA here is from genome assembly GCA_030068075.1 of Paguma larvata. Classification (NCBI taxonomy): domain Eukaryota; kingdom Metazoa; phylum Chordata; class Mammalia; order Carnivora; family Viverridae; genus Paguma; species Paguma larvata. Next base: position 12,901,420 of record CM057828.1, on the reverse strand, counting down.
GGCAAACTCAAAGCCTCACCTGAGAGTAGCGGCCGTACCTGCCTAGCTCAGCTCAGCATTGTGTCCTCGCACCTGCACAATCTCTGATGTAGAGTCAGTCCTAGGTAAACATTTGTTGGAAGAATAAATTAAGTTAATGAGTCAGAACTGGAACCCAATGGCTTAAGCTCTATGCCTCATGCTGTTTCTCTGCTGCCGGAATGGTAGCTCTCCCTCTGATCCTTCCTTCTGAAGATAGGGTACAAAACGCACATCGAATATGTCTGGATTCTGCCTCAAAACCATGTATCAGCCAGTAGCACCCAGAAGCTAGAGCAAGGGGGAGAGCTCTAGGGCAGATTCACTGCCTTTCACCTGGGCTCTGACAAAGAGCCTTTGAGAAATCATGTCCCTCATGTTTCCCAGAGTTGGGTGCCTGACTCACCTCCCATCATCAGCAAAGGCCACTGAAATCCCAGGACTGAACCTGACTGGCTGCCCCCCACAAACCCATTTGCATTTCCTCTGCCAAATGAGAGGCCTCCTCTGTGTCTTCTTTCGTGAAGACCCTGCCCCTCCTTTTCTGAGTTTTCCAGTTTGTGCCCTTCATAAGATGGGCACAGGTGTGGTCCATCCTTGATCCAAAATAAATCAGCCAGCAACCAGCATTGAAATCAAAATGCTTGTTCAACAACAGGGATGGGCAGAGGGAGAGCAGGATCCAGTGAAGATAACAAGTGGCAAGAACACGCATTTGGCCACAGAAGCTCTGCATTGAACTCTCTACTCTTCAGAGCCTGCGGTCTGAGCAAGTCATAGAAACTCTCAGACCCTTCCAGATGCTATCTGTGTGATGGGGATGAGATACTTTTCTCACAGCGATCCTGCAGGATGAAGGAGGCAGTGCTTATGAGACTGCTCCAGAATGTTGGGTTCAGGACAAACAAATAGCGATTTCCCAGACAGTTAGAGATTTGGAACTACTATATGCAGTGTGCCTTCCTCCTACCAGTCACTTCTCTCTGCCTATCTGATGACATTGGCTTAAAATGGATATCATTGTATTCATATATCTGAAAGGTTGGAAGAGAAATAAAGGTTAAGCTGCTTCAGTTAACTTCAGAAATTACACCCATGGCCAAGAACACACGGAAAGAATGCTTATGGTAGGAAGTGTTGACACCTAGGAGTGCTGCCCTCGAAGGTAATGAGCTCCCCGTCACTGGAGACCCAGGCACACTGGCGAGGGAAGTCACAGAATTCATGCCTCCCTTAAGGACTTCCACTCCAACATGTTAGAACCCTTGGCATCTCTAGTAAGTGTGACCCACATGTCAGTGAGGAGACCTGCCCGTTAGTCTGAAAGACTGACTTTCACCCTCATCCCACAGACTGACTTTAGATGAATTCTAGACTTTATTAAGTATGTACATTACAATTGCTAAGGTAATTCTTTAATAATAGAAATAGAAGATATAACCTCCAAACACTAGAGGAGAAAAAGAAAGAATCAGGGGGAAAATGGTGCCCCATGTGTTTCTTTAACTCGAGCTTCAATGTCCAGCCATGATGCATGACTCATTACCCCACCATCTCTTTTCTTCTCTCTACCCTTACAGTCATTTTAGCACCTCCCTTCACATAGAAGTTCCTTCGACCTGCAACTAGAAACCATGGGACCTGTTTTTATCCCATAATGAGAAGACCATAGGTAGGCAAGCCATGACTGGAGAGATGGCTCCATGGTTCCCTCCATCTTCCATCTTAGCACATTAGCTTTGCACTTTTTTGTCTTCTGATGGCAAGTGTGCTGCTGAAATTTCAGGCATCACATCCATGTTCAAGTCAGGAAGGACAAAGAAATCATGGCGCCTACAGTATTTATTTTCCTTTGCTAGAAAGGTAAAAAAAAAAAAAAAATTCCCAGGAATCCCTACAGAATCCAGCCAATGTCTTATTGGCTAAAGCCACTCATCTGTTTAAATTGGCTTATACCAACTTTCAAGAGTTGCTTGTTAAATTCTTGGGGACTTTGTATGCCAGCTGTTAACCATTGGTGGCTTGATATCAACCGTGGTGGAAACATTTGCATCATGAAAATTGGTAAATGCTACATATTTTATTAGGGTTGTCATTCTTGTTTTTAAGAAGTACATCACAGACCAAGCCTGGCTACGTGGGAGGCTAAGAAAAAAGTCAATGGATATTTGAGAGGGTTGCTACCAAAGATTTTTAAGTTATATTTTGTTAGGGCTTACCTAGTTAGGATGTCTTCAGTGCATGCAGTTTCATTTTCCCAGTAGCCCAAGTCATAACATAAGAGGGAAGAATCATGGATCAGTGGATTGGTGAAGCGTGGGGTTAGGGGAGGAGGTTCGGTGTACATGGTTATAACACACCTGAGCCTGTGACCATCTTCACACTATTCGGGGAAGCCACCATCTTTCTGCAGCCTTTCTGAAAGACAGTTCAATATCTGGTCAAAGCAAGGGAAGGGTAAAAGGTCCCTTAAACTGTGGTTTTATCCGGGGATAGTTCTCACCAGGCATCTAGATCTTAAGCTCAAAAGGAAACTCAAACAACAATCCTACTTTATGAACGCACAGATCCATGGGCAAGATTTTTTTAAAGCTGATAGAAGAGAAACCAAACAGATTCCTGATTTGACAAAACTAATCTAAGCATCTTTTTATACCTGAGAAGCCTCCAGGTGCAAACCCTCGTCTAGTGATAGGTTCTTTGCAAACATGAATTCATCTCATTTATGCCAATGAATGCCTAACAAGTCTGGGAGATTGAGTAGCAATGAGTGTCTTGACTCATGGATATAGATAAAATCACCTCCAAGTGTAATGGACTAACTGAGAGGTAGATAGATAGCCCCAAGCAGATAGCCCAGGACTAGAGGGTGTCTCATCCATTCAAGTCATTCTCAGCTCTATCCGCTTTCCAGATTCTCTGAGATTGTCATGTGTCTGTACATCTAGGTGAAGACATCCTGAGGGTGGTTTTTTTTTTCAGTTGCTTATTTGTTTTGTTTTCTGTTCTGTCTATGATCAGGATTCCTCTAGAAAAGTCATTTCCTCCCATGTGATTTGCTCTCTTATTTGCTCTCTTATCTGAGCTGTAGAATGGACTTAACAGGAACTCGGTAAATATTCACTGCATGGTATTTCTCTTCTTGTAGAACAAGATGAAGCCAGTGAGAAAATGAGCCACTCTTCTCAGCCAGCATCCTTTAAGTGAAAGTGGGAAGTGGAGAAGCTGGGATTTGAACCCAGATTTTCTGAAGCAAACACCCATACTCTTTCTCTTACTTAATGATACCTCCCAATCAACACTACATTTGTGGCCATTGTAACAAGAACTAACTTAGTGTACTCATGGAGACCTATTCTATTCCTGGTTACACACAAAAGAAAACAGATATCAGCTGTTAAAATGTCCCCACCACCAAAAAAGAAAAAAAAAATCCAACATTTACTTGTATCTCTCATAGGATAAAAGAAAATCTAAAATATAACTCACAATACTTCCTAAAAATCCCTTCTCTTTAATTTTTCCCATCCTATAATACCTTTAGAGCAACACTATCTAAGTTTACTTATTTATTTTGAGGGAGAGAGAGAGCACGAGCAGGGGAGAAGCAGAGAGAGGGATAGAGAGAGAATCCCAAGCAGGCTCTGCACTGTCAGTGTGGAGCCTGAAGTGGGGCTCAAATTCACAAATCTGAGATCATGACCTAAGCCAAGATCAAGAGTTGACACTTAACTGAGTTACCTAGGTGCCCCCAGAACCACAATATCTAAAAGAATTTTCTGTGATGCTGGAAATGTTCTATGTCCAGCCGCCTAGAACAGTAGCCACTGCCCGCGTGAGGCCAGTGAGCACCTGAACTGTGGCTAGGATGACTGAGAATGCAAATTGTTACTTTTATTTAATTTTACTTAAGTTTAGATTTTATAGGTGGTGGTGTCTGGTGGCCACTGTATGGATGGCCCAGCTGTTGGCATCTCATCCTTACGCCTACATATTCTCAGCTACATCCGTGTCCTGTTTTTGCTGTCTCTCCTCCTGCCCCACACCATCTCCTCTCTGGAGGTTTCTGACTTCACTCACTACTCACAGTGAAGCCTGGAAGCCAAACAGCAAATGTCTCCTTTCCCCAGTTTCTCCAGTCCTCAATGTCTCCTTCCTCACAACTTTATTAAGACTTGTTTAGTGGCTTTGCATCTGATCTATCATGGAGCACTTCCTATGTGTGCTTGAGAAGAATGTGTATTCTGTTGCATTGGGAAGGAATGTTCTGTATATGTTGGTTAAGTCCATCTGGTCTAATGTGTCATTTAAGCCTGAAGTTTCCTAATTGATTTTCTGTCTGGATGGCCTATCCATTGGTGCATGTGGGGCATTTACATCTCCTGCTATTGTATCACTGGCCATTTCTTTCTTTAAGTCTGTTAGTATTTCTTTATATATTTAGGTGTTCCTATGTTGGGTGCAAAGATATTTACAAATGTTACATTCTCATGTTGGATTGATCTCTTTAGGAATCTCTGTATTCAGATTCTTCATTCTGCATAGCATGTTTGGGGACCTCTGAGCAAATACAGAACTCCTTTAAAGGGTGGGGAAGGAGGAAAAAGCTGAGTGAGAAAATTCTCCTAAATGAGGGGCAGGCGTCAAAAGGAGGAATGAAACGCTAGGGATTCTCAGAAATGAATACATCATACCTTGTCACACTGCAATGATAATAATTCCGGTAAATTGTACAGCATATAGTGATTCAATTTTGCCATATATTCACTTTTTATTTTCACTGTGGATGAGGTGGTTTCAAAAAACATAGTGGGAAGAAAGCGTAAGTGGACGCTGGGATAATCCACAGGTGGGCAGCCACTTTTCACCAGAAGTAAAGGAAGATCCTGCGTCTAAAGGCTGCTTCAGGGCCAGATGAAGCACAAGGAAAGTCAGTGAGAGCTGATTCTGGGGGCATGTGTGGTTTGAGTCAAGTCATGATCACTTCATTTGCCTATGGCTTAGTCCTTTTGGGGGTCACACACCTGCCCTCATTAGCCCGAATGTGGCCAGTTTCTGAGCCTAGGACACCTGCTCTTTGCTAAGCACCACAGGGCGAATGAATGTTAGGCTGGAGAGCACAAGGAGAGACATCTGTGGTCAACCAGAGGTGACAGTACCAGAAGCATGAATCCACTGCGAGCAGCACAGAGCAGGAGCTGCAGAGAAGCCCAGGCAAGCTGCTGCAGGAGCAAAATGGAAGAGGGGGTCATCTCGAAGAATGATGCAGTCATTAATATTAGTAACAAGGCAACAGGGTATTTTTTTCCTCTCTCGCTTTCTAGTTCATCTCGACTACCTTCTAAAGTCCTTTGTTTCTGGATATTTTGAGGTGGGGGATCTATCACACGTGTTCTTTGCATTTCATCTTACTTGGAGAAGAAAAGAAATTTACACAAGGGGTATGTCCCACCTGCAAGCGGATACTGGGGGTGAAAAAGACAATAAAGGTACATAACAGAACAGCTGCAAAACTCCAGGAATTTAGAGAGCCTTGGGAGAACCAGGAAAAGGTAAGTGACAGGGGAGGAAGAAGAGACAAAAGAGCCACTTAAGGACACAGTTGTGGGGGAGCACAGCCAGGATGCAAACCCAGGAACCTGTACTTTCAACAGAACCAGACACAGATGCAGGATACGCGGGCTGAAAAATGGGGTGAGCAACCACCAACATGCCTCCAGCCCTGCTTGTGCTGGGCATTCACAATTGTCCCACGCAGAAATTCTGACTGTCACTCTGCTGGGGCTTTTTTCTGTTTATTATTTTCGTGTCTCCAGGCTGTGATGTTCCTGTCAAATGGTGATGGGGTGTCAGGTCAGATTACTCCCAGTATGATGGGAAGAGACAAACACTGATAGGAGGTGCCACTTCCTTGGTTTAGATGTGCACACCAGTCACCAGCAATTAGTGCTGCTCCATTGGGCTTGCCTTACGATTGGAACAGGCCTAAGTGAGCCAGAGGCATGGAGGAAGCAGTTTCCAGGGCTAGAAACTTACAGCCCATGCAACCCTGTGCTGGCCACGGCCATGATCAAAGAGTGGGGGTATAGTAGAACGGGAGGAAGGGATTTATCCTGATATGGCCCAGCACTGTGTGGGTGGTCCACGTACCTTGTTTTGGTTCAGCATGATGGCCACAAGGCTGGTCTTTGGGTTGGGCAAACCCGATTCTGAATTCTGAGTCTGCAACTTATTGCCGTAAGCAAGTTACTTAACCCCTGTGAGCAACCATTTCCTAATCTGTGGAACTGGAGTGAGTACAGCTACTTTACAGTTTTGTGTAGGACTAAATAAAACCCCTCAATTATTGAACCAACACACAACAAATATACATATGTGTGTGTGTGTGTGTGTGTGTGTGTGTGTGTGTGTGTGTGTGTGCGTGTGTGTATTTTTTTCCCCGTCACTGGGGAGAAAACAGATAAAATTCCTACCTTCATGAACTTTATATCCTATTGAAAGGAGACGGGAAATAAAACAAGCAAATAATTATAATGTATATAAAAGACTTAGAATTTCTGGCACAGAGCAAATGTTTGACGATGGTGTGATTTAATCTTTATATCATTCCTATGAAGCACTGTTAAGTCCGGTGAGGGATCTGAAGCTGTTTAAATAACTTGCTCAAGATCCTGTAGGCAGATCTTTGTTCAGTTTGGAATGCTGGGGAATGAAAGCCAAGACAGGTACATGTGCACACAAGTATCCCCCTGTTTTTCAAGACAGTTGAAGCCATGACCTGGAGAGGAAGTGAAAGGTTCTCAAAGAACCATTCACAAGTTGTTGGATCATCTTTGAGCATGTAGATTGAACCAGCTCATATCGACAGAGATGGCTAAGAAATGCCTGTTCTAGGTTGACCAGATGTCCCATCTCCCTGGGACAGTGGAGTTTTCTGGGGTAGAAGACCATCAGTGCTAAGACCAGGATAGTCTCAGGTAAACTGAAACAAGTTGGTCACTGTGGCTCAAACCCAGGCCAGATTTCATTTTTTAAGCCACATTGTAAGGCTGGAGGGTTTCCAAAGGCAGCAATAGGCAGAGAACACCAACAAACTGGAAAGAAGAGGTAGAACCAGCAGGAAAGGCAAGATATATAAGGAAGTCTCTGTTCTGAGCCAAAACTGCGAGTGCCTGAGTCACCTTATTTTACCAATTTCTTTGTTCGATTTAATTCTGGAACACGTGAGCAATGAATAGTGACCATCTGGTTAAGCATCTTGTAACCATCTCGATGAATATGGATGGCTAGTCAATAATTGTTTAAATAAATGCACCTCTTGGCTGTTTGTTCTCTGTGTCAATAATCCATCCTTGAGCTCAGGCTCAGTCCTTTAGAGTAACAGGCACCAAAACACTGGAAGAAATGCTGAACTCAGCAGTTGGCGTCCCAGTCCTGCTTCTGAAGAGCCAGGCACCCTTTGTCTCTGGGAGTTTCAGATGCCTCATTTGTAAACTGGAGACAAATTTTTACCTTCTTTATAATGAGAATAGATTCAAATGAGAATCAAGTTTAACAATGTGTGTGCTTTTACCTTGCAACTTTGACTTTGAAGTTCTAAGGAGGGTCTACTGAACTTGGGCCACCTACCCTGTATCCAAGCCAAACTTTGATCTTTGTTTTCTTTCCATAAGAGCTACATTGTATGATTATTCCCTGCCTTGTATCATTCTCCTTTTATCTCTTATCAAATGTAATGTGAAGTATTATCCAGGTATGATCTGCATGTCACCTGCCCTCTGCCTGCAGGTGTTGGTTTCTATCCCCAAATATTAAATAAATCAAATAGCTCTGTAAAACTTATGACAGGGGCACTTGGGAGGCTCAGTAGATTAAGTGTCGAGTTCAGCTCAGGTCATGATATCACAGTTTTTGAGTTTGAGCCCTGCATTGGGCTCTGCACTGGCAGCTCGGAGCCTGGAGTCTGCTTCGGACTCTGTCTCCTCTCTCTTCCCCTCCCCCATTTGTGTTTTCTCTCTCTCTCTCTCTCTCAAATATAAATAAACTTAAAAAAAAAAAGGCTTATTATGACAAACAGCAGTTCCTGCCCCCATCCTGCCCCTGTCCCCAATCTCTTCATTCCTGTTCCCCAGAGGCAACCATTTTTAACTCCTCTAATTGTGTTTTTTTTTTTTGCAATTCACTTTTGTATTTCAAAATAATGTCCCTATATTGCAAAATCTAACCTTCCCAATTTCAGTCATCGTAGATTGATTTCCTCACTATTAGAAGAAGGGGTTCATCCCATGATATTACCGTGATTGTGTAACCACATTTATAGTCAAACCAGGTAGGAGACTCTGAATTCATCTCCTTTCCTGTTTCTGCCCCTTCTCCCTACCCTGGAGGTAACCATTTATTTCTCATTCAGGTCCATAACTTCCCATGTTCCCATCACGGCTCCTCAAACTCCTGTCCGTGTGTAAATCTCCCTTCAGTGCCATCAGACGCCTTGGGTTTTATCGGCCTTGTCTTCCCAGAGACATCTTTGCTGAAGTGCCCCTTCAGCCCATGCCTGCCGTCACACTCATCCTGGGAACCCACCTTTCCTCCCTCCCGTGTCGGTGCACCTGTTTCTTAGCTCCCACACCTGTTTCTGGGTTCACACTCTTATTTCAGTAAAGTCTTTTTCCAGCACTTTCCTGAGAAAGACCGCAGGGGAGGAAATCTTGAGAAGTTTCCATATCTGATAATTTATGATACACTCATACTTAATTAATTCTTTTGGCTGAAAATAGAATTAGAAAATTGTCCAGCATTGCTAAAACCTCTTCAGAATCATAAAAGAATTCTTGGGTGGCTTAGTCAGTTGAGGGTCAGAATCTTGATTTCAGCTCAGGTCATGATCTTGAGGTTCATGAGATTGAGTCCCTTCGCAGGCTACATGTTCTCAGCCTGGAGCCTGCTTGGGATTCATTCTCTCTCTCTCTCTCCCTCTGTCTCTCTCTCTCTCTCGCCTTCTCCCCTCTCCTCTGCCCCAACCCTGCACTCACGCTCTCACTCTCTCTCTCTCTCTCAAAATAAATAAATACACTTAAAAAAAAAAAAGAATCATCTTTACATCATCTTTATCTTTCTGTGCTATTGTTGCACAATCAGATGCCATCCTCATTCTTGGTCTTTAATTATCTTTCTTTTTTCCTCTCTCTCTAGAAACATGAAGAATCTCCTTTCTTTTCCCTCCAGAGTTCTGAAATTCCATGGTGTTGGTCTTTTTCATCTGTTGGGCTAGACAAGCAGTGGACCTTTTGGTCTAGGAACTCAGCCCCTGCGGTTCTGGAAACCTTCCTTTTATTTATAGATTTACTTTTACGAATAATTCCCCTCTCTTTATTCTGTATTTCTCCCCCCTAAAACTGCTGCTAGTGCCCATTTCTATCTTTTTAAATCTCTATTCTGACATATTTACTCACACTGATCTTTCACAGTCACTATTGAGTCTTTTGTTTCTACTGTCTTGTCTTTAATTTTCCAAAGTTCTTTTTTGTTCTCCGAATGTTCCTTTCTATGTTGCCTTGGTTTTGTTATACTTTGATATACTATCATTCCTGATCTGCCTGAGCAGTTAATTTTCTTCATTGTCTTCTTTGGGAAGAGCCTCTCTGAAAAGGTTACTGTTTTCATCTCATTTCTTTCCTTTTCTCTTCTTTTTAGTCTCCATATTTCCAGGCTTTCCTAGAATGTCTGGCAACATTTGTCTACATATTCATATTGAGAGAGCCTGGTATCAAAACTGGGGAGCTGTGCCCCCAAAGGAATCTGCTTGACCACCTGGTTAAGAAACCTTCTATAGTCAGAATTGGGACGCCTGGGCGGCTCAGTCGGTTGAGCGTCAGACTTCGGCTCAGGTCATGATCTCACGGTTCGTGAGTTCGAGCCCTGCATCGGGCTCTGTGCTGACAGCTCAGAGCCCGGAGCCTGCTTCCGATTCTGTGTCTCCCTCTCTCTCTGCCCCTCCTCTGCTCATGCTCTGTCTCTCTCTCAAAAATAAATAAACATTAAAAAAATTTTTAAAAAAGAAACCTTTTATAGTCAGAACTGCTAAATGAAAATTAAATGGAGATCAGACTTGAAAATCTCCCACACACGCAAAACCATGTAAGCCACATAAGCAAAATCTAAAACTTGTTTATTTCATGCACATGACTGAAACTTAACCCACATTATTTCTTGTACATGCCTCTGATAATCATAAATGAATCATTGTCTTCCTACAATCAGACAAAGTAATCACTTTTAACCACTCCCCTGCATTTTGGAACCCCCCATTGCAATACACAATCACTGTAAAAGGTTGAACAATTTCCTCATTTGCCCTCTATAAGCCATACTGTAAATTTACCTCTGAGCTTCATACCAGTTTTGGGTTTGAAGTATCCCTGTTTGTGAACCATTTGTTTCTTGTGTGATAAAATATTCATATCATAAAGCTCTTCGGTTTTTCTTTTGACAATATCTTTAAATATTTCTCTTGAGCCACCCATATTACGGAGAAGAATCATTGCATCTCCTGCTCTGAGGTGTAGAAGGGCCTGGCTTCTAGTTCACAGAGCCCAAAAGTCAGGATAGGGGAGAGCACATGATCTAGATTCTCCCTCAAGCCCCAGGTTTCCTGAAGGCACCTGTCCCCTGCTGAGTGTTCCATTCCACAGGCCAGAATCTCTCCTTTACCAGAGTGGAAACAACACTCTTCTGCCAGAGTTGGAGAGAGATGGGCTTCAACTCCTCTTTATACAGACCTGCAGTCACCCCTCTGTTGGCAGCCCCATGCTCACTCCCATGTTTGCTCTGACTCTGTCCATGCTCTGAGCCTTTATGGGGCCATCCACGTGCTTTTGACACTGTTTCCCTTTAGCTGTCTTGGATCCACTGGATTTCCAGCTCCCAACATGCGGTCCTTTTCTACTTTCTTTGCCCTTACATGTTTAAGCTTTGTTAAAAAAAAGAAAAACAAAACTCATCATCAGTTGAGGGCGGTGATGGAAGAAACAGGAGTATTCACACAGGTTTGATGGCTCTTCTTCCCCCAGAATCTCTGTGAAGTTAGAAATCTTCAGCCATGTGGGCAGGAGAGCTCCAGAGCTGTGACTGATTGCAGACTCAGCTTCTGTAGGGGGGAAAGAAGCCTGCAGGTAACTCAGCCCCTCAAGACACAAGTCACCCCTATTTAGAATCATCTTTTGTCTTATTTAAGTTCCAAACGGGCATACATGTCTTCCTAATGTAAGGAAGACCAGTGAGCATGCTTGCAAAAAAAAGGGGGCATGAAACTGGAGGTCGCAAACCCTACATGCTTTTCTCCCATGTGGCAAAGGGGTAATGCATCTTTGAGATGGGCAACCAGAACCTGGGGTGGCCTTGCTTACAAATAATTGATAATAGCTACAGGAACAGTAAAGATTACAAGCAGATCCATAAGAGAGAAATTAGTAAGAGTTAATTATATACGAAAGAATGATTCACGAACTGGGATTCTTCAAACCCAAAACCAATATGAAGCTCGGAGGTGATGTTACAGAATAGCTCATATAGGGAAAATGCGGAACTTGTTCAACCTTCACAGTGAGTGGTTATTACAGGGGGGATTTCCAGAAGGCAGGGGCATGGTTAAAAATGATCATCGTGTACCATTTTAGAAAGATGGCTTCAGTTTTGTTTATGATTATCGGAGGTATTTACAAGCTACAACCTAGGTAAGGTGTCACTCATGTCCTTGAAATAACCAGGTTTTGTTTTGCTCAAGTGGCTTACATGGTTTTGTCTGACTGAGGGATGTTCAAGCTTCCATGTTATTCTAACAGCCTCATCTGTTTCCCTGGGAGGGATCAACATTAGCCGGCAGCTTCCGGGGGGCGGGTGGGTCTTAGGCTCCATGTAGGGAGCTTTCTGGAGGGTCTCCAGTTATATTTTATTTAAATTTATAGGTTTGGATTTCAAATGTACAACTCGCCAGTCACACCTCTTGGAAGAATAGCTTAGTGTCTCTGAGGTTTAGTTTCCCCTCCTCTTTAAAATGGAAATAAAAACACCGAACTGCACGGTTGTTGCACTGGCTAAAATGAGTTACATTCTAAGGATCTCGACACCTGCACACTGACAATGATTCCTAAGTTAATTTCCTAGTCCCCTCCTCTGATGGCACAGCCCAGACAAGGATGCTGCTTACTCTCACACATACCGCATTTTTTGTAATCATGCTTTCCTTATTTAAACAAGGTTTTAAAGAAGTGAGATCAATTGTCAAGACAGCTGAGGTTGAGGTTTATTGTTAGCATTTGGTTTGACATTTTTCATGGAAATCATTCTTAAAGGAAGTAAATACATGTCCTTGCTTTCTTAAGCAGAGGTTTGGAACACTTTCATTCTTCCTGGTTATCCTTAGGTTCTTTGTTCAATGCCTATGGATTTTGTTTGATTTTAAAATGACTTCCTTTGCAAAATGAAAAAAAAAAGTTTTTATTACAAATGTAATCAAGTCTTACTGAATAGAAAGAAAAATTGCCAGTTAGGAAGAAAAAAAATCCCACCAGCACAGGAACAATCAGAGCCTTCACACATACACATCCATCCCAAGAGGCTAGGAGAAAGTGACTGATAGATTGACTACATAGAAATTAAGGTTCTCCATGTCAAAATCCACACAAACAAAATAAAAAGCAAATAACAAACTGACACAATATTTGTGCTAACATGACAGATCTTATGGTTAAAACCTTAAATATGTAATTACTCCCTGCTTTTCAATCTTGTGTCTGCAGCCATATTTGGAGCTGGAAGGCACAGGGGATGCTTGGTTTTAGAGTGACTCTACTTCAGGGCTATAGTATCTCTCCTCTCCAGATTGAACTGGGTTGAGTTCAATAAGGCTGGATTCGAAGCTTGTTTCTAGTTCTGCCTCACAGCATCTCATGCAAAATTGATGCTCAATAAATATTTGTGGAATGAATGAGTGTGTAGAGAATAGAAAGGCATTTCTTCCCTATGAAGTTCTGTTGTTATATATTGGGTTTCTGTAGCCAGTAGAGCTATGTGTCCCTCTTGACCTCTATGCCAAGCCATCAGCTGTTGAATCTCCTGCTGTCATTGTATCTCCCCTCTTCCAGGGTACTGTTTCTAATCTCTTGGCCACAGGAAATCAGAACACTTATTATGTACCAGGAGATTTGCTTGGTAATAGGGATACAGAAACAAACACAATCCACAGATCCTTAAATAACTCTCCATCTTGGGCGGGAAGCGGGGACATGGCTCAGTCAACTGTGATTGACTTTGATAAGCACTGGGCTGGTGCGTCTGCGATGTGAAGAAGGCTGGTCAGAAAGCTGGGGATGAATGTAGCCTGTGGGAGGGAACAGAGCTGCGTACCTTCCACCAAACACCCAGATTGAAAAAAATGGGGGAGGTGCGGGGCAGGCAGGATGTGGTGAAAAAATTGTATATTCAGAGATGACCAGTTTGGCTCACAGCAATGATCTGAATAACAGACCAAGGGAAAAGAAACCTACCTTACTCATGGCCTCCAGTATTCCCCAGCACGTCGGCAAGCACCTCACATACGCGATCTAATGATTCTGGCAATGGCTCCTTTGACAGAAGAGGAAACTAAGGTGTTAGCAATGTGGTCAATGTCCACTTTAAGCAAGAAAAAGAGAGTTCAGGACTCAAACTCAGTTCTGTCTATCCCCAAAGCCCTTATGCTTTCAAGAGATCCTGGGAGACCTTTCCTTGCTCAGCTCAGATGTGTCCTGAATAGATGTGGACATAAGGACAGTGAAGTTAATTCTGATGTCTTTTGTTTCCACGAGAGGACCATGGAAGAGTCAGGCTCTGGGCTGGTTGGGCCGAATGCTCATCACCATGGCTGTCTTTGCAGGCTCCATGGTCAGGAAAAATCTTAGAGGGGCGGGTTAGACTTGGCGTTAGAAACTCTTTTCTTGTAAGTGCTTGGGGGAACCTGATATTTAATGACTTCTCCAATCTGAAGGTGCTGCTAATTTATTATCAGCCTCGACATGAAACTAGGGCTATTTGCTTGTTTTTCAGAAATTGGCCGCATTGATTTCTGCCCAACGTTCAACGTCACCTGGCTGTCTGGGAGGCACCGAGGCGAGAGAAGACGAGGGCCGATCAGAGGCAGAGAGGAATTTTCCAACATGCCAGGAAATTTGAGGAAATGCACAGAGTCTGCCCCAGATATGCCTTGTCTCCTCTGGCCTGACACAGGGCCCAGGGGTCCACTATGAGCATGCGAGTACTTTCAGAGCTGCAGGAGCCTGCAGAGAACTTTGTCCGAACACCTTGCGCTGTGGCACATGAGTCAACTGAGAACTGCTGGGAGGTAGGGGGTGGGGGGAGAAGGGGAAGAAGCTTCCTGAGGTCCTCTGGGGAGGTAGAGGAAGCAGTTTTAGCCCTTCACCTCCAGTGACCTAGACCTACAGGTTGCTTACTAATCATTTCTGTAAGTGCCGATGGAGTCTTAGACACAGCACTTTCCACGGAATAGAATTGTGACTTAGTTTGGAATTCTTAGAAGAGGGAATAATCTAGGGAAGGTCTTAGAGGCAATAAAAGGAGGGGTTCAGGAAGAAGGAGAGCTTAGCAGAGCACAGAGTAGTTGTAAGTTCTGCTTTTAGGTTTCCGGACCCATTCCAATGTGGGGACGGTGTCCCCCACACAACACCCAGCAATTCTCAGACAACTCAATCCTGATGCTGTCTACCCAGAGATGGTACCAGATCCCACAGGCTGAGGGCTCAGTCCTACAAGACTGCCCCCTCATGCCCCATTTCAGACACCAGCTACAAGCCCTGGGACCTGTGCTTCTGACCCACCTGCTACAGATCCGCGGTTCCAACCACCTTCTCCTAGGGTTCTTTTAATTTGCTAGAGCAGCTCATAGAACTCAAGAAAACACTCTCTTACATTTACCAGTTTATTAAAGGATATGATAAAGGATACGAATCAACAGCCAGAGGAAGGGATGCGTAGGGTGAGGTCTGGGGAAAGGGTGTGGAGATTCCATGCCTTCTCCAGGGGCACCACCCTTCCTGTTCCTTTGAGTGTTTACCAACCAGAGAGCTCCTGAACTTGGTCCTCTTGGATTTTATGGAGGCTTCAATGCATAATCAAGACTGACTAATTAGGGCCTCGCGGTGACTAATTAGGGCCCCATAATTGTACCTCTGCCTCTGCCCCATCATCTGGTAGCCCTAGAACTTTTGTTCATGATGACATGTGTGACTACACTCCTCCTGATGTCTGCCATCTTCCTTGGACACGGCAATGTTCATTCACCCATTCATTAGCAAATGTTTACTCAGTGTCTACACTTGTCAGTGCTGGGCTAGGTTCTGGGGATTCAGAGATACAAACAAAGCTCCTGACCCAATAGAGCTTACATTCCCATTCGTTGTAACACGCCTAAATGAACAACAGCATGATGACAGATTGCTCTCTGTGCTCTGAAGGAAAGAAGTAGAACAATGTGGTAGGTACTGAGCTGTGGGAGATACTTTAGATATGAGAGTCAGGGAAGTCCTCTCTGAGGAAGTGACCTTTGAGCCGGGATCTGAAAACACGCCAGGGAGGCGACCATGCAGAGATGGGAACTGCCTGGCTCAGCTGGATGAGACCACACGTGTAAGATTCTAGCCGTAAACAAATAAGAGAGAATCAAGACTGACCCGGGTAATCTCAGTCATGGATAGAAAGAAATCGGGATATCCCAGGAAGGGGTCTTGGGCACTGGACGAATTAAAAACAGGACCAGTCCAAGCTAGAAAGTAAGTACAAAGTCCTCTGATATCTAGGTTAAGCACAACAATTGTCAGATTTGAGTGAGCTTAAGAATAATTCAGAGAGTCTGTTAAGAGAGCACATTCTGGGACTTCACCTGAAAAGATTTAGAAAACTTTTCAACAAACACCTGAGTTGGTTTTGGTGCAGACCATTTTCAGAATACATTTGGGGAAGCCCTGAAATAAAGAGACAAGAAGGAGGCCTACGGTTCGGCACAGGAGAAGCATGATGGGTGCCGAGTGTGGTGGAGAGGGGAAGCAGTGAATCAGAGGAAGGGTGGAGGGTGTACCATCAGCATCCTTCTCCATGCTTCTCCATGACATGCTTTATCTGGCTTCTTTGTGCACAGGTCATCAAGATGAGCCATAATGACAGTAGTGAATGTAAAAGAACTTGATTCTGGGAATCTTGGAATCCCTGAGGACATCGGAGGGACAATTGGTATGGGATGGAGGGAAATTCTTCCTAACAGGATCCCAGTAATGGCACACCTGCATTCCCTCCACCGCATCCTCTCTGAGATTCAGGTGAGAAGATAATCTTTGTCTTTCCTAGGAGGATAAGGAATTAAACATAATGCATTTTCAACGGGCTTGAGGTCCCACTAGACCGGCCGGATGTCATTGTTAGCATGGCGTGGGCCGCTGAGGAGCTCTTCAAATTAGGGCCAAGGCAGCGGCAAAACAATTGGCTGTGTCATTCCAAACCCATCCGAGCAAATTACATGGAAAGCAAGCAAGAGTCATTATGATTTATATAAATATATGTTGCAGATTTCATTAAAATTAGGTCAGCTTTGCAGTTATCACTTGCCGGGTTGTTTGCCTGGTCCTTAATCTTCATTTGCAAATGCTGATTAGCTTCCTAAAGGACTCCTGGTGGTCAGGAGTAAACCCAACCCTTACTTCGCTTTTTTTCTCTCCAGGACTTCAGCCAAGGATTTGCCAACCTGGGGACACAGCCTGGAAAAGTCCTCAAAATAGATCTCCTCAAGGTACCTGAGAGCCAAAGAGTTGCAGACATAGCAGTGTAAAGACCTTCTCAACTCAGTCCTTGCTAGGGTTCCAGGCAGAGCAAAGGACCAGATTGTCCCCACTCTGCATTCCTGCCTGGAGATGGGCACTCAGGCAGGGGGATAATCGGAGAGGGTGAGTGGGATGAGAGTGGGTCTCTAAATCGGCTGAGCAGCCATTGAACGATGCGTTGAAATTCAGTTATTAAGCCATAGGTGGCAGGTAGTGACACAGACATCACGGGCATGAAGACAAAAAATTGCAATGCTGCAATCCCCTACCCTGGAAGAATGTGTTCTTAGACCCTGGAACATAAACATGATTACAGTTTTGAAGGAGGCGAGGAAATTATCATCACGCTGCACATGGCAGAGGGATCTGGGGTTTTCGCAAGCAGGCTGGAAGTTTCCCAGTCTTCTAGAAACATCATCGTTTCTTCTTCCAAATGAGGTCTTGTGCAGAGCATCACGCCGTTCCTGGAATGATCTTCCCATAATGTCAATCTGACCATATTGCTCCTTGGCTTAAGGCAAGGGTCTGCAAACTCTTTCTATAAAGGATCAGAGAGTATATATCTTAGATTTTTTGGGCCAGACAGCCCCCATTGAAACTACTGAAATCAGCCTTTATAGAGCTAAGGAAGCCAAACACAAGTAAGTGAATGGCCGTGGCTGTGTTCAATAAAACTCCATTTAAAAAACACAGGTAACAAGCCAGATTTGGCTTGGGGGTTGCTTTGGAGTCACGAATGCGCTCCCATCTCCTTAGGATGAGACCCAGACCGTTTCACAATCTGAACCCCAGTGCCCAGTTGGCCCCCACCCCATCCTCTGCCCCAGTCAAATGGAAGTTTGATGGGGGAGAAAGCAAGGCTATGGATTAGTAATTGTTACATTAGAAGGCAAGGGTCATGGAAACAGGAGCTTCTCAACCAAACCTCAGGTGGCAGGAGGGTGGAAAGTCAGGGTGTTCTTCCTTGATGAAGTGGCATCTGAGGCAAAGTCCGAAGGGGGTGGATTAAGTGGGAGTTAGCCAGTGGGCAGGGACAAAGAAAGGACTGGGCAGAGGGAGGGAAGGAGCAAAGACCTGAGGGTAAGGAGAGTAATTATGTTTCAGGTAAAGCCGAAGCATGTTCAAGTTCATGGCAAGTTTCATTGGTGCCAACGTTGCTCTCCCAGGGGCTGAATCTGGTAAGTGCCCACCCTCCTCAGCCCCACCCTATCACCCAGAAAGCTCATGAAGGGACAGTACTCTGAGTCATTCCAGTGGAAACCATATAATTCCAAGCAGCCTGGATCGAAGTGGTCTGGGCTACAATGCAGGTCCTAAGCCCAGACCCAAGAGTTCATGCATTCAACAAATACCAGGGAGCCACTGTCATGTGGAGGGAGACACAATGGTCAGACAGACAGACAGGCAGGGGCAGCTTTTCAGAAGCCATCAGGCAGGCTGCAGGGAGCGAGGGAAACTCAAGAGTGAGTTCTAGCACCAGCAGGGGCCTGAAGAGTCCATCAGAAATAAGATGGGATGAGAGAAATAGAGAAGCTGTGGGCATCGGGGCAGCAAAACCTCAATTCCAGGTGCCACCCCCTGGCACACTGGAACTCATCACTGTTCCATTCTGCTCAGCCTGGGTACCGCTGATTCTTAAAGTTAGTGTTGCTCGGCGTCATCTCCGACGTTATCTGGATGTGTAGTTAAATGGCCCTGAAGACGACAACACTTACTTGGTCCATTGAGGAACTCCAAGCCCTGGAACCTTCTAGAGAGTAGCCTTCATTAGGGTCGATTCTGCCCATGAAAGCATGGGACTACCATTCTATCCTTTGAATTGAAGAGAAAAAAAAACCCACCATAATCAAGGCCTTTTCACTAAGATCCCTTTTAGCTTTCTTTTTTAACCTTCAATATTCTCTCCATGGACACCTTGCAGAGCCTCCTTCAAAGGCTTTTGGGCTCCAGGGTTAGAGTCCAGCCCTTAATTGAGCCTCCTCACACCTAGAAGAGACAACAAAGGCTGTCTGCCAGGGAGGATTTACATATTCAACAACACAGCTTCCCCTTCTGTCTCCATTCAAGACCAAGGGCTGCGGAAGCCTTGATCTCCAAGTGGTCTGTGTCCAGAAGGTGGAGAAATGAAACTGCTTTGTGGAGGACCCAAAGGAAGACCAAGCTGTGGCTGCCTGAGTGTTATCAGAAGAAAATGGTTACAGCACTTAAAAATAATAAGTAATGTAGGAAAAACTTTTAAGGAATAATATGGAATTAAAGGTGACAAATATGCTGAGTGTCAAAGAAACTTTATCTCCACTGCATCAACCCATCAACTTTTGGGGAGACTGACAATTAATGCAAGACACAGACTCAGTTTGTTCTTGTGTAGGCAGTGTTGTCTGATGTGAGGAACAGGATGCCTCAGTACACATTGCAGTAAACACGATTCCAAGTAGTGAAGAAGGGCCTCCGGGGTTCCTCATGGATGCCGCCGACAGGGACCAGTCCAACCCTCCCAACTGGTGGGATTGCCGAGCAGCCGGGGAAGAGGCGAGATGGAGAGAGCAGGTGTCCTCATGTGCCCTTGATAGGCTGGCATTTCTCAAATTTGGGGCTAGATAGTCTGTGGGAAAAAACTAAAATGTACTAGCATGGTGTATCCATAAAGACCATAAAGCCAGTTTCGTTTTCGGTAAAATGAATGTTAGTCATTTTAAGGAACAATTTTTACTCACCTGTATTTGTAAACACATACCTGCTCACTTACCTCAAATTGCTGTAATTCCAGCTGGAAGAATGGCATGCCATAGTCATGGGCCCACTGCCAATTTAGGCAAATGTGAAATTCCCTTAAGGGGGGGAATGCGGGTGTTCAGTAAGTCGCCCCTTCAGGAGAGGAGGGCAAGTCAGACCTGCTGTCCCTTGTACTGTGTTAGTCCATCACCCCTTCGCCAGATGCCAGGTACTGGGTGTCGGCAGAACCAAAGCAGCCACCACTGCATTTGCCAAAGCCATGCCTTCAACAGCTGGTACATTTAAGTACTGTTTTACCACTGGGTACTATAGACTACTAGTTTTCTTTTCTCTGACAGCAACAAGGATTTTACTATCTTCCACCCAGCCAGGTTACATAACCTATCTGATTTTCATCCTTGGGAGTCTAACACCTACAGCCATTTCTGATACCAAATATTGTATCCCTCAGGGCTGACATGTAGATGACAGAACTCCTTTAACCATGTTTGAGAGATTTAAAACAGGGAATGATTGGAGGAGCCAGAGACACTGGCTGTGGAACTGGCCTCTGAGATTGATTCCTACAATAACACTGTAGAATTGGCTCCTAGAGGAACTACTGCCTCTATCGTAAGGAGACTGTTGGAGGCCAGGAAGGCACTGCGGGGTCTCTTGTGCCCAGGGTCATATAGAGACTGCTAGGCCAATACCAGCAACACAGTGCCTCCCATGTTACAACCTTCCCTGCCTAACTTAGGACTTATTCAAGTCTTGCCAGTTGTGGCCGATCGCACAACCAAAATCCCATCTGAAATTGTAGTGGTGACGGTAGGTAGGAGATGCCATGTTTCCAGTCTCTGCAGCACAGAAGAAAGGATACTTGAAGGAGGTGACTGACAGATGTGGAAGGATAAATCTGGAGTGTTTACTTCCCCGCCACCATGAGCTCCATCCCAGTTCTCAAATTATGACTCAACTCGCTACGCGTTTGGTGAGATCTTTCTGCACACAAAGCACTTTAGAGGGCGCAGAGATGTATGAGGTGTGTCTAAATGAAGACGTTCCCTGATTTCACAAAAGACTTGAATTAATGAACCAGAATGAAGTTTCTTCTTCAAAGGGGAACTCTCTGCAGAACTTACACAATCCAGTCTTTCCTCGGGACTTTTCTGGATCTCTGATGATGGCCTGAACTTCATGAGCACCCACTCATAAGTATGCTTGAAAGTAAGGATCGCAATTTTAAAGTCAGACTTGCCAGAGTACTCTCATGTTTACCATGTGCCAGGCACCGTGCATGTCCTCCACATACATTATCTTATTTCAACTGCACAATAGATTGTACTGGAAAGTAGGCGCTATTAGCATTTCCATTTTACTATAAGAAATGTAAGCTCAAAGTTAAGTGACTTTCCTGAAGCCACACATTTTTGAAGTGTCATGTCGGAGATGGGAATCGAGGGCTTCGTGGCTTCAGAGACTTTTCTCTTCCCGTAACATTGCATTCTATTTCTTGATTAAGAGAATGGAACTTTTCTTCTTGCCTCCTAGCCCACCAGGTGTGACGGATCCCGGTGACTTTTGACTCTTTCCACATAGGGCATCCTTTCTTAGTGCACAAAGATGTCTTTGAGTTGGTTGCTCTGGCTGAAGAAATTCAGGTGAACGTGCCCAGGGATCTGTACAGAGAAGGAGCAGGAATGTTCCGAATCATGGCTTTGTTACTCTGGTATATCCAAAGCTTCTCCAGGTGGCTACCTGGGGCAGGTAGAGTAGTCAGCTATGTATACTAAACATAGAATGTACAATCAATAATTACCAAGATTTATAAGGTGAGGCATACTTATTTAAAATTTAGACATGTTACTTCGTTAGTACACCTTGGTAATATTCAGCCTCTGTTCTCATACTATATATAAATTGTTCCCTCTATCCATTCTTCTTTCCTGATACAATATATTTTGAGCTTGGTTTACTTTAGATTCCTGGCTCAGCCACTTGCTAGTAGTCAGGACTTGAGTTGACCCTCTTAATCTTCAGTTTTCTTCTTAGCAAAATGGCGATAATAGTAGAACCTACCACATAAAGTTATTCACAGAGTCATTGAGCAGATTAAATCTGATGATCCACTAAAAACATTGGCGTACTCTCTGGTAAGTAGTAAACATCAAGTGTGAGATATTATTAATTTTTCATAATTTACAAAACTCTGTACTAGGTGCTCTGACAGTTCTCATCTTTGCGAATTCGACAAACATTTACTGAATGTTGGGGACTGAAGAAGAACCAGATATGGGTCTCAGCCGTCTGGTCGCACCATGTCCGGGAGGAGAAAGATCTGTAAGGAACAAATCAATGGAGGTAAGTCTACAGCATCCACCGTGAGACATATCTATCGTGGCTACAATGCTGGCATCAGAGTGACTGGATACTTACTTTTATTTGGCTCAAATGTCCTCAGGGACCCCGAAAAGGCAATGCTACAGATAAGTCTAGAAGGATGGCATCCAGAGAATGGAAACAAAGGGAATTTCAGGCAGAAAGAAAAGTAAGAACAAAGGCAAACTGGGACACCTGGGTGGTTCACTCGTTTAAGCGTCTGACTCCCGATTTCAGCTCAGGCCATGATCTCATTGTTCATGATATTGAGCCCTGCTATTAGTGCAGAGACTGCTTGGGATTCTCTCTCTCTCTCTCTCTCTCTCTCTCTCTCTCTCTCTCTCTGTCCTCCCCTGATCTCTCTCTCTCTCTCTCTCTCTCTCTAAGTAAACATTTAAAAAAAGGACAAAAGCAAAGTGACAGGAAGAGAACCATAGGCAGTGGGGCAGATCGCACTGGGCATGGGGTAGGAGACAGACGGATGTAGAGTCTGGAAAGAGTCTAGTTACCAAGAGGCAATCAGTGGCAATCAATTTTTTCCCAGCGATCTTACTTCAAAATACCAAAGAGTAGGAATACAGTTGACCCCAAGATTTCCTAATATTATTGTTCAGGTATGCGTCCCTCTCCCCAAAGTCTCACACTCAGCACCTAGGAGACAACTCGCCCCTTCTTCTGTTCCCCAAGTTTTTACATGCATGTTTCATTGCTATGTTCCTCCTTCCTCTACCCCAGCCTTAACCATCCCCTGGACACCTGCTCTGCTCACATCTGCAGGCCAGTCCAGGGGGGCAAGGATGGAATTCTCAACCTTGGTGAGCTGTAGGACAGCACTGAGGAGGCACTACCATGTTGGCAGCTCACAGGGTTTTGAGGAAAAAGAGGCTACGTCTGACTCAGTGGCTCGTAGAAGGCCTCAGGAAGCATATAGTCCATGACTTGGGATTGGACTAGTTGAGAGGATTTGGACAGACGGAAAAGGAAAAAGAGACCATTTGTAGGGAGAAGGATAGAGGGTAATAGATCCAACATTGATATACCATCTCTGTGCATTGGGGATGATTGCATTCTCTTTGGCCCCGGCATGCCTGTGGTACCGATTTTCTGAGGAACCTTAGCGTTTTGGAGGCGGAAGGCACTTCAGATATTTTGTCGTCCTGCCCTTTGGATTTAGAGATGTGATTAAGGCCCCGAGAGAAAAAGAATATTCAGATTTTTGCTTAAAATTCCAAAACTTACTCTGAGAGTCACTTCTTTGACCAGAGTCACAATCTAGATTCGTGACCCTCGGGAAACTGTTATTACTAGTCATGAGTGCGAATCTAAAGGCCAAAAAGCATATCCAACAGGCAAACGTGGTCTTTTGTGCGTGTGTTCTTTTTAAAAGGGATTGACTCTCTGGGGTATGTGCTCCTGGATACACTGTGCCAGGGATGAAACTGGAGGGGAAGGCACTGTGGAGTAAGAGTTTTCGGGACTGGGGCTGATTCCAACTCTACCTGGGCTCTGTCACTTACGATAATTGTAGGTCAGCTTACTTAGCCTCCTGGCCTCAGTTACCCAGTCTGTAGAATGGAGTGTGCAATTGCGCCTTCCTCTCCGTGTTGTTGTAAGCATCCATTGAGATGACGTCCACAAAGCACTTAGAAGAGGGACTGGCACTGAGTCTCTGATTAGTCGGTGGTAACTAATATTATTAGTTCTGTTGAACAAACACATGTTGCCGGCACCTTGCAGCAAAGATATCCTAATATGCTCAGCGTCCACTTCAATCTTATTTATTGGGCTCACCGTGTCTTCTGAGCCATGGTCAGTATTTACAGGCAAAGGGTTGCATTGGCAGCATTAACATTGATTGTGGGGCCACCTGGGGTCTTTCGGCTCTCCCTTCCTCAAGATAGCCATGCCACACAGCCCTCAGGGGGACAGCAGGGCCCTGCCAAGTGTGTCTGGCGTGGAGCGTGTGGGCAAGGAGGCTGGCACAGCCCCTGTCCTGGCTGGGCAAGGTAAGCCAGCAGATGTTGGCTCCAACACAGACGTTGCCCAGGAGAGAAGCAGCCGCTGGTGTCAGGATTTGCTAATTGCGTTGCCTCCTGGCACGGCATTCTCACGCAGCTCTGAAATAGCTCTTGCCGTTAGAAAAGGACCCTTCCTGCCTTTCGTTTTGTGGCAATTTCTTTCCCAGGGACAAAGCCTGGCTCAGTGATGAGATCTGGTTTTCAGAAAAGGCTCTTGTGCTGTGCCCAGTTTTCCAGCTGGGCTGCTCTCTAAACTCAAAAGTAAATTGACTTGGCCAAGTTCACCTGGCAAGCCTGTTTGCTCAGCAGGCTCCACCTCCCCCCCAGGCCCCCCACTTTGGACACCAGTTTCTTCCACTAAAGCTTCTCTCTTAAAGGCAAGACTCACTGGCCATTTGGTTCCTTCCCTGCCAGAGAACTCACAAAAACACATGTGCATCCTTTTATCTAACATGTTTACTATAATATTTCTCTTTCCCTGTTTTAAGCAAGGCTGTGTTTCACAGTGAAAAAGGATGTCCTCTGCTATTAGAAATCTTGATTGTGAATACTTTGCTGTACCCTAGTTTTGTGACCTTGGACAAGTGATGTAACTTCCTGGGGCTCAGTTGCCTTGTGTCTAAAGGGTGGATTATACGGCTTACCCTTCATGTTGCAAAGATTAAAGGAGTTAAGTTATGTAAATTACTTGATACTGTGCCTAGAGCATCGTAAGTTCTCATTAAATGTCCCTGCTATTATTTCCTGTAACTAGTCGCAGAACAAATAAAGTCGCATCTCTTTTAATAGTGCAATTAATTTGTCAAGCTCCCCATATGCCTAGATTACAAAGAAGCCCAGAATTTCCTACTGGGGCCCTCCCCATTGCCCCGAAATGGTCCAAGAATGTTTAATCAGCACAAAGGAGGCAGCTTTGCTGCCTCGAGAATCCAGAAGTCAGCAGGTGGAACCCCATTTCCTACTCTTGCTTCATACAGGCTTGACATAAAACCTGGCCCCGTGTCATCCGGTGAGCCATCAGACTACTGCTTGACATCAATGCTGGCCCAGACGTGGGTTTTCTAGAACGCGGAGGTGGAGAGCAAGGCAGTCTTCTTCCCTTATGGATCTCAGGTCAGTACTCCAGCCTGCCGCCACGGGCTGTTCTTCAGATACGGCCACACTTGAACTGCAGGTACCGGGTGCGAGTGCTGATCCTTGTGAGGGCTGTAGCTGGGTAGTTCAGACTTACTGGTGCCGAGGGACACTGTAATGGGGGCATGCGCAGATTCAGAAGCCAGATGATCTGTGTTCTAAGGTAGGTGTGTCCTGTGCGCCCTTGGGCAATTTATTTGACCTGCTCTGTTCTCCAGCCCCATCCATATCTGAAAAGTGGGAGTCCTAATAGTAACTCACGGGGCAGTAGGGAGGATTAAATGTTTGGATAAATGCAAAACATTGAGAACAGTGCTCAGCATATACAAAGTACACCGTAATTGTGAGTTACATAACTGTGAGTCCTAGATCTGTCACTACTGACTTTTGTGACCATGGGCAACTCATTCAGTCTCCAGCTTAGGCTTCTCTATGTGTAAAATGCAGCAGATGGAAATATAACCATATCTGAGTCAGGAGATCTGGTTTCTGGTCCCAATCTGCCCCTAATTAGCTCTGGATATTGGCAAGTACTTCTATTTCATAGGACTGCAGTATCCTCACCTATAAAACAAGAGAGCAGGATTAAATCATCTCTCAAATTCTATTAGTCAAAAGATAGATGTTTCTGTTATCTTAGTATATTGCTATGTACTGCTCAATATCAGATTTAAATCCATAATGCAGTTTTTATTGTTGATATATAATTATGATTATTTCTTGGGGCTGAATCAGTTGGGAAAATAAAGTCTCATATTCTATGTATAACAACCCTACGGGAGAATAATATTGATGGGAACTGCTAACACTGCTTTAGCGCTTACTGTGTGCCAAGTTCTGTGTGAAATACATGCTCTACTTCACTTAATCTCCACAGTAGCCTTCTGAGTCAGGGATTACTATCCTTACTTATTCCTGATGTTCAGATAACGACACCAAGGCTCAAAAGTTTAAGTAACGTGCTCAGTGCTACACAACTGGCAGATGGTGGAGCTGGATTTAAGGATGGGCCTGTCTGACCCATAAGCGCATGACTGTTTTGCAGACAGTTATTAATGAGCCTGCCTCCCAGAGAAGACTCTCGGACTCATTCAGCAAATAATGAGCCCACGTTCCCTTCTAAGTTAGAGGCACGGCTGAGACCAGGCTTTCTCTTGCCTCCTCCGCAGCCTCCCAAACCCGCTTGCTTGTGGAAGCAATGAATACAAACGAGGGCTGATTTGTATTCATTTCCAGCTGGTTTAACCAGTGGATTTACACTCTCTCTGTTGCCCACCTCCAAGAAACACATCCTCATGTATATACCATCAGGGTTGCAGGGACCCGTTTTCTCTCTCTCTCTCTGACTCACTCCCTGGTCCTGGGCAACTAAGATCATAGCCCAGTCTGTGAGCATATCAACACAGATTCCAACAAGGGCCACAGTCAACACCAGTGGGACCATGGTAAATGCTATTGCTTTACCTGGTAGGGAAACCAGACACGGAGGTCCCTAAATGCAGATGACACAACCACTCGAGATGAAACAAACCATGACCAGTCCCCACACTGGGAGCAGTTGTGTGAATTTGAAGGTAGGCATGTTAGCTGACTTAAAGCATCGCACCATGTCAGAGGACACCTGTTCTTAAAATCTTGAGTGGTGGAAATTGAGCCAGTGGATAGAGGACAGAGGGACCCCAGGAAGCTGCACCTGCCTGCCAATAGCTACTACAGTATCTGTCCTACCTGGGCCAGTAAGGGTAACTTTGACTTCAATAAAGAGAAATCCTAATTCCAGAAACATTAAATAATGAGGATATCAGAAGCTATGGGTGGGAGGGGTTCAGGCATGGAACTGTTGGGAGCTCAACAATACATTGATAACCAGGTCCTTTCATCTATATTCTGCTGCCGGTTTCAATAGCTTTGCCTGAAGTCTGACCTCTTATTGTTACTGTCACAAAGTGGCTGCTGGTGGCAATCAGGACTATACACTTTCATATGCATCTCCGTGAAAGAGAGAGACAATCCCTCTTTTCCAAACACAGAATATAATCTTTCCATCTTTCCTCTCTATTTTATTCATTCAAGTTAGGTTATGGCCTAACCCCAGACCAATAGCAATTGCCAGGGGGAGTTCATACACTGATTATATTAGGCTAATCAGAGGTTAACCGTAGAATTTATGCTGGGATAGAGTGGCTTCCTCTGAGTCACATGGACTGCATAGCCAATGAGTAGACACATGAATAAAATCTGGTTCCTGTTGGAAATGTGGAAGGATTGCAGGGTAACCAACAGTGTTCATTACAGTTCCCTTCCTCCATCATAAGAGTCTTGGAACCCTTGACTTAGCTCAGTCAATCACCATGTTTCATTATCCTAGACCCATGAGTTAATTAGGTTTTAATCCTATCTCCTCAGTAAGCCTCATGACTTCTGCTTGATTGGCTGGAATAAAAGCTTTATCTCTTTTTCTGTGTAATGGTAGTTTGTGGCTAGAAGGCTCTAGAAAGGCTCCTGCCATTTTTTCCCACCACAAAGCAAAAGCAGCCCAAGGAAGATATCAGGACACAGAGAATTCCTGAAAAATGGGACAGCACTCTGAGGACACCATGGGCCTCTGACTCAAACTGTACCTAGAACTCACCTGAGCACTGAACCTCTCAACCACTGAGTCAATCAATTCTCACTATTTTAAAATCCAACCTCAGTTTTGCTTTCTGCTTCTTGCAATAAGAAGAATCCTTACTGACATAGCAGAATTCAGTTCAAGTCATTGAAAACGTTTCTAATCATCAGAGCTGCTTCCAAAATAAAGCAGGCCACCTCCTGTTCTCTTCTGTCTTCCATCACTGGAGATGTTCATGCAGAGACTGGCCAACCATCTGTCCAGGATGCTATAAAAAGGAATTCCACATTGGTGGGAAGCTGAAAAACCACCTTCTAAGAACCCTTCCAATTCCAATATGCTAATACCCCTATTAAGCCAAGAAGAAAGTGGAAGGTATGGAGAAACATGTATAGGAGAATATAAATCAAAATTACCTGAATGAAAGATGAGAGTCTTTCTCTCTGAAGTAAGACTAGAGAAGAGGCATGATTCAGTCATTTGTTCTTTGATTCGCTTTTATTCAACAGATGTCCATTGATCTCGAATATGGTGCTAAGCACTAAAGATTGAGAAATAAATAAAAACTAAGAGCCTGTTTCCATAGTGCTGACTTTCTAGTGGTCATAGTAGAGTCGAAAGATGTAACTTTGGATTCAGAAACACCTGAATGACAGTTACAGCTTCTACTAGACATGTAACCTTGGACTGGCGTCTCTGATCTTCAATTTCTTAACTGGTTAAGTAGGAGCGATAACACCTACTTTGTACAGTAGCATGATTGTTAAATGAGATAATTCATACATGTGAAATACCTGATACAGACCAGTAACAAAGCAGCTAATCAATAAATAGTATTTCTCTTCCACAGCTAGAGCACTAATGGCTGTATGTTCAAGGGAAAACACCAACATTTCATCTTCTGCATGACCTCCAAGAAGCTCAATATAGTAGAGAGTAGAAGGCCATGCAGAGAGAACTTTGGAAACAGCTGATTTTAAATGGATCAGATCACCATGATTTGAAGGAGAGAATGAAAAGTGTCTAAGTTTATTCATTCATTCAACAAAAATGCATTGAGTGTCTCCAATGACCTAGCAAGTATTTTAGGTGCTTAGAACCTATAGCAGTGACCCAAACAGAAATGTGGCTTCTCTCATTGGGCTTATATTCTACTAGGAGTAGAAAAACAGGAAATAAAATATGGTGGAAATTGTCATAATTCTGCATGGCACTAAATGCCAAATAAATGGTGCTAATAACTGGTATTAAGGAAATAAAGATGAAATAAAGAGACCCAAGGGTTCAAGTAGCCAGAGAAGCCTTGAAGGGTAATTTGGGGAATAACACCTTAGACTGCTAATGGTGATCTGTATCTGAGGACCACTCAAAGAGATTGCAGGCCAGAGGCACACTGATGAACCAAGCCAGGAAAGTGTGGAGAGTAGGATCGTTTTCTAATTGAATGGAAGGGTTCTGCTAAGTTCAAATCCTAGCTTTGCTCATTAGTAGGTCACTTTGAGCAACTTGTAACCTAGGTCATAGAGTTGAGCTAAGGGTTCATTGACAGAAATCCTATAAAGTGCTCAACACATAGCAAGATTGCAATACGTTACTATTATTGTTGTTGTTGTTGTTTTTATCATGACATCATGACATTAAACGAGCATGTTTATCATGACATTAAACAAGCATCTTCATTTTCTATGGCTTCTATTACCAAAAACATAGCAACTGAAAACAATGTCCACTTGTTAACTCAAAGTTTTGTGGTTCAGAAGTCAGGATGTGCTTAGCTGGGCACATCCTCTATGCTTAGGATATCACAAGGCTAAAATGATAGTGCCAACTGGGTCAGGCCAATATCTAGAGACACTGGAACAATCCACTTCCAAACTTATCTAGTTGGTTGGGAGGATTCAGTTCCTTTGGTTGCGAGGCTGAGGCTCCCATTCCTTTGCTCCCAGGGCCACTCTCTGCTCCTAGAGGCTTCTCACATTCTTCTCACATAGCCCCTCCATCTCCAAACCAGCCACATTGTGTCAAGTCCTTCTCACACTTTAAATCTCTCTGATTTCCTCCAACGCCACCAGTCAGAGAAAACTCTGCTTTCAAAGAGCTCATGATTATGAGTGGCCCACCCAAACAATCTATCTCAAAGTCAACTTTGTAACTTAATTACATTTGCAAAATGCCTTTTGTCTTACAACCTAACATGGTGATATCTCACCATATTCACAGAGAAGGGAATTGTACGTGGGAGAAGTCATTGGGGGTCATCTTAGAAGTCTGCCTACCATAAAGGCTTCTCGAGGAGCTGATTTGTGTGACACGGAATGTGGTGGGGATAAGAAGCAAACTGGAAGATAGGACAGCTAAGATTTGGGCAGCTGTGCCGAAGTCACATTCAGTTAACACCTAGCTTTTCTCAAACATATCTCTGGACCACTGTCCTGATCCAGTATTTGAGCAGCCTATGATATTCCAAGTCAGTTATATGAGTCCACTAACCAATCTGCTGAGAATGATTTGGGTTCCTACTATATCACCCTATGTATACTTCCAATGTTACACTTCCAATGTTAATTTCAGACATGATGAATGTGCCTTCTTCATCCTCATCCAATTCATTGAGGAGAATATTAAATAGGGCAGAGATACAGAGGGAGATGGTCACCTAGGCCCTGATGACTTCCTCCAGGTTTGTAGGAACTGTTACTCAGCATACTTTGGTTGTAGTTAAACAACTCCATAAGGATCTTCCCAAACTAGCATCATAACCTATGTTCTGTCTTTGCTCCTTGGATATCCTGATCAATTCCTTGATGAAGCCTAGTTATCCTCTTTCTGCTGAGGTTCCCTCATCTCAACTCCTCCAGCCCTGCTCTATTCCCTTCAACTTGGGGCACCAGCAGCCTTGGTTGGATATTGGCAAGTTTCAGTAGAATTGATGCTGTTTTGGTGGAGTATTAGCAAGACTGCTGGAGCAGGACAGAGGTTAAGTTGTAAGATGCCACCTGGTGATGAAAGGACTAATGACGGACAGAGAACACGACTGGCTTATTTGTAAAGAATGTGGAGAGTACTATGACTCCTACATTGCAGTCGAAGATGAAGCCAGAGAAAGAGTATATTCTGTCTCTGTTAGTGGGGGTCTGTTTGGAATCATGGTTGAGCTACTGAAGTCTGAGAAACTCTGGAGACATGACACATGGGGATAACAACATGTGTCCCACAAAGGAATCATCTGAGGATTAAATGAGATCATGGATTTAAGTTCAGACACAACTCTTGGACCATGGAAGGTACCAGTAACTTGACTATTAGGCCAGGAGACTTGTGTTCATTTGAAAAAGGTAAATGAAGTTTTTTATTCTTTTTTTTAATAACTTGCACCATTTTTAGCTCCTAATACCCTGTTGACTAATATTTGACCTTTCTTTTTCAACGAAATGTTTTTCTGAAAGAAAAGAGAAACAGGAAAAAATAAAGAGTATGATTTTTTTCATCATTACATCAAAATTTTACAGCTGACCCCAAATAGTCAGCCTGTTTCTTTCTTGCATATCTTCTTACTCCAAGCATATATAAAGAAGTCATTTTTGACTAGAATACATAGAAAAAGATAGATCAATGAAACAAAATAGATAGGCCAGAAATAGATTCCAGTATGTATGAGAATTTAATATATGATAAAGGAGACATCACACATCAATGAGAAAAGGAAGGATTATTTAGCAAATGGTGCTGGGACCCCTGGGTAGCAATTTAGGAGGAAAAAATCAATTTTAGGCCTTTACTTCACATCATGCAGAGAAATCAATTCCAGATGGGTTAAATAATTAAATATAAAAAATATCAAATCTCAGAAAAACTAGAGAAAAAAGAGAGTGAATAAGAATTAAATCCCCAGAGGAGTAAGAACTTTCTAAGCTTAGAGCAGTAGAATAAAGCACAAAGAAGATTAACAGATTCAACCACTTACAATTTAATTTTTAAAATCCCGACACGCAGACATATAAAAGCTAAAATCAGACTTCAAATAACACTTGCAGCAAATATTAACAAAGTGTTAATTTTTTCTATAAATAGTTCATATCAATCAATATAAAAGAACATTACTAGCTAACTCGATAAATGGGAGAAGACAGAAAATTCATACATGAGGAAAATATATCTGATAAACAAATGTGGGGGAAGATAAAAGCTCACTAGCAATTAAAAGAATGGTAAATTTTTAAAAATAAGGCACGGATTGTAAGACAGAATTGGCAAAACTATTTTAAAATAAAAATATTCAATATTGGTAAAACTATGAAGAAATGGTCATACTTATCTATTGCATGGTATGAATTTGTGTAATGCTTTCACAAAACATTTTCATAATTTGTAGTAAGACGCTTGAAAAGACTTCAGATAATTTTAAGGGGCATTTCAATTTTCAGAATCTAAGCTAAAAATATGTTGAAATGTTAGATCCATAAGAGACACAGAAGGAGACACATTAGCAAGAGGCTCTCTGCCGCATAATTCAAAATAATAATTATAAGTAATATTGATGACAAGGAGGAAATGGGATCAATTATGATATATTTGCCCATGCTTCATATGGTGTTAGTAGGTATATCAGTCAGGGTTCTGGAAGGAAACGGGTGATGAGTTCCCATTAGAATGAGTTGAGACAGGTTCTGGAAAGAAGCTATTTACAAAGGCACAGACAGAGTATAGGAAAACTAATGACAAGAAGCTTGTAAAAGAGCTCCTGCTACCTGTAAGTCTAATGAGGTGTGGGAAAGGGGCAAGGAGAGTAGTATGGAAAGGTCCACCTTGATAGGAGCTATGACTTCATTAAGCAAAGGGACACAGCCATCCTAAAGCCAGCCTCTGCAGAGTGATCCAGGAGAATAAATATTCTAATATCACTCCCCTTCTCCTTATCAACTTTAGAAATAAAAATGCAAGTTACCAGCAAAATGAATTTATTCAGGAATAGCAGGAGAATTGTTAATACAGGTCATGCAAAACATGCCCAACTATAGGCAAGTCTTAAGAGCATGGAGACGGCCTTACCTTTAAAGAGAAAAGAAGGGAGCTGGAAGGGGCCACTTGAAATGGAAGTCCTTTGGAGGAAAGGAAGAGTTTGGGGGTGCGGCAACTTTTCATTGGCTGAGTCGTGGTGGTTCTCACTGGCTGGGTTGTGGTGGTTCTCACTGGCTGGGTTGTAGTGATTCTCACTGGGTGAGTTGTAGTGATACTCATTGGCTGGGTTGTGGTGGTTCTCATTGGCTGAGTTGTGGTAGTTCTCATTGGCTGAATTGTGGTGGTTCTCACTGGCTGGGTTGTGGTGGTTCTCATTGGCTGGGTTGTGGTGGTTCTCATTGGCTGAGTTGTGGTGGTTCTCACTGGCTGGGTTGTGGTGGTTCTCATTGGCTGAGTTGTGGTGGTTCTCACCAGCTGGGTTGTGGTAGTTCTCATTGTCTGAGTTGTGGTGGTTCTCATTGGCTGAGTTGTGGTGGTTCTCACTAGCTGGGTTGTAGTGATTCTCACTGGCTGGGTTGTGGTGGTTCTCATTGGCTGGGTTGTGGTAGCTCTCATTGGCTGAGTTGTGGTGGTTCTCACTGACTGGGTTGTAGTGGTTCTCACTGGCTGGGTTGTAGTGGTTCTCATTGGCTGGGTTGTGGTAGTTATCATTGGCTGAGCTGTGGTGGTTCTCATTGGCTGAGTTGTGGTAGTTATCATTGGCTGGGTTGTGGTGGTTCTCACTGGCTGGGTTGTGGTGGTTCTCACTGGCTGGGTTGTGGTGGTTCTCACTGGCTGGGTTGTGGTGGTTCTCATTGGCTGAGTTGTGGTAGTTATCATTGGCTGGGTTGTGGTGGTTCTCACTGGCTGGGTTGTGGTGGCTCTCATTGGCTGGGTTGTGGTAGCTCTCATTGGCTGAGTTGTGGTGGTTCTCACTGACTGGGTTGTAGTGGTTCTCACTGGCTGGGTTGTAGTGGTTCTCATTGGCTGGGTTGTGGTAGTTATCATTGGCTGAGCTGTGGTGGTTCTCATTGGCTGAGTTGTGGTAGTTATCATTGGCTGGGTTGTGGTGGTTCTCACTGGCTGGGTTGTGGTGGTTCTCACTGGCTGGGTTGTGGTGGTTCTCCTTGGCTGGGTTGTGGTGGTTCTCACTGGATGGGTTGTGGTGGTTCTCATTGGCTGGGTTGTGGTAGTTCTTATTGGCACCCAAGGTGTGGCTCCCACGTGGTGTTGTATATGGGACCTTCATAACCATTCCCTCACACTGTCAAGCCAATTCTTCTGAGTCATGAAGGGACTGGTAAGATCAGTGAAGACCATGGATGTGAATCCACGACTGCACTTTCTTTGCTATAAAGTGAGTTTCTCCATCCACAGAGATGGTGTTTCAGATGTCACGGTATGGATAGAGCATAATGTATTTTTGAACTAGGAGCACTGTTGCTAGAGAGCATTTTGGGCTGGGAAGAGTAATCCACCCTTGGAATTTGTGTCTATCCCTGTTAGAACAAAGGGCTTCCCTATGTGTTAGTGGAGGGGTTCAATGATATGGTATTTTAACAGAGAGCTGACGGCTTCTCCCTGGAATGGTGGCATATCTGGAGCATAGAGTTGGTGTCCGATCTTGACTCAGCATGGTGCAGCCAGGCTAGCACGGATGAGGGGAAGTCCATGATGCTGAGACCATGCATAACCTCCATCTCTGCTGTCATGCCCACTTCAGAGCAAGCCCCACTGTGTGTAGGGACTGATATCCACAAAACACTTGTTCTTGGCTACCTGGTTTATCAGAGCTTCCTCTACAATGGATGCCTACAATAAGAATCAATGTAGGATATAAGTATCTTCACTCTTTACCTATTCTAGGTGCCAGTTCATCTCTCCCTTACATATCTCTTTGTCTCCAATCTTCCAATCTTTTTCTTTCCCTCAAGCTGTCAGCCAACTCATTAGCCATTGCTCATGTGTCTGTAGTGTAGCTCTGCCGCTCAGATCTTCTTTCCTTCCCCATGAATTGGACAACCAGATGTAGTGCCTGAGGCTGTTCCCATTGGATTAGTCTCCTTCATTTCTTTCTTTCAGTAACATCCCAGCATGGGGGAAGTGCAGCTGCCATCCACTTCCAACGTATGCTCTCATACTTTGGAGACCTATCATTAAACCAGGCTCATACTTTTTCTTCCTCCATTAACTGGTAATAAGGAACATCTCATGAAGCCAGAGGTGTGAGTTGAGGAAGAGGTAGCAAGGCAGTAGATGAGGCTCTAGGGGAGTCTTACCATCTGTTAGTGCAGTTTATTTGTATCTCCCAGACAATCGAGGCCTCATTCCATATATCTCATTTATACTTTACAATGCAATGCTGCTGTATGTGCCAATTTTATGCTTCAATGTATCAAATAACATCAAGGTCATGATGAGCAGCTCAGGCCTCATAGTCTCTTGGTGTCTGATGGCTAAACATTTAGTTTCTACCAGGGTCCAGTAATGCTTTTTGAACAGAGAATAATTGTCACAGAAGTCCTCATTACAAACACTAGGCATCAAGCACCTTTTGGGGCTTGCCAGAGGCTTCATACAGGATCTCTGTTTGCTATCGATGTTTTCAATACCATTGGGCCTGCAGCATCAAAAAGCTTTGGAATACTTTACACCATAGATTGGACTTGTTACAGAGCATTATTATGCTCTAAGCCCCACTCAAAGCTGTCATCATTACGAGTTACTCAATAAACAGGTCAGAGGAGCATGACCAAATACGATGCATGTTGTCTACAACACACAATGAGGCCCGCAAGTGCTGAGCTTCATTCTTCATGGTGGAAGATGAAAGGCACAGAAAACAGGCTGAGATTTCAATGGCATAATGCTGATATGCACAAGCCCATTGGGCCCTAGAAACTTCATCAATGTGCTAGGCAAATCCTGTATCTTCTGACATGGATGTATCTTAAGGTATATGGGGTGTTTGCTATTTCCTCCGAACCATAATCAATTAGCATAATGTCGTCAATGTAACAGACCAGGGTGATATTTGGTAGGATATGAGAATAATGATGGACCCTCCAGACTGCAGTGAAAGACCAAGAGAGCTGACATGGCCCCGGGTCAAGACAGTCATATACTGCTTTATTGTACACACGGGATGATTCTGATTTTGCATAATAATTGAGATGGGACAAAAGGTATTTGCCAAGTCATAGCTCCATGTGCCAAGAACTGGGCTGGGTTGCTCCAGTAAAGATGATACTTCTGGAATCATAGCTGGTAGTAGTAGCACCATTTGGTTAAATTTGTGGTAACCGACTGCATACTCCATGATCGAAGTGCCTTTTGTAGCAGCCAAACAGATGAGTTAAATGGGAATCATGACTCTTGCAGTCTCTCAAATCTTTGCTGTAAGCACTAATTTCTGACTTATGTGTCTTGTTCTGGGGACAGTTATCAATTCACATTAGTTACAAGGCCTTTCACTTGGTCTTGGCCTTCCCAACTATCATAGGCCTTACTCTGATAGTTCTGTATATTTATTCCCACTACATATTCTAGGATGGGGGAGAAATGACAGGTGGGTGTTTGGGCCACCGAGTCCATGTGAGACCTTCTAGAGCCAAGATCCCATCTACTATCTTGTCTCTATAAGGCCCCATCCTGAAGGGTGGACCATGGAGATATTTTGGGTCTCTGGATACTAATATCAGTTAGGAGCCAGTATCTAATGACCATGGAAAACATAGCTATTATCCTTTTTTCAGTGCATAACACCCTAGTAACTAGCTGCAGGTCCCTTTGGAGAAATATTTGAGGAAGATTCACATTATACACGTGGAGAAACATAGCAGGATCCTTCTTTAAGGAGGGCCAGTCTCACCCACGGCTGAGAGATTGTGGCTACGTGAATTGGTTTTGGTTTAGGGATTAGGTAAAAAGTTGAAAATCCCCATTGCAGAGACTCGGTCATATTTCTTCCCAGTAGTCTTGAAATATATATATATATATATATATATACATATATATATATATATATATATATATATATATATATATATATATATATATATATATATATAAAGCAGCACCCTAATAGATTATTTTGTGTTTAGGAATATTGTGATCAATTAACCAACTTCACAGATCCCTGAGAGTTAAAGTGTTTTTGTGACCACTGCATCCCTGTGTCTATCCTGTTACCTGCACCCACTCTGTGTTTAATGGTGAAGAGCTGCCACCTAGCTTATGCTGTGTGGGATCCCATTAACTGTGTGGGATCCCATTTCCCAAGATTAGGAAATCCAGTTCCCAAATCTCCATCCCATAGGATACAGACAACACAACGTGCTTTAAAGATCCTTCTGCTTCTCTCACTAGTGAATGTGTTAATGCCTTGGTGAAGGGCATGTCTCCAGGCTCTCCTATGAGGATATGGTTAGAGGCAGGCTAAAGGTGGCACATGGTAGACACATTCTCACATTTCTATCTCCCTGAGCCTTCAGACTCCCTTCTCTGAAACGTATCAAGGAAGTTCCAGTATTTAAACCTCATTAACTTACACGCTTTGAGTCTGAGCTTCAATTATCCAACCTAGGAGATCACAAATGCCCAGGGTACATGGCTTAACCAA
This sequence comes from Paguma larvata, assembly GCA_030068075.1. Lineage (NCBI taxonomy): Eukaryota > Metazoa > Chordata > Mammalia > Carnivora > Viverridae > Paguma > Paguma larvata. The sequence continues at coordinate 12,864,058 of CM057828.1, read as the reverse complement.
CACATTAAGTCCCAAATCCTAGAAGGATGCTCCAGTGTTCATGATTTTGGTACATTAGAAATTGCTATTCTCTCGTCCTTGGACAAACACTCTTATGATGCAGGCCCACACTACTGTCCAAGTCTTGAAACTCTTCTGGTGAATAAGTTCTTTCTTGTAGGAACAGCCTTCTGCTTCTCAATCTTTGCTCCATTGGGTCTAGTGATGGGTCTAGAGACAAGGACAGGTGCTGGGAATGAGTCCTGGGATAATCAACTTCAGCTTTTGATGCAACTGCCCCTCTGACGGTAGGGCTACTGATGGTGGCTGGGGGTGGGAGGTGGGAGTCAGAGGTGGTGCATGGGTAGAACTGCCTTGTAGACAAAGGAAGCTCAGAGAAATTTGAGAAATTCAAGGATTTAAAGTTTTAGTCTCATTCGCATCCTTGCCTGCTCCGATGTCCTCATCGCACATCTCAGCATCACATACTCTCCCCCATGAGTCTTTTACCTGTGGTGTGGCATTGCGTCAGATGTATTATGATTGGTGCTACAAAAACATGTGGCCTCCTCCTCACCGTAGCTGCTCTATGACAGCAGCTGAGGGGTTTCTTCAAACATAGCCTGTAAGTTTCCCAGGTGTCCACATGTTCTCAGTTCAGTGTTTACAGCTTGCAAACTCTCCTTTCCCCCAAGAATACCTTTTAGGGCCAACAGAAGAGGCCATATGATTACACAATATTTATAATTATCACCATATTGACAAGGTATCACCGGCACTTTGTGTCCCCCCACCTGAGCGTCATCTATGCTACTCCTGATGAAAAACAATCATGATGCATGTCACCACTTACCATGGATTACCCATATCCCACCTCCCCTTGGCAAGGAGGTTATCCCTACATTAGTCAAACATATGAGCAGCCCAATCCCAGAATCCAATATTGAAGGTCTCTATTCTGGGACCTCATAAAATACCATTTATTGTTTTAATCAAGATCCCAACAGGAGATAAATGGCAAGCTTTAGTTAGACTAATTTGACACAAGCTTAATAAACAGACTCCTTACAAAGATGAGAGGAGAGTGCAATATGGTCACATAGTACGCTACCCCAGGGTGGTGGCAACCCCCTAACTCTGGAAAGTGGTTGGAAGAATAAAGTTACTAACACCTGGAAAGAGAAAGTCACATGGACAGGAGTTCCTTGACAGGAGCTTTGATCTTCAGCTGAAAAATGAAGTCTGCCTGCAGTGAACCTGCAGGAAGAGAGCAAGGAGAAAAATTAACCCAATATCATTCTACTCCTTCCTTCTGCAACCCTGCTGGGATTTCCCATTAGCCAAATGCCAACTGGATGCCAGAGGAAAGAGAAAGTGTTGATGTGTCCATACCAACCAGACTCCTGGGACCAGAGTAGGGTTAAGGGGAATGGATGTGGAAAGACAGAGTGAAGATATCTAATAGAGTGGGGGAAAGCAGTGGGGTCAGTTTGCCCTCGTGACATGATTCAGATGAGTAACAGATATACAGGGTGAGGGGGGACTAAAATAAATAAAATAAAACGTTCATGTTTTTATTAGGTTACCATGAGATTACAGGTGGTTTTATTACCTTCATAAACCTATTTTTTTTTCAAATTGCAATAGGGGCTGTGCTCTAAGCTCTTTAAAACTAGGCATCCCTGCTTTCAAATAAAGCTCTTTCCCCACAGCTCCTACTATGATAATTTAGAAATAACAGGTACTTACTTAATTTTAGAAATAATGAAACATACACAACATGCATTTAGAACGTGAAAAATACCTACTTTTCAAAGGGCATGCAGGAAAAAAATACTTGCTAAAATTGAAATACACGGGGCCGTAAAAGAAGTCTGACCCAGTGTGATTAGCTGCCACTTCTTTCTTCTGCCTTCTCTCCATTCTTCCCGCTGCTAAGGAGCCTTCTCCCATCCTGATCGTCATGTGGGACACTTTTCCTTTAGTGGGACTTTGAAGAGAGGAGATAGTGTGTCTTTAATGCCAAACCCTTTGTGCATTAAAAATATATATATTTGAAATTAACTTTTCTTATTATCGCCTTCAACAATGAAATCATGTTTACTTCCCTGTATAATGAAGACAAGAACAAGCTTCTCTCTCCATGACTGTTTCTCTACAACTTTCCTGTTTTGCTTATAGAATTTGGAGTTTAGTCCTGGATAATTATTGTTAAACAGTTTATTTATTTTTGAAATCTTTTTATATTTGCTTTTCTCTTCTTTATTATTTTTTAATGCTTACTTATTTAATTTTGACACAGAGAGAGCACACGTGAGGGAGAGATAGAGAGAGAGGAGTAGAGCTGTCAGCACAGAGCCCGATGCGGGGCACAAACCCACAAACTGTGAGATCATGACCTGACCCAAAGTCAGACGCTTAACTGA